>CM060574.1:5069191-6411721 GCA_030625065.1 Alectoris magna
AGTCTGGGCAGTCTGCCAAACTCTGGACACTGTACAGAGTGTCTTCTGTTTTGGTTCTTTGGTTGTTTTTGTTTTTTTTTTCCCTTTCTTAGCAGCTACCAGCTATGAATCCACTCTTCATTATAGCTGCTCTGTTTAAGGGATTGAAAACAGTTATGATCCTCTCAACGTATTGGCCGATTATTAATGTCATGATTTACTGTTGTGGAATTGTGTTCGTATATAACCAAATAAGGGCACTGATGGAGACACCTGCCTGGTACTTATATGCAATGTGGTATAATTTGGATTTTGACACTTACATCCCAGATGGAATAGCTAATTTTACAAACAACTACATCCCAGACGGAATAGCCAATTTTACAAACAACACGATGTTCAATCCGGTTTCTGGGCTGTCTTTTCGGTTTGCCACACGCTTTTCGAAAGCCGAGTTAGTACTCATACTCGTGCTCATATCCATGTGCATGTTATCAATCTCCCTGAATGTACTCCAATACATTCGTTCTATGCAGAAGTCTCCTCCAAAACCAGAGAATGCTGACTGGCAGGGAATATGGAGAGGTTTAGGAAAAATCTTAGAAGCGTGGGGGCCGGCAATGTCATGGGATTTCACTCTTGAACACCTGTGGGATCCCGAGAAACAAAGCCAGTATTTGAGTCAGGGATGGTGCAGCTTAGATAGATCTAAGGAGGTACGACTTATTTGGGGCTTGGCTTGTGCTTACCGTGCTCTATATAATACTATTCTGGAAAGAGAGAGTTTCCGAGCTGAGGTTCAAGCCAAAGGGGGAAATCCTCAAGTCAAATCTGATCAGTCACAGGAGGCACCAGTAAAAATGTCAGTTGCCCCTGTGGAAGGCAAGAAATGGAAACGGGTGTCCTCACGTCTAGAACGGAAAAAAGAAGAAGCGGAGGAGGAGGCAGCGGAAGGTCCAAGCGAGGTGCCTCTCTCAGTACCGAAAATGGCAAAAGGAAAAACTAAGAGGCGTGAGGAGGAGAGTGATGAGGAGGAAGTCTCTATTACTGTTCGCCGACCTCTGAAGATGTCTGAAATCCAAGGCTCAAGAAAGGAGTTTACACGGCGCCAGAATGAATCTCTTGTTACCTGGTTGCTTCGCTGTTGGGACAGCGGGGCCAGCAGCTTGTCTCTAGATGAGAATGAAGCTCGCCAATTAGGAGGCATTGCCAGAGACCCAACTATTGATAGAGGGATCAGTAGATGCTTGGATGGGGCTGCCACCCTCTGGGAGCGAATGTTAGTAGCTGTGAGGGAAAAGCTTCCCTTCAAGGACGGTCCTAAAGCCTGTGATGAAAAAGTGGGATACAATTGAAAAAGGTATCCAGTATTTGAGGGAAATAGCTGTGGTGGAAATGTTGTATAACCCTAATTTTGATCCTGTCGATCCTCGCCAAGACCATGATCCTGAGAGAGTGAGGACAACACCTGATATATGGCAGAAACTCACCAAGACAGCACCAGAGAGGTACGCCGTTACACTAGCAGCAACATTTCAAAGGTACAAGGAACAACAGAGAAGACCCCTAGTTTTTGAATTGGTTCTTACTCTTCAAAACTTTGAACAACAGTTACCTCGAACTCACGTCTCCATTTCAGCCATCTCAGAAGTAACGGACAGACTGAATGAAATGGAAGAGCAAATGTCTCTATTGGTTAATCGTGATGATCCTGTAGTAGTATCAGAAACAATTGATGAAGATCAGGATCATCAAGGGAGTCTAATGAAGGAGCTGATCAAACTAATGAAAACTCAGATCCAGTTAATTAAAGGTGATGAACCCTCCTCCTCGCCTGTATCATCAAAAATTTCAGCTATTAAACGCAAACGCTTTCCAGCTCAAGTAAGGAACAACAGTAAGACTACATCGCGTATAGCCTTGTGGCGTTACCTACGTGACCATGGAGAAGATATGAGGAAGTGGCATGACCAAGCCACTCCAGTACTACGAGCACGGGTGAGAGAATTACAAAACAGATCCATTGCCAGTACATCTGCTCCAGTTACCACAGGTAATGAATAGAGGGGCCCTGCCCTCAGTCAGGGGAGAGAGAGGGATAATAGAGTTTATTGGACTGTGTGGATTCGGTGGCCTGGCACATCAGAACCACAGAAATATAAGGCACTGGTGGATACTGGTGCACAGTGCACTCTAATGCCCTCGAGTCATGAAGGGACAGAATCAATCCATATTTCTGGAGTGACTGGGGGCTCTCAAGAATTGACTGTGTTGGAGGCTGAAATAAGCGTCACTGGTAAAGACTGGCAAAAACATCCGATTGTGACTGGCCCAGGGGCTCCATGCATACTTGGTATCGATTACTTAAGAAGGGGGGCATTTCAAGGATCCTAAGGGGTATCGATGGGCCTTTGGAATAGCTGCTGTAGATACAGACAACATTAAGCAGTTGTCTGTTTTGCCTGGCCTATCAGAAGACCCATCTGTTGTGGGGCTGCTACGAGTGAAAGAGCAGCAGGTACCGATTGCTACAAAGACTGTGCACAGACGGCAGTACCGCACCAACAGGGATTCCTTGCTCCCCATTCATGAGTTGACTCGACAGCTGGAGAATCAGGGGGTGATAAGCAAAACTCGCTCACCTTTTAACAGCCCCATATGACCAGTGCGCAAAGCCAGTGGAGAATGGAGGCTGACAGTAGATACCGTGGCCTGAATGAGGTCACACCCCCACTGAGCGCTGCTGTGCCGGACATGTTGGAACTCCAGTACGAGCTGGAGTCAAAAGCAGCCAAATGGTATGCCACCATTGACATTGCTAACGCCTTCTTCTCCATTCCTTTGCCCACAGACTGTAGGCCACAGTTTGCCTTCACCTGGAGGGGCGTTCAGTATACTTGGAACCGTTTGCCCCAGGGGTGGAAACACAGCCCAACCATTTGCCATGGGTTGGTCCAAACTGTACTGGAACAGGGTGGTGCGCCTGAGCACCTGCAGTACATTGATGATATCATTGTGTGGGGCGATACAGCAGAAGAAGTTTTCAAGAAAGGAGAGCAAATAATCCAAATTCTTCTGCAAGCTGGTTTTGCTATAAAGCGAAGCAAAGTAAAAGGACCTGCCCAAGAGATTCAGTTCCTAGGTATAAAGTGGCAAGATGGGCGTCGTCACATCCCAGCAGATGTGATCGACAAAATCGCTGCTATGTCTCCACCCACTAGCAAGAAAGAGACACAGTCTTTTCTGGGCGTAGTGGGCTTTTGGAGAATGCATGTTCCAAACTACAGCCTCATTGTAAGCCCCCTTTATCAGGTGACGCGGAAGAAGAATGATTTTACATGGGGCCCTGAGCAGCAGCAGGCTTTTGAACAGATTAAACAGGAGATAGCCCGTGCCGTGGCCCTGGGGCCAGTACGGACGGGACAGGATGTAAAGAACATCCTCTACACTGCTGCTGGTGAGAAAGGTCCCGCTTGGAGTTTGTGGCAAAGAGCCTCAGGAGAGACTCGAGGCCGACCCCTGGGATTTTGGAGTCGAGCATACAAGGGGTCTGAAGAGGGCTACACTCCAACTGAGAAGGAGATCTTAGCCGCATGAGGGGGTTCGGGCTGCTTCCGAAGTAGTCGGTACTGAAACGCAGCTCCTTCTGGCACCTCGACTGCCAGTACTGAACTGGATGTTTAAGGGAAAGGTTCCCTCCACCCATCATGCTACTGATGCCACTTGGAGCAAGTGGATTGCGCTGATTACACAACGAGCGCAGATGGGGAACCTCAGTCGTCCGGGAATTTTAGAGGTGATCATGGACTGGCCTGAAGGTAAAAAGTTTGGAATATCACCAGCAGAAGAGGTGTCACGTGCTAAAGAGGCCCCACCATACAATGAGCTACCAGAAAATGAGAAGAAATATGCCCTGTTCACTGATGGATCGTGTCGTATCGTGGGGAAGCATCGCAGATGGAAAGCTGCTGTGTGGAGCCCCACACGACAGGTTGCAGAGGCCACTGAAGGAAAAGGAGAATCAAGTCAGTTCGCAGAGGTAGAGGCTGTCCAGCTGGCCTTAGATGTTGCTGAACGGGAGAGGCGGCCAATGCTTTATCTTTATACTGACTCATGGATGGTGGCAAATGCCTTATGGGGGTGGTTGCAGCAGTGGGAGCAAAATAACTGGCAGCGGAGGGGTAAACCTATTTGGGCTGCTGAACTGTGGAAAGACATTGCTGCCCGAACAAAAGATATGGTTATAAAGGTGCGTCATGTAGATGCTCATGTGCCCAAGAGTCGGGCTACTGAAGAACAACAGAACAACCATCAGGTAGATCGAGCTGCTAGAATTGAGGTGGCTCAAATAGACTTGGACTGGCAGAACAAGGGTGAATTATTTCTAGCTCGATGGGCCCATGAGACCTCGGGCCATCAGGGAAGGGACGCAACATATAAGTGGGCTAGAGATCGAGGGGTGGACTTAACTATGGACACTATTGCACAGGTTATTCATGACTGTGAGACGTGTGCCATAATTAAACAAACCAAGAGGATGAAACCTCTCTGGGGGGAAGGGCGATGGCAAAAGTATAAATATGGGGAGGCGTGGCAGGTTGATTATATCACCTTGCCACGATCTCGCAGTGGTAAGCGTTATGTGCTTACCATGGTGGAGGCAACCACCGGGTGGCTTGAAACATACGCAGTACCCCATGCTACGGCCCGAAACACCATATTGGGTCTTGAGAAACAAGTCCTGTGGCGACATGGCACCCCAGAAAGAATTGAGTCTGATAATGGGACACCTTTCAAAAATTCCCTTATAAATACTTGGGCCAAAGATCATGGCATTGAGTGGATTTATCATATCCCCTATCATGCACCAGCTTCTGGTAAAATTGAACGATACAATGGGTTGTTGAAAACTATGTTGAAGGCAATAGGTGGTGGAACATTTAAGCACTGGGAGAAGCATTTGGCAGAAGCCACCTGGTTGGTCAATACCAGAGGATCTGTCAATCGTGATGGTCCTACCCAATCCAGCCCCCTACATACTGTAGAGGGAGATAAGGTCCCTGTTGTACACGTAAAGAACATGTTGGGGAAAGCAGTGTGGGTCCTTCCAGCCTCTGGAAAGGGCAAACCTCTCCGTGGAATTGTTTTTGCCCAGGGACCTGGGTGCACGTGGTGGGTGATGCAGAAAGATGGGGATGTTCAATGTGTACCACAAGGGAATTTGATGTTGGGGGAGTGCAGTCAATAATTTCATGTGTATATATGTATATAGACCTATACGTGTAATGCATTTTTTTTTTTTAAGTATCGTTTATTTGTATATATATATATATATATATATGTATCTTAAGCATGATGTAGTGATGTAGAATAAGGGGTGGAATGTCATGGTTTTGTAATTTTTGCTATTGGTATTCCACATCATAACATCATGTGGAGCACAGAGAAGAAGTACTACACATCCCAGAGGACCTCGCGGTCAGAGAGGAAAATACGTCACGGAAGCGACGCTGGCACTCTCTCTCTCACTTCCTGGCAGCGAGTGTGGGTGTGCTTCCAAGCCGCGGCGCCTTCAATTTCAAAGTAGGCTTCTCGGTCTTTGGAAACCTCTCTTTCTCTCTCTCTTATTTCACTTGATTTATTAGCCTCAATTTCAATTAGATTGTATTATAGTAAAATAAGTTTTACTCCTTAGATCGTTGCCGCTGCTCTGTTTGTTTCCTTGAGCCCAGCTCCCATCTCCCTACCCCTTTCCCTTTTTTCCCTTCCCCTTTGTCAGGGGCCGGGGGCCCACGGGCCTACTGCCCCCCCTGTCACGGACACAGATTGATCTAGATAACCCCGTGACAATGCCAAAGCAGGTTCCCTACACCAGGTCACACAGGTAGGCGTCCAGGCAGGTCTTGAATATCTCCAGAGAAGGAGACTCCACAACCCCCCTGGACAGCCTGTTCCAGTGCTCCGTCACCCTCACCGTAAAGAAGTTCTTGCGCACAACTTCCTATGCTCCAGTTTCTGGCCGTTTCCCCTTGTCCTATCTCCACACACTGCTGAAAAGAGTCTGGCTTCACCACTTTGCCCCCCACACCTTAGATATTTATAGACCTGGATCAGGTCCCCTCTCAGTCTTCTTTTCTCAAGGCTAAACAGACTCAGTTCACTTAGCCTTTCTTCATAGGGGAGATGCTCCAGGCCCTTCACCATCTTTGTGGCCCTCTGCTGGACTCTTTCCAAGAGATCCCTGTCTTTTTTATACTGGGGAGCCCAGAACTGGACACAGTACTCCAAATGAGGCCTTACCAGGGCAGAGTAGAGGGGGAGGATCACCTCCCTCGACTTGCTGGCCACACTCTTTTCAATGCTGCCCAGAATGCCATTGGCCTTTTTGGCCACGAGGGCACACTGCTGGCTCATGGCCAACCTGTCGTCCACCAGGACACCCAGGTCCCTCTCTGCAGATCTCCTCTCCAGCAGGTCATCCCCCAACCTGTACTGGTGCATGCAATTATTCCTCCCTAGGTGCAAGACTCTACACTTGTTTTTTTTAAACCTCATCTGGTTTCTTACCGCCCAGCTCTCCAGCCTGTCCAGGTCTCGCTGAATGGCAGCACAGCCTTCAGGCATGTCAGCCAATCCTCCCAACTTCGTATAATCAGCAAACTTGCTGAGGGTGGCCACTATTTCCTCGTCAAGGTCATTGATGAAGATGTTGAACAAGACCGGACCCAGCACCGACCCCTGGGGAACACCGCTAGTTACAGGTCTCCAACCAGACTCTGCACTGCCAACGACAACCCTCTGCACTCTGCCAGTCAGCCTGTTCTCAACCCACCTCACTGTCCACTCATCTATCCTGTACTTCCTCAGCTTTGTTATAAGGATGTCGTGGGAATCACAGGCTCTCATCTTTCTGGGTGACCTCTACCACCCTGGCATCTGCTGGAAAAGTAGCATGGTGAGCTGCAGGCAATCCAGGAGGCTCCTAGAATGCAGCAAGGATAACTTTCTGACCTAAGTAATCTACAGCCCCACCAAGGAGGAATGCAGTACTGGATGTGTTGCTCACCAACACAAGTGAACTGATTGGTGACATCAGGATTAGAAGCTGTCTGGGCTGTAGTGACCATGCAATGGTGGAGTTCACACTACTGAAGGATATCAGACAGACAGTGTAAAATCAGGATGCTACATTTTAGTAAAGTCAACTTCCAGCTCTTCAGGGAGTTAGTCAACAAAACCCCCTGAGAATATGTCCTCAAGGACAAGGAAGTGGAGCAGATCTGGCAGATCTTTAAGGAGGCTTTCTTAAGGGCACAAGAGCTCTCCATCCCCAGGTGTAGCATGTCAGGAAAGGAAGGCAAGAGACTAGTGTGACTGAACTAGGACCTGCTGGTCAAACTGAAGAGCAAAAAGAACATGCATAGGCAGTGGAAACAAGGACAGGTACTGTGGGAAGAGTATAAGGAAGCTGTTAGGCTGTGTAAGGATGGGGTCAGGAAAGCCAAGGCCCAGCATGAACTGAACTTGGCTAGGGATGCCAAAAAGAACAAGAAAGTCTGTTAAAGGTTCATAAACCAGAAAAGCAACGTCCAGGATAGCATACCCAACCTAGTGAGCAATATAGGCAGGCTACTAACAGTGGACAAGGAGAAGGCTGAGGTACTCAACAACATTTTTGCCTCAGACATCACAAGCAACTGCTGTTCACAAACCTGTCTCACATATGGTTTGGAAGGTGGGGTATGGGGCAACATTCTCCCTCCCACCGTAAACGAAGATCAGGTTTGCGACCACCTGAGGAACCTGAACATCCGTAAGTTTGTGGGTCCCGATGACATTCATCCCAGAGTCCTGAGGAAATTGGCTGATGCAATTGTCAAGCCACTCTCAATAATATTTGAAAAGTCGTGGCAGTCAGGTGAAGTCCCCAGTGACTGGAAAAAAGGCAACATCATACCCATTTTTAAGAAAGGTAGAAAGGATGACCCAGGTAACTACTGACCTGTCAGCCTCATCCCTGTGTCGAGGAAGATCATGGAGCAGATGCTCCTGGAAGCTATACTAAAGCACATGGAAGACAGGGAAGTGATATGAGACAACCCGCATGGCTTCACCAGGGGCAAATCCTGCCTGACCAATCTAATGGACTTCTATGATGGTCTAACTGCATCAATGGACAAGGGAAGAGCCAATGATGCCATCTATCTGGACTTCAGTAAGGCCTTTGATATGATCCCCTATAACATCCTTATCACCAAATTGGAAAGATATGGATTTGGGGGGTGAACTGTTTGATAAACAGGAACTGGTTGCAGGATTGTACTCAGAGTGGTGGTCAGTGGCTCAGTGTCTGAATTAAGATCAGTGACAAGTGTGTGGTGCAGTCTACACACCCGAGGAACAGGATGCTATCCAGAAAGAGCTAGACAGGCTCGAGCAGAGGGCCCAGCAGAACCTCATGAGGTTCAACAAAGCCAAGTGTAAGGTTTTGCACCTGGGTCACGGCAACCTCCACTACCAATACAAGATGGAGAATTAAAGGATTGAGCATAGCCCTGCTGAAATGGACTTGCAGGTACTGGTGGATGGCAAGCTGGACATGAGTCAGCAATGTGCCCTCGCAGAAAGCCAACCATATCCTGGGCTCTATCAAAAGAAGTGTGGCCAGAAGGTTGAGGGAGGTGATCCTGCCCCTCTACTCTGTGCTGGTGAGACCTCACCTGGAGTATTTTGTCCAGATGTGGAGTACTCAGTACAGGAGAGACCTGGACCTGTTGGAGCACGTCCAGAGGAGGGCCACAAAAATTATCCAAGCGATGAAACACCTCCCTACAAGGACAGGCTGAGAGCTGGGGCTGTTCAGCCTGGAGAAGTTCAGTGTTCAGTGCACAGGAGTTGGACTAGATGACCTTTAAGAGTTCCTTGCAACTCAAATGATTCTATGAAGAAAAATGTTACTTCAATTAAATTCACTAGATTCAGATTAACACATATTCAGCTGTATTTCTGGATTGCCCTTTAGAGAACATACAGGGTAGGAACAGTAGTATATACTCTGAAATTTTCAGGCAACATGATCTTTTTTTTATTTAGAGCAAATCTGATCTTTTTTTTTTTTTTTTTTTTTGATAGATAGTTCTTTCTCAAATGCCTCCACCAGACTTCCTAATATATGTTACAGATTAATCTTTGCAGAGGGTGTATCTAGATCTGCCTGAACTGACATAGAAGCAACTACCCAGGCACCACTGCTCCCAGTTCCTGTTAAATTTGTGTTCATCTCCAAGTAGCTTTGTATCAGCAAGTGACTTTTATTCTGTATTTAATTAGAGAATGGGAGAAAGTCTGAAGAAATCCAGAGGTCCTCTAAGAGGACAGACCAAACAGGAAAGAAATAGCAAAGTTTAAAAGAAATAATGAAAACTGTTAGGCTGTCCTCATACCAGTAAAAGACCTTTTTCCACTATGCATATGACAACAATCAATGCTAATGTGAGATTAATATGTAAACTGACCCCCTCCCCTCCATTCCTAATCCTGCAGTTACTTTCCTATTTCCACTCAAAATCTCAAGGACATAGTTTGATCTTGCAACCAATTTATATCTATGTGAAAGTTTCGTACCTATGAAAAGCCAGATGCAAGCTGACAAATCTGGTTAATAATCCATCCTGTTGACTGTTCTCTTCTCAGTCTTACTTATCTGCCAGCTTCCTCTTCTACGAAGGTACAAAAATTAAGAGGGAGGAAAACCCTCAACTAAGCAGGATCCAAATCTACATTCAGCTTCCTGAATCAGCATCTTTGACTTGAAATGCAATCTGAAGCTAACCATTATGAAGCAGAGACTTCAGGGTATCAGCATAAACACCTGTAGTTGACTTCTTGTACAGTTGTAACAGTGTCACAAACACTGGGGAACACCGCTAGTTACAGGTCTTTAACCGGACTCTGCACTGCCAATGACGACCCTCTGTGCTCTGCCAGTCAGCCAGTTCTCAACCCACCTCACTGTCCACTCATCTATCCCACACTTCCTCAGCTTTGTTATAATGATGTCGTGGGAAACAGTATCAAATGCCTTGCTGAAATCAAAGTAGATTACATCCGCCGCTCTCCCCCCATCCACCCAGCCAGTGTCAACATCATAGAAGGCTACCAGGTTGGTCGAGCATGACCTTCCCTTGGTGAACCCATGCTGACTACTCCTGATAACCTCCTTTTCTTCCAATTGTCTGGAGATGGCATCCAGCACAAGCTGTTCCATCACCTTTCCAGGGACAGAGGTGAGGCTGACTGGCCTGTAATTACCTGGATCTTCCTTGCCCTTTTTGAAGACCGGAGCGATATTGGTTGTCCTCCAGTCTTCAGGCACCTCCCCCATTCTCCAAGACCTCTCAAAGATGATAGAGAGCGGTTCAGCAATCACCTCCGCCAGCTCCCTCAGCACCCATGGATGCACCCCATCGGGTCCCATGGATTTATGAACATTGGTGTTGCCTAGGCGCTCACGGACCACCTCTTCCCTGACTAAAGGGAAGTCTTTCATTCCCCAGACCCTCTCACTAACCTCCAGGGTCTGGGATTCCTGAGGGAGAGCTTTTTCACTGAAGACAGAAGCAAGGAAGGTATTCAGTATCTCTGCTTTCTCAGCATCCCCCATTACCAGAACACCCCCCTCACTTAGTAGGGGGCCCACATTCTCCCTAGTCTTCCTTTTACTGTTAACATACTTTAAAAAGCCTTTTTTATTATCCTTTATCACTTTTGCCAGATTAAATTCCAGGTGGGCTTTAGCCTTCCTCGTCGCATCCCTTGGTTTTGGATAAGTTTTGGATAAAGCAATCCTGAAATTAAAATGCCTTGATGTAACACTGAAGAACATCTTATTCAACTACAGATTTGGAACTTCACTTTGATTAAATCTGTTTCTGGTGTTTCTGTGCTGGGTCTCCTTGTAGTTTCATAAACAATATTTTCTAAGTACATTTTTCCTCTTACTTACCTATGCCTCCAAGCAGCGTCTAATATAATTCTGCTTCAAACAATAGTTTAGTGAGATTAAACTGTTCAAAGCAAGAGCAGTCTACAAGACAGTTTTGTATTGCAAATTGAACATCTGCAGCACAAGAGATATGACAGAGTGAATGGTGATTTTACATTCATTGAATTTTGTTATTAGAACCAGGGGTAATTTCTTTTGATTACCTTTTCTTAAAAGGAATTTAATTAAAGATCAAAACAACAGAATTATAGTATGAATCCCAGAAGAATGCTTACTTACTATATAATAAGAAGAACTTACTTTTTCCTTAAAATAATCCTGTATTTTTTTTTTTTTACCATAATTAAAAAAAAAAAAAATTGGACTATGGTTTTATAGGAGTTTGAGAAGAGCAGGAGGCTATAGATCATTTTTTTTTTTAAATCCAGTTTTCTTTGGTAATAGCAGACTTTCTTATGTTGTCTGTATTTTCTACTTCAGTTTTTAGTGTTTTGTTAGGAAATATTAAGTCAATAAAGACATACTGCAATCTCATCTACTAGGAAGACAATAACATACATATAAGACAAACAGTTTTGTGAGTATTTTTTAAACTACCCTACTCAAATTTATTGTGAAATTTTGTAATTCTTTTTGCTATTTGGGCTGTGACAAACATTAAATATCTCTCTAAAAATACTTTAAATACTAATTATTAAAGGGATTTTTTGGACAATGAGGAAATAGATGACAAAGATCAGTATGCCTGTGATTAGTATAATTACAGCATATTTAATGTATGAAAAAGACCAGTAACACCAACTTGCTTTTATGCTTTGCCATTAAAACAAAATTAGACAATCAAAGCATTAAAAGATTAGTTTATAAAGAACGGAGTAAGAAAAATATGCAGTTGGTAAATTGGTTCTTTGAGCAATATGGCTATACAGAGTAGAATACTCACATTTTTCATAGCAGGAAAATACAAGTCTGAAGCAAATCAGGCCAAGTATTAACAGCACTGGAAACATCAAGTGCTTACGAATTCTTCTCTTTCCCCCAAAAAAGTACTATTTTGTAAACAACTTGAAGTTTCAATAACAGAATTCTCTTTTGTAAACATCATAGAATCACAGAATTACTCAGATTGGAAGGGACCTCAGGAGGTCGTATTCCTAAATGCCATAAAAAAAAAAAAAAAAAAAAAAAAAAAAGCTCAAAACCAAGGAAAGAATGAGACAGAAGGAAGAACAAACATCAAACTTACCATGGACTTGACTGATTTCTGAATTCTGAGAAAGAATTTCATCTGCTAATTTTTGAGCAGTTGGTAAAACTTCTGTGTGGTGCACTGTGATCAAATACTGTACAAATTTTTGTAGTTGGTCTCTGTTCATTTGAAAGAGTGTCTCTGAAATGGGAAGATGCAGTTTGACCTGATCTGGCTTGCGGATTCGGTATAAGGAGAGGGCAACAACGTGGGCACAGTAAAATATATCTTTGTTTCCACAGCTACAAGTCACTGAGGTAATCTTGCAACGATCAAAGCTGATAGCTACATTGAAAACAGTTTCTGGCTCCGATTGCATTGCAGGTTCTGTCACTGTGCCACTCAAGTGGAAACCTGGGCAGGAAAAGAAAGAGAGCTTACATTATTAAGAAAAATACTATAATCTCATTATCATTATCTTTTGCTAAAAAAGACAAAGAAAACTCATTATCTTTGAGAAATGATGCATCTTAAACAACTTAGCCTTTAATACAAATATGACAAATTCTTTCATATGTGTGTACTCTCTTAATCTCCAACAAAAATCTAAGAGAAGTAAAAAGTGCATTTACAAGCCCTCTTTGCCATTCCATCACAACATTCTTAAAAGCTTGATAGTAAGAAAAACATTTATTTGGTAACTGATAGTTGCAGAGGCAGAGTTGCATCCAGTTAAGACCAATGTGAAACTCCCAGTAGTTCAGCAAGTTGGCAGCAATTTTTCAAACCCCATGCCAGGGAGACTGCATCTAGCAGCAAATTTAACTGTTCTCTCAATAAGCAAAAGGGAAGTAATGCGCTACAGTGGCATGAACCCCAGCCCTAATCTCTACCCTGCCACAAATTCATTTACACAAGTCACTTAACCTCTTTGCTTTTACCTTTCCCAACACTAAGCTGAAGCTCGCCTTCATACAAGTGATCCAGTAAGGAAGCTATGGCTGTAAAGTTCTTTGGAGATGGAACACGCTGCAGTTACCAATATACAGGAAATCACATTTACAGTATTGAAGGAGATGTGCAAGCACCACTTCAGAAATCTGCATTATGAGCCTGTTTTCCATTCAGCATGATAAAGCACAAAGCAAAAGAGCAGGGTTTTTGTATAATGTAAAAAGATATGATACGTAACAAGAAAGATGTTCACTTCAGTAAAGACAGCACTGCTTGACAAAGAACCCTGCTGAACCAAGGTCTCAAACACTGTCCTCTGAAGATCATACCCAAGCCTACAACTATTTTCCCAACATGAAGACCTAGGTCTTGCTCTCAATACTTTCTCACTGAATAGCAAAATTTGGGAGGTTTCTTTTCAGATTTTATGTAAGCATGACATTTCTCTTGACTCAAGCATTAAGTGAGAGGCATAGATACACAGTAATACAACCTAATTTCATATGCCATATCACTATTAAACTTGGACAGTGCACATAAAATCTGGAATAAATACTACAAGTGAGGTGTTATACACTATTATAACAGAGATAACATAAAACCACAACATCTAAACTCCAAACTGATTTAGTATTCTCAAACAGTGTTATATGAAGCAGTATTGCAAGAAAATTAGGTGTTGTGGTTTAAACCCAGCAAGCAGCTAAACACCACACAGCCTTTTTGCCCACTCCCCCATCAGTGGGAAGAGGGAGAGAATTGAAAAAAACAAAAGTAGAACATGTAGGCTGAGATAAAAGCTATTTACTAAGATGGGAAGATAAAAATAACAGTTATTATAATAATATATATGTATACACAAAACAAGGGATGCACAAAGCAATTGCTCAATGACCAATGCCCAGCCAGTTCCCAAGCAGTGGCAGATTCCCCAGCCAACTCCCAGCAATTTTATAGTTTTTTCACATAATATTATACAGTATGGAATATCCCTTTGGCCAGTTTAGGTCAGCTGTTCTGGTTCTGTCCCCTCCCAGCTTCTCATGCATCCAAAGCGTCCTTGCTGGAAGGGCAGTATGAGAAGCTGAAAAACTGAAATGTCCTTTGCTCTTTGCAGCACTGCTCAGCAACAACTATAAACATTGATGTATTATTGACATTGTTTATCTCCTAAAAAACATACCATCATATCAGACACTGTGAAGAATATGAACTTCTGTCCCAGCTGAAATCAGAGGATTAGATGGGGAAAAGAAATACATATATTGCTGTAGCCCAAATTTCCATCTATTTTAAAAAAGCTCTTAAGTTACAGGAAACAAAGAAGAAAATCTCTCATCTGTGCAGAGAGCATCACTATCCAGATTACATTATTATATTTGGATGCAGTACTCTGATACTCTACTCTGAAGAAGGACATCTGCACACACTAACCTAGACATTGCACTGGGTTGGAAAAGACCTTAAAGATCATCTACTTCCAACCTCCCTGCTGTGGGAAGGGTTACCACCCACTAGATCAGTCTGACTAGGACCCCATCCAACCTGGCATTGTACACCTCCAAGGATGGGGCATCCACAACTTCTCTGGGCAACCTGTTCTAGTGTCTCACCACTTTTTGAGTATACGAAGTTCTCCTTGTATCTAATCTAAATCTCCCCTCTTTCAGTTTAAAACCATTCCCCCTTGTCCTATCACTATCAAACCATGTAAAAATTCATTCTCTCTCCTGTTTATAAGCTCCCTTTAAGTACTGGAAGGCTGTAATGAGGTCTCCCTGGAGACTTCTCCAAGCTGAACAATTTCAGCTCCCTCGAGCTTTTTTTCATAAGAGAAGTGCTCTAGCCCTCTGATAATCATTGTGGCCCTCCTCTGAATCCGCTCCAACAGCTCCACACTCTTCTTGTGCTGGAGATCCCAGGCCTGAATGCAGGTAGGGCCTCACGAGGGCAGAGTAGAGGGGGACAGTCATCTCCCTCACCCTGCTGGCCACCCCTCTTTTGATGCAGCCCAGGATACTGTTGGTCTTCTGAGCTTGAAGCACACACTGTTGACTAGCATCAAACTTTTCATCCACCAGAACCCACCAAGTCCATCTCCACAGGGCTGCTCTCCAAGAGTTCTTCAAGTCTATATGCATATCTGGGGTTGCCCCAACAAAAGTGCAACATCTTGCACTTGGCCTTGTTGAATCTTATTAGGTTCTCATGGGCCCACTTTTCAAGCCTGTCCAGGTCCCTCTGGATGGTAACGCTTCCTTCTATCGTGTCAACTGCACCACTCAGCTTAGTCATCAGCAAACTTGTTGAAAGTGCACTTGATCCCACTGTCCAGGTCATTGTTTGAATAACACTGGTCCCAAGATGGACCTCTATGAGATACCACTGCTGACTGCCCTCCACCTGAACATAGACCCATTGAGCACAATCTCTGTCTGCAATCATCCAACCAATTATTTATTGACCAAATAGTCTAGCCTTCAAATCCATCTCTCTCCAAATTAGAGATAATGATGTAGAGTGGAATCATGTCAAAGGCCTTGCACAAGTCCAGGTAGATAGAATCATAGACTCATAGAATCACTCGGGTTGGAAAAGACCTTAAAGATCACTGAGTCCAACCATTACCTAACCATACTACCCTAAATAACAACCCTCCGCTAAATCATGTCCCTGAGCACCACATCCAAATGGTTTTTAAACACATCCAGGGATGGTGACTCAACCACCTCCCTGGGGAGCCTATTCCAGTGCTTAACAACCCTTTCTGTAAAGAAGTGTTTCCTAATATCCAACCTAAACCTACCCTGGAACAACTTGAGGCCATTTTCACTCGTCCTGTCACCTGTTACCACTGAGAAGAGACCAACGCTGCTCTCGCTGTAAGCACCTTTCAGATACTGGAAGCGAGCAATAAGGTCTCCCCTCAGCCTCCTCTTCCCCAGACTAAACAGCCCCAATTCCCTCAGTCTCTCCTCATAGGGCATATTCTCCAAGCCCCTCACAAGCCTTGTTGCCCTTCTTTGGACCTGCTCCATCACCTCAATGTCCTTTCTGTACTGAGGTGCCCAAAACGGAACACAGTACTCAAGGTGAGGCCTCACCAATGCCGAGTACAGGGGCAGGATTACTTCCCTAGCCCTGCTCACCACACCATTCCTGATACAAGCCAGAATGCCATTGTCTTCTTGGCCACCTGGGCACACTGCTGGCTCATATTCAGCTGACTGTCCATCAGTACACCAAGGTCCCTTGATCAATCCAGTCTATCCAGGTCCCTCTGTAGTGCCCTTCTCCCCTCCCTTTAACTGGTCCATGATGTCTCCCAAGATTATTTGTTCCATAACCTTTCCAGGCACCGAGGTGAGACTGATAGGTCTGTAGCTACCAGGTTCATCTTTCCAGCCCTTTTTGAAGATGGGTGTCACAATTGCCAGTCTCCAGTCTGCTGGAACATCCCCAGTTAGCCAGGACTGCTGAAGAATGATGGAGAGTGGCTTGGCAACCACATCCACCAACTCCCTCAGCACTCTAGGGTGCAATCCATCCAGCCCCATGGACTTGTAAGCATCCAGCTTCCGGAGCAGGTCCAAAACCATCTCATCATGGATCATGCAGGGCTTATTCTGTTCCCCATCCCTATCTACCAGCACAGGGGGCTGTGTTCCCAGGGAGTAACAAGTCTTACTACTAAAGACTGAGGAAAAGAAGGCATTAAGTATCCTTGGTCACCAAGTTGCCCTTGGCATCCAACAAGGGATGGAGATTCTTCCTAGCCCTCCTCTTGCTGTTGATGTACTTATAAAAATATTTATTGTTTTCCTTTAACTCAGTGGCCAAGTTCAGTTCTAGCTGGGCTTTGGCTTTTCTAATTTTCTCGCTGGTAAACCTCGCTGGTAAAGACTGGCAAAAGCATCTTACTGTGACTGGCCCAGGGGCTCTGTGTATACTTGGTATTGATTACCTCAGAAGGAGGTATTTTAAGGATCCCAAGGGGTATCAATGGGCATTTGGAATAGCTGCTGTTGTTTTTAGCTTTTGTAAAAAGCTACTCTTTTTACTTATCTTGGCAGTGCGTGCTCCCTAGCCATCTCGCCTTCAGCATTAGAGTGAGGCGTTTGGTTTTGGACACTGTCTCTTTCTTTTTTTGTTTATTAGCTTCAATTCCATTTAACTTGTTTTGTGGTTTTTTTTGTTTTTTTTTTATTACTTTTTATTTTTTTATCAGGCTGGTGGGCCGGTGGGCCTGCTGTCCCCTTGTCATGGACACAGATCTAGAGATAACTCTGTGACAGTTATTGGTAGGGGATGCGGGCAACCTGAACCGAGTCTGAACTTTTTAATGTTGGGGGGGGGGGGGAGAGAAAAAATTTCTTGAAGTGCCATACAAATTGTTGCAGAGCATTGTAGCTAGCTCTAACCTTCTTGGATTAGGCTATAGGCTGGGTGGTCTGCCAGATTATGGACCCTGTACCGAGTTGTTATTTTGTTTTTTTCTTTGTTTCTTTCAGCAGCTGCCAAATATGAAGCTGCTCTTTATTTTAGGAGTGCTGTATAAAGGATTAAAGGTCATTTTGGTTTTTTTGGAATGTACTGGTTTCTTATTAAGTTCATCATTCTCTGCTTTGGAGTTGCATATGTATGTAAAACCATTCAAGGGCACTGATGGAGACACCTACCTGGTGCCTATATGCAATGTTGTATGATTTGAATATTGAAAGTTACATCCCAGAGGGAGCAGCTAATTTTACAGATAACACAATGTTTTGACTGATTTCCACGTTCTCTTCTCAGTTCCTTAAGTATTTTTGGAATGCCAAATCAATGATCATGTTAACAGTCTCCCTGAATGTGTTCTTATTAATTTACATTATCTGGAGGAAGTCTTCTCCAAAACTAGAGGATGCTGAGTGGCAGGGAACATGGAGAGGTTTAGGAGGAATTTCACTCAAACACCTGTGGGATCCTGTGAACCTAAGCAAGTACTTAAGTCAGGGATGTTGTGGCTTATGCATATCTGAGGAGATATGACTTTTTGGGGTCTTGGCTTGTGATTACTGAGCTCTATATAAAACTATTTTGGAAAGAGAGTTTCTGAACTGAGATCAAATCCAAAAGGGGAAGTCTCTGAGTTGAACTAGAGTGGAAAAAGTGTTGGAACTGCACAACCCGATCAATCAGAGGAGGCACCAGTATTGATTCCAGTTGTCCTGTGGAAGGACAGAAATGGGTGTTGTTACGTCTAGAACAGAAAGAAGAAGCAGATGAAGTAGAGGAAGATCCAGGTGAGGGGCCCTCCCCAAAACCACCATTATTGAGAAAGGCAACAGAAAACGCTCCTCATCTTTTAATGAGAGGTGAGTGAGGAGAAGGGTCACTGGTACCACTAATCATTGACCTCTGAAAATGACTGAAATTCAAGGCTCAAGAAAGCAGTTTGCACTGTGCCTGAATGAGACTATTGTCACCTGATTGCTTTGGTGTTGGAACACTAGAGCCAGTAGTGTGTTTCTAGATTATAATGAAGCTCACCAACTAGGAAGCATTGCCAGAGACTCAGCTATTGACAGAGGGATTTGTAGATGTTCAGATGAAGTTGCCACCCTCTGGGAATGAGTGTTATCAGCTGTGAAGGAAAGGCATCCCTTCAAAGACGATCTGAAGCCTGAGATGAAAAAGTGGAATACTGTTGAAAAAGGTATCCAGTATTTGAGGGAAACAGCTGTGGTGGAAATGTTGTATGACCCCATGTTTGTTCCTAACAATCCACGCCAAGACCGTAATCCTGAGAGTTAGGAGTACACCTGATGTATGGTGGAAACTCACAAGAACAGCACCAGAAAAGTATGCTGGTGTACACTAGCAGCAATATTTAAAAGATATGAGGAACAGCAGAGATGAGGCTGCTGGTAAAGACTGGTAAAAGTATCCTATTGTGACTGGCCCGGGGGCTTCGTGTATACTTGGAATCTGTTACCTCAGAAGGGGGTCATTTTAAGAATCCCAAGGGGGTATTGATGGGCATTTGGAATAGCTGCTTTAGACACAGAAGACATTAAGCAGCTGTCTGTTTTGCCTGGCCTGTCAGAAGATCTGTCTGTTGTGGGGTTGCTATAAGTGGAAGTGCAACAGGTTTTGATTGCTACAAAAACAGTGCACAGATGGCAGTACTGCACCAACAGGGATTCTTTGCTTCTCATTCATAAGTTGATTAATCAACTAGAGAGTCAGGGGGTGATAAGCAAAACTCACCTTTTAACAGTCCCATATGGCCAGTGTATAAAGCCAGTGGAGAATGGAGGCTGGCGGTAGACCACCGTGGCCTGAATGAAGTCACACCCCCACTGAGTGCTGTACCTGACATGCTAGAACTCCATTATGTACTGGAGTCAAAAGCAGCCATGTGGTATGCCACCACTGACATTGCTAATGCTTTTTTTTCTCCATTCTTTTGGCCTCAGAATGTTGGCCACAGTTTGCTTTCACCTGGAGGGGTGTTCAGTATACCTGGAACCATTTGCCACAAGTTGATCCAAACTGCATTGGAACAGGGCGGTGCTTCTGTGCACCTGCAATATATTGTCAGTATTGTTGTGTGGGGCAGTACAGCAGAGGAAGTTTTCAAGAATGGAGACAGAATAATCCAGATCCTACTGCAAGCTGCTTTTGCTGTTAAGCCAAGGAAACTGAAAGGACCTCCACAGGAAATTCAGTTCCTAGGAATTGTTGTGGGACAAGGTCAACCAGGGGATGGGCCTGAGTAAGGAACTGCTAAGATAACGACAGCCCGAAGCAGCTGAAGCGGAACCATGGATCAGGGATACGAAGAAGCACTTTACCTGATGCCCCGCGTTGACATGGTTTATGCAAGAGAGGACTCTGGGAGTAGGAAGGGTCGTGCGTGGGGTTGCGTAGCGGGTGTACGGGACACGCATGCGTGGAGGCCATGCTGGTATATAAGCCGTGTGACGCAGCATTAAATTGAGAGAAGACTTCATGGCATCCATGACTATGTCTCTCTCTCCCCCAGGCGGTCGAGGCCCCGGGATAAGTCGGGTTAATTGACAGCTATGTCAAGTGGTGACCCTGACGTGATAGTGTGCATGATTTGCGATTGTGGAGAGTGCTTGTAGCGTGCTTGTGGTAAGTGATTGTTTTTATTCTTTCGTAGAGTTTGGTGCACCAGTAAGCAGAGTGATAAGCGGTGCAGACGGGTCCGGGAAGAGCGGACGGGTCTGGTGAGAGGTTGGCTCCGGAGCAGGTGGACGGGTTCGTTGAACGGGTCCAGTGGACGGGTCCAGTGAGGGACAGGTCCAGTGATGGTAAAGGTTTTAAAAGTGCTGGCGTAAGACGCGGGGGGGCACATTGTCCTCCAACAGCACGGAGAGGCTCATCCTATGGATGATTCAGGGGGGTTGATTGAGTCAGCCGCACTGGCAGTGGACCTGAATAAGGTTCAAGCCACAGGGATGGTGTTACTATCATCCGCTGGGGCAGGGAATAATTCTGCTCTCCAGCTTATCCTTGCTTGGGGGGTGCCACGAGCTTGCCCCCATAAACTTTGCGAATCGTGGAGTGTTCAGATGGGAGCTGTGGGTGCCGTTTATGGCTCGCTGAAAGCAGCAGAGCCAGGAAATTCGAGCTCTAACAATTCAGGGGAGAGTTTCCAGCTGCTCTCTGGTGATTCGGCTCAGGAATGTGCTGGGGAGATAAAGGGAGAGAAAAAGGGGGAGGATTGTGATGATTCTCGGGAGTTAGCTCAGGCTTTCCTGGTCACCGAGGGAAAAGCCTTAGATTCCTTGTTCGCAGAGGAGGGGCCGTTTGCCCCCGGTATTGCGGTCGATCCTGTGCAGGCACCGGCCCCTTCTGCTCTAGCTGCCTCTCCTGCTTTGCACCCGACTCCCGTGAGCAGTTCAGGCAACTCCTCAGACGTTAGTATGCCATCAGCGGCTGTTGGGCCTTCAGTGGTTTCTCGAGGAGACCGCGGGACTGCTCAGTGCTCTGGAGATTCTGAGGGGGATGATTTGCCTGAGAGGTTGTTAAAAGAACTCCGGCGGCTTTCAGTGAACTCTAGGTCGTTAGCTCAGGCAGTGCAAATTCTAGCTGCGCAACAACAGCAGGAACGCAGTTCAGCAACACCCCTTAAAGATCCGTTGGGCCATTGGCACATGATTGTTAAGAACTGCGCACTTCAAGGGGATGTTATCCTGCAACCGTCAGAGGCGGGAGGACTGCCCCGTGGTACAGGATCCTCAGGGCCAGCCTACTTGGGAGTCTTTTGATTGGCAGCTAATTAAGAAGTTAAGATCCGTGATGGCTACGTCCGGCTTGGAAAGTCCCACCTGCCAAGCCCTATTGGACATGATACAGATGGAGCTCACCACCCCCTTTGATTGGCATAGTCTGGTCAAGGCGGTCCTATGGGAATCGTCAGGACTGGCCCTACATGGGTCCGAGTACGATATGTTCGGCCTTATCTCAAGGTAGAGACTAGCATTCAGCTCTCATAGTGACTTGGATTGTGTACTTCTTACTTACTGGTACTGCTTTGTAACATGTTGTACTGCAAATAACAGTGGTGTGACATAATAGGAGAATTTTACCACTGCAGGTCTCAGGAATTAGAATTATTAGGCATTGTCTAGGTTATTGTGTGCTTCTTCTATTTTCGTAATAGATCAAATGTAACTTAAGCAGAATTTGATGTTACCAATGCTGTAATTTATGGGAATTGTTCTTTTCATGTATTAGTAATGTTCGGTTGTGATGCTATTAGCCTATCAATTAGCTTTTCTTAATTTGCAAAGACGAAACCTGGAAAGAAATCTCAAGCGAAGGGGATGACCCTATATCATAGAGTGATTGCCTCTCCTTCAACCCACTAATCAGGATTTTTCAAATATGACCATGCATCACTTGAAACAAAGGCTCACACTAAACGAATTGATCTTAATAGCTTATCATGTTTCTGAGCAGGTGTTCCACTTGGGCTCTGTATCTCGCACTGGCCACGCGGATGCAGTGTACAAATTGAGAATACCCTTCAGACTCTGAGAGAAATAAAAGCAGGAGAGAATCTGTGATGGGTGAGAAAGGTAAAGTGCACTTTGAAGCAGGGGATGCCCTGCTGGCACTCCCTATCGCATCCACCGCAAACACATTTTTAATAACGATTAATAACTAATAATAATAACTAATAACGATTCTATCTGACATGCAACTTCATAAAGTTGTACGACCATTAATCATCTATTAGTTTAAGAGCATGGTTGTGGGCACTCTAAAAGCATTTGCTGCATAAATTTTAGTGATCCTTCAAATTGATATATCAGAGTAGAAGTTGAAGGCTTCTTTCTAATCAGTTGCTGACTAACACAGAATGGGACCCCTTTGGGATTTATTTCCAGGTTGCAGTAAAAATGTTTCTGAATTTCCGAAAACTGGGTTCTCTCTTGATGGGGAGCTTTGGGATAAAATTGGTATAAAACTCTGGGAGGCTTCTATTGCTAACGACAGAACAGCTGCTAAACTGTTGTCTGCTTGCACTAAATAATGCAAGGGCTTAAGCAAATTCGACAAGGAAGAATTTCTTCTAATTGTTCCCTATTGCCTCCCCTCCCACCCTCTCGTCCACCCCCGAAGCTGGCCGTGCCGCTCCTGCCCTCCTCCTTGCATCTCTGCAGCCTGTATGTAACTTGGATGAATGCAGGAAAGAACAGTACCGAGGTGCAATATTACGGAGTGGGAATCCCTACCTTATGAGGCAGTACAAGAGCTAATCCTGTCTCTCATGCAGTACACTGTGTTTATGATTGAATAGTGAGATCAGGTTACCATCCAGATTATGAATAACTTGACTGACTTCACCCTCTTTGGAGGGGGGGAGAGGGTCTGGGCAACACCTCAGGCCCAGGCACAAATGGACCAGTGTTATGGTTTTGTAATTTTTGCTATTGGTATTCCACATCATAACATCATGTGGAGCACAGAGAAGAAGTACTACACATCCCAGGGGACCTCGCGGTCAGAGAGGAAAATACGTCACGGAAGCGACGCTGGCACTCTCTCTCTCACTGCCTGGCAGCGAGGGTGGGTGTGCTTCCAAGCCGCGGCGCCTTCAATTTCAAAGTAGGCTTCTCGGTCTTCGGAAACCTCTCTTTCTCTCTCTCTTATTTCACTTGATTTATTAGCCTCAATTTCAATCAGATTGTATTATAGTAAAATAAGTTTTACTCCTTAGATCGTTGCCGCTGCTCTGTTTGTTTCCTTGAGCCCAGCTCCCATCTCCCTACCCCTTTCCCTTTTTCCCTTCCCCTTTGTCAGGGGCCGGGGGCCCACGGGCCTACTGCCCCCCCTGTCACGGACACAGATTGATCTAGATAACCCCGTGACAGATTTTGGTGGAGAAGGCGGGCACAATTTTAAAGCTTTTAACATCAGTTAAAAGTTAGTTAGTAGGGAAGAAGCAAAAAACACCAGGATTTCTTTAAGCCAGAGACTGCAGAAGCATTGCTACCTGACCTTCATAGATTAGATTGTAGTCTGGGCAGTCTGCCAAACTCTGGACACTGTACAGAGTGTCTTCTGTTTTGGTTCTTTGGTTGTTTTTGTTTTTTTTTTTCCTTTCTTAGCAGCTACCAGCTATGAATCCACTCTTCATTATAGCTGCTCTGTTTAAGGGATTGAAAACAGTTATGATCCTCTCAACGTATTGGCCGATTATTAATGTCATGATTTACTGTTGTGGAATTGTGTTCGTATATAACCAAATAAGGGCACTGATGGAGACACCTGCCTGGTACTTATATGCAATGTGGTATAATTTGGATTTTGACACTTACATCCCAGATGGAATAGCTAATTTTACAAACAACTACATCCCAGACGGAATAGCCAATTTTACAAACAACACGATGTTCAATCCGGTTTCTGGGCTGTCTTTTCGGTTTGCCACACGCATTTCGAAAGCCGAGTTTGTACTCATACTCGTGCTCATATCCATGTGCATGTTATCAATCTCCCTGAATGTACTCCAATACATTCGTTCTATGCAGAAGTCTCCTCCAAAACCAGAGAATGCTGACTGGCAGGGAATATGGAGAGGTTTAGGAAAAATCTTAGAAGCGTGGGGGCCGGCAATGTCATGGGATTTCACTCTTGAACACCTGTGGGATCCCGAGAAACAAAGCCAGTATTTGAGTCAGGGATGGTGCAGCTTAGATAGATCTAAGGAGGTACGACTTATTTGGGGCTTGGCTTGTGCTTACCGTGCTCTATATAATACTATTCTGGAAAGAGAGAGTTTCCGAGCTGAGGTTCAAGCCAAAGGGGGAAATCCTCAAGTCAAATCTGATCAGTCACAGGAGGCACCAGTAAAAATGTCAGTTGCCCCTGTGGAAGGCAAGAAATGGAAACGGGTGTCCTCACGTCTAGAACGGAAAAAAGAAGAAGCGGAGGAGGAGGCAGCGGAAGGTCCAAGCGAGGTGCCTCTCTCAGTACCGAAAATGGCAAAAGGAAAAACTAAGAGGCGTGAGGAGGAGAGTGATGAGGAGGAAGTCTCTATTACTGTTCGCCGACCTCTGAAGATGTCTGAAATCCAAGGCTCAAGAAAGGAGTTTACACGGCGCCAGAATGAATCTCTTGTTACCTGGTTGCTTCGCTGTTGGGACAGCGGGGCCAGCAGCTTGTCTCTAGATGAGAATGAAGCTCGCCAATTAGGAGGCATTGCCAGAGACCCAACTATTGATAGAGGGATCAGTAGATGCTTGGATGGGGCTGCCACCCTCTGGGAGCGAATGTTAGTAGCTGTGAGGGAAAAGCTTCCCTTCAAGGACGGTCTAAAGCCTGTGATGAAAAAGTGGGATACAATTGAAAAAGGTATCCAGTATTTGAGGGAAATAGCTGTGGTGGAAATGTTGTATAACCCTAATTTTGATCCTGTTGATCCTCGCCAAGACCATGATCCTGAGAGAGTGAGGACAACACCTGATATATGGCAGAAACTCACCAAGACAGCACCAGAGAGGTACGCCGTTACACTAGCAGCAACATTTCAAAGGTACAAGGAACAACAGAGAAGACCCCTAGTTTTTGAATTGGTTCTTACTCTTCAAAACTTTGAACAACAGTTACCTCGAACTCACGTCTCCATTTCAGCCATCTCAGAAGTAACGGACAGACTGAATGAAATGGAAGAGCAAATGTCTCTATTGGTTAATCGTGATGATCCTGTAATAGTATCAGAAACGACTGATGAAGATCAGGATCATCAAGGGCGTCTAATGAAGGAGCTGATCAAACTAATGAAAACTCAGATCCAGTTAATTAAAGGTGATGAACCCTCCTCCTCACCTGTATCATCAAAAATTTCAGCCATTAAACGCAAACGCTTTCCAGCTCAAGCAAGGAACAACAGTAAGACTACATCGCGTATTGCCTTGTGGCGTTACCTACGTGACCATGGAGAAGATATGAGGAAGTGGCATGACCAGGCCACTCCAGTACTACGAGCACGGGTGAGAGAATTACAAAACAGATCCAATGCCAGTACATCTGCTCCAGTTACCACAGGTAATGAATAGAGGGACACTGCCCTCAGTCAGGGGAGGGAGAGGGATAATAGAGTTTATTGGACTGTGTGGATTCGGTGGCCTGGCACATCAGAACCACAGAAATATAAGGCACTGGTGGATACCGGTGCACAGTGCACTCTAATGCCCTCGAGTCATGAAGGGACAGAATCAATCCATATTTCTGGAGTGACTGGGGGCTCTCAAGAGTTGACTGTATTGGAGGCTGAAATAAGCCTCACTGGTAAAGACTGGCAAAAACATCCGATTGTGACTGGCCCAGGGGCTCCATGCATACTTGGTATCGATTACTTAAGAAGGGGGCATTTGAAGGATCCTAAGGGGTATCGATGGGCCTTTGGAATAGCTGCTGTAGATACAGACAACATTAAGCAGTTGTCTGTTTTGCCTGGCCTATTGGAAGACCCATCTGTTGTGGGGCTGCTTCGAGTGAAAGAGCAGCAGGTACCGATTGCTACAAAGACTGTGCACAGACGGCAGTACCACACCAACAGGGATTCCTTGCTCCCCATTCATGAGTTAATTCGCCAGCTGGAGAATCAGGGGGTGATAAGCAAAACTTGCTCACCTTTTAACAGCCCCATATGGCCAGTGCGCAAAGCCAGTGGAGAATGGAGGCTGACAGTAGACTACCGTGGCCTGAATGAGGTCACACCCCCACTGAGCGCTGCTGTGCCAGACATGTTAGAACTCCAATACGAGCTGGAGTCAAAAGCAGCCAAATGGTATGCCACCATTGACATTGCTAACGCCTTCTTCTCCATTCCTTTGGCCACAGACTGTAGGCCACAGTTTGCCTTCACCTGGAGGGGCGTTCAGTATACTTGGAACCGTTTGCCCCAGGGGTGGAAACACAGCCCAACCATTTGCCATGGGTTGGTCCAAACTGTACTGGAACAGGGTGGTGTGCCTGAGCACCTGCAGTACATTGATGATATCATTGTTTGGGGCGATACAGCAGAAGAAGTTTTCACGAAAGGAGAGCAAATAATCCAAATTCTTCTGCAAGCTGGTTTTGCTATAAAGCGAAGCAAAGTAAAAGGACCTGCCCAAGAGATTCAGTTCCTAGGTATAAAGTGGCAAGATGGGCGTCGTCACATCCCAGCAGATGTGATCGACAAAATCGCTGCTATGTCTCCACCCACTAGCAAGAAAGAGACACAGTCTTTTCTGGGCGTAGTGGGCTTTTGGAGAATGCATGTTCCAAACTACAGCCTCATTGTAAGCCCCCTTTATCAGGTGACGCGGAAGAAGAATGATTTTACATGGGGCCCTGAGCAGCAGCAGGCTTTTGAACAGATTAAACAGGAGATAGCCCGTGCCGTGGCCCTGGGGCCAGTAGAGATGGGACAGGATGTAAAGAACATCCTCTACACTGCTGCTGGTGAGAAAGGTCCCACTTGGAGTTTGTGGCAAAGAGCCTCAGGAGAGACTCGAGGCCGACCCCTGGGATTTTGGAGTCGAGCATACAAGGGGTCTGAAGAGGGCTACACTCCAACTGAGAAGGAGATCTTAGCCGCATATGAGGGGGTTCGGGCTGCTTCTGAAGTAGTCGGTACTGAAACGCAGCTCCTTCTGGCACCTCGACTGCCAGTACTGAACTGGATGTTTAAGGGAAAGGTTCCCTCCACCCATCATGCTACTGATGCCACTTGGAGCAAGTGGATTGCGCTGATTACACAACGAGCGCGGATGGGGAACCTCAGTCGTCCGGGAATTTTAGAGGTGATCATGGACTGGCCTGAAGGTAAAAAGTTTGGAACATCACCAGCAGAAGAGGTGTCACGTGCTAAAGAGGCCCCACCATACAATGAACTACCAGAAAATTAGAAGAAATATGCCCTGTTCACTGATGGATCGTGTCGTATCGTGGGGAAGCATTGCAGATGGAAAGCTGCTGTGTGGAGCCCCACAAGACAGGTTGCAGAGGCCACTGAAGGAAAAGGAGAATCAAGTCAGTTCGCAGAGGTAGAGGCTGTCCAGCTGGCCTTAGATGTTGCTGAACGGGAGAGGTGGCCAATGCTTTATCTTTATACTGACTCATGGATGGTGGCAAATGCCTTATGGGGGTGGTTGCAGCAGTGGGAGCAAAATAACTGGCAGCGGAGGGGTAAACCTATTTGGGCTGCTGAACTGTGGAAAGACATTGCTGCCCGAACAAAAGATATGGTTATAAAGGTGCGTCATGTAGATGCTCATGTGCCCAAGAGTCGGGCTACTGAAGAACAGAACAACCATCAGGTAGATCGAGCTGCTAGAATTGAGGTGGCTCCAATAGACTTGGACTGGCAGAACAAGGGTGAATTATTTCTAGCTCGATGGGCCCATGAGACCTCGGGCCATCAGGGAAGGGACGCAACATATAAGTGGGCTAGAGACCGAGGGGTGGACTTAACTATGGACGCTATTGCACAGGTTATTCATGACTGTGAGACGTGTGCCATAATTAAACAAGCCAAGAGGATGAAACCTCTCTGGGGGGAAGGGCGATGGCAAAAGTATAAATATGGGGAGGCGTGGCAGGTTGATTATATCACCTTGCCACGATCTCGCAGTGGTAAGCGTTATGTGCTTACCATGGTGGAGGCAACCACCGGGTGGCTTGAAACATATGCAGTACCCCATGCTACGGCCCGAAACACCATATTGGGTCTTGAGAAACAAGTCCTGTGGCGACATGGCACCCCAGAAAGAATTGAGTCTGATAATGGGACACCTTTCAAAAATTCCCTTATAAATACTTGGGCCAAAGATCATGGCATTGAGTGGATTTATCATATCCCCTATCATGCACCAGCTTCTGGTAAAATTGAACGATACAATGGGTTGTTGAAAACTATGTTGAAGGCAATGGGTGGTGGAACATTTAAGCACTGGGAGAAGCATTTGGCAGAAGCCACCTGGTTGGTCAATACCAGAGGATCTGTCAATCGTGATGGTCCTACCCAATCCAGCCCCCTACATACTGTAGAGGGAGATAAGGTCCCTGTTGTACACGTAAAGAACATGTTGGGGAAAGCAGTGTGGGTCCTTCCAGCCTCTGGAAAGGGCAAACCTCTCTGTGGAACTGTTTTTGCCCAGGGACCTGGGTGTACTTGGTGGGTGATGCAGAAAGATGGGGATGTTCAATGTTTACCACAAGGGAATTTGATGTTGGGGGAGTGCAGTCAATAATTTCATGTGTATATATGTATATAGACCTATACGTGTAATGCATTTTTTTTTAAGTATTGTTTATTTGTATATATATATGTATCTTAAGCATGATGTAGTGATGTAGAATAAGGGGTGGAATGTCATGGTTTTGTAATTTTTGCTATTGGTATTCCACATCATAACATCATGTGGAGCACAGAGAAGAAGTACTACACATCCCAGGGGACCTCGCGGTCAGAGAGGAAAATACGTCACGGAAGCGACGCTGGCACCGGCTCTCTCTCACTGCCTTGCAGCGAGTGTGGGTGTGCTTCCAAGCCGCGGCGCCTTCAATTTCAAAGTAGGCTTCTCGGTCTTCGGAAACCTCTCTTTCTCTCTCTCTTATTTCACTTGATTTATTAGCCTCAATTTCAATTAGATTGTATTATAGTAAAATAAGTTTTACTCCTTAGATCGTTGCCGCTGCTCTGTTTGTTTCCTTGAGCCCAGCTCCCATCTCCCTACCCCTTTCCCTTTTTCCCTTCCCCTTTGTCAGGGGCCGGGGGCCCACGGGCCTACTGCCCCCCCCTGTCACGGACACAGATTGATCTAGATAACCCCGTGACAACCAGCAATGCCTTGAACAAGTTAAGACTTTGGTGTTACATGTTATCTTTTGGATACCTGATACTAATTTGTCTAATGCCTCAATTAGGTTAGTTAAGCAGGAGGCTGCCCAGCCCTACATTACATTTCTGGGCTGTTTCCCGACTCGATGCAGGAACAGCTCAAAGAATGAAGTGCTACAATTCAGGGGGGCTTAGTCATGTACAGAAGGACTGTAAACAGCCTGAATGAACCTGCTCGTGCTATTACAGATCGACCCTGTCCCCAGTGCAGGAGGGGGTTGCACGGGGCGAGAGAATGCCGATCCAAATTCCCTGTTGCTGTATGGCCCTGCGATCTGCTGGGAAACAGGAAGAGGAGTGCGTGACCGTGCGCTATGACAGCATGACAGCAAATACGGTCCTAAATCGGTCAGCCACTGCCTGGCCAGCTCACTCAGACCAGCAACCGCCAGCAGTGCAGGAATGGATTTGGCCAGCGCCCAGTCAGTGCCACAGACTGACATCACCGTGACTCTCATTCCAACAGGTGTCACGGGCCCCCCTTGGGGACAGGTGTAGCGCTTTCTTATCAGGATGTTCTTCTGTTACATGGATAGGACTTTGCTTTTACCAGGACTTATAGACCCTGACCATGCTGGGGTGATTAACATAATGGTTTGGTCACCCTCACCCTCTGTGTTATTTCCGAAAGTCAAAAAAATAGCACTATTAATCCCTTTTCATTCTTTGACTAAACCTGGCATCGAGGACTAAATTGGTGGACTTGGAAGTGACAAAAGACAAACCATCGTTACCATGTTTAGTAGGCGGTTGACAGTTATTAGGACTAGTAGATACCAGGGATGATGTTACCATCATTAAGTCAAGTGATTGGCCATCTGAATGGCCATTAGAAGACACTAATTCTGTTATTACAGGAGTTGAGGGGTACGCCACATGCTTGGTATCCTGTACAACAATACCAACCGAGTGATCGTCGAACGCACTAATCAGACGCTGAAATGGCAGCTAACGCGATTAAGGGAGGGGGGAGACAAGGGTGATCTGACCATGATATTGCAATAGGCACTGATAATGCTCAACTAGCCAGCAATGGTGGTGTCTCTTCTTGGGGGTCTGGTGTTAGATGCCCGCATCTTCTATCTGGCGGGGCCCAGCCAACCTCCTTATATGGGGTCGAGGGTATGCTTGTGTTCCCACAGGTACAGGGACCAACTGGATTCTCGCACGGCTTGTTCAGCTATGGATGTCATCGAACACTTCTGCTAATGATTACCATCAGGGCTGACGATGGAACTGCTAACCCTGACACCACCCGAGCTGTCGGAGAATTTCTGGCAACAATGTGTGAACCTGACTAACTCCTCCAAGGCTTAGGTTGTGTTGACATAGAAAGTCAGCTGGGGATGGAAGGATTCTGCTGTCTTGATTTTGGTGTGAACGCAATGTCAGCCATTGGAAAGATACGGCTGAAAGCCAAGGACATTGCTGAGTCCGTGTTTAAAATCAGAGTGGACAATAGCTGGGGGCTCCTGTCCAACCTTTTCGGTGCCCCCCAACGGTTGGAAAATGTACTTGCGATGAGGGCCATCATATTAGTCATTGTATTGCTTGTTGTTTAGTTTCTGTGCGCTAAGGAAGGGGGGAGATGTTGTGGGACAAGGTCAACCAGGGGATGGGCCTGAGTAAGGAACTGCTAAGATAACAACAGCCCGAAGCAGCTGAAGCGGAACCATGGATCAGGGATACGAAGAAGCACTTTACCTGATGCCCCGCGTTGACATGGTTTATGCAAGAGAGGACTCTGGGAGTAGGAAGGGTCGTGCGTGGGGTTGCGTAGCGGGTGTACGGGACACGCATGCGTGGAGGCCATGCTGGTATATAAGCCGTGTGACGCAGCATTAAATTGAGAGAAGACTTCATGGCATCCATGACTATGTCTCTCTCTCCCCCAGGCGGTCAAGGCCCCAGGATAAGTCAGGTTAATTGACGGCTACGTCAGGAATTAAGTGTCAAGATGGTATGAGAAGCTGGAACAATTGTTAGATCAAAGCTTGGACAGCATTTGGCCTCATTTGTTGCTCTAGTCTTCCTCTGGCTATATATATGTTGAACTATCTCATCCAATAATTCATTCGAGACATTTTAAATTTGCGTCACAGACCGGATATACCCTGAGGCAAGCGTGTTGTCCTTTGAGAATTTGAGTGCGCCCCTCCGGATAGATCCCAAGGTAAGAGAATTGTCTTTTAGAGTACGTGTGTACCTTTGGGGGTATAAGGAGCAAATTGTTGATTTGTTGTTTTTACGTGCTTCCCCTCCAATGAGGTCGCTCAACTTTTGAGGTTTTAGAATATGTGTGTACCCTTCAGGGGTGTAAGGAGCAAATTGTTGAGTTGTTGATAATACATGTTTCCCCCCCCCCCCACGAAGAGATTGCTCCACATTTTGAGGCATGATTGTTAAAGAAAAAAAGAATGAGGCTGGGAATCTGCTCCTTGAAGTCTTAGAAAAACATGGTGCCAAAACTTCCCCCATGGGGATGGAGTGGGGTAATTGGTTCCACTTAGAGGGAGTAGCAGATCATCTAGATTCTTTCCACAAGCAAACCCATATGGGGGAGGGAAAGGGAAAATCAATAATTTGTGCAGTTCTAGGAGCTGCTCTTACTGCTGCCGTAGAGATCCACAACCAGCAGATCATGACAGGAATCCAAATTATTCAGTCCTTGCAAGATTTGGTCATATACCTGTAGGACCAAGTAGAAGATCTTAGGGGACAGTTTGAAGAGGAAAAACATTCAAAAGTCCTCCTTCAACAAGCCCTTAGAGAACAGTTGGTAAATGAGAGGGAGATTAATACTAGTTTCCCAGGTAGTGATTTGTATCCAGGAGAAATCTGGAGGATGTGAAAGCCCAAAAAGACAAATCAGAAAACCTGGTGACCTTCTCTGCCCTCCAATAGAAACTGGGCATGCATATGAAGAGAGCGAAGGTGGGTACTCTGATGTTATTATCAAGGTCCCCTATTCTGTTACTGAGCTGGCCAAATTAAATAAAGATTTTCATCACAGCCCTGGGAAATCAGAGACAGAGTATGTGTGGAAAGTGTCCCTGACAGGAGGAGATCAGATTATGTTGACTGAAAAGGAATCAGAGGGTTATAGGGAACCTGGAATATTTTTCACCACTGGCAACCATCATGCCCCGTGGTCCCTAACTCAAAGAGCCACTTATTGGGATGATTACTCCCCGGGACAACTGGTGTTGATTGATTTGCCCCACATTGGTCCTGTCCCTTTAACCCTCAAAGAACCTCTTAACAAATACATCTGGAAGGCTCACGACCATCAGGGGAAAATGTACGAAGTTAACCATCTGGATTTCATCTACCTTCTGATCTTGGTTCATTTTGGACCAGGAAGTTTTTTCTTTTACTTTCTAGCTACGCCTCCTCTAACCTTGGTTCCTCTGGAACCAGGAAGTTCACTCTTATTTGTTTTCTAGATGCTAACAAATGCTGATTCTGTTGCTGTGCCTCGCAAGTTCCCTTCTCACCCTGCTCCTTTCCCTGGGATCCCTGTGGCATCATTAGCATTACTGTTTCAGACAGGCATCTTCAGATTAATTTAGTAATTGCTTATGCAGACCCTGTCACATTCACTGGCTGGTCATGGTCCCATACCTGTGAAAATACAAGAAAGACTATTCAGAGCAGAAACTGTGGAGCAAGATAAACAGCATGAGAAAGCAACACTGAGAACCAAGGAAATCTCCAGAAGAAGAGGAAAAACAAAGTCAAGTAAACTGCATGACGGCCATGTGATGACGACTCTGATTGAAGGAAGTGTGCGTGGCCAGGAACAACTCATGGCTCTGATTGGATAAGCACCTGCATGCACAATTAAGGAGTGTTTGTGGAATGTTTTGTTGAAATGTAAAGGCGGGTGGGAAAGTTAAAAGAGGAAACTTGTGAATGTATTTAAGGGATGTTAGAGCCAGCAATAAACAATTTGGATTATTCACATCTGAGTCTGTGCCTCAGATGCTGTACATACCCACATTGGGCATACTGGGCGTATGGGTCCAAATTCTAATTTTAACAGAGGCTTAACCCTTTCAACCACAGTTAAGTACAGTAATGAAATCTATTTAGGAAATGAATGGGGCCAGGATAGTACTGGCTGACTCCCTTAACTCCTGGTAGATGTAGGACAAAGAATAAAGGTAGGGTGTCAGATGCAACAAGTGATCTATGTACATTGCAACACCCCTGCAGTCTTCCCTATCAGCATTGGGAACCAACCAGAGATTCTTATCTGATGTATTATCTCAATGGGAAAGAACTAATATATAAGACAACCAGTTAATTGTAGATGCACTTGCCATAACTCAAAATAATATCTCCCTAGCTCTTAGCTGTATCCAGGCACAAATATGGATACAATCCATGGTAGCAGCAATTGTAAGAGAAGGTGAAGGGAGCTCTTTACCCACTGAAATTCAAAAGGTGATTCGGGACAATGCAAACAAATTTGAAAGAGTATTTCAATCTTAGTGGCATCTAGTTAATTTTACTTATGATTCTATTAATAACTATTCTACAGGTTTTGTCCTAACAATATGCAATGCTTCAGTATATACCATATACCCAATCATTGTGCTGGGACTGAATTACAATGGGGCTATACTATACCCATTAGAACACAGAGTATGGGCCCAACAAAATGGAAACAAATTGCAAACTGTTGATATTAGTTCATGTGCTGTATGGGAACAACAAGGATTTATTCGTGAGAGTAATACCATCAAGGCTCAAGACATTTGTCTTGACACTGAGCAAAATATTTGCCATTTTTAGAGGTATCCCAATGAGACCCCTGAAATAGTGCTCGTCTATATTGGAAAAGGATGTATGTGTATGAGAACCTCTTGTTAATTTTATACTCATAGGTAATATTACTATAGATACATGCAATCATTCAAATGTTTGTGTTTGTAACTTTACCAACATTATGGGATGTGACTCTAATTATTCAGTTCCAGTTACGTCATATCAGTTGTTACAATCCAATTACACAATCCAAAATTTGCTATCTGCCCCAAGTAGAATGAATCTTGCTGTTGGGGAACAAGGTCAACCGGGGGACGGGCCTGAGCAATTGCACAAGAATTGCTAGACAAAAACAGCCGAAGCAGCTGAAGCAGAATCACAGAACGGGGATGTGATGAAGTGTCTTGCCGAGTGCCCCACAATGACATGATTTATGCAAGGGAGGACTTTGGGGGTGGGAAGGGGCATGCGCGCGTGGGGGTTGTGTTATCGGGAAACGGGATGTGGCTGCGTGGAAGCCATGCCGGTATTTAAGCAGTGTGACGCAGCAGTAAAGCTGAGAGTTGACTCCATGATATCCATGTTTGTGTCTCTCTCCAGACGGGGTCCATTCTGGATGGGGTCTGGCCTGGGGTCAGTTGTCGGTAATGACACTTGCTTTAGTAAAGAAATTACTGCAACATGATGATCTGTACCAACTTCTAGAACACATCTGAGATGATGGACAAAAAAACTCTAATTACTGTTCACCATGATACAAAAGAGATACGCTGTGTCCTGGAAAAGGTGAAGAAGGATGGAGAACATCATTGGTGGGAAACGCTTCTTGGATGGTTATCAACAGCAAGAGGAGTTTTTAATTCTGTGCTTCACCCAGTTGTGATTTTTTTAATCCTAACATTGATGTGTTTATTGCTTGTAATCACATTGTATGTGAAAGTCTGGCAAACGCTAAGGCGACTAACTCAACTTGAATTGCCCAAGGAATCCAGAACTTGGCCTAGGTATTAGATTACTTTTCCTAGCCTCCTGGTGATCCATGGGTAAAGCAAGTTCTGTTAGGTGCATTAGCAGCACTCATGTTTTGACCTTGTTTGATCCTTTGCTTTATCGGATTTATCTGAATATTCAATCACTGTATAAGTCAAGTTAAATGTACCTTTCCCTTTTCCCCTCATTCCCCTCAATGCTTTTTTTTTTTCTTAGCACGACCATGGGACAGTGATAACAAGCTTTGAGGCATTGGGTGTTGTGAGAAGCTGGAACAATTGTTGACTCAAAGCTTGTTCAGCGGCACCCATCCAAGCTATAACCTGCTTGACTAGCCTTTTGAGTTAATGGTTAATTACCATGAGTGTCAACAGTTTATGGGCTGGTTTGGCCCAGTTCTGTGACGAGTGGGGCGAAGGGATTTCGCAAAATCCACGCCTCCAGAAAAGGGAAACAGGGGAACCCAAAATATTTTAAAACAGCGGCAACGATCTGAGGAGAAACAAACTAATTTACTAAATATGGTATCTGAATGTAAGATAACACGCTTGTCATGGTTTTATGGTCATCGGTATTCCACATCATAACATCATGTAGTGCACTGGGAATTAAAGTGTTAATGTCCCAGTTCAACATACTAAAGAGAAGACACTATGTTCCCCAGAAGACTGTTCGCTGTGCTGATATCATTCTTGCACAGGGGGGAACACATATAAGGCACTGTCGGGTCATCTGACTTCCTTTTTGCTTTCCTTCATCGCTCTTCTGCTTCGTCTCTCCTCGCTGCTGCCCATCCTGACTGTGCGTGCTGCTTCAGCATTACTGTAAGGCCTACAGCTTTTTTTTTTTCAGATACTCTCTCTCTCATTATATTTAGTAAACGAGTTTGTTCTTCCTCAGATCGTTGCTGCTGTTCTTTTTTTTAATTATTTTGGGGTCCCCTGTTTCCCTTTTCCAGAGGTGTGGACTTTGTGAAGTCCCTCTGCCCCACTAGTCACGGAACTGGGCCGAACCAGCCCGTAAACCGTTGACAACACTATAATACAATATAATTAGAATTGAAGCTAATAAATTAAATGCAATGAGAGAGACTGTCCAAAAAGCTGAAGGCCTTACACTGATACTGAAGCAATGCATGCAGTCGGGACGGGCAGCAGCAAGGAGAGGCGAAGGAGAAGAGCGCCAAGACGAAAAAGCCCGATCAGGTGACCTTGCCAGGAGTGATATCTCCTCTCTGACCGCAAAGGCCCCTGGGGAATGTAGTTCTTCTCCTCTTCTGGACAGGTACCCAGAACTGGAGCATTAACACTTTAACTCCCAGTGCACTACATGATGTTATGATGTGGAATACCAGTAACCAAAAGTCATAAAACCATGACACATGAGCAAAGCGGTAAGAGAATGGATGTGCTGTTCCTCCTGATGAACAAAATATGGGTACCCCAACAGCTACCATCACTGTGACAATCAGGACATGATGCCCCTGATAATTGGGGCAGGCAGGAGTATCCCTGACAACCAGCTGCTGCCAGGCTATGGAGAGTATAAAAAAACGGAGAATTCCAAGGAAGAGCGGATACCCCCTCCACTGAACTGCAGCCATGCAGGTCAACAAGACATCACTGACCGACTTGCTGCCTCCCTATAGACCGACGAGAAGTCGCTGGATCCTTGGTGGTGATTATCCTCGCTCTGTGAACATTTTGCTAGAATTTCTCTCTTTACTATTGCTAACTTCCCCATCTTCCCCACATTCCTTAGTAACTTAGAAGTTGTAATAAATCATTAGACAGCATTTGGCCTCGTTTGTTGCCTTAATTTTCCTCTGGGTATATCTATGTCGAACAATCTCCAATAATTAGCTCAAGACAGATGGGCGTCGTCACATCCCAGCGGATGTGATCAACAAAATTACTGCTATGTCTAAGCCCACTAGTAAAAAAGAAACTCAGCCTTTTCAGGGCCTACTGTATTTTTGGAGAATGCATATTCCAAACTATAGCCTCATTGTAAGCCTCCTTCATCAGGTGATGCAGAAAAAGAATAATTTTACGTGGAGCCCTGAGCAGCAGCAGGCTGAGATTTGAGAAAATTAAACAGGAGATAGCCCATGCTCTGGTCCTGGGGCCAGTACAGATGGAGCAGGAAGTAAAAACATCCTCGACACTGCTGATGGAGAGAGAGGTCCCACTTGAAGTCTTTGTCAAAGAGCATCAGGAGAGACCCGAAGCCAACCCCTTCCACTGTGGAGTTGAGCATACAGACGGTCTGAAGAGTACTACATTCCAACTGAAAAGGCGATATTAGCTGCATTTGAGGGGGTTTGGGCTGCTTCTGAAGTAATCAGTACTGAAACGCAGCTCCTTTTAGATCCCCAATTGCCAGTGCTGAACTGGATGTTCAAAGGGAGGGTTCCCCTCTATCCATCATGCTACTGATGCCACTTGGAATAAGTGGATTGTGTTGATTACTCAGTGAGATTGTATAGGTAACCTCAGTCGTCCAGGAATCTTAGAAGTGATTATGGACTGGCCTGAAGGTAAAAAAGTTTAGAATACCACCAGGACAGTACCACCAAGAGGCATTGTGTGCTAAAGAGGCCCCAGCATACAATGAATTACCAGAAAATGAAATTTGCCTTATTCACAGATGGATCATGTTGTATTGTATTGGAGTCAGTTCGCAGAGGTAAAGGCTGTCCAGCTGGCCTTAGATGTTGCTGAACGGGAGAGGTGGCCAACACTTTATACTGACTCATGGATGGTGGTAAATGCTTTATGGGGGTGGTTACAGCAGTGGGAACAAAACAACTGGCAACAAAGGGATAAACCTATTTGGGCTGCTGAACTGTGGAAAGACATTGCTGCCTGAATAAGGAATATGGTTGTAAAGGTGCCTCATGTAGATGCTCATGTGCCCAAGTGTCAGGCTACTGAAGAACAACAAAATAACCATCAGAACATCAGAACCATAACTGTCAGAATAGTTTGTTCCATCCCAGGATCATTCTTCAGTCAGGGGCCTTTAGGTCCCCAACACAAGCAGGGACACAAGAGATTGTCCCCCTGTACTCAGCCCTGGTGAGGCCTTATTTCAAGTACTGTGTTCAGTTTTGGGACCCTCACTATTGAGGCCCTGGAGTTTGTCCAGAGAAGGGCAGTGAAGCTGGTGAGGGGTCTGGAGCACAGGTCTTAAGAGGAACAGCTGAGGGAGCTGGAATTGTTTCGTCTGGAGAAGAGGAGGTTCAGGGGTGACCTTATTGCTTTCTACAACTACCTGAAAGGAGATTGTGGTGAGGTGGGGCTCAGCCTCTTCTACCCGGTAACTAGTGATAAGACTAGGGGACATTCAGGTTGGATATTAGGAAAAACTTTTCCAAAAGAGTTGTTACTGCCTGGGGAGGTGGTTGAGTCACTGTCCCTGGAGGTGTTCAAGAAACGTTTAGATATTGTACTAAGGGACATGGTTTAGTAGGGAAATATTGGTGGTGGGTGGACAGTGGGACTGGATGATCTTGGAGATCTTTTCCAACCTTGATAATTTCATGATTCTACTCTATGAAATTCCTTTATCAAAATGGAATGCAGGGCTGCATGTTTTTCACTGATCACAGGACTGTGTTTAGCCATTGCACCAAAATGCATGAAATTATTTGCCATAACTTGAGCTTGCCATAATTAAAGTTTTATTTCAAACGCTATTATGGTTTGAAACAGCACAGATAAGTAGATTTGTACCGTGAAGACATGTTTAGCTCCCTTAAATGAGTTGTCAATTCCACCAAAAACGCTAAATCTGCGAGCAACTTTTAATCTTCATGTTCTTGCAGAGATTTTCCTTATCATTCCATAAATTACTTGATTTCATTTCACAAATCATAAAATGTTTTTAGCATTTGTATGGGAAACTGTTAATCACAGCCTGAACCTCTGATTAACCATCTGAGGCAAGTAACGGGTCAGCTGCGGGAGCACAGGTGAAGGTAATTCAGCTGTGCTCCCAGAAGGGGTGGAGCTTGACTCCACCTCTCCTAGATCCCATTTAAGGGCTGACCACCACTAAGGCAGCATCTCTTTTGGGGATTGCTTCTGTGTGGAGTTTCTTGTGGTGAGCATCCATCCTAGTTGAGAGTCTCAGAGTGGGTGAGTTATTCCCCTATAACCTCTGGCTATTTGTCTGTTACAACCTTGTATAATACCAACTATACAGCGTTTTACCCCAACTTCCTTCAGAGAAATAAATGATGTCCCTGTAATCAGCATCCATACTTTTTAAGTAACTTATAGAAATGGTATTGATTCAGTTGCTTAGACTTTATGAAATTTATACCTTTGATAACAATTTGAATGACATTTTGCATTTTTAATGCTTTTGCACATAAATTTTCTTGATGTAAAATGCAGTGATATTTCACTAAATGTTCTCTTTTTTAATAGTTGTTGGCAGGGTGCCATTAGTAGTTACATCAGATGTATTGGCAAAGGTTGAAGAAAATAGTTTTAATATATTTTTTTACTGTTTCATACTACTCAAGAGTTTTAGTTGTGCCTTTTAATGGCACTAAGCAAGGCATTTATTCAGTGACATTATATTCATTATCAATATCTCTAATGAAAATGGCAAGTTGAGCCTCACACAGCTAAACACCAAGAACTATAGTATTGCATCAAGAAAATAAATAGCTTGTTCAGTTCATTGTTATCTAAATACAATAAATGAGTTGCAGGTGGACTAGCCTCTGTCTACTACAAGAAGCTCTTTATAGAGTATGAACATTGCTAGATCAGGTTGCTCAGAGCCGCCTCTAGCCTGACTTTGAATGTCTCCAGGAAGGGGCTTCCATCACATCTCTGGGCAACCTGTTCAACTCTCACTTTTTCCTTATATCCAACCTAAATCTCCCCTCTTTCAGTTTGAAACCATTTCCCCTTGTCCTGTCACAACAGGCCCTGCTGAAGCGTCTGTCCTATTCTTTCTTATAGCCCCTTTTTAGATACTGAAAGGCCACTATCAAGTCTCCTCAGAGTCTTCTCTTCTCCAGGATGAACAGCCCCAGCTCTCAGCCTGTCCTTGTAGGGAGGTGTTTCATCACTTGGGTAATTTTTGTGGCCCTCCTCTGGACATGCTCCAACAGGTCCAGGTCTCTCCTGTACTGAGTACTCTGCACTTGGACACAATACTGCGGGTGAGGTCTCACCAGCACAGAATAGAGGGGCGGGATCACCTCCCTCAACCTTCCGGCCATGCTTCTTTTGATACAGCCCATGTGCTGTTTATGTTAATTAATCCTCTTTTTGTTTGCAGTCCTCATTACTGTTGTCCCATCATGTTTAAGGTACTATGGGTATTTTCCATCAGTTTTTCTCAAGTTTATAAATAAGCTGATAATATTAGCTGAGTGGTGGCATGTGATGTTTTTTGACTACAAAATAATTGCTAATTGTATTGCTAATCTGTTTTTGAGTGCTCTAAAGTTTAGACAGAACTAAGTATACAAGGCTGCTCCAAAAGTAATGCTTCCTATTTTATTATGTTGACTAACCACGTCAGAGGTAGAAAGAGGTAGAGACTGAACCTTCCTACCAATATTCCATTCAATTCAGTTGCTGTGCAACAGATGGCAGCAAAGTGGTAGTCTGACAAAATGACATCTGACAGGCAAGTGCACATAAAGCAAAGGTATTGTAGGGGAAATGCTGAGTCACAGCTTGAAACAGTGATTGAGCACCTGGTAGGAAGGGCCAACCCAGGGGAGCTTTAGTCTAGGACTTTACTGTTTTGCTATTATTACTGTGCTTTCCATTACATTGTAGTGTTACCCTTGGTGAGCCAAATAGACACTTATTTAGGGTGGATTATCCAAAAAAAAGGAAAATAAACTGTTTTGGATGGTTATTGGGACTCCTAATACACCAAAAGCAGAACTCCTGGGGGAAACCCTGAGTTTCCTTGGTTCCCCATGACTGAGTTCTGCTCAGATAATTAAAGGAATGGGTACTGTATGAGAACTACTGATCATGGCCTGAACCTCTGATTGACTACCTGAGACAAGCAATGAGTCAGCTGTGGGAACACAAGTGAAGTCAATTCAGCTCCCCTACCAGAAGGGGTGGAGCTTGGCTCCCATTTAATGACTTCCTGCCACTAAGGAAGGGTCTCTCTCTGGAGATCGCTCCTTTGTGGAGTTCTACTGTGAGCATTTTCATTTATTGTTGATTATCTTTCCGTTGCAAAAATCTTCCTTAATCAAGTATCTGTTTAACCTCTGTTTATTTATTGATTTTTACATTTGGCAAGCCAGGCAGGTCAAATAGATTAAAATATATGTAGTGTCTTTTTTGTGGAACATCTGTCAATGGGTCATGGGGGAGAACATAACCCCCTTAGATAAAATGATTCCTGGGCAGATCCCAGGGTTTCTGGGTTCTCTCTATTACCAACTAGCAACCATAGTTGAAAAGTGGGGCCCCCTGTAGGTTATGGGGAATATTTCTCCATTCTGCATGGCAGAATATTTTCAAGGATTAGTTAAGGACATTCTAACTACAGAAGAAAGGCAGTTAGCTGCCTCCGTAGTGGCATAGCCACTGTTAAATCCCTTAAATCAAGCTAAGAGTTGACACCTTAGAAAGTGAAAATCAATTATTGAAAGATCGCACTAAAAAACTGGAACAGGAACTTAGCATATTAACAGGGAAAAGACCAATCTATTGCCCTGGTCCGAGAACATATTCTGGGTATAGGTATCATATAGGGTCTGACTCTCCAGATGACTGTGGATGAGTTCACACTAACGAAGGTGTATTAGTGTCTGTGTGGTGCAGGCAATATTGAGAGGCTATGCAAAGCATGAGCCTATTTGCATGCTGAAACTGTGCTGGATTACTAATGTAAGGCAGTATAGACTCCCAGGTGGGCAAGACAAAAAAATCAAGAATGGTGCAGGAATTAGAAATAGGAAGTATTATAAGACCTGCACGTAGCCCATATAATTCCCCCATATGGCCAGCGGGGAAGTCAGATGGGATGTGGAGAATGATGGTGGATTACAGAGAATTAAACAAGGTCATGCCACCTATTCATGTGGCCATACCCAATATTGCCTCCCTAATGGACACATTGAGTAGAGAGATAAAAACATACTATTGTGTTTTAGATTTGGTGAATATGTGCTTCAGTATTCAGATTGCCAAAGAATCGTGAGACTAGTTTGCATTCACATGGGGAAGCAGGCAGTGGGCATTTCAGGTCCTGCCACAAGGGTACATGCATTCACTAACATACTGTTACAATCTAATGGCACATGACCTGGCTAAATAGAAGGAACCTGATAATGTTAACTTGTATCATTATATTATCTCCTGTTGACAGCTGACTCATTGAAGGCGGTAGGACAGGCAGCAGATTGATTAACTACCTATCTGCTAGGAAGAGGATGGGCTATAAATCCTCAAAAGGTGCAAGGTCTGGGCCTGTCTGTAAGATTTCTGGGGGGAGTTTGGTCAGCGAAGACCAAAGTACTACCCAGTGCTGTTATAGATAAGGTTCAGTCATTTTCAGTCCCTACAACGCCAAAGCAGCTGCAAGAGTTTTTAGGTATATTGGGGTACTGGCGCTCCTTTGTACTTCACTTAGCACAGCTGCTAAGGTGATTGTACAGACTTACAAAGAAGGAGCAGCTATGGGACTGGAGGAGAATGGGACAGGATGCTTTCCAATAGGTGAAACTGGCAGTTAAACAAGCCCAGGCATTGGGTTTATTTGATTCTACCCTCTCAGCTGCTGAGTTGGACACTCATGTCACTCAGGATGGCTTTGGCTGGGGCCTGTGGCAATGCTGGAGTTCTGTTTGGGCCCCTATTGGATTCTGGTCTCAGGTTTTGCACAGAGCAGAAGACAGATATAGTATGATTGGAAAACAATTATTGGCTGCCTACTCTGCATTACAGGCTGTAGAGCTGATAACTCATATGGCTAAAGTTATAGTTAAGACCACTCTGTTGATTCAGGGGTGGGTAAAAGATCTGATCCACCTTCCTAAGACAGGTGGCCCAAGCACAAACAGTGGCACGATGGGTTGCTTATCTCAGCCAGAGGAGTAGTCTATCCTCATCACTATTGAAAGAAGAATAACAGAAGATCCTAGGCCCAGTGACATACCATAGTGATGCATCACAAGAACCGTCGGTTGCTCCACCAGAGGGGAGTCCCGTTCAGGAAGGAAAATATCCTATTCCTGAAGATGCCTGGTACACAGATGGGTCCAGCGAGGGTTACCCAAGTAAGTAGAGAGCAGTGGCATACCATCCCTCTACTGAAACCATCTGGCTTGATGATGGGGATGGTCAGAGTAGCCAGTGGGCTGTATTGCAAGCTGTGTGGATGGTTATAACCAAGGAACCCGGTGATGATATCCTGAACATCTGCACAGATAGTTGGGCTGTGTACTGGGGGCTCACTGTTTGGATTGCACAGTGGGCCACCCAGGAATGGCCCATCCATACCCAACCAATCTGGGGTAAAGGCATGTGGTTAAACATATGGAATGCAGTTAAACACAGGATTGTGTGTGTCTACCATGCCTCTGGTCACTAACCCCTACTGTCACTGGGGAATGATGAAGCCGACACACTGGCCCGAGTCCGATGGATGAGAATTCACCATCTGAGAACATGGCCTGTTGGTTACACCAGAAACTATGGCATGTGGGACAAAAGATAATGTGGGCAGCTGCTAAAGCATGGGGGCTACCTGTACAACTATCTGACATCACCCTGGCATGTTGAGACTGCGATGTTTGATCTTAGTCTCATCTTAGAGCGCTGCCTGAAACAACAGCCCACCTTGCTAGAGGACGTAATCCTCTGCAGTGATGGCAGGTTGATTACATTGGGCCCCTCCCTCGGTCTGAGGGGGTGAGATATGCCGTGACCTGTGTCGATATTGCAAGTGGGCTACTGCAGGCCTATCTGGTGCCAAAAGTAAACCAGGCATATACTATTAAGACCCTTAGTAAACTGATGTCTGCCTACAGGACACCTCAGGTCATAGACAGTGACCAAGGGACCCATTTTACTGGTGCAATGATACAACACTGGGCAGAGGAAAACAGCATTGAATGGTGATTCCACCTGCCATATACTCCTACAGGGGCAGGCCTCATTGAATTTTGTAATGGTATCCTCAAGGCTACTCTGAAGACAGACTCCCAGTCCCTGCAGGGGTGGACAAAGAGACTCTATGAAACCTTGCAGGACCTGAATGAAAGACCTCGATGGTAGACCCAGTGCCCTGAAAACGCTACAGATAACATGGGCCTCCCTGCTTAGGATCCTAATTACAGGCACTGATAATCAGGTAAGACCCCAGATTGGTAATGAAAATCATCTTCTGCTCCCTGCCCTGAGAATTTAGATCTGGGAACCCATAGGATAAAATGGCCTTGGATGGTGCAGGTAGGACAAAAGTGGTGTGGCCTACTTGCACCTTTGGGGAGACTGCTGGAGGTGGGAGGCTTGGTAGTTTCTCCAGTGATAGGTAAATGGCCTATGGATTTTGTGGTCAACGCTCTGGTCTTCATTGCTGAAGGGACCCCCATCATGTCCCTATGGCAGATGAGACACCTCCTTTGGTGCCAGATATAGTTATGCAGCTGCAGACATCTGGACAGAAGGTGTGGTATAGGCAGCCAGGGCATGCCCCAGTACATGCTGAAGTGTTGACCCAGGATAGAAATACGGCCTGTATCTTGCCCTGGAAGGTAGATCTTCCCCTCCTGGTACCTTTGAAACATCTGTATTACTCCCCCTGAGTCTTTGAGCCTCCAGGACCACCAGAAGAAACAAAGTATTCTCAAAGCATTCCAGTGTTGCTGCCACATCATGTGCAATGCCTGGTGATGACCTACATGGGACTGATGAAACATAGATGGTCTTGCACCTCATGATATGATCATATTTTTGTGTTGCTTTCATAGTAATTCAGAACCATAGAGTTGTTAAGGCTGGAAAATACCTCTAAAATCACTTAGTCATCAGCCTGAAACCACCCTGACCACTAAACCATGTACTTCAGTGTACATCTACACTTCCATTGAAAATATCCTGAGATGGTGACTTAACCACATCCCTGGGCAGCCCATTCCACTGCCTGACTGCTCCTTTGGAGAAGAAATTTTTTCCTAAAAACTAGCCTAAACCTCTCCTGGTGCAACTGAAGGCTATTACCTTTTGTCCTATTTCTAGTTACCTGAGAGAAGAGATCAACCCCCACCTTAATACAACCTCCCTTCAGGTAGCTGCAGAGAGCAATAAAGTTTCCCCTGGGCCTCCTCTTCTCCAGAGGAAACAATCCCACTTCCCTCAGCTGTTCCTCATAAGATTGGCATAGAACTGAACACAGTACTAAAGGTGAGGCCTCACCAGCACTGAGTACAGGAAGACAATCACATCCATGCTCCTGCTGGCGATACTATTTCTGATACAAGCCAGGATGCCATTGGCCTTCATAGCTACCTGGGCATACTGCTGGCTCATGTTCAGATAGCTGTCAACTATCCCACCCAGATCTTTTTTTTTTTTTCCTCTATACAAAATGCCAGCTGCTCTGCCCAAAGACTGTAGCATTGCATGGGGTTGTTGTAACCAAAGTGGAAGATCCAGCACTTGCCCTTGTTAAATCTCATGCAGTTGGCCTCAGCTGATCAATCCAGCTTGTCCAGATCCCTCCATAGGGCCTTCCTACCCTCAGGCAGATCAACACTTGCTCCCAACATGGTGCCAATTGCAAACTTACTGATGGTGCACTTAATCCCCTTGTACAGATTGTCAATGAAGACATTAAAAAGGCCTGGCCTCAGCACTGACCTCTGAGGAATACCACCAGCTGGATTTAATACCATGCACCACCACTCTCTGGGTCCTGCATCTAGCCAGTCTTTTTTTTGTTTTTTTTTTACCCAGCTAATGCACCTGTTCAAGTCATGGACTGCCAGCTTCCCCAGGAGAATACTGTGGGACACAGAATCAAAGGCTTTACTAAAGTCTAGGTAGATTACATCCACAGCCCTTCCTTCATTCACTAGGCAGGTCATCTGGTCATATAAGGAGATCAGGTTGGTCAAGCAGGACCTACCCTTCATAAACCCACGTTGGCTAATGAGCAAAAAAGAAGGACCCAGATAAGATGGCTAAGGTGATGAATTGTAGGTGGTGTTAGTTACGTAATGAAGGAAGAAACAGTTAAATTGAGAAGAAAAAATAAAATGCTGCAAATTTGATAACTGTATTGGTTTGGGAGCAGGCTTTCTCTCAGAGAGGAGAGGTTCTGGGTGTTCCCTGTGGACAAGCAGGAGAAAATGCAAAATATGACAGTTAAAACCCTTAGTTCATGAGGGGGCAATGCATTGCACATGAAGTGATTGGAAGGAGCTGTGAAAAAGTTTTGTTGTTTTTTTTTTTTGTTGTTGGAGATGCCACAGGAGGATGAGGGACTAGACCTTCCTTTCAAACAATTAAGTATGAAAATAGGAAATGGAATGCTGTTTTTGGTGTTTTGTGCCACTATTATGTTATTCTATGCCAGGTGGTGCACTTTTGTTGGAAGGGGGGGATTTTTGGAGAGAACTCTTTTATAATGTATGTTTAAACATTGGAGAAAGGGGCAATGGGAGAGGAGTGGGGGGGGATCCTCCCACTGAAGTAGCCAGTTTAGCAGGTCATTGCGCTAACTGTAAAGGGTTTGGGCATTAATAAAAGGAATGCCTGTAGACTAAAGCTGCTGTTATGGCTATAGCAGATGACATGTCCCTCAGTTAGCAATAAGGGGGTTGGGGGAGTAATTCCTAACTGAGATTCTGGTTACAGTAAGTTACTGCTGGCTTGGACTGCTCAGGGGGATGTTCCATGCTGTGTGTTGTCATGCAGGGGGGTCATATTTCCCCTCTGTTGTTCGGGGCCTATAGCTGAGCATTGGTCATTTATTTATTTATTCTATCTTAGTGAATGGTTCTCTCTCAACCCACAAGTTCAATTTATTATTACTATTATAATTTTCCTTCTTATTTCTTTTCTTTCCCAGTTCTCTTCCCCATTGCACTGGGGAGGGGGAGTGGGTGGATGACTGTGTGATGTTGGGCTGCCTTCTAGGTTAAATCACAGCAGTCAAAAGCATATTCATTTTTTCAGAGTGTAAGCCAAGTGGCCCAAAATAAAAGAGGATTTTTATCCTGGTCTTGCTAAGGATCAGAACTGCTTCCTGAAAAGATTTAAGGGTCTCTCCATATGTAATGATCCTTGAGCTGCCCTACCTTGGCAAGAAAAATGGGGTTCCACAGCTTGACATGAAGGATGCTTTCCTTAAAAACTATGTACTCAGGCTGTCTTCCTCTTTATCCTTCCTCAGGCACCAGGAACTATTAACTCAAACCCCACTGTTAAAAGTTTGTTGCTCATAGGTTTCAAGCCAGAGACTAAGTACTGATCCAGATGTGGAAGGAGACAAAGCTGCAGCCTAACTAACTGTGAAGGGCCATTTCAAGTACTTCTAATGACTGAAACAGCTGTCAGGAAAGCTGAGGAAGGTTGGACTCACTACACTTGGATAAAAGTATCCACTTGCCCTGAAGTGTGAGAAGCTGTTGCCATGGAAGATAAGAATTAGGAAAAAATTGTGAAAAGTTATCATAAGCTAATCTAACTTATCCTCAAAGAAGTAAATTAACAGTATATGTAAGTGGGGGAGTAGTTTAGCCTACATAGAATTAGAGTGCCCACAAGAAGTTTTTATTTTTGTAGCAGAGCACATACTATTCTTCACCTTGGTAATTATTTGGAAACTTAAAGATTTGACAGTAATGCTGGGGAGGGACCAACTGGTAGTTTTGATCTTGATAATAGTTCACTTCAGGGGAAGTCTTGGTCAATCGATGGTTTGGAAAAAGGACAACCTGCAGAGGGGGATTAGGAGGATGCCCTGTTAAGATATAGGTGAACGTGACAAGAAAGGAAATGCCTCAGACTGTCACATTTGATGCCTGTCAGGTGATAGCCTGTGGAAGTTTAAATACTCAATGGCAATTGAGTAATGAAAATAAGTATCTCTGTCCTGAACCAGGTATGAATAAGGGATTCCCTTGTAATGGATGGAATAATGTATGGTGGACAACTTCGTATTGAGTTTGGAACTACATACCTAGGATATTTGATGCCTTGTTGACACATACATTGAAAGATCCAATTAGTATGTTTAAGGGAGTTGCCTAATCAGATTGCAAGCCTTTACAATGTAATCCAGTGACAGTAACAATTAACAAGGCTGATAATCTTGTTAATACCACTTTTGGCCTTGGAATAGACATGTGGAAAAGATCTAACAGCCAGATTCTGGATAGCTATATGGGATTCACTCCCCAAAAACACCCAGAGTGTACAGGATGGGGAAAAAACTTCAGAAGGGGGGTGGAAGTTCTTCCTAAAAACCCTGCAGTTGTGACAGTTAAAGAGATAAAGGATCTCAGACAAGCATTTGAAATTGAAACAAGATATGGGGATGTTAATGCCTGGGTAGAATGGATTAAGTATACTATCCAGAGTCTCAATCATAGCAATTTCTATGCTTGTGCATCAGGACAGCCCTTGGCTCAGGTGGTACCCTTGCCGCTGGGGTGGACCAAGGATCCCCAGAGAATCATAGAATCACAAGGTTAGAAAGGACCTACAAGATCATCTAGTCCAACCGTCCTTCCATTACCAGTGCTACCACAAGCTACTAAACCATATCTCATAGCTCCTCATCCAGACGCCTCTTGAACACTACCAGGGACAACAACTCCACCACCTCCCTGGGCAGGCCATTCCAGTGCCTGACCACTCTCTGAGAGAAAAGGTTTCTCCTTATATCTAATCTAAATCTACTCTGGCACAACTTGTGGCCATTTCCTTGGGTCCTGTTTGTTGCCTGGGGGAAGAGGACAAACCCCTCCCCATCACAACCTCCCTTTAGGAAGGTTGTAGAGTGCAGGGAGGTCTCCCCTCAGCTACTCCTCATAAGACTTGTGCTCCAGACCCCTCACCAGTTTCATTACCCTTCTCTGGGCACGCTCCAGGGCCTTAATGTCTTTCCTGTAGCGAGGGGCCTAAAACTGGACACAGTACTCGAGGTGTGGCCTCACCAATGCTGAGTACAGGGGGATCATTACCTCCCTGCTCCTGCTGGCCACACTATTTCTAATGCAGGCCAGGATGCCGTTGGCCTTCTTGGCCACCTGGATACACTATCAGATCATGTTCAGCCAAGCATCAACCAACACCCCCAGGTCCCTTTCCTCTTCACAGTCATCCAGCCACTCTGCCCCAAGCCTATAGCACTACATGGGGTTGTTGTGGCCAAAGTGTAGGACCTGGCACTTGGCCTTGTTGAACCTCATTCCATTCACCTCAATCCAGCAATCCAGCTTATTTAGATTCCTCTGAAGGGCCTCCCTACCCTCAGGCAGATCGACACTACCTCCCAACTTGGTGTCATCTGCAAACTTACTGAGGGTACACCCAATCCCCTCACCTAGGTCATCAATAAAGATAATAAACAAGATGGGCCCCAGTACTGACCCCTGGGGGACACCACTTGTAACAGGTCACCAGCTGGACTTAACTCCATTAACCACTACCCATTGGGCATGGCCCTCTAGACAGTTCCTTACCCAAAGAAGGTTATATCTGTCCAGGCCACAGGCAGTCATTTTCCTCAGGAGAATACTGTGAGAGACCGTATCAAAGGCTCTGCTGAAATCTAGGTAGACTACATCAACAGCCTTTCCCTCGTCTACCAGTCTGGTTACCCAGTCGTAGAAGGAGATGAGGTTGGTCAAGCACGACCTGCCTTTCATTAAGCCATGCTGTCTGGGCCTGATCCCCTGGCAAAGCTTTGCACTGTGAACCTGGAATCTTCTGATAAAGGTGAGCAATCTTCTTCCCTTCTTTGATAGCTCCTTTCTGTTGTGCTGGTCCTTCCATCACCAAAGCTTTCTTGTAATGTCTTTCCTATTGCATTGATCTGGTCAATTGCTACAGGGTATCGTTTGATGATGCAATATATACAGATTCAATTGGGGTACCTAGGGGTGTCCCCTGATGAATTTAAGGCAAGAAATCCAATTGCTGCAGGGTTTGAGTCACTCATTTGGTGGGTGACAATCAACAAGAACATAGATCGAATTAACTACATCTATTATAATTAACAGTGGTTAATAAATCATACAATGAATACAATAAAGAGAATTGCAGAACACTTAAATGCCATGAGTAAGATGGCCTGGAAAAATGGGATTGCCCTAGATACGATGCTTCTGTAATCAATGAATATACCAATGTTATAATTAGGAAATACACAGAAGAGTTAAGCTAAATAAGAATGGATGAAGCTTACCCTTATCCTGGGCTTACTGAAAGTCTTCACAAGGGGTAATCTCCAAAAAAAAGATCCTTCCCAAGTGGTAGTCAACTCTTAAATGGGATCTAGGAGAGGTGGATCCAGGCTCCACCCCTTCCAGTAGCACAGGAGAATTGCCTTCACTTGTGCTCCCAGGGCTAACTTATTGCTCACTTCAGGTGGTTAATCAGAGGTTCAGGCCATGATTCAGCAGTGCCCATACACTCCACCCCTTCACAGTGTGAACCAATGATCAAGTTAACTAAAGGGTGAGTTTCCTAATAAAAAGATCCAATACATCACAACACTTATACAATTTCCAGTCGCAATGCACGTTGGTACAATTCGAGACAAGTGACAATTGGTGAATGTTCATATTCTTTTATGGGCCAGTGCTCGATGATGTTACTGGAGGCATGTGGTTGTGAGGTGCAGGTCCATCCTATGCTCTATCAGTCCCATGTAGACCATCACTGAGCGTTGCACATGATCTGACAGAACACTGGAACGCTTTGATGGCATTTTGTTCCTTCAGGTGATCCTGAAGACTCAAAGACTCAGGGGGAGTAGTATAGATGTTTCAAAGGTACCAGGAGGGGAAGGTCTGCTCTCCAGGGTAAGATACAGGCTGTATTTCTATCCTGGGTCAACACTTCAGCTTGTACTGGGGCATGCCCTGGTCGCCTATACCACACCTGTCCAGATGTCTGCGGCTGCATAACTGTATCAGGCACCACAGGGGGTGCCCTGATCTGCCACAGGGACATGATGGGGGTCCCTTTAGCAAGGAAGATTAGAGCATTGACCACAATATCAGTAGGCCATGTACCTATTACTGGAGGGACTACCAAGCCTCCCACCTCCAATAATCTCCCCAAAGTTGCAAGTAGGCCACACCACTTAGGCCCTACCTGCACCTTCCAAGCACCTTTCATTTTGTGGGCACCTGGATCTAAATTCTCAGGGGCAGGGAACAGAAGATTACTTTCATTGCCAATCTGGGGTCTTACCTGATTATCAGTGCCTGTAATTTGGATCCTAAGCAGGAAGGCTCATGTTGTTGTCTGTAACATTTTCAGGGTACTGGGACTGCCGTCTTGGGGTCTTTCATTCAGGTCCCACAAGGTTTCATAGTCTTTTCATCCACCCCTGCAGAGACTGGGAGTCTGTCTTCAGGGTAGCCTTGAAAATACCATTACAACATTCAATGAGGCCTGCCCCCATTGGATTATATGGGGGGTGGAATCGACACTCCATGTGTATAGTTGTTATTATACAAGGTTGTAACAGATGAACATCCAGAGGTTATAGGGGAACAACTCACCCACCCTGAGGCTCACAGCTAGGATGGATGCTCACCACAAGGAACTCCACACAGGAGCAACATCCATAAGAGATGCTGCCTTAGTGGTGGTCAGCCCTTAAATGGGATCTAGGAGAGGTGGAGTCAAGCTCCACCCCTTCCGAGAGCACAGCTGAATTACCTTCACCTGTGCTCCCACAGCTGACCCATCACTTGCCTCAGATGGTTAATCAGAGGTTCAGGCTGTGATTAACAGTTTCCCATACATCATGTTATTTTCTTCTGCCCAGCGCTGTATTGTTGCACCAGTAAAATGAGTCCCTTGATCGCTCTCTATGACCTGAGGTGTCCTGTAGGCAGACAACTGTTTAGTAAGTGCCTTGATGGTATATGCCCAGTTTGCTTTCGGTACTGGATAGGCCTGCAGTAGCCCACTTGCAGTGTCGATGCAGGTCAGGGCATATCTCGCCCCCTCAGACCGGGGGAGAGGCCCAATGTAATCGACCTGCCATCACTGGACAGGATTATGCCCTCTAGCAAGATGGGCTGTTGTTTCGGGCAACGATCTTAGTCTCATCTTAGAGCAAGTGTCGCAGTCTCAGCATGCCTGGGTGATGTCAGGTAGCTGTACGGGCAGTCCCTATGCTTTAGCAGCTGCCCACATTGTCTTTTGTCCAGCATGCCATAGCTTCTGATGTAACCAACGGGCAATGTTTTCAGATGATGAAATCTCAATCCATCTAACTCGGGCCAGTGTGTCGCCTTCATCATTTCCCAGTGACTGTAGGGGCTGATGACCAGAGACATGGTAGACATCTACAGTCCTGTGTTTAACTGCATTCCATATGTCTAACCACATGTCTTTATCCCAGATTGGTTGGGCGTGGATAGTCCATTCCTGGGTGGCCCACTGTGCAATCCAAAGAGTGAGCCCCCGGTACACAGCCCAACTATCTGCGCAGATGTTCAGGATAGCATCACTGGGTTCCTTAGTTATAACCATCCACATGGCTCGCAGTTCTGCCCATTGGCTGCTCGGACCATCCCCCTCATCAAACCAGATTGTCTCAGTGGAGGGATGGTATGCTATTGCTCTCCACTTGCTCAGGTTGCCCCTGCTGGACCCATCTGTGTACCAGGCATCTTCAGGGATAGGATATATTCCCTCCTGAACAGGGCTCTTCTCTTGTGGAGCGACCAATGTTTCTCTTGGTGCATCACTGTGATACATCACTGGGCCTAGGATCTTCTGTTATTCTTCTTTCAATGGTGATGAGGATAGACTACTCCTCTGGCTGAGATAAGCAACCCATCGTGCCACTGTTTGTGCTTGGGCCACCCCTGTCTTAGGAAGGTGGATCAGATCTTTTACCCACCCCTGAATCGGCAGAGTGGTCTTAACTATAACTTCAGCTGTTTGAGTTATCGGCTCTATGGCCTGTAATGCCGAATAGGCAGCCAATAATTGTTTTTCAATCATACTGTATCTTTCTTCTGCTGCATGCCAGACCTGAGACCAGAATCCAATGCAGGTCCGAATAGAACTCTGGCGTTGCCACAGGCCCCAACCAAATCCATCTTGTGTGACAGGAACGTCCAACCCAGCTGGGAGGGTAGGACCAAATATACCCAATGCCTGGGCTTGTTTAACTGCCAGTTTTGCTTGTTGGAAAGCATCCTGTTCCATTCTCCCCCAGTCCCATAGCTGCCCCTTTTTTGTGAGTCTGTACAGTGGCCTTAGCAGGTGCACTAAGTGAGGTATAATGGAACGCCAGTACCCCAATATACCTAAAACTCTTGCAGCTGCTTCGGTACTGTAGGGACTGGGAACGCCCGAACCTTATTTATGACAGCACTGGGTAGTACTTTGGTCTTTCCTGACCAAACCACCCCCGGGAATTTTATGGACAGGCCCAGACCATGCACCTTTTGAGGATTTATAGCCCATCCTCTCTGTTGCAAATAGGCAGTTAATTAATCTGCTGCCTGTCCTACCGCCTCCAATGAGTCAGACGTCAACAGGAGATCATCAATATAATGATATAAAAGTTAACATCATCAGGTTTTTTCCAATTAGCCAGGTCACGTGCCACTAGATTACTACAATATGTTGGTGAATGTATGCACCCCTGTGGCAGGACCTGAAAGGTCCCCATGTATAAACGCAAACTGATCTTGTGATTCTTCAGCAATTGGGATACTGAAGAACACATTTGCTAAATCTAGGACACAATGGTAGGCCTTTATTAATCTACTTAATGTGTCCATTATGGAGGCAATATTGGGTACGGCTGCATGAATAGGCGGCATGATCTTGTTTAACTCTCTGTAATCCACCATCATTCTCCATGTGCCATCCAACTTCTGCACTGGCCATATGGTGGAATTATACAGGCTGCGTGCAGGTCTTATAATGCCCACTTTCTCTAATTCCTGCATCGTTCTTGATATTTCATCTTGTTCATCCAGACGTTTATACTGTCTTACATTAGTAATCCAGCACAGTTTTGGCAGGCAAATAGGCCCATGTTTCGCATGGCCTCTCAGTATTGCCTGCGCTGCTTGAATATTAATACATCTGTGTCAAAGTCTGAACTCTTCCACAGTTCTCTGGAGAGCCAGACCCCATAGAATGTTTATGCCCAGGATGTATTCCTGGACTGGAGTGATAGACACTTTATACTCCCAGGGTGGGAGACATTCAACCTTCAATTTCAACCATGTTTTGGTGACAGGAGTAGTCTGTCCCCATCAAATTTGGTTGGATCTCCATGGATAATTGATGTTTCCGCTCCAGTGTCTACTAATGCTATAACTCTTTGAATATTTTTCCGGGGCCAATGAATTGTCAGTTCTACATAGGGCCTCCGGTTCCGCCTGGAGGCCCTAGGGGAATTAGAATCCCCTGTCATGCCATAAAGTGTGCTATGGCCAGATCTTTTGCCTCCAGTGGCTTGGGCATCATGGACTGAGACACCTGAGGAGGCTTTTTTTTTTTCCCCTCTTAGGAACTATAAAGTCTTCCAAATTCCATGTTGTAGTTGGTAATCTATTTATAATTTTTACCCTAGGTTCCTCAGGGTAATTCTGAAATTTTTGGTTGTCTTTTAATTGTTTCCAGAGATGGAGAAGAATATGATTGGGCTGGCGGTCAATCGTAGCAAATTGAACCCCAACCTGAATTAGGTTGTTAAACATTTGTTTTCGGGAAACCCTTATGGGTTCCAATTGAGGAGCTCGTGTAGCCAGCCTCTTGGTTTTAATCACCGGCAGGACTTCGGCTTCCTCTAATGTCCGGATATTATGCCTAGTCCGCAGACACTCTGTTTCTCCAAGGTTGGTGTCATGGTTTTGTAATTTTTGCTATTGGTATTCCACATCATAACATCATGTGGAGCACAAAGAAGAAGTACTACACATCCCAGGGGACCTCGCGGTCAGAGAGGAAAATACGTCATGGAAGCGACGCTTGCTCTCTCTCTCACTGCCTGGCAGAGGGTGTGGGTGTGCTTCCAAGCCGCGGCGCCTTCAATTTCAAAGTAGGCTTCTCGGTCTTCAGAAACCTCTCTCTCTCTCTTATTTCACTTGATTTATTAGCCTCAATTTCAATTAGATTGTATTATAGTAAAATAAGTTTTACTCCTTAGATCATTGCTGCTGCTCTGTTTGTTTCCTTGAGCCCAGCTCCCATCTCCCTACCCCTTTCCCTTTTTCCCTTCCCCTTTGTCAGGGGCCGGGGGCCTACGGGCCTACTGCCCCCCCTGTCACGGACACAGATTGATCTACATAACTCCGTGACAGATTTTGGTGGAGAAGGCGGGCACAATTTTAAAGCTTTTAACATCAGTTAAAAGTTAGTTAGTAGGGAAGAAGCAAAAAACACCAGGATTTCTTTAAGCCAGAGACTGCAGAAGCATTGCTACCTGACCTTCATAGATTAGATTGTAGTCTGGGCAGTCTGCCAAACTCTGGACACTGTACAGAGTGTCTTCTGTTTTGGTTCTTTGGTTGTTTTTTTTTTTTCACTTTTCTTAGCAGCTACCAGCTATGAATCCACTCTTCATTATAGCTGCTCTGTTTAAGGGATTGAAAACAATTATGATCTTCTCAACGTATTGGCCGATTATTAATGTCATGATTTACTGTTGTGGAATTGTGTTCGTATATAACCAAATAAGGGCACTGATGGAGACACCTGCCTGGTACTTATATTCAGTGTGGTATAATTTGGATTTTGACACTTACATCCCAGATGGAATAGCTAATTTTACAAACAACTACATCCCAGACGGAATAGCCAATTTTACAAACAACACGATGTTCAATCCGGTTTCTGGGCTGTCTTTTCGGTTTGCCACACGCTTTTCGAAAGCCGAGTTAGTACTCATACTCGTGCTCATATCCATGTGCATGTTATCAATCTCCCTGAATGTACTCCAATACATTCGTTCTATGCAGAAGTCTCCTCCAAAACCAGAGAATGCTGACTGGCAGGGAATATGGAGAGGTTTAGGAAAAATCTTAGAAGCGTGGGGGCCGGCAATGTCATGGGATTTCACTCTTGAACACCTGTGGGATCCCGAGAAACAAAGCCAGTATTTGAGTCAGGGATGGTGCAGCTTAGATAGATCTAAGGAGGTACGACTTATTTGGGGCTTGGCTTGTGCTTACCGTGCTCTATATAATACTATTCTGGAAAGAGAGAGTTTCCGAGCTGAGGTTCAAGCCAAAGGGGGAAATCCTCAAGTCAAATCTGATCAGTCACAGGAGGCACCAGTAAAAATGTCAGTTGCCCCTGTGGAAGGCAAGAAATGGAAACGGGTGTCCTCACGTCTAGAACGGAAAAAAGAAGAAGCGGAGGAGGAGGCAGCGGAAGGTCCAAGCGAGGTGCCTCCCTCAGTACCGAAAATGGCAAAAGGAAAAACTAAGAGGCGTGAGGAGGAGAGTGATGAGGAGGAAGTCTCTATTACTGTTCATCGACCTCTGAAGATGTCTGAAATCCAAGGCTCAAGAAAGGAGTTTACACGGCACCAAAATGAATCTCTTGTTACCTGGTTGCTTCGCTGTTGGGACAGCGGGGCCAGCAGCTTGTCTCTAGATGAGAATGAAGCTCGCCAATTAGGAGGCATTGCCAGAGACCCAACTATTGATAGAGGGATCAGTAGATGCTTGGATGGGGCTGCCACCCTCTGGGAGCGAATGTTAGTAGCTGTGAGGGAAAAGCTTCCCTTCAAGGACGGTCTAAAGCCTGTGATGAAAAAGTGGGATACAATTGAAAAAGGTATCCAGTATTTGAGGGAAATAGCTGTGGTGGAAATGTTGTATAACCCTAATTTTGATCCTGTCGATCCTCGCCAAGACCATGATCCTGAGAGAGTGAGGACAACACCTGATATATGGCAGAAACTCACCAAGACAGCACCAGAGAGGTACGCCGTTACACTAGCAGCAACATTTCAAAGGTACAAGGAACAACAGAGAAGACCCCTAGTTTTTGAATTGGTTCTTACTCTTCAAAACTTTGAAAAACAGTTACCTCCAACTCACGTCTCCATTTCAGCCATCTCAGAAGTAACGGACAGACTGAATGAAATGGAAGAGCAAATGTCTCTATTGGTTAATCGTGATGATCCTGTAGTAGTATCAGAAACAATTGATGAAGATCAGGATCATCAAGGGAGTCTAATGAAGGAGCTGATCAAACTAATGGAAACTCAGATCCAGTTAATTAAAAGTGATGAACCTTCCTCTTCACCCGTATCATCAAAAATTTCAGCTATTAAACGCAAACGCTTTCCAGCTCAAGCAAGGAACAACAGTAAACCTACATCGCGTATAGCCTTGTGGCGTTACCTACGTGACCATGGAGAAGATATGAGGAAGTGGCATGACCAAGCCACTCCAGTACTATGAGCACGGGTGAGAGAATTACAAAACAGATCCATTGCCAGTACATCTGCTCCAGTTACCACAGGTAATGAATAGAGGGGCCCTGCCCTCAGTCAGGGGAGGGAGAGGGATAATAGAGTTTATTGGACTGTGTGGATTCGGTGGCCTGGCACATCAGAACCACAGAAATATAAGGCACTGGTGGATACCGGTGCACAGTGCACTCTAATGCCCTCGAATCATGAAGGGACAGAATCAATCCATATTTCTGGAGTGACTGGGGGCTCTCAAGAGTTGACTGTATTGGAGGCTGAAATAAGCCTCACTGGTAAAGACTGGCAAAAACATCCTATTGTGACTGGCCCAGGGGCTCCATGCATACTTGGTATCGATTACTTAAGAAGGGGGCATTTCAAAGATCCTAAGGGGTATCGATGGGCCTTTGGAATAGCTGCTGTAGATACAGACAACATTAAGCAGTAGTCTGTTTTGCCTGGCCTATCGGAAGACCCATCTGTTGTGGGGCTGCTACGAGTGAAAGAGCAGCAGGTACCGATTGCTACAAAGACTGTGCACAGACGGCAGTACCGCACCAACAGGGATTCCTTGCTCCCCATTCATGAGTTGATTCGCCAGCTGGAGAATCAGGGGGTGATAAGCAAAACTCGCTCACCTTTTAACAGCCCCATATGGTCAGTGCGCAAAGCCAGTGGAGAATGGAGGCTGACAGTAGACTACCGTGGCCTGAATGAGGTCACACCCCCACTGAGCGCTGCTGTGCCAGACATGTTAGAACTCCAATACGAGCTGGAGTCAAAAGCAGCCAAATGGTATGCCACCATTGACATTGCTAACGCCTTCTTCTCCATTCCTTTGGCCACAGACTGTAGGCCAGTTTCCCTTCACCTGGAGGGGCGTTCAGTATACTTGGAACCGTTTGCCCCAGGGGTGGAAACACAGCCCAACCATTTGCCATGGGTTGGTCCAAACTGTACTGGAACAGGGTGGTGTGCCTGAGCACCTGCAGTACATTGATGATATCATTGTTTGGGGCGATACAGCAGAAGAAGTTTTCACGAAAGGAGAGCAAATAATCCAAATTCTTCTGCAAGCTGGTTTTGCTATAAAGCGAAACAAAGGAAAAGGACCTGCCCAAGAGATTCAGTTCCTAGGTATAAAGTGGCAAGATGGGTGTCGTCACATCCCAGCAGATGTGATCGACAAAATCGCTGCTATGTATGTCTCCACCCACTAGCACGAAAGAGACACAGTCTTTTCTGGGCGTAGTGGGCTTTTGGAGAATGCATGTTCCAAACTACAGCCTCATTGTAAGCCCCCTTTATCAGGTGACGCGGAAGAAGAATGATTTTACATGGGGCCCTGAGCAGCAGCAGGCTTTTGAACCGATTCAACAGGAGATAGCCCGTGCCGTGCCCCTGGGGCCAGTACGGACGGGACAGGATGTAAAGAACATCCTCTACACTGCTGCTGGTGAGAAAGGTCCCACTTGGAGTTTGTGGCAAAGAGCCTCAGGAGAGACTCGAGGCCGACCCCTGGGATTTTGGAGTCGAGCATACAAGGGGTCTGAAGAGGGCTACACTCCAACTGAGAAGGAGATCTTAGCCGCATATGAGGGAGTTTGGGCTGCTTCTGAAGTAGTCGGTACTGAAACGCAGCTCCTTCTGGCACCTCGACTGCCAGTACTGAACTGGATGTTTAAAGGAAAGGTTCCCTCCACCCATCATGCTACTGATGCCACTTGGAGCAAGTGGATTGCGCTGATTATACAACGAGTGCGGATGGGGAACCTCAGTCGTCCGGGAATTTTAGAGGTGATCATGGACTGGCCTGAAGGTAAAAAGTTTGGAACATCACCAGCAGAAGAAGTGTCACGTGCTAAAGAGGCCCCACCATACAATGAACTACCAGAAAATTAGAAGAAATATGCCCTGTTCACTGATGGATCGTGTCGTATTGTGGGGAAGCATTGCAGATGGAAAGCTGCTGTGTGGAGCCCCACAAGACAGGTTGCAGAGGCCACTGAAGGAAAAGGAGAATCAAGTCAGTTCGCAGAGGTAAAGGCCGTCCAGCTGGCCTTAGATGTTGCTGAACGGGAGAGGTGGCCAATGCTTTATCTTTATACTGACTCATGGATGGTGGCAAATGCCTTATGGGGGTGGTTGCAGCAGTGGGAGCAAAATAACTGGCAGCGGAGGGGTAAACCTATTTGGGCTGCTGAACTGTGGAAAGACATTGCTGCCCGAACAAAAGATATGGTTATAAAGGTGCGTCATGTAGAAGCTCATATGCCCAAGAGTCGGGCTACTGAAGAACAACAAAACAACCATCAGGTAGATCGAGCTGCCAGAATTGAGGTGGCTCAAGTAGACTTGGACTGGCAGAACAAGGGTGAATTATTTCTAGCTCAATGGGCCCATGAGACCTCGGGCCATCAGGGAAGGGATGCAACATATAAGTGGGCTAGAGACCGAGGGGTGGACTTAACTATGGACGCTATTGCACAGGTTATTCATGACTGTGAGACGTGTGCCATAATTAAACAAGCCAAGAGGATGAAACCTCTCTGGGGGGAAGGGCGATGGCAAAAGTATAAATATGGAGAGGCGTGGCAGGTTGATTATATCACCTTGCCACGATCTCGCAGTGGTAAGCGTTATGTGCTTACCATGGTGGAGGCAACCACTGGGTGGCTTGAAACATACGCAGTACCCCATGCTACGGCCCGAAACACCATATTGGGTCTTGAGAAACAAGTCCTGTGGCGACATGGCACCCCAGAAAGAATTGAGTCTGATAATGGGACACATTTCAAAAATTCCCTTATAAATACTTGGGCCAAAGATCATGACATTGAGTGGATTTATCATATCCCCTATCATGCACCAGCTTCTGGTAAAATTGAACGATACAATGGGTTGTTGAAAACTATGTTGAAGGCAATGGGTTTTGGAACATTTAAGCACTGGGAGAAGCATTTGGCAGAAGCCACCTGGTTGGTCAATACCAGAGGATCTGTCAATCGTGATGGTCCTACCCAATCCAGCCCCCTACATACTGTAGAGGGAGATAAGGTCCCTGTTGTACACGTAAAGAACATGTTGGGGAAAGCAGTGTGGGTCCTTCCAGCCTCTGGAAAGGGCAAACCTCTCCGTGGAACTGTTTTTGCCCAGGGACCTGGGTGCACGTGGTGGGTGATGCAGAAAGATGGGGATGTTCAATGTGTACCACAAGGGAATTTGATGTTGGGGGTGTGCAGTCAATAATTTCATGTGTATATATGTATATAGACCTATACGTGTAATGCATTTTTAAGTATTGTTTATTTGTATATATATATATATATGTATCTTAAGCATGATGTAGTGATGTAGAAAAGGGGTGGAATGTCACAGATCATTGCGAACCCGTGGATAGCTGAGGGAGCTATTTACTTAGGACCATTATCACAGAATCATGGAATGGCTTGGTTTGGAAGGTGTCAACAGTTTATGGGCCAGTTTGGCCTGATTCTGTGACTAAAGGGGTGGTGGGACCCATGGACCCATGCCCCGGGAAAGGGGAATTGGGGAAAAGGGGAAAGGGTAGGGAGATGGGTCTAAAAACAAAACAGCGGCAACGATCTGAGGAGGAAAGTTAATTTACTAAATAAGATATCAGACAATATAATACAATATAATTGGAATTGAAGTTAATAAAATAAAATAAAATGAGAGAGAGGGTGTCCAAAAACCGATGGCCTTACTCTAACACCGAAGGTGAGATGGCTGGGGAGTACATGCTGCAGAGACAAGCAGAAAGGGAAAAGGGGGCGTCTTGTGACCTGCAAACAGTTTTATCTTTCCCTCTGAACAGAAAATGGAAACAGAACAGTGAACAGTCCTCTGGGATATGTAGTGCTTCTTCTCTTCTGAGACAAGTATACTCGGAACTACCAATGATCCACAGAACTGGAGCATTAACTCTTTAACTCCCAGTGCACTACATGATGTTATGATGTGGAATACCAATAACAAAAATCATAAAACCATGACAGAAGGGACCTCAAGGATCATCTAGTTCCAACCTTCCTGCCATGGGTAAGGTTGCCAACTACTAAATCAGGCAATAGAACAGTTTGCTCAGGGCCTCATCCAGCCTGGCCTTGAACACCTCCAGGGATGAGGAATCCACAATTTTTCTAGGCAACCTGTTCCTACACCTCATCATCCTCTCAGTAAGAAATTTCTCCCTGACACCTGTTTCCCCTTTTAGTTTAAAACTGTTTCCCCTTGTCCTATCACTATCTATCTGTGTAAAAGGTTGATTTCCCTCCTGCGTTTAAACTCCCTTTAAGTATTGGAAGGCTGCAATGAGGTCTTCCTGGAGCCTTCTCCAGGCTAAACAAGCCTAGCTCCCTCAGTCCGTCTTAGTAGGAAAGGCACTCCAGCCTTCTGTTCATTTCTGTGGCCCTCCTCTGGACCTGTTTCAGAAGCTTGACATCTTTTCTGAGCTGGGAGGACTGAAAAATAATTGACTTTAGTAAATATTTATCCATTCTGGATACAATTCAGATGAGGTAATTCTGAAACTTTCCACCCACCATACAATTAAAGTATTTCCCAGATTGTGTGGTTCTGGTACCTTTCAGACTGGGCTACAGTCAAGGTAGTAGTTCCAGGTACCGGTCAGGGAGTGCCTGAGGGGAGTCCCTTTTCGATTTGGCTCATCTAGTTTCTCTTTGCTCTTAAAATGCATTAGGCCTGGCTGCTGGAAAACCAGGAGGGGGAGCAATTACCATCACCTGCCACCCAAAAAGAACGGGAGTTGTCAATTTCCCCTAGGTAGCTCTTTCAAGGGTTTGATTTATCTGATGTAGTTCATCATGTTAATAAAAGTCCATGTAACAGTCTTAGTGGACAAGATTATTTTCCTTTTTCTTTTCCTACTCTCTGCTGCCTGAATAAAAGGGAATGTATATTGACCTGCTTCCTGAAACATATCCAGGTTGACTGAGAAAATGGCAGGAGAATTGCTCCTTCTGCAACATCCATCTATTAGGCATTGCTTTAGAATCCATGAAATAGCTTGATCCTCAACCCTTCATTTTTAGTTCTAAGCAAGCATGCAACCCACCACAGTGTGACAGTGTGTATGAAAACACTCAATATCTGGGCACTTTTAACTCTGCATTGTGGTACAAACTGTGTAGCTTATTAAGGTCATTTGAAACTTTTTTTGGCCTTCCATGAATAAAATATGAATTTGTCGAGACAAGAGCTAGATCTTTTGAAAGTGCAAAGTTCACAGGAGAAATCCATACATTAATAAAATGCAAGAGTTAAATGGAAATTCTGAATTTGCCAACTTTAAAGAGGGTGCAGTTCAGTACTGAAGTTTGTCTATAAGAATAATTGTAAGGCTAACAAATTATTTTTAACTGCAATAAAAATAAAGATGCTTATTGTTTATTAGAGCCACCTTAGCTTTTCTCTTGAAATGAAAATTTTAGACCTAGACAGGCTGTAAAGTTGAGTGGGGAGACATTTAATGAAATATAACAAGGGCAAGTGTAGAGTCTTGCATCTGGGCAAGAACAACCCCAGGTACCAGTATGGGTTGGGGACTGATCTGTTGGAGAGCAGTGTAGGGGAAAGGGACCTGGGGATCCTGGTGGACAGCAGGATGACCATGAGCCAGAACTGTGTCCTTGTGGCCAAGAAGGTCAATGGCATCCTGGGATGTATTAGAAGGGGTGTGGTTAGTAGGTCGAGAGAAGTTCTCCTGCCCCTCTACTCTGCCCTGGTGAGACCGCATCTGGAATATTGTGTCCAGTTCTGGGCCCCTCAGTTCAAGAAGGACAGGGAACTGCTTGAGAGAGTCCAGCGCAGAGCCACAAAGATGATTAAGGGAGTGGAACATCTCCTTTATGAGGAAAGGCTGAGGGAGCTGGGTCTCTTTAGCTTGGAGAAGAGGAGACTGAAGGGTGACATCATTCATGTTTAGAAATATGTAAAGGGTGAGTGTCAGGAGGATGGAGCCAGGCTCTTCTCAGTGACATCCAATGACAGGACAAGGGGCAACGGGTACAAGGTGGAACATAGGAGGTTCCACATAAATATGAGAAAAAACTTCTTCACAGTAAGAGTAACAGAACACTGGAATGGGCTGCCCAGAGCAGTTGTGGGGTCTCCTTCTCTGGAGACATTCAAAGCCCACCTGGATGAATTCCTGTGTGACCTAATCTAGTTGTTCCTACTCTGGCAGGGGGACTGGATTAGATGATATTTCGAGGTCCCTTCCAATCCCTGACATTCTGTGATTCTGTGAACTGTATGATCTTTATGCTGAGTTGTCCTTTTGCTCCAACACACGAAGAAAGTGAAGGGGAGAAGTTTTCTCTCTGGATTTCCTGTTTCATGCTGTTTGTGTATCAAATAATATTTTTTATAACCATATTTATCCACCTTAAAGTCTAAATGATTTGTTTAGTTTATAAAGTTGTCATCTTTAACTTGGCGGAGATGTCCTTTGACTGAAGAATTCCTTCATAGTTTGTGTACATTGCCACTACAGTACTTCCCCGTCACCTCTACACTTACCCACCTGAGCTCCACTGCGCAGTGTTTATTTTATTCTTTGTGATAGATCCTGTACAAACTCATTACCCAGCTCATATATGTTATTATTAAATAATGATGCAAAAGAGTATAGCAAAAAAGGGGAAGAATGAATAGAAACAAGGACGTGAATGTGTGGTTTAGCAGGCTAAATAGGTAAATAACTTGCACAGTGTTTCATAATTTTCAACTGAAGTGTTTTGAACTCATGATTAATTTCTTCTTAAATCAAAAGACTTAAAAATAATTAAGATGTCAGGACCCTCTTTGACACCCTAAGGATTTTGAACTCCACCATTTTGTGGTCATGGCAGCCGAGGCTGCCCTTGTGCATTACTCACCAGCCCCTCCTCATTGGTGAGGACAAGGTCCACCATAGCACTTTTTCTCGTGGGTTCCTGTGCTACTTGGAAGAGGAAGTTATCATCAACATGTTCCAGGAATCTCTTTGATTTCTGATGCCTTGCTGTATTATCCCTCCAACACATATTGGGGTGGTTGAAGTCCCCCATGAAGACCATGTTTTGTGAACGTGAAGCTGTTCCTATCTGTTCATAGAGAGCCTTATCCACTTGGTCTTCCTGGTCGGGCGGCCTGTAGCAGACCCCCACCATGATATCATCTCCTTCCCCTGCCTTCCCTTTAACCCATAAGCTCTCTGTCAGCTCCTCATCTATCCCCAGGTGGAGCTCCATGGACTCCAACTGGTCGATGATGTAGAGGGCAACACCTCCTCCCCTTCTCCTGTCTGTCTTTCCTAAAGAGTTTATACCCATGTATTCCTACATTCCAGTCCTAAGAGATATCTCACCACGTCTCAGTGTTGCCAATGACATCAGAGCCTTGAAGGCACGCGCACTCCTGTAACTCTTCTTGCTCGTTCTCCATGCTCTGTGCATTAGTGTACAGGCATTTGAGTTGGGCTTCCATCGAAGTTGATTTATCAACTGGAGTTCCCTTATCCTGAACCTTAGGTACTGTCTTACTGGCCTGTGATTCAACTCCAGGCCCAGGGCATCCATTACCATCATCAGCCTCAAAGTGGGATGGTTTGAGGACCCCCTCCCCCAGCAACTCATACTGTTAGGATTGTCAACGGTGTACAGGCTGGTTCGGCCTGGGTCCATGACTAGTGATGCGGGGGGACCCACAGACCCACACCCTAGGAAAGGGAAAAGGGGAAAGAGTAGGGAGATGGGCCTAAAAACAAAACAGCAGCAACGATCTGAGGAGAAGCAAACTAATTTACTAAAAAGATAACGGAATGCAAGATAACACGCTATAATACAATACAATACAATTGGAATTGACGATAATACATAAAATAAAATGAGAGAGAGTGTCCAAAAACCAAAGGCCTTACTCTAATGCTGAGGCAATAAGGCACCCGCAACAGAGATGAGCTAGATGGTCGAAAGGGAAAAAAGGCAGCTCTTGTGATCTGCAAACAGTTTTTGTCTTTCCCTCTGAGCAGAAACAGTAACAGAACGGTGAACAGTCCTCTAGGGGATGTAGTTCTTCTCTTCTGGGACAGGTACCCGGAACTGGTGCATTAACTCTAACTCTCAGTGCACTACATGATGTTATGATGTGGAATACTGATAATCAAAAATCATAAAACCATGACAAGGATATGTTAAGAATTCACATTGTTAAGAATATTTCAGGAAGGTTAATGGCATCAAAACTGTAATGATAAAATAGATCAAATAAAGCAACAGATCCTTTCCAACCCAGTTATGGATTGTGTTAGAGAAATACATAGTTCACATGCTCAAAAAAGTGACCAAATTTGTAAACATCAAGGAAACAAAAAGTTATGGTCCCCACAGCAAATATTAAGTCATCGCCTAGTGCTCTCAAGTTTGTGTTGCTGTGTGTGCTGATAAAAATCTTGCCTTAAGATATGTATATTATAGCAGCTACAGTAGGTACTGTGAGCTTTTATTCTCATATGTGCCCTGCTGCTTTGAAGACATATTGAAATTATTCATTCAGTGCATTTAAATACTTGTGTCAGTTATGCATCCAGAGAAAATGCTTTTACTTGTAGTTAACTATGCAATCTGTGCAATATTTATAAAACTTGCTTTTAAAGGATGTCATGGTTTTATGATTTTTGTTATCGGTATTCCATATCATAACATCATGTAAAGCACTGCAAGTCTAAGTGTTAATGCCCCACTTCCAATTTTTTGGGTACCTGGTTCTCAGAAGAGAAGAAGAACTACATACCCCAGAGGACTTTGCATTCAGAGGGAAAGGTAAAACTGGCAAGTCACGAGACTGTCTCTTTTTCTGCCAGTCATCCAGGCAGTGAGTGCCCCAGCTGTTTTGCCTTCAATTCAGAGTAAGGTCTTTGGTTTTGGACATTCTCTCATTTTATTTGATTTATTAGCTGCAATTCCAATTACATTGTATCATATTGTGTTATCTTGCATTCCGATATCATATTTAGTAAATTAACTTTCCTCCTCAGTTCGTTGCCACTGTTCTGTTTTTAGGCCCAACTCCCATCTCCCTACCATTCCCATTTTTTTTTTTCCCCTTTTCCCGGGGTGTGGGTCTGTGGGTCCCCTGCCCCATTAGTCACAGAACCGGGCCAAACCAGCCTGTAAATCATCAACCCCCATTCCTCCCCCCTTTTTTTTTCGTTTTGGGCCGGTGAGCCTGTGGGCCTGGTGTCCCCCTGTCATGGACACAGATAGATCTAGAGATAACTCCATGACAAGGGAGTAGTTGAAATGTTAGGTATTTGTTAGTATTTGAAATCCTTTTTCAACATATAGTAGTTTGGAAATAGCTGATCAAAACTAAATATCTGTAAAATGTGTTCACGCTTTTTGTGAAGAATTTTCTGACAGTTGCACATAGCCAGTGATTTATTTTCTAGCTGAATTAAAATATATCTCTAATTTCATGATGACATTAATTATTTGCTTCAGGTTTGGACTATCTGTAATCTTATGGTATTGATGTGATGCTGACAGTTGAAATTGTAAAATATTAGGCAAATATTTCTTAGGGAGATGTCATGGTTTAATTAATGTCATGGTTTTGTAATTTTTGCTATTGGTATTCCACATCATAACATCATGTGGAGCACAAAGAAGTACTACACATCCCAGGGGACCTCGCGGTCAGAGAGGAAAATACGTCACGGAAGCGACTCTCGCTCTCTCTCTCACTGCCTGGCAGCGGGTGTGGGTGTGCTTCCAAGTCGCAGCGCCTTCAATTTCAAAGTAGGCTTCTCGGTCTTCGGAAACCTCTCTCTCTCTCTTATTTCACTTGATTTATTAGCCTCAATTTCAATTAGATTGTATTATAGTAAAATAAGTTTTACTCCTTAGATCGTTGCCGCTGCTCTGTTTGTTTCCTTGAGCCCAGCTCCCATCTCCCTACCCCTTTCCCTTTTTCCCTTCCCCTTTGTCAGGGGCCGGGGGCCCACGGGCCTACTGCCCCCCCTGTCACGGACACAGATTGATCTAGATAACTCCGTGACAGTTGGCTACTAATTGAGAAGTCTGCTGGACCACTGCCTCCGATGCCACCAGGGGATTTAATATTGAGACCAGAGTACCATATAGGTGGGAAGGGGCCTACTGTAAAATCAGGTCCCTCATTCCTGCTGAGAATCTAACCATGTCAGGGCTATCAAACGTATCTTCATAGATAGCTTCCCTCATACCTAATTCTCAGATATAATTTTGAAGGCTCTCCGTGGAGGACCACAACCCTGTATGTAGTGGTATATCTATCTGATTTGTTTACCCATACCATATGGCATGCCACCATTAACCAATCTAATATAGAATGGTTTTCATTTGCAAAATGGGTACTTGTGTATAATCTTTGCCTAAGGGCAGGGTACACAGTTATGATAGCCAATTTAGATATTTCTGGCCCATTAACTGTAACACTTTCTGCCCCTGAATCCCATAATCTCAACAACCAGGTCGGTACACTCTCTCTAGATTTCTGTCAAAACCGTTGTACCAAGTCCATTAGCTCCATTGCCGTGTATGGTCAGACTGTGACATGGAAATGGGTTTGGGCAGGGTCATTGATCAGGAAGCACCCCTGCCAGTCTATCTTGTATTTTTTTGTTGTTTTTTGGGTTATGATATCGTGGATCTCTAGAGAATCCATCACAAGCGGACATTCAAAATCTGACTTGGAATTTATATTCTCCTGATTAACCAGATCTGCTGATTCAAAAGGCTGATCGCTATCTACTGAAATATTACAAACTTGATCTATTGGGAGATGCAAAATTGGCTTCTTCCCAGTTAATATGCCAAGTTCCTGCTCTAACTTTTCAATACGATCTTTCAAAAGTTGATTTTCATTTTCAAGGGTATTATTTCTCATTTCAGCCTGATTTAGGGCATTTAATAGTAGCCATGCCACTGTGGAGACAGCTAATTGTTGTTCTTTTGTAATTAATATATCTTTGCTGAGCCCCTGAAAGTAGTCTGCCATACAGTATGGGGAAGTATTTCCCACAGCACGTACGTAAGGGACCCCATTTTTCAATGATAACTGCTAATTCATAATAGGGAGATCCCATAAATCTTGGGATCTGTCCTGGAATCATCTTATCAAGGGGGGTAACATTCTCCCCCCTGACCTACTTATAGAAATTCCACAAAAAGGACACGATGTAAATTTTGTATATTTGGCCTGGCTCACCAAACGTGTAATCAATGAATATACTGATATTATGATTAGGAAATACACAGAAGAGTTAAGCTAAATGAGAATGGATAGAGCTTACCCTTAGCCTGGGCTTACTGAAAGCCTCCATGAAAAACAATCTCCAAAGAAGAGAGACTTTTCCAGTGGTAGTCAGCTCTTAAATGGGATCTAGGAGAGGTGGAGCCGGGCTTCACCCCTTCTGGTAGCATAGGAGAATTGCCTTCACCTGTGCTCCCAGGGCTGACTTATTGCTCATCTCAGGTGGTTAACCAGAGGTTCAGGCTGTGATTCAGCAGTTCCCATACAATGTTAGTTGAAAAATGGGTGGGTGTGAGTGATGCTGGGTACCTGTTGTTGTACCTCCATCCCTAATAACGCAGTTCTGGATGGCACAATAACTAAGGCATTGCAAGGGCTTACCACCCTTGCTGATGGAGTGGCAGAAAGTTCAAGAATAGATATTTCTTTCATTGGATGGTTGGTGTCCTGGTTTGGTAAGTGGAAGGGAGTGATTGTATCTACATTTCCTTCTTTGATTATAGAAGCTGGAGCCTTGGTGGCCATCGGTTGCTGTGTTATCCCGTGTGAGGAGACTGGTACAGTGATTGGTCGAGACAGCACTATTGAAGGAAACACTAATGGAGCCACCACCATGTTTGGATAAAATGATGATATTAGAGGAAATGTGGAATAAAGAAAGTGAAGAAGAAGTAGATGTCTATAAAATCATACTTTAGAAAAGAATTGAAAAAAAATCAACAGCATATAAAGAAGAGGGGGGAATTGTAGGAATGGAATGTTGTTTCTGCATTAGAATTAACAAGATAAATATTTTACTAGTAATTCTTTTTTGGAGAGGTCTTTTTACTTCATCAGAGGATTCTGATAGTCTTTGTGTGATAGGTAGTTATGTGAAGTAATTTATAGTCCCAGATATTAGGTAGATGGAGTAATTTATAGGTATAAAGACTGCAGCCCTTGTCTGTCCAGCCATCTGGAATACCTCTGGGCTTTGAGTTAAAGACAAGTTACACATCCCACTCCTAAACAGTGCGACCCTTGACAAGGATATCAATAGGCTCATTATGTTGGAAGACTACTAATTTTTGGTGCTTGTCATGGTTTTATGGTCATCAGTATTCCACATCATAACATCATGTAGTGCACTGGGAATTAAGGTGTTAATGTCCCAGTTCAACATACTAAAGAGAAGACACTACGTTCCCCAGAAGACTGTTCGCTGTGCTGATATCATTCTTGCACAGGGGGGAGCACATGTAAGGCGCTGTCGGGTCATCTGACTTCCTTTTCGCTTTCCTTCATCGCTCTTCTGCTTCGTCTCTTCTCACTGCTGCCCAACTGCGTGTGCTGCTTCAGCATTACTGTAAGGCCTACAGCTTTTTTTTTTTTTCCGATACTCTCTCTCATTATATTTAGTAAACTAGTTTGTTCCTCCTCAGATCATTGCCGCTGTTCTTTTCTTTAATTATTTTGGGGTCCCCTGTTTCCCTTTTCCAGAGGCGTGGACTTTGCAAAGCACCTCCGCCCCACTAGTCACGGAACCAGGCCGAACCAGCCCGTAAACTGTCGACGTTCTTGGTGGAGAATGCGGGCATTAGTCTGTTTTCTACTTTTTTTCAAACGAATCCCTCTCTGCTCTCAGAAAGCTTCGTTAGGGAACTTTATCAGAGCTTCAGGTTTCTGTGCTGGAAACTTGACCTTGAAAGTCAAGGCGAACTGCCAATGCTTTGGAATATTTGTTAAATTTGAGCTTTATCTTCCTACTGAAAAAAAAAAAAAAAAAAAAAAAAAGAAAAAGAGAGAAAAGAAAAAAATGCTTTCCCTTGTAAAACTGCTTTTCAAGGGACTGCATGCCATTGGTTTTTCTTTTTTTGATGCTCAAAACATACTGGACCTTAATTAAGTTTGCCACTTTGCTCTATGGAGCTATAGGTATATATAGTCAATTGAAAACACTATTAGAAATGCCTAACTGGTACCTGCATACAAAGTGGCATACAACTCCAGAGGGAGCAGCTAATTTTACAGAATTTGTGGTTTTTAAGTATGCTCCCCGTCTCTCCTTTGAATCCTTTATGCAGTTTTTGAATGCCCATTTGATCGCACTGTTAATCTCCCTGAATGTATTGCTCATTATTTTACTTATCTCACTCAGTATCTGGATTTATAATATTCTGAGGAAGTCTTCCCCGGAACCAGAGAATACTGAGTGTCAGGGAGTGTGGAGAGGCTTGGGAGAGACTTTAGAGAGATGGGCATCTTCGGTGTCATGGAGCTTTACTCCTGAACACCTAAAAAACCCTGAGACCTTAAACAGATATTTGAGACAATGTTGCGGCTCAGGCAGATCTCAGGAGGCACAAATGATTTGGAGCCTGGCTACTGCTTATCAGGTCTTATTCAATACTATCCCAGAGAGGGAGAAAGTTTTTGAAATTGAGAGAGAGTGTCTCAGAGCTGAAAGGGAGAGTCTCAGGGAGACAGTACAAAATGAGCGAGAGAGTCTCTAAGCCGAGAAGGAGAATCTCTGGGCCGAGCATGAGAGTCTTCTAGTCAAGAGAAAAGACCTCCAATCCGAGCGAAACACACTCCAGTCTGAGAGAGATGCCATCCAAAATGAGAGAGACTCCCTGCAACCCAAACTTGACAACCTCCAATTTCAACAAGACACCCTCCAGTCCGAGCGAGACGCCCTCCGGTCCGAGAGGGACATCCTCAACTCCGAACGGGATGTACTCCTAACTGAGCAAGATGCGCTCCAGCAGGCAAAATTCAGTCTCCAAATTGAAATAAACAGAATTCAGTCTCATCAAGCCATGCTCGAATCTGAACTAAAGACCCTCATAATCGAGCGAGACTGACTCCGAGCCAAGTTGGAGAGTGAGAGCACTGGAACCAAACAACCTGATCAGCCACAGGAGGCACCAGATTCAATGTCAGTTGCTCCTGTAATAGGGCGGATAACGAAATGAATTGTGACTCAGTTAAAACAGAAGAAAGAAGAGGAGGGTGAAGTAGAAGAAGCAGTCAATGTAAGAGAAGAGGAAAGCAGCGGTCCAGTGGAGTGGCTTTGACATCCAGGGGAAGCGCCCCTGAGTCCAGGTGAGGGGCCCTCTGTAAGACCACGGTGACCAACACCAAGGAGGGCAAAAGTCCTGAAGGAGTAGGAGGTGAGCAAGACATCATACCTATTGTTGATCAATCTCTAAAAATGAATGAAATTCGAGGCCTAAGAAAAGACTATTCACGACACCCGAATGAGCCTGTCATCACCTGGTTACTCCGATGTTGGGGCAATGGGGCCAACAGTGTGTGGCTAGATGGTAGAGAAGTACGCCAATGGGGTGGCATTGCTAGAGACTCAGCCATCGACGGGGGTAAATGCCAGAATGGATCCTTCACCCTCTGGAAGCGGATATTGTTAGCCGTAAGGGAAAGATACCCCTTCAAAGATGATCTGATGCCTGAGGAAAAAAAAATGGACTGATATGGAAAAACGTATCTGTTATTTGAGAGAATACGCCATGGTGGAAATGTTACATAGCCCCACTTTCATTCCTGATGAGCCAGACCAAGAGCATGATCCTGAGAAAGTCAGGTGTACACCAAATATGTGGCGTATTTTCACAAAGAATGCACCAGAAATGTATGCCAGTACATTTGCAGCAATGTATGGCAGAGGGGAAAGAAGACCCCTTGTAAATGAACTGGTTAATAGGTTTCAAGGCTTTGAGTTACATTTAACCCCTCTACGAGCTTGTGTTTCAGCCATCACAAAGGCAGCTGAAAAGCTAGACAGAATGGAGAGCAAACACGATGTATAATGGACGAACTGTCTACCATGCTTAATGCTGATGGATCCGTGGTGGTACCAGATACATCTGACGAGAACCAGAATTCCCAAAGCTGTCTACCGGAAGAGCTGATCAACTTGGTTTCCTCCCAACCTGCATCATCCAACATCTCAGTCATCAAAATGAGACGTCCTCCTGCTCGGGCAAATGACAATAATAAGACTACATGACATCTTGCCTTGTGGAGCTGCCTGCGTGACCATGGGGAGGATATGGAGAAGTGGGATAATCAGCCCACTCCTGCACTTAAAGCACGAGTGAAAGAATTATGAGACAGATCAACCACCAAGGTGAATTCTCCAAAAGGGTGATCGCTCCAGTTGCTGTGAACAACCGAGGTAGCAAACAGACGGGCCCTGCCCCCAGCAAGGGGGGGGAAAGGGACAATAGAGTGTACTGGACTGTGTGGATTTGGTGGCCTGGCACATCACGACCACAGAAATATAAGGCCCTGGTGGACACTGGTGCACAGTACACCCTAATGCCCTTGAGTCACCAAGAGACAAAATCAATTTATATTTATGGAGTGACTGGGGGTTCCCAAGAGCTGACTTTGTTGGAGGCCGAAATAAGCCTCACTGGTAAAGACTGGCAGAAACACCCTATTGTGACTGGCCCAGGGGCTCCCTGTATCCTTGGTATCGATTACCTCGTAATGGGATATTTTAAGGATCCCAAGGGGTATCAATGGGCCTTTGGAATAGCTGCTGTACACAGAGGGTGTTAAGTAGTTGTCTGTTTTGCCTGGCCTGTTGGAAGACCCATCTGTTGTGGGGCTGCTACGAGTAAAAGAGCAGCAGGTACCCATTGCTACAAAAACGGTGCACAGACGGCAGTTCATCACCAACAGGGATTCCTTGCTCCCCATTCATGAGTTAATTCATCAACTGGAGAGTCAGGGAGTGATTAGTAAAACTCACTCACCTTTTAACAGCCCCATATGGCCAGTGGAGAATGGAGGCTGACAGTAGACTACCATGGCCTGAATGAAGTCACACCCCCACTGAGTGCTGCGGTGCCAGACATGTTGGAACTCCAATACGAACTGGAATCAAAAGCAGCTAAATGGTATGCCACTATTGACATTGCCAACGCCTTCTTATTCATTCCTCTGGCCATAGAATGCAGGCCACAGTTTGCCTTCACCTGGAGAGGCATTCAGTATACCTGGAACCGTTTGCCCCAGGGGTGGAAACACAGCCCAACCATTTGCCGTGGGTTGATCCAGACCGCACTGGAACTGGGCAGTGCTCCTGAGCACTTGCAGTACATTGATGACATTATTGTGTGGGGCAATACAGCGAAGGAAGTTTTTGAGAAAGGAGAACAAATAATCCAGATCCTTCTACGTGTGGCTTTGTTATTAAGCGAAGCAATGTGAAGGGACCTGCCCAGGAGATTCAGTTCCTAGGTATGAAGTGGCAGGATGGCTGTTGTCACATTCCAACAGATGTGATCAACAAAATCACTGCTATGTCTCTGCCCACTAATAAGAAAGAGACACAGTCTTTTCTGGGTGTAGTGGGCTTTTGGAGGATGCGTGTTCCAAACTATAGCCTTATTGTAAGCCCCCTTTATCAGGTGACGGGGAAGAAGAATGATTTTACATGGGGCCCTGAGCAGCAGCAGGCTTTTGAACAGATTAAACAGGAGATAGCCCGTGCCGTGGCCCTGGGGCCAGTACGGACTAGGCAGGTCGTAAAGCACATCCTCTACACTGCTGCAGGAGAGAAAGGTCCCTCTTGAAGTCTGTGGCAAAGAGCCTCAGGAGAGACTCGAGGCCGACCCCTGGGATTTTGGAGTAGAGCATATAGGGGGTTGGAAGAGTGCTACACTCCAAGTGAAAAAGAGATCCTAGCAGCATATGAGGGGGTTCAGGCTGCTTCTGAAGTAATCGGCACTGAAACGCAGCTCCTTCTGGCACCTCAACTGCCAGTGCAGAACTGGATGTTTAAAGGAAAGGTTCCCTCCACCCATCATGCTACTGATGCCACTTGGAACAAGTGGATTGCGCTGATTACACAACAAGCATGGATGGGGAACCTCAGTAGTCCAGGAATCTTAGAGGTGATCATGGACTGGCCTGAAGGCAAAAAGTTTGCAACATCACCAGGAGAAGAGGTGTCACATGCTAAAGACCTGGACTGGCAGAACAAGGGAGAACAAGGAAAAGTTGCTGTATTTACATAACAAAAGAAAAGTTGTTGCATTTACATGAGCTAGTTCAAGAATGTAAGAGATGATTCTGTATGCACCTCAAAGCTTGCTGAGGAACACAAATGTGCAAGTCATGGTCAAAGTTGAAGAAATTTTTTGTCTGAAGATCTGCTGGCAGGGGGGAAGAAACTAGAGAGATAGATAAGTAGCAGCTGAATGGCCGGGAAGCAGTCTTTTGTGTAGGCTCATCTCGAGGGAGATAGCCATACCTGCATGCTCAGGGGTGCTGCACATGACTCTTAACTAAACACCTAGGAATGCCTGCACAGGACTCCTACCTGTTGCCGTGCACCTGGCAACCCATGTTCTTTTAGCTCTGTGCCTGTGCTGGACTATTGGGTAAAACCTACCCGGGACAAAGAACTGCACGTGAATACCAATATGGTGAGCAGAAAAATGGCGTTTATTGCATCATGCGATTTACCTATATACCTATCCTACTTCGTCTACGCCCCTTATGCATACATTAACCTTTCGACACCGAGCAAGGGGAGAGTCCTACCACGTCACATCCCGAATCCTCGCTGTCACCTACTACAACACCTACCAAAGTGCCCAGGAATGTCATGTTGGCAGAAGAAGGATAAAAAAGGGACCTACAACGAAGAGGGTGGTGTTTGACATCAGATGCTTTATGACGTGATACCTGCCTGCTGACAAATTTTCCAGGTTTCAGGAACTTGGGCCATAGGCCAAACGTGTTCGTTCTTTTCTTAATGGTTTAATAGCATTTTTTGCCATTATGCTATGTTTGCCTTGTCTCTTTTCTTGCATTCAGTGTGCTGGAAATTGATGCCTTGATTGAGTCACGATAACCTAAATCCATCCAGCAATGCTGTTACAAAGCGTTATACAAAATGAAGGAGAAAGCTCTACATCAGGCGGTCAGGATGATGTGTACAAGGCATGGTTATGTTATTATTGCCAACGGATTAATACCAGGCTCCAAGCATGGTGTGCCCAGCAGGGGTTTGGGTTTTTTGACCTCTGCTCTGTTTGCACGAGACCAGGCCTGCTGGCAACAAATAGGAGTAGCTTATACCAGCAGTGGAAAGGGGTCTTAAGACAGGAGTTGGGAAGGTTCATTGATAGAGCTTTAAACTAGGTACAAAGGGGTGTGGGGGTATAACTGGGGTCACTAGAACAAAGCCTGTATGTAACATCCCAGTGCTTGTAGGAGAGGGATGTGCTAGTAAGATCCCCCAGTCTTGTCCCTTGGTGAAGGAGGAGGACGACTCACCCTTTTGCAGGAAGAACACAAGGGTTGGTGTGAGGTTGGTGGCTGTGAAAACACCTAAGTATAGTCATGAGGGTTTTAGGGCTACTGCCACTAAAAAGGAGGCCCAGCTCAGGTGCTTTTACACTAATGCATGCAGCATGGGTAATAAACAGGAGGAGCTGGAGGCCACTGTGCGGTCGGAAAGCTATGATATAGTCACCATCACAGAAACATGGTGGAATGACTTGCACAGCTGGAGTGCTGTGATGGATGGCTACCAACTTTTCAAAAGAGATGGGCAAGGCAGGAAAGGTGGTGGTATAGCCCTCTATGTTAAGAAAGAATGTGAATGTGTGGAAATTAACGATGGTGATGATAGGGTTGAAAGCTTATGAGTCAGAATAAAAGTGAAGGCCAATAAGACTGATATTATTGTGGGAGTCTGCTACAGGCCACCCACCCGGGATGAAGAGGTGGACGAGATGCTTTATAAACAGTTGGGTGAGGTCTCAAGGTCTCTCCCCCTTGTTCTTGTGGGGAACTTCAACTTCCCAGACATCTGCTGGATTTATAATACAGCAGATAGGGAACAGTCCTGGAGGTTCCTAGAGTGTGTGGGGGATAACTTCCTGACACAACTGGTGAGGGAGCCAACAAGGGGAAGCAAAATCCTGGACCTGCTGTTTGTTAACAGAGAAGGTCTTGTGGGGGATGTAAAGATTGGAGGCCACCTGGGGCATAGTGATCATGAAATGCTAATTTTCTTGATCCTTGTTGAACCACGTAGGGGAGTCAGCAGAACTGCCACCTCCGGAAGTCCGTTGGCCCATTGTATTTATTCCCTCATTATTCATTTACGGACAGTTCTTCACATTCTATTCCTCTCCACTGGCCCCTGTCGCTGCCCCTTGGTGTGGGAAGCAGCTCCTGCCCTGATCTGATCCTCGACTCCAACCCCTCCCCCGGCCAGGGAGAAGAAAAATCGTGGTCCCCGGAGAGTGCTGCCGCTGCTGTGAGGCGCCCACAGTCCCCCATCACTCGCCGCGCCACTGTCACTCGCTGTGAAGCTGCCACCCTCCGCTTCGCCCCGCTGCCTGCCACTCCGCTTCTGCCAGGTCATTTAAACCGAGATTGTCATAATAAAAAGGCTCCTGGGCCCCCTGGACTGGCAGTCTCTTTGGGATGTTGTAAAGGACAACATTATGCAAAACAATGCTGTTCTCGTATTAGCAAGGATGGTCAATTCAAGCAGGGAAACAGGGGTCGGTGTGCTTGATGGGGGTCAGAACGCAATGACACAAGTAGCCCCAGTGCAGATCTCAACACCACAGTCGATACCGCCATCCTCCGATTATATGTCAGGACCCGTGACAGTGCTGCAGTTGGCCTGGCCACCTCTGAATCAGTAACCCTTGATTCTACAACAGTGCGAGCAGTGGCTACTGGGGTAAATGGTCTGTTGGGAAATGGATTAAGTTCTTTCCTTTCAGGATATTTATCAGCCACAATGCAAGGTCTTTTTTCATTACTCGGACTTATAGACACTGATTGTACTGGACAGGTTAAAATTATGATCGGGACACCCATGCCCCCATTTGAAGTACTCGAAAGCACTCGTGTTGCTCAATATTTATTTTCAGGCATAGCTGGTGCCAGTTGCACCAGTGGAAAGGGGGCCAGCAGGGTTTGGATCAACAGGGACCCCCACATTGAAGTTTGACGTTTCAGAAATTTTAGACACAGGCAGTGCTGTGACTGTGCTTGTTCATGACACCTGGCCTACTACTGACTATATTGACTATTGCCAGTTTTTTTTTCACCATCCCTCTGGACCCCCATGATGCTCCTAGGTTTGCATTTTCCATCCCCTCTGTAAACGCATTAGCACCAACCCAGCGGTATCATTGGACGGTATTACCACAGAGCACGAATGTCACAAAGAACCCACACTGCTTTCCCCAGCATGTTCTTTACATGTACAACAGGGACCTTATCTCCCTCTACAGTATGTAGGGGGCTGGATTGGGTAGGACCATCGCGATTGACAGATCCTCTGGTATTGACCAACCAGGTGGTTTCTGCCAAATGCTTCTCCCAGTGCTTAAATGTTCCACCACCCATTGCTTTCAACATAGTTTTCAACAACCCATTGTATCGTTCAATTTTACCAGAAGCTGGTGCATGATAGGGGATATGATAAATCCACTCAATGCCATGATCTTTGGCCCAAGTATTTACAAGGGAATTTTTGAAATGTGTTCCATTATCAGACTCAATTCTTTCAGGAGTGCCATGTCGCCACAGGACTTGTTTCTCAAGACCCAATATGGTGTTTCGGGCGGTAGCATGGGGTACTGCATATGTTTCAAGCCACCCAGTGGTTGCCTCCACCATGGTAAGCACGTAATGCTTACCATTGAGAGATTGTGGTAAGGTGATATAATCAACCTGCCATGCCTCCCCATATTTATACTTTTGCCATTGCCCTTCCCCCCAGAGAGGTTTCATCCTCCTGGCTTGCTTAATTATGGCACATGTCTCACAGTCATGAATAACCTGTGCAATAGCGTCCATAGTTAAGTCCACCCCTCGGTCTCTAGCCCACTTATATGTTGCATCCCGTCCTTGATGGCCCGAGGTCTCATGGGCCCATCGAGCTAGAAATAATTCACCCTTGTTCTGCCAGTCCAAGTCTACTTGAGCCACCTCAATTCTGGCAGCTCGATCTACCTGATGGTTGTTTTGTTGTTCTTCAGTAGCCCGACTCTTGGGCACGTGAGCGTCCACATGACGCGCCTTTATAACCATATCTTTTGTTTGGGCAGCAATGTCTTTCCACAGTTCAGCAGCCCAAATAGGTTTACCTCTCCGCTGCCAGTTATTTTGCTCCCACTGCTGTAACCACCCCTATAAGGCATTCACCACAATCCATGAGTCAGTATAAAGCATTGGCCACCTCTCCCGTTCAGCAACATCTAAGGCCAGCTGGACAGCCTTTACCTCTGCGAACTGACTTGATTCTCCTTTTCCTGCAGTGGCCTCTGCAACCTGTCGTGTGGGGCTCCACACAGCAGCTTTCCATCTGCGATGCTTCCCCACAATACGACACGATCCATCAGTGAAAAGGGCATATTCCTTCTCATTTTCTGGTAGTTCATTGTATGGTGGGGCCTCTTTAGCACGTGATACTTCTTCTGCTGGTGATGTTCCAAATTTGTTACCTTCAGGCCAGTCCATGATCACCTCTAAAATTCCTGGACGACTGAGGTTCCCCACCCGCGCTCGTTGTGTAATCAGCGCAATCCACTTGCTCCAAGTGGCATCAGTAGCATGATGGGTGGAGGGAACCTTTCCTTTAAACATCCAGTTCAGTACTGGCAGTCGAGGTGCCAGAAGGAGCTGCGTTTCAGTACCGACTACTTCGGAAGCAGCCCGAACCCCCTCATATGCGGCTAAGATCTCCTTCTCAGTTGGAGTGTAGCACTCTTCAGACCCTTATATGCTCGACTCCAAAATCCCAGGGGTCGGCCTCGGATCTCTCCTGAGGCTCTTTGCCACAAACTCCAAGTGGGACCTTTCTCCCCAGCAGCAGTATTGAGGATGTTCTTTACATCCTGTCCTGTCCGTACTGGCCCCAGGGCCATGGCATGGGCTATCTCCTGTTTAATCTGTTCAAAATCCTGCTGCTGCTCCGGGCCCCATGTAAAATCATTCTTCTTCCGCGTCACTTGATAAAGGGGGCTCACAATAAGGCTGTAGTTTGGAACATGCATCCTCCAAAAGCCCACTATGCCCAGAAAAGACTGTGTCTCTTTCTTGCTAGTGGGTGGAGACATAGCAGCGATTTTGTCGATCACATCTGCTGGGATGTGACAACGCCCATCTTGCCACTTTATTCCCAGGAATTGAATTTCCTGAGCAGGTCCTTTCACTTTGCTTCGCTTAATCGCAAAGCCAGCATGTAAAAGGATCTGGATTATTTGTTCTCCTTTCTCAAAAATTTCCCTTGCTGTATTGCCCCACACAATGATGTCATCAATGTACTGCAAGTGCTCAGGAGCACCACCCTGTTCCAGTGCAGTCTGGATCAACCCATGGCAAATGGTGGGACTATGTTTCCACCCCTGGGGCAAACGGTTCCAGGTATACTGAATGCCCCTCCAGGTGAAGGCAAACTGTGGACTACATTCTGTGGCCAAAGGAATGGAAAAGAAGGAGTTGGCAATGTCAATGGTGGCATACCATTTAGCTGCTTTTGACTCCAGCTCATACTGGAGTTCTAACATGTCCAGCTAAGCAGCACTCAGTGGGGGTGTTACTTCATTCAGGCCACGGTAGTCTACCGTCAGCCGCCATTCTCCACTGGCTTTACGCACTGGCCATATGGGGCTGTTAAAAGGTGAGTGAGTTTTACTGATCACTCCCTGACTCTCCAGTTGACGAATTAACTCATGAATGGGGAGCAAGGAATCCCTATTGGTGCGATACTGCCGTCTGTGCACCATTTTTGTAGCAATGGGTACCTGCTGCTCTTTTACTCATAGCAGCCCCACAACAGATGGGTCTTCCAACAGGCCAGGCAAAACAGACAACTGCTTAATGTTGTCTGTATCTACAGCAGCTATTCCAAAGGCCCATCGATACCCCTTGGGATCCTTAAAATATCCCATTCTGAGGCAATCGATACCAAGTATACAGGGAGCCCCTGGGCCAGTCACAATAGGGTGTTTCTGCCAGTCTTTACCAGTGAGGCTTATTTCAGCCTCCAACGTAGTCAACTCTTGGGAACCTCCAGTCACTCCATGAATATAAATTGACTTTGTCCCTTGGTGACTCGAGGGCATTAGGGTGCACTGTGCACCAGTGTCCACCAGGGCCTTATATTTCTGTGGTCGTGATGTGCCAGGCCACCTAATCCACACAGTCCAGTACACTCTATTGTCCCTTTCCCCCCCCTGGCTGGGGGCAGGGCCCCCCTATTTGTTACCTCGATTGTTCGCAGCGACTGGAGCAGTCACCCTTTTGGAGAAGTTCACCTTGGTGGTTGATCTGTCTCGTAATTCTTTCACTCGTGCTTGAATTGCAGGAGTGGGCTGATTATCCCACTTCTTCATATTCTCCCCATGGTCACGCAGGTAGCGCCACAAGGCAAGACGCGATATAGTCTTACTGTTGTCATTTGCCTGAGCACGAGGACGTCTCCTTCTGATGGCTGAGATGTTGGATGATGCAGCTTGGGAGGAAACCAAGTTGATCAGCTCTTTTGGTAGACAGTTTTGGGAATTCTGGTTCTCATCAGATGTACCTGGTGCCACCATGGATCCATCTGCATTAAGCGTGGTAGACAGTTCGTCCCTCATATCTTCTTGTTCGCTCTTCATTCTGTCTAGCTCGTCAACTACCTTTCTGATGGCCGAAACACAAGCCCATAGAGGGGCTAAATGTAACTCAAAGTCTTGAAGTCTATAAACCAGTTCATTTACAAGGGGCCTTCTTACCCCTTTGCCATACATTGCTGCGAGTGTACTGGCATACATTTCTGGTGCAGTCTTCGTGAATGTACGCCACATATTTGGTGTACACCTGACTTTCTCAGGATCATGCTCTTGGTCTGGCTCGTCAGGGATGAAGTCGGAACTGTATAACATTTCCACTACGGCATGCTCTCTCAAATAACCGATACCTCTTTCCATATCAGTCCATTTCTTTTTCTCAGGCATCAGATCATCTTTGAAGGGGTATCTTTCTCTTACGGCTAACAACATTCGCTTCCAGAGGGTGAAGGATCCATCCTGGCGTGTACCAATACCCCTGTCAATGTCTGAGTCTCTAGTAATGCTACCCAGTTGGCGAGCTTCTCTACCATCTAGCCACACACTGTTGTCTCCACTGTCCCAACATCGGAGTAACCAGGTGACAATAGGCTCTTTTGGGTGTTGTGAAAAGTCTTTTCTCAGACCTCTAATTTCACTCATTTTTAGAGATCGATCAACAACAGTAACAATGTCTTGCTCACCTCTACCTCCTGCTCTTTCAGGACTTCTTGTTACCCTCCTGGGAGTTGGTGACCGCGATCTTATTGAAGGCCCCTCCCCTAGACTCAGGGCCGCTTTCCATGGATCAAGCCGCTCTGGACCTCTTTCCTCCTCTTCTCTTACAGCGTCTGCTTCCTCTACTTTTTCCTCCTCCTCTTCCTCTACTTTCTCCTCCTCCTCTTCCTTCTTCTCTAGCTGAGTTGAGACTCGTTTCGTTTTCCGTCCTCTTACAGGGGCAACTGACATCGATTCCGGTACCTTCTGTGGTTGATCAGGTTGGTCAGTTCTGATGCTCTCCCTCTCCAATTTGGCTCGAAGTCCATCTCTTTCAACTGTGAGGATTTTTAGCTCAGATTCAAGCATGGCTTGACAAGACTGAACTCCGCTTAGTTCATTTTGAAGTGTATCTCACTCAAATCGGAGGAAGTCCCGCTCACATTCAAAGGTGTTTTGTTGAGATTGAAGATTCTTTCTCTCAGCTTGAAGATCTTCCCCTTCAGCTTGGAGAGTTTCTTTCTCAGCTCGGAGACACTCTTGCCAGGTTTTGAGATTATCTCTCCTGACTAGGAGACTCTCTTTCTCAACCTGGAGATTCTCCGACTCGGTTTGGAGACTCTCTCTTTGGATTTGGAGACTCTGTTTCTCGACTAGGAGACTCTCCTTCTGGACCTGGAGATTGTCCCACTCAGCTCGGACTCTCTCCTGGAAACACTCCTTTTTGGCTTGGAGACTGTCTCGCTCATTTTGTATTGTCTTCTGGAGACTCTCTCTTTCGGCTCGGAGACTCTCCTGAAAACTCTCTTTCTGGAACTGCAGATTCTCTCTATCAGCTCTGACACACTCTCTTTCAGCTTATGTTGTCTTCTGGAGACTCTCCCTTTCAGCTTGGAGACTCTCTCTCTGGAACTGGAGATTCTCCCTATCAGCTCTGAGACACTCTCAGCTTGGAGACTCTCTCAATTTCAGAAACTCTATCCCTTTCTGGGATAGTATTGAATAAGGCCCGATAGGCATTAGCCAGGCCCCAGATCATTTGTGCCTCCTCAGATCTGCCTGAGCTGCAACATTCCTGTCTCAAATAATTGTTTAAGCTCTCACGGTCTTCCAGGTGTTCAGGAGTAAAGCTCCATGACACCGAGGATGGCCATCTCTTTAAAGTCTCTCCCAAGCCTTTCCACACACCCTGCCACTCAGTACTCTCTGGTTCTGGGGAAAACTTCCTCAGAGCGTTATAAGTCCAGATGCTGAGTGAGATAAGTAAAATAATGAGCAATACATTCAGGGACACTGACACTGTGATCAAATGGGCATTCAAAAACAGCGTAAAGGATTCAAAGGGGAGACTGGGAGCCTGCTTAAATATCACAAGTTCTATAAAATTAACAGCTCCCTCTGCAGTTGTATACCACATTGTATGCAGGTACCAGGTAGGTATTTCTAACAGTGTTTTCAATTGACTATATATACCTCTAGCTCCATAGAGCAAAGTGGCAAACTTAATCAGGGCCCAGTATGTTTTGAGCATCAAAAAAGAAACACCAATGGCATGCAGTCCCTTGAAAAGCAGTTTTACAAGAGAAAGCATTTTTTTTTTCCTCTTTACAGAAGCAAAATATCAGTGCTCAAAGTTTACAAATATCACCAGAATATTGGCAGTCCGCCTGGACTGTCAAGGTCATGCTCTCAGTGAGCACCTGCAAAAGAGATAAACTTTCCCAACACAGCTAACAAAACTCTCTGAGAGCAGAGATTCGTTCTAACAAGCTAAAAAGCAGCTTTTTAAGAGCAGAGAGGGATTTATTTCAAAAACCAGAAAACAAGCCCCAATATCTTAATATCTTATCTTAATATCTTATCTCTGCCCGCATCCTCCACCAAGAACTGTCACGGGGTTATCAAGATCAATCTGTGTCCGTGACAGGGGAGGGGGCAGTAGGCCCGTAGCCCCCCGGCCCCCTCGAAAAAAAGGGAAAAAGGGAATGGGGTAGGGAGATGGGAGTTCAAGGGAACAAACGGAGCAGCGGCAACGATCTGAGGAGTAAAACTTATTTACTAACTATGATATCAGAATGCAAGATAACACACTATAATACAATATAATTAGAATTGAAGCTAATAAATCAAATATAATGAGAGAGACAGGTTTCTGAAGACCGAGAAGCCTACTTTGAAGTTGAAGGCGCCGCGGCTTGAAAGCACACCCACACCCGCTGCCAGGCAGTGAGAGAGAGAGAGCGAGCGTCGCTTCCGTGACGTATTTTCCCTCTCTGGCTGCGAGGTCCCCTGGGACGTGTAGTACTTCTTCTCTGTGTTCCACATGATGTTGTGATGTGGAATACCAATAGCAAAAATTACAAAACACAAAACCATGACAACGAAAAACAACCCTATGATCTGTTGATGGTTCGTTGCCAGAGCCTTAACCCCTTTAAGGGAAAAACTGTTTAATGCTGTTATTTATCATTACATGGATGACATTCTTGTGGTAACCAAATCAACTAAAGAAATGCGGCATGCCATGGCTGTAGTTGATGACAACATAAGACGCTGTGCTTTAGAGATAGCTCCAGAAAAGGTCCAAGAGAGTTTGCCATGGAAGTATTTGGGATGGCAAATTACAAACCAGACTATCGCTCCACAATGCCTTACACTGGATTACACAAACTCTGAATGATGTGCTAAGGCTGTTTGGGACTATAAATTGGATCAGGCCTTTGCTAGGAATATCTAATAAAACCTTGCATCCATTGTTTCAATTATTAAAGGGCAATTCAGCTTTAAATTTCAAAAGATCACTGACACCTGCAGTGCGACAATCTTTGCAGGAGGTTGCCACAACTATGTCTCACGGGCAAGCTCAGAGATATGACCCTGCCCTTCCATTTCAATTAATAGTACTAGATCCAGATTTCCAACCTTGTGTTCCTCTCTTTCAGTGGGATAATACTTTGAATGATCCTCTTTTAATACTGGAATGGATCTTTTTGCCTTATCAGTTTTCCAAAATGACACTACAAAAGTTGAAATGATTTCTGCTCTTGTTATGCAAGGAAAACAAAGGTTGCTGTCGCTGAGTGGGTCTGATCCTTCGATAATTATGTTACCTGTGCCTACAAACATGTTACAATGTCTGTCCCAATGTTCATTGCCTTTTCAGGTGGCAATGGAGGGATTCACCGGGGTATAACTAATTACAAATGCATTTTATTATACAGGAGATGCCGAAATGTCCTTTGGTACCCTTAGACACCTTGACTGTATTCACAGATAGGTCAGGGAGAACAGTTTGGTCAGTAACTGTCTGGCAGGACATATCCAGACGATGGCAGTCAGATATTCAGACAATAAAGGGCTATCCACAAATTGTAGAATTAGCTGCAGTTGTAAGAGTATTTCAAAAGTGGTCCAGTCCAGTTAACATCATCACTGATTCAGCCTTTGTTACAGGAATAGTGACTAGAATAGGATTGTATCTAAGAGACACGTCTAATGAACAACTGTTCATTCTTCTGTATATTCTTTTGTCTCTAGTTCATTGCCAACAGGAACCATATTTCATAACACACATCCGATCACATACCACTTTGCCAGGACCTTTAGTAGAAGGAAACAAATAAGCGGATCAGTTAGCTGGTGTTACTGTTTTTCCCAATTCATTTGGACAGGTTCGACTATCACATGCCTTTTTTCACCAGAACGCTAAGGTGCTGCAAAAGTCTTATGCAGACAGATGTCACACACATCCCTGAATTTGGAAGACTTAAAAATGTCCACATCTCTGTGGATACCTTTTCCAGAGCCATAGCAGTGACAGCACATACTGGAGAAAAGGCTAGCAATATCTGCAAACATTTTCTCTTGGCCTTTTAACTCTTGGGGTACTAAAAGCTATTAAGATAGATAATGGCCCGGGATATATATCCCAGAAAGTTTTTACAATCATGAGGAATTAAACATCTCACGGACATACCATACTCGCCCACAGGACAAGCCATAGTTGAGCGCACCTATTGCACCCTTAAAACTATGCTACTTAAGCAAAAAGGGGAATAAAGAAGACACTTTAAGCAGAAAGGCTTGCTAAAGCTACACATGTATTGAACTTTTTAAATCAAGGGTGTGATGACGGAGGACCACCAATAGCACTCATTTCATTTCAGTTAACAAAGAAAGAGTGAATATTCATGGAAAAATTATGGTACTAGTAAAGAATCTGGAATCAGGTCAATGGGAAGGCCCATTCCCACTGTTAACTTGGGGGAGAGGTTATGCTTGTGTTTCCACAGGTGCAGGACAGTGATGGGTTCCAGCAAGGGCAGTGTGACCTCATTTGTCAGCATCACCTTCATCTGCTTCACCATCATCGTGAATGCTGTATGGGTACCTTCACAGCCTAAGACTAATGTGTGGGTGACGCTTGCCAGCACCATCGGACAGAACACTCTCTGCTTAGCAATGTTATCCCCTGACTCCCCATTTACTTACTACGTGTCTGGTAGGACTTCCTCTTGATCAAGGGAAATGGGAGCAACTGGCTTACACCACTAGTGCTTCCTCAGTTGTGCAGGAAGAGAAGGTCCGGGGGAGGGAACTGGATGGTGAACATGTGGGGTGAGTCAGTGATATGTCAGTGACTGAGGATGGCAACATTCTCACTTTGGTTAGCAAGAAACCATGGGAGTAAGTGACTATAGCTGTAAATACTTTCTGCGAGTATTTTGTTTTGTAGAAAGATCTAATCTTAGTGGTTTGTTCTATTTTGCGAGCAGGTGTTCCACCTGGGTTCTGTATCATGCACTGGCCATGCGGATGTGGAGTACAAATGGAAAAAACCCTGCAGACCTTAAGAAGAATAAAAGCAGGAGAGAGTCTGCGGTGGGTGAGAGAGGAAAAGTGCAACTTGAAGCAGGGGACACCCTGATGGCACTGCCTATCACATCCACCGCCGGCATGTTCCTTCTCTCTCCTTTTGGCAATTTGCTGTCTCTCAGGGGTCAATAAGTAATAATACATTGGCTTAGGAAGTTTCCATTTCCCACTCATGGAATTGTCTAAAAAAGATGCCTGTGTGTGTATATATCGACTAAAAAAGAAAATAATCATGACCTTCTATGTAACTCTTTTCTTATGTTTAGCATGTTATCAATCGAGGCCTTGATTGAGTTATGATGATTATGTTATTAATATAATGAGTGCTATTATTTTCTAGTGTGGTAATAGTTTGCTAATAAACGAAAAAGGGGAAAATTCTGAGGGAGGATGTTAAACTAAAAAAGGAAACTTGTGAATATATGTAAGTTATGTGAGAACCTGTAATAAACGATTTGTATCGTTCATATCTGAGTCTGAACATGAGCCCTTGAAAAGCAGACCGGTCAGAGAGCACGTTGTGAGAAATGTGAGGCTCAGGGAAGCCACAGAGAGCGCGTTGAGAGAAACACGAGGCTCAGGGAAGCCCTGGAGAGCAACCTTGAGAGAAACGCAAGGCTCGACATAGGACAAAGGAACAGGTCCGAGATGGGTACCAGCACGATGGGTCCGGCCATCTGTTTCATCATCTGCTGTAATACGATCGCTGTGCTTTCATCAGTGGTTTGGATTCCAGCTCAGCCTAAACAGAATATATGGGTCACCCTCACCAAGAAGATGGGACAAGACACACTTTGTCAAATGCATAACCAGGGAACCCGTTCTCGACATGTTTGGTGGGACAACCCCTAGATAAATGGCCCATCCCAAGCTCCATTCTTGGGACAGCATTCAACGTGAGCATGGTAGTCAACAGGTGGGATGGATAGGTACCCCATCTGCAACAGAGTAATCTTGAACCACAAAAACTGGAATAGTTAAAATGGACTATTATTTACTTTAACTATAGTGGAAAGAATCAATTGTTGTTCAGTGTGTTAGTTTAGCTGCTTATAGGAATCACTCTGCTTGCTGTACTTCAGCTCACATCTCAAGATCTAGTAACCGTTCGCTTAGTTTGCCAGCAGGTGTCATTTGCGGGGACAGGGCATGGCCTGCCATCCCCTCTCACATCAAAGGAGGTCTCTGCAGTTTGGGGAGACTAACTCTATTAACACCTAATATTTCCATGATTATTCGCCATCAAAATTGCTTTAAGTGAACTATGCATGCTTTTGAGCCAGACTGCCAGGATGACACTGAATTTTGGAACCCTGGGCAGATAATAGCGGCATCCTTTTTAGCCCCAGGTGTTGCATCAGCTAATGTATTACGCACGCATAATAAACTTGGATGCTGGCTGGCCAAGCATACAAATGCTACTTTCTTGGCTTTAAGCGGACTGCTACTAGATATAGACTCAGTACGACATGCTACACTGCAGAATCATGCTGCTATAGACAACTCGCTGTTAGCTCAAGGTCACGGGTGTCAGGATTTCAATGGTATGTGTTGTATGAACTTGTCAGATCATTTGAGATCAATACATAAGAGCATTCAAGATTTACAGAATGGAGTTAAGAAATTACGGGGTGATAACAGGTTGGATATATTTGGAGGCGTCTTTGGAGGCCTGGGAGCGTGGGTACAAAATTTGTAAAAAATAAGACAAACTAACCTTATTGCTTTTTTCTGTATTCTGATTTGTGTTACTTGCCTATTGCAGTGTATCCAAAAAATTATACAAGACACTTTAAACCGCTCCTTTTTATGAATAAAGAAGGGGGAGATGTGGGGGATAGAGAGGTCAGTTTGACCTCTTCAAATGCCGACTTATTATCACGAGGCTCTGGGAAATAGAAAGAGGAAATAAACAGGATATTCTGCAGCTAAGCATAAGATAAGCTCTCTCTTGTTATGAAGATTTGTTATGAAACTTGCTTGCATTCTAGACAATGGATTGTTAACGGAAATATACTAAATGCGCGTGTTAGACTATAAAAACCTTGCTTGGGAAAATAAAGTGGAATCTTTTGCATGAAAACCCTGTGTCGTGTTGCTAGCCTGCGACAACCACTTTTTTAATGCAGTCCAGAACACAGTTGTCCTTCCAGGCTGCAAGCACGCATGGCTGGCTCATGTCCAGCTTCTCGTCTAGTAGGACCCCCAAGATCTTCTCCACCAGGCTGCTCTCAAGGACATCTTCCCCCAGTCTGTGCAAAAACCTGGGGTTGCCCTGACCCAAGTGCAGCACCCTGCACTTGGCTTTGTTGAACCTCATTAGGTTTTCATGGGCCCACTTCTCCAGCCTGTCCAGGTCCTTCTGGATGGCTTCCCTTCCTTCCAGTGTATCGACTGCACTGCCCAGCTTGGTGTCATCTGCAAAGTTGCTGAGAGTGCACTTAATGCCATCATTGATGAAGATGTTGAAGAGCACTGGACCCAAGACCGACCCCCAAGGGACACCGCTTGTGACTGGCCTCCACCCTGACACAGAACCATTAATCACAACCCTTTGGCTGCGTCTAGCCAACCAATTTCTAATCCATTGAACAGTCCATCCTTCAAATCCATACCTCTCCAATTTAGAGAGAAGGATGTGGTGAGGGACCATGTCAAAGGCTTTGCAGAAGTCCAGGTAGATTACATCCATCTCCCTTCCCCTGTCCACCGATGCTGTCACTCCATCATAGAAGGCCACCAGATTGGTCAGGCAAGATCTGCCCTTGGTGAAGCCATAGTGGCTGCCTCGAATCACCTCTTTGTCTCATGTGTGCCTTAACATAGCTTCTAGGAGGATCTTCTCCATGATCTTCCCAGGCACAGAGGTGAGGCTCACCAGCCTATAGTTCCCCAGGTCTTCCTTTCTCCCTTTCTTAAAAATGGTACTAAGGTTTCCCTTTTTCCAGTCACTGGGGACTTCACCGGACAGCCATGATTTTTCAAATATGATAGAGAGCAGTTCGGCAACCACATCAGCCATCTTTCTCAGAACCCTACGGTGGATATCATCTGGCCCCATAGACTTATATACATTCAATTGCAAGAGAAGGTCTCAGACTTGATCCGCTGTTACAATGGGACACAATCCACTCCCCACACCCTCACCTAGAGGTTCAGGGTCCTGGCAGACATGTGAAGCCAGACCACCAGTGAAGACTGAGGCAAAGCACTCACTGAGTACCTCAGCTTTTTCTATGTCTGAGGAAGCCAGCTCCCCATTACCTTTCAGCAGAGGGGGAACACTCTCCTTGGCCTGTCTCCTCCTGCCTATGTACCTGCAGAACCCCTTCTTGTTGTCTTTCACATCCCTCATAAAGTTCAGCTCCATCTGCGCCTTGACTTTCCTAATCCTATCATCTCTACACACACGGACATACAGCCCTGTATTCCTCCCAGGCTACACAACCCTGCTTCCACTTCTTGTACATTTCCCTCTTTTCCCTCAGTTTAAGCTGCAGGTCTTTGTTCAGCCATGCTAGTCACCTGCCTCCCCTGCTCGACTTCTTCTGCTGGGGGATGGAGAGCTCTTGCGGTCTCAGCAGGGTGTCCTTAAAGAACAGCCAGCTCTGTTCTGTACCCATGCCCTTAAGGACAGTTTCCCAGGGGATCCCACTCAGCAGTTCCTTGAGCAGCTGGAAGTTTGCTCTCCTTAAGCACAGGGTCCTAGCTCTGCTTTTTGCCAGGCTCACATTCTTCAAGATCACAAACTCCACCAAGGCACGGTCACTACAGCCCAGGCTGCCTCCCATCTTAACCTCTCTAATGTTCTCCTCTGCATTGGTGAGCACCAGGTCCAGTAAGGCTTCACCTCAGGTTGGTCCATTTAATACCTGGACCAGGCAGTTATCCTCAACAGACTCCAGGAATCTCCTGGATTGTCTGCCACCTGCCATGCTGCTGTCCCAGCAGATATCCAGGTGGTTGAAATCCCCCATCAGGACAAGAGCCTGCGAGCATGACACCTCCTGCAACTGAAGCAAGAAGGCCTCGTCAACAGGTTCCCCCTGATCACGTGGCCTGTAGAAGCCCCTAGTCACTAGATGCCCTTTACTGGACCGATCCTTGATTTTAACCCACAAGCTCTCGACCTGATCGTGGCTGTTCCTGAGACAGCTCTTTGCAATCTAGCCACTTCCTAACATAGAGGGCAACTCCCCCACCCCTCTTACCCTATCTATCCCTTCTGAAAAGCCTGTAGTCCTCAACCATGGTATTCCAATCGAGGGATTCATCCCACCATGTTTCTGTGATAGCATTTAGGTCACACTTTCCCAATTGTGTCACAGTTTCTAACTCCTCCTGTTTATTTCCCATGGTGCGTGCATTGTTATAGAGGCACTTCAGATGGGTTTCTATGATGGACTTGGGGGTCCTAGTGGACAAGAAGCTGGACATGAGCCAGCTGTGTGTGCTTGCACCCCAGAAGGCCAACTGTGTTCTGGGCTTCATAAAAAGAGTGGTGGCCAGCAGGGAGAGGGAGGTGATTTTCCCCCTCTACTTGGCTCTTGTGAGGCCTCATCTGGAGTACTGCGTCCAGGACTGGGGACCCCAGCACAGGAAGAATGTGGAGCTCTTGGAGCGGGTCCAGAAGAGGGCCACTAAGATGATTAGAGGGCTGGAGCACCTCTAAAGGAAAGGTTGAGGGAACTGGGCTTGTTTAGCTTGGAGAAGAGAAGGTTCCAGGGAGACCTCATTGTGACCTTCCAGTACTTGAAGGGAGCATGTAAACAGGAGGGGGAACAGCTGTTTACGAGGGTGGGTAATGATAGGACAAGGGGGAATGTTTTTAAACTGAGACAGGGGAGGTTAAGGTTAGATATTAGTAGGAAGTTTTTTACTCGGAGGGTGGTGACGCACTGGAACAGGTTGCCCACTGAGGTTGTGGATGCCCCATCCCTGGATGCATTCAAGGATAGGCTGGATGTGGCTCTGGGCAGCCTGGTCTAGTGGTTGGCAACCCTGCACATAGCAGGGGGGGTTGAAACTAGATGATCATTGTGGTCCTTTTCAACCCAGGCCATTCTATGATTCTGTCATTGAAAAATGGAGTCCCTTGCAGGATGGAGGAAATGTCCATGAGTCCCCAGCCCACCTGGCTGATTATTTCCGTGGCCTTAGCAAAGATATACTGACTACTCAAGAATGACAGATGCATCCACTGTGGCGTGGCCAATGTTGATGGCTTTGAATTGGCTGAATATAACTGAAGAGGCTCTGGCTGATGAACATGAACTATTGCGAGATCATGTTGAAGAAACGTGAAAGACAGGTCGCAATATTGATGGGGACAAAATCTAATCCTGTCATTCCCCTACGGAAGATCTGGAACATCTCTCTAGAAGTTACCGGGGACCCTGTACAAGGGAACCCACATGAAATAGACTCTGCGAATTAAGGCACTAAAAGGTCAGATCTTGAGGTTCCACTCAGGCTGGATCCACTTAAGATCTGATTGATTGTAACTCAAAAACTGAAAAAACTGCCCAGATTAGTGGCCCCTCGCCCAGACCACACTATATGTAACAGCTCGCCCATATATGGCAGCTGATCTGATGGATCTAGTGCAGCACTTCAGACAAAAACTGAGAGAGCATGGCAGTGTGTCTGCTCTGATTATATGACATGGGGGCAGAAAGTGTTTTGGTGAATGGACCAGATATTTCCAAACTGTCATCCATTACCACTCACCCTGCCCTCAGGCAAAGACTGTATACTACCTTCCAAAATAATGAGGAATATCATTCACTAATCAAATGGTTAATGGTTGTGTGCTGTATAACACGGCCAAATAAGAGTGACATAGCATTAAATATGGGCCTATGGTCCTCTATGGAGAACTTGCACAATTTTATTTGAGAATTAGGCATGAAAGAAACAATCTGTGAGGATGACTTTGAGATGGCAGCCATGGTCGAGCCATCAGAGGAAAAAGACTTGGGCATTGTAGAGCTGATGGTATGAGGAACAGAAATTCCTCGGGACCAGGGTCTCTAGAAGGGACCGGAGACACTATGTAGAAATAACAATTCATTGGTCCCGAAAGAATGTACAATTGGTTATGGCACTAGTAGATACTGGGGCAGAAACATCAGTCACATATGATGACCCAAATAAATTCCTGGGCACTAAGGCAATGATAGGTTGTGGGAAGACAAGAAGGATTTCACTGAGCAGCAGTTGTGAATCAAGATAAGGACTTCACAGAGCAGCAGCTGTGGAGCAGGATAAACAGCATGAGAACCAAGGACACCTCCTTGGAAAGGAAAGGAAAAGAACGAATGGCCCGTGGCTTTGAAGGGGGGTTTAAGGGTTGTTATTGCAGTAGTGTGTGTGTGTGATTTTCGAACACCCTCGTCTGTCTGCTATAAAAGTACGGCTTTTCGGGCAATAAAGGGAAGCATGATTTAACCATATTGGTGGATGTCATGACTTCGGCCATCTGATCCAACTACAATAGGTGGATTTGGGGAGCAGATGATCCCCATAACCTAAATGTGGTTGAAATTGGGGTTTGGGCATCTTCCACCCCAGGAATAAAAGGTGTCTATTGCCCTGATTCCAGAGTACATACTGGGGATAGACATTTCGTGGGATCTGCATCTCCAGACGACTGTGGGGGAGTTCAGACTAAGACAAAGATATAATAGTATTCAGGCAGTGCAGGCAATTATAATGGGCCACTGTGTCAGGGACCTAAAGGCCCCTGACTGAAGAATGATCCTCGGATGGAACAAAGTATTCTGACACTTTTAAGGAAACTGATATTTATGCCTGTTGCTGTAATTATCTTGTTTTGTAGAGAGAGCTGACCTCAGTAGTTTATCTTGTCCCAAGCAAGTGGAGAGCAATAGCATACCATCCCTCCACTGAGACAATCTGGTTTGATGAGGGGGATGGTCAGAGCAGCCAATGGGCAGAATCGCGAGCCGTGTGGATGGTTATAACCAAGGAACCCAGTGATGGCATCCTGAACATCTGCACAGATAGTTGGGCTGTGTACCGGGGGCTCACTCTTTGGATTGCACAGTGGGCCACCCAGGAATGGACTATCCACACCTGACCAATCTCGGGTAAAGACATGTGGTTAGACATATGGAATGCAGTTAAACACAGGATTGTATGTGTCTACCATGCCTCTAGTCACCAATCCCTACAGTCACTGGGGAATGACGGATCTGACACACTGGCCTGAGTTCAATGGATTGAGAATTCACCATCTGAGAACATGGCCTGTTGGTTACACCAGAAACTACGGCATGTGGGACAAAAGATAATGTGGGCAGCTGCTAAAGCATGGGGGCTGCCTGTACAACTATCTGACATTGCCCAGGCATGTCGAGACTGTGACGCTTGCTCTAAGATGAGACCGAGGTTGTTGCCCAAAACAACAGCCTACATTGCTAGAGGATACAATCCTCTCCAGCAACGGCAGGTTGATTACATCGCCCCCCCCCCCTCAGTCTGAGGGAGCGAGATATGCCCTGACCTGTGTTGATACTGTAAGTGGGCTACCGCAGGCCCATCCGGTGCCAAAAGCAAATCAGGCATATGCCATCAAGGCACTTACTAAACTGATGTCTCCCTATGGGACACCTCAAGTTATCGAGAGAGACCAAGGGACCCATTTTACTGGTGCAGTGATACAGTGCTGGGCAGAAGAAAACAACGTATCGAATGGCGATTCCACCTGCCATATAATCCTACAGGGGCAGGCCTCATTGAACGTCATAACGGTATTCTCAAGGCTGCCCTGAAGACAGACTCCCAGTCCCTGCAGGGGTGGACAAAGAGACTCTATGAAACCCTGCGGGACCTGAACAAAAAACCTCGAGATGGCAAACCTAGTGCCCTGAAAATGCTACAGACAATATGGGCCTCCCCACTTAAGATCCAAATTAGGGGCACCGATAATCAGCTAAGACCCCAGATTGGTAATGAAAATAATCTTCTGTTCCCTGCCCCTGAGAATTTAGATCTGGGAACCCATAGGATAAAATGGCCTTGGACAGTGCAGGTAGGACAAAAGTGGTGTGGCCTACTTGCATCTTGGGGGAGATTATTGGAGGTGGGAGGCTCGGTAGTCCCTCCAGTAATAGGTACACGGCCTACTGATATTATGGTCAACACTCCAATCTTCCTTGCTAAAGGGACCCCCATCATGTCCCTGTGGCAGATCAGGGCACCCCCTGTGGTGCCTGATACAGTTATGCAGCCGCAGACATCTGACCAGAAGGTGTGGTATAGGCGGCCAGGGCATGCCCCAGTACAAGCTGAAGTGTTGACCCAGAATAGATACAGCCTGTATCTTGCCCTGGAGGTCAGATCTTTCCCTCCTGGTACCTTTGAAACATCTGTATTACTCCCCCTGAGTCTTTGAGCCTCCAGGACCACCGGAAGGAACAAAATATCCTTAAAGCGTTCCAGTGTTGCTGCCACATCATGTGCAATACCTGGTGATGACCTACATGGGACTGATGAAACGTAGACAGACATGCACCTCATGATTACATGCCTCCAGTAACACCAATCAAGTGCTGGCCCACGGAAGAACATGAACCTTCACTAATCATCACTCAAATTGTGTCAACATACATCACAACGGGAAATTGTATAAAAGTGTTGCGATGTGTCAGATCTTTGTAATAGGGGAAAGCTCACTTAATCGTTGGTTCACGCTGTGAAGGGGTGGAGTTTATCGGAATATGTTGATCACAGCCTGAACCTCTGATTGACCTCCTGAGGCAAGCAATGAGTCAGCTGTGGGAGCACAGGTGAAGGTAATTCAGCTGTGCTACCAGAAGATCACAGTGAGACACCCAAGGAAATAATGATCACTCGCTCAGAGATGAGTCCCATACAGGACATTTCCCGTCCTGTTTCCGTCCAGGAATATCCTATTCCTGATTACACTTGGTACACAGATGGATCCAGCAGAGGGAACACAAGTAGGTGGTGAGCTGTCGTATACCATCCTTTGACCAAAACGATATGGTTCAAAGAGGAGGATGGACAAAGTAGCCAGTGGGCTGAGTTATGAGCTGTGTAGATGGTGATAACTCAAGAGCCAGGCGACATTGCATTGAACATCTGCACAGATAGTTGGGCAGTCTACCAATGGCTCATGCTCTGGATGGCACAGAGGGCTACTCAGGATTGGACAATCCACTCCTGACCTCTCTGGGGCAAAGACGTGGGTTGATATATGGAATGTGGTTAGGCACAGGACTTTACAAGCATACCACGTACCCAGACATCACCCCTTGCAGTTGCTGGGCAATGATGAAGCTGACACACTGGCTTGAGTTCAATGGCTAGGAAATACATCAGCAGAAGACATCACCCCCTGGATGCATTGGAAACTATGACATGCAAGACAGAAAACCATGTGAGCAACAACTAAACCATGGGGCTGCAGTTGCCAGATATTGTCCAGGCATGTCAGGACTGTGATGCTTGCTCATGATTGAGACCAAGACCTCTGCCAGAAACAATGACCTGTCTCACTAGAGGACACAACCCTTTACAGCAATGGCAGATTGATTAGATAGGTCCCCTTCCTCAATCTGAGGGGGCCAGATATGCCCTAACCTGTGTAGATACAGTGAATGGGTTGACGCAAGCCTATCCTGTACCAAAGGAAACCCAGCCTATACCATTAAAGCTCTAACTAGGTTGATGGCATCATATGGGACTCCTGAGGTCATCAAGAGTGACCCAGGTACAAATTTCACAGGTGCAACTGTGCAGAAGTGATCCAAAGACAATAACATTGAATGTCAGTTTCACCTGCTGTAGTGGAAATGCTGAGTCATGGCCTGAAACAGTGGTTGAGCACCTGGTGGGAAGGCAGGGCCAACCCAGAGTAGATCAGGTGCATGCAATGCATGCAATGCACCTGAGTGACTGGAAGGGGTGGAGCCAGGATCCACCTCTTCCCAGACTTCATTTAAGGGTTAGCAGTGCATGCAAAGGTATCTTTCTGGAGTTCCCTGTTCATCTCTGGCCTTTTGAAGTTAAACGAATACTTTTCCTTATTTCTGTGCCCACGGCTGTTGCATTTGAGCAAATCCTCACTTGCTGCAGCCTTGTATCTTGATGCTTTGCTGTTGTTGTGCTTTCTATTGTGTTACACTTGATGAACCAGGCAGGCGTGACAGTAGTATACATTAGGATGAATTGTTTTAAAAGGATGATGCATTGGTTTACCATCAGGGCTCCTAATACCCCAAAAGAGCAACTCCTGGGGAGGCTCTGGAATTCCTGTGTTCCCCATGGCTGAGTGCTGCATGGATTATTAAAGAATGGGGACCTGTAAGGGACAATGGTGCCATTATTAAATTCCTTTCCAAGATGGCAGAATTTCTGTATAAATTAGAACAAACATTCCTGACCACATAGGAAAGAATAGTAGTGGCATCTACTGTAGCATGACCACTACTACTAACTATTAATGTATTTCATTAATCCGAGGAAGGGCTGAAAGACGAAAATAAGCTTTTACAAGCTCGTATCGGGCAACTGGAAAATAAAATTACACTTATGATGGGGCATACAGCCTCATCTTTGAATGGCAAGTATTCTCTGTGTCAGGGATCCAAAAGGTCCTAGACGAAGAATGATCCTGAATTGGAACAAAGGATTCTGATAATGAGCAAAACTGGATAACTGTGTGATTAGAATCATGGGCTGCACAACCATTTTGAGGAAAGCAGCATTTGCTGCTTGAGCCGCTTATCTCGTTTTAGTAGGAAGATGACCTTGATAGTTTATCTTGTTTTTCAGGAACTTGTTTTTTACAAGCAGGTGTTCCACTTGGGCTCTACATCACATGCTGGCCTCACACATGCAGCGTGCAAGTGGAAAAAACCCTGCAGAACCTTGAGAGAATAAGTGGATTTGAGAGTGGAAAATGCACCTTGAAGCAGGGGATGCCCTGCTGACACTTCCTGCCGAATCCACTATGGGCATGTTCCTTCTCTTTCTCCTACTTGGCATTTCAGCAATCTCTCAAGGATCAGTAAGTAATAGTGCACTTGCTTAGGGAGTTTCTGCTTGCCACTAACTGATATTATCTAGAATAGGTGACTGTGTGTGTTGTGAAAAAAAATGTTAACCCTCTATGCTGCTCTAAGTGCTTAGTTTGCTTCCCTCCGCTCCTGAGACATCTTGTCTCTCAGATCCAAATGTACCCTGAAACACCCTCAAAAATTAAAAACTATGTCATTAGAAGGGGAAAAGGACTTAGACAGGATCCTCAGATCCCAGTTGAATCTAAAAATAAAAGGAAAATCAAGAAGACTAAACTCCAGCAAGAGGATCTGGGAACCTCAGTTCTTCTAGAAATAAGACCAATAGTAACTAAAAAAACTAAGGAAGTCCAAGACAGACTGGCAAGGTTGTCACCTGAGGAGTGTGCCCCTGTCCATGCTCACATAACATGTGACAGAGTGCCCATACACGGCCGCTGCACTCATGGACTTATTACAATGATTTAAACAGAAACCATTAGAGAGCATACCAGCTTGGCTCTTAAGATTATGGGACGTGGAGGCCAAAAGTGTGGTTATTAATGGACCCAAGATTTCTAAATTTGCATCCATCACCACACATCCAGCCCTCAGACCAAGACTACATGCAACTGTAATGCATAATGAGAAAAATCATTCTCTAACTTGATGGATAATGGCTGCATGTAGAATCACGTGCCCAAATAAAAGCAATGTCCCAATAAATACTGGTCTATGAACTTTGATGGATGAACTTCAAAATTATATCAGAGAAGTGGGAATGAAGGATTTATGATGACACTTCTGAGAGTCAGGACCTGGTTAAATTCTCAGCAGGGATGGAGGGACCTCATCTTACAACACGTGCCTCCCCACCAGTATAACAATCTAGTGTCCATACTAAACCCTTTGGTAGCCTCAGAGGCCACTGTCCAACAAGCTACTCAGTTGGTGACTGACCTAGGAGAAATCAAGTGCCTACGGACCAGGTGCAATATCCGGACATTGGAAGGGGCAGAGTTCCTCCCTGTAACTAAAGCTAAGGGACACGGACATCCACGGACATCTCAATTGGGGTCCATTTGAGTATCTTGAAATCAGATGTTTAATGACTTAATCCAGGCTGGGGTTCAATTTGGAAAAACTGATCGCCAGCCCAATCAGATCTTCCTCCAGCTATGGAAGCAGCTGGAGGGAAATAAAAAATTTCAAAACACCCCCAAAAAAGCAGGGGTAAGAATAACTGAACAAGTACCAATGAGAACGTGGAACCTGGAAGATTTCCTAGTTCCTAACATGTTGTAGCAGGTGTTAATGAGGACACAGGAATATGACACGTTGTAGTAGGTGTTAACAAGGACTCAGGATGTGACGCGGTAGGACCCCCCCTGCTCTGTGATGGAAATATGACGCACGCTTAAGGAGCTAGACAAAACAAGATGTGTACTTAAGGAGCTGTCGCACTGTAATAAACACCATTTGCTACATCCTCATATTGGTGTCTGTGTCGCAATGGTCCTAGCGAAGGTAGATTGCTAGCCCCCGGCGGAACGCGTCTCGGACACGGGAGCAACAAGCGGTGCCCTGTGTGAGGAAGAATCGGTCCATCGTTCCCCAATGACCCCAGAGGCAGGTGTTGCCTGAGATCCAGTGAGGGATCTGCTCGTGGCCATGAGAATGGAGTTAGTCATGAAGGTATTGTTGCAGTTGTGTAAGGACTACGGTGGCAAGGATACACCTTCTAAGAAGGAATTGGCTGCCGTAGTGTCCCGGTTAGAGCGGGAGGGGGTGTTGGGTGACCCCAGTGATATTTTGAATCCCCAGAGGTGGGATGAAATTATTTCGGTGCTTGCGCACCACACTACAAGCATGCAATCGGGCATGGAACTTCAGACATGAGGTTTGATGTTAGGGATACTTAAAGCGGCGAAGGTGGGGGGGAGGTAACGGGGACCGCTCGGCAGCTTCTCGGGCTCGCCCCGGCTGGGGAAGGAGCAGGGTGTGTGTCTACAACTAACAGGGGTACTGAAGAGGGTCCGGGAGAGAGCCAACAGGGTTCTCGGCCTCGGGATAATGGACAAACGGGGAGTGGAGAGGGGACGGGAAGCGTTGTAACCTGTAGGCGCTCGGACAACACCATTCGACCAACGCCGACCGCGCCGCGTGGAGGAGGACAAGAAGGCGACTGCTTCCTGACCCATCCTCCGCCGCCGTATCCGGACCCATCGACTCGACCTGCATATCCTTTTACGGAGTTGAGGGCGTGTACGACCAATCAGGGGCCTCCACAACAGATAGTGTCTCAGGGAGAAGTGGGGGAAGGGGGAGAGAGGCGGAACTCGCCACTTCCTGATGTGCCTGAAGAGGATAGTGAGGGGGAGGGGGAGGCGGATTTGCGTTGGGGAGTTAAGAGGGGTGCACTAACAGATTGGGGAAGGTTAGATCTAGTCTGATAGAGGAAGGAAGAGTACTAGAAGCTTTCCCGGTAGTTGTGAATAGTGGAGGAAACCCCGGGTGGGTGCCTCTTGTTCCGAAAGGTATCACCCATCTGTCAGACTGCGTGGAGAAGCGGGGATTAAACAGACCGGGGGAGCTTATAGCAGCTACAGACGCAATGCTCCGGGAGTTCAGGAGGATAGTTGAAGGCGCGGAGTTAGTGGACCCCTGGACTAAAGTGACCCAAGGGCCGAAGGAGCGGCTCCTGAAAGCTCCTGCTAAGAATGCAACGCTTGCTATGCTTTCGCTTTTGCTTATAGCATCTGCGATAGGTACTGCTCAAGTGACGGACGGTGGCCTCTCGGGGGCAACATGGTCCCATGCCTACAAGAGGCACACTGGAAGTATGGGACCACATACTAATTTAACCCTCTTGTGATAGATAAGGGTTAAGTTTGTTAAATCAAATCGACACTTAATGGTGCTTTCTCAAGGTATCCAGGAATGTAAACAGTGTTGTAAAATGTAAATGATGTGTAAACGATGGAAACTAGGAAGCTGCAGGCATTGGGAACTACACATTGCCGGGGCACATAAGCTGCTAAAAAATTAACCAAAGAATAACACTACTGACTCTCACCCCCACAACCATCGGAGACAGAAAAACGAATCCCCAGCAACAACCTACGACCCCCAGCAACAACCTGCGCAGCCGCAAGAATGACTGGAATGTATACAGGAGATAAGAATTGTATAAATACAGAGACAATCCTTTGTTAAAATTGCGACCTTGGCGGAGTGTAGGCTCCCCGGGCGCCCAGCGCTGTTTTGCTCACTTTACCACCTTGCTTAATTAAATAAAGCTATCCCTTTATCAAACTAGATTTTGTCTGGTTTTGTCACGAGAATCTATAACACCTCTCAATAGTGGTATTACATAATAATGAAGCGTATTCAAAAGAAGAGTGGGGCTGGGACAATATTAGCCGGCTTCACTGACTCCAGAGAGAAGCTGGACAAGAGATAAAAGTGGGATGTCAGATGATTAATGGATCCATGTATGAGAAAGTAACCCAGATATCAGTAACGAATGATGAAATGGGAAAGAAATAAAGCAAATCTTGTGCCACTGAACAATGGGACTGTTGGTACAATTTTACTTTGATCCAACCTATTATTTCGGTAGTCTGCCTCTGGGCACGTGATAGCCAGGGGCGATCCTTCTAATTTAGAATGGACCTTGTCAAGCAGCAAACAACAGCTACTCCACATACATCAACCCCTTCTAAAAGCACTACCTCTACAGAGGAAATAGAAAAGATCTTATCCCCACAGATTTATGAAATTGGACCATATGCTATTAAGAATACAGGCCAACAACAGGTGGTGTTTAACCCAACATGGTCTCTCAAATGAGTAAATTTATCAATGCAGACTAACATCTCAGCAATTAAACCAACTTGTGTACCATTTCTAGACGTATCTTATGCAGGCTGGTTAACGTGGTTACACCGGCGGACCCTCGCCCTGACTAAGAGAACACGGAGGGATGTGACCGGCATCATGGGAACAGGGCTGGGAGTTTTAAACAGTATAGATGCCGAGATGCTCATGAATAAATTAAGTACAGCAACAAGTGATTTATCTGCACTACAACACCCTCTGCAGTCCTCTCTGTCAGCATTGGGAACAAACCAGTGGCTTTTATCAGATGTATTACCACAATGGGAGAGGACGGACATGAAAGATCACCAGTTGATTGTAGATGCACTCGCGGCAGCCCAAGGTAATACTTCTCTAGCTCTTAGCTGCATCCAAGCCCAAATATGGATGCAATCTATGGTGGCAGCAATTGTAAGAGAAGGTGAGGAAGGTATCCTACCTACTGAAATTAGGAAGGTGATTTGGGATAATGCAAATGAATTTGAAAGGAAATTTCAGTCTTGGTGGCATTTAGTCAATTTCACTTATGACCCTGTTACTAATTATGCTACAGCCTTTGTCTTAAGGATAAGCAATACTTCGATATATACAATATACCCAATTATTGCGTTGGGACTGAATCATGATGGGGCTATACTTTATCCAATGGAACATCGAGTGTGGGCTCAACAGAAGGAAGGAAAATGGCAAACTGTCAATGTTAGCTCATGTGCGGCACAGGAACAACAAGGGTTTATTTGTGAGGGTAATGCTCTCAAGGCTCGAGACATTTGTCTTGATACCGAACAAAACATTTGCCATTTTGAGGTTCATCCCAATGAGATACTTGAAACAGTGCTTATATATATTGGGAAAGAATATGTATGTATGAGGACTTCTTGCAATTCCATACTCATAGGTAATATTACCAGGGGTACCAGCAATCACTCAAATCTCTGTTTGCAACTTTACTAGCATTGTAGGATGCAATTTTAATTATTCAATTCCAGTTACATCATATCAGTTATTGCAGTCCAATTTTCCACACATTGATTCAAGATTTATTACCCGCTCCAATTGGAATGAATCTTGCTTTAATAAGGAAACTGTTGCAACATGATGACCTGTACTAACTGCTAAAACACATTCGAGACAATGGACGGAAAACTTTAATCACTGTTCACCATGGTACAAAAGAGATACATCATGTCCTAGAAAGGGTGAAGAAGGACGGAGAACACCACTGGTGGGAAGCGCTTCTTGGATGGTCTCCAACAGCAAGAGGAGTTTTTAATTCTGTACTTCATCCGGTTGTGATCCTACTAATCCTGACACTGATATATTTATTGCTTGTAGCCATATTATATGTAAAAGACTGGCATATGCTGAAACAAGTAGTCCAGTTCAAAAGGCCAGCATACCATCCCCTCCGCGTCCTAGGCTAGTGATCTCGGTGGGTGTTGGTTGGAAAATAGCGGTCACGCTATGTAACGGGGCAAGGGTTTACCGAGCATGGGGAATGGGGAGATGTTGTAGTAGGCGTTAACAAGGACACAGGAATATGACACATGTTGTAGTAGGCGTTAAGAAGGACTCAGGATGTGATGCGGTAGAACCCCCCCCCCACTCTGTGATGGAAATATGACACACGCTTAAGGAGCTAGACAAAACAAGATGTGTACTTAAGGAGCTGTCGTGCTGTAATAAACACCATTTGCTACATCCTCATATTGGTGTCTGTGTCACAATGGCCCTAGCAAAGGTAGATTGCTAGCCCCCGGCGGAACGCATCTCGGACACGGGAGCGACACTAACAAATGGAAGAAGACTCCTCAAGTGACCCAGGCCACAATGCCCAAACCACCCGAGGAAAAAGAATTCATGATTGTGCAGTTACTTGCATAACAGGAATGCCAGCACCCCTGCACCTAGGGCATCTAGACAAGACCTGAGGCCCTATATTGAATTAACTATTTTTTGGTCCCGGAAGTACATAAAACAAGTGATAGCATTAGTAGACATGGGCACCAAAACCTTGCTTATCTATGGTGATCCAACTAAATTCCAGGGAGATGATAGGGTGATGATTGGTGGGTTCAGGGGACAGACCATCCCCATAACCAAGACAAGGTTGAAGTTGGGGATTGGGCATCTCCCACCTTGGGAGTATAAGGTGTCTATTGCCCCAATCCCGGAGTATATACCAGGCATAGATATATTATGGGGTCTGACTCTCCAGATGACTGTGGGAGAGTTCCGAATAAGAGAGAGTATTAGTATCTGGACAGTGCAGGGGATATTAAGAGGCCATGGGAAACATGAGCCTATTCACCTGCCAGAGCAGTGCTGAATCAGTAATACTAAACAGTATAGACTCCCTAGGGGGCAAGAGGAAATCTCTAGAATGTTGCAGGAACTAGAAAAAGAAGTAGGGATCATAAGACCTGTGCATAGCCTGTATAATTCCACCATATGGCCAGTATGAAAGTCAGACAGCACACAGAAAATGGCAGTGGATTACAGAGAATTAAATAAGATTGTGCCGCCTATTCATGCAGCTGAAAGGTGACAGGAATTCAATTATAACAGGGAGAAAGGAAAGGGCTTCACAGAAACCTAGAGAAGGGAACAGTTTATGTTAAGGGGGGCAAAGAAAGGGGGAATCGCAGACACTAAGTCTGGGAAAGTAAAGGGAAGAAGGCCATAAAGATAAGGGGTAAGAACAGCCCATGGACATCTGGTACGGGGCGAGATGACCCCGATGTGTGGGGGTTTCGACATCGGAAGAAAACAAGAGCTCTCGTCGTGAGAAAGGAATCTTCATCCCAAAACACCGGCAGAAGAAGAAGGGGGGGAACCGTTTGCCAATGGGGTCGCGGGGAATGTAATGAATATGTACGCGAACTCGGGGGGGGGAAGCTATTGATTATGTATTAGTTTGGCCTATATCTGTATCACGCTTTTTCCTTACGGTGCGCAAGTTTGGAGTGTTAACCCCTTGCACCAGGGCTGTGTGCACATCTCTTTATTAAACATACCTGCTTTATATCCTAACAGGCTATAGAGTTTGTTTCCGCGAATCACAGCTGTACCCCGTATTGCCTCCCTGATGGACACATTGAGTAGGGAGATAGATAGAAACCTACCACTGTGTCCTAGACTTGGCGAATGTGTTCTTCAGTATTCCAATTGCTGAAGAATCGCAAGACCGGTTAGCATTTACATGAGAAGGCAGGCAGTGGACCTTTCAGGTCCTGCTGCAAGGGTACGTACATTCACTAACATACTGTCATAACTTAGTGGCGTGTGACCTAGAATAATCCTAATAACATCAAACTGTACCTCTATATGATGATCTCAAGTTGATGTCTGACTCACTGGAGGCATTAGAAAAGGCAGTGGACTCATTGACTACCTATCTACAGGAGAAAGCATGAGCTATAAACCCACAAGAAGTGCAAGGACCAGGCCTGTCGGTGAGATTCCTGGGTGTAGTTTATTCAGGAAGACCAAAGTACTACCCAGTGCAATAATAGACAAGGTTCAGGCATTCCCAGTCCCTACAGCACAAAGGCAGAATTTTGGCGTATATTGGGATACTGGCATTCCTTTATACCCCACCTAGCGCAGCTGCTGAGGCCTTTATACTGACTCACAAAGGCCAAAAATGGGACTGGGAGAGAACAAAACAAGAGGCCTTTCAGCATGCAAAACTAGCTGTTAAACAGGCCCAGGTGCTGGGTGTATTTGATCCCAACCTTCCAGCCAAACTAGATGCCCATGTAACTCAGGATGCATTTGGCTGGGGCCTATGGCAGAGCCAGAATTCCATTCGAATCCCAGTTGGGTTCTATTCTCAGTTCTGACATGGAGCAGAAGAGAAGTATAATATGATTGAAAAACAGTTATTGGCTGCTACTATGGTTTTATGATTTTTTTTATTGGTATTTCAAATCATAACATCATGTAGTGCACTGGGAGTTCAAGTGTTTGGTAATGCTCCAGTTCCATGGATTGTCATTATTTCCGGGTACCTGGTTTTCAGAAAAGAACTACATCTCCTAGAAGACTTCACTGTTCTGTTTCTGTTTTCTGTTTAGCAGGAGAGAGAAAACTGGCTGTGAATCACAAGACTGCCCCTTCTTTTTCTGCTCATCTCTACGGTATGTGCTCCCTAGCCGTCTTGCCTTCAGCATTAGAATAAGGCCTTTGATATTGGACTTTCTCTCTCTCATTTTATTTATTTGCTTCAATTCCAATTATATTGTATTATATTGTGTGATCTTGCATTCTGCTATCAAAATTAGTTTTCTCCCTTAGCTTGTTGCCTCTGTTTTGTTTGTAGGCCCATTTCCCTGAAATTTTCACCACCCCCCTTCCCCCTCTCCCAGGGCATGGGTCTGTGGGTCCCTCTGCCCCATTAGTCATGGATTTGGACCAAACAAGTTCAGAATCTATTGACTTTTAATGGTGGCATTGGCAGAGAAAGAAGTACCTTTAGAACAAACCTCTCTATATTCTCAGAGCTTTGTTAGAATACTTATCAGTGCTGCAGGACTTGTTCTGCAAACAAGGCCTTGAAGTGTGAGTGAACTGCAAATAGTTTGGGATATTTGTAAACTCTCTGAGTGCTGCACAATTTTTTTTTTGCACTGTGCCAATTTGCTTTAGTAAAGAAGAAAATATCTGTTTGCTTTCTCTTGTAGAACTGTTCTTCAAGAGATTGCATTCCATCCTTTTCCAACTTTTAACACTTAGAATGTAATGGGCCTTTATTAAGTCCACCACTCTCCTCTATAGAGCTATATGTATATATAATAATTTAAAAACACCGATGGAAATACCTATTTGGTGTCTGCATACCATATGGTATGAACTGGACATTGAAAGTTACATCCCAGAGGGAGTTGTTATTTTACAGAACATAGGATTTTTAAACAGGCTTCCAGTCTCCTTTGAATCCCTGCGTTGGGGACCTAAAGGCCCCTGACTGAAGAATGATCCTGGGATGGAACAAAATATTCTGACACTTTTAAAGGAACTGATATTTGCAGCTACAGCTGCAACTATCTTGTTTTATAGAGAGAACTGACCTCGGTAGTTTATCTTGTTTTTGCAAAGGCTTGCTTTGCAAGCAGGTGTTCCACTTGGTCTATGTATCATGTTTTGGCTGCATGGGTACAGCATGCAAGTGGAAAAAGCCCTGCAGACCCTGGGGAGAATAAAAGCAGGAGAGAAGCTGTGGTGGGGGAGAAAGGAAAAATGCATCTTGAAGCAGGGGGACATCCTGCTGGCACTACCTATCGAATCCATCACCAGCATGTTCCTTCTCTCTCCTTTTTGGTAGATTGCTGTCTCTCAAGGGTCAGTGAGTAATAGTGCACTTGCTTAGGGAGTTTCTGCTTCCTGCTTACAGGGATGATCTAAAATGGATGCCTGTGTATGTATGAGCGTGTGTATGTTGACTAAAACACGTAACCCTCTGTGCTTCTGAGCGCATAGTTTCCTTGAATTTGCTCCTGAGACATCCTGGATGACTGAGATAAGCCGAACCAGCAACGGTAACTATCCAGCTGAAGCCGGAAGTGAAACCTGTAAGATAGAATAATATCTTTTGGAACTCGAGGGCCTGGAACCTGTGATTAGGAATTTTTAGCTTGCTTAACTGCTCTATGAAGCCTTAAGGGAAGAAATGGGAAACATGCTGTGGACTCCAGAATAATCAAAGTCCTTCAGAAACCTCAAATTGGCATTAATGAAAGCCCCTACTCTAGAAAATGTATTTAGCTCTGGTGGGCACTAGTCCGTTTTTTTTGTTTTTGTTTTTGTTTTCTGTTCTTCCCTGCCACAGGTTTTATGCTCCTGGAAGCAATGTTTGGGTAACCCTGGCTCCACTGATGGGGAACAACAATCGTACACACTGGAACTTCCCAGACTTGCCCTGACTGACCGGCAAGGAAAATTAGGACACATTCCTGCCATGCATTGAGGAGACTCCAGTACTGGCTTTTCAGGAACTCCGGATCATGAGAACACAGTACTCTGACTGGTGTTGGACCATTCCAAAACCATCTATAGCCACCTGAATGAATAACAGGACCTTGCTGCTCAGCTGTGGGAGTCATCGAGGTGGAATCCTTTCTTCAGACTGGGACTGGGGGCTGCTGATAAAGATGACGCTGATAGGTTGTATCTGGGGCCTATGATTCCTCGCTCTTCTGTATTACATTCTTTTTACAACTTGTGCAACAGGCTATACTAAGTGCTTTAAACAGAATTGTGGCAAAACTAGCACAGTACCAATGTGTTCCAACCCTGGATCAAGGGGTGGCATGTGTCGGGAACCCTCTGTGCTGCTCTGAGTGCATAGTTTGCTTGCCCCTGCTCCCAAGACATCCTGTCTCTCAGATCCATATGTACCATTAAACGATCCCTTATACATTTTTTGAATGCTCATTCGATGATCATGCTGTCAACCTCCCTGAATGTATTCCTCATCATTTCACTCTGTATTTATAATATTCTGAGGAAGCCTTCCCCAAAGCCAGATAATACTAAGTGGCAGTGAGTGTGGAGGGACTTGGGAGAGACTTTAGAAAGATGGTCATTGCTGGAGAAATGGAATTTTACTCCTTAACACCTGCAAGATCCTAAGAACCTAAGCAGGTATTTGATACAGGGATGTTGCGGCTCAGGTAGATCTGAGGAAGCACAAATTATATGGGGCCTGGCTTATGCCTACCAGATCTTATTCGATTCTATCTCACAGTGAGACAGTAAAACTGAGGCAAACTCTTCCACAAAGTGATCATTCCAGTTGCTGTGGGACGCGATAAATCCTAAGGAAATTGATCATAACTCAGGGGAGGAGAACAATAAAGGTAACAATTAGAGGGGACCTGCCCCCATCCAGGGTGGGGAAAGGCATAATAGAGTGTACTGGACTGAGTGGATTTGATGGCCTGGCACATCAGAGCCACAGAAATATGAGGCACTGGTGGACACTGGCACACAGTGCACTGTAATGCCCTCTAGTCATGAAGGGACAGAATCAATTCATATTTCTGGAATGACTGGGGGTTCAGAAGAGTTGACTGTGTTGGAGACAGAAATAAACTTCACTGGTAAAGACTGGCAAAAACATCCTATTGTGACTGGCCTGGGGGCTCCAAGTTCACTTGGTATTGATTACCTCAAAGGGGGCATTTCAAGGATCCCAAGGGGTATCGATGGGCGTTTGGAATAGCTGCTGTAGACACATACAACATTAAGAAGTTGTCTGTTTTGCATGCCCTGTCAGAAGATCCATCTGTTCTGGGGTTGCTAAAAGTAAAAGAGCAGCAGGTACTGATTGCTACAAAAATGGTGTACAGATGGCAGTACTGCAATAACAGGGATTCCTTGCTCACCATTCATGAGTTGATTCATCAACTGCTGGTGCTAAACTGGATGTTTAAGGGAAAGGTTCCCATCATGCTACTGATGCCGCTTGGAGAAAGTGGATTGCATTGAATACACAGCGAGCTCGGATGGGGAACCTTAGTCATCCAGGAATCCTACAGGTGATCATGGACTGGCCTGAAGGCAAAAAGTTTGAAAAGTAACAAGGAGAGGAGGTATTATGTGCTAAAGAGGCCCCACCATACAATGAATTACTGGAAAATGAAAATAAATATTCCCTGTTCACTGATGGATCATGTTGTATTGCGGGGAAGCATTGCAGATGGAAAGCTGCTGTGTGGAGCCCTACATGACAAGTTGCGGAGGCCACCGAAGGAAAAGGATAATCAAGCTAATTTGCAGAGGTAAAGGCTGTCCAGCTGGCCTTAGATGTTTCTGAATGGGTGAGGAGGCCAATGCTTTATACTAACTCATGGATGGTGGCAAATGCAGTGGGAAAACAACTGCCAACAAAGGGGTAAACCTATTTGGGCTGCTGAATTGTGGAAGGACATTGCTGCCTTAATAAAGAATATCGTTGTAAAGATTGCTCACGTGCCCAAGAGTCGGGAAACTGAAGAAAAACAAAATAACCATCAGGTAGATTGAGCTGCCAAAACTTGAGGTGGCTCAAACAGACTTGGACTTGCAAAACAAGGGTGAACTATTTTTAGCTCGGTGGGCCCGGGAATCCTCGGGCCATCAAGGAAGACATGCGACATATAAGTGAGCTAGAGGCCAAGGGATGGACTTCACTATGGATACTATCGCACAGGTTATTCATTACTGTGAAACATGTTCCATAATTAAACAAGCCAAGAGGATGAAAACTCTGGGGGGAAGGGCGATGGCAAAAGTATAAATATGGGGAGGCATGGCAGATTGATTATATCACCTTGCCACAATCTCGCAATGGTAAGCATTATGATGTGCTTACCATGGCGGAGGCAACCACTGGGTGGCTTGAAACATGTGTAGTACCCCATGCTACTGCCGAAACACCATATTGGGTCTCAAGAAACAAGTCCTGTGGAGACATGGCACTCCAGATTGAAATGATTCAGATAATGGGTCAAATTTCAGAAATTCCCTTACAAATACTCGGGCCAAAGACCATGGCATCGAGTGGATTTATCATATCCCTTCTCATACACCAGCTTCTGGTAAAAGCAATTAATTTAATGGATTGTTAAAAACTATGTTGAAAGCAATGGGTGTGTCAACGGTTTACGTGCTGGTTCAGCCCGGTTCCATGACTAGTGCGGCAGAGGGATTTCGCAAAATCTGCACCTCCAGAAAAGGGAAACAGGGGACCCCAAAAGAATTAAAAAAAAAACAGCAGCAATGATCTGAGGAGAAACAAACTAATTTACTAAATATGGTATCAAAATGCAAGATAACACACTATAATACAATATAATTAGAACTGAAGCTAATAAATCAAATATAATGAGAGAGTATCCGAAAGCTGTAGGCCTTACAGTAATACTGAAGTAGTACGTGCAGTCGGGACGAGCAGCAGAGAGGAGAGACGAAGGAGAAGAGAAATGAAGAAAAAAGCCAAAGGAAAGCGAAAGAGTGTCAGATGACCCGCCAACGCCTTATATGCGATCCCCCCTGTGCAGGAATGATATCAGCACAGCGAACAGTCTTCTGGGGAATGTAGTTTCTTCTCTTTGATATGTGGAACTGGGACATTAACACTTTAATTCCCAGTGCATCATATGATGTTATGATGTGGAATACCGATGACTATAAAACCATGACATTCCACCCCTTATTCTACATCATCACATCATGCTTAATATATACGAGCACACCATAATTAACAAGCATTAGACACACACAGAATTACTAACTGCACTCCCCCAGCATCAAATTCCCTTGTGGTACACACTGGACATCCCCATTTTTCTCCATCACCCACCAGGTGGATCCAGGTCCCTGTGCAAAAACAGTTCCATGGAGATGTTTGCCCTTTCTGGAAGCTGGAAGAACCCAGACTGCTTTTCCCAACATGCTTTTTACATGTACCACAGGGACCTTATCTCCCTCCACAGTATGTAGGGAGCTGGATTGTGTAGGACCATCTCGACTGACCGAACCTCTAGTGTTGACCAACCAGGTGGCTTCTGCAAAATGCTTCTCCCAGTGCCTAAATGTTCTGCCTCCCACTCCTTTCAACATGGTTTTTAACAACCCATTGTAGCGTTCGATCTTACCAGAAGCTGGTTCATGATAGGGGATATGATAAACCCACTCGATGCCATGTTCTCTGGCCCAGGTATCCACAAGTGAATTTTTGAAATGAGTCCCATTATCAGACTCAATTATTTCTGGGGTGCCATGTCGCCACAGGATTTGCCTCTCCAGACCCAATATGGTGTTTCAGGCGGTAGCATGGGGTACTGCGTATGTTTCAAGCCACCCAGTGGTTGCCTCCACCATGGTAAGCACATAACGCTTACCATTGTAAGACCATGGCAAGGTGATATAATCAACCTGCCACGCCTCCCTGTATTTATACTTTTGCCATCGCCCTTCCTCCCAGAGAGGTTTCATCCTCTTGGCTTGTTTAATTATGGCACATGTCTCACAGTAATGAATAACCTGTGCGATAGTATCCATAGTTAAGTCCACCCCTCAGTGTCTAGCGCAGTTATGTGTTGCATGTCTTCCTTCATGGCCCAAGGTCTCATGGGCCCAGCGGGCTAGAAATACCTCTCCCTTGTTCTGCCAGTCGAGGTGTATTTGAGCAACCTCAATTCTGGCAGCTCGGTCTACTTGATGGTTATTCTACTCTTCTTCAGTAGCCCAAATCTTGGGTACATGGGCATCTACGTGACGCACTTTATAACCATATTCTTTGTTCAGCCAGCAATGTCCTTCCACAGTTCAGCAGCCCAAATAGGTTTACCTTTCCATTGCCAGTTGTTTTGTTCCCACTGTTGTAACCATCCCCATAGAGCATTTACCACCATCCATGAGTCGGTAAAAAGATTAAGCGTTGGCCACCTCACCCATTCAGCAACATCTAAGGCCAGCTGGACAGCCTTTACCTCTGCGAACTGACTTGATTCTCCTCTTCCTTCGGTGGCCTCCGCAACTTGTCCTGTGTGGGGCTCCACACAGCAGCTTTCCATCTGCGATGCTTCCCCACAATACGACACTATCCATCCATGAACGGGGCAAATTTCTTTTCATCTTCTGATAATTCATTATATGGCGGGGCCTCTTTAGAACGTAACAACTCCTCTGACGATGATGTGCTGAACTTTTTGCCTTCAGGACAGTCCATAATCACCGCTAAGATTCCTGGACGGCTGAGGATCCCCATCCGCGCTTGTTGTGTAATCTGTGCAATCCATTTACTCGTGCTTGAAGTACAGGAGTGGGGTGATTATGCCACTTCTCCATATCCCCCCCATGGTCACGCAGGCAGTGCCACAAGGCAAGACGCGATGTAGTCTTACTGTTGTCATTTGCCCGAGCAGGAGGACGTCTCATTTTGATGACTGAGATGTTGGATGATGCAGGTTGGGAGGAAACCAAGTTGATCAGCTCTTCCAGTAGACAGTTTTGGGAATTCTGGTCCTCGTCAGATGTATCTGGCACCACCATGGATCCATCAGCATTAAGCATGGTAGACAGTTCATCCATTATATCTTTGTGTTTGCTCTCCATTCTGTCTAGCTTTTCAGCTACCTTTGTGATGGCTGAAACACAAGCTCGTAGAGGGGTTAAATGTAACTCAAAGTCTTGAAGCCTATTAACCAGTTCATTTACAAGGGGTCTTCTTTCCCCTCTGCCATACATTGCTGCAAATGTACTGGCATACCTTTCTGGTGCAGTCTTTGTGAATGTGCGCCACATATTAGGTGTACACCTGACTCTCTCAGGATCATGCTCTTGGTCTGGCTCATCAGGAATGAAAGTGGGGCTATGTAACATTTCCACCATGGCGTATTCTCTCAAATAACGGATGCCTTTTACCATATCAGTCTATTTCTTTTTCTCAGGCATCAGATCATCTTTGAAGGGGGATCTTTCTCTTACGGCTAACAACATTCACTTCCAGAGGGTGATGGACCCATTCTGGCATGTACTAATACCCCTGTCGATGGCTGAGTCCCTAGCAATGCCACCCAGTTGGTGAGCTTCTCTGCTATCTAGCCACGCACTCTTGGCCCCATTGTCCCAACATCGAAGTAACCAGGTGACAATAGGCTCATTCGGGTGTCGTGAATAGTCTTTTCTTAGGCCTCGAATTTCATTCATTTTCTGAGATTGATCAACAATAGTTACAATGTCTTGTTCACCTCCTATTCTTTCAGGACTTCTTGCCCTCCTTGGTGTTGGTGACCTCGGTCTTATTGAGGGCCCATCACCTGGACTCAGGGGCGCTTCCCCTGGATCTCAAAGCAGCTCCTATGGACCTCTTTCCTCCTCTTCTCTTACATTGCTTGCTTCTTCTACTTCATCCTCCTCCTCTTTCTTCTGTTCTGAGTATTCTGAGTACATCCCGTTCGGAGTTGAGGATGTCCCTCACCTGGACTCAGGGGCGCTTCCCCTGGATGTCAAAGCCACTCCACTGGACCGCTGCTTTCCTCTTCTCTTACATTGACTGCTTCTTCTACTTCACCCTCCTCTTCTTTCTTCTGTTTTAACTGAGTCACAATTCATTTCGTTATCCGCCCTATTACAGGAGCAACTGACATTGAATCTGGTGCCTCCTGTGGCTGATCAGGTTGTTTGGTTCCAGTGCTCTCACTCTCCAACTTGGCTCGGAGTCAGTCTCGCTCGATTATGAGGGTCTTTAGTTCAGATTCGAGCATGGCTTGATGAGACTGAATTCTGTTTATTTCAATTTGGAGACTGAATTTTGCCTGCTGGAGCGCATCTTGCTCAGTTAGGAGTACATCCCGTTCGGAGTTGAGGATGTCCCTCTCGGACCGGAGGGCGTCTCGCTCGGACTGGAGGGTGTCTTGTTGAAATTGGAGGTTGTCAAGTTTGGGTTGCAGGGAGTCTCTCTCATTTTGGATGGCATCTCTCTCAGACTGGAGTGTGTTTCGCTCGGATTGGAGGTCTTTTCTCTTGACTAGAAGACTCTCATGCTCGGCCCAGAGATTCTCCTTCTCGGCTTAGAGACTCTCTCGCTCATTTTGTACTGTCTCCCTGAGACTCTCCCTTTCAGCTCTGAGACACTCTCTCTCAATTTCAAAAACTTTCTCCCTCTCTGGGATAGTATTGAATAAGACCTGATAAGCAGTAGCCAGGCTCCAAATCATTTGTGCCTCCTGAGATCTGCCTGAGCCGCAACATTGTCTCAAATATCTGTTTAAGGTCTCAGGGTTTTTTAGGTGTTCAGGAGTAAAGCTCCATGACACCGAAGATGCCCATCTCTCTAAAGTCTCTCCCAAGCCTCTCCACACTCCCTGACACTCAGTATTCTCTGGTTCCGGGGAAGACTTCCTCAGAATATTATAAATCCAGATACTGAGTGAGATAAGTAAAATAATGAGCAATACATTCAGGGAGATTAACAGTGCGATCAAATGGGCATTCAAAAACTGCATAAAGGATTCAAAGGAGAGACGGGGAGCATACTTAAAAACCACAAATTCTGTAAAATTAGCTGCTCCCTCTGGAGTTGTATGCCACTTTGTATGCAGGTACCAGTTAGGCATTTCTAATAGTGTTTTCAATTGACTATATATACCTATAGCTCCATAGAGCAAAGTGGCAAACTTAATTAAGGTCCAGTATGTTTTGAGCATCAAAAAAAGAAAAACCAATGGCATGCAGTCCCTTGAAAAGCAGTTTTACAAGGGAAAGCATTTTTTTCTTTTCTCTCTTTTTCTTTTTTTTTTTTTTTTTTTTTTTTCAGTAGGAAGATAAAGCTCAAATTTAACAAATATTCCAAAGCATTGGCAGTTCGCCTTGACTTTCAAGGTCAAGTTTCCAGCACAGAAACCTGAAGCTCTGATAAAGTTCCCTAACGAAGCTTTCTGAGAGCAGAGAGGGATTCGTTTGAAAAAAAGTAGAAAACAGACTAATGCCCGCATTCTCCACCAAGAACGTCGACAGTTTACGGGCTGGTTCGGCCTGGTTCCGTGACTAGTGGGGCGGAGGTGCTTTGCAAAGTCCACACCTCTGGAAAAGGGAAACAGGGGACCCCAAAATAATTAAAGAAAAGAACAGCGGCAATGATCTGAGGAGGAACAAACTAGTTTACTAAATATAATGAGAGAGAGTATCGGAAAAAAAAAAAAAGCTGTAGGCCTTACAGTAATGCTGAAGCAGCACACGCAGTTGGGCAGCAGTGAGAAGAGACGAAGCAGAAGAGCGATGAAGGAAAGCGAAAAGGAAGTCAGATGACCCGACAGCGCCTTACATGTGCTCCCCCCTGTGCAAGAATGATATCAGCACAGCGAACAGTCTTCTGGGGAACGTAGTGTCTTCTCTTTAGTATGTTGAACTGGGACATTAACACCTTAATTCCCAGTGCACTACATGATGTTATGATGTGGAATACTGATGACCATAAAACCATGACAAGCACCAAAAATTAGTAGTCTTCCAACATAATGAGCCTATTGATATCCTTGTCAAGGGTCGCACTGTTTAGGAGTGGGATGTGTAACTTGTCTTTAACTCAAAGCCCAGAGGTATTCCAGATGGCTGGACAGACAAGGGCTGCAGTCTTTATACCTATAAATTACTCCATCTACCTAATATCTGGGACTATAAATTACTTCACATAACTACCTATCACACAAAGACTATCAGAATCCTCTGATGAAGTAAAAAGACCTCTCCAAAAAAGAATTACTAGTAAAATATTTATCTTGTTAATTCTAATGCAGAAACAACATTCCATTCCTACAATTCCCCCCTCTTCTTTATATGCTGTTGATTTTTTTTCAATTCTTTTCTAAAGTATGATTTTATAGACATCTACTTCTTCTTCACTTTCTTTATTCCACATTTCCTCTAATATCATCATTTTATCCAAACATGGTGGTGGCTCCATTAGTGTTTCCTTCAATAGTGCTGTCTCGACCAATCACTGTACCAGTCTCCTCACACGGGATAACACAGCAACCGATGGCCACCAAGGCTCCAGCTTCTATAATCAAAGAAGGAAATGTAGATACAATCACTCCCTTCCACTTACCAAACCAGGACACCAACCATCCAATGAAAGAAATATCTATTCTTGAACTTTCTGCCACTCCATCAGCAAGGGTGGTAAGCCCTTGCAATGCCTTAGTTATTGTGCCATCCAGAACTGCGTTATTAGGGATGGAGGTACAACAACAGGTACCCAGCATCACTCACACCCACCCATTTTTCAACTAACATTGTATGGGAACTGCTGAATCACAGCCTGAACCTCTGGTTAACCACCTGAGATGAGCAATAAGTCAGCCCTGGGAGCACAGGTGAAGGCAATTCTCCTATGCTACCAGAAGGGGTGAAGCCCGGCTCCACCTCTCCTAGATCCCATTTAAGAGCTGACTACCACTGGAAAAGTCTCTCTTCTTTGGAGATTGTTTTTCATGGAGGCTTTCAGTAAGCCCAGGCTAAGGGTAAGCTCTATCCATTCTCATTTAGCTTAACTCTTCTGTGTATTTCCTAATCATAATATCAGTATATTCATTGATTACATGTTTGGTGAGCCAGGCCAAATATACAAAATTTACATCGTGTCCTTTTTGTGGAATTTCTATAAGTAGGTCAGGGGGGAGAATGTTACCCCCCTTGATAAGATGATTCCAGGACAGATCCCAAGATTTATGGGATCTCCCTATTATGAATTAGCAGTTATCATTGAAAAATGGGGTCCCTTACGTACGTGCTGTGGGAAATACTTCCCCATACTGTATGGCAGACTACTTTCAGGGGCTCAGCAAAGATATATTAATTACAAAAGAACAACAATTAGCTGTCTCCACAGTGGCATGGCTACTATTAAATGCCCTAAATCAGGCTGAAATGAGAAATAATACCCTTGAAAATGAAAATCAACTTTTGAAAGATCGTATTGAAAAGTTAGAGCAGGAACTTGGCATATTAACTGGGAAGAAGCCAATTTTGCATCTCCCAATAGATCAAGTTTGTAATATTTCAGTAGATAGCGATCAGCCTTTTGAATCAGCAGATCTGGTTAATCAGGAGAATATAAATTCCAAGTCAGATTTTGAATGTCCGCTTGTGATGGATTCTCTAGAGATCCACGATATCATAACCCAAAAAACAACAAAAAAATACAAGATAGACTGGCAGGGGTGCTTCCTGATCAATGACCCTGCCCAAACCCATTTCCATGTCACAGTCTGACCATACACGGCAATGGAGCTAATGGACTTGGTACAACGGTTTTGACAGAAATCTAGAGAGAGTGTACCGACCTGGTTGTTGAGATTATGGGATTCAGGGGCAGAAAGTGTTACAGTTAATGGGCCAGAAATATCTAAATTGGCTATCATAACTGTGTACCCTGCCCTTAGGCAAAGATTATACACAAGTACCCATTTTGCAAATGAAAACCATTCTATATTAGGTTGGTTAATGGTGGCATGCCATATGGTATGGGTAAACAAATCAGATAGATATACCACTACATACAGGGTTGTGGTCCTCCACGGAGAGCCTTCAAAATTATATCTGAGAATTAGGTATGAGGGAAGCTATCTATGAAGATACGTTTGATAGCCCTGACATGGTTAGATTCTCAGCAGGAATGAGGGACCTGATTTTACAGTAGGCCCCTTCCCACCTATATGGTACTCTGGTCTCAATATTAAATCCCCTGGTGGCATCGGAGGCAGTGGTCCAGCAGACTTCTCAATTAGTAGCCAACTGTCACGGAGTTATCTAGATCAATCTGTGTCCGTGACAGGGGGGGCAGTAGGCCCGTGGGCCCCCGGCCCCTGACAAAGGGGAAGGGAAAAAGGGAAAGGGGTAGGGAGATGGGAGCTGGGCTCAAGGAAACAAACAGAGCAGCGGCAACGATCTAAGGAGTAAAACTTATTTTACTATAATACAATCTAATTGAAATTGAGGCTAATAAATCAAGTGAAATAAGAGAGAGAGAGAGGTTTCCGAAGACCGAGAAGCCTACTTTGAAATTGAAGGCGCTGCGACTTGGAAGCACACCCACACCCGCTGCCAGGCAGTGAGAGAGAGAGCGAGAGTCGCTTCCGTGACGTATTTTCCTCTCTGACCGCGAGGTCCCCTGGGATGTGTAGTACTTCTTTGTGCTCCACATGATGTTATGATGTGGAATACCAATAGCAAAAATTACAAAACCATGACATTAATTAAACCATGACATCTCCCTAAGAAATATTTGCCTAATATTTTACAATTTCAACTGTCAGCATCACATCAATACCATAAGATTACAGATAGTCCAAACCTGAAGCAAATAATTAATGTCATCATGAAATTAGAGATATATTTTAATTCAGCTAGAAAATAAATCACTGGCTATGTGCAACTGTCAGAAAATTCTTCACAAAAAGCGTGAACACATTTTACAGATATTTAGTTTTGATCAGCTATTTCCAAACTACTATATGTTGAAAAAGGATTTCAAATACTAACAAATACCTAACATTTCAACTACTCCCTTGTCATGGAGTTATCTCTAGATCTATCTGTGTCCATGACAGGGGGACACCAGGCCCACAGGCTCACCGGCCCAAAACGAAAAAAAAAGGGGGGAGGAATGGGGGTTGATGATTTACAGGCTGGTTTGGCCCGGTTCTGTGACTAATGGGGCAGGGGACCCACAGACCCACACCCCGGGAAAAGGGGAAAAAAAAAAATGGGAATGGTAGGGAGATGGGAGTTGGGCCTAAAAACAGAACAGTGGCAACGAACTGAGGAGGAAAGTTAATTTACTAAATATGATATCGGAATGCAAGATAACACAATATGATACAATGTAATTGGAATTGCAGCTAATAAATCAAATAAAATGAGAGAATGTCCAAAACCAAAGACCTTACTCTGAATTGAAGGCAAAACAGCTGGGGCACTCACTGCCTGGATGACTGGCAGAAAAAGAGACAGTCTCGTGACTTGCCAGTTTTACCTTTCCCTCTGAATGCAAAGTCCTCTGGGGTATGTAGTTCTTCTTCTCTTCTGAGAACCAGGTACCCAAAAAATTGGAAGTGGGGCATTAACACTTAGACTTGCAGTGCTTTACATGATGTTATGATATGGAATACCGATAACAAAAATCATAAAACCATGACATCCTTTAAAAGCAAGTTTTATAAATATTGCACAGATTGCATAGTTAACTACAAGTAAAAGCATTTTCTCTGGATGCATAACTGACACAAGTATTTAAATGCACTGAATGAATAATTTCAATATGTCTTCAAAGCAGCAGGGCACATATGAGAATAAAAGCTCACAGTACCTACTGTAGCTGCTATAATATACATATCTTAAGGCAAGATTTTTATCAGCACACACAGCAACACAAACTTGAGAGCACTAGGCGATGACTTAATATTTGCTGTGGGGACCATAACTTTTTGTTTCCTTGATGTTTACAAATTTGGTCACTTTTTTGAGCATGTGAACTATGTATTTCTCTAACACAATCCATAACTGGGTTGGAAAGGATCTGTTGCTTTATTTGATCTATTTTATCATTACAGTTTTGATGCCATTAACCTTCCTGAAATATTCTTAACAATGTGAATTCTTAACATATCCTTGTCATGGTTTTATGATTTTTGATTATCAGTATTCCACATCATAACATCATGTAGTGCACTGAGAGTTAGAGTTAATGCACCAGTTCCGGGTACCTGTCCCAGAAGAGAAGAACTACATCCCCTAGAGGACTGTTCACCGTTCTGTTACTGTTTCTGCTCAGAGGGAAAGACAAAAACTGTTTGCAGATCACAAGAGCTGCCTTTTTTCCCTTTCGACCATCTAGCTCATCTCTGTTGCGGGTGCCTTATTGCCTCAGCATTAGAGTAAGGCCTTTGGTTTTTGGACACTCTCTCTCATTTTATTTTATGTATTATCGTCAATTCCAATTGTATTGTATTGTATTATAGCGTGTTATCTTGCATTCCGTTATCTTTTTAGTAAATTAGTTTGCTTCTCCTCAGATCGTTGCTGCTGTTTTGTTTTTAGGCCCATCTCCCTACTCTTTCCCCTTTTCCCTTTCCTAGGGTGTGGGTCTGTGGGTCCCCCCGCATCACTAGTCATGGACCCAGGCCGAACCAGCCTGTACACCGTTGACAATCCTAACAGTATGAGTTGCTGGGGGAGGGGGTCCTCAAACCATCCCACTTTGAGGCTGATGATGGTAATGGATGCCCTGGGCCTGGAGTTGAATCACAGGCCAGTAAGACAGTACCTAAGGTTCAGGATAAGGGAACTCCAGTTGATAAATCAACTTCGATGGAAGCCCAACTCAAATGCCTGTACACTAATGCACAGAGCATGGAGAACGAGCAAGAAGAGTTACAGGAGTGCGCGTGCCTTCAAGGCTCTGATGTCATTGGCAACACTGAGACGTGGTGAGATATCTCTTAGGACTGGAATGTAGGAATACATGGGTATAAACTCTTTAGGAAAGACAGACAGGAGAAGGGGAGGAGGTGTTGCCCTCTACATCATCGACCAGTTGGAGTCCATGGAGCTCCACCTGGGGATAGATGAGGAGCTGACAGAGAGCTTATGGGTTAAAGGGAAGGCAGGGGAAGGAGATGATATCATGGTGGGGGTCTGCTACAGGCCGCCCGACCAGGAAGACCAAGTAGATAAGGCTCTCTATGAACAGATAGGAACAGCTTCACGTTCACAAAACATGGTCTTCATGGGGGACTTCAACCACCCCAATATGTGTTGGAGGGATAATACAGCAAGGCATCAGAAATCAAAGAGATTCCTGGAACATGTTGATGATAACTTCCTCTTCCAAGTAGCACAGGAACCCACGAGAAAAAGTGCTATGGTGGACCTTGTCCTCACCAATGAGGAGGGGCTGGTGAGTAATGCACAAGGGCAGCCTCGGCTGCCATGACCACAAAATGGTGGAGTTCAAAATCCTTAGGGTGTCAAAGAGGGTCCTGACATCTTAATTATTTTTAAGTCTTTTGATTTAAGAAGAAATTAATCATGAGTTCAAAACACTTCAGTTGAAAATTATGAAACACTGTGCAAGTTATTTACCTATTTAGCCTGCTAAACCACACATTCACGTCCTTGTTTCTATTCATTCTTCCCCTTTTTTGCTATACTCTTTTGCATCATTATTTAATAATAACATATATGAGCTGGGTAATGAGTTTGTACAGGATCTATCACAAAGAATAAAATAAACACTGCGCAGTGGAGCTCAGGTGGGTAAGTGTAGAGGTGACGGGGAAGTACTGTAGTGGCAATGTATACAAACTATGAAGGAATTCTTCAGTCAAAGGACATCTCCGCCAAGTTAAAGATGACAACTTTATAAACTAAACAAATCATTTAGACTTTAAGGTGGATAAATATGGTTATAAAAAATATTATTTGATACACAAACAGCATGAAACAGGAAATCCAGAGAGAAAACTTCTCCCCTTCACTTTCTTCGTGTGTTGGAGCAAAAGGACAACTCAGCATAAAGATCATACAGTTCACAGAATCACAGAATGTCAGGGATTGGAAGGGACCTCGAAATATCATCTAATCCAGTCCCCCTGCCAGAGTAGGAACAACTAGATTAGGTCACACAGGAATTCATCCAGGTGGGCTTTGAATGTCTCCAGAGAAGGAGACCCCACAACTGCTCTGGGCAGCCCATTCCAGTGTTCTGTTACTCTTACTGTGAAGAAGTTTTTTCTCATATTTATGTGGAACCTCCTATGTTCCACCTTGTACCCGTTGCCCCTTGTCCTGTCATTGGATGTCACTGAGAAGAGCCTGGCTCCATCCTCCTGACACTCACCCTTTACATATTTCTAAACATGAATGATGTCACCCTTCAGTCTCCTCTTCTCCAAGCTAAAGAGACCCAGCTCCCTCAGCCTTTCCTCATAAAGGAGATGTTCCACTCCCTTAATCATCTTTGTGGCTCTGCGCTGGACTCTCTCAAGCAGTTCCCTGTCCTTCTTGAACTGAGGGGCCCAGAACTGGACACAATATTCCAGATGCGGTCTCACCAGGGCAGAGTAGAGGGGCAGGAGAACTTCTCTCGACCTACTAACCACACCCCTTCTAATACATCCCAGGATGCCATTGACCTTCTTGGCCACAAGGACACAGTTCTGGCTCATGGTCATCCTGCTGTCCACCAGGATCCCCAGGTCCCTTTCCCCTACACTGCTCTCCAACAGATCAGTCCCCAACCCATACTGGTACCTGGGGTTGTTCTTGCCCAGATGCAAGACTCTACACTTGCCCTTGTTATATTTCATTAAATGTCTCCCCACTCAACTTTACAGCCTGTCTAGGTCTAAAATTTTCATTTCAAGAGAAAAGCTAAGGTGGCTCTAATAAACAATAAGCATCTTTATTTTTATTGCAGTTAAAAATAATTTGTTAGCCTTACAATTATTCTTATAGACAAACTTCAGTACTGAACTGCACCCTCTTTAAAGTTGGCAAATTCAGAATTTCCATTTAACTCTTGCATTTTATTAATGTATGGATTTCTCCTGTGAACTTTGCACTTTCAAAAGATCTAGCTCTTGTCTCGACAAATTCATATTTTATTCATGGAAGGCCAAAAAAAGTTTCAAATGACCTTAATAAGCTACACAGTTTGTACCACAATGCAGAGTTAAAAGTGCCCAGATATTGAGTGTTTTCATACACACTGTCACACTGTGGTGGGTTGCATGCTTGCTTAGAACTAAAAATGAAGGGTTGAGGATCAAGCTATTTCATGGATTCTAAAGCAATGCCTAATAGATGGATGTTGCAGAAGGAGCAATTCTCCTGCCATTTTCTCAGTCAACCTGGATATGTTTCAGGAAGCAGGTCAATATACATTCCCTTTTATTCAGGCAGCAGAGAGTAGGAAAAGAAAAAGGAAAATAATCTTGTCCACTAAGACTAAGTTACATGGACTTTTATTAACATGATGAACTACATCAGATAAATCAAACCCTTGAAAGAGCTACCTAGGGGAAATTGACAACTCCCGTTCTTTTTGGGTGGCAGGTGATGGTAATTGCTCCCCCTCCTGGTTTTCCAGCAGCCAGGCCTAATGCATTTTAAGAGCAAAGAGAAACTAGATGAGCCAAATCGAAAAGGGACTCCCCTCAGGCACTCCCTGACCGGTACCTGGAACTACTACCTTGACTGTAGCCCAGTCTGAAAGGTACCAGAACCACACAATCTGGGAAATACTTTAATTGTATGGTGGGTGGAAAGTTTCAGAATTACCTCATCTGAATTGTATCCAGAATGGATAAATATTTACTAAAGTCAATTATTTTTCAGTCCTCCCAGCTCAGAAAAGATGTCAAGCTTCTGAAACAGGTCCAGAGGAGGGCCACAGAAATGAACAGAAGGCTGGAGTGCCTTTCCTACTAAGACGGACTGAGGGAGCTAGGCTTGTTTAGCCTGGAGAAGGCTCCAGGAAGACCTCATTGCAGCCTTCCAATACTTAAAGGGAGTTTAAACGCAGGAGGGAAATCAACCTTTTACACAGATAGATAGTGATAGGACAAGGGGAAACAGTTTTAAACTAAAAGGGGAAACAGGTGTCAGGGAGAAATTTCTTACTGAGAGGATGATGAGGTGTAGGAACAGGTTGCCTAGAAAAATTGTGGATTCCTCATCCCTGGAGGTGTTCAAGGCCAGGCTGGATGAGGCCCTGAGCAAACTGTTCTATTGCCTGATTTAGTAGTTGGCAACCTTACCCATGGCAGGAAGGTTGGAACTAGATGATCCTTGAGGTCCCTTCTGTCATGGTTTTATGATTTTTGTTATTGGTATTCCACATCATAACATCATGTAGTGCACTGGGAGTTAAAGAGTTAATGCTCCAGTTCTGTGGATCATTGGTAGTTCCGAGTATACTTGTCTCAGAAGAGAAGAAGCACTACATATCCCAGAGGACTGTTCACTGTTCTGTTTCCATTTTCTGTTCAGAGGGAAAGATAAAACTGTTTGCAGGTCACAAGACGCCCCCTTTTCCCTTTCTGCTTGTCTCTGCAGCATGTACTCCCCAGCCATCTCACCTTCGGTGTTAGAGTAAGGCCATCGGTTTTTGGACACCCTCTCTCTCATTTTATTTTATTTTATTAACTTCAATTCCAATTATATTGTATTATATTGTCTGATATCTTATTTAGTAAATTAACTTTCCTCCTCAGATCGTTGCCGCTGTTTTGTTTTTAGACCCATCTCCCTACCCTTTCCCCTTTTCCCCAATTCCCCTTTCCCGGGGCATGGGTCCATGGGTCCCACCACCCCTTTAGTCACAGAATCAGGCCAAACTGGCCCATAAACTGTTGACACCTTCCAAACCAAGCCATTCCATGATTCTGTGATAATGGTCCTAAGTAAATAGCTCCCTCAGCTATCCACGGGTTCGCAATGATCTGTGACCTAGGATCTCACCCTGATCTGGGACATCTCTCAAGGCAGACTCCTTGAGGTTCAAAAATGGTAAGAGGGAGTAATACAAAGGCAAGACTTCTCAAGATTCAAAGATACATATGCTGACAAAAGGGAAGGGAGAGTAATTCACCTGAAAAGGGACAAGTCCTTAAAGGTGTGCAACTATGTAGGTCACTCCAAATGTAATGCCTCCTATTTATTTCCATGGAAACTACAAAAGATACAAAGAGTACAATTTCACTATTTGATAGAGCAAATTCTCAGCTACAAAACACTATTTTTTAACACAGTCACCACCATTAGCTATGCATTTTCACCAGCAATGAACAAGAGCCTACATGCCATGCTCGGAATAATCTGCCCCATCAGATGCGAAACCACTGCTGAAACACACCACTCACCTCCTCACTGTGCTCACATTCACTATCTGTTCTCCATAAATGTTTAGCAAGTGTCGATGAATGTCATGGGGTGCAATTTTTTCTGCATGGAGGAATTCAATTACATGTCAGATGCCATTTTGTCAGACTACCCCTCTGCTGCCATTTGTTGAACGGCAACAAAACTGAACAGAATATTGGCAGGAAGGTGCAAGCTCTACTGCCATATCCTTCATATTGGAGGTTGTGGAGTCTCCTTCTCTGGAGATATTCAAGACCTGTCTGGACTCCTACCTGTGCAACCTGCTGTAGGGAGCCTGCTTTGGCAGGGGGGTTGGACTCGATGATCTCTAGAGGTCCCTTCTAACCCCTACGGTTCTGTGATTCTGTGATCACCGACATTTGCCTCTGATGTTATGGGCCAACATGATAAAATAAGAGACATTACTTTCAGAGCAACCCTCATAGTTTAGGAAACCCTTATACCCTGCAGTAAGTCTCATGTGAACCTTGGCATTTTCAAATCTTTAACTAAGTTGCTATTTCAATTGTAGCAAACTCCACTGTATCAGTATATTAAACTGGTTGAATACCACACAAACTAATCTTGTGATAAAGGTATTAATAAATCCAAATTGCTGCTAAATCAAAATCTGTATAAAAATCCATTCACAGCAAATTGAAAGTCAGCAAGATGACAAGTAGCATTATCGATTACTTACGAAGACACAGAATGAACCTGAAACCCAGATTCTCAGAAGCCCATGATGGGCCCGTGATAATTGGTATGACTGGGAAGCAGCAAAGAAGCAGCTAGATGGTGCGAGGGGTTCAATAGAGATAGGAGATATTTGCAGTATGCTAGGTACCTGTTGCATATGAAGAAGAGAAGAATAGAAACTGAGAGGAGCAAGACTTAAAAATAGAAATAGAAAATAGGAAAGTAATTGAATTGTTAATTTATTTTAATGTTGAACAGCCACAAGAGCAGTTACAAAAAGAAAGGAAGGAATTGCAAGGCGTTAAGTGAGAATAAGTGGTAACCAGAAGGCACTGGACCTGCCTCTCCAAGCAACAGTTCATCAGTAAATAAGTAATAATAGCATATGTGAGAGTGATAATATATGTGCATATATATATTAATTGCAATAGGCCCTTAAAGATAATTGGCAAAGTCTTTTTAATAAAAGCACATGCCAGCTACTCACTTTGCAATTATAAATAATAAAAAATATTTCAGGTTTCTATGTGTCCAGTGCTTTAGTTCAAACAGTGACCCCTGACCCTGGTAAAAATAGGGAGGCTACAGTGCGTATAATTTGCACAGCCCCAGTACTCCCTAATTCAGATATATCAGCGTACCACAATATTCTATTTCTGTTGTGGCACAAAATGAAATTTTTAAAATCAGTGAATTTGGAAAAAAAAATAAAAATACAAATAATCAGCTTGGAGACTTTCTCACTCAGTTTTGGAAACTCTATCCCTCTCTGGAATACTGTTGAACAGGGCTTGGTAAGCACAAGCCAGGCCCCAAATAATTTGTGCCTCCTTAGATCTACTGAGGCTGCAACCATCCTCCCTTAAATACCTGCCTATGTTTTTTCAGGATTATGCAGGTGTTCAGGAGTGAGATTCCATGACACCAGGGGTGCCCATTTCTCTAAGGTCTCTCCCAAGTCCCTCCACACTCTCTGCCGCTCAGTATTCTCTAGCTTTGGGGAAGGCTTCCTCCAGATGTTGTAAATACAAATACCAAGTAAGACAATGAAAACACATTCAGGGAGATTAACAACATGGTTATCAACTGAACATTCCAAAAATGTATAAAGGATTTGTGGGAGAAAATGGAAGCCTGTTTAAAAGTCGCGCGTTTTGTAGAATTAACTCCCTCTGGGGTCTAACTTTCAATGTTCAAACCATACCACAATGTGTGCAGGCACCAAATATGTGTTTCCACCAGTGATTAAAATTTTTTATATATGCATACAGCTCTGAGGAGCAGAGTGGCAGACTTAGTAAATCATAGACTCATAGAATGGCCTGGGTTGAAAAGGACCGTAATGATCATCTAGTTTCCACCCCCCTGCCACGGGCGGGGTTGCCAACCACTAGACCAGGCTGCACAGAGCCACATCGAGCCTGGCCTTGAATGCATCCAGGGATGGGGCATCCACAACCACCCTGGGCAATCTGTTCCAGTGTGTCACCACCCTCTGAGTGGAAAACCTTCCTCCTAATATCTGACCTAAACTTCCCCTGTCTCAGTTTAAAACCATTCCCCCTTGTCCTATCACTATGAACCCATGTAAACAGCCATTCCCCCTCCTGTTTATATGCTCCCTTCAAGTACTGTAAGGCCACAATGAGGTCTCCCTGGCACCTTCTCCAAGCTAAACAAGCCCAGTTACCTCATAGGAGAGGTGCTCCAGCCCTCTGATCATCTTAGTGGCTCTCCTCTGGACCCGTTCCAAGAGCTCTGTGTCTTTCTTGTGCTGGGAGCCCCAGGCCTGGACGCAGTACTCTAGATGGGGCTTCACAAGAGCTGAGTAGAGGGGGACAATCACCTCCCTCTCCCTGATGCCCATCCCTAAAGCTCCAGTATGTTCTAAGTACTAAAATATGGTACATGATGGAATGTAATCCCTCAAAGAACTGTTTTAAAAGAGAAAACAGTTTCATTTTTGTCTCCTTAAAAAAAAAAATAGCAAGTTGGCATGGTACCAAAATTTTTTTCAGAAAATTGGTACAGTGCCCAAAATATTAATGTGCAGGTTCAGCAGATCTCTTATCTTAATCAGGTTGTGGCTCTACGTTGGGTGCTAGATTAGTGTTGTGGTTTGAAGAATTAATCATGCGACACCCCTCCCTTCCCACAGGCAAAGGGGAAGGAAGAGAAGAAACCCGAATGAGATAAGAGAACTAATTTATTAAATGGAATGTGAGACAATACTGAATAATTAAGAATAATAAATCAAATGATCCAAAAAAACGGGAGGAGAGAGAGAGTTCGAGTCCTTATCGGCAGGTCCTCATGGCTTGCCTCCCAGAAGGATGAGAGCTCTCCCCGTCACCCGGATTTGGAAATCACATGGGGAGTACTGGCAGCTTCTGGAGACTGTAGTTCTCAGCATACTTTCCTCTCGGAGAGCCAGATCTCATGTAAAAATAGCTGAGTCTGCTAGAAGCACAGAACCCAGGAATTGCACCTGGCACTGTGCTTAAACATCAAACAGCCTGCCGTATGATATCATGATATGGAATACTGATAAAACCAGTACTTACAGAAGCCCTTCTTGTCTATCTTTGACATCTCTGACCAGAATCAACTCCATTTAAGCTTTAAGTTTTCTAATTTGATCCCTGGATGCTCAGACATTATCTCTGCATTCCTCCTAGGTCACCTGTCCTTGATTCTACCCTCTGTAGCCTTCCTTCTTGTGTCTGAGTTTGACCAGGAGCTCTTTGTTCATCCACATTTTTACCTCACTTCCTCTTTGTTATAGAATCATAGAATCACAAGGTTAGAAAGGACCTACAAGATCATCTAGTCCAACCATCCTCCCATTACCATTGCTACCACAAGCCACTAAACCATATCTCGTAGCTCCTCATCCAGATGCCTCTTGAACACTGCCAAGGACAGCGACTCCACCACCTCCCTGGGCAGGCCATTCCAGTGCCTGACCACTCTCTGAGAGAAACAGTTTTTCCTTATGGCTAATCTAAATCTTCTCTGGAACAACTTGCACCCATTTCCTCGGGTCCTCTTTGTTCCCTGGGAGAAAAGGCCAAACCCTTCCTCATCACAACCTCACTTCAGGAAGTTGTAGAGTGTAATGAGGTCTCCCCTGAGCCTCCTCTTCTCCAGACTAAACAATCCCAGCTCCCTCAGCCACTCCTCATAAGACTTGTGTTCCAGACCCCTCACCAGTTTCGTTGCCCTTCTCTGGACACATTCCAGGGTCTCAATGTCTTTCTTGTAGTGAGGGGCCCAAAACTGAACACACTACTCGAGGTGCAGCCTCACCAGTGCTGAGTATAGTGCCCTGAGGATAACTGATCTGACTATTAAAGGCAGATATAAAGAAGGCATTGAGGACCTCAGCCTTCTCCTTATCTTCAGTGGTCATGTTCCCCACTGCATCAAGTAAAGGATGGACATTTTCCATGGTTCTTCTCTTACCATTAATATATTTGTAAAAGGATTTCTTATTCTCTTTTACTGCAGTGGCCAATCTGAGTTCAAGTTGGGCTTTTGCCTTCCTAACTTCCTCCCTGCATACCTTAGCAACTTCCTTGTAATCTCCCCAAGTAGCCTGTCCCTTCTTCCAGAGGACATAGACTCTCTTTTTCTTATGGAGTCTCAACAATAGTTCCCGGTTCATCCACACCGGTCTTCTTCCCCTACGGCTCGCCTTACGGCATTCAGGGACAGCCTGTTCTTGTGCCTTTAAGATTTCCATCTTGAGGAGCATCCAGACTTCCTGGACCCCTTTACCCTTAAGGAGCGACTCCCAAGGGACCTGTGCTACAAGCATCCTGAACAGGTCGAAGTCCGCCTTCTAGAAGTTCAAGATTGTAGTTTTGCTAGTCACCCTTCCTACATCTCCAAGGATAGAGAATTCTACAATTTCATGGTTGCTCTGCCCAAGACAGTCCCCAACCTTCACATCTCCCACCAGTCCTTCACTGTTAAGTGAAGAGCAGGTCTAGCAGGGCACCACCCCTGGTAGGCTCTCGTACCAGCTACGTAAGGAAGCTATCTTCCACACACTCTAGAAACCTCTTGGACTGCTTCCTCTGTGCTGTGTTATATTTCCAACATATATCAGGGAAGTTTAAGTCTCCCATGAGAACGAGTGCTGGCAATCGCGTGACTTACACAAGCTGCTCATAGAATGCCTCATCCATCTCTTCATCCTGATTAGGTGGTCTATAACAGACCCCCACAACATCCTTGTTGGGATGCATCACTCTTGAGCTTGGAGGAGATTATCCTTGAGCATTAACCAGTTTTATCGGGCCTCTCTTCCCTCCAGGGCCTTATTCCATAGCATTCTTCCAAGCAGATCCTTGAAGAGGCCAATGTCTGCTCTCCTGAAGCCCAGAGCTGGGAGCTTGCTTTTCACTCTCCTCACTGATCCAAGGATCTTGAACTCCACCATTTCACAATCATTGCAGCCAAGGCTTCCCTTGAGCTTCACATTCCCAACCGGCCCCTCCTTGTTGGTGAGAAGGAGGTTCAGCATAGCACCTCTCCTCATTGGCTCCTCTATCACTTGGAGAAACAAGTCTTCCCTTCCCCATCGCCCTAAGCGAATAGGGTTTGTAATAAACTGGTCAGGTTAACATCTGACCCGTTGTGTCTAAATCTCGCTATCTAAGATAATTGGAGCAAGACACAGACCAACAAAAAACTTATTATAAACACCATAACTATTGGTGCTTATAATAACCATGCCTCTGTTTTTAATTTTAATGATATTGTGTAAACCCAGATTGTAAACTGGTAATAGATCATTTACTATTGCAGTATAATCACAGGTATCAAGATTGTGTAGGGATGCGTTGTTCAGTGATTCAGTGAATCAGTTGCCATTGAAAATGATCTTAATCACATTCAAGACATTATTTAACACCTCCAACAGAATGATGATGGAGGGGGGGTAGATAAAATCTTACATATTTTTGGACTTTCACTCAAATGATGGTTAGTATCACTTCTACAATTGGGAATTGTAATCATTGTGTTGCTTCTATTTTGTATTTCATTTTCATGTGTAAAGTCTATGCTTGCTCATTCTCTTCTTTATTTTCTGTATATTATGTACGAATCAACACAATCAATTGTGCAAGATGTTTGAGCCATGGTGTGGAAGCCTGTGCTAAGAAATTGTAGAAAAGACCAAGGAGTTGTTTCAACTGTAAAAATGATCTCTTGGATCCCGGATTGGCTCCCTATTAAGCTCTTTAAGATTCACAGGGTGAGGAAAATTGCTTGTAAATATTGGAATTATGATTTCAGATATTGTCCTGTCTGTAATGATACAAACTGTAATGATATCATTAAGCTCACCAGTGTTTGTTGATAGATAGTCCTGCAATTTGTTTAGATAACAGAAAGAGCTGTGTTTCTGGATCAAGGAGATAAGAAAGTTCTGCTGAGTCTTTGTACCAAGGAAAAAGGAAGTCCTTCTTGGAATCAGTTACTGAATATGTAACATACCTCCGGGAAACTTCTGCATATGTAATATACCTCTGGGAAAACTTCTGCATATGTAACACAGATGATGTATATAAGTTGAAGATCTTTTGTGCAAGACATACATGTTAGGAGGAGCTAACCCCTGTGCATCCAGCACTGATAATAAAGAATGCCTGCTTTCTAACACTCCAACTTGAGTCTTAGAGAGTTTCCTGATTGACCGATTTACAGTATCAATTTGGCAACCCAGATGGGACGAAGCTCTTGCACCTCAATAGTTCCTGGGATCACGGAACCTCAGCTGGACCCAAGATATTCTCAAGAGGACCCTGATCCCCAGACTGAAGAGCCCCTGATGAGTTGAGTATTAAGGCATGTCTGAACCCTTCTTTGTTTTTGGCTCAAAGCTTGCTTTCTGAAGCATTTCTTGTGATAAGACTGACTTATCTAGATGAGAGGTGGGTGTTGCCATGTGGCAGTCAGCATCACTTTGTGGACAATTTTACATTTGAAAGCATTTCTTTGGAGCTGTTTGCCTTCAGAAGAGAGTGCTCAGCACTGTTTACTGGCTGAAGATCTGGCCTGTGACCAAATAACTCCAGCCTGGTATGGGAGAATTGGGGAATGATAACATCATATCCTATGAAAAACAGGATGCAGGTGGGCACCTCCCTGCTCCCTCTTATCTGCTGGCAAGGCCCGGAAGATGGAAACAAAGGAGTTTCTGCTGAGATCCCAAAGCCAGAAACTACCACTCCAAAGAGAGCTGACTCAACCACTTGAGATTTGAGCTATCATTCCAAAGAGAGCTGACTCGACCACTTTGGACTTATAAATAAATTTATACGGTCACTGTCATCAACCAAACAACAACCCCTGATGACCCATCACTACTGAAGATCACTGTCTGAACTACAAACCCCGCTGGACCTATGGTGGTGACTATCTCTCTCTTGCTTTCTACAAAGACTCTGCTTTTATTTCCTAGCTCTTTTCTATTGCTCACCTTCCCTTCCCCATCTCCTTAAGCAACTAGGATTTTTAATAAACATTGGACCTGTTGTGTCTTAATCTCGCCATTGGGTATACATATATTAAAAGAACCTCCTCTTCCTCCTATAAATTGGAGTGAGACAAGGCATTCTTTTTTTATTATTATTTTGATTGCCTGCCCATCAGATATAATGAAAGTTGCACAGGGTAGGGCTAAGAAGGTAAAGGGGTTAAATTCCCCCGGGAGGTTAGAGTCTCCCTGTATTGTGGTTGCCTGCCCATCAGACCTAACAAAAGTTGTGAAGGGTAGGGCTAAGGATCCAGGTAAAGAGGTTAGAGTCCCCCAAGGGTTAGAGTCCCTCCTCAGAAGTAAATGTAAAACATAACCATGGTAATTGTCATTGAGTGCGCTTGTTTGATTGTTAATTGTGCTGTTATTGTATGCTGATTATGTTGTTATTATACAAAGAACTCACATTCATCATTAAAATGGGCACTGGATCACCTAGGGGTGAGGGAATTTTGAAAAAGTCACTTTTGGGCTGCGTTTTAAGTCATTGGAAAGAAAAAACGTGTTGTACGGTGTGAAGGACAGAACTGTTTTTATTCTTTGTCTCAAAGCTTGCTTCGTAAGGCGTTTCTGGTGATAAGATGACTGCTGGGGGGGTGAATGGTGTGTGTCACCATGCCACTGTATCTCTGCTTATGATTGCAAAGATAAGCAGAAGCAAGACAAGCAGTCTTTTTCAGGGGTATGGCTTGAAGGAGCTGACCACTGCAAAAGGTGATAATGCTTGTGCAGGGCAACGAAGGCGCCACCCCGTGCTGGCTTATCTGTTGGCCCAGGAATGTCACACAAAACTGAGACAAAAGAAGAAGAGAAAAAACCCACAGAAATTGGGGATAAAAGGCCCTCACTAAACTAGGGACTTTGGAGAAAAACTCCCAAAGACACCTTTGACGGAGCAAAACTCCTAAAGACACCTTTGACGGAGAATTCCCTGAGGGGAAAACCTCTTCGGAAGAACCCCTGAGGCCTGCTTGCTGCAGAGCTGCCTGGCTTTCTCCCATCTCCCGTGGTGACCAGACTGGTTCCTGAGATCAACGGACCTACAACGTACCTTGCTGGACCCACAGTGGTGACTATCTCTTTTGCTCTCTACAGAGATTCCTTGCTTTTCTTCTTACCTTTTCTATCGCCCGTTTCCCCTTCCCTGTCTCCCTAAAAGGCTAGGATTTGTAATAAACTGGTTGGACCAACATTTGAACCGTTGTTTCTTAATCTCACGCCGGGTATATTAAAAGAATGTCCTCTCACTCCTATAAATTGGAGCGAGACATACAGCATGTAGTATTGGACTGAGATGCTTCAAGCAAAACAAGAATGAGCAGGAGGAGGATTTAGAGATGCTAGTAGCCCCAAGAGGGAGGCAGGGGCCTCAAAATCATGGAACCCAACTCCCTGGAGTAGAAGGGTCAGGTAATGAGTCCAAAAGAGGGACTACAGGAACAATGCCAGTAACAGAGAGGACTCGCAGCTGGCATAGGGTTGTGCTGTAAGTCATGTTGAGGCAGTTGGAAATGACAGTCTGGTTGTAGTTAAGGTACCCTTTTAAATGACAGATTTAAACATTTGGAAAGCAGCTGCTGGCAGCTACCATGATGATCCTGAACGGGTAGCTATTGCTTTTGAAATGATGATTAAAACTCAGGATCTGGATTGGAAAGTGTCATCGGTTTATGATTTTGTTAGCAATATTCCACATCATAACATCATGTAAAGCACGGGGAATTAAAGAGTTAATACTCCATCTCCGTGGACTGACAACTTTCTGGATACCTGGTTCTCAGAAGAGAAGAAAAGAACAACATACCTCAGAGGACTTTGCGTTCAGAAGGGATGATAAGTCACGGGAGCAAGTCACAAGACTCTCACTCTCTCGCTGCCTGGCAGTGTGTGGGTGTGCTCCCCAGCTGTTGCCTTCCGTTCAGAGTAAGGTTTTTGATTTCGGGCACTCTCTCTCTCATTTTATTTGATTTATTAGCCTCAATTCCATTTACATTGTATTATATTGTGTTATCTTGCATTCCGATATCATATTAACTTTCTTCCTCAGATCGTTGCCGCTGTTCTGCCTTTGGGCCCAGCTCCCATCTCCCTACCCTCCCCCTCTCCCTTCCCTTTTTGGACCAGGGGGCCTATGGGACTGCTGCCCCCTGTCACGGACACAGACTGATCTAGAGAACTCCACGACAGTTTTTTGTGGAGAATGCGGGCATTCTGAAGCTTTTAACGTTAGCAGAAAAAAAAGAGGATTTCTTTAAGCCAGAGAGTTGCAGAGCTATCTTTGACCTTCATAGATTAGATTGTAGGCTGGGCAGTCTGCCAGACTCTAGACACTGTACCGAGTGTTTTTGTTCTTTGTTTTTTGGTTGTTGTTTTTTTTTCCCTTTTTAGCAACTGCTTGCTATGAATCTGTTCTTCATTTTAGGAGTGCTGTACAAAGGATTAAAGGCCATTGTGTTTTTTGGAACTTATTGGTCTCTTATCAAGTTCATCATTTTCTGTTTTGGAGTTGCAACCATATATAACCAAGTAAGGGTACTGATGGAGACACCTGCCTGGGACCTATATGCAATGTTATATGATTTGAATATTGACAATTACATCCCAGAGGGAATAGCTAATTTTACAAACAACACAAAGGAAGCATTGACAGAGACTCAGCTACTGACAGAGGGATTAACAGATGTTTGGAAGGAGCCACCACCCTCTGGGAATGAGTGTTATCAGCCGTGAAGGAAAGGCATCCCTTTAAAGATGATCTGAAGCCTGAGATGAAAAAGTGGAATACTGTTGAAAAAGGCATCCAGTATTTGAGGGAAACAGCTGTGGTGGAAATGTTGTATGACCCCATGTTTGTTCCTAACAATCCACACCAAGACCATGATCCTGAGAGAGTGAGGAGTATGCCTGACATATGGTGGAAACTCACAAGAACAGCACCAGAAAGGTATGCCAGTACACTAGCAGCAACATTTGACAGGTATGAAGACCAACAGAGAAGACCTCCAGTTTCTGAACTGATTATTACGCTTCAAAACTTAGAAGAAAATCTACCTCCATCTCACACTTCCATTTCAGCCATCTCAAAAGTAACAGACAGACTAGACAAAGTGGAGGAGGAATTGTCTCTATTAATTAACCGCAATGAACCTGTAGTAGTATCAGAAACACCTGATAAAGATCAGGATGATCAAAGGAATCTACTGAAGGAGCTGATCAAACTAATTTAAGGTGATGAACCCTCCTCCTCACCTGTATCATCAAAAAACTCAGCTATAAAAGGCAAATGCCTTCCTGCTTAAGCAAATGACATTAGTAAATCTATGTTGTGTGCTGCCTTGTGGAGTTACTTAGGTGAGCATGGAGAAGACATGAAGAAGTGGCATAACAATCCCAGTCCTGTACTACAAGCACGGGTGAGAGAATTACAAAACAGATCAATCACCAGTGCAATTGCTCCTGTTACCACAGGTAACCAATAGAGGAGCCCTGCCCTCGGTCGGGGGGGGGGGGGGGGGGAAGGGATAATAGAGTTTATTGGACTGTGTGGATCCAATGGCCTGGCACGTCAGACCCACAGAAATATAAGGCACTGGTGGACACTAGTGCACTGTGCACTCTAATGCCCTCAAGTCATGAAAAGACAGAATCGATTCATGTTTTTGGAGTTACTGGGGGCTCTCAAGAATTGACTGTGTTGGAGGCTAAAATAAACCTCACTAGTAAAGACTGGCAAAAACACCCTATTGTGACTGGCCCAGGGGCTCCATGTATACTTGGTATCGACTACCTCAGAAAGGGGCATTTCAAGGATCCAAAGGGGTATCAATGGGTCTTTGGAATAGCTGCTGTAGATACAGACAACATTGAGCAGCTGTCTGTTTTGCCTGGACTGTCAGAAGATCTGTCTGTTGTGGGGTTGCTACGAGTAAAAAAGCAACAGGTACAGATTGTTATAAAAACAGTGCACAGATGGCAGTACCACACCAACAGGGATTCCTTGTTCCCCATTCATGAGTTGATTCGTCAGCTGGAGAGTCAGGGACTGATAAGCAAAACTCACTCACCTTTTAACAGCCCCATATGGCCAGTGCACAAAACCAAAAAAAAAAAAAAAAAGCAGCCAAGTGGTATGTCAACACTGATATTGCTAATGCCTTCTTTTCCATTCCTTTGGCCACAGAATGCAGGCCACAGTTTGCTTTCACCTGGAGGGGAGTTCAGTATACCTGGAACCATTTGCCCCAGAGGTGGAAAAACAGCCCAACTATTTGCCATGGGTTGATGTGGCAGGAGTGGCACGGACTCAGTTGCTGGTGCAGAGCAAAGACCTTTATTGTAGGTGCTTACAACCTTTTATACCTGTGCAACAACCCCTTGTTCACATGTAGGAGCCAGGCACCTCATGTGTGTTTACATCTGGTGCAAGTTTTGTATTTTTGTACTTAGAGTTGGAAATAAAATTTAAAGATGGGGAGGTAGAAGTATCGATACCAGAATCTAAATTTGCCCAAGCTACAGTATTACTGTTGCAGGAAGTCAAGCTGGTAAATAAAAGAATTTCACCCGAAATCGAAGCCTTTCATATGGGCAAGGGAGGTGCCTAGTAGATCAAAGAAAGCTGATCTAGTAAGGATAGATCTAAAGCCAGGATCAGTACCAGTACAGCTGAAACTGTAAAAGAAAGAGAGAGAGAGAGAGATAAACTGCAGATGAATGGCAAGGAAGCAGTCTTTTGTGTGGGCTTATCTCGATAAAGATGGCCGTCTCAGGGGGTACACCCAGGGATGTCATGTAGGCAGGAAAAAGGGAGGATAAAAGAGGGATCAGAAACCATGAAGAACAAGGAGGTTTCTGACAACAGATTCCTCACAACCTGAGACCTGCATCATGAAGAAGAGAAAGGTTTCTGACATGAGAAGCCTCACGACCTGCCTCTCCCTCTTGGACTTGCTCTGCATTCCTACCTGATTGCTGCTTAAGGCCGGCCACTCTGCTGCTGCTCTCCCCCGAAAGGTGTCTGCCATCAGATCCCTCACTATGGAATGCCTGCATGCTGACGGACTCTCTTGGGCCTGCTACCTGAATCCTGCTGCCTCCTTCTGGACTTACCCTGCGGCTTCTTCCTGCTACCTGCTTGCTGCCCAAGGCCAGCCATGCTGCTGCTGTTGCTCTCTGCGCTTTTGCCTTGGACCATCGGAACGTCTTGCAACAGGACCGCTGCTGGATCCTGGTGGTGACTATCCCTGCTTTATGCAATTCTTGCCTCTTTCTATCTTTTCTATCACCTGCCTTCCCTTCCCTATCACCCTAAATTGTCCATCCTCCCCTTCCCTGTCTTCCTGATTAAGTCTTGTAATAAACTGGTCGGACCAATATTTGAACTGTTGTTTCTTAATCTCATGCCGGGTATACATATATCAAAGAACCTCCTCCCCCTCCTATAAATTGGAGAGAGACAGAGGGGAAGGTATTAGGATGATAGATAAGATTCCTCCACAAGCATGGAGGCTAGATGATGTCCTAATACCATCTAAGAAATGTCAGCCACCTCAGGGGGCCTGGGAAGCCGTGGCCAGGCCTCCAGAAGAAGATGACCTAGGGATTTCTCAACTCATAGTGTGTGTGGAGGGGGGGGGCAAGGTCCCCTGAGGATTGGGGCCTCCAAAGGGGACTAGCATCTGTAAGGCAAACAAAGGCGATCACAGAGTCTTTATTTGAGATATAGGTGCTATAGAACAAGATACCAAAGAAAGAGGAATTAACTCAACCCTCCCAGCAACAGTTTGGAAAAAAGGGTGAGCTCAGGAATGCAGCCTTCTCCGGTTCAAACTCTGGCACACCGGAAGAGAGGGAGGGGCAGAGGGGGGGAAACCCACACAGACTCTGACTGCATACGTGTTCCTGGAAGCACTGCTGAGATAGATGGGGAGAGAGGAAGGGTGGACCTAGGCTCCCCCTGCTCCAGGCACTCACATGTTCACATACTAGTTCAGGCTGTGACCTAGGAATTCCACTGCAGAGGCCCTACTTAGAATTGACAATATACTTGTCCTGAAAAATTATACAAAGAATACTGGCATTAGTTGACACAGGAGCTGAGACACATAGTCACCATATATCACCACCCTCCTGGACACATTGAGTAGGGAGTTAGAAACTTACCACTGTGTCCTAGACTTAGCTAATATGTTCTTTAGTATCCCCATTGCTAAAGAATCTCAAGACCAATTTGCATTCATGTGGGAAGGTAGGCAGTGGACCTTTCAGATCCTACCACAAGGGTACGTACATTCACCAACTTATTGCAATAATTTGGTAACCCGTGACTTGGTGGGGTGGGATAAACCAGATAATGTCAAATTATATCATCATATTGAGTAGGCTCACTATTGAACTACCTACAAGAAAAAGGGTGGGCTAACAACCCACAAAAGTTTCAAGGGCCTGGATTGTCAGTGAAATTTTTGGAAGTTGTTTGGTCAGGAAAGACGAAGTCACACACAGAATCACACAGTCTCACCCAGTGCCATTATTGATAAAATACTCTGACTTGCAGGCAGTAGAGCCAATAATACAAACAGCAGAGGTAGTAGTAAAGACAACACTACCTATTCAAGGGTGGGTAGAAGGTCTATCCCATATTCCTAAGATGGGTGGTCCAATCCATAACATTGGCACATGGGGTTGCCTATCTAGGTGTGGGAATACAAGAAAGACTATTCAGAGCAGCAGCTGTAAAGCAGGATAATCAGCATGAGAACCACAGACATCTCCAGAAGAAGAGGAAAACAAAGTCAAGTAAGCTACGTGACGGCCACGTGATGACAACCGTGATTGGAGGAAGAGAGCATGGCTAGGAATGACTCATGGCTCTGATTGGATAAGCACCTGCATGCACAGTTAAGGAGTGTTTGTGGAATACTCCATTGACATGTAAAGGTGGATGGGAAAGTTATAAGGGTGGATGGGAAAGCTAAGAAAGGAAACTTGTGAATGTATGTAAGTGATGTAAGAACTTGTAATAAACGATTTGGATTGTTCACATCTGATTCCGTGCATCAGACGCTGCATCTGGGACAGCGAAGTCTCTTGTCCTCCTTGCCATTAAAAGAAGAGCTACGAAAGACACTAGGCCCTGTGACGCTCCATAGTGATGCCCCTGAAGAGTCCACTATTGCTCAGCCAGAGAGAAGTCCCTTACAAGAAGGAAAATACCCTGTCCCAGAAGATGCCTGGTACATGGATGGGTCCTGCAAAGGAAATCCTAGTAAATGGTGAGCAATTGCGTATCATCCCTTGACTGAAACGATCTGGTTTGAAGAAGGGGATGAACAGAGTAGCTAGTGGATGATTGCTGCGTCTGATGCACAGACTCAGATGTGAACGATCCAAATCGTTTATTACAAGTTCTCACATCACTTATATACCTTCACAAGTTTTCTTTTCCTAGCTTTCCCATTCGCCCCTACAGGTCAACAGAACATTCCACAAACACTTCTTCAACCGTTCACACAGGCGTTTATCCAATCAGAGCCGCAAGCTGTTCTTTCTTCTTCTAGAGGTGTCCTTGGTTCTCATGCTGTTTATCTTGCTCCACAGCTGCTGCTCCATACAGTCCTTCTTGTATTCCCACAGATGATCATAACCTAGGAACCAGGTGACAGTGCTTTGTACATCTGCACAGATAGCTGGGTGGTCTACCAAGGACTCATGCTTTAGATCACACAGTGGGCTGCTCGGGATTGGACTATCCATGCCTGATCAATCTGCGGCAGAGACATGTGGTTGGATATATGGAACGTGGTTAGTCACAGAACAGTGTATGTCTACCATATATCTGGACACCAGCCCATGCAGTCACCAGGGAATGATGAAGCCAACACACTAGCTCAGATATGGTGGCTAGAAGATTTGCCAGCAGAGAATATCGCTCAATTGCTACGTAAGAAGTTGCAACATGCTACACAGAAGACAATGTGAGCAGCAGTAAAAGCATGGGGGCTGCCCATTTGAATGTCATATATCATCCAGGCATGTCAAGAATGCAAGGCATGCACCAGGATGTGACTGATACCTTCGCCAGAAATAACAGCACATCTCACCAGGGAACACCATTCCTTGCAGAGATGGCAGGTTGACTACGTAGGCCCCCTCCCTCAGTCTGAAGGAGCCAGGTACACCTTGACCTGCATAGACACAGCAAGCAGATTAGCTAGATAGTTTTAAAGTTTCAGAATCAGCCTGTATCTACTTCAGCATTTGCTACTTTTATTAAATGGATAAGCAAAAACGTCCCTGAATTCCTGAAAACTGGAGAGCTTTGGGACAAAATTGGCACAAAACTCTGGGAGGCTTCTATTACTAAAGACAGAACAGCTGCTAAACTTTTACCTGTTTGGCACCAAACAGAAGACCTTAAATTCGACAAGGAAGAATTTCTTCCAACTATTCCCCATCACCCTCCCTCCCATCCCCACCGTTGCCCCTCGGTACGTAAAGCAGTTCCTGCCCGGACCCGATACGCAGCTCCGACCCCACCCCCGGCTGGGGAGAAGAAAGTTCGCGACCCCCGCTCCCACCCTCCGCCCCGCCGCTCCCGCCACAGCGCATTCTGCTGCGTCTTTGCCGTCGGCATGTAACTTGGTTAAAGACAAGGACGGACCGGAACCAGAGGATCTTTTTCATCCAGGTCCAGTAGATCCGGAGGATGAACCAAACATTTTCCCTCCTGATGATAATTTGAAGGGAGCGGGAAAGAAAAATTTTTCTACAGCGTACTACGGTGCTTTAGAGCAGAGCAGAAAAGAAGGGGTGATGCTGATACGTTGCAAGCCTTTCCTATGTTGTATCATCCAAATCAGACCCCGCGTGGAAATCCCTGCCTTATGAGGCAGTGAAGGAGCTAAGGAAGTCAGTGAGAGACTATGGAATTCAGTCTGCCTTTACATATAATCTTTTGGTTGCAGTTAGTGGCAGTTATGTTATGACCCCTCGTGATTGAGGGTAGCGAGACCCTGCAGAGGGATCTGGATAGACTGGTGAGCTGGGTCGAAGCCAATGGGATGAGGTTCAACAGGACCAAATGCCGGGTCCTGCACTTTGGCCACAACAACCCCAGGCAGCGCTATAGGCTTGGGGCGGAGTGGCTGGAGGACTGTGTTGAGGAAACAGACCTGGGGGTACTGATTGATGCTTGGCTGAACATGAGCCGACAGTGTGCCCGGGTAGCCAAGAAGGCCAACGGCATCCTGGCTTGCATCAGAAACAGTGTTACTAGCAGGAACAGGGAGGTAATTGTCCCCCTGTACTCGGCATTGGTGCGGCCGCACCTCGAGTACTGTGTTCAGTTTTGGGCCCCTCACTGCAAGAAAAGCATTGAGGCCCTGGAACGTGTTCAGAGGAGGGCTACAAAGCTGGTGAGGGGTCTGGAGCACAGGCCTTATGAGGAACGGTTGAGGGAGCTGGGATTGTTCAGCCTGGAGAAGAGGAGGCTCAGGGGAGACCTTATAGCTCTCTATAACTTCCTGAAGGGAGGTGGTGAGCTGGGGGTCGGCCTCTTCTCTCGTGTAATCAGTGATAGAACTAGAGGGAATGGTTTCAAGCTGCGCCAGGGGAGGTTCAGGCTGGACATTAGGAAGTATTACTACTTGGAAAGGGTGGTCAGGCATTGGAATGCACTGCCCAGGGAGGTGGTGGAGTCACCGACCATGGGAGTGTTCAAGAAACGTTTGGATGTTGCGTTGAGGGGTATGATTTAGCTGGGAAGTATTGGTAATGGTTGGACTGGATGATCTTCTAGGTCTTTTCCAACCTCGATAATTCTGTGATTCTGTGATTGGAAAATATTGTTACGAACGATCCTGTCTCCCATGCAATACGCCATGTTTATGACTGAATACAGAGAACAGGCTACCATTCAGGCTATAAGTAATTTGAATAACTTAAATCATGTTGGCATAGAGGAAGTTAGGGGGGAGGGGAATCGGGCAACACCTCAGGCCCAGGAACAGATGGACAGGCAATGCCTTGAACAAGCTAAGACTTTGGTGTTGCGCGATATCCATCGGATACCTGATACTAATTCATCTAATGCCTCATTTACATCAATTAAGCAGGAGGCTGACGAGCCCTACATTAAATTTCTTGACCGTTTACAAAATACACTAGAGAGACAAGTAGAAAATCAGGCCGCCCGGGATGCTTTGCTTAAGCAATTAGCAGTAGAAAATGCAAATGTGGACTGTTGAAAGGTTTTACAATCCTTAAAGAATGCAGATCCATCCATTACTGACATGATTAAAGCCTGTCAAGATGTAGGCACAGAAAGTCATAAAATGGCCTTGCTAGCAGACATGCTGGCAGCCCGACTCCATGCAGGGACAGCTCAAAGAATGAAGTGTTACAATTGTGGGGAACCCGGTCATGTACAAAGCGACTGTAAAAAGCCTAAGAAAGCAAATAAAAATGCTCGTACTATTCCAACTCAACCCTGTCTCCGGTGCAAGAGGGGGCTACACTAGGCGAGAGAATGCTGATCCAAATTACCTGTTGCTGCACAGCCCTACGATCTGCCAGGAAACGGGAAGAAGAGCACGTGACCCTGCGCTATGACAGTAAATACGGTCCCAAATCGGTTGGCCACTACCTGGCCAGCTTACTCAGACCAGCCACCACTGGCAGTGCAGGAGTGGATTAGGCCACCGCCCAATCAGTGACACTGACTGACAGCACCGTGACTCCCATTCCAACAGGGGTCATGGCCCCCTTGGGGACAGGCGTAGCACCCTCTTATTAGGACATTCTTCTGTTACACAGATGGGACTTTTTGTTTTGCCAGGAGGTACAGATGTTATGCTGACCACAATGAGGAGATTAAGATAATGGCATGGACGCCCTCACCCCCCTGCTTTATTCCCAAAGGCCAAAAAACTAGCACAATTAATCACTTTTCATTCTTTCACTGAACCTGGCATCAGGGACCGAACTGGCCGATTTGGGAGCACAGACAAACCTGTCATGCTATGGACTACACAAGTGTCAAATGACAAACCATTATTACCATGCTTAGTAAATGGCCTGCAGTTCTTAGGCCTAGTGGATAAGGAGCTGATGTTACCCTCATTAAGTCAAGTGAATGGCCCTCTGAATGGCCACTCAAAGACCCTAATTCTGCTATTCTAGGAGTTGGGGGCTTGCAGCAGCACAAACCAAGAGCCCGAATATTATCTTTTGAAGGGCCTGATGGTCCCATTGCTCATGCTTCTCCTTACACCTTGCCAGTTCCCTGTACTTTGTGGGGTGGTGATCTTTTAAGTCAATGGGGCATGATTTTGCAGACAAATTTTCAATGAGGGGCAGCAACCTATGCCCCTCACTCGGAAAACAGAACAACCTATATGGGTAGATCAGTGACCCTTAACAAAGGAAAAGTTGCTGCATTTACATGAGCTAGTTCAAGAACAACTAGCTGCTGGTCACATAGTGCCTACTACCAGCCCTTGGAATACTCCAGTCTTTGTTATTCTCAAGAAGAGTGGAAAGTGGAGGCTTTTACAGGACCTGCACACTGTCAGCGCAGTAATTGAGTCCATGGGGGCATTGCAGCCTGGTCTTCCTTCACCTTCAACATTACCTTTGAACTGGCCTATAGCGGTCACTAATTTAAAAGACTGTTTTTATACCATTTGACTTCATCCAAAAGACACACCACGATTCGCTTTCTCAGTGCCCTCCATCAACCAACATATCCCTGCTCAGCGGTATCACTGGACCGTCTTACGACAAGGAATGCTCAATAGTCCAACAATATGTCAACTGGCTGTAGCAAATGCATTACAACCAGTACGAAAAGCTAGACCAGAAGCACTACAGTGCTTAGACTCTGTAATAACATCATCGCAACATTGATATAGCCATTGTGTTTATCACTTCCAGTATCTCTTATGATAATATCAAACTCCTATCAGCCATATAGCTTGTTATGTCAATGGGATCACAGAATCACAGAATTGTAGGGGTTGGAAGGGACCTCCAGAGATCATCGAGTCCAACCCCCCTGCCAAAGCTGGTTCCCTACACCAGGTCACACAGGTAGGCGTCCAGGCGGGTCTTGAATATCTCCAGAGAAGGAGACTCTACAAGCCCCCTGGGCAGCCTGTTCCAGTGCTCCGTCACCCTCACCGTAAAGAAGTTCTTGTGCACATTCGTGCGGAACTTCCTATGCCCTAGCTTCATCCCATTTCTCCTTCTCCTGTCCCCACACACTACTGAAAAGAGTCCGGCCTCACCACTATGGCCCCCACACCTCAGGTATTTATAAACCTGGATCAAATCCCCTCTCAGCCTTCTTTTCTCAAGGCTAAAAAGACCCAGTTCACTTAGTCGTTCCTCATAGGGGAGATGCTCCAGGCCCTTCACCATCTTTGTGGCCCTCTGCTGGACTCTTTCCAAGAGATGCCTGTCTTTTTTATACTGGGGAGCCCAGAACTGGACACAGTACTCCAGATGAGGCCTTAGCAGGGCAGAGTTAAGGGGCCGGATCACCTCCCTCGACCTGCTGGCCATGCTCTTTTTAATGCCCCTGGCTAGGGTATGGTGCCAACACTGTGACTCCTCGACCCACGACACTTCGATTTGTCGCGTTCCGGGAAACGTATCATCGAGCGCGAAGAGCTGCCATGCAACGACAACAATCGCAGCTCCAGCTCGTCTGCCACCACACTTGTCAGGACCACCCAGCAACTGCCGTTACGACCACAAGCAGCCGCAACCTGACAACACACCATAGCTACAATCAGGATACCATTTTCAGGGGTCTGCTCTTCCCCCTCATTCCACCCGTATCTCAGTTTCCTCCTTAGTTGTGTCTCACCAGAGCAGGCCCAGGCTGACCTTGTTTTTCTCAGCCAGCTGGTATTTTTCAGCAGGCCGTACTATCCCACGGCCATGTAGTCACTGCTGCCTGCTCTTTCTTGCTCGTACAGTGCTCCCAGAGGCCTGTGGTCTTTTGGCCATTCTGCAACAGCCCCCCAGAATGCCATTGGCCTTTTTGGCCATGAGGGCACACTGCTGGCTCATGGCCAACCTGTCATCCACCAGGATGCCCAGGTCCCTCTACAGAGCTCCTCTCCAGCAGGTCATCCCCCAACCTGTACTGGTGCATGCAATTATTCCTCCCTGGGTGCAAGACTCCACACTTCCTTTTGTTAAACCTCATCCTGTATCTTACTGCCCAGCTCTCCAGCCAGTCCAGCTCTTGCTGAATGGCAGCACAGCCTTCAGGCGTGTCAGCCAATCCACCCAAGAAAATATCCTCAAATGGATATTCTTACCACATACATTTTCAAAAACCATTACATCACGAGTGGAGATGTCTGCAATGCTAATACAGCGAGGTTGACATCGTCTACAAATTTTACAAGCTCTTGACCCTGATTGCATCTACATACCTGCTACTAAAAAAGATTTAGATTGTATGCTTGCACAGTCGCTTGCTTTACAAACTTCTATGGCAGACTATACCGGAAAAATCTCAACCAACCCCCCCAAACATCAGTTACTGCATAATATGAGTGATCTGTCCCTTACGACTAATACTTTACTTTCACATGTTCCAATACCTAATGCTGTTACTGTATTTACAGATGGCTCCAGCAAGACACACCGAGCAGTGGTTCTCTGGCTTGTGACTGCTACGCGATGGCAGTCAGACGTACACGTTGTCGATGGATCACCTCAAATTGTAGAACTCCCTGCTATAGCTCGAGCTTTTCAAATATTTTCTGATCAAAAGCTTAATATATTAACTCACTTCTTGTATGTTACAGGTATCATTCAGCAGAATGAAGGATCTTTTCTTAAGGTACTGAACAACCCTGCTTTGTTTGCACAGCTCAAGCGAGTTTTACATTATGTCTCTCACCGTACTCTTCCTTATTTTATTATGCATATTCGATCACACACTACGTTGCCTGTTCCTTTAACTGAGCACAACCGTAAGGCTGATCACAGTCGCCTTTGCTACCCCTCAATTATTTCAGCAAGCGCGACTCTCCCATCAATTTTTCCATCAGAATAAGAGAGCCTTACAAAAACAATTCCAACTGACAGTGGAACAAGCCCGTAACATTATTCTAACATGCCCAGACTGCCAGGCAATTGCCCCTTTGCCTCACATTGGGACAAATCCCCGTGGCACAGCACTTCTTCAACTGTGGCAGACAGATGTCAATCATGTTCCCAAATTTCGCCGTCTAAAATATTTACGTGTAACAATAGATACTCATTCTTCTTACATATTTGCCACAGCACATACAGGCAAAAGCAGTCGCGACGCCTGTAAACATTGGTTATCTGCTTATGCTACTATGGGGATACCACATACTATAAGAACAGATAATGGACCTGCATATACTTGCAAGGCCACTTGAACTTTCCTCCAAGAATGGGGGGTTAGACATATTGCAGGCATTCCTCGTTCTCCCACTGGACAAGCTATCATTGAGCGCACTCATCAAACACTGAAATCCATTCTTTATAAACAAAAATGGGGGAATACTGGAGATACACCACAGGAGAGATTATGTAAGGCTTTGCTAATACTGAATTTTTTGAAGCATAATCATACAGGTACAACTTCTGTGGATCGTCATTTTGGTGCATCCCCAATGCTCAAGAAACAGCCAATGGTTAATGTTCAGAATATGGCCACAGGGCATTGGGAAGGTCCATTACCACTGATAACTTAGGGTCGTGGATATGCTTGTGTTTCCACAGGGACTTGCCCTATGTGGGTTTCAGCATAATGTGTTCGGCCTCATCTCAAGGTAGAAAATAGCATCCAGCCTTTATAAAGACTGGGATTGTGTGCTTCTTACTTAGCGGTATTGCTTTGTAACTTGTTGTACTGCAAATAACAACATTAGTAATGGTATGACATAGTGGGTGATTTTCCTGTGTTACCAATGCAGTCTCAAGAATTAGAATTTTTAGGCATTATCTAGGTTGCTGTGTGCTTCTTCTATTTTAATAATAGATCAAATGTGAATCAAACAGGATTTGATGTTACCAGTGCTAGAATCTACGGGAATAGCTCTTTTGATGTATTAGTTATGCTTGGTTATGATGCTATTAGCCTATCGATTAGCCTTTTCTTAAATTGCAAAGATGAAACCTGAAAAGGCATCCCAGGCAAAGGGATGACCCTGTATTTATAGAATGATTACCTGTCTTTCATCCCACTAATCAGGATTTTTAAAATATGACCATGCATCACTTGAGACAAAGGCGCACGCTAAGAGAGCTAACCTTGATAGCTTATTTTGTTTTCCAAGCAGGTGTTCCACTTGGGCTCTGTATCACACACTGGCCACGCGGATATGGTGTACAAATGGAAAATACCCTTCAGACCCTGAAAGCAGGAGAGAATCTGTCGTGGGTGAGAGAGAAAAAGTGCACTTTGAAACAGGGGGCGCCCTGCTGGCACTGCCTATCGCATCCACCGCCAACACGTTCCTTCTCTCTCCTTTCCCACAGTTTGCTGTTTCTCAATGGTCAATAAGTAATAATGCCCCTAGTGATACTCTAGCACATTTGCCCACTAATATTTGTTCTATCTGACATGCAATTTCATAAAGTTGCACGACCATCAATCATTTATTAGCCCAAAGGTACGGTTGTGAGCACCCTAAAAGCATTTGTTGCACTAACTTTAGTGATCATTAAAAATCAATACATCAGAGTATACGAAAGTTGAAGACTTTTTTCTAACCAGTTACAGATTAACAAAGAATGGGACCCTCAGGGATTTATTTCCAGGTTGCATAAACTTGGGCTGCAGGGCAAACGTGTTCATTCTCTTTAGTGGGTTTAACAGTATTTCTTGTTAAGCTGTGTTTGACTTGGCTCCTTTCTCAGGTTTAGAGTATTGTCAATCGAGGCCTTGATTGAGTTATAATAATTATATCATTAATATAAGTAGCGTTATTATTCTACAGTATGGTAGTAGTTTGCAAATAAACAAAAAAGGGGGAATTGTGGGAATATAAGAAGGACTGTACAGAGCAACAGCTGTGGAGCAAGATAAACAGCATGAGAACCAAGGACACCTCTAGAAGAAGAACAGTTCACAGCTCTGATTGGATAAGCACCCACATGAACTTTTGAAGAAGTGTTTGTGGAATGTTCTGTTGACATGTAGGGGCAAATGGGAAACCTAGGAAAAGAAAACTTGTGAAGGTATATAAGTGATGTGAGAACTTGTAATAAACAATTTGGATCGTTCACATCTGAGTCCGTGCATCAGACGCTGCACCACACCACATCCTTCTCTCTAAATTGGAGAGGCCATGGATTTGAAGGATGGACTGTTCAGTGGATTAGGAATTGGTTGGCTGGATGCAGCCAAAGGGTTGTGATTAATGGTTCTATGTCAGGGTGGAGGCCAGTCACAAGCGGTGTCCCTCAGGGGTCAGTCTTGGGACCGGTACTCTTCAACATCTTTTTCAATGATATAGACGATAGCATTGAGTGCACCCTCAGCAAGTTTGCAGATGACAGCAACCTGGGCGGTGCAGTTGATACATTGGAAGGAAGGGAAGACATCCAGAGGGATCTGAACAGGCTGGAGAAGCGGGCCCATGAAAACCTAATGAGGTCCAATAAGGCCAAGTACAGGGTGCTGCACTTGGGCCAGGGCAATCCCAGGTATTTATACAAACCAGGGGATGATCTCCTTGAGAGCAGTCCTGAGAAGGACTTGGGGGTCCTGGTGGACAAGTAGTTGGACATGAGCTGGCAATGTGCACATGCAGCCTGGAAGGCCAACTATATCCTGGGCTGCATTAAAAAAAGGGTGGCCATCAGGGAGAGGGAGATGATTGTCCCCCTCTACTCTCTTGTGAGGCCCCATCTGGAGTACCGCATCCAGGCCTTGGGCCCCCAGTACAGGAAGGATGCGGAGTTCTTGGAGCAGGCCCAGAGGAGGGCCACTAAGATGATCAGGGGGCTGGATCACCTCTCCTATGAAGAAAGGTTGAAGGAACTGGGCTTGTTTAGCCTGGAAAAGGGAGGCCTCATTGTGGCTTTCCAATATTTGAAGGGAGCATATAAACAAGAGGAGGAACAGCTGTTTACAAGGGTGGATAGTGATAGGACAAGGGGGAATAGTCTTAAACTGAGACAGAGAAGGTTTAGATTAGATATTAAGAGGGAGGAAGGCTTTCACACAGAGGGTGGTGACACACTGAAACGGGTTACCCAAGAAGGTTGTGGATGCCCCATCCCTGGAAGCATTCAAGTCCAGGCTGGATGCGGCTCTGGGCAGCCTGGTTTAGTGGTTGGTGATCCTGCACATAGATGGAGGATTGAAACGAAATGATCACTGTGGACCTTTTCAAACCAGACCATTCTATGAAACACAGGACTGTACGTGTCTACCATGTTTCTGGCCACCAACCCCTACAGTCACCAGGAAATGACAAAGCCGACACACTAGCCTGAGTTCGATAGATTGAGATAGATAGATTAACCATCCGAGAACACTATCCACTGGTTACATCAAAAGCTGCAGCATGCCAGACAAAAGACAACGTTGGCAGCTGCTAAAGCATGGGGGCTGCCCATACAACTATCTGACACTGCCCAGGCATGGTGAGACTGCAGTGCTTGCTTCAAGATGAGACAAAGATTGTTACACTGTAAAGAACAGCCCATCTTACTAGAGGACACAATCCTCTCCAGCAATAGCAAGTGGATTATTCTGGGCCCCTCCCTCGGTCTGAGGGGGTGAAATATGCCCTGATCTGCTTCAACACAGCAAGTGGGCTAATACAGTTCTATCAAGCACCAAGAGCAAACCAGGCACATACCATAAAGGCACTTACCAAGTTGATAGCTGCCTACAGAACACCTGAAGTCATCAAGGGCGACGAAGGGACTATTTTCACTAGTAAAATGGTACAACAGTACAACGCTAGGCAGAAAAAAACCACCATGAAGTGGAAATTCTACCTGCCTGTATGGTTGTTATTATACAAGGTGGTAACAAATGAATATCCAGAGGTTATAGGGAACAACTCACCCACTCTGAGGCTTCACGGCAAGGATGGATGCTCGCCACAGGGAACTCCACACAGGAGCAATCTCAAAAGAGATGCTGCCTTAGTGGTAGTCAGCCCTTAAATGGGATCTAGGAGAGGTGGAGTCAAGCTCCACCCCTTCCGGGAGCACAGTTGAATTACCTTCACCTGTGCTCCCGCAGCTGAGCCATCACCTGCCTCAGAGGGTTAATCAGAGGTTCAGGCTGTGATTAACAGTTTCCATACACTGCCATATAATACAACGGCAGTAGGACTTACTGAACACTCTAATAGTATTCTTAAAGCTGCCCTGAAGGCAGACTGTCAGTCCCTGCACACTGGGCAAAGAGATTACACAAAATCCTGTGGGATTTCAACGTAAAAGCAAAAGATGGCAGACTCAGCGCCCTGAATAAGCTTGTAGTGGAATTCCAGGGTCACAGCCTGAACCAATGGGTGAGGTACAAGAGTATGTGAGTGCCTGGAGTGGCGGGGGGCTCTAGAGCCACCCTACTTCCATGCAATCTGAGTCTGCGCAGGTTCCCCTCTTCTGCCTGCCCCTTTTCTCCTGCGACATGACTGTACAAACGGGGGAGGACCACATTCCTCAGCTCATCCCTTTCTTCAAGCTGTTACCGGGAGGGGTGAGTTAATTCCTTTTCATATCTTTTCCTATAGCACCTATTTCTCAAATAAAGGCTCTGTCATTGCCCTCATTTACCCTACATTTTGGCAAGCCGGGCAGCCAATATCTTTAAAGGTACCCAATTATAAGCCCCCTAAAATAATTACCATGACATTTTTGAACAATATCATGGGATGGTTTGCACGAGAAAAGACTAGCCCTATGAGTGAAGTTTTGCCAGGACACATCACGGGACTGCTTGTATCATTGAAAAATGGGGCCCCCTACAGGATGGAGGAAATGTTCAGGAGTCCCCAGCCCGCCTGGCTGAGTATTTCAATAGTCTAAACAAAAATGTACTCACTACTCAAGAACAACAGTTAGCTGCCTCCATGGTGGCGTGGCCACTGCTGATGGCCTTGAACCGGCTAAATATAACTGAAGCAGCCCTCACCGATGAAAATCAACTATTGCGTGACCATACTGAAGAACTGGAAAGACAGGTCGCAACTTTGAGAGGGAAAAAACCTAATCCTATCATTCTTCTACATAAAATCCAGAATAGCTCTCTAGAAATTACTGGGGACCCTGTCGAAGAGAATCCACAGAATCTGGACTCTAAACATGAAAGCACTAAAAGGTCAGATCTTGAGGCCCCACTAGAGCTAGATCCCTTTGACATCCGATCAGTTGTAACTCAAAAAACAAAAAAAACGCAGGAAAGACCAGCAGGGCTGCCTCCTGACCAGTGGCCCCCTGCCCACAGCACACTACATGTAACAGCTCACCCATACAGGGCATCTGAATTAATGGATTTAGTTCAGCGGTTTAGACAAAAACCGAGAGAGAGGTGGCTGCTCCGATTGTATGACATGGGGGCAGAGAGTATTGTGGTGAATGGACCAAAAATTTCAAAATTGGCATCCATTACTACTCACCCTGTGCTCAGGAAAAAGACTATATGCAACTGTCCAACATAATGATGAAAATCATTCCTTGATTACATGGTTAATGGCTGCATGCCGTGCAACATGGACGAACAAGAGTCGTATAACATTAAATACCGGCCTATGGTTCTCTATGGAGGACTTGCAAAACTATATTTGAGAATTAGGCATGAAGGAGGCAATCTAAGAGGAGGATTTTGAGAGCCCAGACATGATGAAATTTTCAGCAGGAATGAGGGACCTCATCCTGCAGCAAGCTCCACCACATCAGTATGGTACTTTGGTATCCATACTGAATCCCCTAGTGGCCTCAGAGGCCGTAATACAACAGGCCGCCCAATTGGTGGCAGATCTGGGGGAGACAGAGCACCTATGGGCCAGGCGCAATGACCGAATGGTGGTGGAAAAGTCAGAGATCCATCCACCACCACGACCTAGGAGACCTGCCCCTAAGTTAATTCACTCTGGACCCATCAGGGTCTCAAGAAAACAAATATTCAACGACCTGATTAGAGCAGGAGTTCAATTTCAAAAGATTGATGGGCAGCCTAATCAGGTCTTATTGCAACTATGGAAAGAGTTAGCAAACAGTCAGAGATTCCCACGCTCACCTAAAAGAGAAGGAGTTAGACTCATAGAATAGATTCCGCAAAACACGTGGAATCTAGAAGACTTCATAGTTCCATCAAAAAAACGTAAACCTCCTCAGGTGGCCTGAGCAGGCACAGTTGACCCATCAGAAGAAAAAGGCTTGGGGATTGCAGAGCTGATGACATGACAGAGAAGCCAAAATTCCCGAAGAGTAGGGTCTCTAGAGGGAACCGGAGACCCTATGTCAAACTAATGATTCATTGGTCCCAAAAAAATGTGTAGCGCGTTATGGCATTAGTAGATACTGGGGCAGAAACATCAAATATATGATGACCCAAACCAATTTTCAGGCACTAAGGCAATGATAGGAGGGTTCGGGGGGGCAGATGATCCCCGAAACCCAAACACGGTTGAAACTGGGGGTTGGGCGTCTACCACCCCGGGAGTACCAGGTGTCTATTGCCCCAGTTCCAGAGTACATACTGGGGACAGACATCCTGTTGGGTCTGACTATCCAAAACACTGTGGGAGAGTTCAGATTAAGGGGAAGATATATCAGTATATGGGCGGTGCAGGCAATCATAAGGGGTCATGCAAAAATTGAACTTGTTTGCCACAATCACGCCGGATCACAAATACAAAGCAGTATAGACTCCCAGGTGGGCAAGAAGAAATTACCAAGACTGTGCAGGAGCTGGAGAGAGTAGGGATCATTAGACCTGCACACAGCCCATACAACTCCCCCATATGGACAGTCAGGAATTTAGATGGTACGTGGTGAATGACAGTAGACTACAGAGAACTAAATAAAGTCACGCCACTGATCCATGCGGCCATACCCAATATTACCTCCATCATGGACACATTGAGTAGAGAGACAGAAACATATCACTGCGTTTTGGATCTGGCGAATGCATTTTTCAGCATTCCAATTGCTAAGGAATCTCAAGACCACTTTGCATTCACATGGGAGGGCAGGCAGTGGACTTTTCAAGTCCTACCTCAGGGGTAAGTGCATTCACCTACTTTTTGTCATAATTTGGTGGCACGTGACTTGGCAAATGGGAACAAACCATCTACTGTCAAAATGTACCACTACATCGATGATTTGATGCTAACCTCTGACTCAATCCAAGCATTAGAGAAGACAGTACCATCATTAATTACCTATTTACAGGAAAAAGGATGAGTTATAAATCCACAAAAAGTGCAAGGCTATCAGTTAAATTCCTGGGTGTTGTCTGGTCAGGTAAGACTAAGGTCTTACCCGGTGCAATCATAGATAAGATTCAAGCGTTCCTGGTTCCCATGAAACGGAAGCAGTTACAGGAGTTTTTGGGTATATTAAGATACTGGCGATCCTTTATACCCCACTTAGCACAACTGCTAAAACCTTTATATCGATTAACAAAAAAAGGCCAAGTATGGGATTGGGGTAGAACAGAACAAGAAGCCTTCCAGCAAGCAAAAATAGCTGTTAAACAGGCCCAGGCGCTGGGTATATTTGATCTAACCCTTCCAGCCAAACTAGATGTGCATGTAACCCAAGAAGGGTTTGGCTGGGGGCTGTGGCAGTGCCAGAGTTCCGTTCAAATCCCAATTGGGTTCTGCTCACAGATTTGGCATGGAGCAGAAGAGAGATACAGCATGGTTGAAAAGCAGTTATTTGCAACCTATTCTGCATTGCAGGCAGTAGAACCAATAACTCAGACAGCAGAGGTTATTGTTTAAACGTCTTTACCAATTCAGGGGTGGGTAAAAGACCTAACCCACATTCCTAAGACCGGGGTGGCCCAATCACAAACAGTAGCACGCTGGGTCGCTTATCTTAGTCAAAGAAACCACCTGTCATCATCTCCACTGAAAGAAGAACTGCAACAGATACTTGGGCCAGTAACATACCACAGTGAGACACCTGAGGATATAGTGACTACTTGTCCAGAGAAGAGTCCTGTACAGGAGGAGAAATAGCCTATTCCAGAAGATGCCTGGTACACAGATGGATCCAGCAGAGGGAATCCAAGTAGGTGGCAAGCTGTCGCATACCATCCCTCAACTGAAACAGTTTGGTTCGAGGAAGGGGATTGACAAAGCAGCCAGTGGGCTGAGCTACGAGCTCTGTGGATGGTGATAACTCAAGAGCCTGGCAACAGCACACTGAACATCTGCACGGATAGTTGGGCAGTCTACCGAGGGCTCACGCTCTGGATAGCACAGTGAGCCACTCAGGATTGGACGATTCATGCCTGACTTACCTGGGGCAAACATATGTGGGTTGATATATGGAACGTGGTTAGGCACAGAACCGTACAACCATACCATGTCTCTGGACGTCAACCCTTGCAGTCACCAGGCGACAATGAAGCTGACACACTGGCTTGAGTCCAACGGTTAGGAAGTACACCAGCAGAAGACAGCCCACTGGCTGCAACGGAAATTATGACATGCAGGACAGAAAACCATGCAGGCAGCAGCTAAAGCATGGAGGCTGCCCATACAGTTACCAGATATTGTCCAGGCATGTCAGAACTGTGATGCTTGCTCACGAATGAGACCAAGACCTCCATCGGAAACTACAGCCCATCTTGCTAGAGGACACAGCCCATTACAGCAATGGCAGATCGATTATATAGGTCTCCTTCCTCGATCTGAGGGGGCCAGATATGCCCTAACTTGTGTCGATACAGCAAGTGGATTCATGCAAGCCTATCCTGTAGCAAAGGCAAACCAAGCCTATACCATCAAAGCTTTAACACGGTTGATGGCATCATACGGGACTCCTGAGGTCATTCAGAGTGATTAAGGTACACATTTCACAGGTACAACTGTGCAGAAGTGGGCTGAAGACAACAACATAGAATGGTGGTTTCACCTACTCTATAATCCAACAGGAGCAGGTCTAATAGAAAGAGATAATGGGATCCTGAAGGCTGCTCTGAAGGCAGATTCACAGTCCTTGCAGGGGTGGACCAAGAGGCTTTATGAAACCCTGTGAGACTTGAATGAGAGACTGAGAGATGGCAGACCCAGTGCTTTAAGAATGTCGCAGACAACATGGGCCTCCCCACGTAGGATAAAAATTAAGGCAAGGACACCTCACTCAAGCCACAAGTTGGCACCACGAATAATCTTCTGCTCCCTGCCCCTGAGGACCTAGAGCCTGGGAAACACAAGGTAAAAAGGCCTTGGAAGGTGCAAGCAGGACCTGAATGGTGAGGTCCCCTTCCACCTTGGGGGAGATTGTTAGAGGTTGGGGGATCAGTAAACCCTTCAGTAATCAGTGCATGGCCAGCAGAGGTAGTAGTTGACACCCCTGTTTTCATTGCGAAGGGGACATTAATCAAGTCCATGTGGCAGCTTAAAACCCCCCCTTTGGTACCTGATATAATGATTCAGCCACAGATATCAGGCCAAAGGGTGTGGTATCGAAAACCAGGACGTGCCCCAATACAGGCAGAGGTGTTGACTCAAGAACAAAATACAGCCTGTATCTTACCATGGAGGGCAGACCTACCCCTCCTTGTACCTATTAAACATCTGTTTTACTCCCCTTGAAGTTCTAAATTCACAGGATAGCCGGCAGGAGCATCATCACTCCAACATGCTCCAGTGTCCATGAAGAAATATCGTGACACCCTGCGGTGCACTGCTGAACTTTTGGGAACTGGTGAGCGTGAATCAGAACTGATACTGGTCCTTGAAGAAGATATGCCTCAAGAAAGAACATCAAGTGCTGGCCCAACAGAACCACGGAAGACTGTCAATAATTGCCTTTATTGTCTTAACATTCTACATTGCGGCAGGTATTGTACATGCGTCGTGATATACGTTGTATTTTAAGTCACCAAATTGCAGGAGCTCACCCCCTACCTGCTCAGTCATTGGTTCATGCTGTGAAGGGGTGGAGTGTAGTGGAATTTCAGGGTCACAGCCTGAACCAATGGGTGAGGTACAAGAGTATGTGAGTGCCTGGAGTGGCGGGGGGCTCTAGAACCACCCTACTTCCATGCAATCTGGGTCTGCGCGGGTTCCCCCCTTCCACCCGCCCTTTTCTCTTCTCTCCTGCGGTGCGACTGTACGAACAGGGGAGGGACACATTCCTCAGCTCATCCTTTTCTCCAAGCTGTTACCGGAAGGGGTAAATTAATTCCTTTTGATATCTTTTTCTATAGCGCCTATTTCTCAAATAAAGGCTCTATCATCACTGCCCTCGTTTGCCCTACAATGCTAAAGGGCAACATGGGTCTCCTCACTTAGGATCCCATCACAATCAGAAAAATCAATGCAATAGAAAAGTGATACATGAATTGCAATAAAGGGACTAGCGTGTATGGAACGGTATTACAAAGAAAAATTACTTACCTACTTCAAAGATCTAAGCTCACAGGGAGAACTCCCCAAAGGAAGAATCTCCAATCAAAGATCCTTCTATAGTGGCAATCAGGCCTTAATGAGGTCTAAGAGAGGTGGAGCCAGGCTCCACCCCTTCCAGTCACACAGGTGAATTGCCTTCACCTTTGCTCCCAGGGCTGACTGGGTCACAGAATCGTAGGGGTTGGAAGGGACCTCCAGAGATCATCGAGTCCAACCCCCCTGCCAAAGCTGGGTCCTTTCCCCAGGTGCTCAATCAGTGGTTCAGGCTGTGACTCAACAGTTACCATACAGATCTAAATTATAGGTACCAATAATTAAGTAAGACCCCATATTGTCAATGAAAATAATCTGCTCCCTGCCCCTGAGAATCTAGAACCTGGTACCCATAAAATAGAATGGTCTTGGAAGGTACAAGTAGGTCCAAAGTGGTGTGGCCTACTTGCACTTTCAGGGAAGATTATTGGAGGTTGGGGGATCGGTAGTCCCCCCAGGAATAGGTACATAGCCTTCAGACATTATGGTCAACACTCCTGTTTTCTTCACTAAGGGGACCTTAATCACGTCCCTATGGCAAATCAGGACCCTCCCCCTTTGATACCGATATAGTTATGCAGCCTCAGATATCAGGCCAAAGGGTACAGACCAGTGTGGTACAGACAGCTGGGACATGGTCCAGTGCAAGCCCAAGTGTTGACCCAGGACAGGAACACGGCCTATATCTTGCCATGGAGGGTGGACCTACCCCTTCTGTTACCTCTGAAACATCTATGCTACTCCCTGTGAGTCTCTTTGAGTCTACAGGATCACCACCAGGAGGAACAACATGACATCAAGATGCTCCAGTGTCACTGTAAGATCAGCATGAAACCTGGTGGTGGACTATATGGGACTGGTGGAACGCGAGCCAAACCTTCCCTGGTCCAAGCAACTATGTGCCTTCAAGAGAACCATGGAGTACTGGCCCACAAAGAAACATGAACTTCAACCAAGAACAAATCATCAATTGTCTCATATTTTGTCAATCTACACCACAATGGGTAAATTGTACAGTGTCACAGTATACTGGATCACCATAATGGAAAGGGCATACCTTCAACCTGCTCAATCATTGGTTCACACCTTGAAGGAGTGGAGTGGAACGGAAATGCTGTCACAGCCTGAAACAGTAATTGAGCACCTGGTGGAAAAGCAGAGCCAACCCAGGGTAGCTCAGGTGACTAGAAGGGGTGGAGCCACCCCTTCCCAGGCCTCATTTAAGGATTGGCAGGAGTGGTAATGTCTTGTTATAGTTGTGGTGCTTTCTGTCCTATTATGGCATTACAGTAATTCACCAGAGATAATATACAGTGGTTGTTCTAGTAGCCCTATAAGTTTTTGAACAACTTCATGAAGAGAGCTGTTGGGGCTTTGAAGGACTAGTGGGAGTCTTTATGAAAGTTCATGATACTATAGGGTTATTTGTACTAGCAAAGTGAGTCATTGAAGGATGTTTGACATCTGTTGGAGTAAATAATACGCAATCAAATCAAATACCAAAAGGAGACAGACCTCAGGCAGTATTACCCTTCCAGTAGCGTCAGGTAGATTTCACTGAAACACGCAGAGCTGGTAACGTAAATATCTTCTAGCAGTTGTATCCCAGTTCATAGGATGGCCAGAAACATTTTCTGTAAAGCAACTTGTGGCTTTGTCATGAAGATATTCCTGGAACAAATTATTTCCAGGTATGGGTTAATAGATGCAATAGATTTGGATAGAAGAATTCACTTCACTGGGAAGGTATTGCAGGGAATTATGATTGTACTGAGGATACAATAGGACTTGCATACAATTAGCACCCTCAAACTTTTGGAAAGGTGGAACAAATTACATTTAAAAAAAAACATTTAGCAGTGTGCCCTGGCAGCCAAGAAGGCCAATGGCATCCTGGCTTATATCAGGAATGGGGTGGTGAGCAGGACTAGGGAAGTAATCCTGCCCCTGTACTCGGCATTGGTGAAGCCTCACCTCGAGTACTGTGTTCAGTTTTAGGCACCTCAGTACAGAAAGGATGTGGAGGTACTGGAGCAGGTCCAGAGAAGGGCAATGAAGCTAGTGAAGGGCTTGGAAAATCAGCCCTATGAGGAGAGGCTGAGGGAGCTACAGCTGTTTAGTCTGGGGAAGAGGCGACTGAGGGGAGACCTTATTACTCTCTTCCAGTACCTGAAAGGTGCTTACAGAGAGAGCGGGGCTGGTCTCTTCTCACTGGTGATGGGTGACAGGATGAGGGGAAATGGCCTCAAGTTGCGCCAAGGTAGGTTTAGGTTGGACATTAGGAAACACTTCTTTACAGAAAGGGTGGTTAAACATTGGAATAGGCTCCCCAGGGAGGTGGATGAATCACCGTCCCTGGATGTGTTTAAGAGTCGTTTGGATGTGGCGCTCGGAGATATGATTTAGCAGAAGGTTGTTAGAGTTAGGGTACTATGGTCAGGCTGCGGTTGGACTTGATGATCCTTGAGGTCCCTTCCAACCTGAGTGATTCTATGATTCTATGAAATGAATGAGAAGAGAAAGAAACATCTTATGGAACTAGCAATGGAGACTTCCTTACCTTGGGTCAGACTCCTATCTTTGGTCCTAGCCAGAATAAGGGCAAAACCTAGAGTAGACATAGGGTTATCTCTCAATGAATTGCTGTTTGGAATGCCTTACCCAAGTAACCCCCAACCTGGAGGAGATAAGAAAGTAAGTGATATTTATCAAAGATAAAGTCGGCAAGATACTGTCTATTGTTAAATCTCTTCAGCAGGAGACTTAACCGTCATGGACTTTACCCTTGGACTTTCTGGTTGTCATGGTGTTATAGTTTTGCTATTGGTATTCCACATCATAACATCATGTAAAGCATGGATAATTAAAGAGTTAATACTCCAGTTCCGTGGACTGACAACGTTCCAAATACCTGGTTCTCAGAAGAGAAGAACAACTACATATCCCACGGGATATGTATTATTAAGTTTTCCTCCTTAGATTGTTGCTGCTGTTATGTTTTTGGGCTTATCTCCCATTTCCTTATCCTTCCCATTTTTGGGCCAGGGGCCTACAGGCCTGCTGCCCCCTGTCACAGGCATAGATTGATCTAGATAACTCTATGACAGTTTTTGGTGGAGAATGAGGGCAATCTGAAGGTTTTAATGTTAGTGGGGGGGGGGGGGGGGGGGGGGACGACACACTATTTCCTTAAGCCAGAGATGTATAGAGCATTGGTAGCTAGCTTTGACCCTTCATAGATTAGACTGTAGTCTGGGCAGTCTGCCAAACTCTGGGCACTTTATTGTGTTGTTGTTTTTTTTCCTATTTAACAACTGTCAGCTATTAATGTGTTCTTTATTTTAAGAGCGCTGTATAAGGGATTAAAGGCCATTATATTTTTTGGAACTTACTGGTCTCTTATTAACTTCATGCTTTCTTCTTGTGGAATTGTGTATGCATAGGACGAAGTAAGGGCACTGATGGAGACACCTGCCTGGTACTTATATGCAATGTTGTATGATTTGAATATTGACAATTACATCCCAGATGGAATAGCTAATTTTACAAACAATATGATGTTCAAACTGGTTTCCAGGCTTTATTCTCAGTTCTTTACACGTTTTTTTTGAAAGCCGAGTTAGTGGTTATACACGTGTTCATATTTGTGTGCATGTTATCAATCTCCCTGAATGTATTCCTCTACCTTCACGTTATGTGGAAGAAGACTTCTCCAGAACCAGAGAACACTGACAGGCAGAGAATATGGGGAAGTTGAGGAAAAATCCTAGAAGCATGGGGACCCGCATTGTCATGGGATTTCGCTCTTGAACACTTGTGAGATCCCAAGAAACTATTGTCACCTGGTTGCTTTCCCCTTGGGATAGTGGGGCAAGTAGCTTCTCTCTAGATGGTAATGAAGCTTGCCAACTAGGAGGCATTGTCAGAGACTCAGCTATTGACAGAGGGATTAGTAGATGTTTGGATGGAGCCACCACCCTCTGGGAACCAGTGTTAGCAGCTGCGAAAGAAAGGCATCCCTTGCAAGACAATCTGAAGCCTGAGATGAAAAAGTGGAATATAATTGAAAAAGGTATCTAGTATTTGAGGGAAATAGCCCTGGTGGAAATGTTCTATGACCCCATGTTTGTTCCTAACAATCCACACCAAGACCACGATCCTGAGAGAAGTGAGGACGATGCCTGATATATGGCAGAAACTCACAAAAACAGCACCAGAAAGGTATGCCGGTACACTAGCAGCAATGTTTGACAGATACAAGGAACAACACAGAAGACCCCCAGTTTTTGAACTGATTCTTACACTTCAAAACTTTCAATAAAAGCTACCCCCAACTCATGCTTCCATTTCACCATCCCACAAGTAATAGACAGACTAGATGAAAGGGCAATTGTCCCTATTCATTAATCATGATGAACCTATAGTAGTGTCAGAAACACTTGATGAAAATCAGGATGATCAAGGGAGTCTAATGAAGTAGCTGATGCAAGCTAATTGAAGGTGATGAACCTTCTTCCTCATCTGTATCATCAAAAATCTCAGCTAATATAGGCAAATGCATTCCTGCTCAAGCAAATAGCAATACTAAGACTACATTGCGTATTGCCTTGTAGCATTACCTACGTGATCATGGAGAAAACATGCAGAAGTGACATACCCAAACCACTCTTGTACTATGTGCACAGGTGAGAGAATTACAAAACAGATCAATCACCAGTATAGGTGCTCCAGTTACTACAGGTAGTAGAATAGAAGGGCCTGCCCTCAGTTGGGGGGGGGGAATGGGATAATAGAGTTTATTGGACTGTGTGGATTCGATGGCCTGGCACATCAGAACTACAGAAATATAAGGCACTGGTGGACACTGGTGCACAGTGCACTCTAATGCCCTCGAGTCACCAAGGGGCAGAATCAATCCATATTTCTAGAGTGACTGGGAACTCTCTAGAATTGACTGTGTTGGAGGTTGAAATAAGCCTCATTGGTAAAGACTGGCAAAAACATCCTATTGTGACTGGCCCAGGGGCTCCATGCATACTTGGTATTGATTACCTCAGAAGGGGACATTTCAAGGATCCTAAGAAGAGGTATCAATGACCCTTTGGAATAGCTGTTGTAGATACTGACAACGTTAAGTAGATGTCAGTTTTGCCTGGCCTGTCAGAAGACCTGTCTGTTGTTGGGCTGCTATGAGTAAAAGAGCAGCAGTGTCATGGTTTTGTAATTTTTGCTATTGGTATTCCATATCATAACATCATGTGGAGCACAGAGAAGTACTACTACACGTCCCAGGGGACCTCGCGGCCAGAGAGGGAAAATACGTCACGGAAGCGACGCTCGCTCTCGCTCTCTGTCACTGCCTGGCAGCAGGTGTGGGTGTGCTTCCAAGCCGCAGCTCCTTCAATCTCAAAGTAGGCTTCTCGGTCTTCGGAAACCTCTCTCTCTCATTATATTCAATTTATTAGCTTCAATTCTAATTATATTGTATTATAGTGTGTTATCTTGCATTCTGATATCATAGTTAGTAAATAAGTTTTACTCCTCAGATCGTTGCCACTGCTCCGCTTGTTCCCTTGAACTCCCATCTCCCTACCCCTTTCCCTTTTTCCCATCCCATTTGTCGAGGGGGCCGGGGGCCACGGGCCTACTGCCCCCTCCCCTGTCATGGACACAGACTGATCTAGATAACCCATGACAGTTCTTGGTGGAGAATGTGGGCAAGATATTAAGATAATAGGGCTTGTTTTCTAGTTTTTTTAAATAAATCCCCCTCTGCTCTTAAAAAGCTGCTTTTTAGCTTTTTAGAACGAATCTCTCTCTCTCTCTGCTCTCAGAGAGTTTCGTTAGCTTTGCTGAGAAAGTTTATCTCTTTTGCAGGTGCTCACTGAAAGTTTGACCTTGAAAGTCCAGGCAGACTACCAATATTCTGGTGATATTTGTAAACTTTGAGCACTGATATTATGCTTCTGTAAACAGAAAAAAAAAAAAAGATTCTCTTTTCTCTTTTACACTTGTTTGCAGAGGGAGCTGCTAATTTTACAGAACTTGTGATTTTTAAGCAGGCTCCCAGTCTCCCCTTTGAATCCTTTATGCAGTTTTTGAATGCCCATTTGATCACAGTGTCAGTCTTCCTGAATGTATCGCTCATTATTTTACTTATCTCACTCAGTATCTGGACTTATAAAAATCTGAGGAAGTCTTTCCCAGAACCAGAGAATACTGAGTGGCAGGGAGCATGGAAAGGCTTGGGAGAGACTTTAAAGAGATGGCCATCCTCAGTGTCATGGAGCTTTACTCCTGAACACTTGAAACACCCTGAGAGTTTAAACAATTATTTAAGACAGGAATGTTGCGGCTCAGGCAGATTTGAGGAGTCACAAATGATCTGGGGCTAATGCTTATCGGGCCTTATTCAATACTATCCCAGAAAGCGATAGTTTCTGAAATTGATAGAGTCTCCAAATTGAGAGAGAGTCTCCAAGCTGAGAGACAGAGTCTCCAAGCTAAGAGAGAGTGTCTCAGAGCTGATAGAGAGAATCTGCAGTTCCAGAAAGAGAGTTTTCAGGAGAGTCTCCAAGCTGAAAGGGAGAGTCTCCAGAAGACAATACAAAATGAGTGAGACAGTCTCCAGGCTGAAAAGGAGAGTTTCCAGGAGAGTCTGAGCCGAGTGGGACAATCTCCAGGTCCAGAAGGAGAGTCTCCTACTCGAGAAACAGAGCCTCCAAATCCAAAGAAAGAGTCTCCAAACCGAGTCGGAGAATCTCCAGGTTAAGAAAGAGAGTCCTCTAGTCGAGAGAAAAGAGCTCCAATCTGAGCGACACACACTCCGGTCTGAGAGAGATGCCCTCCGAAACGAGAGACTCCCTGCAATCCAAACTTGACAACCTCCAACTTCAACAAGACACCCTCCAGGCTGAGAGAGATACCCTACAGTCCGAAAGGGACATCCTCAAGTCCGAACGGGACGTACTCCGAACTAAGCGAGACACCCTCCAAAATGAACTAAGCAGAATTCAGTTTCCTCAGACCATGCTTGAATCTGAACTAAAAATCCTCATAGTTGAAAGAAACGGACTTCGACCCAAATTGGAGAGGGAGAGCATCAGAACTGACCAACCTGATCAACCACAGGAGGTACCGGAATCGATGTCAGTTGCCCCTGTAAGAGGATGGAAAACAAAACGAATCTCAACTCAGCTAGAGAAGAAGGAAAAGGAGGAAGGGAAAGTAGAGGAAGAGGAGGAGGAGAAACTAGAGGAAGCAGACTCTGTAAGAGAAGAGGAAGAAAGAGGTCCAGAGCGGCTCGATCCATGGAAAGCGGCCCTGAGTCTAGGGGAGGGGCCTTCAATAAGATCACAGTCACCAACTCCCAGGAGGGTAACAAAAAGTCCTGAAATAGCAGGAGGTGAGCAAGACATTATTACTGTTGTTAATCGATCTCTAAAAATGAGTGAAATTAGAGGTCTGGGAAAAGACTTTTCACGACACCCGAATGAGCCTATCATCAACTGGTTACTCCAGGTTGGGACAGTGGGGCCAACAGTGTGTGGCTAGATGGTAGAGAAGCTCTCCAACTGGGTAGCATTACTAGAGACTCAGCCATTGACAGGGGTATTGGTACATGCCAAAATGGATCCTTCACCCTCTGGAAGCGAATGTTGTTAGCCGTAAGAGAAAGGTATCCTTTCAAAGATGATCTGATGCCCGAGAAAAAGAAATGTACCGATATGGAAAAAGGTATCGGTTATTTGAGAGAGCATGCCGTAGAGGAAATGTTGTACAGCACAGACTTCATCCCTGATGAGCCAGACCAAGAGCATGATCCTGAGAAAGTCAGGTGTACACCAAATATGTGGCATACATTCACGAAGACTGCACCGGAAAGGTATGCCAGTACATCACATCTTGCCTTGTGGCGCTACCTACGTGACCATGGGGAGGATATGAAGAAGTGGGATAATCAGCCCACTCCTGCACTTCAAGCACGAGTGAAAGAATGACGAGACAGATAAACCACCAAGGTGAACTTCTCCAAAAGGGTGATTGCTCCAGTTGCTACGAACAATCGAGGTAACAAATAGAGGGGCCCTGCCCCAGCCAGGGGAGGGAAAGGGACAATAGAGTGTACTGGACTGTGTGGATTAGGTGGCCTGGCACATCACAACCACAGAAATATAAGGCCCGGGTGGACACTGGGGCACAGTGCACTGGCAGAAACACCCTATTGTGACTGGCCCAGGGGCTCCCTTTATACTTGGTATCGATTACCTCAGAATGGGATATTTTAAGGATCCCAAGGGGTATCGATGAGCCTTTGGAATAGCTGCTGTAGACACAGAGGTGTTAAGCAGTTGTCTGTTTCGCCTGGCCTGTCGGAAGACCCATCTGTTGTGGGGCTGCTACGAGTGAAAGAGCAGCACGTACCGATTGCTACAAAAACGGTGCACAGAAGGCAGTATCGCACCAATAGGGATTCCTTGCTCCCCATTCATGAGTTAATTCGTCAACTGGAGAGTCAGGGAGTGATTAGTAAAACTCACTCACCTTTTAACAGCCCCATATGGCCGGTGCGTAAAGCCAGTGGAGAATGGCGGCTGACGGTAGACTACCGTGGCCTGAATGATGTCACACCCCCACTGAATGCTCCTGTGCCGGACATGTTAGAACTCCAGTACGAGCTGGAGTCAAAAGCAGCCAAATGGTATGCCACTATTGACATTGCCAACGCCTTCTTTTCCATTCCTTTGGCCACTGAATGCAGGCCGCAGTTTGCCTTCACCTGAAGAGGCATTCAGTATACCTGGAACCGTTTGCCCCAGGGGTGGAAACATAGTCCCACCATTTGCCATGGGTTGATCCAGACTGCACTGGAACAGGGTGGTGCTCCTGAGCACTTACAGTACATTGATGACATCATTGTGTGGGGCAATACAGCAAGGGAAGTTTTTGAGAAAGGAGAACAAATAATCCAGATCCTTCTACGTGCTGGATTCACGATTAAGCGGAACAAATTGAAATGACCTGCTCAAGAAATTCAATTCCTGGGAATAAAGTGGCAAGATGGGCGTCGTCACATCCCAGCAGATGTGATCGACAAAATCGCTGCTATGTCTCCACCCACTAGCAAGAAAGAGACACAGCCTTTTCTGGGCATAGTGGGCTTTTGGAGGATGCATGTTCCAAACTACAGCCTTATTGTAAGCCCCCTTTATCAAGTGACGCGGAAGAAGAATAATTTTACATGGGGCCCAGAGCAGCAGCAGGCTTTTGAACAGATTAAACAGGAGATAGCTCGTGCCGTGGCCCTGGGGCCAGTATGGACGGGACAGGATGTAAAGAACATCCTCTACACTGCTGCTGGAGAGAAAGGTCCCACTTGGAGTTTGTGGCAAAGAGCCTCAGGAGAGACTCGAGACCGACCCCTGGGATTTTGGAGTCAAGCGTACAAGGGGTCTGAAGAGGGCTACACTCCAACTAAGAAGGAGATCTTAGCCACATATGAGGGGGTTCGGGCTTGTCATGGTTTTGTAATTTTTCCTATTGGTATTCCACATCATAACATCATGTGGACCACAGAGAAGAAGTACTACACATCCCAGGGGACCTCGCTATGAGAGACGAAAATACGTCACGGAAGCGACGCTCGCTCTCTCTCTCTCTCACTGCCTGGTAGCGAGTGTGGGTGTGCTTCCAAGCCGCGGCGCCTTCAATTTTAAAGTAGGCTTCTCGGTCTTCGGAAACCTCTCTTTCTCTCTCTCTTATTTCACTTGATTAATTAGCCTCAATTTCAACTAGATTGTATTATAGTAAAATAAATTTTACTCCTTAGATCGTTGCCGCTGCTCTGTTTGTTTCCTTGAGCCCAGCTCCCATCTCCCTACCCCTTTCCCTTTTTCCCTTCCCCTTTGTCAGTGGCCGGGGGCCCACGGGCCTACTGCCCCCCCTGTCACGGACACAGATTAATCTAGATAACCCCGTGACAGATTTTGGTGGAGAAGGCGGGCACAACTTTAAAGCTTTTAACATTAGTTAAAAGTTAGTTAGTAGGGAAGAAGCAAAAAACACCAGGATTTCTTTAAGCCAGAGACTGCAGAAGCATTGCTACCTGACCTTCATAGATTAGATTGTAGTCTGGGCAGTCTGCCAAACTCTGGACACTGTACAGAGTGTCTTCTGTTTTGGTTCTTTGGTTGTTTTTGTTTTTTTTTTCCTTTCTTAGCAGCTACCAGCTATGAATCCACTCTTCATTATAGCTGCTCTGTTTAAGGGATTGAAAACAGTTATGATCCTCTCAACGTATTGGCCGATTATTAATGTCATGCTTTCTTGTTGTGGAATTGTGTTCGTATATAACCAAATAAGGGCACTGATGGAGACACCTGCCTGGTACTTATATGCAATGTGGTATAATTTGGATTTTGACACTTACATCCCAGATGGAATAGCTAATTTTACAAACAACTACATCCCAGACGGAATAGCCAATTTTACAAACAACACGATGTTCAATCTGGTTTCTGGGCTGTCTTTTCGGTTTACCACACGCTTTTCGAAAGCCGAGTTAGTACTCATACTCGTGCTCATATCCATGTGCATGTTATCAATCTCCCTGAATATACTACAATACATTCGTTCTATGCAGAAGTCTCCTCCAAAACCAGAGAATGCTGACTGGCATGGAATATGGAGAGGTTTAGGAAAAATCTTAGAAGCGTGGGGGCCGGCAATGTCATGGGATTTCACTCTTGAACACCTGTGGGATCCCAAGAAATAAAGCCAGTATTTGAGTCAGGGATGGTGCAGCTTAGATAGATCTAAGGAGGTACAACTTATTTGGGGCTTGGCTTGTGCTTACCGTGCTCTATATAATACTATTCTGGAAAGAGAGAGTTTCCGAGCTGAGGTTCAAGCCAAAGGGGGAAATCCTCAAGTCAAATCTGATCAGTCACAGGAGGCACCAGTAAAAATGTCAGTTGCCCCTGTGGAAGGCAAGAAATGGAAACGGGTGTCCTCACGTCTAGAACGGAAAAAAGAAGAAGCGGAGGAGGAGGCAGCGGAAGGTCCAAGCGAGGTGCCTCTCTCAGTACCGAAAATGGCAAAAGGAAAAACTAAGAGGCGTGAGGAGGAGAGTGATGAGGAGGAAGTCTCGATTACTGTTCGCCGACCTCTGAAGATGTCTGAAATCCAAGGCTCAAGAAAGGAGTTTACACGGCGCCAGAATGAATCTCTTGTTACCTGGTTGCTTCGCTGTTGGGACAGCGGGGCCAGCAGCTTGTCTCTAGATGAGAATGAAGCTCGCCAATTAGGAGGCATTGCCAGAGACCCAACTATTGATAGAGGGATCAGTAGATGCTTGGATGGGGCTGCCACCCTCTGGGAGCGAATGTTAGTAGCTGTGAGGGAAAAGCTTCCCTTCAAGGACGGTCTAAAGCCTGTGATGAAAAAGTGGGATACAATTGAAAAAGGTATCCAGTATTTGAGGGAAATAGCTGTGGTGGAAATGTTTTATAACCCTAATTTTGATCCTGTCGATCCTCGCCAAGAACATGATCCTGAGAGAGTGAGGACAACACCTGATATATGGCAGAAACTCACCAAGACAGCACCAGAGAGGTACACCGTTACACTAGCAGCAACATTTCAAAGGTACGAGGAACAACAGAGAAGACCCCTAGTTTTTGCATTGGTTCTTACTCTTCAAAACTTTGAACAACAGTTACCTCCAACTCACGTCTCCATTTCAGCCATCTCAGAAGTAACGGACAGACTGAATGAAATGGAAGAGCAAATGTCTCTATTGGTTAATCGTGATGATCCTGTAGTAGTATCAGAAACGATTGATGAAGATCAGGATCATCAAGGGAGTCTAATGAAGGAGCTGATCAAACTAATGAAAACTCAGATCCAGTTAATTAAAGGTGATGAACCCTCCTCCTCACCTGTATCATCAAAAATTTCAGCTATTAAACGCAAACGCTTTCCAGCTCAAGCAAGGAACAACAGTAAGACTACATCGCGTATAGCCTTGTGGCGTTACCTACGTGACCATGGAGAAGATATGAGGAAGTGGCATGACCAAGCCACTCCAGTACTACGAGCACGGGTGAGAGAATTACAAAACAGATCCATTGCCAGTACATCTGCTCCAGTTACCACAGGTAATGAAAAGAGGGGCCCTGCCCTCATTCAGGGGAGGGAGAGGGATAATAGAGTTTATTGGACTGTGTGGATTCGGTGGCCTGGCACATCAGAACCACAGAAATATAAGGCACTGGTGGATACCGGTGCACAGTGCACCCTAATGCCCTCGAGTCATGAAGGGACAGAATCAATCCATATTTCTGGAGTGACTGGGGGCTCTCAAGAATTGACTGTGTTGGAGGCTGAAATAAGCCTCACTGGTAAAGACTGGCAAAAACATCCGATTGTGACTGGCCCAGGGGCTCCATGCATACTTGGTATCGATTACTTAAGAAGGGGGCATTTCAAGGATCCTAAAGGGTATCGATGGGCCTTCGGAATACCTGCTGTAGATACAGACAACATTAAGCAGCTGTCTGTTTTGCCTGGCCTATCGGAAGACCCATCTGTTGTGGGGCTGCTACGAGTGAAAGAGCAGCAGGTACCGATTGCTACAAAGACTGTGCAGACGGCAGTACCGCACCAACAGGGATTCCTTGCTCCCCATTCATGAGTTGATTCGCCAGCTGGAGAATCAGGGGGTGATAAGCAAAACTCGCTCACCTTTTAACAGCCCCATATGGCCAGTGCGCAAAGCCAGTGGAGAATGGAGGCTGACAGTAGACTACCGTGGCCTGAATGAGGTCACACCCCCACTGAGCGCTGCTGTGCCAGACATGTTAGAACTCCAATACGAGCTGGAGTCAAAAGCAGCCAAATGGTATGCCACCATCGACATTGCTAACGCCGCCTTCTCCATTCCTTTGGCCACAGACTGTAGGCCACAGTTTGCCTTCACCTGGAGGGACGTTCAGTATACTTGGAACCGTTTGCCCCAGGGGTGGAAACACAGCCCAACCATTTGCCATGGGTTGGTCCAAACTGTACTGGAACAGGGTGGTGCGCCTGAGCACCTGCAGTACATTGATGATATCATTGTTTGGGGCGATACAGCAGAAGTTTTCACGAAAGGAGAGCAAATAATCCAAATTCTTCTGCAAGCTGGTTTTGCTATAAAGCGAAGCAAAGTAAAAGGACCTGCCCAAGAGATTCAGTTCCTAGGTATAAAGTGGCAAGATGGGCGTCGTCACATCCCAGCAGATGTGATCGACAAAATCGCTGCTATGTCTCCACCCACTAGCAAGAAAGAGACACAGTCTTTTCTGGGCGTAGTGGGCTTTTGGAGAATGCATGTTCCAAACTACAGCCTCATTGTAAGCCCCCTTTGTCAGGTGACGCGGAAGAAGAATGATTTTACATGGGGCCCTGAGCAGCAGCAGGCTTTTGAACAGATTAAACAGGAGATAGCCTGTGCCGTGGCCCTGGGGCCAGTACGGACGGGACAGGATGTAAAGAACATCCTCTACACTGCTGCTGGAGAGAAAGGTCCCACTTGGAGTTTGTGGCAAAGAGCCTCAGGAGAGACTCGAGGCCGACCCCTGGGATTTTGGAGTCGAGCATACAAGGGGTCTGAAGAGGGCTACACTCCAACTGAGAAGGAGATCTTAGCCGCATATGAGGGGGTTCGGGCTGCTTCCGAAGTAGTCGGTACTGAAACGCAGCTCCTTCTGGCACCTCGACTGCCAGTACTGAACTGGATGTTTAAGGGAAAGGTTCCCTCCACCCATCATGCTACTGATGCCACTTGGAGCAAGTGGATTGCACTGATTACACAACGAGCGCGGATGGGGAACCTCAGTCGTCCGGGAATTTTAGAGGTGATCATGGACTGGCCTGAAGGTAAAAAGTTTAGAACATCACCAGCAGAAGAGGTGTCATGTGCTAAAGAGGCCCCACCATACAAGGAGCTACCAGAAAATGAGAAGAAATATGCCCTGTTCACTGATGGATCGTGTCGTATCGTGGGGAAGCATCGCAGATGGAAAGCTGCTGTGTGGAGCCCCACACGACAGGTTGCAGAGGCCACTGAAGGAAAAGGAGAATCAAGTCAGTTCGCAGAGGTAAAGGCTGTCCAGCTGGCCTTAGATGTTGCTGAAAGGGAGAGGTGGCCAATGCTTTATCTTTATACTGACTCATGGATGGTGGCAAATGCCTTATGGGGGTGGTTGCAGCAGTGGGAGCAAAATAACTGGCAGCGGAGGGGTAAACCTATTTGGGCTGCTGAACTGTGGAAAGACATTGCTGCCCGAACAAAAGATATGGTTTTAAAGGTGCGTCGTAGATGCTCACGTGCCTAAGAGTCGGGCTACTGAACAACAACAAAACAACCATCAGGTAGATCGAGCTGCTAGAATTGAGGTGGCTCCAATAGACTTGAACTGGCAGAACAAGGGTGAATTATTTCTAGCTCGATGGGCCCATGAGACCTCGGGCCATCAGGGAAGGGACGCAACATATAAGTGGGCTAGAGACCGAGGGGTGGACTTAACTATGGACGCTATTGCACAGGTTATTCATGACTGTGAGACGTGTGCCATAATTAAACAAGCCAAGAGGATGAAACCTCTCTGGGGGGAAGGGCGATGGCAAAAGTATAAATATGGGGAGGCGTGGCAGGTTGATTATATCACCTTGCCACGATCTCGCAGTGGTAAGCGTTATGTGCTTACCATGGTGGAGGCAACCACTGGGTGGCTTGAAACGTATGCAGTACCCCATGCTACCGTCTGAAACACCGTATTGGATCTTGAGAAACAAGTCCTGTGGCAACATGGTACTCCAGAAAGAATTGAGTCCAATAATGGGACACATTTCAAAAAATCTCTTGTAAATACTTGGGCCCAAGATCATGGCATTGAGTGGATTTATCATATCCCCTATCATGCACCAGCTTCTGGTAAAATTGAACGATACAACGGGTTGTTGAAAACTATGTTAAAAGCAATGGGTGGTGGAACATTTAAGCACTGGTAGAAGCCACCTGGTTGGTCAATACGAGAAGATCTGTCAATCATGATGGTCCTACCCAATCCAGCCCCCTTCATACTGTAGAGGGAGATAAGGTCCCTGTTGTACATGTAAAGAACATGTTGGGGAAAGCAGTGTTGGTCCTTCCAGCCTCTGGAAAGGGCAAACCTCTCCATGGAACTGTTTTTGCCCAGGGACCTGGATGCACTTGGTGGGTGATGCAGAAAGATGGGGATGTTCAATGTGTACCGCAAGGGAATTTGATGTTGGGGGAGTGCAGTCAGTAATTCCATTTATCTATATGTATGTTTATAGACCTGTGTGTGTAATGAATTTTCAAGTATTGATTATTTGTATATGTATTTTTAAGCATAATGTAGTGATGTAGAATAAGGGGTGGAATGTCATGGTTTTGTAATTTTTGCTATTGGTATTCCACATCACAACATCATGTGGAGCACAGAGAAGAAGTACTACACATCCCAGGGGACCTTGCGGCCAGAGAGGGAAAACATGTCACAGAAGCAACGCTCGCTCTCTGTCACTGCCTGGCAGCAGGTGTGGGTGTGCTTCCAAGCCGCAGCTCCTTCCATCTCAAAGTAGGCTTCTTGGTTTTCGGAAACCTCTCTCTCTCATTATATTCAATTTATTAGCTTCAATTCTAATTATATTGTATTATAGTGTGTTATCTTGCATTCCGTTATCATAGTTAGTAAGTTTTACTCCTCGGATCGTTGCCGCTGCTCCGTTTGTTCCCTTGAACTCCCATCTCCCTACCCCTTTCCCTTTTTCCCTTCCCATTTGTCAAGGGGGCCGGGGGCAATCCAGTCTACCTAGATCCATCTGTAGAGCCTTGCTACTCCCAGGCAGATTGACACTTCCTCCCAACTTGGTGTCATGTGCACACCTACTGAGGGTGCACTCAACACCCTCATCCAGGTCACCAATAAAGGCACTGAACAGGACAGACCTCAGTACTGACCCCTGGCGAACACCACTTGCGACCATTCACCACCACCCTCTGGGCCCACTCCTCTCACCAGTTTTTTACCCAGCAAAGAGTATACATGTCCAAGCCTCAGACTGCCAGCTTCTCCAGGAGAATACTTTGTGAAGTTGAAGGCTTTGCTGAAGCCTAGGTAGACTACACCAACAATCTTCCCCTCATCCACCAGGTGGGTCACTCAATCATGGAAGGAGATCAGGTTGGTGGAACAGGACCTACCATTTATGAACCCATGATGGCTGAGCCTTATCCCCCAGATGTCCCACACATGCCATGTGATCTCGCTCAAGATGATCCAAGCAAAACTTTAAACTTTATATACACAATGTGTCTCATTTCTTACAAATCATATAGCTATGCAGCATTTTACTTCCCCTGCCTTTAAAATGATTATTTGTATGCAATTAACTTTTGGCCAAATAAAATAGACAATAAAGAGACAAAAGGAAGAAATTTTTACTGAAGTAGGCATTATATCATTTTCCCCCACTTTATTTTTCAGACAGTCCCATAACATATTGGAGGTTAGACACCAATTAACAATGAAAAATTACTTATGTGAACAGGCAGATTGTTAAATAAAGCAGAACAAAAAGGTAAGTAACCTAGACTCTTAGTACATCAATGCAGTTATTGAGCTTCTAATTTATTGGATCAGTTAGCTCTACTAGCATGATTTTAAATTTACTGACAGGGTTTGCTTGTATCCTTCCCATTAACATCTGATCTCAGCTATTGCCCATGCATTTCCAAAGCAAAAATTCCCAGATATTTAAAGACTGTCAAGCATACTCAAGTGCAACGAGGAGCAGAAAGGGAGGGGAAAAAAAAAAAAAAAAAAAAGATTAAGGTCATCTTTCCTTCTTTTTTAGGCATGTGATAACATAACTTAAAATATATACATGATTAAAGATGCCCCTCTTTCACACTGTTTTTCCATTTTTCAGAAAGTTTTAATGAAGTGCAAGTAAAAAGCCTACACTGGGAGATACTTCAATATACGCTGAATCATGTCAAATCAGAAATCATCTGTTGTAGTGCCACTAAGCTCATACAGCATGCCTGTTTATCAGTTCTGACTTAACCACCAAGAAATGCTCTCCACTTTACTTGCTATTAGAAGGCTATATGCTTCTAGTCTTTTTACAGAATTAAGTCAGAGAAAGCTATTTTAAAGACAGTGACTTACATGACAGGTTTTCTACACATCCTGGTCTTTAATAGTAGGGACAAAGGCAATGAAAACTGGATGCATATGGCTGTCTCCCTGTCACAAGCCACAACAGTAATGCATTGCAAGGGTGTCACATAGTTCATGATAATTGCTACACAGGAAGATAGGCAACACAAACCAGCACAGAGCACCAGCCAACATCACTAGTGACCCAGGTCACAGAAGGTTGTGAAGCCACATTGACAGCTGCATACATATCCAGCTGAGAAAAGCATTTTACATAGGTAACTTTAGATAGTGAATGAAGAGGGGAAAAAAATGGAAGTTATGGGAGAACAAGTGTAGTTATTCTACAGTTCTCAAGTATTCACATGCTGTCAAACTGACTGCATTCCAGGCAATCAGAATGCATGTAGAATTTGTACTCTTGCTGCAAATGAAAGCTTTTTAAATTTCAGATGAGTTCCTGTCACAGACAAGAATATTTAAAAGTTCAGATAGCTTTTGTCACTTAAAATAGTTCGGCTCTTTCTTTCCCCCTCTCCTTTTCTTTTTCAAGATGCAGTAAATTCTCCTACCCAATCCCCCCCCCCCCCCCCCAAAAAAAAAAAAAAAGCTAAAGAAAAGAAGTTAAGGGGCATCAGCTATATTCCTACACCACCATAGCTTTGTGGCAATATTTTGCTACATCACTACAGAACTCTAGGATGCACCTTTACATAACTACATTACTAAGACAGCAGGTGACATTAAAACAAAATCCACACAGACAGATCTTACAGCACACCACCCAACATATTTTAACCTTCACTAGTAAAACCACTATATGCATTAATATACTAAGTAGAAGTGGGTTTTTGTTTGTTTTTCCTCAAATTAGAAATTCAGAGTATTACATAAGAGTTTGTTTTAACAGATTAAAAAATAAAAGCAAATGCTGTGGTAAAATACAGCAACTAGCTATTGGTTTTTAAGGAAAATCAAATTGTCCAATGTTGACATTTTAATAGCTTCAGCCTACTGTCACACACAAATTTTCTTTTTAATCTCTAAAAGTACAGAGAGAAAGCATCAGTTGCTGGCATGGCAACTAGCTCAAATTCAAGAATTGACATATACCAAAATATCTGAGTGTATGTAGAGATGGAGTAGCTTCCTTAAATTGAAAGCAAGCTTTGAAAATGAAAACCATTTTCTTGGAAGTGAGGAAAGCCTTGAAGTTAAGAGAAAAAAAAAAAAAAAAGAAACATGAGAAACATGGAAACTGATCTAAAACAAATAATGACAAATTTTGTTAGGTCAATCCAGTATAAAGCTTATCTACAAAAAAAAAAAATTTGGTAAATGACTTTTCACTACAACTTTTAAAGAGAAAATTATTTGTTTTAAAAGAAAACTAAGTTCTAGAGCTTTCTTATTACAGATTTATTATACTACTTATAATTACATGGAAAGACCATGTAAAATTTATTTCTATATCTTGGAATGTTTTCTTTTTTATGAAATCCAGATTTGATATTTTTAAAGACTGGAAAAAAAAAAAAAGAACAAATTGACTTAGTTTTCCACATTTAGTTATCTGGTCTTGAAATAAAGTTTTTTTTCTGCCTTGATTTTGTCACATAATTTAGTATTTTTTGCATTAATTATTTTAAGAAAACTAAATCCATGTGTCCTATGTGTTTCATCAAATAAATATATATTGCATGCATCAGCAAAGATCATCACATCTGCTAAGAAGTACATTTCAATCTATAGCACCACAACACTTGTGCCAACTTTGCTAGTAAAATACCCAGTGTGGTTTTATCAACAAAATGCTGTTTCACATTATACTGATGGCATTCAAACAAGAAAACGATTAACTGGAACCATCATCGTCTAAGAGGATGTTGCCGATTACAATATATGTAGGTGGCATTCAGCCAGAATTAGAAAGCAGTCCACAAAGTAGATCCCTCGGTCGAATTTTGATCTCTCCTTTAGAATGGGATACAGTCACCCATGTCCGTCCCTCAATCCCTCCCCCCCCAGCACACAGGAAGAAAGCACCCACCTCCGGGGCCATTTAAGCAGAGACACAGAGGAGCGAAGGGAGTATTGTTCTTACAAAATGAAGAGCAGCCCTCACCCCCCCCCGTAGTCATAAAGCACCACTTCCCAAAGCAAGTATCTTTACGTCAGTCCTCCCGGCCCTTAAATATTTATCTAGGGCATAACCGTCCCCCCTCCCATCCCCCCCCGACCATTGCGTATTTCACCCCCTCCCCTCCGGTTCGCCGTTATCCTAGAAATGCCTTTGTTCGCAGCTCCCCGCCAACTACCCGCTCCCCCCTCCTCCCTCGCACCACAGATCCGCTCTTGGGATCTCACATTCGTTTTTATTTCTTTGTTTTGGAGCGCGAAACAGATCCCCATCCCTGCGTGGCGCCTTCTGCTGATTCATTTCTAACCAGCAGCCCTGAGGAGGTGGGGGAGGCGCGGTGGAGACCTCTCTTCCCTAATATGATCCGGGTTGCAGCGATGACCCGGATTACTGGGGGTGAGCCCTGAAAGGGGACAGAGCCAAAGGGGATTACACAGCCTGGATTACCCAGAGCCAGTATGGTACAACACGAGAATTAAAAGGCCCGGTCTCTCGCAGGCTCGCTGCCTGCCGGGTGCGAAAGGCGGCGCCGGGCGTAAGAAGGGGCCGCCGACGAGGCAAAGTAGCGGGTAGTGGATGCGTCAAGGAGAGGTGAAGGAGTTAGATATTCTGGAGACAAAAGGAAGGAGACAACAGAGAAAGTTATATAGTCCGAATTGCAGGGTGGAAACGGAGAAGGCTGTGCCGACCCTAGCGCTGGGGACAGGGAACAGCTCTCCGGTGATGGGGCCGCCAGAGAAGCCACAGCAAGGAGGCAACACCTAACAACACAGGTGCGTGACTTGCAGCACGATCAGCAGTACCCTTTGCCTAGGTAACCGAGACGACGGCCCAGCTTCCAAGTGAAGCCCTGGCCGGTGACTCACCGACTTGTAGAACATTATCGACGCAGCCGCCGTTGAGCAGAGCCATGCCCCTGCGGAAAGGCAGGCGGTTTTCATCAGCGACGGCGTCTACGGCCCCCCCGGACGCGGTGTTGGCGGCTGCGCCCCCAGGGGCGGTAAAACCCTCGGCACCGGTGTCGAAGGAGGAGTACATACATATCTCCCTTTCGCTGCGAGGAAAGGACCAGTAGACGATCCTGCGCTGTACCGGCTCCGGAATCCGCTCGAACCGCTCCTCCACCTGCTGGAAAGGCCACTTCTCTGCCACCTTACGAGCCGCAATATCTAGCAAGGACTCAGGGCTTTGCGTCTTGCCGAACGGCAACAGCACCAGGGCGGCAGCTGCTGCTGCTGCTGGTGGTGGTCCAGCGCAGAACGTTCCGCTCCCAGGCCCAGTATCGCCCGCCTGCCGGCCTAACCTACACCCCGAACCGTAACGAGGTCTACAGCAGAGACGCTTTGCATAAGGAGGAAGCTGATCACGCTCCGCCATGATCACGTCGCTTCTAAGCGCTCAGCGGAAGTAGCTGCAGCCTATAAACAACACCAGGAAGAGCCACGAGTTTGGCACACCCCTTCCTCCCCTCCCCCCCAGTGGGGGAGGGGTCCTCCACCACACCTACAGCAAGAAGAAGAGAGTGACAGTCTACCCTTCCACCTACCACCTAGCAGAATGAGAATCATAGGACAGTTCAGGTTGGAGGGGACCTTTAAGATCATACAGTTCCAACCCTTCTGCCATAGGCAAGGACATTTCCCACTAGACCCGGTTGCTCAAAGCCCCATCCAGCATGGCCTTGAATGCTTCCAGGGAGGGGGTATCCACAATCTCACTGGGCAACCTGTTTCAGTCTCACCACCCTCACAGTAAAGAATTTAATCCCGAAAAAGTCTAAATCTACCCTCTTTCAGTTTAAAGCCATTTCCTCTTGTCGTGTTGCTACCTGCCCTTATAAAAAGTCCCTCCTCAGATTTCCTGTAGACCCCTTCATATACTGGAAAGCTGCTATAAGGTCTCTTCAGAGCTTTCTTTTCTCCAGGCCAAAGATCCCCAACTCTCTCAGCCTGTCCTCTAAGGGGAGGTGCTTTAGCCTTCTGATCATCTTTGTAGCCCTCCTCTGGACGTGCTCCAACAACTCCATGTCCTTCTTGTGTTGGGGGCCCCAGAACTGGATGCAGTACTCCAGGTGGGGTCTCACAAGAGCAGAGTAGAGGGGCAGAATCACCTCCCTTGACCTGCTGGTCACATTTCTCTTAATACAATCCAGGATACAGTTGGCCTTCTGGGCTGCAAGCGCACACTGCTGGCTCACATTGAGTGTTTCATCAATTGACATTCCCAAATCCTTCGCAGGGCTGCTCTCAAGCCATTCTCCTCCCAATGTGTATCTGTGTTTGGCACTGCACCAACCCAGGGCACTTGGCCTTGTTGAACTTCATGAGGTTGGCATGGGCCCACCTCTCAAGCCTGTCTAGGTGTAAAGGTTTTATAATTTTTCCTATTGGTATTCCACATCACAACATCACGTGGAGCACAGAGAAGAAGAACTACATGTCCCAGAGGACCTCGCAGTCAAAGAGGAAAATACGTCACAGAAGCAACACTCGCTCTCTCTCTCTCACTGCCTGGCAGCGGGTGTGGGTGTGCTTCCAAACCGCGGCGCCTTCAATTTTCAAAGTAGGCTTCTCGGTCTTCGGAAAACTCTCTCTCTCTTATTTTACTTGATTTATTAGCCTCAATTTCAATTAGATTGTATTATAGTGTGTTGTCTTGCATTCCGACATCATAGTTAGTAAAATAAGTTTTACTCCTTAGATCGTTGCTGCTGCTCTGTTTGTTTCCTTGCGCCCAGCTCCCATCTCCCTACCCCTTTCCCTTTTTCCCTTCCCATTTGTCTAGGGGCCGGGGGGCCCACGAGCCTACTGCCCCCCCTATCACGGACACAGATTGATCTAGATAACTCCGTGACACTAGGTCCCCCTGGTGTTACTCAGAAACATCCTGGGATTCCCAGCTGTGGGAATACAAGAAGGACTGTATGGAGCAGCAGCTGTGGAGCAAGATAAACAGCATGAGAACCAAGGACACCTCTAAAAGAAGAAAGAACAGCTCGCGGCTCTGATTGGATAAACTCCTGTGTGAACGGTTGAAGAAGTGTTTGTGGAATGTTCTGTTGACCTGTAGGGGCGAATGGGAAAGCTAGGAAAAGAAAACTTGTGAAGGTATATAAGTGATGTGAGAACTTGTAATAAGCGATTTGGATCGTTCACATCTGAGTCCGTGCATCAGACGCAGCAAATGGCGCCCACTACGTGGGGCAAATCAAGCCGAGGCTGAGCGAGCCCGGTCCGGCAGCGTCGCCCGATTGAACTTTGGAGAGATTGTTTCGCGCGCGCCCGCACCATTCTGAGGGACAGAGGGTGAGCAGTCGGGAACTATGGGGAGTTCACTAACGAAGGAGCAACAAGTACATCTCAAAGTATTACGGCTAGTTTTAAAGTTTCAGGATCAGCCTGTATCTACTTCAAGACTAGTTACTTTTCTTAAATGGATAAGCAAAAATGTCCCTGAATTTCCGAAAACTGGGTTCTCTCTTGATGAAGAGCTTTGGGGCAAAATTGGCACAAAACTCTGGGAGGCTTCTATTGCTAAAGACAGAACGGCTGCTAAACTTTTATCTGTTTGGCACGAAATAATGGAAGGACTTAAACAAGTTAGACAAGGAAGAATTTTTTCCGATTGTTCCCTATTGCCCTCCCTCCCATCCCCGCCGCAGCCCCTCGGTGCGGAAAACAACCCCGGCCCGGATTCGATTCGCGGCTCCGACCCCCCCCCCAGACTGGGGAGAAGAAAAATCCCGACCCCCCCCCCGCGCTGCCGCCCTATGCTCCTCCCCCGATGCTCGTCGCGCCGGCCCCGCCCTCCGTTCCGCCCCCGACGGCAGTCGCGCCCCCGCCCTCCGTTCCGCCCCCGACAGCAGTCGCGCTCCCACCCTCTGCTCCGCCCCCGACGCTGGCCGCGCCGCTGCCGCCCTCCGCCCCGCCCACGTCTCTCGCCGTGACGCTGCCACCGTCCGCCGCGTCTACGTCATCTGTTGCTGCGTCTGTGCAGCCCGAACATAACTTGGTTAAAGATAAGGATGGACCAGAAGCGGAGGAACTTTTTGATCCTGGTTCAGTAGATTCGAAAGACAAACCGATTATTTTTCCTCATGATAATAATTTGAAGGATGCTGGAAAGAAAGATTTTTCTACAACGTACCGTGGTGTGTTAGAGCAGTGCAGAAGAGATGCAATATTGTGGGGTGATGCTGATACGTTGCAGGCCTTTCCTGTGTTGTATCATCCGAATCAGCCCCCCCAGTGGGAATCCCTGCCTTATGAGGCAGTGAAGGAGCTAAGGAAGTCAGTGAGAGACTATGGAATTCAGTCTGCCTTTACATATAATCTTTTGGTTGCAGTTGGAGACAGTTATGTTATGACCCCTCATGACTGGAAAATCTTGTTACAAACAATCCTGTCTCCCATGCAATACACCGTGTTTATGACTGAATACCGAGATCAGGCTACTATCCAGGCTATGAATAATTTAACTAACTTCAATCATATTAGCATGGATGAACTCATGGGGGAGGGGGTCCGGGCAACACCTCAGGCCCAGGCACAGATGGACAGGCAATGCCTTGAACAAGTTAACACTTTGGTGTTACGTGTTATCCGTCGGATACCTGATACTAATTCGTCTAATACCTCCTTTTCATCAATTAAGCAGGAGGCTGCCGAGCCCTACATTAAATTTCTTGACCGTTTACAAAATACACTAGAGAGACAAGTAGACCATCAGGCTGCCCGGGATGCTTTGCTTAAGCAATTAGCAATAGAAAATGCAAATGCGGACTGTCAAAAGGTTTTACAATCGTTAAAGAATGCGGATCCATTCATTACTGACATGATTAAAGCCTGTCAAGATGTAGGCACGGACAGTCATAAAATGACCTTGTTAGCAGAAGCACTGGCAGCCCAACACGATGCAGGGACAGCTCAAAGAATGAAATGTTACAATTGTGGGGAGCCTGGTCATTTACAAAGGGACTGTAAAAAGCCCAAGCAGGAAAATAATAATGCTCGTACTGTTCCAACTTGACCCTGTCCCCGATGCAGGCGGGGGCTACACTGGGCAAGAGACTGCTGATCCAAACTCCAGGTTGCCGCACAGCCCTGCAATCTGCCGGGAAACGGGAAGAAGAGTGCGTGACCGCATGCTATGACAGCAAATACGGTCCCAAATCGGTCGGCCACTGCCTGGCCAGCTCACTCAGACCAGCCACTGCTGGCAGTGCAGGAGTGGATTTGGCCACCGCCCAGTCAGTGACACTGACTGACAGCACCGTGACTCTCATTCCAACAGGTGTCATGCGCCCCCTCGGGGACGGGCGTAGCGCCCTTTTATTAGGACGTTCTTCTGTTACACGGATGGGACTTTTTGTTTTGCCAGGAGTTATAGATGCTGACCACACTGGGGAGATTAAGGTAATGGCATGGACGCCCTGGCCCCCCTGCTTTATTCCCAAAGGCCAAAAAATAGCACAGTTGATCACTTTTCATTCTTTGACTGAACCTGGCATTGGGGACCGAACTGGTGGATTTGGGAGCATGGACAAACCTGCCGTGCTATGGACTACCCAAGTGACAAAAGACAAACCATTATTACCATGCTTAGTAAACGGACGACAGTTATTAGGCCTAGTAGATACTGAAGCTGATGTTACCATCATTAAGTCAAGTGATTGGCCTTCTGAGTGGCCATTAAAAGACCCTAATTCTGCTACTGTAGGAGTTGGGGGTTTACAGCAGCCCAAACAAAGTGCCCGAATTTTATCTTTTGAAGGGCCTGATGGTCGCATTGCTCACACTGCTCCTTACATCTTACCAGTTCCCTGTACTTTGTGGGGTCGAGATCTTTTAAGTCAATGGGGCATGATTTTGCAGACAAATTTTCAGTGAGAGCCATTGATCGGCAGCAACCTATACCCCTGACTTGGAAAACAGAAGAACCTATTTGGGTAGATCAGTGGCCCTTAACAAAGGAAAAGTTGCTGCATTTACATGAGTTAGTTCAAGAACAGCTAGCTGCCGGTCACATAGTGCCTACTACCAGCCCTTGGAATACTCCAGTCTTTGTTATCCTCAAGAAGAGTGGTAAATGGAGGCTTTTACAGGACCTGCGTGCTGTCAATGCAGTCATTGAGCCCATGGAGGCGTTGCAGCCTGGCCTTCCTTCACCTTCAATGTTACCTTCAAATTGGCCTATAGCAGTCATTGATTTAAAAGACTGTTTTTTTACCATTCAACTTCATCCAAAAGACGCACCGTGATTCGCTTTCTCAGTGCCCTCCATTAACCAGCAAAGCCCTGCTCAGCGGTATCATTGGACCGTGTTACCACAAGGAATGCTTAATAGTCCCACAATACGTCAAGTGACTGTAGCAAATGCATTACAACCAGTACAAAAAGCTAGACCTCACGTCCTTATTTATCATTATATGGATGATATATTAATAGCAGCAGAACAAGAGGAGGATCTAAAGGACGCTTTATTGCTCATCCGGCAGGCAGTCTAATCTGTCGGTTTACAAATAGCGGAAGAAAAGGTGCAACTTAGTTCTCCATGGAAATATTTAGGATGGAAAATTACATCTCACATCGTCCAGCCTCAAATCCTCAAAATAGTACCTAATGTACAGACATTAAATGATTTGCAAAAATTGTTAGGAACCATCAATTGTTTGCGACCGCTTTTAGGTATCACCACTCAAGAGCTGCACCCTTTATTATAGCTACTCAAAGGAGACCCAGATTTAACCTCTAAAAGGCAATTAACGCCAGAAGCGCTACAGTGCTTAGACTCTGTAATAACATCACTGCAACGTCAATATAGTCATCGTGTTTGTTTATCACTTCCAGTATCTCTTATGATAATATCAAATTCTTATCAGCCATATGGCTTGTTATGTCAATGGGATACCTCAAGAAAAGTTCTTCTCATTATCCTCGAATGGATATTCTTACCACATACATTTTCGAAAACCATTACATCACGAGTGGAGATGTTTGCAATGCTCATACAGCGAGGTCGACATCGTCTACAAATTTTACGAGCCTTTGATCCTGATTGCATCTACATACCTGCTACTAAAAAAGATTTAGATTGGATGCTTGCACAGTCCCTCGCTATTCAAACTGCAATGGCAGACTTTTCTGGGCAAATCTCTACCCATCCCCCCAAACATCAGTTACTACATAATTTGAGTGATCTGTCCCTTACGACTAATACTTTACTTTCACATGTTCCAATACCTAATGCTATTACTGTATTTACAGATGGCTCCAGTAAGACACATCGAGCAGTGGTTCTCTGGCGCGCGACTGCTACGCAATGGCAGTCAGACGTACACGTTGTCGATGGATCACCTCAAATTGTAGAACTCGCTGCGGTAGCTCGAGCTTTTCAAATTTTTTCTGATCAAAAGCTTAATATAATAACTGACTCCTTGTACGTTACAGGTATCATTCAGCAGATTGAAGGATCTTTTCTTAAGGAAGTGAACAACCCTGCTTTGTTTGCACAGCTCGAGCGAGTTTTATATTATGTCTCTCACCGTACTCTTCCTTATTTTATTATGCATGTTCGATCACACACTTCGTTACCTGGTCCTTTAACTGAGGGCAACCGTAAGGCTGATCAAGCCACAGTCGCCTTTGCTACCCCTCAATTATTTCCGCAAGCGCGACTCTCCCATCAATTTTTCCATCAGAATAAGAAAGCCTTGCAAAAACAATTCCAACTCACAGTGGAACAAGCCCGTAACATTATTCTAACATGCCCAGACTGCCAGGCAATTGCCCCTCTGCCTCAAATTGGGACAAATCCCCGTGGCACAGCACCTCTTCAACTGTGGCAGACAGATGTCACTCATGTTCCTGAATTTGGCCGCCTAAAATATGTACATGTAACAATAGATACTCATTCTGCTTATATATTTGCCACAGCACATACAGGCAAATGCAGTTGCGACGCCTGTAAACATTGGTTATCTGCTTACGCTACTATGGGGATACCACATACTATAAGAACAGATAATGGACCTGCATATACTTGCAAGGCCACTTGAACTTTCCTCCAAGAATGGGGGGTTAAACATATTACAGGCATTCCTCATTGTCCTACTGGACAAGCTATCATTGAGCGCACTCATCAAACACTGAAATCCATTCTTTATAAACAAAAATGGGGGAATACTGGAGATACACCACAGGAGAGATTATGTAAGGCTTTGCTTGTGCTGAATTTTTTGAATCGTGATCATACAGATACAACTCATGTGGATCGTCATTTTGGGGCCTCTCCAATGCTCAAGGAACGGCCAATGGTTAATGTTCGGAATATGGCCACAGGGCATTGGGAAGGTCCCTTACCACTGATAACTTGGGGTCGTGGATATGCTTGTGTTTCCACGAGGACTGGCCCTACGTGGGTTCCAGCACGATATGTTCGGCCTCATCTTAAGGCAGAAAATAGCATCCAGCCTTTATAGTGACTGGGATCATTTGCTTCTTATTTAGTGGTATTGCTTTGTAACTTTTTGTATTGCAAGTAACATTAGTAATGGTGGGTGATTTTCCATGTTGCCAATGCAGTCTCAAGAATTAGAACTATTAGGCATTATCTAGGTTGTTGTGTGCTTCTTCTATTTTAGTAATAGATCGAATGTGAATTAAACAGGAATTGATGTATTCAGAGCTTGAATCTACGGGAATATCTCTTTTGATGTATTAGCAATGCTCAGTTATGATGGTATTAGCCTATCAATTAGCCTTTTTAATTTGTAAGGACAAAACCTGGAAAGGAATCCCTGGCAAAAGGATGACCCTGTATTATAGAATGATTGCCTGTTTTTCATCCCACTAAACAGGATTTTAAAAATATGACCATGCATCACCTGAGACAACGGTGCACGCTAAGAGAGCTGACCTTGATAGCTTATTCTGTTTTCCAAGCAGGTGTTCCACTTGGGCTCTGTATCACGCACTGGCCACACGGATATGGTGTACAAATGGAAATTACCTCTCAGACTCTGAAAGCAGGAGAGGGTCTGTGGTGGGTGAGAGAGGGAAGTGCACTTTGAAGCAGGGGACGCCCTGCTAGCACTGCCTATCGCATCCACCACCAATACGTTCCTTCTTTCTCCTTTTCTGCAGTTTGCTGTTTCTCAAGGGTCAATAAGTAATAATGCCTGTAGTGATACTCTAGTACATTTGCCCACTAATACTGGTTCTATCTGACATTCAATTTCATAAAGTTGCACGACCATCAATCATTTATTAGCCCAAAGGCATGGTTATGAGTACCCTAAAAGCATTTGTTGCACAAATTTTAGTGATCATTTAAAATTAATATATCGGAGTATATGAAAGTTGAAGACTTTTCCTAACCGATTACAGATTAACACAGAATGGGACTCTTAGGGATTTATTTCCAGATTGCAGAAACTTGGGTTGCAGGGCAAACGTGTTTGTTCTTTTTAGTGAATTTAACAGTATTTCCTGCTGCTATGCTATGTTTGACTTGTCTCCTTTCTCACCTTTTAGAGTATTGTCAATCGAGGCCTTGATTGAGTTATAATGATTGTGTTAATAATATAAGTAGTGTTATTATTCTATGGTATGGTAGTAGCTTGTTAATTAATAAAAAAGGGGGAATTGTGGGAATACAAGGACTGTATGGAGCAGCAGCTGTGGAGCAAGATAAACAGCATGAGAACCAAGGACACCTCTAAAAGAAGAAAGAACAGCTCGCGGCTCTGATTGGATAAACGCCTGTGTGAACGGTTGAAGAAGTGTTTGTGGAATGTTCTGTTGACCTGTAGGGGCGAATGGGAAAGCTAGGAAAAGAAAACTTGTGAAGGTATATAAGTGGTGTGAGAACTTGTAATAAGCGATTTGGATCGTTCACATCTGAGTCCGTGCATCAGACGCAGCACCCAGGTTCCCCCTTGGCATGGGCTGGTCACAGTAGTTTTTTTTTTTAAAAAAAGTGGAAAGTATTGTTAGTTCCCAAGTCACTGCATAGCTGCCTATTTTGAGATCCTCCTAAAAGGTATTTTGATAAGCAAAGAGAGGCACCTTGCTGTGTTTACTGTAGCATAGTCTCTGTTAATGGCTTTAAATAATCTAAATACTTCAGAACAAAACCTCAAGGAGGAAAATCAGTTGTTATGCAGTTAAGTTAAACAGCTTGAGCATAGGACTGCTGTACTAACAGGCAAACCCACCTAAACTGGCCTGATACAAGAAGTCAGAGTCCCGTCTGTTATGAACAAAGAGAACACTGAACAATCAGACTCCTATGGTTCTAACAATTTCAGAAAAGAAACTGCCAAAAAATCTGAACTAGATGTTCCAGTAGAACTGGACCCTCTAGAAATTCATCTGACATATACACAAAAAAGTAAGAAAACTCAAGAAAGACCTATTGGGTGTAATGGAATACCAGGGTCACAGCCTGAACCAATGGGTGAGCTACAAGAGTACGTGAGTGCCTGGAGTGGCAGGGGGGTCTGGAGCCACCCTACTTCTGTGCAATATGAGTCTGTGCGGTTTCCCCACTTCTGCCTGCCCCTTCTCTCCTGCGGTGCAACTGTATGAACAGGGGAGGGCCACATTCCTCAGCTCATCCCTTTCTTCAAGCTGTTACTGGGAGGGGTGAGTTAATTCCTTTTGATATCTTTTCCTAGGGCACCTATTTCTCAAATAAAGGCTCTGTCATTGCCCTCATTTACCCTACATTTTGGCGAGCTAGGCAGCCAAACATCTTTAAAGGCACCCAAATATAAACCCCCTAAAATAATTACTGTGACATTTTTGAACAATATCATGGGATGGTTTGCGCAGGAAAAGACTAGCCCTATGAGTGAAATTTTCCAGGGGACATCCCGGGATTCCTAGGATCCCCATATCATGGGATTGCTTGTATCGCTGAAAAATGGGGCCCCTGAGGGATGGAGGAAATGTTCAGGAGTACCCAGCCTGAACGGATTCCAGAAAACATGTGGAATCTAGAAGACATCATAGTCATATTGAAAAAAAACAAACCTCCTCAGCTGGCCCAGGCAGCCACAGTCAAGCTGTCAGAGGAAAAATACTTAGGGATGAAAGAGCTGATGGTGTGGCAGAAAAGTCAAAATTCCCCAAGTCTCTAGAGGAGACCGGAGAACCTACATCGAATTAACGATTCATTGATCCCCAAAAAATTGTGCAGCGGGTATTGACCAACCAGGTGGCTTCTGCAAAATGCTTCTCCCAATGCTTAAATGTTCCACCACCCATTGCCTTCAACACAGTTTTCAACAACCCATTGTATCGTTCAATTTTACCAGAAGCAGGTGCATGATAGGGGATATGATAAATCCACTCAATGCCATGATCTTTGGCCCAAGTATTTACAGGGGAATTTTTGAAATGTGTCCCATTATCAGACTCAATTCTTTCAGGAGTGCCATGTCGACACAGGACTTGTTTCTCAAGACCCAATATGGTGTTTCGGGCAGTAGCATGGGGTACCGCAATATGTTTCAAGCCACCCAGTGGTTGCCTCCACCATGATAAGCACGTAACGCTTACCATTGCGAGATCGTGGTAAGGTGAAATAATCAACCTGCCACGCCTCCCCATATTTGTACTTCTGCCATCGCCCTTCCCCCCAGAGAGGTTACATCCTCTTGGCTTGTTTAATTATGGCACATGTCTCACAGTCATGAATAACCTGTGCAATAGCGTCCATAGTTAAGTCCACCCCTCGGTCTCTAGCCCACTTATATGTTGCGTCTGTTCCTTGATGGCCTGAGGTCTCATGGGCCCATCGAGCTAGAAATCATTGACCCTTGTTCTGCCAGTCCAAGTCTACTTGAGCCACCTCAATTCTGGCAGCTCATCTACCTGATGGTTGTTTTGTTGTTCTTCAGTAGCCCGACTCTTGGGCACGTGAGCATCTACATGACGCACCTTTATAACCATATCTTTTGTTTGGGCAGCAATGTCTTTCCACAGTTCAGCAGCCCAAATAGGTTTACCCCTCCGCTGCCAGTTATTTTGCTCCCACTGCTGTAACCACCCCCATAAGGCATTCGCCACCATCGATGAGTCGGTATACAGATAAAGCATTGGCCACCTCTCCCTTTCAGCAACATCTAAGGCCAGCTGGACGGCCTTTACCTCTGCGAACTGACTTGATTCTCCTTTTCCTTCAGTGGCCTCTGCAACCTGTCGTGTGGGGCTCCACACAGCAGCTTTCCATCTGCGATGCTTCCCCACAATACGACACGATCCATCAGTGAACAGGGCATATTCCTTCTCATTTTCTGGTAGTTCATTGTATGGTGGGGCCTCTTTAGCACGTGATACTTCTTCTGCTGGTGATGTTCCAAACTTTTTACCTTCAGGCCAGTCCATGATCACCTCTAAAATTCCCGGACGGCTGAGGTTCCCCATCCACGCTCGTTGTGTAATCAGCGCAATCCACTTGCTCCAAGTGGCATCAGTAGCATGATGGGTGGAGGGAACCTTTCCTTAAAACATCCAGTTCAGCACTGGCAGTCGAAGTGCCAGAAGGAGCTGCGTTTCAGTACCGACTACTTCGGAAGCAGCCCGAACCCCCTCATATGCGGCTAAGATCTCCTTCTCAGTTGGAGTGTAGCCCTCTTCAGACCCCTTGTACGCTCGACTCCAAAATCCCAGGGGTTGGCCTCGGGTCTCTCCTGAGGCTCTTTGCCCCAAACTCCAAGTGGGACCTTTCTCACCAGCAGCAGTATAGAGGATGTTCCTTACATCCTGTCCCGTCCATACTGGCCCCAGGGCCACGGCACGAGCTATCTCCTGTTTAATCTGTTCAAAAGCCTGCTGCTGCTCTGGGCCCTATGTAAAATCATTCTTCTTCCGCGTCACTTGATAAAGGGGGATTTCAATAAGGCTGTAGTTTGGAACATGCATCCTCCAAAAGCCCACTATGCCCAGAAAAGGCTGTGTCTCTTTCTTGCTAGTGGGTGGAGACATAGCAGCGATTTTGTCGATCACATCTGCTGGGATGTGACGACGCCCATCTTGCCACTTTATTCCCAGGTATTGAATTTCCTGAGCAGGTCCTTTCACTTTGCTTTGCTTAATCACAAAGCCAGCACTTAAAAGGATCTGGATTATTTGCTCTCCTTTCTCAAAAACTTCCCTTGCTTTATTGCCCCACACAATGATCTCATCAATGTACTGTAAGTGCTCAGGAGCACCACCCTGTTCCAGTGCAGTCTGGATCAACCCATGGCAAATGGTGGGACTATGTTTCCACCCCTGGGGCAAACGGTTCCAGGTATACTGAATGCCTCTCCAGGTGAAAGCAAACTGTGGCCTACATTCTATGGCCAAAGGAATGGAAAAGAAGGCATTAGCAATGTCACTAGTGGCATACCATTTGGCTGCTTTTGACTCCAGCTCGTATTGGAGTTCTAACATGTCTGGCACCGCAGCACTCAGTGGGGGTGTTACTTCATTCAGGCCGCGGTAGTCTACCGTCAGCCGCCATTCTCCACTGGCTTTACGCACTGGACATATGGGGCTGTTAAAAGGTGAGTGAGTTTTACTAATCACTCCCTGACTCTCCAGTTGACGAATTAACTCATGAACGGGGAGCAAGGAATCCCTGTTGGAGTGATCTGTCTGTGCACCGTTTTTGTAGCAATCGGTACGTGCTCCTCTTTTACTCGTAGCAGCCCCACAACAGATGGGTCTTCCGACAGGCCAGGCAAAACAGACAACTGCTTAACACCTTCTGTGTCTACAGCAGCTATTCCAAAGGCCCATCGATACCCCTTGCGATCCTTAAAATATCCCATTCTGAGGTAATCGATACCAAGTATAAAGGGAGCCCCTGGGCCAGTCACAATAGGGTGTTTCTGCCAGTCTTTACCAGTGAGGCTTATCTCAGTCTCCAACATAGTCAGCTCCTGGGAACCCCCAGTCACTCCATGAATATAAATCGATTTTGTCCCTTGGTGACTCGAGGGCATTAGGGTGCACTGTGCACCAGTGTCCACCAGGGCCTTATATTTCTGTGGTTGTGATGTGCCAGGCCACCTAATCCACACAGTCCAGTATACTCTATTGTCCCTTTTCCCCCCCCTGGCTGGGGGCAGGGCCCCCCTATTTGTTACCTCGAGTGTTCATAGCGACTGGAGCAATCACCCTTTTGGAGAAGTTCACCTTGGTGGTCGATCTGTCTGGTAATTCTTTCACTCGTGCTTGAAGTGCAGGAGTGGGCTGATTATCCCACTTCTTCATATCCTCCCCATGGTCACGTAGGTAGCGCCACAAGGCAAGACGTGATGTACTGGCATACCTTTCCGGTGCAGTCTTCGTGAATGTATGCCACATATTTGGTGTACACCTGACTTTCTCAGGATCATGCTCTTGGTCTGGCTCGTCAGGGATGAAGTCTGTGCTGTACAACATTTCCTCTACGGCATGCTCTCTCAAATAACCGATACCTTTTTCCATATCGGTACATTTCTTTTTCTCGGGCATCAGATCATCTTTGAAAGGGTACCTTTCTCTTACGGCTAACAACATTCGCTTCCAGAGGGTGAAGGATCCATTTTGGCATGTACCAATACCCCTGTCAATGGCTGAGTCTCTAGTAATGCTACCCAGTTGGCGAGCTTCTCTACCATCTAGCCACACACTGTTGGCCCCACTGTCCCAACCTGGAGTAACCAGGTGACGATAGGCTCATTCGGGTGTCGTGAGAAGTCTTTTCCCAGACCTCTAATTTCACTCATTTTTAGAGATTGATCAACAACAGTAACAATGTCTTGCTCACCTCCTGCTCTTTCAGGACTTTTTGTTACCCTCCTGGGAGTTGGTGACCGCAATCTTATTGAAGGCCCCTCCCCTAGACTCAGGGCCGCTTTCCATGGATCGAGCCGCTCTGGACCTCTTTCTTCCTCTTCTCTTACAGCGTCTGCTTCCTCTAGTTTCTCCTCCTCCTCTTCCTCTACTTTCCCTTCCTCCTTTTCCTTCTTCTCTAGCTGAGTCGAGATTCGTTTTGTTTTCCGTCCTCTTACAGGGGCAACTGACATCGATTCCCGTACCTCCTGTGGTTGAAGGACGATGGCAGGTTGGTCAGTTCTGATGCTCTCCCTCTCCAGTTTGGCTCGAAGTCCATTTCTCTCAACTATGAGGATATTTAGTTCAGATTCAAGCATGGCCTGAGAAAACTCAATTCTGCTTAGTTCATTTTCGAGGGTGTCTCGCTTGGACTGGAGGGTGTCTTGTTTAAGTTGGAGGCTGTCAAGTTTGGATTGCAGGGAGTCTTTCTCATTTTGGAGGGCATCTCTCTCAGACCGGAGTGTGTCTCGCTCGGATTGGAGGTCTTTTCTCTCGACTAGAAGACTCTCTTTCTGGACCTGGAGATTCTCCACCTCGGTTTGGAGACTCTCTCTTTGGATTTGGAGACTCTGTTTCTCGACTAGGAGACTCTCCTTCTGGACCTGGAGGTTGTCCCTCTCGGCTTGGACTCTCTCCTGGAAAATCTCCTTTTCGGCTTGGAGACTGTCTCTCTGGAACTGGAGATTCTCCCTATCAGCTCTGAGACACTCTCTCTCAGCTTGGAGACTCTCTCTCTCAGCTTGGAGACTTTCTCTATCAATTTCAGAAACTATTGCTTTCTGGGATAGTATTGAATAAGGCCCGATAAGCATTAGCCAGGCCCCAGATCATTTGTGCCTCCTCAGATCTGCCTGAGCTGCAACATTCCTGTCTTAAATAATTGTTTAAGCTCTCAGGGTCTTCCAGGTGTTCAGGAGTAAAGCTCCATGACACCGAGGATGGCCATCTCTTCAAAGTCTCTCCCAAGCCTTTCCACGCTCCCTGCCACTCAGTACTCTCTGGTTCTGGGGAAGACTTCTTCAAAATATGATCAATACAAATACTGAGTGAAATGATGAGCGATACATTCAGGGAGACTGACACTGTGATCAAATGGGCATTCAAAAACCGCATAAAGGATTCAAAGGGGAGACTGGGAGCCTGCTTAAAAATCACAAGTTCTGTAAAATTAGCAGCTCCCTCTGCAAGCATTTGTAAAAGAGAAAATAGAATCATCATTTTTTTCTCCTTACAGAAGCAAAATATCAGTGCTCAAAGTTTACAAATATCACCAGAATATTGGCAGTCCGCCAATCTTCATTTACTAAAGACAGAACGGCTGCTAAACTTTTATCTGTTTGGCACGAAATAATGGAAGGGTTAAACAAGTTAGACAAGGAAGATTTTTTTCCGATTGTTCCCTATTGCCCTCCCTCTCATCCCCGCCGCTGCCCCTCGGTGCAGAATACAACCCTTGCCCGTATTCGATCCGCGGCTCCGACCCCCCCCAGGCTGAGGAGAAGAAAAATCCCGACCCCCCACCCGCGCTGCCGCCCTATGCTCCTCCCCCGACGCTCGCCGCGCCGCTCCCGCCCTCCGTTCAGCCCGGGACGGCAGTCGCGCCCCCGCCCTCCGCTCCGCCCCCGACGCTGGCCGCGCCGCTGCCTCCTTCCGCCCCGCCCACGTCGCTCGCCGTTATGCTGTCACCTTCCGCCGCGTCTACGTCATCTGTTGCTGCGTCTCTGCAGCCAGCACATAACTTGGTTAAAGACAAGGATGGACATGAAGCTGAGTAACTTTTTGATCCTGGTTCAGTAGATTCGAAAGACAAACCGATCATTTTTCCTCATGATAATAATTTGAAGGATGCAGGAAAGAAAGATTTTTCTACAATGTACCATGGTGTGTTAGAGCAGTGCAGAAAATATGCAATATTACGGGGTGATGCTGATACGTTGCAGGCCTTTCCTGTGTTCTCTCATCCAAATCAGCCCCCCCAGTGGGAATCCCTGCCTTATGAGGCAGTAACGGAGCTAAGGAAGTCAGTGAGAGACTATGGAATTCAGTCTGCCTTTACATACAATCTTTTGGTTGCAGTTGGAGACAGTTATGTTATGACCCCTCATGACTGGAAAATCTTGTTACGAACAATCCTGTCTCCCATGCAATACACCGTGTTTATGACTGAATACCAAGATCAGGCTACCATCCAGGCTATGAATAATTTGACTAACTTCAATCATATTGGCTTAGAGGAACTCATAGGGGAGGGGGTCCAGGCAACACCTCAGGCCCAGGCACAGATGGACAAGCAATGCCTTGAACAAGTTAAGATTTTGGTATAATGTGCTATCCATCGGGTACCTGATACTAATTCGTCTAATACCTCTTTTTCATCAGTTATGCAGGAGGCTGCTGAGCCCTACGTTAAATTTCTTGACCGTTTACAAAATACACTAGAGAGACAAGTAGAACATCAGACCGCCCAGGATGCTTTGCTTAAGCAATTAGCAATAGAAAATGCAAATGCGGACTGTCAAAAGGTTTTACAATCCTTAAAGAATGCAGATCCATCCATTACTGACATGATAAATACAAGAAGGACTGTATGGAGCAGCAGCTGTGGAGCAAGATAAACAGCATGAGAACCAAGGACACTTCTAGAAGAAGAAAGAACAGCTCGCAGCTCTGATTGGATAAACGCCCGCGTTAACGGTTGAAGAAGTGTTTGTGGAATGTTCTTTTGACATGTAGGGGCGAATGGGAAAGCTAGGAAAAGAAAACTTGTGAAGGTATATAAGTGGTGTGAGAACTTGTAATAAACGATTTGTATCGTTCACATCTGAGTCCGTGCATCAGACGCAGCAGTTAGTGGGTGGAAACATAGCAGTGATTTTGTTGATCACATCTGCTGGGATGTGACAAAGCCCATCTTGCCACTTTATACCTAGGAACTGAATCTCCTGGGCAGGTCCTTTCACTTAGCTTCGCTTAATAGCAAAAACAGCTTGCAGAAGAATTTGGATTATTTGCTCTCCTTTTGTGAAAACTTCTCCTGCTGTATCACCCCACACAATGATATCATCAATGTACTGCAGGTTTGCAGGAGCACCACCACGTTCCAATAGAGTTTGGATCAAGCCATGGCAAATGTTTCGGATGTGTTTCCACCCCTGGGGCAAACAGTTCCAAGTATACTGAACGCCCCTCCAGGTGAAGGCAAACTGTGGCCTACAGTCTGTGGCCAAAGGTATGGAGAAGAAGGCGTTAGCAATGTCAATGGTGGCATGCCATTGCTGCGTCTGATGCACGGACTCAGATGTGAACGATCCAAATCCTTTATTACAAGTTCTCACATCACTTATATACCTTCACAAGTTTTCTTTTCCTAGCTTTCCCATTCGCCCCTAAAGGTCAACAGAACATTCCACAAACACTTCTTCAACCGTTCACACAGGAGTTTATCCAATCAGAGCCGCAAGCTGTTCTTTCTTCTTTTAGAGGTGTCCTTGGTTCTCATGCTGTTTATCTTGCTCCACAGCTGCTGCTCCATACAGTCCTTCTTGTATTCCCACAATTCCCCCTTTTTTATTAATTAACAAGCTACTACTATACCATAGAATAATAACACTACTTATATTATTAACACAATCATTATAACTCAATCAAGGCCTCGATTGACAATACTCTAAAAGGTGAGAAAGGAGACAAGTCAAACATAGCATAGCAGCAGGAAATACTGTTAAATTCACTAAAAAGAACAAACACGTTTGCCCTGCAACCCAAGTTTCTGCAATCTGGAAATAAATCCCTAAGAGTCCCATTCTGTGTTAATCTGTAATCAGTTAGGAAAAGTCTTCAACTTTCATATACTCTGATATATTAATTTTAAATGATCACTAACATTTGAGAAACAGCAAACTGCAGAAGAGGAGAAAGAAGGAACGTGTTGGTAGTGGATGCGATAGGCAGTGCCAGCAGGGCGTCCCCTGCTTCAAAGTGCACTTCCCTCTCTCACCCACCACAGACCCTCTCCTGCTTTTACGGTCTGAGAGGTATTTTCCATTTGTACACCATATCCGCGTGGCCAGTGCGTGATACAGAGCCCAAGTGGAACACCTGCTTGGAAAACGGAATAAGCTATCAAGGTCAGCTCTCTTAGCGTGCGCCTTTGTCTCAGGTGATGCATGGTCATATTTTTAAAATCCTGATTAGTGGGATGAAAGAGAGGCAATCATTCTATAATACAGGGTCATCCTTTTGCCAGGGATTCCTTTCCAGGTTTTGTCCTTACAAATTAAAAAGGCTAATTGATAGGCTAATACCATCATAACTGAGCATTGTTAATACATCAAAAGAGATATTCCTGTAGATTCAAGCTCTGATTACATCAAATCCTGTTTAATTCACATTTGATCTATTACTAAAATAGAAGAAGCACACAACAACCTAGATAATGCCTAATAATTCTAATTCTTGAGACTGCATCCTTCAAATTATCATCATGAGGGAAAATGATCGGTTTGTCTTTCGAATCTACTGAACAAGGATCAAAAAGTTCCTCTGGTCGCGGTCCATCCTTGTCTTTAACCAAGTTAAGCGCAGGCTGCAGAGACGCAGCAGCAGACAACGTAAACGCGGCGGTAGGCGGGAACGTCACGGCGAGCGGCGTGGGCGGAGCGGAGGACGGGAGCGCGGCCGGCGTCGCGGGCGGAGCAGAAGGCGGGAGCGGCGCGGTGAGGGTCGGAGGAGGAGCGTAGGGCGGCAGCGCGGGGGCAGTCCGGATTTCTCTTCTCCCCAGCCTGGGGAGGGGTCTGAGCCGCGGACCGAATCCGCGCAGGGGCTGCTTTCCGTAGCCAGGGGCAGCGCCGGGGATGAGAGGAAGGGCAATAGGGAACAATCGGAAAAAATTCTTCCTTGTCTAACTTGTTTAAGTCCTTCATTATTTCGTGCCAAACAGATAAAAGTTTAGCAGCCGTTCTGTCTTTAGCAATAGAAGCCTCCCAGAGTTTTGTGCCAATTTTGTCCCAAAGCTCTTCATCAAGTGAGAACTCACTTTTCAGAAATTCAGGGGCATTTTTGCTTATCCATTTAAGAAAAGTAACTAATGTTGAAGTAGATACAGGCTGATCCTGAAACTTTAAAACTAGCCGTAATACTTCGAGATGTACTTGTTGCTCCTTCGTTAGTGAACTCCCCATAGTTCCCGACTGCTCACCTTCTGTCCTGCAGAACGGTGCGGGCGCGCGCGAAACAATCTCTCCAAAGTTCAGTCGGGCGACGCTGCCGGACCGGGCTCGCTTAGCCTCGGCTTGATTTGCCCCACGTAGTGGGCGCCATTTGCTGCGTCTGATGCACGGACTCAGATGTGAACGATCCAAATCCTTTATTACAAGTTCTCACATCACTTATATACCTTCACAAGTTTTCTTTTCCTAGCTTTCCCATTCGCCCCTAAAGGTCAACAGAACATTCCACAAACACTTCTTCAACCGTTCACACAGGAGTTTATCCAATCAGAGCCGCAAGCTGTTCTTTCTTCTTTTAGAGGTGTCCTTGGTTCTCATGCTGTTTATCTTGCTCCACAGCTGCTGCTCCATACAGTCCTTCTTGTATTCCCACATGCCATTTGGCTGCTTTTGACTCCAGCTCGCACTGGAGTTCTAACATGTCCGGCACAGCAGCACTCAGTGGGGGTGTGACCTCATTCAGGCCACGGTAGTCTACCATCAGCCTCCATTCTCCACTGGCTTTACGCACTGGCCATATGGGGCTGTTTAAAGGTGAGTGAGGTTTGCTTATTACTCCCAGATTGTCCAGCTGACAAATCAACTCATGAATGGGGAGCAAGGTATCCCTGTTATTGCAGTATTGCCGTCTGTGCACTGTCTTTGCAGCAATCGGTACCTGCTGCTCTTTCACTTGTAGCAGCCCATCAACAGATGGGTCTTCTGACAGGCCAGGCAAAACAGACAGCTGCTTAATGTTGTCTGTATCTACAGCAGCTATTCCGAAGGCCCATCGATACCCCTTAGGATCCTTAAAATATCCCATATATATCATATATATCATAACTCTATTATCCCTTTCCCCCCCTGACTGTAGGCAGGGCCGCTCTATTCGTTACCTGTGGTAACTGGAGCAACTGTACTGGTGATTGATCAGTTTTGTAATTCTCTCACCCGTGCTTGTAATACAGGAGCAACTTGGTCATGCCACATCCTCATGTCTTCTCCATGCTCACAGAAGTAATGCCACAAGGCAGTACACGATGTAGTCTTACTGGTGTTACTTGCTTGAGCCAGAAAGCGTTCGCGTTTAATAGCTGAGATTTTTGATGATGCAGGTGAGGAGGATGGTTCATCTCCTTTAATTAACTGGAATTTCATTAGCTTGATCAACTCCTTCAATAGACTCCTTTGATGATCCTGATCTTCATCAATCATTTCTGATACTACTACAGGATCATCACGATTAATCAATAGAGACATTTGCTCTTGCATTTCTTTCAGTCTGTCCGTTACTTCTGAGATGGCTGAAATAGCGAAGTGAGTTGGAGGTAACTGTTCAAAGTTTTGAAGTGTAAGAACCAATTCAAAAACTAGGGGTCTTCTCTGTTGTTTCTCGTACCTTTGAAACGTTGCTGCTAGTGTAGCAGCGTACCTTTCTGGTGCTGTTTTGGTGAGTTTCTGCCATATATCAGGCGTTGTCCTCACTCTCTCAGGATCATGGTCTTGGCGAGGATCGACAGGATCAAAATTAGGGTTATACAACATTTCCACCACAGCTATTTCCCTCAAATACTGGATACCTTTTTCAATTGTATCCCACCTGTTGTAGTAGGCGACAGCGAGGATTCGGGATGTGACGTGGCAGGACCCCCTCTCTTAATGACGAAGGATTAATATATGCATAAGGGGGGCGTAGACGAAGGGGCATAGGTATATAGGTAAATCGCACGACGCAATAAACGCCATTTTTCTGCTTGCCACATTGGTATGCACGAGCAGTTCTTTGGCCCGGGTGGGCTTCACCCGATATTCAGCACAGGAGCAGAGCTAAAAGAACATGGGTTGCCAGGTGCACGGCAACAAGTGGTGCCCCGTGTGAGGCGCTCTGTGTATTATTCCTGTGCTGGGGGGCGATACCGAGGTGACGGCGGTGCCCCCGCATCCTGCAGACGCAGTAACCCGAGGTGACGGCGGGGCTCTGCAGAAGTCCGTGGTGACGACGGAATTTTCGCGCGCATATTTGAGACGGCGGTGAGACGCTAATTATGGATCCAGTTATTAAGGTACTGCTTCAGTTTTGTGAGCTTTATTTCGGCAAAGATATTCCTTCTAAGAAGGACGTTGCTGAAGTTATTTCCCGATTGGAACGGGAGGGGGAGGTTAAAACTCCCGCTGAAATTCTTGACCATCAGAAGTGGGATAGTATCACTTCTGCGCTTGCGCAGCATGTGATGAGCGCCCAGAAAAGCGCTGAACTTAAAACTTGGGGATTGCTGCTGGGAGCCCTTAAAGCAGCCAGAATAGAAGGGAAGTCATCTGAGAGAACACGGGCACTCCTGGGTCTAACTACGGGGGAAAATGTAGATGTTAAAGACTCTGGGGAGCCAGGCTTGTCGGGGTCGGGGGTGATTACCACTTGTAGGAGTCCGGAGGAGATCAAGGCGCCAGCCGCGAGTACCGACAAGATGGCGCCGGCCACGTTGGCGCTGACCGTAGTAAAGATGGCGCCGACCACGCGGGCTCCGACCCTGACCATGAAGCCGGAAGAAGACAAACGACAAAATGGCGGCCCCCATCCGTCGGCAGCCAGTACCAACAGCCGACAAGACCTCGAGGGAGGGGCATCGGCAGAGTTTCCACCCCCATATCCGTCTCAGAAGCCGCTGTATCCTTCTTTACGTAATCTTCCTGCGCCGGCAGGGGGGGAGGGCGCAACCGCCCCTGCGGTTAAGGGGGAGCGTAGGCGGGGCCAGCTCGCTGATTGGTCCAAAGTTAAAGAGGCGGTTGAAGATAAGGGCTTATCAGCTATGTTTACATTTCCAGTAACGGCAGGGGAGGAGGGTCCTCCGTGGGTTCCTCTGGACCAGAAAGGGGTGGCGCGCCTGATGGAAATAATTGAGAAAAAGGGGCTAAGATCGCCCCTGACTTTAAATACACTGGAGGGTCTTATAGCACCAGGACCCTTGCTTCCTTATGATATCGAGAATCTCATGCGTATGATACTTAAGCCAGTACAATACACAATCTGGAAAGAGGAGTGGATGACTCAACTTAGGCAGATAGTGGCTGCTGCACAGACTGATCCAGGTCATCCTGTGCACGGTACAGATATACAAAGGCTTTCTGGTTCTGCAGATGGAATGGCCACTCCTCACGGCCAAGCCGCTCTTTTACTCCCGGGTGAGTTAATAGCAACTACAGATGCAGCAATGCAGGCATTCAGAAGATTTGTTCAAGGCGCTGAACTTTTCACCCCCTGGACAGATGTGACTCAAGGTCCAACTGAGTCATTTCAGGAGTTTGCAAATAGATTGATTAAGGCAGTTGAAGGGTCAGACTTGCCCAGGGCAGTCCACAATCCAGTAATTCTAGATTGCTTGTACCAAAGGTCCCTTGAGGACGTTAAGAACTTGCTTCGCTCTGCTCCAAGGAGGTTTGCCACACCTGGAGAGGCCATCAAGTACGTGCTAGACAAGCAGAAGGCGGCTCCTCTGACAAATGAGGGGCTTGCAACTACTATTCATGTAATGCAAGTGACTCCTGCACCAGCGATTGACATGAGTTTGCCGCAGTGGCTCCTGGTAAAATCAAGATCTGACCTCACTTTGAAATCTGCGCAGCTTGGGGAAAGCCCTGAGGACCTACTGATTGCCTCGAGAAGGTTATACGTTACTCAAATCTTGACACTTTTGTTATTATTTGTGTTTTTTACTCTCGGAGGGAGCACCCACCCTACACAACAACTACTCCACATACATCAATTCCTTCTAAAGGCTCTACTTTTACAGAGGAAATAGAAAAGATCTTATCTCCACAGATTTATGAAATTGGGCCATATGCTATTAAGAATACAGGTCAACAACAGGTGATGTTCAACCCAGTATGGTCTCTTAAGCGTGTGAAATTATCAATGCAAACTAACATCTCAGTGATTAGACCGGCTTGCGCAACATTTTTAAATACATCTTTTGCAGGATGGTTGTCATGGTTACACTGGCGTACCTTTGCTCAAACTAAAAGAACACAAAGGGATATTACGGGTGTGTTAGGAACAGGTCTAGGGGTTCTAAATAGTATGGATGCTGAAATGCTCATGAATAAGTTAAGTGCAACAGCAAGTGACTTGTTAGTACTTCAATATCCTCTGCAATCATCTTTATCAGCGTTAGGTTCTTATCTGACAGTCTACCTCAGTGGGAAAGGACCAACACAAGGGATCATCAGTTATTATTAGACACGCTTGCCGTAACTCAAAACGATACCTCATTATCTCTCAGCTGTATTCAGGCTCAACTATGGGTACAATCTATGTCAGCAGCAATAATTAGGGAAGGTGAAGGTGGTATCCTGCCCACTGAAGTTCGAAAGGTAATTTGGGATAATGCTAATGAGTTTGAAAGAAAGTTTTAATCTTGGTGGCAACTGATAAATTTTATCTATGATCCTGTTACTAACGACATCACATCTTATATCCTAACGATTAGTAATGCTTCAGTATTCACAATATACCCAATTGTAGCATTGGGGTTAATTTGTGATGGAGCGGTATTTTATCCAACAGAACATCGTATGTGGGTTCGTAAGAATGGGCAAAGGTGGCAAACAATTGATAGTAGTTCTTGTGCTATGAAAGAACAACGAGGGTTTATATGTGAAAGTAATACTCTTGGAACTCAAGACGTATGCCTAGACACTGAGCAGAACATCTGTCATTTTGAGGTCCACCCTAATGCAGTACATGAGACTATGCTTATATATGTTGGGAAGGGATGTGCGTGTGTAAGAACTTTCTGTGATTCTCTGCGTATTGACCATATTACTGTTAACATTAGTACTCGCTTAAACTTCTGTGTGTGTAACTTTACTAGCATTGTAGGTTGTGATTTTAATTATTCAGTTCCGGTTACTTCACATCAGCTATTGGAGTCTAAATACGCATTACTTCAGGATTTGTCACCTATCTCCATCGGGATGAACCTTCTGCTGGTGAAGAAATTATTACAGCATGATGATCTACACCAACTGCTGATACGCATTCGGGACAATGGACAGAAAACTTTAGTTACTGTTCACCATGATACAACAGAGATACATTACATCCTGGAACGAGTGAAGAGGGACGGAGAACACCACTGGTGGGAGTTACTTCTCGGATGGTCTCCAACTGCAACCGGAACTTTTAACACTATATTCCATTCAGTTTTGATCATGTTAGCATTAATAATGATGTGTTCACTACTGATAATTATACTATATATTAGGGTTAAGCATATACTAGCACGCATGTCTAGACTTGAGAGTAAGATATACAATCCTTTACATCCTTTTTGATAAGATAAGATAATAAGATGATAAGATAAGTAGATAAGGTAATAAGTAATAGGTGATAAGTGATAAGAGATAAGATAATAAGTAATAAGGTAATAAATAATAAGGTTATAAGTAATAGGGTTATAAGATGATAAGATTATAAATGATAAGATCCTAGATAAAGTCTACAAATGGCCATAAGTAAGACTATAGGTGATAAAATAAGATGTAAGATTATAAGTTGTAAGATCATAGATAGTAAGATGGTAAGAACATAGACGATAAGACTATAGATGATAAGATTTTAAGCGATAAGATTATAGACGATAAGATTGTAGGTGATAAGATTGTAGGCGATAAGCGATACTCGCGCTGTACGGGATAGGTTTCTTTTTGCCTAAGGGAGGGGGAGATGTTGTAGTAGGCGACAGCGAGGATTCGGGATGTGACGTGGCAGGACCCCCTCTCTTAATGACGAAGGATTAATATATGCATAAGGGGGGCGTAGACAAAGGGGCATAGGTATATAGGTAAATCGCACGACGCAATAAACGCCATTTTTCTGCTTGCCACATTGGTATGCACGAGCAGTTCTTTGGCCCGGGTGGGCTTCACCCGATATTCAGCACAGGAGCAGAGCTAAAAGAACATGGGTTGCCAGGTGCACGGCAACACCCACCTTTTCATCACAGGCTTCAGATTGTCCGTGAAGGGAAGCTTTTCCTTCACAGCTACAAAGATTTGCTCCCAGAGGGTGGCGGCTCCATCCAAGCATATACTAATCCCTCTGTCAATAGTTGGGTATCTGGCAATGCCTCCTAGTTGGCGAGCTTCGTTACCATCTAGAGACAAGCTACTGGCCCCGCTGTCCCAACAGCGAAGCCACCAGGTAACAAGCGTTTCATTCGGGCGCCGTGTAAACTCCTTTTTTGAGCCTTGGATTTCAGACATCTTCAGAGGTCGACGAACAGTAATAGAGGCTTCCTCCTCATCGCTCTCTTCTTCATGCCTATTAGTTTTTCCTTTTGTCTTTCTCAGTGCTGAGGTGGGCCCCTTGCCTGGATCTTCCTCTGCCTCCTCCTTTGCTTCTTCTTTTTTCCATTCTAGACGCGAGGACACCCGTTTCCATTTCTTGTCTTCCACAGGAGCAACTGACATTGTTACTGGCGTCGCCTGTGACTGGTCAGATTTGTCTTGGAGAATTCCCCCTTTGGCTTGAACCTCTGCTCGGAAACTCTCTCTTTCCAGAATAGTATTATATAGAGCACGGTAAGCACAAGCCAAGCCCCAAATAAGTTGTACCTCCATAGATCTATCTAAGCTGCACCATCCCTTACTCAAATACTGGCTTTATTTCTTGGGATCCCACAGGTGTTCAAGAGTGAAATCCCATGACATTGCAGGCCCCCACGCTTCTAGGATTTTTCCTAAACCTCTCCATATTCCCTGCCAGTTAGCATTCTCTGTTTTTGGAGGAGACTTCCTCCACATAGAACAAATGGAGAGGAATATAATCAAGGACACTGATAATATTCTCACATGTATGAGCATGAGTATGATCACTAATTTGGCTTTTGAAAAGCATGTGACAAACTGAGAAGACAGCCTGGAAACCGGATTAAACATCGTATTGTTTGTAAAATTGGCTATTCCATCTGGAATGTAAGTGTCAAAATTCAAATTATACCACTTTGCGTATAATTACCAGGCAGGTGTCTCCATCAGTGCCCTTATTTGGTTATATATGAACACGATTCAACTACAAGAAATGATGATGTTAATAATCAGCCAGTGCATTGGGATTATCATATTGCTTTCAATCCCTTAGACAGAACAGCTGGAATGAAGAGTGGATTCATAGCCAGTAGCTGCTAAAAAGAGAAGGGAAAAAAAGAACTGAAAGAAAAGACACTCTGTACTGTGTCTGGAGTTTGGCAGACTGCCCAGACTACAATCTAATCTATGAACGTCAGGTAGCAATGCTTTTGCAGTCTCTGGCTTAAAGGAATCCTTTTTTTTTTTTTTTTTTTTTTCTTCCCTACTAACTAACATTTAACAAACATTAAAATCTTTAAATTGCCCGCATTCTCCACTGTTGTAGTAGGCGACAGCGAGGATTCGGGATGTGACGTGGTAGGACTCTCCCCTTGCTCTGCGTCGAAGGGTTAATGTATGCATAAGAGGCGTAGACGAAGTAGGATAGGTATATAGGTAAATCGCACGATGCAATAAACGCCATTTTTCTGCTCACCATATTGGTATTCACGTGCAGTTCTTTGGCCCGGGTAGATTTTATCCGATAGTCCAGCACAGGCACAGAGCTAAAAGAACATGGGTTGCCAGGTGCACGGCAACAAGTGGTGCCCCGTGTGAGGAGCTCTGTGTGTTATTCCTGTGCTGGGGGGCGATACCGAGGTGACGGCGGTGCCCTGCATCCTGCAGACACGGTAACCCCAGGTGACGGCGGTGCTCTGCAGAAGTCCGTGGTGACGACAGAATTTTTCATGCGCATATTCGAAACGGTGGGTAGAGCCGAGACGGCAGTGAGAGCCAGGACAGCGGTTAGACGCTGATTATGGATCAGGTTATTAAGGTACTGCTTCAGTTTTGTAAGCTTTATTGTGGCAAAGATATTCCTTCTAAGAAGGACACTGCTGCAGTTATTTCCCGATTGGAACGGGAGGGGGAGGTTAAAGCTCCTGATGAAATTCTTGACCATTCGATGTGGGATAGTATCACCTCTGCGCTTGCGCAGCATGCAATGAGCGCCCAGAAAGGCGCCAAACTTAACACTTGGGGATTGCTGCTGGGAGCCCTTAAAGCAGCCAGGGAGGAAGGGAAGTCATCCGAGCGGGCACGGGCACTCCTAGGTCTTATTACAGGGGGAAATGTGGATTTTGGGGACCCTGGGGGGCCAGGTGGTGGGGGCTCGTCGCGGTCAGGGGTAATTACCGCTTGTAGGAGTCCGGAGGAGATTAAGGCGCCAGCCCCGAGTACCGACAAGATGGCACCGGCCACATTGGCGCTGACTGTAGTAAAGATGGCACCGACCGCGCTGGAGCTGACCACGCCCACGATGTCGGAAGAAGACAATCAACAAAATGGCAGCCCCCATCCGTCAGCCGCCAGTACCAGCGGCCGGCAGGGCCTCGAGGGAGAAACTTCGGCGGAGTCCCCACCCCCATATCCGTCGGCACCGCCTCAGAAATCGCTGTATCCTTACTTGCGTGACCTCTCCGCGCCGGTGGCAGGGGAGGGTGCGTCTGTCCCCGCGGCTCGGTGAGGGCGTAGGCGCGGTCAGCTCACTGATGGGTCCAAAGTTAAAGAGGCGGTGGAAGGTAAGGGCTTATCAGTTATGCTTACGTTTCTGGTAGTGGCTGGGGGGGAGGGTCCCGTGTGGGTCCGTCTGGACCCGAAAGGGGGTGGCGCGCCTGATAGAGGCGGTTGAGAAAAGGGGGCTAAGATTGCCCCTGACCTTAAATGCACTGGAGGGTCTCACAGCGCCAGGCTGTGTGCTCGTGTGTATGGTACTTAAACCGGTACAATATACACTTTGGAAGGAGGGGTGGAGTCGGGACAATAGTGACCGGTCTCCTCGTCTTCAGGGAAAAGCCTTAGATTACTTGTTCGCAGAGGAGGGGCCGTTTGCCCTCGGCATTGCGGTCGATCCTGTGCCAGCACCGACTTCTTCTGCCCTGGCTGCTCCTTCTGCTTTGCACCCGCCCCTTGTGTGCAGTTCAGGCGTAACCTAAACTGTCTAGGTTGTTGTGTGTTGTGTATTTTAGTAACAGATCGAATGTAAATTAAGCAGAAATTAATGTCACTAATACTGGAATCTGTGGGAATCGTTCTTTTATGTGATGCTATTAGTCTATCAATTAGCTTTTCTTAATTGGCAAAGATGAAACATGAGAAGAAATCCCAAGCGAAGGGGTTGACCCTGTATCACAGAATGATTACTTCTCCTTCAGCCCACTAATCAGGATTTTTTAAATATGATCATGCATCACTTGAGACAAAGGTCCACTAACAGAGTTGATCTCAATAGCTTATCTTGTTTTTGAGCAGGTGTTCCACTTGGGCTCTGTATCACGCACTGGCCACGTGGATGCGGTGTACAAAAGGAAAACATCCTTCAGACTCTGAGAGAAATAAAAGCAGGAGAGAATCTGTGATGGGTGAGAGAGGAGCAGTGCACTTTGAAGCAGGGGACGCCCTGCTTGCACTCCCTATCTCATCCACCGCAAACAATTTTTTGGCACATTTGCCCACTAATAACAATTCTATCTGACATGCAACTTTGTAAAGTTGTATGACCATTAGTTATCTATTAGTTTAAAAGTATGGTTGTGAGCACTCTAAAAGCATTTGCTGCACAAAATGCACAGAATGGGACCCCTTTGGGATTTACTTCCAGGTTGCAGTAAAATGTTTCTGAATTTCTGAAAACTGGGTTCTCTCTTGATGAGGAGTTTTGGGATAAAATTGGTATAGAACTCTCAGAGGCTTCTATTGCTAACAACAGTATAGCTGCTAAACTGTTGTCTGTTTGCACTAAATAATGCAAGGGCTTGAAAAAATTCGACAAGGAAGAATTTCTTCTAATTATTCTCTATTGCCTGTATGTAACTTGCTTAGACAGGGATGAATGCAGGAAAGAAGGGTTTTTCTACAGAGTACCGAGGTGTAATATTACGGAGTGGGAATCACTGCCTTATGAGGCAGTACAAGAGCTAACCCTGTCTCCCATGCAGTACACTGTGTTTATGATTGAATACTGAGATCAGGTTACCATCTAGATTATGAATAATGAAGGAGAGGAGAGGATCTGGGCAACACCTCAGGCCCAGGCACAAATGGATGAGCGATGCCTTGAATAAGTTAAGACTTTGGTGTTATATGTTATCTTTTGGATACCTGATATTAATTTGTCTAATGCCTCAATTAGGTCAGTTAAGCAGGAGGCTGCCCGGCCCTACATTACGCTTCTGGGCCATTTTCCGTCTCGATGCAGGACCAGCTCAAAGAATGAAGTGCTGCAATTCTGGGGGGCTCAGTCATGTACAGAGGGACTGTAAACAGCCTGAGCAAGCAAATGAACCTGCTTGTGCTATTGCAGATGGACCCTGTCCCTAATGCAGGGGGGGCTGCACGGGGTGAGAGAATGCCAATCCAAACTCCTTGTTGCTGTATGGCCCTGCGATCTGCTGGGAAACAGGAAGAAGAGTGCATGACAGTGCGCTATGGCAGCAAATATGGTCCTAAATTGGTCAGCCACTGTTTGACTAGTTCACTTGGACCAACCATTGTCAGCAGTGCAGGAGTGGATTTGGCCAGAGCCCAGTCAGTGCTGCAGACTAACAGCACCGTGACTCTCATTCCAACAGGTGTCACGGGTTCCCTTGGGGACAGGTGTAGCGCTTTCTTATCAGGATGTTCTCCTGTTACATGGATAGGACTTTGCTTTACGAGGACTTATAGACGTTGACCATGCTGGGGTGATTAACATAATGGCTTGGTCACCCTCTGTTATGGTTTTGTGTTTTGTAATTTTTGCTATTGGTATTCCACATCACAACATCATGTGGAGCATAGAGAAGAAGTACTACACATCCCAGGGGACCTCACGGCCAGAGAGGGAAAATACGTCACAGAAGCGACGCTCACTCTCTCTCTCACTGCCTGGCAGCGGGTGTGGGTGTGCTTCCAAGCCGCGGCGCCTTCAACTTCAAAGTAGGCCTCTCGGTGTTCGGAAACCTCTCTCTCTCATTATATTTGATTTATTAGCTTCAATTCTAATTATATTGTATTATAGTGTGTTATCTTGCATTCCGATATCATAGTTAGTAAATAAGTTTTACTCCTCAGATCGTTGCCGCTGTTCCGTTTGTTCCCTTGAACTCCCATCTCCCTACCCCTTTTCCCTTTTTCCTTTTTTTCCGAGGGGGCCGGGGGGCTACGGGCCTACTGCCCCCTCCCCTGTCACGAACCCAGATTGATCTTGATAACCCCGTTACAGTTCTTGGTGGAGAATGCGGGCATAGATAAGATAAGATATTAAGATAAGATATTGGGGCTTGTTTTCTGGTTTTTGAAATAAATCCCCCTCTGCTCTTAAAAAGCTGCTTTGTAGCTTGTTAGAACGAATCTCTGCTCTCGGAGAGTTTCGTTAGCTGTGTAGAGAAAGTTTATCTCTTTTGCAGGTGCTCACTGAGAGCTTGGCCTTGAAAGTCCAGGCGGACTGCCAATATTCTGGTGATATTTGTAAACTTTGAGCACTGATATTTTGCTTCTGTAAAGAGAAAAAAAATGATGATTCTTTTTTCTCTTTTACACCTGCTTGCAGGGGGAGCTGCTAATTTTACAGAACTTGTGATTTTTAAGCAGGCTCCCAGTCTCCCCTTTGAATCCTTTATGCAGTTTTTGAATGCCCATTTGATCACACTGTTAATACTGTTAATCTCCCTGAATGCACTACTCATCATTTCACTCAGTATTTGTATTTATCATATTTTGAAGAAGTCTTCCCCAGAACCAGAGAGTACTGAGTGGCAGGGAGTGTGGAAAGGCTTGGGAGAGACTTTAAAGAGATGGCCATCCTTGGTGTCATGGAGCTTTACTCCTGAACACCTGGAAGACCCTGAGTGCTTAAACAATTATTTAAGACAGGAATGTTGTAGCTCAGGCAGATCTGAGGAGGCACAAATGATACAAATGATCTGGGGCCTGGCTAATGCCTATCGGGCCTTATTCAATACTATCCCAGAAAGCGATAGAGTTTCTGAAATTGAGAGAGAGAGTCTCCAAGCTGAGAGAGAGTGTCTCAGAGCTGATAGGGAGAGTCTCCAGTTCCAGAAAGAGAGTCTCCAAGCTGAAAGGGAGAGTCTCCAGAAGACAATACAAGCTGAGAGAGAGTGTCTCAGAGCTGATAGGGAGAATCTCCAGTTCCAGAGAGAGAGTCTCCAAGCTGAAAGGGAGAGTCTCCAGAAGACAATACAAAATGAGCGAGACAGTCTCCAAGCCGAAAAGGAGAGTTTCCAGGAGAGAGTCCAAGCCGAGAGGGACAATCTCCAGGTCCAGAAGGAGAGTCTCCTAGTCGAGAAACGGAGTCTCCAAATCCAAAGAGAGAGTCTCCAAACCGAAGCGGAGAATCTCCAGGCTGAGAAAGAGAGTCTCCTAGTCAGGAGAGATAATCTCAAAACCTGGCAAGAGTGTCTCCGAGCTGAGAAAGAAAGTCTCCAAGCTGAAGGGGAAGATCTTCGAGCTGAGAGAAAGAATCTCCAATCTCAACAAAACACCTTTGAATCTGAGCGGGAATTCCTCCGATTCGAGCGAGATACCCTTCAAAATGAACTAAGCAGAGTTCAGTCTTGTCAAGCCATGCTTGAATCTGAGCTAAAAATCCTCACAGTTGAAAGAGACGGACTTCGAGCCAAATTGGAGAGGGAGAGCATCAGAACCGACCAACCTGCCATCGTCCTTCAACCACAGGAGGTACCGGAATCGATGTCAATTGCCCCTGTAAGAGGACGGAAAACGAAACGAGTCTCAACTCAGCTAGAGAAGAAGGAAGAGGAGGAAAGGAAAGTAGAGGAAGAGGAGGAGGAGAAAGTAGAGGAAGCAGACGCTGTAAGAGAAGAGGAGGAAAGAGGTCCAGAGTGGCTCGATCCATGGAAAGCGGCCCTGAGTCTAGGGGAGGGGCCTTCAGTAAGATCGCGGTCACCTACTCCCAGAAGGGTAACAAGAAGTCCTGAAAGTGCAGGAGGTGGAGGTGAGCAAGACATTGTTACTGTTGTTGAACAATCTCTAAAAATGAGTGAAATTAGAGGTCTGAGAAAAGACTTTTCACGACACCCAAAAGAGCCTATCGTCACATGGTTACTCCGCTGTTGGGACAGTGGGGCCAACAGTGTGTGGCTAGATGGTAGAGAAGCTCGCCAACTGGGTAGCATTAGTAGAGACTCAGCCATTGACAGGGGTATTGGCACATGCCAGGATGGATCCTTCACCCTCTGGAAGAGAATGCTGTTAGCCGTAAGAGAAAGATACCCCTTCAAAGATGATCTGATGCCTGAGAAAAAGAAATGGACTGATATGGAAAGAGGTATCGGTTATCTGAGAGAGCATGCCGTAGTGGAAATGTTATACAGTTCCGACTTCATCCCTGACGAGCCAGACCAAAAGCATGACCCTGAGAAAGTCAGGTGTACACCAAATATGTGGTGTACATTCACAAAGACTGCACCGGAAAGGTATGCCAGTACACTCGCAGCAATGTATGGCAAAGGGGTAAGAAGACCCCTTGTAAATGAACTGGTTAATAGACTTCAAGACTTTGAGTTACATTTAGCCCCTCTACGGGCTTGTGTTTCGGCTATCACAAAGGTAGTTGAAAAGCTAGACAGAGTGGAGAGCAAACAAGAAGATATGAGGGATGAACTGTCTACCATGCTTAATGCTGATGGATCCATGGTGGTACCAGATACATCTGACGGGAACCAGAATTCCCAAAACTGTCTACCGGAAGAGCTGATCAACTTGGTTTCCTCCCAACCTGCATCATCCAATATCTCAGCCATCAGAAGGAGACGTCCTCGTGCTCAGGCAAATGACAACATTAAGACTACATCGCGTCTTGCCTTGTGGCGCTACCTGCGCGACCATGGGGAGAATATGAAGAAGTGGGATAAGCAGCCCACTCCTGCACTTCAAGCACGAGTGAAAGAACTACGAGACAGATCGACCACCAAGGTGAACTTCTCCAAAAGGGTGACTGCTCCAGTTGCTGTGAACAATCGAGGTAACAAATAGGGGGGCCCTGCCCCCAGCCAGGGGGGGGAAAGGGACAATAGAGTATACTGGACTGTGTGGATTAGGTGGCCTGGCACATCACGACCACAGAAATATAAGGCCCTGGTGGACACTGGTGCACAGTGCACCCTAATGCCCTCGAGTCACCAAGGGACAAAATCGATTTATATTCATGGAGTGACTGGGGGCTCTCAAGAGCTGACTATGTTGGAGGCTGAGATAAGTCTCACTGGTAAAGACTGGCAGAAACACCCTATTGTGACTGGCCCAGGGGCTCCCTGTATACTTGGTATCGATTACCTCAGAATGGGATATTTCAAGGATCCCAAGGGGTACCGATGGGCCTTTGGAATAGCTGCTGTAGACACAGAAGGTGTTAAGCAGTTGTCTGTCTTGCCTGGCCTGTCGGAAGACCCATCTGTTGTGGGGCTGCTACGAGTAAAAGAGCAGCAGGTACCGATTGCTACAAAAACGGTGCACAGACGTCAGTATCGCACCAATAGGGATTCCTTGCTCCCCATTCATGCGTTAATTCGTCAACTGGAGAGTCAGGGAGTGATTAGTAAAACTCACTCACCTTTTAACAGCCCCATATGGCCGGTGCGTAAAGCCAGTGGAGAATGGCGGCTGACGGTAGACTACCGTGGCCTGAATGAAGTAACACCCCCACTGAGTGCTGCGGTGCCAGACATGTTAGAACTCCAATACGAGCTGGAGTCAAAAGCAGCCAAATGGTATGCCACCATCGACATTGCGAATGCCTTCTTTTCCATTCCTTTGGCCGCAGAATGTAGGCCACAGTTTGCTTTCACCTGGAGGGGCATTCAGTATACCTGGAACCGTTTGCCCCAGGGGTGGAAACATAGTCCCACCATTTGCCATGGGTTGATCCAGACTGCACTGGAACATGGTGGTGCTCCTGAGCACCTACAGTACATTGATGACATCATTGTGTGGGGCAATACAGCAAGGGAAGTTTTTGAGAAAGGAGAGCAAATAATCCAGATCCTTTTACGTGCTGGCTTTGCGATTAAGCAAAGCAAAGTGAAAGGACCTGCTCAGGAAATTCAATTCCTGGGAATAAAGTGGCAAGATGGACGTCGTCACATCCCAGCAGATGTGATCGACAAGATTGCTGCTATGTCTCCACCCACTAGCAAGAAAGACACACAGTCTTTTCTGGGCGTAGTGGGTTTTTGGAGGATGCATGTTCCAAACTACAGCCTTATCGTAAGCCCCCTTTATCAGGTGACGCGGAAGAAGAATGATTTTACATGGGGCCCGGAGCAGCAGCAGGCTTTTGAACAGATTAAACAGGAGATAGCCCGTGCCGTGGCCCTGGGGCCAGTACGGACGGGACAGGATGTAAAGAACATCCTCTATACTGCTGCTGGTGAGAAAGGTCCCACTTGGAGTTTGGGGCAAAGAGCCTCAGGAGAGACTCGAGGCCGACCCCTGGGATTTTGGAGTCGAGCGTACAAGGGGTCTGAAGAGGGCTACACTCCAACTGAGAAGGAGATCTTAGCCGCATATGAGGGGGTTCGGGCTGCTTCCGAAGTAGTCGGTACTGAAACGCAGCTCCTTCTGGCACCTCGACTGCCAGTGCTGAACTGGATGTTTAAAGGAAAGGTTCCCTCCACCCATCATGCTACTGATGCCACTTGGAGCAAGTGGATTGCGCTGATTACACAACGAGCGCAGATGGGGAACCTCAGCCGTCCAGGAATTTTAGAGGTGATCATGGACTGGCCTGAAGGTAAAAAGTTTGGAACATCACCAGCAGAAGAGGTGTCACGTGCTAAAGAGGCCCCACCATACAATGAACTACCAGAAAATGAGAAGGAATATGCCCTGTTCACTGATGGATCGTGTCGTATCGTGGGGAAGCATCGCAGATGGAAAGCTGCTGTGTGGAGCCCCACACGACAGGTTGCAGAGGCCACTGAAGGAAAAGGAGAATCTAGTCAGTTCGCAGAGGTAAAGGCTGTCCAGCTGGCCTTAGATGTTGCTGAACGGGAAAGGTGGCCAATGCTTTATCTTTATACTGACTCATGGATGGTGGCGAATGCCTTGTGGGGATGGTTACAGCAGTGGGAGCAAAATAACTGGCAGCGGAGAGGTAAACCTATTTGGGCTGCTGAAGTGTGGAAAGACATTGCTGCCCGAACAAAAGATATGGTTATAAAGGTGCGCCATGTGGACGCTCACGTGCCCAAGAGTCGGGCTACTGAAGAACAACAAAACAACCATCAGGTAGATCGAGCTGCCAGAATTGAGGTGGCTCAAATAGACTTGGACTGGCAGAACAAGGGTGAATTATTTCTAGCTCGATGGGCCCATGAGACCTCGGGCCATCAAGGAAGAGACGCAACATATAAGTGGGCCAGAGACCGAGGGGTGGACTTAACTATGGACGCTATTGCACAGGTTATTCATGACTGTGAGACATGTGCCGTAATTAAACAAGCCAGGAGGATGAAACCTCTCTGGGGGGAAGGGCGATGGCAAAACTACAAATATGGGGAGGCGTGGCAGGTTGATTATATCACCTTACCACGATCTCGCAATGGTAAGCGTTACGTGCTTACCATGGTGGAAGCAACCACTGGGTGGCTTGAAACATACGCAGTACCCCATGCTACCGCCCGAAACACCTTATTGGGTCTTGAGAAACAAGTCCTGTGGCAACATGGCACTCCAGAAAGAATTGAGTCTGATAATGGGACACATTTCAAAAATTCCCTTGTAAATACTTGGGCCAAAGATCATGGCATTGAGTGGATTTATCATATCCCCTATCATGCACCAGCTTCTGGTAAAATTGAACGATACAATGGGTTGCTGAAAACCATGTTGAAAGCAATGGGTGGTGGAACATTTAAGAACTGGGAGAAGCATTTGGCAGAAGCCACCTGGTTGGTCAATACCAGAGGATCTGTCAATCGCGATGGTCCTACCCAATCCAGCCCCCTACATACTGTAGAGGGAGATAAGGTCCCTGTTATACATGTAAAGAACATGTTGGGAAAAGCAGTGTGGGTCCTTCCAGCCTCTGGAAAGGGCAAACCTCTCCGTGGAACTGTTTTCGCCCAGGGACCTGGGTGCACTTGGTGGGTGATGCAGAAAGATGGGGATGTTCAATGTGTACCACAAGGGAATTTGATGTTGGGGGAGTGCAGTCAGTAATTCCATGTATATACATGTATATAGACCTGTGTGTGTAATTCATTTTCAAGTATTGTTTATTTGTATATGTATTTTTAAGCATGATGTAGTGATGTAGAATAAGGGGTGGAATGTTATGGTTTTGTGTTTTGTAATTTTTGCTATTGGTATTCCACATCACAACATCATGTGGAGCATAGAGAAGAAGTACTACACATCCCAGGGGACCTCGCGGCCAGAGAGGGAAAATACGTCACAGAAGCGACGCTCACTCTCTCTCTCACTGCCTGGCAGCGGGTGTGGGTGTGCTTCCAAGCCGCGGCGCCTTCAACTTCAAAGTAGGCCTCTCGGTGTTCGGAAACCTCTCTCTCTCATTATATTTGATTTATTAGCTTCAATTCTAATTATATTGTATTATAGTGTGTTATCTTGCATTCCGATATCATAGTTAGTAAATAAGTTTTACTCCTCAGATCGTTGCCACTGTTCCGTTTGTTCCCTTGAACTCCCATCTCCCTACCCCTTTTCCCTTTTTCCCTTTTTTCCGAGGGGGCCGGGGGGCTACGGGCCTACTGCCCCCTCCCCTGTCACGAACCCAGATTGATCTTGATAACCCCGTGACACCCTCACCCTCTGCGTTATTTCTGAAGCCCTTAAAAAATAAAAAAAATAATTAAAAAAAAGGCGATATTAATCTCTTTTCATTCTTTGACTAAACCTGGCATCGAGGACTAAATTGGTGGACTTGGAAGTGACAAAAGACAAACCATTGTTACTATGCTTAGTAGACGGTTGACAGTTGCCTAATAGATACTGGGGCTGATGATACCATCATTAAGTCAAATGATTGGCCATCTGAATGGCCATTAGAAGACCCTAATTTTGTTATTATAGAAGTTGAGGGGTACACCATACGCTTAGCATCCTGTACAACAGTATCAATCAAAGGATCATCGAATCCAGTAATCAGACATTGAAATGGCAGCTAACGTGATTAAGGGAGACAAGGGTGATCTGACCATGATATTGCAATAGGCACTGATAGTGCTCAACTAGCCAGCTATGGTGGTGTCTCTTCTTGGGGGTCTGGTGTTGGATGCCTGAATCTTCTATCTGGCAGGGCCCAGCCAACCTCCTTATATGGGGTCGAGGGTACGCTTGTGTTTCCACAGGTACAGGGACCAACCGGATTCTCATGTGACTTGTTCAGCCATGGATGTCATCGAACACTTCTGCTAATGATTGCCATCAGGGCTGACGATGGAACTGCTAACCCTGATACCACCTGAACTGGCGGGTAATTCCTGGGAAGTTGATGTTTTTACGGATCCAACAGTTAGTGTTCAGTTGCTTGAAGTAAGGGCTGTAGCACATGCTGTGCGGTTACGGAGTGGGATACCGTGCAACATTGTCATGAACTCTGCCTTTGTGGTTAAGCTTATAGCCAGGATGGGACAGGAGGGTTCACCCAGCACGGAGGCCTCCAATATTTTGGAGGAGGCCTTGATGACAAGCTCAGCCCCTGTTGCCATCCTACATGTGCGGAGTCACTCAGAAGTGCCAGGTTTTTTCCCTGAGGGTAATGCTGCGGCAGATGGAGCTGCTGGCACGCGAGTTTTCACTGTGCAGGAGGCTCGCGATCTCCATTCCACTCCTTATGTAGGTGCTTGTGTGTTGTCTAGAGCTTGTTCTATCCCATTGTCTGTTGCACGTGATGTTGTTCAGGTGTGCCCTCACTGTAATTCAGTACTGATTATAGGGTCTGGAGTGAATCCTCATGGCCTTGCGTTGTTGCAAATTTGGCAGACGGATTTTACTTGGGAACCATGGCTGTCACCGCGTTTGTGGCTGGCCATTACAGTAGACACCTCCTCTTCTGTCCTTATTGCTACCCAGCATGCTAGATCTAACTCTACAGCAGCACAAAGTCATTGGGTAACAGCAATTGCTACCATTGGCCTGCCCCGCCAGATCAAGACAGACAATGGAACTTGCTTTACCTCACGTTCTACACAGGACTGGTTGGTGAGGTGGAACATCTCTCACATCACAGACATTGCGGGTAATTCTCAGGGGCAAGCAATTATTGAGCGCGCTGACTGCCTTCTTAAGGAAAAGATACGTATCCTTGGGGAAGGTGAGGGATTCCGAGACCGCATTCTAGTTTCCAGACAAGCTGAGGTGTTAGTGAAAGCTCTTTATGCCTTGAACCACTTAGAACGTGGTGACAGTAAGCGCATTCCTATGCAGAAACATTGGCAGCCAAAAATCTTGGATGAGGGCCTCCAGTTTCAGTAAAAACAGACGGTGGAGTTTGTAAACATTAGTACTCACTCAAACTTCTGTGTGTGTAACTTTACTAGCATTGTAGGTTGTGATTTCAATTATTCAGTTCTGGTTACTTCGTATCAGCTATTGCAGTCCAATTACGTGTTAATTCAAGATTTATCACCTATTCCAATTGGGATGAACCTTCTTTTGGTGAAGAAATTGTTGCAGCATGATGATCCACGCCAACTGCTGAGACGCATTCGGGACAATGGACAGAAAACTTTAGTTACTGTTCATGATACAACAGAGATACATCGTGTCCTGGAGTGAGTGAAGAAAGACAGAAGACACCACTGGTAGGAATTGCTTCTTGGATGTTCTCCAACTGCAATGGGAACTTTTAATGCTGCACTCCATCCAGTTATAATTATGTTAGTATTAATAATGATATGTTCACTGCTAACAATTGTGTTGTATATTAGAGTTAGGCGTATACTGACACGTGTGTCTAAACTTGAGAGCAAAATGTATAATTCTTTACATCCCTTTGGATAAGATGATAAGATTATAAGTGATAAGGCGATAAGGATATAGACGGTAAGATCATAGATAAGATCATAGATAAAGATTATAAGTGGTAAGATCATAGATGGTAAGACTGTAGATGTTAAGATTGTAAGCAGTAAGATTGTAGGTGATAAGATTGTAGGCCATAAGCGATACTCGCGCTGTTACGGGATAGGCTTCATTGAGCATAGGGAGGGGGAGATGTTGTAGTAGGTGACAGCGAGGATTCGGGATGTGACGTGGTAGGACTCTCCCCTTGCTCGGTGTCGAAGGGTTAATGTATGCATAAGGGGCATAGACGAAGTAGGATAGGTATATAGGTAAATCGCACGACGCAATAAATGCCATTTTTCTGCTCACCATATTGGTATTCGCATGCAGTTCTTTGGCCTGGGTAGATTTTACCCGATAGTCCAGCACAGGCACAGAGCTAAAAGAACATGGGTTGCCAGGTGCACGGCAACACTCCACCAAAAACTGTCACGGTGTTATCTAGATCAATCTATGTCTGTGACAGGGGGGCAGTAGGCCCATAGGCCCCCCTGAACCCAAAAATGGGAAGGGGAAAGGGCTGGGGAGATGGGAGCTGGGCTCAAAGAAACAAACAGAGCAGCAGCAACGATCTAAGGAGTAAAACTTATTTTACTAACTATGGTATCGGAATGCAAGATAACATAATATAATACAATCTAATTGAAAATTGAGGCTAATAAATCAAGTAAAATAAGAGACAGAGAGTTTTCCGAAGACTGAGAAGCCTACTTTGAAATTGAAAGCACATGGCTTGGAAGCACACCCACACCCGCTGCCGGGCAGTAAGAGAGAGCAAGTGTCACTTCCATGACGTATTTTCCTCTTTGACTATTAGGTCCTCTGGGACGTTTAGTTCTTCTTCTCTGTGCTCCATGTGATGTCATCATGTGGAATACTAATAGAAAAAATTACAAACCCATGACAAGCGGGTTATGGCATTAGTAGATTGTGGGGCAGAAACATCAAATATATGGTGACCCAAACCAATTTTCAGGCACTAGGGCAATGATAGGTGAGTTCGGGGGGCAGATGATCCCCATAACCCAAACATAGTTGAAACTGGGGGTTCCCGGTTCCCATGAAACGGAAGCAGTTACAGGAGTTTTTGGGTATATTAGGATACTGGTGATCCTTTATACCCCACTTAGCACAACTGCTAAAACCTTTATATCGATTAACAAAAAAAGGCCAAGTATGGGATTGGAGTAGAACAGAACAAGAAGCCTTCCAGCAAGCAAAAATAGCTGTTAAACAGGCCCAGGCGCTGGGTATATTTGATCTAACCATTCCAGCCAAACTAGATGTGCATGTAACCCAAGAAGGGTTTGGCTGGGGGCTGTGGCAGCGCCAGAGTTACGTTCAAATCCCAATTGGGTTCTGCTCACAGATTTGGCATGGAGCAGAAGAGAGATACAGCATGGTTGAAAAGCAGTTATTGGCTACCTATTCTGCGTTGCAGGTGGTAGAACCAGCAACTCAGACCACAGAGGTTATTGTTAAAAAAAACTTTACCAATTCAGGGGTGGATAAATGACCTAACCCACATTCCTAAGACCGGGGTGGCCCAATCACAAACAGTAGCACGCTGGGTCGCTTATCTTAGTCAGAGAAGCCACCTGTCATCATCTCCACTGAAAGAAGAACTGCAACAGATGCTTGGGCCAGTAACATACCACAGTGAGACACCTGAGGAAATAGTGGTTACTTGTCCAGAGAAGAGTCCTGTACAGGAGGAGAAATAGCCTATTCCAGAAGATGCCTGGTACACAGATGGATCCAGCAGAGGGAATCCAAGTAGGTGGCAAGCTGTCGCATACCATCCCTCAACTGAAACAATATGGTTTGAAAAAGGGATGGACAAAGTTGCTAGTGGGCTAAGCTACGAGCTGTGTGGATGATGATAACTCAAGAGCCTGGCAACAGTGCACTGAACATCTGCACGGATAGTTGAGGAGTCTACTGAGGGCTCACGCTCTGGATAGCACAGTGGGCCACTCAGGATTGGATGATTCATGCCCGACCTATCTGGGGCAAACATATGTGGGTTGATATATGGAACGTGGTTAGGCACAGAACCGTACAAGCATACAATGTCTCTGGACATCAGCCCTTGCAGTCACCAAATAACGATGAAGCTGACACACTGGCTCAAGTTCTCTGGTTAGGAAGTACACCAGTGTCACGGGCCAACAAGCGGAGCAGCGGCAACGATCCAAGGAGTAAAACTTATTTACTAACTGTGATATTGGAATGCAAGATAACACACTATAATACAATATAATTAGAATTGAAACTAATAAATCAAATATAATGAGAGAGAGAGGTTTCCGAAGACCAAGAAGCCTACTTTGAGGTTGAAGGCGTCGCGGCTTGGAAGCACACCCACACCTTCTGCCAGGCAGTGAGAGAGAGAGTAAGCGTCGCTTCCGTGACGTATTTTCCCTCTCTGACCGCGAGGTCCCCTGGGACGTGTAGTTCTTCTCTGTGCTCCACATGATGTTGTGATGTGGAATACCAGTAGAAAAAATTACAAAACCATGACACTAGCTCAATCGGCCCATTATCTGCGATGGCAGATTGATTATATAGGTCCCCTTCCTCAGTCTGAGGGGGCCAGATATGCCCTAACTTGTGTCGATACAGCGAGTGGATTGATGCAAGCCTATCCTGTAGCAAAGGCAAGCCAAGTCCATGTGGCAAATTAGAACCCCCCTTTGGTACCTGATGTAATGATTCAGCCACAGATATCAGGCCAAAGGGTGCGGTATCGAAGACCAGGACGTGCCCCAATACAGGCAGAGGTGTTGACTCAAGAATAAAATACAGCCTGTATCTTACCGTGGAGGGCGGACCTACCCCTCCTCGTGCCTATTAAAGATCTGTTTTACTCCCCTTGAAGTTCTAAGTTCACAGGATAGCTGGCAGGAGCAACATCATTCCAGCATGCTCCAGTGTCCATGAGGAAACAGCGTGACACCCTGTGGTACACTGCTGAACTTTTGGGAACTGGTGAGCGTGAATCAGAACTGATACTGGTCCTTGAAGAAGATATGCTTCAAGAAAGAACATCAAGTTCTGGCCCCACAGAACCATGGAAAAGACTGTCAATAATTGCCTTTATTGTCTTAACATTCTACATTGCGGCAGGTATTGTACATGCGTCGCGATATACGTTGTATTTTAAGTCACCAAATTGCAGGAGCTCACCTTCTACCTGCTCAGTCATTGGTTCATGCTGTGAAGGGGTGGAGTGTAATGCAATTCCAGGGTCACAGCCTGAACCAATGAGTGATCTATGAGAGTACATGAGTGCCTGCAGCAGCAGGGGGGTCTGGAGCCACCCTACTTTCATGCAATCTGAGTCTGAGTGGGTTCCCCCCTTCCGCCCGCCCCTTTCTCTCCTGCAGTGTGACTTTACGAATGGGGGAGGGTCACATTCCTCATCTGGCCCCTTTCTTCATGCTGTTACCGGAAGGGGTGAGTTAATTCCTTTTGATATCTTTTCTTATAGCACCTATTTCTCAAATAAAGGCTCTGTCATTGCCCTCATTTGCCCTTCAGGGGGTATCATCTTGTGGAGGGTTGTTAGTTAGGGTAGTATGGGTAGGTTGTGGTTGGACTCGTTGATCTTTAAGGTCTTTTCCAACCTGAGGAATTCTTTGATTCTATGATATGAAGAATCGTTCCCCCACCCAAAGCACCATACATGTTACAGCTTGCCCTCATACAGAAGCCCAATTAATAGATTTAGTCCAGTGTTTTTGACAAAGGCTGAGAGAAAATGTGTCAGCCTGTTTATTAAGACTAAGAGACATGGGAGCTGGGAGTGTTGTGATAAATGGCCCAGAAATTTCTGTTCGTCTCTATCACAACACAACTGGCATTAGAACCATGGCTACAAACTAATGTTGTACACAATGAAGAAAATTGCTCAAATTAAATGTATAATGGCAGCTGTAGAACTCCGTTCTTGGACCCTCAGCATTAGTTTCTGCGGAACTGACCTTATATACCGGGTCAGGGCCAAATGACCGCACATTCACACCGAAGTGGTGAACAGTAAAATGGCGTTTATTCTATTGTGTGACCTACTCATATACTACCCTTAATTCGTCTACGCCTCTTAAGCCTACGTAATCACATTCGTCATGGCAAAGGGAGGGCCTATCATGTTACATCCCGAGTTCCTCGCTATCGCCTAATTCAACATTTCCCCCTCCCTATGCTCAGTAAAACCTTACCCCGTTACAGTGTCAATATTGCTTATCACAGAATCACAGAATCACAGAATTGTAGCGGTTGGAAGGGACCTCTAGAGATCATCGAGTCCAACCCCCCTGCTAAAGCAGGTTCCCTACACCATGTCGCACAGGTAGGCGTCCAGGCGGGTCTTGAATAAAATCTTATCTAAAGGAATATAAAGGATTATGTGTTCTACGCTCGAGTCTAGACACATGCTTCAACATACGCCAAACTCTAACATATGGCTTAACTACCAGCAGTAAGCATATCACTATTAGGATTAATGTAATCAAAACTGGATGAAATGCAGCATTGAGAATCCCTGTCGCAGTTGAAGACCATCCAAGGAGTGATCCCCACCAGTGGTGTCCTCCGTCCTACTTCACTCATTCCAGGACGTGATGTATCTCTCTCGTATCCTGGTGAATAGTGACTAAGTTTTCTGTCCATTGTCCAGAATGTTGGTAGGGTAACTATAGGTACCCTAGTTGCTGCTGTAACTTGTGCTCTCTCCATTTTCCATAGCCCCTCCCAGAATCCATACATAGGTACAACATACATCACATGGCAACGCACATTAATATAAGTATGATTATCATAATGACACAAGCGATAAAGAGTTGCTTCAGCCATGTAAAGTTAGGTAACCAACTCGTGAGCTTTTCCCATAAGTCTGCAAATCCAAATGAAGTATTGTCCCTGGGCACCTGATGGATTAATTTGGTCTGTTCCCATATTGCCTGTATGTCCATTTCTACCCTCTGAGTCTTATCAACATAAGCACAGCAAGCTTTGGTTTATTACCACACAGACTCCTCCTTCTTTGGCCATTAAGAGGTCTAACGCCATCTGTAAGAGGCCATGTTGTTGTACTTCTGTCTCAAAAATTTGCTGAAGATGGACTATTCCATGCCAGTCCTGTCCAGGGATTGAGCAATCCCTTGCTCTAAAGATATGCTAACTGGAGGCAGCGAGAGAAGGATAAGCACCTTGATGGCCAGGAGGAAACCTTTTGTCTGGACTTATCACCAAGAAAGATGAACCACACCTTGATGGTCTGGGCTTATCAAAAGAAGGATAAGCACCTTGATGGCCAGGGGAAAACCTTTTGTAAGAAAAGGATAAGCACCTTGATGGCCAGGAGGAAACCTTTTGTCCGGACTCATCATCTCGAGGAAGAGAGCCATCTCGAGAGGTGGAGGGGGGGGATACTCATATGACCCTTACCCAAGCCCCCAGGAATGTCACGTAGGCAGGAAAAAAACAGGATAAAAGGGCGCAGGAAAAATCATCATCATCATCGTCGTCTTCTTGAGGGAGAAGGCAAGAGAGAGAGAGACAGAGAGAGGGTTTACTGCCTTCTGATCCCTCGTTGCTGCTTTGCTGCTTTGCTGCCCTACTGTCTACGGAGCTGCCCTACTGTCTACGGGCTCTCCCGGCCTTGCTGCACGAGACGCTGCTGCTTCCACCACCACCACCCGTACTGCTTGGCACCAGCCCGCTGCTCTTCGTTGCCTGCTTGGACCCCGGACCAACGGATAACGGGACACTGCTGCATCGAGTTGGTGACTATCCCCGCTTACCACAACTCTTGCTTTTCTTCTTACCTTTTCTATCGCCCGTTTTCCCTTCCCCGTCTCCCTAAAAGTCTAGGATTTGTAATAAACTGGTTGGACCAACATTTGAACCGTTGTTTCTTAATCTCACGCCGGGTATATTAAAAGAATCTCCTCTCACTCCTATTAATTGGAGCGAGACATTATTTTTTGGCGTAGTCTGCAGGATACCCGCCATGAGAGTGTTGTCCTTCCAGATATAGTCTGAAACTTTCCTGTGTGTACTTCCTGGAGTTGCAAGGAGCGATAATTTTGATAATTTAAACGTGAGCACCTCTCCAGGAAGACCGCTCCATACTCTGAACCTTTACTGTTTATGTGTATACCTCTCGAGGACGTATTAATTAATTTTGATTATTTGCATTTGTTTAATACGTGTGTGCCTCCTCGGGAAGACCTCTCTGCATTTTGTGATTTAAGTATCTTGTAACTTAAGTGTGAAATTTGAACTTTTTCTTTTCGTGTGCGCCTCTTGGGGAAGTGAGGAAGTGATATTTTTGACGTAAACGTGTGTGCCTCTCCAAGAAGTTTATTCACTTCATTGAAACTTAGTAAGTGTCATCTGAGAAACTTAATGGTTTCTTGTTGCTTGGATCTTAGGTGTGTGCCTTGAAGCTTGACGTTTCTTTTGTGTGGCCTGGCAGGATAGCCAGGAGTGATTTGGGTATTAGCATTTCCTTTGCCAGTGCTGATTGAGCCTCTTGGTCTTTTGTGTAAGGGAGGAGTGATTTGAGAATTTGCATTTGTTTGAACTTTTTCTGTGTTCACCTCCCGGAGTTGCAAGGAGTAAGGGTGTCTTGTAACCTAGGTGTGGAGTTTGCTGTTTGTCTGTGTGGCCTTGCAGGGAAGTAAGGAGCCAATTAACCTAAAAGGTGTTGTTTTAGTCTCTTGTCTTTGTGTGCTCCTCTCAACAAAAGGGAGGCGTGATTGGAGTATCTGCATTTGTTTGATAGGTGTGTGTGCCTCCCTGTGGAGGGGTAAGGAGTTAAGTGTACCTTCTCCTCCCCTAGTGTAGATCTTTTAGCGTATTGAGAAATGAGTGACAGTATTGCCACTATGAAAACTGAAGATGTGTTATTTGACTTTTTAGAAAAGCATGGTGCTCGACCCTCTTTATCAGGGGTGGATTGGGCACGACAAAACTGGCATAACTTGCAGGGTGTTTCAGACCGTATAAGTGTTTTGCAAAACAATGCTCGTAGCCGAGCTGGTAAAGGAAAATCGTTTATTTGTGAGGTACTCGGGGCTGCTTTAAAGGCTGCCGTGGAGTTCCGAGATGAACAGCTTAGGGCAGAGAACCAAACTATACAGGCGCTGCAGGAAACAGTTAAAACAACACAAGAATTGGTAAAAGCTTTGCAGAACCAAATTGGAAACCTTGAGGAACAATTGGAAAGAGAGAAACGCAATTCGGCATTGTTGCAAATGGCGTTTAAGGAGCTTTTTACTAGTAAAGATGCTGGTGACACTGTTATCCACAGTGCACCACAAGAAAAACCTTATTCTCAAGAGGGATTGAAAGAAATAAAGGAAAGGCTAGATAAATTAGAGGCCTTTCCAACCCAGTTGCGTCCTTTAATAAAAACTGAGTATACATTTGATAATGGTGAGGATTTAGACCCTCAAATGAACGTTAAAGAAATTCCTTTCTCAGCAACTGAATTAGCAAAATTAAAAAAGGATTTTAGCCGGTCTCCAAAAGAATCTGAAACGGAGTATGTATGGAGAGTTAGTCTTACTGGTGGAGACCAGATTCTGTTAACAGAAAAAGAAGCTGAAGGTTATTGGGGACCAGGAGTATTTTTAACTACTGGCAACAATCGTGCTCCTTGGTCCTTAACACAGAGGGCTGCCTATTGGGCAGGTGGTCTTAACCCCTTAGAAAGGGGAGACCCTCTTGCCATTACTGGAACAGTCGATCAATTAGTAGAAAGTGTTCAAAAGGCTGCCTGTCTCCAAATGATGTATGATAGAAAGCTGCAGCCTCACCATGAATCACCTATGATGATGCCTGTTGATCCTGAAAGGATGACTCCTTTAATCAGGGGGCTTCCAGAATCATTGAAACCCATAGGCATACAACTGCAAGGAAAAATACAGCTTATGTCTCAAGGAGATAGAGCTCAGGCAATGTTAGAAGGAACTGTAACTTCTAACCATCTGCCGTCAGGACACAAAGTATGGACATGGGGGGAGGTTGCCCAAGAATTAATTAACTATGGGAGAAAATATGGGCCAGTGATTTCCTCTACTAAATTTGAGCCAAGAGGAGTAAGGCTTGCAGCAGTCAGCCTTGCCCCTAGGCCACCCAGCCCAAAGCTCAGTGGGACTGGGAGGGTCTCATTGCCAGTAAAAACAGGTAGGCGAAATATTGATCATAAACGTAATTTTCTCTGGATAATGGGCTGGCAAAAGGGTGTTCCACGTGATTTAATGAATGGATTACCCACAGTCAGGTTAGAGAAATTAGTTAACTGGTGGCCAGAACAAAAGCTCAAGAACCTCCAGGAAAGCTGATGCTTTCACCCCTTCCCCCTGGTGAGCGGGAGGTGGGGGGTGGGCCGCGAAGGGTGGATACATTAGAAAGCTCACAACAAAGGGAAACAAGATCCTCGATTTAACACCTTCTGTCCCAAGGCTTCACCACTCTTTCCATTTACCTCTGTGAGTCACAAACCAGTGGAACCGTATTAACAAAGCCCCCAAAAAAGGGCAAGTCGGTGTCTTGTTTTTATTTTACAGAAGATCTCCGAGGGACCTTGACTGAACACAGAATGGCTGATAGCTGATTTTAACCATTTGTGTTTTGTGACAGAAAAATTGAAGATGTGATCATACTAGATTGCTGAATATACCTCTTTAATTACATGTTTTGGTTGCAATAGTATTTTGTTTTGGGTTGTGGGTTGTGATTGATACCAGTTCTTGGATCTGTTAAACTTCACAATTGGGTTCAGAGTTTTTACTGGTCATCCTGGTTTTCTGGTACTCACTGCACAGTGATAACATTCCTTTTGACCCCTTTTCTTTCACCCCTTTTTATCAAACTGATTATGATTTGCATGTATCTCCTCTGTGGTGTTTCCAAATTCCTAACAAACTGGGAAATGAACCAATGGACCCATCTAATCTGTTAGATGTGGTCACAAAAGAAATCTATCATAAAGCCTTTAGCACTGATGCTTTTCAATGTCACATCAGTCCAGGAGTTCCATCCAAAACATGGTTGTTGGAAAGTGTTTAAGTTTTGATAAGAGCTATGTATGTTTCTGGGATTACCCCTCTTCTGGTTTATACTGTGGGGGTATCCTACACACATTATCCTGTGAAAAGTTCGTTAGACTATAACAGTACTTGAACTTGCCAAACTAGTATTTATATCTCACACAGCATTCGAATTGCTTCAGAAATGCTCAAGTGGAAAATTCTCAAGACACTAAATCATCTTTCAGAACATTACATGGCAAGTCCACGTATTGTCAAATTGGACTAGGTATGCTTTTGGTGAATTAACTGAAGTGTAATATTGTATGGCTATTCATAAACATCACAGCTTCCACTGAAGAATTCCCACCTGGATCCTGGCTTACACGGGGACTTCCTGGGTGGAAAAAGCAGCCAACGCGAATACCTCTATTTGTTTTACTTATTTATTATTGGTTGTTGTTAAATGTATGGTTATTGTCAAACGTATGGTGGTCTCTTTTCATTTTCTACCTTTTATTCATTATGTAATATTTGTGTCACCACTCCTGAAGAATCACAGGGGGGGGTGTCGGTGGCAAATTAAATGACTCCGCTTGTTGTCTAAAGATTGATGATAATGGTAAAGTTGTTAAATAAATTGCTGAAGGTATATGGAAAATTGTGCATGTTCCCGTACAAAATTGGAAAGGCCCAGACCTTGACCTTCTTTCCTGGTTCCCAGGTGGTCCATGGGCGAATGACTCTCATGCTTGTTCCGTGTATGATTCCATGTTTTATTCAACTTATACAACCTGTTGTATCCTCTATGTACTTTGTAACCAAGCCAAAAAAATCCTTTGTAGCAATTGTGTAACATTTAACTCCCTCTTAGCACCCATCCCTCTTTTCCCTTATGCTTACTTTTTTTTTTTTTTTTTTTTTTTTTTCCTTTCCTCACCACCGTGCATCAATTTCAAGCAACCTTTGAGCCACCGGGTGGTGTGAAGGACAGAACTGTTTTTATTCTTTGTCTCAAAGCTTGCTTCTAAGGCGTTTCTGGTGATAAGACGACTGCTGGGGGGGGTGAATGGTGTGTGTCACCATGCCACTGTATCTCTGCTTATGATTGCAAAGATAAGCAGAAGCAAGACAAGCAGTCTTTTTCAGGGGTACGGCTTGAAGGAGCTGACCACTGCAAAAGGTGATAATGCTTGTGCAGGGCAAGGAAGGCGCCACCCCCTGCTGGCTTATCTGTTGGCCCAGGAATGTTACACAAAACTGAGACAAAAGAAGAAGAGAAAAAAACCCACAGAAATTGGGGATAAAAGGCCCTCACCAAACTAGGGACTTTGGAGACAAACTCCCAAAGACACCTTTGACGGAGAAAAACTCCCAAAGACACCTTTGACAGGCTGAACTCCTGAGGCCTGCTTGCTGCGGAGCTGCCTGGCTTTCTCCCATCTCCCGTGGTGACCAGACTGGTTCCTGAGATCAACGGACCTACAACGTACCTTGCTGGACCCACGGTGGTGACTATCTCTTTTGCTCTCTACAGAGATTCCTTGCTTTTCTTCTTACCTTTTCTATCGCCTGTTTCCCCTTCCCCATCTCCCTAAAAGGTTAGGATTTGTAATAAACTGGTTGGACTAACATTTGAACCGTTGTTTCTTAATCTCACGCCGGGTATATTAAAAGAATCTCCTCTCACTCCTATTAATTGGAGCGAGACACCATCCTATTCTGTAATACCACCTCGCTAAGTGTTGAAACTTCTCCCTGTAATGTCCTGATTGCATCAACAGTGGCATTTTTGATTATTTCCAAGGTTGCTGAAATGTTAACAATCGCTTTCTCTAACTCACTCCTAGGGACGGGATAAACCACCTGACGAAACTATGAAAGCCAGTTGGCTTCTCTATAAGGGGGTTATTTACACGTTTCACCCTCTTCCAAGAAGTTCTCAGTATTCCAGGAGGGAGGATCGTTTTGTTGTGAATGGAGGTATAAGGCGCTAAATATCCCCCTTCACAATGTCCCCTCCAGTTCCTCGGTAAAGTCTTTCTTGCCTGTCCATCACCACAAAGCCACCACAACCCTGGTCCCAAGGGGCACTTTTCCGATCCTTTGTAAAATGCAATATTAGAACAAGGGCCATTTGTTTCATTTTGCCTCGAGCTCTCAAGGTTGCACACCGGCGCTCCGCCCCATAGGGACACATTAAATTCCCCTACACTTACTGGTTTACCAGTGCCATTTCTCCTTATTATTGCAATGTTACGATTTGCCCAGAGTTGTAACTCAAATTTAGGTCCCTTTACTTCTGCAGTTATAATCTCATTTATACACCTACGTCTACCTCCTGCCCCTTTCCATAATGTCCAATTAGTGGATGGAATCCCATATTGAGGGAGTTCCATTCCTCCCCTCGGTAGGGCGGTACAAATCCAGCAGTCTGATAAGTTGAAACGCTGGGCCATTACCTGCGTAACGTTGATATACCCGGCGCTTTCCCAGGCTTGGGCAATACCTATTGTGGACACTATAAGCAAAGGCGAAAGTGTGAAAATAACTGACAGACTCCGTTGTTTGGACAAAACAGGATTTCTTGAAGTTATCAGTGGATCCTTTTCTGGGTCTGTTTTAGGCTGTGGTAGTTCGGGTCGTGGTGGTCTGTCATCTGGTCCCGATCCAGCTCTGGGCCTTCCTAGGAACCAACGCTGAAAGGCAAGAATCTGGGTGTTGTTGCTAAACCTTTACCCATTCCAGCTTGGCCAACTCGGGTATGAGTATGGGAAAGGATCATGCTTGTTGTCATCATACTTCTTGTGAAGGTTGGGTTTCACTCTCCTTGACGGGATCCACAGAATTTTCCCAATTTCCTCATGTTTTACTGCAACGTATCCCCTTCCCCACACTAGTATTCTCCACCCCGCGTCCCACGACCCCGTTATCTGTTTTGATTTTGACTGGAGGCCCTTCACCCAAAATCTTTGGCTGCCAATGCTTCTGTACCAGTGTTCGTTTGCTATCACCTCGCTCAAAATGATTCAATGCATAGAGAGCTCTAGCTAGGATTTCCGCTTGCCTACCCACCTGTCCCTGTAACCTTCCCCCTCCCCAAGAATACTCAGATTATCTTTGAGGAGGCGGCAGTTGGCATGCTCCACAATGGCTTGACCCTGGGAATTCCCTGGGATTCCAGTGACATGATGGATTCCCCACCGAGCCAGCCATTCTTTTGTGGAGCGCAAGGTGAAGCAAGATCCATTGTCTGTTTTAATCTGGCTAGGTAGGCCAAGTACAGCAATGGCTGCCGCCCAGTGACCCTGTGCCACAGATGAATTAGCCTTGGCATGCTGAGTGGCGACAATGACAGTCTAGGCTGTATCCACTGTTACCGCTAGCCACTTTCGAGGGCTCATGCGATCATCCCATGTAAAATCTGTTTGCCATATCTGCAAGGGGCCTAAACCACGGGGATTAACTCCGGTACCTATGACTGGTGCGGAGTTACAATGTGGGCATGCATGTACTACATCACGTGCGACGGACAACGGAATAGAGTACACTCTTGACAGTGCGCGACCCCCGATGTGGAGGGTAGAATGGAGGTCACGGGCTTCCTGTACTGTCAGGACCTGCATGCCCACAACCATGTCTGCTGTGGCATTGCCCTTGGTGAAAAACCCAGGTACCTCTGAGTGACTCTGCACATGCAGGGTAGCAACGGGAGCCGAGCGTGTCATTAAAGCCTCTTCCAAAATAAAGGAGGCCTCAGTACTGGGTGATCCTTCCTGCCCCATTCACGCCAAGAGCCTTGCAGCGAATGCAGAGTCCGTAATGATGTTACAGGGTATTTCACGCCACAATCACACGGCCTGCGCCACTGCCCTTACTTCAAGTAGCTGGACACTAACTGTCGGATCCGTAAAGACAACAGTCTCCCAAGAGTTACCAGAGCGCCACACAACCGCGCCCTGCTTAGTGACAGAGGATGCATCGGTGAACAAGGCAGACCCTTGCAGCGGTGAAGTAAGAACTCAGATACGCAGTGAAGTTTGGAGTGGTTTTGCCAAGTCGAAAATAGGCAACAAGTCCGAGAATGTAAGCGAACCTCCAAAATTGCTAAGAGACAAAATGAGAGAGTCAGGAAGCAGCTGCACATCACAGAGAGAGCTCGGTAGATAGATAATCGCGGGCTCTGCACTAAAGACCCACAAGAGGAGCAATCGGGATTTCCTGAGAAGCGCTGCCAGGATCTCAAGCCAAGAAGTAAAGGCATATGTGGGCTGTACAGAGAACACCCACCACAGCAGTTGAGGTTTTGCAGTGAGGGAGTTCCCTAAGATGGCAATGGCCCCTGCTTCGCATCTACAGACGGCCACTTCCAAACCTAGGGCGGGGTTGAAACGCGCAAGCGAGCTGTCCATACAATTTTGCAAGATTTCTTGCCATGCTACCGCCATCTCCAGTGTAAACTCCCGGGGTTCCCTCGGGTCAGAGCCCTTCAACTGATCATAAAAGGGTTTCATCAGGCGAGGGGGTATGCCAAGTGCACTCCGAATCCATTGAAGAGCTCCCACAAATTTCTGCACATCCCACAATGTTCTAATTTGTGGTTGGATGTCTAACCCTATCGGGCACACAATATCTGGGCCAAACTTGTATCCAAGGTATTCAACCCCTGGTCTTCTTTTGACCTTTTTGGTGGATACAGTAAAGCCATCATCAGTCAACGTGGTTACGGTGTGCGCCTCAAGCGTCTGAAGGCGCAACTCAGTGGGGGCAGCCAGGAGGAGATCATCCATATAATGCATAATCATGCATTTGGAGAAATCCCTCCTAATTGGTTCCAAAATCTTGCCCACCACCAGCTGGCAAATAGCTGGGGAACATGTCATTCCCTGCGGGAGCACACGCCACTGATACCTCTGAGCGGGACCTTGGTTGTTGAGAGTTGGTACTGTGAAGGCAAATGCTTCCCTGTCTTCCTCCGCAAGGGGAATAGAGAAGAAGCAATCTTTTAGATCAATAGCTACCAATGGCCATCCTTTAGGTATAGCGGATAGTGTCGGCGCCCCCTGCTGGATTGCTCCAAACGGTACAAGCTGGGCATTAACCACACGCAGGTCATGCAATAGGCGAAAGGCACCAGTTCATTTTCTAATAACAAAGACTGGGGTGTTCCATTGGCTGAGAGAAGGTTCAATGTGTCCTAAGTGAAGCTCTTGCGATAGTAAGTCTGTGAGCGCGCTAAGTTTCTCGTACAGAAGGGGCCACTGATCTACACACATGGGGCGCGTTTCCCGTTTCCACTGCAATGGTATTGCGTGCACGGTGGACAATTGGTAGACAGTGGCCCTTATGATAAATTTGTAATATGTGCACCTACACTGTTTAAGAAATCTCGGCCAAGCAGTGACCCAGGTATATCAGCGACAAGCGGCACAAGCAATGCAGGTCTTTCTAGAGAACCATCTCTATTGACTATTACGATCTCCACCTCCACCAATGCTCTCTTGGTGGGGACGGTCCCTCCAACTCCTTTCACTATCTGAGAAGAACCCAATGGCCATTCTCTCGGCCAATCACATTCTGAGATTACCATGACGTCCACCCCAGAGTCGATGAGTGCCGTGATGGGAACAGAATAGCGACTTGAAAAATCAGGCAGAAGGCCAATGTATGAGAGAAAGGCTTTGACTAATGGGCGATCCCGACAGTCTAGGGCTAATGCCACATTGGGCGTGTTGCTAACCTGGGGGGCGGGATCGCCAAAACCAGAAGGTTGGGTCTGGTTATTGGCCCATCCCGAGGAGCGTAGGAGGGACCCTGAGCCTGAGGCGCCCTCCCCCAATCGTTTCCCTGCGGTTGTGCCCTGCAGCTTCTACACTGCGGGGCAACGTGTCCCCTCTTGCCGCACATCTGACACAATCTCCTGCCTGCACCTCGGCTGCCTCCTCCTGCATCTCTGCACTGAGCCCTAATATGGCCATATTGCCCGCACCTAAAACACGGACCCAATTTCGCGGGTCGTCGTTGTCCAGCGACCACAGCCATAGCGCCAATGACAGCTGCTACTATCCCCTCGTTAGTTACTGGGGCAGCCTTCTGTTTATCTAACACGTACTTTATGGCTTCCCCTGGAGAATTAAATTTTCCGGGGGCTGTTCTTAACAATGCCTTAACATCTTCTAAGGACTGCTGTTGTAAGCAATCTAAAATTACTGGATTGTGAACAGCTCTCGGCAAGTCTGATCTTTCCACCGCTTTGATCAGTCTATCAGAGAAATCCTGAAAGGATTCCGTCAAACCTTGGACGATATCAGTCCAAGGGGTAGAAGGCTCAGCACTTCAAGCAAACTTCCTAAATGCTGCAATCGCTACATCGGATGTGGCTATTAGTTCACCTGGGCGCAATTGAGCGACCTGACCCTGGGGTGAAAGCATACCGGCTGCTGAACCCATCAACCTCTGTATATTGGTCCCGTGTACAGCATGCCCCGGGTCGGTCTGCGCCACAGCAACAATATGCTTAAGTTGATTAGACCACTCCTCTTTCCAGACAGTGAATTGAACCGGTTTTAATACAATGCGCATGAGACTTTCTATGTCATATTGTCACGGAGTTATCTAGATCAATCTGTGTCTGTGACAAGGGGGGCAGTAAGCCCGTGGGCCCCCTGGCCCCTGACAAATGGGAAGGGAAAAAGGGAAAGGGGTAGGGAGATGGGAGATGGGCTCAAGGAAACAAACAGAGCAGCGGCAACGATCTAAGGAGGAAAACTTATTTAACTACCTATGATGTCGGAATGCAAGATAACACACTATAAAACAATCTAATTGAAATTGAGGCTAATAAATCAAGTGAAATAAGAGAGAGAGGTTTCCGAAGACCAAGAAGCCTACTTTGAAACTGAAGGTGCTGCGGCTCGGAAGCACACCCACACCCACTGGCTGCCAGGCAGTGACAGAGAGAGTGAGCGGTTGTTTCCGTGACGTATTTTCCTCTTTGAACGCAAGGTCCTCTGGGATGTGTAGTTCTTCTTCTCTGTGCTCCACGTGATGTTATGATGTGGAATACTAATAACAAAAATTAAACCATGACATTCCACCCCTTATTCTACATCACTACATCATGCTTAAAATACGTATATATATATATACAAATAAACAATACTTAAAAATGCATTACACACACAGGTCTATATACATATATATACATAGAATTACTGACTGCACTCCCCCAACATCAAATTCCCTTGTGGTACACATCGAACACCCCCATCTGTTGTGGGACAAGGTCAACCAGGGAGAATGGGCCTGAGTAAGGAACTGCTAAGATAACAACAGCCCGATGCAGCTGAAGTGGAACCATGGATCAGGGATACGAAGAAGCACTTTACCTGATGCCCCATGATGACATGATTTATGCAAGAGAGGACTCTGGGAGTGGGAAGGGTCGTGCGTGGGGTTGCGTATCAGGTGTACGGGACACGCATGTGTGGAGGCCATGCTGGTATATAAGCCGTGTGACGCAGCATTAAATTAAGAGTTGAGACCTCATGGAGTCCATGAATATGTCTCTCTCTCCTCCCGGTTGAGGACTCGGGATAAGTTGGGTTAATTGACGGTGTTGTATTAGGCACAAGCAGGCTTCGGGCTGTGACGCGTTAGCCCCTTCCCCACTCTTCAAGGAGCAGTGCCGTGCGCACCTCTAGTGGGCATACACAACAGATGAAAAGATATATAAGTGAGTGTTTTCTTGAATAAATTGCCATTTCACCATTCACCATATTGCTGCAGTTGTGGTACTTGACCAGGCCGCTCCAGCCCAGGTTCACCGAATGGACAGCAGTCCACATGACGGTCACGTCACCATCTTTCTGCATCACCCACCAAGTGCACCCAGGTCCCTGGGCAAAAACAGTTCCACGGAGAGGTTTGCCCTTTCCAGAGGCTGGAAGGACCCACACTGCTTTCCCCTACATGTTCTTTACATGTACCACAGGGACCTTATCTCCTTCTACAGTATGTAGGGGGCTGGATTGGGTAGGACCATCAGGATTGACAGGTCCTCTGGTATTGACCAAACAGGTGGCTTCTGCCAAATGCTTCTTCTAGTGCTTCAGTGTTCCACCACCCATTGCCTTCAACATAGTTTTCAACAACCCATTGTATCGTTCAATTTTACCAGAAGCTGGTGCATGATAGGGGATATGATAAATCCACTCAGTGCCATGATTTTTGGCCCAAGTATTTATAAGGGAATTTTTGAAATGTGTCCCATTATCAGACTCAATTCTTTCTGGGGTGCCATGTTGCCACAGGACTTGTTTCTCATGACCTAATATGGTGTTTCGGGTAGTAGCATGGGGTACTGCATATGTTTCAAACCACCCAGTGGTTGCCTCCACCATGGTAAGCACATAATGCTTACCATTTCAAGATCGTGCCAAGGGGACATAATCAACCTCCCCATATTTATACTTTTGCTATCGCCCTTCCCCCCAGAGAGGTTTCATCCTCTTGGCTTGTTTAATTATGGCACATGTCTCACAGTCATGAATAACCTGTGCAATAGCGTCCATAGTTAAGTCCACCCCTCGGTCTCTAGCCCACTTATATGATGCGTCCCTTCCTTGACGGCCCAAGGTCTCATGGGCTCATCGAGCTAGAAATAATTCACCCTTGTTCTGCCAGTCCAAGTCTATTTCAGCCACCTCAATTCTGGCAGCTCGATCTACCTGATGGTTGTTTTGTTGTTCTTCAGTAGCCCGACTCTTAGGCACATGAGCATCTACGTGACACACCTTTAAAACCATAACTTTTGTTTGGGCAGCAATGTCTTTCCACAGTTCAGCAGCCCAAATAGGTTTACCCCTCCGCTGCAAATTATTGTGCTCCCAGCTCTGTAACCACCCCCATAAGGCATTTGCCACCATCCATGAGTCGGTATGATAAAGCATTGGCCACCTCTCCCATTCAGCAACATCTAAGGCCAGCTGGACAGCCTTTACCTCTGCAAATTTGCTTGCTTCTCCTTTTCCTTCAGTGGCCTCTGCAACCTGTTGTGTGGGGCTCCACACAGCAGCTTTCCATCTGCGATGCTTCCGCACAATACGACACAATCCATCAGTGAACAGGGCATATTTCTTTTCATTTTCTGGTAGTTCATTGTATGGTGGGGCCATACAATGCGGACAATGGGACGACTGAGGTTCCCCATCCGCGCTGGTTGTGTAATCAGTGCAATCCACTTGCTCCAAATGGCATCAGTAGCACGATGGGTGGAGGGAACCTTTCCTTTAAACATCCAGTTCAATACTGGCAGTCGAGGTGCCAGAAGGATCTGCGTTTCAGTACCAACTACTTTAGAAGCAGCCCGAACCCCCTCATATGCGGCTAAGATCTCCTTCTCAGTTGGGGTGTAGCACTCTTCAGACCTCTTGTACGCTCGACTTCAAAATCCCAGGGGTCGGCCTCAAGTCTCTCCTGAGGCTCTTTGCCACAAACTCCAAGAGGGACCTTTCTCTCCAGCAGCAGTGTAGAGGATGTTCTTTACATCCTGTCCCATCTGTACTGCCCCCAGGGCCACGGCACGGGCTATCTCCTGTTTAATCTGTTCAAAAGCCAGCTGTTGCTCAGGACCCCATGTAAAATCATTCTTCTTCCGCGTCACCTGATAAAGGGGGCTTACAATGAGGCTGTAGTTTGGAACATGCATCCTCCAAAAGCCCACTACGCCCAGAAAAGACTGTGTCTCTTTCTTGCTAGTGGGTGGAGACATAGCAGCGATTTTGTCCATCTCATCTGCTGGGATGTGACAATACCCATCTTGCCACTTTATACCTGGGAACTGAATCTCCTTGGCAGGTCCTTTTACTTTGCTTCGCTTTATAGCAAATCCAGCTTGCAGAAGAATTTGGATTATTTGCTCTCCTTTCGTGAAAACTTCTTCTGCTGCATTGCCCTACACAATGATATCATCAATGTACTGCAGGTGCTCAGGCGCACCACCCTGTTCCAGTACAGTTTGGACCAACCCATGGCAAATGGTTGGGCTGTGTTTCCACCCCTGGGGCAAATGGTTCCAATTATACTGAATGCCCCTCCAGGTGAAGGCAAACTGTGGCCTACATTCTGTGGCGAAAGGAATGGAGAAGAAGGCGTTAGCAATTTCAGTGGTGGCATACCATTTGGCTGCTTTTGACTCCAGCTCGTACTGGAGTTATAACATGTCCGGTACAGCTCTACTCAGAGGTGGTGTGACCTCAGTCACCGTCAGCCTCCAATCCAGTGAAATAAGAGAGAGAGAGTTTTCCGAAGACCGAGAAGCCTACTTTGAAATTGAAGGCGCCGCGGCTTGGAAGCACACCCAGGCCCGCTGCCAGGCAGTGAGAGAGAGAGCGAGCGTCGCTTCCGTGATGTATTTTCCTCTTTGACCGCGAGGTCTCCTGGGACATGTAGTTCTTCTTTGTGCTCCACATGATGTTATGATGTGGAATACCAATAGGAAAAATTACAAAACCATGACATTAATATAATACAATCTAATTGAAATTGCGACTATTAAATCAAGTAAAATAAGAAAGAGAGAGAGTTTTCCGAAGACCGAGAAGCCTACTTTTAAATTGAATGCGTGTGTCTTGGAGGCAAGTTTGGGACGTGTAGTTGTTCTCTGTGCTCCACATGATGTTATGATGTGGAATACCAATAGCAAAAATTACAAAACCATGACAGTATATAAGAGATGTGAGAACTTGTAATAAAGGATTTTTATTGTTCACATCCGAGTATGCATCAGACGCTGCAGTGTACTACTACTATTTTGACTACCACATACAAGAAGTGCCGTAAGGAGGATCAGGGGAACTACCCGCCTGTCTGCCTGACCTCGGTACCAGGGAAAGTTATGGAGCAAATCTTCTTTGGTGAGATCACACAGCATGTGCATGGTGTCTAGGGGATCAGGCCCAGCCAGCATGGGTTCATGAAAGGCAGGTCATGCTTGTCCAACTTCATTTCCTTCTACGACTGGGTAACCAGACTGGTAGACGAGGGAAAGGCTGTTGATGTAGTCTACCTAGACTTCAGCAAAGCCTTTGACATGGTCTCACAGTATTCTCCTGGGGAATCTGGCTCCCCATGGCCAGGACAGGTATACCCTTCTTTGGGTACGGAACTGGCTAGAGGGCCATGCCCAATGGGTAGTGGTTAATGGAGTTAAGTCCAGCTTAACCTGTTACAAGTGATGTCCCCCAGGGGTCAGTACTTGGGTCCATCTTGTTTAATATCTTCATTGATGACCTAGATGAGGGGATTGAGTGTACCCTCAGTAAGTTTGCAGATGACATCAAGTTGGGAGGTAGTGTTGATCTGCCTGAGGGTAGGGAGGCCCTTTAGAGGGATCTAGATAGGCTGGATCGCTGGGCTGAGGTGACGTAGCCGTCAATTAACCCGACTTATCCCGGGGCCTCGACCGCCCGGGGGAGAGAGAGACATAGTCATGGATGCCATGAAATCTTCTCTCAATTTATTGCTGCGTCACACACCTTATATACCATCCTAATTCCCGCGCAGACGCGTACACCCGCTACGAAAACCCGATGCACGCGAGAACACCTAGCCACACACCTACCTAAACCCCCGCCCACTATCTCAACTATTCCAGAACACTCCATCTACAGAAAGCTACTCTCTATGCACTCATCAATCCTTACATAGGCAACCAAGTACCCCAACATCTCCCCCCTTTCTTTGCTAATGTGAAACTTCAGAATTACAAGTGAACAGTGGTTGATAGACATCTCCGTGTGGTGCACTTAAAACTAAGTTAACTGTAAGAAGATGATTCACCGCCTGATCTAACACACGGCGGACAATACGGATTATAACAGGAATCACACAGACAGCGAGTAAAATAACAACTAAAATAGTCACACCCAAAGTGAGAAGATTCTCTAATTGGCTAGGAAGGCCAAACAGATTGGAAAAGAAGCCCCAGTTATTGTCCTTAATTATCTTGAATGTTGAGTCGGCTATGTCCTTCGCCTCTCGTCGGATCTTCTCTATAGCTGACGATGCATTCGCGCTGAAGTCCAGGCAGCAAAAACCTTTTAAGCCTAGGTGTTGTTCCATCTCAGCACAACCTAGACCAGTCCGAGCGAGCAGAAAGTCTATCGCCATCTTAGTCTGAGTCAACCCGGTATCGAGGGAGCTCAGGGAAACGGCTATGTCAGTTAACGCACGAGAAGTGCGATTCGCGTTTTTCACCGCCCAACAAGCAAGCCGTTCAGTCGCACGTGTATTACGAACTACTTGGGGCCAGATAAAGATAGTACCTATAACCTGGTGTACTTTTCCATCAAGATACACACGATCATTGCAGTCTGGTGTCAACTTCTCTATATCCCGTCGCCATCACGAATCCTCAGTGAGGAATCGTTGAATGTCATGTGGCGAAGTAGGTGCTATCCCTAGCCTGCCCAAACTGCAAGGACCACCCTTGGGTCGAATGGGTATAACCGGATAGACATATCCTGACCCGCAGATCAAGACCATACCCGGGGACAGGTGTATAGGGGCATCATTCTCCAACTCGATCGTCACGTAGACCGTGGTGTTGCTTCCGGGGAAGGTCTCACTTTCCCGCGGATTATAGTCCCGGCTGCCTTGCAGCCTTGCGTTAGGTGAGTCGGAATGAAACCAAACCCACCCCACTGCTGACGCATTTGGACGCACGGTGGCCAGGGCCTGCCATCGAACATTGCCTGCTCGAGGACCCTGGGGCTGTTGGAGAACAAGTAACCCCGTCGCTATTGCTCTTTGCCACAGGAGACCATTTCCTCGACTGGATTGTCCTGTGCTGTGCCAAATCCCTTCGCACATGCGCCTAACAAGAGGCAGACGATTACCTCTATCGTTCACCACCCTGATCCGATTCAGGATATCATCATTGGCACAAGCCGTCCTGTTGAAACGAGGAACTTCTGCATAACGTATAGCAAGAGCACAGGTACAGAATGGATCACCTACCGCCGAGAGCGCCAAACACACTGTGGAAGAGTTAGTCAGTTTTGCATACTGCAGCCAAAAATTCCCCAATGATTCGGGGGTCGTTAGAGTCGACACCTGCGTTGTTCTCTCCGGCAGGGTCACTCCCAGCAGCAGGAGCAGAAGCAGAGGCAGCAGTAGCTGGCAGCCACGGCCGGACCAGACGGGCAGGAATCCACTGGGTTCCGGCTCCTGTGGAAATACAAGCATAACCTCGGCCCCATGTGAGGAGATCTGCAGGACCCTCCCATTTATCTGACTCAGACGCCCGAAAGCGAACCTTCGGGACTGCCTTACCCCCAAGAAGAGACACCACTATAGCTGGCTAGTTGAGCACTATCAGTGCCTATTGCAATATCATGGTCAGACAAGCCTTGTCTCCCCCCTCCCTTAATCACGTTAGCTGCCATTTCAGTGTCTGATTAGTGCGTTTGACGATCACTCGGTTGGTATTGTTGTACAGGATGTCAAGCATGTGGCGTACCCCTTAACTCCTGTAATAACAGAATTAGTGTCTTCTAATGGCCATTCAGACGGCCAATCACTTGACTTAATGATGGTAACATCATCCCCGGTATCTACTAGGCCTAATAACTGTCAACCGCCTACTAAACATGGTAACGATGGTTTGTCTTTCGTCACTTCCAAGTCCACCAATTTAGTCCTCGATGCCAGGTTTAGTCAAAGAATGAAAAAGGGATTAATAGTGCTTTTTTTTTTTTTTTTCTTTTGACTTTCGGAAATAACGCAGAAGGTGAGGGTGACCAAACCGTTATGTTAATCACCCCAGCATGGTCAGCATCTATAAGTCCTGGTAAAAGAAAAGTCCTATCCATGTAACATAAGAACATCCTAATAAGAAAGCGCTACACCTGTCCCCAAGGGGGCCCGTGACACCTGTTGGAATGAGAGTCACGGTGCTGTCAGTCTGCGGCACTGACTGCGCGCTGGCCAAATCCACTCCTGCACTACTGGCGGTTGCTGGCCTGAGTGAGCTGACCAGGCAGTGGCTGACCGATTTAGGACCGTATTTGCTGTCATGCTGTCATAGCGCACGGTCACGCACTCCACTTCCTGTTTCCCAGCAGATCGTAGGGCCATACAGCAACAGGGAATTTGTATCGGCATTCTCTCGCCCCATGCAACCCCCTCCTGCATTGGGGACAGGGTCGATCTAGAATAGCACGAGCAGGTTCATTCAGGTTGTTTACAGTCCCTCTGTACATGACTAAGCTCCCCAGAATTGTAGCACTTCATTCTTTGAGCTGTTCCTGCATCGAGTCGAGAAACGGCCCAGAAGTGTAATGTAGGGCTGGGCAGCCTCCTGCTTAACTAACCTAATTGAGGCATTAAACAAATTAATATCAGGTATCCAAAAGATAACATGTAACACCAAAGTCTTAACTTGTTCAATGCATTGCTTGTCCATTTGTGCCTGGGCCTGAGGTGTTGCCCAGACCCTCTCCCTCCCTCTCAAAGAGGGTGAAGTCAGTCAAGTTATTCATAATCTGGATGGTAGCCTGATCTCACTATTCAATCATAAACACAGTGTACTGCATGAGAGACAGGATTAGCACTTGTACTGCCTCATAAGGTAGGGATTCCCACTCCGTAATATTGCACCTCGGTACTGTTCTTTCCTGCATTCATCCCAATTACATACAGGCTGCAGAGATGCAAGGAGGAGGGCAGGAGCAGAACGACCAGCTTTGGGGGTGGAGGAGAGGGTGGGAGGGGAGGCAATAGGGAACAATTAGAAGAAATTCTTCCTTGTCGAATTTGCTTAAGCCCTTGCATTATTTAGTGCAAACAGACAACAGTTTAGCAGCTGTTCTGTTGTTAGCAATAGAAGCCTCCCAGAGTTTTATACCAATTTTATCCCAAAGCTCCCCGTCAAGAGAGAACCCAGTTTTCAGAAATTCGGAAACATTTTTACTGCAACCTGGAAATAAATCCCAAAGGGGTCCCATTCTGTGTTAGTCAGCAACTGATTAGAAAGAAGCCTTCAACTTTTACTCTGATTATCAATTTGAAGGATCACTAAAATTTATGCAGCAAATGCTTGAAGAGTGCTCACAACCATGCTCTTAAACTAATAGATGATTAATGGTCGTACAACTTTATGAAGTTGCATGTCAGATAGAATCATTATTAGTGGGCAAATGTGCCAAAAATGTGTTTGCAGTGGATGCGATAGGGAGTGCCAGCAGGGCGTCCCCTGCTTCAAAGTGCACTTTACCTTTCTCACCCATCACAGATTCTCTCCTGCTTTTATTTCTCTCAGAGTCTGAAGGGTATTCTCAATTTGTACACTGCATCCGTGTGGCCAGTGCGAGATACAGAGCCCAAGTGGAACACCTGCTCAGAAACGTGTTAAGCTATTAAGATCAACTCTTTTAGTGTGAGCCTTTGTCTCAAGTGATGCATGGTCATATTTGAAAAATCCTGATTAGTGGGTTGAAGGAGAGGCAATCACTCTATGATATAGGGTCATCCCCTTCGCTTGAGATTTCTTTCCAGGTTTCGTCTTTGCAAATTAAGAAAAGCTAATTGATAGGCCAATAACATCACAACCGAACATTACTCATACATGAAAGAACAATTCCTGTAAATTCCAGCATTGGTAGCATCAAATTCTACTTAAGTTGCATTCGATCTATTACGTAAATAGAAGAAGCACACAATAACCTAGACAATGCCTAATAATTCTAATTCCTGAGACCTGCAGTGGTAAAATTCTCCTATTATGTCACACCACTGTTATTTGCAGTACAACATGTTACAAAGCAGTACCAGTAAGAAGTACACAATCCAAGTCACTATGAGAGCTGAATGCAAGTGTCTGCCTTGAGATAAGGCCGAACATATCGTAGTCAGACACACGTAGGGCCAGTCCTGACGATTCCCATAGGACCGCCTTGACCAGACTGCCAATCAAAGGGGGTGGTGAGCTCCATCTGTATCATGTCCAATAGGGCTTGGCAGGCGGGACTTTCCAAGCCGGACTTAACTTCTTAGCTTCTTAATTAGCTGCCAATCAAAAGACTCCCACGTAGGCTGGCCGTGAGGATCCTGTACCACGGGGCAGTCCTCCCCCCTCTGACAGTTACGGGATAACATCCCCTTGAAGTGCGCAGTTCTTAACAATCATGTGCCAATGGCCCAACGGATCTTTAAGGGGTGTTGCTGAACTGCGTTCCTGCTGTTGTTGCGCAGGTAGAATTTGCACTGCCTGAGCTAACGACCTAGAGTTCACTGAAAACCGCCGGAGTTCTTTTAACAACCTCTCAGGCAAATCATCCCCCTCAAAATCTTAAGTGCACTGAGCAGTCCCGCGGCCTCCCCCAGAAACCACTGAAGGACCAACAGCTGCCGATGGCATACTAACGTCTGAGGAGTTGCCTGAACTGCTCACAGGAGTCGGGTGCAAAGCAAGAGAGGCAGCTAAAGCAGAAGGGGCCGGCGCCTGCACAAGATCGACCGCAATACCGGGGGCAAACGGCCCCTCCTCTGCGAACAAGGAATCTAAGGCTTTTCCCTCGGTGACCGGGAAAGCCTGAGCTAACTCCCGAGAATCATCACAATCCTCCCCCTTTTTCTCTCCCTTTATCTCCCCAGCACATTCCTGAGCCGAATCACCAGAGAGCAGCTGGAAACTCTCCCCTGAGTTGTTAGAGCTCGAATTTCCTGGCTCTGCTGCTTTCAGCAAGCCATAAATGGCACCCACAGCTCCCATCCGAACACTCCACGATTCGCGAAATCTATGGGGGCAAGCTCGTAGCACCCCCCAAGCAAGGATAAGCTGGAGAGCAGAATTATTCCCTGCCCCAGCGGGTGATAGTAACTCCATCCCTGTGGCTTGAACCTTATTCAGGTCCACCGCCAGTGCGGCTGACTCAATCAGCCCCCCCCGAATCATCCATAGGATGAGCCTCTCCGTGCTGTTGGAGGACAATGTGCCCCCCCGCGTCTTACGCCAGCACTTTTAAAACTTTTACCGTCTCCTTAACGGATCCTGCCGCCATAGTAGAGACCAAAATTGACTGGACCCGTCCCTCACTGGACCCATCCACTGAACCCGTTCAACGAACCTGTCCACTGCCTCCGGAGCAACCTCTCACCAGACCCGTCCGCTCTTCCCGGACCCGTCTGCGCCGCTTATCACTCTGCTTACTGGTGCACCAAACTCTACGAAAGAATAAAAACAATCACTCTCCACAAGCACGATACAAGCACTCTCCACAATCGCAAATCATGCACACTATCACGTCGGAGTCACCACTTGACGTAGCCGTCAATTAACCCGACTTACCCCGGGGCCTCGACCGCCCAGGGTAGAGAGAGACATAGTCATGGATGCCATGAAATCTTCTCTCAATTTATTGCTGCATCACACACCTTATATACCATCCTAATTCCCGCGCAGACGCGTACACCCGCTACGAAAACCCGATGCACGTGAGAACACCTAGCCACACACCTACCTAAACCCCCGCCCACTATCTCAACTATTCCAGAACACTCCATCTACAGAAAGCTACTCTCTATGCACTCATCAGTCCTTACATAGGCAACTAAGTACCCCAACATGAGGTGAATGGGATGAGGTTCAACAAGGCCAAGTGCTGGGTCCTGCACTTGGGCCACGATAACCCCATGCAGCGCTATAGGCTTGGGGCTGAGTGGCTGGATGACTGTGAAGAGGAAAGGGACCTGGGGGTGTTGGTTGATGCTTGGCTAAACATGATCCGACAGTGTGCCCAGGTGGCCAAGAAGGCCAATGGCGTCCTGGCCTGCATTAGAAATAGTGTGGCCAGCAGGTGCAGGGAGGTAATCATTCCCCTGTACTCAGCACTGGTGAGGCCGCACCTCGAGTACTGTGTTCAGTTTTGGGCCCCTCACTACAAGAAAGACATTGAGACCCTGGAACATGTCTTAGAGAAGGGCAACGAAACTGGTGAGGGGTCTGGAGCACAAGTCTTACGAGGAGTGGCTGAGGGAGCTGGGATTGTTTAGCCTGGAGAAGAGGAGGCTCAGGGGAGACCTCATTGCACTCTATAACTTCCTGAAGGGAGGTTGTGATGAGGAGGGGTTTGTCCTCTTCCCCCAGGCAACAAACAGGACCTGAGGAAATGGCCACAAGTTGTACCAGAAGAGGTTTAGATTAGCCATAAGGAAAAACTTTTTCTCTCAGAGAGTGGTCAGGCACTGGAATGGCCTGCCCAGGGAGGTGGTGGAGTCGCTGTCCCTGGCAGTGTTCAAGAGGTGTCTGGATGATGTGCTACGAGATATGGTTTAGTAGCTTGTGGTAGCAGTGGTAATGGGAGGGCAGTTGGACTAGATGATCTTGTAGGTCCTTTTCAACCTTGTGATTCTATGATTCTATGATGTGGAATACTGATAACAACAAATCATAAAGCCATGACAGGTTATGAATTAGGAGTATTAGTGTCTGAGTGGTACAGTGAATTCTGCGGGACTATGCAAAGCATGAGCCCATTTGGGTGCCCGAGCTGTGCCAGATCACTAATATCACAGAAGCATAGAATGGCCTGGGTTGAAAAGGACCTCAAAGATCATCTAGTTTCAACCCCCTTACCATAGGCAGAGTTGCCAAACACTTGACCAGGCTGCCCAGAGCCACATCCAGCCTTGCCTTGAATGCCTCCAGAGATGGGGCATCCACAACCTCTCTGCACAACCTGTTCCAGTGCGTCACCACCCTCTGAGTGAAAAACTTCCTCCTAATATCTAACCTAAATCTCCCCTGTGTTAGTTTAAAAACTTTCCCCCTTGTCCTATCACTATACACCCTTGTAAACAGCCATTTCCCCCTCCTGTTTATATCCTCCCTTCAAGTACTGGAAGGCCACAATGAGGTCTCCCCGGAGCCTTCTCTTCTCCAAGCTAAACAAGCCCAGTTCCCTCAATCTTTCTTCATAGGAGAGGTGCTCCAGCCCTCTGATCATCTTAGTGGCCCTCTTCTGGACCCATTCCAAGAGCTCTAAATCTTTCTTTTGCTGGGGGCCCCAGGCCTGGAGCCTCACAAGAGCTGAGTAGAGGGGGACAATCACCTCCCTCTCCCTGCTGGCCACCCCTTTTTTAATGCAGCCCAGGATATAGTTGGCCTTCCAGGCTGCAAGTGCACACTGCTGGCTCATGTCCAGATTCTCGTCTACCATGACCCCCAAGTCGTTCTCCGCAGGACTGCTCTCAAGATGTTTTTCCTCCAGTCTGTATGAATACCTGGGATTGCCCCGGCCCAAGTGCAACACCTTGCCCTTGGCCTTGTTGAATCTCATTAGGTTTTCATGATCCCACTTCTCCAGCCTGTCCAGTTCCCTCTGGAGGGCTTCCCTTCTCTCTAAAGTATCAACTGCATCATGCAGCTTGGTGTCATCTGCATAGTTACTGAGGGTGCACTCGATTCCATTGTCTGTGTCATTGATGAAGATGTTGAAGAGCACCAGTCCCAAGACATACCCTTGGTGGACACCGTAGTCGGAAAAGATGGCCGAAGTCATGACATCCACCAGTACGGTTAAATCATGATTAACTTTATTACCCTAAAGCCGTACTTTTATCGCAAACAGGTGAGGGCATACAAAAATCACACATGCTCATTGGTAGAAAGCTTCTACAATAACAACCTTGAGCCCCCCCCTCCATAGCCGCGAGCCGTTCTTTCTTCTCCTACAGGTGTCCTTGGTTCTCATGCTGTTTATCCTGCTCTGCAGCTGCTGCTCTGTGAAGTCCTTATCTTGCTCCATAGCTGCTGCTCTGTAAAATCCTTCTTGTATTCCCACAGGACACCACTTGTGACCAGCCTCCACCCAGACATAGAACTATTAATCACAACCCTTTGGCTGCAACCAGCCAACCAGTTCTTAAATTTATCAAACAGTCCATCTTGCAAATCCATATGTCTCCAATTTGGAGAGAAGGATGTGGTGAGGGACCATATCAAAGGCTTTGCAGGAGTCCAACTGTTATAGTGCAATGGAATCCACTCTTCTCACCCTCACCTAGAGGTTCAGGGTCCAGGCAGACATGGGGAGGATCCTGACCACCAGTGAAGACTGAGGCAAAGCACTTATTGAGTACCTCAGTTTTTTCCATGTCTGAGGTAGCCTGTTCTCCGTTCTCATTTATCAGAGGGGGAACACTCTCCTTGGTCTGTCTCCTCCTATGTACCCGTAGAACCTCTTCTTATTTTTCACATCCCTTGCCAAGTTGTCATGGAGTTATCTCTGGATCTATCTGTGTCTGTGACAGGGGGACAGCAAGCCCACAGGCCCACCGGCTAGAAAAGGGGTGGGGGGGGGGAAGGGAACAAAGAGGGGGGAAGGGAACCAAGAGGGAAAGGTATAATAATAAAGGAAAAAAAAAAAAAAAAAAAAAAAGCAGAGGCAAAGATCTGAGGAGGAAAGTTAATTTACTAATTATAATAACAGAAATACAAGTTAATTGGGATTGAAGCTAATAAACAAAATAAGAGAGAGTTTCCAAAACCAAAAGCCTTACTCTAAAGTTGAAGGCAAGGTGGTCAGGGAGCATGCACTGCCAAGACAAGCAGCAAAAAAGCGAGAGTCTTGTGACTTGCGAGCAGTTTTATCTTTCCCTCTGAATGGAAAACGGAAACGCAAAGTCTTGTGGGGTATGTAGTTCTTCTCTTCTGAGACGGGAATACCTGCAACAATCGACGATCCACAGAACTGGAGCATTAACTCTTTAACTCCCAGTACACTACATGATGTTATGTTATGGAATACCAATAACAAAAATTCATAAAAACATGACAACCTGGTTCTCAGAAGAGAAGAACTCACTCAGTATCTGTATTTATAATATTCTGAGGAAACCTTCCCCAAAGCAAGAGAATACTGAGTGGCAGGGAGTATGGAGGGGCTTGGGAGAGAATTTAGAGAGATCGACATCCTCGATGTCATGGAATTCTACTCCTGAACATCTGCAAGATCCTGAGAGCCTAAACAGACATTTGAGACAGGGGTGTGACTCAGGCAGATCTGAGGAGGCACAAATGATTTGGGGCCTGGCTAATGCTTAATGGGCTTTATTCAGTACTATTCTAGAGAGGGACAGAGTCTCCAAAACTGAAAGGGAGAGTCTCCAAGCCGAAAGAGAGAGTCTCAGGGAGAGAGTACAAAATGAGCGAGAGTCTCCAAGCTGAGAGGGAGAGTTTCCAAGAGAGTATCCGAACTGAGAGGGAGAATCTCTGGGTCCAGAAAGATTGTCTCCTAGTCAAGAAACAGTCTCCAAGCTGAAAGAGAGAGTATCCGGGAGAGTCCAATCTGAGAGGGAGACTCTCCAGGTTCAGAAAGAGAGTATTCTAGCAGAGAAACAGAATCTCCAGAATGAGCAAGAGTCTCTGAGCTGAGAAGTCTCCAAGCTGAGAGAGAGAATCTCTAGTCCAAGTGAGACACCTTCCAATCTGAGCGGGACACCCTCCAATCTGAACAAGACACCCTCTAAAACAAACGACACATTCTAATCCTAGCGAGACACACTCTGAACCAAGCAAGACACCTTCCAAAACGAGTGAGACTCCCTCCAATCCAAACTAGACAGTCTTCAAGCCGAACAAGACACCCTCCAAACCGAACTAGACAGAAACCGAGCCGAGAAGGAGAGAAAGAGCATCAAAACTGAGCAACCTGTTCAATCACAGGAGTCACCAAAATCGATGTCAGTTACCCCTGTAAGAGGATGGGAATTGAAACGAATATCACCTCGTTTAGAACAGAAGAAAGAGGAAGAAGATTCGATAAGAGAAGAGGAGAACGTAGAGGAAGAATATCCAGGGGAGTGGACCCTATTTCCAGGGGAAGAACCCTCAACAAGACCACAGTTGCCAAAGCCAAGGAGGGCTAAAAGAGAAGAAGGTGATGAATACATTGTCATCATTACTACTTGACCTCTGAAAATAACTGAAATTTGAGGTTTGAGAAAAGACTTCTCACGTCACCCAAATGAACCCACTGTCTGCTGGTTACTTCCATGTTGGGACAATGGGGCCAACAGTGTGTTGCTAGATAGTAGAGAAGCTTGCCAAATGGGTGGCATTGCTAAGGACTTAGCCATTGACAGAGGTATTAATAGATGTCAAGATGAGGCCTTCAGCCTCCTGAAAAGAATGCTATTGGCTATAAGGGAAAAATGTCCCTTGAAAGATGATCTGATGCCTGAGATAAAGAAATGGACTACTGCGGAAAAAGGCATCCATTATTTAAGAGAATGTGCTGTGGTGGAAATGTTACACGACCCAATGTTCATTCCTGATGATCCAAACCAAGAGCAAGATCATGAGAAAGTCAGGTGTACACCAAATATGTGGTGTAAATTCACAAGAAATGCACCAGATAAGTATGCTGGATAGAAGACTGGATAGAATAGAGAGCAATCCAGAAGATGTGATGGATGAACTGTCTACTGTGCTTAATAATGGTGAATCTGATGAACCTGAAGAGACACCTGATGAGGATCAGGATTATCCAAACAGCCTAGTAGAGGGGCAGATCAAAATGATTTCTTCCTGACCTGGGTCATCCAATTCTCAACTATTAAAAGAAGATGTCCGCCTGCTAGAGCAAGTGACAGTAGTAAGACTATCTCATGTATTGCCTCGAGGAAATACCTACATGACTGAGAAGATATGAAGAACTGACATAAAAAACCCAATCCTGCACTTCAAGCACAGGTAAAAGAATTACAAGACAGATGTCACGGAGTTATCTAGAGCAATCTATGTGTGTGACAGGGGGGCAGTAGGCCGGTGGGTCCCCCTGACCCCAAAAATGGGAAAGGAAAAGGGAAAGGGGTAGGGAGATAGGAGCTGGGCTCAAGGAAACAAACAGAGCAGCGGCAACAATCTAAGGAGGAAAACTTATTTTACTAACTATGATATCGGAATGCAAGATAACACAATATAATACAAACTAATTGAAAATCGAGGCTAATAAATCAAGTAAAATAAGAGAGAGAGAGGTTTCCGAAGACCGAGAAGCCTACTTTGAAATTGAAGGCGCACAGCTTGGAAGCACAACCACACCCGCTGCCAGGCAGTGAGAGAGAGAGAGCAAGCGTCATTTCCGTGACCTATTTTCCCTCTCTGACCGTGAGGTCCCCTGGGACATGTAGTTCTTCTCTGTGCTCCACATGATGTTGTGATGTGGAATACCAATAGCAAAAATTACAAAACCATGACACAGATCAACCACCAAGGCGAACTCCTCAAAAATGTGATCACTTAGTCATCACAGGCTTCAGATTGTCCGTGAAGGGAAGCTTTTCCTTCACAGCTACTAACATTCACTCCCAGAGGGTGGCGGCTCCATCCAAGCATCTACTAATCCCTCTGTCAATAGTTGGGTAGCTGAAAATGCCTCCTAGTTGGCGAGCTTCATTACCATCTAGAGACAAGCTACTGGCCCCGCTGTCCCAACAGCGAAGCAACCAGGTAACAAGACATTCATTCGGGCACCGTGTAAACTCCCTTCTTGAGCCTTGGATTTCAGTCATCTTCAGAGGTCGACGAACAGTAATAGAGACTTCCTCCTCATCACTCTCCTCTTCATGCCTCTTAGATTTTCCTTGTGCCTTTCTCAGTGCTGAGGATGGCCCCTCACCTGGATCTTCCTCTGCCTCCTCCTCTGCTTGTTTTTTCCGTTCTAGACGTGAGGATACCCGTTTCCATTTCTTGCCTTCCACAGGGGCAACTGATATTGTTACTGGTGCCTCCTGTGACTGATCAGATTTGACTTGGGGATTTCCCCCTTTGGCTTGAACCTCAGCTCGGAAACTCTCTCTTTCCAGAATAGTATTATATAGAGCACGGTAAGCACAAGCCAAGCCCCAAATAAGTCATACCTCCTTAGATCTATCTAAGCTGCACCATCCCTGACTCAAATACTGGCTTAGTTTCTCGGGATCCCACAGGTGTTCAAGAGTGAAATCCCATGACATTGCGGGCCCCCACGCGTCTATGATTTTTCCTAAATCTCTCCATATTCCCTGCCAGTCAGCATTCTCTGGTTTTGGAGGAGACTACTACTACATAAAACGAATGGAGGAGAGTACATTCAGGGAGAATTACATGAGCATGATCACTAATCCGGCTTTCAAAAAACGTGTAAGAAACTGAGAAGACAGCCTGGAAACCGGATTGAACATCGTATTGTTTGTAAAATTGGCTATTCCATCTGGAATGTAGTTGTTTGTAAAATTAGCTATTTCATCTGGGATGTAAGAGTCAAAATTCAAATTATAACACATTGCATATAAGTACTAGGCAGGTGTCTCCATCAGTGCCCTTATTTGGTAATATATGAACACAATTCCACAACAGTAAATCATGACATTCGTAATTGGCCAATACGCTGAGAAGATCATAATTGCTTTTAATCCCTTAGACAGAGCAGCTAGAATAAAGAGTGGATTCATAGCCGGTAGCTGCTAAAAAGGGAAGGAAAAAAAACGAACCAAAAGAAAAGACACTCTACAGTGTCTGGAATTTGGCAGACTGCCCAGACTACAATCTAATCTATGAAGGTCAAGTAGCAATGCTTTTGCAGTCTCTGGCTTAAAGAAATCCTTTTATTTTTTTTCCCTACTAACTTTTCACTAACGTCAAAATCTTATGCTCATGCCCACATTCTCCACTAAAAAACTGTCATGGTGTTATCTAGATCAATCTATGTCCGTGACAGGGGAGCAGTAGGCCCGTGGGCCCAAAAATGGGAAGGGAAAAGGGGAAGGGGTAGGGATGTGGGAGCTGGGCTCCAGGAGACAAACAGAGCAGCAGCAATGATCTAAGGAGGAAAACTTATTTTACTAACTATGATATTGGAATGCAAGATAACACAATATAATGCAATCTAATTGAAAATTGGGGCTAATAAATCAAGTAAAAGAGAGAAAGTTTTCCGAAGACCGAGAAGCCTACTTTGAAATTGAAGGCGCACAGCTTGGAAGCACAACCACACCCGCTGCCAGGCAGTGAGAGAGGGAGAGCAAGTGTCGCTTCTGTGAGGTATTCTCCTCTTTGACCGTGAGGTCCTCTGGGACGTGTAGTTCTTCTTCTCTGTGCTCCACATGATGTTACGATGTGGAATACCAATAGCAAAAATTACAAAACCATGACACAGATCAACCACCAAGGCGAACTCCTCAAAAATGTGATCGCTCCAGTTGCTGCGGGACATGGCAAAAGCCATAAGGACAGTGATCATGACTCACAGGAGAAGAACGACAGAGGTAACAAATAGAGGGGTCCTGCCACCAGCCATGGTGGGAAAAGGACAATAGAATGTATTGGACTGTGTGGATTCAATGGCCTGGCGTATCAAAACCACAGAAATATAAAGTACTGCTGGACGTGGGTGCACAGTGCATTCTAATGCCCTCGAGTCACAAAGGGACAAAACCGATTCATATTTCTGGGGTGACTGGGGGTTCCGAAGAGTTGACTATGTTGGAGGCCAAAATAAGCCTCGCAGGTAAAGAATGGCAAAAACATCCTTTTGTGACTGGCCCAGGGGCTCCATGCATATTTTTTATTGATTACCTTAGAAGGGGGTATTTTAAGGATCCCAGTGGATATCTAAAGGGCCTTTGGAACAGCTGCTGTAGTCACAGAAGGTGTTAAGCAGCTGTCTGTTTTGCCTGGCCTGTCAGAAGGGGTTGCTATGACTGGAAGAGCAACAGGTTCCGACTGCTACAAAACCAGTGCACAGATGGCAGTACCGCACTAACAGGGATTCCTTGCTCCCCCTCTATAAGTTGGTTTGTCAACCAGAGAGTCAGGGAGTGATCAGCAAAACTCACTCACCTTTTAACAGCCCTATATGGCCAGTGTTTAAAGCCAGTGGAGAGTGGAGGCTGATGGTAGACTCCTGTGGCCTGAATGCGGTCACACCCCCACTGAGTGCTGCTGTACCAGGCATGCTAGAACTCCAGGATGAATTGGAGTCAAAAGCAGCCAAGTTGTATTGTAAGGCAAACAAGGGCGATGACAGAGACTTTATTTGAGACACACGCGCTACAGAACAAGATATCAAAGAAAGAGGAACCAACTCACACCCCCCCAGAAACAGCCTTGGGAAAAAAAATGTGAGTTGAGGAATGCAGCCTTCCCCAGTTCGAACTCTGGCGCAACAGAAGAAGGGGGGAGAACCCGCACAGATTCTGGCAGAATTTGAGCTCCTGGAAGCACTGCTGAGACAGGGAGAGAGGAAGGGTGGATCTAGGCTCCCCCAGCTCCAGGCACTCACATGAGCAGATGTTTGTTCAGGCTGTGACCTAGGAGTTTCACTGCATGGTATGCCATCACTAACATTGCTAATTCATTCTCCATTCCTTTGCCCTCAGAATAACTTTGTTTTCACGTGGATGGGTGTTCAGTATACCTGGATCCGACTGACCCAGGGTGGAAACAGCCCAACCATTTGCCATGGGTTGATCCAAACTGCATTGGAACAGGGCAGTGCTCCCGATCACATGCAGTACATTGATGACATTATTGTGTGGGATAATACAGCAAGGGAAGTTTTCAGGAAAGGACAAAGAATAATCCAGATGCTTCAGCGAGCTGGTTTTCCTATTAAGCAAAACACAGTGAAAGGATCTGCACAGGAAATTCATTTCCTAGGAATTGCAGAGTCTGGTTGGCGACCTGTAACTAGAGGTGTTCCCCAGGGGTCAGTGCTGGGTCCGGTCTTGTTCAACATCTTCATCAAGGACCTTGACGAGGGGGTAGTGGCCACCCTCAGCAAGTTTGCTGATGATACAAAGTTGGGAAGATTGGCTGACACACCTGAAGGCTGTGCTGCCATTCAGCAAGACCTGGACAGGCTGGAGAGCTGGGCGGTAAGAAACCAGATGAGGTTTAACAAAAGCAAGTGTAGAGTCTTGCACCTAGGGAGGAATAATTGCATGCACCAGTACAGGTTGGGGGATGACCTGCTGGAGAGGAGATCCGCAGAGAGGGACCTGGGTGTCCTGGTGGATGACAGGTTGGCCATGAGCCAGAGTGTGCCCTCATGGCCAAAAAGGCCAATAGCATTCTGGGGGGCATTAAAAAGAGTGTGGCCAGCAGGTCAAGGGAGGTGATCCTCCCCCTCTACTCTGCCCTGGTAAGGCCTCATCTGGAGTACTGTCTCCAGTTCTGGGCTCCCCAGTGTTGCAGAATGGCTAAAAGACCAAGGGGGCCATGGGTCTCTGGGGGCATTGTACGAGCAAGACATAATAGGCAGCAGCGACTATGTGGCCGCGGGATAGTACGGCCTGCTGAAAAACACCAGCTGGCTGCAAAAAACAAGGTCAGCCTGGTCTTGTTCTGGTAGGAAACAACTAAGGAGGGAACTGAGATACGGGTAGAATGAGGGGGAAGAGCAGACCCCTGAGAATGGTATCCTGATTGTAGCTATGGCATGTTGCCATGGGAAGTAAACAAAGGCGGTGGGTTTTACAACCAATCAATTAAAGCCAAGAGTAATAAAACCAATCAGCTTGAACCAAGTGTGACTTGTAGACTATAAAAGCAGTTTGACCACAAGCAATAAATGGAGTTTGATGCACTCATATTGGGTCCTCGTCATCTCTCCCCCGCGCCGATCCACAAACAGCTCAGATTCCGGGAACCCAGCCTCAATCCGCGGCAATGGCCTGGATGGTAGCTTGTTCTCGGCATTTATCATAAACATGGTGTATTACATGGGAGACGGGATCATTTGTAACAAGATTTTCCAATTGTGAGGGGTCATAACATAACTGTCACCAATTGCAACCAAATATTGTATGTAAAGGCAGACTGAATTCCGTAATCTCTCACTGACTTCCTTAGCTCATTTACTGCATCATAAGGCAGGGATTCCCACTGCGGGGACTGATTTGGATGATGCAACACAGGAAAGGCTTGCAATGTATCGGCATCAGCCCGTAATATTGCTTCTTTTCTGCACTGCTCTAATGCACTGTAGTACACTTAGAAAAATTTTTCTTTCCCACACCCTTTAAATTATTATCAGGAGGGAAGTAATAAATGGAGTATGATGCACTCATATTGGGTCCTTGTCATCTCTCCCCTGCGCTGATCAGAGAACAGCTCAGATTCCGGTAACCCAGCCTCAGTCCATGGCACCCAGTACAAAAAAGACAGGGATCTCTTGGAAAGAGTCCAGCGGAGGGCCACAAAAATGGTGAAGGGCCTGGACCATCAACCGTATGAAGAAAGGCTAAGTGAACTGAGTCTGTTTAGACTTGAGAAAAGAAGACTGAGAGGGGACCTGATCCAGGTCTATAAATATCTAAGGTGTGGGGGGCAAAGTGGCAAGGCCAGACTCTTTTCAGCAGTGTGTGGAGACAGAACAAGGGGAAACGGCCAGAAACTGGAGCATAGGAAGTTCCGCACAAATGTGTGCAAGAACTTCTTAATGGTGAGGGTGACGGAGCACTGGAACAGGCTGCCCAGGGGGCTTGTGGAGTCTCCTTCTCTGGACATATTCAAGACCCGCCTGGACGCCTACCTGTGCGACCTGGTGTAGGGAACCTGCTTTGGCAGGGGGGTTGGACTCTCTGGAGGTCCCTTCCAACCCCTATGATTCTGTGATTCTGTGAATAAAGTGGCAAAATGGATGACGTCACATCCAAGCAGATGTGATCAACAAAATCACTGCCGTGTCTCCACCCACTAGTAAGACTGACACAATTTTTTTCTGAGCATAGTAGGCTTTTGTAGAATGCATGTTCCAAACTATAGCCACATTGTAAGGCCCCTTTATCAGGTGATGCAGAAGAAGTATAATTTTTTGTTGGTTCGTGAGCAGCAGCAGGCTTTTGAACAGATTAAACAGGAGATAGCTTGTGCTGTGGCCCTAGGGCCAGTACGGATGGGACAGGATGTAATGAACATCCTCTACACTGCTGCTGGAGAGCAAGGTCCCAATTGGAGTCTGTGGCAAAGAGCCCCCGGAGAGACCCAAGGATGACTCCTTGGATTTTGGAGTCGAGCGTACAGGGGATCTGAAAACTGCTACAATCCAACTGAAAGGGACATCTTAGCCGTGTATGCGCGGGTTTGGTCTGCTTCCAAGGTAATCAGTACTGAAATGCAACTTCTTCTAGCATCTCCACTGCCGGTGCTCAAAAGGATGTTTAAAGGAAAGGTTCCCTCCACCAATCATGCTTAAGATGCCAATTGGAGCAAGTGGATTGCGTTGATTATGCAACGAGCTCAGATGTGGAATGTCAGCTGTCCAGGAATTTTAGAGGTGGTCATGGACAGGCCTGAAGGTAAAAAGTTTGGAACATCACCAGGAGAGGAGGTGTCACGTGCTGACGAGGCCCCACCATACAATGAACTACCAGAAAATGAGAAGAAATATGCCCTGTTCACTGATGGATTGTGTCATATTGTGGGGAAGCATCACAGATGGAAAGCTGCTGCGTGGAGACCTGGACGACAAGTTGCAGAGGCCACTGAAGGAAAAGGAGAATCAATCCAATTTGCAGAGGTAAAGGCTGTCCAGCTGGCCTTAGATGTTGCTGAATGGGAGAGGGGGTCAATGCTTTATCTTTATACTGACTCGTGGATGGTGGAAAAACCCTTATGGCATTGGTTACAGCAGCAGGAGCAAAAAAACTGGCAACTGGTAACAAATGGGTAGACCTATTTGGTTTGCTGAACAGTGGAAAGACATTCGTGCCCAAATAAAGAATATGGTCGTAAAGGTGCCCCATGTGGATGATCATGTACCCAAGAATTGGGCTACTGAAGAACAACAAAATAACCATCAGGTAGATCGAGCAGCCAAAATTGAGGTGGTTCAAACAGACTTGGATGGGCAAAACAAGTGTGAATTATTTCTAGCTGTCACGGAGCTATCTAGATCAATCTGTGTCCGTGATGGGGGGGGGGGGGAAGTAGGCCCGTGGGCCCCCGGCCCCTGACAAAGGGGAAGAGAAAAAGGGAAAGGGGTAGGGAGATGGGAGCTGGGCTCAAGGAAACAAACAGAGCAGCGGCAACGATCTAAGGAGTAAAACTTATTTTACTAACTATGATATCGGAACACTATAATACAATCTAATTGAAATTGAGGCTAATAAATCAAGTGAAATAAGAGAGAAAGAGGTTTCCGAAGACCGAGAAGCCTACTTTGAAAATTGAAGGCGCCGCGGTTTGGAAGCACAACCACACCCGCTGCCAGGCAGTGAGAGAGGGAGAGCAAGTGTCGCTTCTGTGAGGTATTCTCCTCTTTGACCGTGAGGTCCTCTGGGACGTGTAGTTCTTCTTCTCTGTGCTCCACATGATGTTACGATGTGGAATACCAATAGCAAAAATTACAAAACCATGACACAGATCAACCACCAAGGCGAACTCCTCAAAAATGTGATCGCTCCAGTTGCTGCGGGACATGGCAAAAGCCATAAGGACAGTGATCATGACTCACAGGAGAAGAACGACAGAGGTAACAAATAGAGGGGTCCTGCCACCAGCCATGGTGGGAAAAGGACAATAGAATGTATTGGACTGTGTGGATTCAATGGCCTGGCGTATCAAAACCACAGAAATATAAAGTACTGCTGGACGTGGGTGCACAGTGCATTCTAATGCCCTCGAGTCACAAAGGGACAAAACCGATTCATATTTCTGGGGTGACTGGGGGTTCCGAAGAGTTGACTATGTTGGAGGCCAAAATAAGCCTCGCAGGTAAAGAATGGCAAAAACATCCTTTTGTGACTGGCCCAGGGGCTCCATGCATATTTTTTATTGATTACCTTAGAAGGGGGTATTTTAAGGATCCCAGTGGATATCTAAAGGGCCTTTGGAACAGCTGCTGTAGTCACAGAAGGTGTTAAGCAGCTGTCTGTTTTGCCTGGCCTGTCAGAAGGGGTTGCTATGACTGGAAGAGCAACAGGTTCCGACTGCTACAAAACCAGTGCACAGATGGCAGTACCGCACTAACAGGGATTCCTTGCTCCCCCTCTATAAGTTGGTTTGTCAACCAGAGAGTCAGGGAGTGATCAGCAAAACTCACTCACCTTTTAACAGCCCTATATGGCCAGTGTTTAAAGCCAGTGGAGAGTGGAGGCTGATGGTAGACTCCTGTGGCCTGAATGCGGTCACACCCCCACTGAGTGCTGCTGTACCAGGCATGCTAGAACTCCAGGATGAATTGGAGTCAAAAGCAGCCAAGTTGTATTGTAAGGCAAACAAGGGCGATGACAGAGACTTTATTTGAGACACACGCGCTACAGAACAAGATATCAAAGAAAGAGGAACCAACTCACACCCCCCCAGAAACAGCCTTGGGAAAAAAAATGTGAGTTGAGGAATGCAGCCTTCCCCAGTTCGAACTCTGGCGCAACAGAAGAAGGGGGGAGAACCCGCACAGATTCTGGCAGAATTTGAGCTCCTGGAAGCACTGCTGAGACAGGGAGAGAGGAAGGGTGGATCTAGGCTCCCCCAGCTCCAGGCACTCACATGAGCAGATGTTTGTTCAGGCTGTGACCTAGGAGTTTCACTGCATGGTATGCCATCACTAACATTGCTAATTCATTCTCCATTCCTTTGCCCTCAGAATAACTTTGTTTTCACGTGGATGGGTGTTCAGTATACCTGGATCCGACTGACCCAGGGTGGAAACAGCCCAACCATTTGCCATGGGTTGATCCAAACTGCATTGGAACAGGGCAGTGCTCCCGATCACATGCAGTACATTGATGACATTATTGTGTGGGATAATACAGCAAGGGAAGTTTTCAGGAAAGGACAAAGAATAATCCAGATGCTTCAGCGAGCTGGTTTTCCTATTAAGCAAAACACAGTGAAAGGATCTGCACAGGAAATTCATTTCCTAGGAATTGCAGAGTCTGGTTGGCGACCTGTAACTAGAGGTGTTCCCCAGGGGTCAGTGCTGGGTCCGGTCTTGTTCAACATCTTCATCAAGGACCTTGACGAGGGGGTAGTGGCCACCCTCAGCAAGTTTGCTGATGATACAAAGTTGGGAAGATTGGCTGACACACCTGAAGGCTGTGCTGCCATTCAGCAAGACCTGGACAGGCTGGAGAGCTGGGCGGTAAGAAACCAGATGAGGTTTAACAAAAGCAAGTGTAGAGTCTTGCACCTAGGGAGGAATAATTGCATGCACCAGTACAGGTTGGGGGATGACCTGCTGGAGAGGAGATCCGCAGAGAGGGACCTGGGTGTCCTGGTGGATGACAGGTTGGCCATGAGCCAGAGTGTGCCCTCATGGCCAAAAAGGCCAATAGCATTCTGGGGGGCATTAAAAAGAGTGTGGCCAGCAGGTCAAGGGAGGTGATCCTCCCCCTCTACTCTGCCCTGGTAAGGCCTCATCTGGAGTACTGTCTCCAGTTCTGGGCTCCCCAGTGTTGCAGAATGGCTAAAAGACCAAGGGGGCCATGGGTCTCTGGGGGCATTGTACGAGCAAGACATAATAGGCAGCAGCGACTATGTGGCCGCGGGATAGTACGGCCTGCTGAAAAACACCAGCTGGCTGCAAAAAACAAGGTCAGCCTGGTCTTGTTCTGGTAGGAAACAACTAAGGAGGGAACTGAGATACGGGTAGAATGAGGGGGAAGAGCAGACCCCTGAGAATGGTATCCTGATTGTAGCTATGGCATGTTGCCATGGGAAGTAAACAAAGGCGGTGGGTTTTACAACCAATCAATTAAAGCCAAGAGTAATAAAACCAATCAGCTTGAACCAAGTGTGACTTGTAGACTATAAAAGCAGTTTGACCACAAGCAATAAATGGAGTTTGATGCACTCATATTGGGTCCTCGTCATCTCTCCCCCGCGCCGATCCACAAACAGCTCAGATTCCGGGAACCCAGCCTCAATCCGCGGCAATGGCCTGGATGGTAGCTTGTTCTCGGCATTTATCATAAACATGGTGTATTACATGGGAGACGGGATCATTTGTAACAAGATTTTCCAATTGTGAGGGGTCATAACATAACTGTCACCAATTGCAACCAAATATTGTATGTAAAGGCAGACTGAATTCCGTAATCTCTCACTGACTTCCTTAGCTCATTTACTGCATCATAAGGCAGGGATTCCCACTGCGGGGACTGATTTGGATGATGCAACACAGGAAAGGCTTGCAATGTATCGGCATCAGCCCGTAATATTGCTTCTTTTCTGCACTGCTCTAATGCACTGTAGTACACTTAGAAAAATTTTTCTTTCCCACACCCTTTAAATTATTATCAGGAGGGAAGTAATAAATGGAGTATGATGCACTCATATTGGGTCCTTGTCATCTCTCCCCTGCGCTGATCAGAGAACAGCTCAGATTCCGGTAACCCAGCCTCAGTCCATGGCACCCAGTACAAAAAAGACAGGGATCTCTTGGAAAGAGTCCAGCGGAGGGCCACAAAAATGGTGAAGGGCCTGGACCATCAACCGTATGAAGAAAGGCTAAGTGAACTGAGTCTGTTTAGACTTGAGAAAAGAAGACTGAGAGGGGACCTGATCCAGGTCTATAAATATCTAAGGTGTGGGGGGCAAAGTGGCAAGGCCAGACTCTTTTCAGCAGTGTGTGGAGACAGAACAAGGGGAAACGGCCAGAAACTGGAGCATAGGAAGTTCCGCACAAATGTGTGCAAGAACTTCTTAATGGTGAGGGTGACGGAGCACTGGAACAGGCTGCCCAGGGGGCTTGTGGAGTCTCCTTCTCTGGACATATTCAAGACCCGCCTGGACGCCTACCTGTGCGACCTGGTGTAGGGAACCTGCTTTGGCAGGGGGGTTGGACTCTCTGGAGGTCCCTTCCAACCCCTATGATTCTGTGATTCTGTGAATAAAGTGGCAAAATGGATGACGTCACATCCAAGCAGATGTGATCAACAAAATCACTGCCGTGTCTCCACCCACTAGTAAGACTGACACAATTTTTTTCTGAGCATAGTAGGCTTTTGTAGAATGCATGTTCCAAACTATAGCCACATTGTAAGGCCCCTTTATCAGGTGATGCAGAAGAAGTATAATTTTTTGTTGGTTCGTGAGCAGCAGCAGGCTTTTGAACAGATTAAACAGGAGATAGCTTGTGCTGTGGCCCTAGGGCCAGTACGGATGGGACAGGATGTAATGAACATCCTCTACACTGCTGCTGGAGAGCAAGGTCCCAATTGGAGTCTGTGGCAAAGAGCCCCCGGAGAGACCCAAGGATGACTCCTTGGATTTTGGAGTCGAGCGTACAGGGGATCTGAAAACTGCTACAATCCAACTGAAAGGGACATCTTAGCCGTGTATGCGCGGGTTTGGTCTGCTTCCAAGGTAATCAGTACTGAAATGCAACTTCTTCTAGCATCTCCACTGCCGGTGCTCAAAAGGATGTTTAAAGGAAAGGTTCCCTCCACCAATCATGCTTAAGATGCCAATTGGAGCAAGTGGATTGCGTTGATTATGCAACGAGCTCAGATGTGGAATGTCAGCTGTCCAGGAATTTTAGAGGTGGTCATGGACAGGCCTGAAGGTAAAAAGTTTGGAACATCACCAGGAGAGGAGGTGTCACGTGCTGACGAGGCCCCACCATACAATGAACTACCAGAAAATGAGAAGAAATATGCCCTGTTCACTGATGGATTGTGTCATATTGTGGGGAAGCATCACAGATGGAAAGCTGCTGCGTGGAGACCTGGACGACAAGTTGCAGAGGCCACTGAAGGAAAAGGAGAATCAATCCAATTTGCAGAGGTAAAGGCTGTCCAGCTGGCCTTAGATGTTGCTGAATGGGAGAGGGGGTCAATGCTTTATCTTTATACTGACTCGTGGATGGTGGAAAAACCCTTATGGCATTGGTTACAGCAGCAGGAGCAAAAAAACTGGCAACTGGTAACAAATGGGTAGACCTATTTGGTTTGCTGAACAGTGGAAAGACATTCGTGCCCAAATAAAGAATATGGTCGTAAAGGTGCCCCATGTGGATGATCATGTACCCAAGAATTGGGCTACTGAAGAACAACAAAATAACCATCAGGTAGATCGAGCAGCCAAAATTGAGGTGGTTCAAACAGACTTGGATGGGCAAAACAAGTGTGAATTATTTCTAGCTGTCACGGAGCTATCTAGATCAATCTGTGTCCGTGATGGGGGGGGGGGGGAAGTAGGCCCGTGGGCCCCTGGCCCCTGACAAAGGGGAAGAGAAAAAGGGAAAGGGGTAGGGAGATGGGAGCTGGGCTCAAGGAAACAAACAGAGCAGCGGCAACGATCTAAGGAGTAAAACTTATTTTACTAACTATGATATCGGAACACTATAATACAATCTAATTGAAATTGAGGCTAATAAATCAAGTGAAATAAGAGAGAAAGAGGTTTCCGAAGACCGAGAAGCCTACTTTGAAATTAAAGGCGCCGTGGCTTGGAATCACACCCGCAACCACTGCCAGGCAGTGAGAGAGAGAGTGAGCGTCGCTTCCGTGACGTATTTTCCTCTTTGACCGCGAGGTCCTCTGGGACGTGTAGTTCTTCTTCTCTGTGCTCCACATGATGTTATGATGAGGAATACCAATAGAAAAAATTACAAAACCATGACATTCCACCCCATATTCTACATCACTACATCATGCTTAAAAATACATATACAAATAATCAATACTTGAAAATTCATTACACACACAGGTCTATATAGGTATATACACATGGAATTACTGACTGTACTCCCCCAACATAAAATTCCCTTGTGGTACACACTGAACATCCCCATCCTTCTGCATCACCTACCAAGTACACCCAGGTCCCTGGGCAAAAACAGTTCCATGGAGAGGTTTGCCGTTTCCAGAGGCTGGAAGGACCCATACTTTTTTACCCAACATGTTCTTTACATGTACGACAGGGACCTTATCTCCCTCTACAGTATGTAGGGGGCTGGATTGGGTAGGACCATCACGATTGACAGATCCTCTGGTATTGACCAACCAGGTGGCTTCTGCCAAATGCTTCTCCCCGTGCTTCAGTGTTCCACCACCCATTGCCTTCAACATAGTTTTCAACAACCCATTGTATCGTTCAATTTTACCAGAAGCTGGTGCATGATAGGGGATATGATAAATCCACTCAATGCCATGATATTTGGCACAAGTATCTATATAGGAATTTCTGAAATGTGTCCCATTATCAGAATCAATACTTTCTGGGGTGCCATGTCGCCACAGGACTTGTTTCTCAAGACCCAATATGGTGTTTCAGGCAGTAGCATGGGGTACTGCATATGTTTCAAGCCACCCAGTGGTTGCCTCCACCATGGTAAGCACGTAACGCTTACCATTGCGAGACCGTGGTAAGGTGATATAATCAACCTGCCACGCCTCCCCATATTTATACTTGTGCTATCGCCCTTCCCCCCAGAGAGGTTTCATCCTCCTGGCTTGTTTAATTATGGCACATGTCTCACAGTCATGAATAACCTGTGCAATAGCATCCATAGTTAAGTCCACCCCTCGGTCTCTAGCCCACTTATATGTTGCGTCTGTTCCTTGATGGCCTGAGGTCTCATGGGCCCATCGAGCTAGAAATCATTGACCCTTGTTCTGCCAGTCCAAGTCTATTTGAGCCACCTCAATTCTGGCAGCTCGATCTACCTGATGGTTGTTTGGTTGTTCTTCAGTAGCCCGACTCTTGGGCACATGAGCATCTACATGAGGCACCTTTATAACCATATCTTTTGTTTGGGCAACAATGCCTTTCCACACTTCAGCAGCCCAAATAGGTTTACCTCTCCGCTGCCAGTTATTTTGCTCCCACTGCTGTAACCACCCCCATAAGGCATTCGCCACCATCGATGAGTCGTTATACAGATAGAGCATTGGCCACCTCTCCTGTTCAGCAACATCTAAGGCCAGCTGGACAGCCTTTACCTCTGCAAATTTGCTTGATTCTCCTTTTCCTTCAGTGGCCTCTGCTACCTGTCGTGTGGGGCTCCACACAGCAACTTTGCATATGCGATGCTTCTGCACAATACAACACAATCCATCAGTGAACAGGGTATATTTCTTTTCATTTTCTGGTAGTTCATTGTATGGTGGGGCCTCTTTAGCACGTGACACCTCTTCTGCTGGTGATGTTCCAAACTTTTTACCTACAGGCCAGTCCATGATCACCTCTAAAATTCCCGGACGACTGAGGTTCCCCATCTGCGCTTGTCGTGTAATCAGCGCGATCCACTTGCTCCAAGTGGCATCAGTAGCATGATGGGTGGAGGAAACCTTTCCTTTAAACATCCAGTTCAGTACTGGTAATCGAGGTGCCAGAAAGAGCTGCGTTTCAGTACCGACTACTTCGGAAGCAGCCCGAACCCCCTCATATGCAGCTAAGATCTCCTTCTCAGTTGGAGTGTAGCCCTCTTCAGACCCCTTGTACGCTTGACTCCAAAATCCCCGGGTCGGCCTCGAGTCTCTCCTGAGGCTCTTTGCCCCAAACTCCAAGTGGGACCTTTCTCTCCAGCAGCAGTGTAGAGGATGTTCTTTACATCCTGTCCCGTCCGTATTGGCCCCAGTGCCACGGCACAGGCTATCTCCTATTTAATCTGTTCAAAAGCCTGCTGCTGCTCAGGGCCCCATGTAAAATCATTATTCTTCTTTGTCACCTGATAAAGGGGGCTTACAATGAGGCTGTAGTTTGGAACATGCATTGTCCAAAAGCCCACTACGCCCAGAAAAGGCTGTGTCTTTCTTGCTAGTGGGTGGAGACATAGCAGCGATTTTGTCGATCACCTCTGCTGGGATGTGACGACGCCCATCTTGCCACTTTATACCTAGGAACTGAATCTCCTGGGCAGGTCCTTTTAGTTTGCTTTGCTTTATAGCAAAAACAGTTTGCAGAAGAATTTGGATTATTTGCTCTCCTTTTGTGAAATGTTCTTCTGCTGTATCGCCCCACACAACGATATCATCATTGTACTGCCGGTGCTGAGGTGCACCACCCTGTTCCAATACAGTTTGGACCTACCAAATGGTTGGTCTGTGTTTCCACCCCTGGGGCAAACGGTTCCAAGTATACTGAACGCCCCTCCAGGTGAAGGCAAACTGTGGCCTACAGTCTGTGGGCAAAGGAATGGAAAAGAAGGCCTTAGCAATGTCAATGGTGGCATACCATTTGGCTGCTTTTGACTCCAGCTCTCACTGGAGTTCTAACATGTCCGGCACAGCAGCGCTCACTGGGGGTGTGACTTCATTCAGGCCACAGTAGTATACCGTCAGCCTCCATTCACCACTGGCTTTGCCCACTGGCCATATGGGGCTTTCAAAAGGCAAGTGAGTTTTTCTTATCACCCCGTGATTCTACAGCTGGCAAATTAACACGTGAATGGGGAGCAAGGAATCCTTGTTGGTGCGGTACTGCCATCTGTGCACCGTCTTTGTAGCAATCGGTACCTGCTGCTCTTTTACTCGTAGCAGCCCCACAACAGATGGGTCTTCCAACAGGCCAGGCAAAACAGACAACTGCTTAACACCTTCTGTGTCTACAGCAGCTATTCCAAAGCCCTATCGATACCCCTTAGGATCCTTGAAATGCCCCCTTCTTAAGTAATCGATACCAAGTATGCATGGAGACTCTGGGCCAGTCACAATAGGATGTTTTTGCCAGTCTTTACCAGTGAGGCTTATTTCAGCCTCCAACACAGTCAATTCTTGAGAGCCCCCAGTCACTCCAGAAATATGGATCGATTCTGTCCCTTCATGACTCGAGGGCAATAGAGTGCACTGTGCACTGGTATCCACCAGTGCCTTATATTCCTGTGGTTCTGATGTGCCAGGCCACTGAATATACACAGTCCAATAAGCTCTATTATCCCTCTCACTCCCCTGACTGAGGGCAGGGCCCCTCTATTCATTACCTGTGGCAACTGGAGCAGCTGTACTGGCAATGGATCTGTTCTGTAATTCTCTCATCCGTGCTCGTAGTACTGGAGTGGCTTGGTTACGCCACTTCCTCATTTCTTCTCCATGGTTTTTCCTTTTTCCGTTCTTGGTGCAGAGGAGGGCCTCTCGCTTGGATCTTCCTCTGCCTCCTCCTCCGCTTCTTCTTCTTGTTTTCTAGACGTGAGGACACCCATATCCATTTCTTGCCTTCCACAGGGGCAACTGACATTTTTACTGGTGCCTCCTGTGACTGATCAGATTTGACTTGAGGATTTCCCCCTTTGGCTTGAAGCTCTGCTCGGAAACTCTCTCTTTCCAGAATAGTATTATATAGAGCACGGTAAGCACAAGCCAAGCCCCAAATAAGTCGTACCTCCTTAGATCTATCTAAGCTGCACCATTCCTGGATCAAATACTGGCTTAGCTTTTCGGGATCCCACAGGTGTTCAAGAGTGATATCCCATGACATTGCCAGCCTCCACGCTTCGAAGATTTTTTCTAAACCTCTCCATAGTGCCTTCCAGTCAGTATTCTCTGGTTTTGGAGGAGACTTCTGCATAGAACGAATGTAATGGAGAACATTCAGGGAGATTGATAACATGCACACGAATATGAGCATGAGTATGAACACAAACTCGGCTTTTGAAAATCGTGTGGCAAACCGAAAAGACTGCCTGGAAACTGGGTTGAATTGAACATCGTGTTGTTTGTAAAATTGGCTATTCCATCTGGGATGTGATTGTAAAATTAGCTATTCCATCTGGGATGTAAGTGTCAAAATCCAAATTATACCACATTGCATATAAGTACCAGGCAGGTGTCTCCATCAGTGCCCTTATTTGGTTATATACGAACACAATTCCACAACAAGAAAGCATGACATTAATAATCGGCCAATACGTTGAGAAGATCATAAGTGCTTTCAGTCCCATTACACAGAGCAGCTATAATGAAGAGTGGATTCAAAGCTGTTTGCTGCTAAGAAGGAAAAATAAAAACAAACCAAAGAACCAAAACAGAAGACACTCTGTACAGTGTCCAGAGTTTGGCAGACTGCTCAGACTACAATGTAATTTATGAAGGTCAGGTAGCAATGCTTCTGCAGTCTCTAGCTAAAAGAAATCCTGTTTTTTTCTTTCTTCCCTACAAACTAACTTTTAACTAAGGTTAAAAGCTTTAAAATCCTGCCCTCATTCTCCACCAAAACTGTCACGGAGTTATCTAGATCAATCTGTGTCCGTGACGGGGGGGGGGGGGCAGTAGGCCCGTGGTCCCTCGGCCCCTGCCAAGTGGGAAGGGAAAAAGGGAAAGGGGTAGGGAGATGGGAGCTGGGCTCAAGGAAACAAATAGAGCAGCAGCAACGATCTAAGGAGGAAAACTTATTTTACTAACTATGATATCGGAACACTATAATACAATCTAACTGAAATTCAGGCTAATAAATCAAGTGAAATAAGTGAGAGAGAGTTTTCCAAAGACTGAGAAGCCTACTTTGAAACTGAAGGCGCCGCGGCTTGGAATCACACCCGCACCCGCTGCCAGGCAGTGAGAGAGAGAGCGAGTGTCGCTTCCGTGATGTATTTTCCTCTTTGACCGCGAGGTCCTCTGGGACGTGTAGTACAGCTTCTCTGTGCTCCACATGATGTTATGATGTGGAATACCAATAGAAAAAATTACAAAACCATGACACTAGCTCAATCGGCCCATGAAACCTCAAGCCATCAAGGAGGAGATGCAACATATAAGTGGGCTAGAGACCGAGGTGTGGACTTAACTACGGACACTTTTGCACAGGTTATTCATGTCTGTGAAACATGTGCCATAATTAAACAAGCCGAGAGGATGAAACCTCTCTGGAGGGAAGGGCGATAGCAAAAGTATAAATATGGGGAGGCGTGGCAGGTTGATTATGTCCCCTTGGCACGATCTCGAAATGGTAAGGTTTATGTGCTTACCATGGTGGAGGCAACCACTGGGTGGCTTGAAACATATGCAGTACCCCATACTACCACCCGAAACACCATATTGTGTCTTGAGGAACAAGTCCTGCGGCGACATGGCACTCCTGAAAGAATTGAGTCTGATAATGGGACACATTTCACAAATTCCCTGTTGTAGTAGTCGACAGCGAGGATTCGGGATGTGACATGGTAGGACTCTCCCCTTGCTCGGTGTCGAAGTGTTAATGTATACATAAGGGGCATAGACGAAGTAGGATAGGTTTATAGGTAAATCGCACGACGCAATAAACGCCATTTTTTTACTCACCATATTGGTATTCACGTGCAGTTCTTTGTCCCGGGTAGTTTTTACCCAATAGTGCAGCACAGGCACAGAGCTAAAAGAACATGGGTTGCCAGGTGCATGGCAGCAAGTGGTGCCCCGTGTGAGGAACTCTGTGTTATTGCTGTGCTGTAGGGTGATACCGAGGTGACGGCGGTGCCCCGCATCCTGCAGACACGGTAACCCGAGGTGACGGTGGGGCTCTGCAGAAGTCCGTGGTGACGATGGAATTTTTCGCGCGCGCATATTCGAAACGGCGGGTAGAGCCGGGACCATGACACACCTCTATATTGTGCCAGTTCTTTCATCATCACACCGTTGTTGTAACATCTTTCCCATTGTGTTGTTCTGTCCATTGTGTTGTTCTGTCCAGTTGCTACATTTGGCAAGCCAGGCAGGTACTTATTTAGGATGGATTATGTTAAAAAAATTATGCGTTGGATGGTCACTGGGACCCCAAATACACCGAAAGAGGAACTCCCAGGGGAATCCTGGGGATTCTTAGGTTCCCTGTGGCTAAGTGCAGCTTGGATTATTGAAGAATGGGGACCAATTAGGGGCAATGGTCCCATTATTAAATCCCTGTCAAAAATGGCTGATTTCCTGAATAAATTAGGACAGAATTGTTTGACAACTGAAGAAAGAGTAGTAGCAGTATCTACCGTGGCATGGCTGCTGCTTCTCACTATTAATACATATCATTTCTCAGAGGAAAAATTAAAAGATGAAAATGAGCTTTTGAAAGCTCGTATTAGATAGCTGGAAAAAATTACATCACGGATGGTGCAAGCTGCCCCACCTTTAAATGGAATTTCCCCTTTGAAATTAAGACCCATATCACTAGAAGGGGAAATAGAGTTGGATCAGCAGGATCCTTTGATCCTGGTTGAACCCAAGAACAAAAAAAAAACCCAAGCAAACTAAACTCCAGCAAGAGGATCTAGGAGCCTTGGATTCTCTAGAAATAAGACCAATAGTAACTCAAAAAACTAAGGAAGTTCAAGACAGTTTTGCAAGTTTGCCACTCGAGGAGTGGCCCCCTGCCCACGCTCACATAACATGTGACAGAGTGCCTGTTCACAGCCGCTGCACTCATGGACTTCTTATTACAATGATTTAAACAGAAACTATGAGAGAGCATACTAGCTTGGCTAGTATTATGGGACATGGAGGCCAAAAGCACCCGTACATAGTTCATGGATCTGTTACAATGATTTAAGAACACTCTTAACCATGCATACAAATGCTTATCCAAACAGAGCCATGGGCTGTTTCTTTTGCTTTTCTCTTCTAGAGATATCCTTGGCTCTCAGCTTTGCTTTCTCATGCTGTTTATCTTGCTTCACAGCTGCTGCTCTGAATAATCTTTCTTGTATTCCCACAATTCCCCCTTTTTTATTTATTAGCAAACTATTACCACACTATAAAATAATAGCACTAATTATATTAATAACATACTAACTGTAACTTAATCAAGTCCTCAATTGATAACACACTAAACATAAGAGTTGCATAGAAGGTCACAAGTTTTTTAGTTGATATGTAGCAGACTCACACAGGCAATCTTAGACAATTCCATGAGTGGGAAATGGAAACTCCCTAAGCTAATGTATTAATACTTATTGACTCCCGAGACACAGCAAACCACCAGGAGGGAGAGAGAAGGACTATGCTGGCCATGGATGTGACAGGCAATGCCAGCAGGGCGTCCCCTTCTTCAAAGTGCACTTTTCCTCTTCCACCCATCACAGTCTCTCTCCTGCTTTTATTCTTCTCAGGGTCTGCAGGGTTTTTTTTTTCCATTTTTACTCCACATCCGCATGGCCAGTGCATGATGTAGAGCCCAAGTGAAACACCTGCTCACAAAATAAGATAAATTACTAAGGTTAGCTCTCTCTACAAAACAAAACACTCTCAGGAAGTATTTACAGTCACAGCTACTTACTCCCATGGTTTCTTGCTAACCAAAGTGAGAATGTTGTCATCCTTGCTTACCAACATATTTTTAACTGGATCCACATTGCCCAAGTCATTATTAACTTGAACAACAAGTACTTGATATATCTCTTTGTTAATCATAACTCCTACACGGGGTATAATGCATGGAATACAGATTAAAAGGCACACAAAAATCAGGACACACATTAGCCCTAACTTAATTAGTTTCTGAATCCAAGGGCCCAGGCCTTGAAACCACCCATTGAACCACCCCCATGAGGTTCCCACACGTAATTTCTGCATTCCTTCCTGCAGTTGTTGAATGCTCTGATGGGTGGAGGTGGAGTGATCCGATAAGTTCATACAGCACAGTCCTTCAGTGCCCTCACAACCACATCTGTGTGCAAGAAGCAGGAAGTCAATAGCAGCTCTGCTCTGCAATGCAGTGTGACAAACTGAGTAGACAACCTCTACCAGGCCTGAAATTGCTTGCGAAGTTTCATTAGTCTGTTTGCTAAGCCAACATGCTAGCTTATTTAAACTAGCTAATACTTTAGCAGCCAATACCCTCAGAGTGAAGAGTGATGCAAACACAATTGATTCCCTGTTCCAAAATTCAATCTTGTCTTTGCAATTTTATCAAAACCATGAATATTTCTTCAGATTCTACTATGATTGTGGTGTCTTGCAAGGATCATAGGCAGATTCAGCATTAATAAGGTCAACCTGCCCAAGGAACAGGGCCCTCCTTTAATATATGGTGGAATGGTCGGCTATGCGTGATCTTCACATATTAAAAATACTCCTCGGGGTAACCGAAGGGGTAAATTATTTGATTTTGAAATATTTGAAGATGTGTAATTACACCACGCTGATGCACTTCTATATAACAGCATTGTAGCAATGACTGACCATGAAAGAGATTGATTGTGTCAGAGTTATCTAGATCAATCTTGTCATGGTTTTGTGTTTTGTAATTTTTGCTATTGGTATTCCACATCACAACATCATGTGGAGCACAGAGAAGAAGTACTACACGTCCCAGGGGACCTCGCGGCCAGAGAGGGAAAATACGTCACGGAAGCGATGCTTGCTCTCACTCTCTCACTGCCTGGCAGCGGGTGTGGGTGTGCTTCCAAGCCGCGGCACCTTCAACTTCAGAGTAGGCTTCTTGGTCTTCGGAAACCTCTCTCTCTCATTATATTTGATTCATTAGCTTCAATTCTAATTATATTGTATTATAGTGTGTTATCTTGCATTCTGATATCATAGTAAATAAGTTTTAATCCTCAGATCGTTGCCGCTGCTCCATTTGTTCCCTTGAACTCCCATCTCCCTACCCCTTTTCACTTTTTTCCCTTTTTTCCGAGGGGGCTGGGGGGCTACAGGCCTACTGCCCCCTCCCCTGTCACGGACACAGATTGATCTACATAACACCGTGACAGTTCTTGGTGGAGAATGCGAGCAGAGATAAGATATTAAGATAAGATCTTGTTTTCTGGTTTTTGAAATAATCCCTCTCTGCTCTTAAAAAGCTGCTTTTTAGCTTGTTAGAACGAATCTCTGCTCTCGGAGAGTTTCGTTAGCTGTGTTGGGAAAGTTTATCTCTTTTGCAGGTGCTCACTGAAAGTTTGGCCTTGACAGTCCAGGCGGACTGCCAATCCTCTGGTGATATTTGTAAACTTTGAGCACTGATATTTTGCTTCTGTAAAGAGGAAGAAAAAAAAATGCTTTCTCTTGTAAAACTGCTTTTCAAGGGACTGCATGCCATTGGTGTTTCTTTTTTGATGCTCAAAACATACTGGGCCCTGATTAAGTCCTCGTGCTCAGGCGACTGACAACAGTAAAGCTACATCGCGTCTTGCCTTGTGGCTCTACCTGCACGACCATGGGGAGAATATGAAGAAGTGGGATAATCAGCCCACTCCTGCACTTCAAGCACGAGTGAAAGAATTACCAGACAGATCGACCACCAAGGTGAACTTCTCCAAAAGGGTGACTGCTCCATTCGCTGCGAACAATCGAGGTAACAAATAGGGGGGCCCTGCCCCCAGCCAGGGGGAGGAAAGGGACAATAGAGTATACTGGACTGTGTGGATTAGGTGGCCTGGCACATCACGACCACAGAAATATAAGGCCCTGGTGGACACTGGTGCACAGTGCACCCTAATGCCCTCAAGACACCAAGGGACAATATCGATTTATATTCATGGAGTGACTGGGGGTTCCCAGGAGTTGACTATGTTGGAGGCTGAGATAAGCCTCACTGGTAAAGACACCCTATTGTGACTGGCCCAGAGGCTCCCTGTATACTTGGTATCGATTACCTCAGAATGGGATATTTTAAAGACCCCAAGGGGTATCGATGGGCCTTTGGAATAGCTGCTGTAGACACAGAAGGTGTTAAGCAGTTGTCTGTTTTGCCTGGCCTGTCGGAAGACCCATCTGTTGTGGGGCTGCTAAGAGTAAAAGAGCAGCACGTACCGATTGCTACAAAGACGGTGCACAGATGGCAGTACCGCACCAACAAGGATTCCTTGCTCCCCATTCATGAGTTAATTCGTCAACTGGAGAGTCAGAGAGTGATTAGTAAAACTCACTCACCTTTTAACAGCCCCATATGGCCAGTGCGTAAAGCCAGTGGAGAATGGCGGCTAATGGTAGACTACTGTGGCCTGAATGAAGCAACACCCCCACTGAGTGCTGCTGTGCCGGACATGTTAGAACTCCAATACGAGCTGGAGTCAAAATCGTCCAAATGGTATGCCACCATTGACATTGCGAATGCCTTCTTTTCCATTCCTTTGGCCACAGAATGTAGGCCACAGTTTGCCTTCACCTGGAGGGGCATTCGGTATACCTGGAACCGTTTGCCCCAGAGGTGGAAACATAGTCCCACCATTATCCATGGGTTGATCCAGACTGCACTGGAACAGGGTGGTGCTCCCGAGCACTTACAGTACACTGATGACATCATTGTGTGGGGCAATACAGCAAGGGAAGTTTTTGAGAAAGGAGAACAAATAATCCAGATCCTTTTAAGTGCTGGCTTTGTGATTAAGCGAAGCAAAGTGAAAGGACCTGCTCAGGAAATTCAATTCCTGGGAATAAAGTGGCAAGATGGGCTTTGTCACATCCCAGCAGATGTGATCTACAAGATTGCTGCTATGTCTCCACCCACTAGCAAGAAAGAGACAGTCTTTTCTGGGCGTAGCGGGCTTTTGGACAATGCACGTTCCAAACTACAGCCTCATTGTAAGCCCCCTTTATCAGGTGACGCAGAAGAAGAATGATTTTACATAGGGCCCAGAGCAGCAGCAGGCTTTTGAACAGATTAAACAGGAGATAGCCTGTGCCGTGGCCCTGGGGCGAGTACAGACGGGACAGGATGTAAAGAACATCCTCTACACTGCTGCTGGTGAGAAAGGTCCCACTTGGAGTTTGGGGCAAAGAGCCTCAGGCCGACTCGAGGCCGACCCCTGGGATTTTGGAGTCAAGCGTACAAGGGGTCTGAAGAGGGCTACACTCCAACTGAGAAGGAGATCTTAGCCGCATATGAGGGGGTTCGGGCTGCTTCCGAAGTAGTCGGTACTGAAACGCAGCTCCTTCTGGCACCTCGACTGCCAGTGCTGAACTGGATGTTTTAAGGAAAGGTTCCCTCCGCCCATCATGCTACTGATGCCACTTGGAACAAGTGGATTGCGCTGATTACACATGCTTTATCTTTATACTGACTCATGGATGGTGGCGAATGCCTTGTGGGGATGATTACAGCAGTGGGATCAAAATAACTGGCAGCGGAGAGGTAAACCTATTTGGGCTGCTGAACTGTGGAAAGACATTGCTGCCCGAACAAAAGATATGGTTTTAAAGGTGCGCCATGTAGATGCTCACGTGCCCAAGAGTCGAGCTACTGAAGAACAACAAAACAACCATCAGGTAGATCGAGCTGCCAGAATTGAGGTGGCTCAAATAGACTTGGACTGGCAGAACAAGGGTGAATTATTTCTAGCTCGATGAGCCCATGAGACCTCGGGCCGTCAAGGAAGGGACGCAACATATAAGTGGGCTAGAGACCGAGGGGTGGACTTAACTATGGACGCTATTGCACAGGTTATTCATGACTGTGAGACATGTGCCATAATTAAACAAGCCAGGAGGATGAAACCTCTCTGGGGGGAAGGGTGATGGCAAAAGTATAAATATGGGGAGGCGTGGCAGGTTGATTATATCACCTTACCACGGTCTCGCAATGGTAAGCATTATGTGCTTACCATGGTGGAGGCAACCACTGGGTGGCTTGAAACATGTGCAGTACCCCACGCTACCGCCTGAAACACCATATTGGGTCTTGAGTCCTGTGGCGACATGGCACTCCAGAAAGAATTGAGTCTGATAATGGGACACATTTCAAAAATTCCCTTGTAAATACTTGTGCCAAAGATCATGGCATTGAGTGGATTTATCATATCCCCTATCATGCACCAGCTTCTGGTAAAATTGAATGATACAATGGGTTGTTGAAAACTATGTTGAAGGCAATGGGTGGTGGAACACTGAAGCACGGGGAGAAGCATTTGGCAGAAGCCACCTGGTTGGTCAATACCAGAGGATCTGTCAATCGTGATGGTCCTACCCAATCCAGCCCCCTACATACTGTAGAGGGAGATAAGGTCCCTGTCGTACATGTAAAGAACATGTTGGGGAAAGCAGTGTGGGTCCTTCCAGCCTCTGGAAAGGGCAAACCTCTCAGTGGAACTGTTTTGCCCAGGGACCTGGGTGCACCTGGTGGGTGATGCAGAAGGATGGGGATGTTCAATGTGTACCACAAGGGAATTTGATGTTGGGGGAGTGCAGTCAGTAATTCCATGTATATATATATGTATATAGAACTGTGTGTGTAATGCATTTTTAAGTATTGTTTTTTTGTTTATGTATACATACTTATTTTTAAGCATGATGTAGTGATGTAGAATAAGGGGTGGAATGTCATGGTTTTGTGTTTTGTAATTTTTGCTATTGGTATTCCACATCACAACATCATGTGAAGCACAGAGAAGAAGTAGTACACGTCCCAGGAGACCTCGCGGCCAGAGAGGGAAAATACGTCACGGAAGCGACACTCGCTCTCGCTCTCTCACTGCCTGGCAGCGGGTGTGGGTGTGCTTCCAGGCCGCGGCGCCTTCAACTTCAAAGTAGGCTTCTTGGTCTTCGGAAACCTCTCTCTCTCATTATATTTGATTTATTAGCTGCAATTCTAATTATATTTTATTATAGTGTGTTATCTTGCATTCCGATATCATAGTTGGTAAATACGTTTTACTCCTCAGATCGTTGCCGCTGCTCCGTTTGTTCCCTTGAACTCCCATCTCCCTATCCCTTTTCCCTTTTTTCCCTTTCTTTCCGAGGAGGCCGGGGGGCTACGGGCCTGCTGCCCCCTCCCCTGTCACGGACACAGATTGATCTTGATAACCCCGTGACAGTTCTATGTCTGTGACAGGGGGGTAGTAGGCCCATTGGCCCCCCGGCCCCAGAAAATGGGAAGGGAAAAGGGAAAAGGGGTAGGAAGATGGGAGCTGGACCCAAGGAAACAAACAGAGCAGCGGCAACAATCTAAGGAGGAAAACTTAATTTACTAACTATGAACCTGTGATGGTAAGTGTTTTGTATTTACCATGGTGGAGGCAACCACTGAGTGGCTTAAAACGTATCTTGAACTCCATGCCACCACCTGAATGCCATATTAGGTCTTGGAAACAAGTCCTATGGTGGCATGGCACTCCAGAAAGAATCAAATCAGATAATGGGACTCATTTCAAAAATTCTCTTGTAAATACCTGGGCCAAAGTACATGTCTTTGATTGAATTTATCATATTCCCTATCATTAACAAGCTTCTGGTAAAATCAAATGATGCAATGGATTGTTAAAATCTATGCTAAAAAATATGACTGGGGAATCAGGCCAGCATGGGTTCTTGAAGGGCAGGTTTTGGTTAACCAACCTGATCTCCTTCTATGCTCTAGTGAACCACCTGGTGAATGAGGAAAAGGCTGTTGATGCGGTCTACCTTGACTTCATCAAAGCCTTCAACACAGTCTCCCACAGTATTCTCTTGGAGAAGCTGGCAGCCCATGGCTTGGGCAGGTGCACTCTTTGCTGGGTTAAGAATTGACTGAATGGCCATACCCAGAGTGTGGTGGTGACTGGAGTTAAAACCAGCTGGCAACTGGTCAAGTGTGGTGTACCCCAGGGGTTGGTACTAGGGCCTGTCCTCTTCATTTTCTTTTTTGATGATGGCATTGAGAGCATCCTCAGTAAGTTTGCAGATGACACCAAGTTGGCTGGAAGTGTCGATCTGCCTGGGGGTAGCAAGGCCCTACAGAGGAATCTGGACAGGCTATATCGCTGGGCTGAAGCCAATGGGATGAGGTTCAACAAGACCAAGTGCTGGATCCTGCACTTTTGCCGCAGCAACCCCAGGCAACATAACAGGCTTGGGGCAGAGTGGCTGGAAGACTGTAGAGGGAATGGACCTGGGGATATTGGTCGATGCTCAGCTAAACATGAGCAAGCAGTGTGACCAGGTGGCCAAGAAAGCCAATGGCATCCTGGCTTGAATCAGAAACAGTGTTGCTAGCAGGAGCAGGGAAGTAATTGTATGTCTGTACTCAGCCCTGGTGAGGCCACACCTTGAGTACTGTATTTAGTTTTGGGCCCCTCACTGCAAGAAAGACATTGAGGCGTGTCCAGAGAAAGGCAATGAAGCTGGTGAGGGTTCTGGAGCACAGGCCTTATGAGGAGCAGTTAAGGGAGCTGGGATTGTTTAGTCTGGAGAAGAAAAGGCTCAGGGGATACCTTATCGCTCTCTATAACTTCCTGAAGGGAGGTTGTAGTGAGCTGAGGGTCAGCCTCTTCTCTCATGTAATTAGTGATAGGACTAGAGAGAATGGCCTCAAGTTGTGCCAGGGGAGATTCAGGCTGGACGTTAGGAAATAGTACTTCTCTGAAAGAGTGGTCAGGTGCTGGAATGGGCTGCCCAGGGAGGTGGTGAAGTCACCGTCCCTAGAGGTGTTCAAAGAACATTTAGATGTTATGTTCAGGTACATGGTTTAGTGGGAATTAATGGTGATAGGTGGACGGTTGGACTGGATGATCTTGTAGATCTTTTCCAGCCTTGGTGATTCTATGATTCTATGATTCTGTGTTGAAAACAGCGGATAGTGGAACATTTAAGCACTGGGAGAAGCATTTGGCAGAAGCCACCTGGTTGGTCAATACTTGTCAATTGTGATGGTCCTAACCAATCCAGCCCCCTACATGCTGTAGAGGGAGATAAGGTCCCTGTAGTACGTGTAAAGAGCATGTTGGAAAAAGCAGTTTGGGTCTTTCCCAGTTTCAGGCAAGGGCAAACCTCTCCATGGAACTGTTTTTGCTCAGGGACCTGAGTCCACTTGGTGGGTGATGCAGAAATATGGGGAAATTCAATATAGAACACAAGGGAATTTAATGTTGGAGGAGTGCAGTCAGTAATTCCATATATATATATATATATATACGTATACATCTGCACGGACTCAGATGTGAACGATCCAAATCATTTATTTCAAGTTCTCACATCACTAAGATATCTTCACAAGTTTTCTTTTTCTAGCTTTCCCATTCACCCCTACAACTTTCCCATCCACCTTTGCATGTCAACAGAGCATTCCAAAAACACTCTTCAACCGTTCATGCGGGTGCTTATCCAATCAGAGCCGCGAGCCGTTCTTTCTTCTTTTAGAGGTGTCCTTGGTTCTCATGCTGTTTATCTTGCTCCACAGCTGCTGCTCTGTACAGTCCTTCTTGTATTCCCAAAATTCCCACTTTTTTTATTTGCAAACTACTACCATACTATAGAATAATAACACTACTTATATTAATAACATAATCATTATAACTCAATGAAAGCCTTGATTGACAATACTCTTAAATGTGAGAGAGGAGACAAGGCAAACATAGCATAACAACAAGAAATACTGTTAAACCCACTAAAAAGAACAAACACATTTGGCCTACAGACCAGGTTTCTGCAACCTGGAAATAAATCCCTAAGGGTCCCGTTCTGTGTTAATCTGCAACTGGTTAGAAAAAAGTCTTCAACTTTCGTATACTCTGACATACTGATTTTGAATGATCACTAAAATTTATACAACAAATGCTTTTAGGGTGCTCACAACCATGCCTTTGGGCTAATAGAAAATTAATTGGCTGGAAGTGTCGATCTGCCTGGGGGTAGCAAGGCCCTACAGAGGGATCTGGACAGGCTATATCGCTGGGCTGAAGCCAATGGGATGAGGTTCAACAAGACCAAATGCCACATCCTGCACTTTGGCTACAACAATCCCAGGCAACACTACAGGCTTGGGGCGGAGTGGCTGGAAGACTGTGTAGAGGAAATGGACCTGGGGGTATTGATTGATGCTCGGCTGAACATGAGCCGACAGTGTGCCCAGGTGGCCAAGAAAGCCAACGGCATCCTGGCTTGCATCAGAAACAGTGTTGCCAGCAGGAGCAGAGAGGTGATTGTCCCCCTGTACTCAGCACTGGTGAGGCCGCACCTCAAGTACTGTGTCCAGTTTTGGGCCCCTCACTGCAAGAAAGATGTCGAGGCCCTGGAATGTGTTCAAAGAAGGGCAACAAAGCTGGTGAGGGGTCTGGAGCACAGGCCATATGAGGAGAGGCTGAAGGAGCTGGGAACATTCAGCCTGGAGAAGAGGAGGCTCAGGGGAGACTTCTTGCTCTCTATAACTTCCTGAAGGGAGGTTGTAGTGAGCTGGGGGTCAGCCTCTTCTCTCGTGTCATTAGTGATAGGACTAGAGGCAATGGTTTCAAGCTGCGGCAGGGGAGATTCAGGCTGGACATTAGGAAATATTACTTCTCAGAAAGGGTGGTCAGGCACTGGAATGGACTGCCCAGGGAGGTGGTGGAGTCACTGACCCTGGGGGTGTTCAGGGAACGATTGGATGTTGTGTTGAGGGACATGGTTTAGTGGGAGCTATTGGTGATAGGTGAATGGTTGGACTGGATGATCTTTTAGGTCTTTTCCAACCTTGGTGATTCTATGATTCTAATGGTTGTACAACTTTATGAAGTTGCATGTCAGATAGAATCAATAATAGTGGGCAAATGTGCTAGAGTTTCACTAGGGGCATTATTACTCACTGATCCTTGAGAAACAGCAAACTGCAGAAAAGAAGAGAGAAGGAACATGTTGGCGGTGGATGTGATAGGCAGTGCCAGCAGGGTGTCCCCTGCTTCAAAGTGCACTTTTCCTCTCTCACCCACCACAGATTCTCTTCCGCTTTTATTCTTCTCAGGGTTTGAAGGGTATTTTTCATTTGTACAGTGCATCTGAGTGGCCAGTGTGTGATACAGAACCCAAAATGATGATCCACATGAGTTGTATCTATATGATCACGTGTCATGGTTTTGTAATTTTTGCTATTGGTATTCCACATCATAACATCATGTGGAGCACAGAGAAGAAGAACTGCAGATCCCAGAGGATCTTGCAGTCAAAGAGGAATATACGTCATGGAAGCGACGCTCGCTCTCTCTCTCACTGCCTGGCAGCAGGTGTGGGTGTGCTTCCAAGGCCGTACACCTTCAATTTCAAAGTAGGCTTCTCGGTCTTCAGAAAACTCTCTCTCTCTTATTATACTTGATTTATTAGCCTCAATTTCAATTAGATTGTACTGTATTGTGTTATCTTGCATTCCCATATTATTGTTAGTAAAATAAGTTTTCCTCCTTAGATCGTTGCCTCTGCTCTGTTTTTTCCCTTGAACCCAGCTCCCATTTCCCTACCCCCTTTTCCCTTTTCTTTTTTCCCTTCCCATTTTCGGTGGCCGGGGGGCCCATGGGCCTACTGCCCCCCTGTCATGGACACAGATTGATCTAGATAACTCCGTGATATCACGCTTCAAAAAATTCAGCACAAGCAAAGCCTTACATAATCTTTCTCATGGTGTGTCTCCCATATTCCCCCTTTTTTGTTTATTAAGAATGGATTTCAGTGTTTGATGAGTGTGCTCAATGATTGCTTGTCCAGTGGGAGAATGAGGAATGCCTGTAATATGTTTAACCCCCCATTCTTGGAGGAAAGTTCAAGCGGCCTTACAAGTGTATGCAGGTCCATTATCTGTTTTTATAGTATGTGGGATCCCTATAGCAGCATAAGCAGATAACCAGTGTTTGCAGGCGTCGCGACTGTGTTCGCCTGTATGTGCTGTGGCATATACATAAGAAGAATGAGTATCTATTATTACATGTAAGTATTTTATACGGTCAAATTCGGGAGCATGAGTGACATCTGTCTGCCACAGTTGAAGAAGTGCTGTGCCACGGGGATTTGTCCCAATGTGAGGCAAAAGGGCAATTGCCTGGCATTCTGGGCATGTTAGGATGTTACAGGCTTGATCCACTGTCAGTTGGAATTGTTTTTGTAAGGCTCTCCTATTCTGATGGAAAAATTGATGGGAGAATCGCGCTTGCTGAAATAATTGAGGAGTAGCAAAGGCGACTGTGGCTTGATCAGCCTTACGGTTGCCCTCAGTTAAAGGACCAGGCAACACAGCGTGTGATCGAATGTGCATAATAAAATAAGGAAGAGTACGGTGAGAGACATAATGTAAAACTCACTTGAGCTGTGCAAACGAAGCAGGGTTGTTCAGTACCTTAAGAAAAGATCCTTCAATGCAATGAACGATACCAGTAACATTCAAAGGGTCAGTTATTATATTAAGCTTTTGATCAGAAAAAATTTGAAAAGCTTGAGCTACAGCAGCAAGTTCTACGATTTGAGGTGATCCATCATCAGCATGTACATCTGATTGCCATAGTGTAGCAGTCACATGCCAGAGAACCAGTGCTCCATGTGTCTTCCCGGAGCCATCTGTAAATACAGTAACAGCAATAGGTATTGGAACATGTGAAAGTAAACTATTAGTTGTAAGGGACAGATCACTCAAATTATGTAGTAACTGATGTTTGGGGGGATGGATGGAGCTTTGTCAAGTATAGTCTGCCGTAGCAGTTTGAAAAGCAAGCGACTGTGCAAGCATCCAATCTAAATCTTTTTTATTAGCGGGTATGTTGATGCAATCAGGGTCAAGAGTTCGTAAAATTTGTAGACAATGTTGACCTCACTGTATTAGCATTGCAAACATCTCCACTCGTGATGTAATGGTTTTTGAAAATGTATGCAGTAAGAATATCCATTGGAAGATAATCAGCTATATGGCTGATAGGAGTTTGATATTATCTTAAGAGATACTGGAAGTGATAAACAAACATGATGGCTATATGTCATGGTTTTATGATTTTTGGTTACTGGTATTCCACATCATAACATCATGTAGTGTACTGGGATTTAAAATGTGAATGCTCCAGTTCCAGGTACCTGTCCGGAAGAGAAGAACTACATTCCCCAGGGGGCTTTGCGGTCAGAGAGGAGATGATACAACTCCTGGCAAGGTCACCTGATTGCTCTCTTCGCTCTTCTCCTTCACCTCTCCTCGCTGCTGCCTGTCCTGACTGCACACATCACTTCAGTGTGGGAGATGGAGAGGTCAGCTCAGCCTCATTGAATACTGACTCACTGATAATGAAGCTCTGGAAAGGAGACAGAAGTTCTGAACAAACGGGGATGTCTTGTACCTAGGCATAAGATAAACTCTCTGCTGATTACGAAGACTTGTTATGGAACTTGCTTGCACTCTAGCCAATGGATTGTTAGTGGAAATGTACTGAATGCGCAAGTTAGAATATAAAAAGTCTTGCTTAGAAGAATCACAGAATCACAGAATCGTAGGGGTTGGAAGGGACCTCCAGAGATCATCGAGTCCAACCCCCCTGCCAAAGCAGGTTCCCTACACCAGGTCGCACAGGTAGGCGTCCAGGAGGGTCTTGAATATCTCCAGAGAAGGAGACTCCACAAGCCCCCTGGGCAGCCTGTTCCAGTGCTCCGTCACCCTCACCATTAAGAAGTTCTTGTGCACATTCGTGCGGAACTTCCTATGCTCCGGTTTCTGGCCGTTTCCCCTTGTCCAGTCTCCACACACTGCTGAAAAGAGTCTGGCCTTGCCACTTTGCCCCCCACACCTTAGATATTTATAGACCTGGATCAGGTCCCCTCTCAGTCTTCTTTTCTCAAGTCTAAACAGACTCAGTTCACTTAGCCTTTCTTCATACGGTTGATGGTCCAGGCCCTTCACCATTTTTGTGGCCCTCCGCTGGACTCTTTCCAAGAGATCCCTGTCTTTTTTATACTTGGGAGCCCAGAACTGGAGACAGTACTCCAGATGAGGCCTTACCAGGGCAGAGTAGAGGGGGAGGATCACCTCCCTTGACCTGCTGGCAACGCTCTTTTTAATGCCCCCCAGAATGCTATTGGCCTTTTTGGCCACAAGGGCACACTGCTGGCTCATGGCCAACCTGTCATCCACCAGGACACCCAGGTCCCTCTCTGCAGAGCTCCTCTCCAGCAGGTCATCCCCCAACCTGTACTGGTGCATGCAATTATTCCTCCCTAGGTGCAAGACTCTACACTTGCTTTTGTTAAACCTCATCTGGTTTCTTACCGCCCAGCTCTCCAGCCTTTCCAGGTCTTGCTGAATGGCAGCACAGCCTTCAGGTGTGTCAGCCAATCTTCCCAACTTTGTATCATCAGCAAACTTGCTGAGGGTGGCCACTACCCCCTCGTCAAGGTCCTTGATGAAGATGTTGAACAAGACCGGACCCAGCACTGACCCCTGGGGAACACCTCTAGTTACAGGTCGCCAACCAGACTCTGCAATTCCTAGGAAATGAATTTCCTGTGCAGATCCTTTCACTATGTTTTGCTTAATAGGAAAACCAGCTCGCTGAAGCATCTGAATTATTCTTTGTCCTTTCCTGAAAACTTCCCTTGCTGTATTATCCCACACAATAATGTCATCAATGTACTGCATGTGATCGGGAGCACTGCCCTGTTCCAATGCAGTTTGGATCAACCCATGGCAAATGGTTGGGCTGTTTCCACCCTGGGTCAGTCGGATCCAGGTATACTGAACACCCATCCACGTGAAAGCAAAGTTATTCTGAGGTCTTGCTGAATGGCAGCACAGCCTTAAGGTGTGTCAGCCAATCTTCCCAACTTTGTATCATCAGCAAACTTGCTGAGGGTGACCACTACCCCCTCGTCAAGGTCCTTGATGAAGATGTTGAACAAGACCGGACCCAGCACCGACCCCTGGGGAACACCGCTAGTTACAGGTCTCCAACCAGACTCTGCACCACCAACGACGACCCTCTGCACTCTGCCAGTCAGCCAGTTCTCAACAACCTCACTGTCCACTCATCTATCCCACACTTCCTCAGCTTTGTTATAAGGATGTCGTGGGAGACAGTATCAAATGCCTTGCTGATATGAAGTTAGACTACATCCACCCCTCTCCCCCCATCCACCCAGCCAGTGACAACATCATAGAAGGCTACCAGGTTGCATGGGATGCACAAGATGATGGGCATACAGCATTATGATCATGATCATCAAAGCAATAAAGAAATCTTCCTGGCACGAGAACTCTGTATTGTGTTGCTAACTCGCGACAACTGGCACCTGAACAGGGACCATGCACAAGGACCACAAATAGGGACTCGACCAGGGACTTGACCTAACTTGAAGACTGACTGGTTCATAACACATTGAAATAAACGTGGCAGGCATTGAAAAAAATGTGGAGTGTGCTAAATGCGTTGAGAAAAACACGGCAGATGTTGAAAAAAACATGGAAAACCTATACAGGGGAGCATTGAGATAAACGCGGCAGACCGAGGATTCGTCATCCCTAACTGCTTTGAATACGTCTCGGTGGACGAAGGTAAGCATGCGCACTATGGGGAACAAAATGACCTCGGAACAGAAAAAATGTCCTGGTTACTTTTCGATCTATCTTTAAACGACAGGGAGCATCAGTATCCTCCCCTCATCTGCAGCAAATGCTTGCATGGGCTGCCAGGAAGGATCCCTCCATCACCAGTCAGACAGTTTATGATCCAGAGACTTGGGAAGGGATCGGGGTGAAATTGTAGGACGCATTCACTAAAGGTGATAAGGTCATGCCTGGGTTGCATGAAACCTGGAGAAAAATTTTTGAAGCTTTAAAAAGTCATGCAGGTTCATCATCAGTCACCCCTGGTCTGCCCGAGAATGAAGGAGCTGCAGGCTCCTCCTCAGATTTACCTGCTGTGCCAGCAACCCCCTTGTTACCACCGCTGTAGGGGTGGCTTGCCGCCTCCCTTCCTGAAGACCCCAACAATCCCTTTGATCCTGGCCCTATAGACTCTGACAAAGGGCCGGATCTGTCTCCCTCTGATCCACACGATGCGTGGGCTCTTGTTTGGAGGGAGGCTAGGAAAGCTGGAGACATGGATATGTTACGGGCCTTCCCTGTAATTGTAGCCCCAGAACAAGAGCCACAGTGGGAGGCTATATTGTATAGTATCCTGCGAGATTTATGGCGCACAGTCACAGTCACATTGGTGCCCCATATACTGTCAATTTGATTCAATCCATATGTGATAGCTCTGTTTTTACACCGCGTGATTTTAAAATGATGTGCCGTCTTATCATGACCAATATGTAGTATATCATGTGGGAATCAAAATTGAGAGAATTGGCACAGGCCCAGGTGACTGAAAATCAAGCGCTGCCACAGAGAAATCTGCTCAGGGCTGTAGGTGTGATGCTCTGGTGGGGGAGGGGAATTTCTCCACCCCAGCTCAGCAGGCACGAATTCCTGCAGAAGGGTTACAGCAAGTTAAGCATCTCGCAATGCGTGCCCTTCAGGACGTGCTGGAAGCGGGGGAACAGAGACAGTCTTTTGTGAGCATCAAACAGCAGCCCCAAGAACCATATATGACACTTTTAGATAGGCTTAAGAATTTGCTGGAGAAGCAGGTTGATAACGCTTTTGCGAGAGCTCTCATATTTCAACAGCTAGCAATAGAAAATGCAAACGCTGATTGCCAGAAAGTGTTACATGCTTTAAAGAATCCCACTACAGAGGATATGATTATTGCATGTATGAACGTTGGCATGCATCAACACCAAGTTGCGCTAGCAGACCAGGCTTTTGCTGTCGTATCCCTTAACCAGCAGTGATTTTTTGGCTGTAACCAATTTGGTCATGTTCATGCAAAATGTCCACGAAAGGGCAGGAATCATTACAACTATGCCCAAGATGCAAGAAAGGTAACCACAGAGCACGAGATTGTTGGTTGAAACGTGATTTCAATGGCCGACCGCTTCCTCCGGCGGGAAATTTGCAGAAGAGCGCGAGGGGGGGGCGCGCAATGACAGTAAATTCCCCTCAAGCAGCTGCCACAGCTTTTATGCCAGAACCCGGAGCAGCGCCAGGGTGGACTTGGTCACCTCCTCAGATGCAATCTTAAATGATACCGCTGTTGCCTTAGCCCCCACGGGTGTTTACAGACCCCTAGGGAATGGCATGGCAGCACTCTTAATCGGACAGTCTTCTGCTACTTGGATGGGTCTTTTTGTTTTTCCTGGTGTTATTGATGCGGATTACACGGGGAAAATTAAGATAATGATGTGGACACCAACCCCGCCTTGTACTGTCCCTGCAGGTAGTCTTATAGCGCAGTTGATTTATTTTCAGCCTAATCTGCCCCAACAAATCAACATCTCACGGGCTGATAATGGTTTTGGATAGACCGTGTGGGAGGTAGATTGTGTTTTTGCAGTGAAGCAAGTGCTTCTGGTATGTAGAGTAGGCCTTTGTTGTGGGACCAACATTTTCTGTATGTAGCGTAGGCCTTTACTGAACCCTCTCATGAAACAGTGTAGCAGTTAGGTGAGTCGTTTTTCTTCCACTAGTTCAGTGAGAACTGACAGGGGTAGATTGTTTTTCTTCCACTAGTGGGGCATTTTGACATGGGTAGGGCTGAGTACAGGAACAAGATAAGACAGGTGTGCAGGGAGGAGGGAGATCCTAGTACAGAACAAAGTGAACGTGCTTTAAGAAAAATTGCCCACCTGTTTCATGGTACAGTACATCAAAAACAACAGATTGGTAACCACCTTATATGGAAATGTATCATAGCAACAGCGTTGGGGAGATTGTGAGCCTGAGATGCTCAACCAATGAGTGAGCACCAGGAAAGCATTACCTGCATCGGGTTTAGAGTATATAATGGAATGAATTTCGTTGACTGGCGTGCAATTTCTCCCTTGACAACAGGGGGTGTACACCTGTTATTGCAATAACGAGTAAACTTTGTTGCTATCATTAAGATCCTCGCCTCACCTGAAAATTTTGACTTTGAGTGTTTCTCACAACCGGAGAATCCCGCGTTTGCTGGTCTCAGAAGGTCTCGCAGGTGAGACCAAATCTGACTTGCATGCTGTGACAAGGGGAACAAGAGCTCAAAGTGATGGGTATCCTTGATAGCAGTGCGGATGTTATGATCAGCCCTGTGACGCTCTGGCCACCACAGTGGCCGCTTATGATTCCCGTGCAGCACTAACAGGCATAAGGGGGCACACCATGCCAAAACAAAGCGCAGCAGTTATTACAATCATTGGACCAGAGGGCAGAGCTGCCTCTATTCAACCTTATGTCTCACATAGCCCCGTCACTCTGTGGGGAAGAGATTGTATGGGACAGTGGGGAATTTGCCTCACTAGGGATTTTTCCTAGGGGCCACTGCCTTGCAGCAGATCCCACGTTTGGTATGGAAAACAGATACATCCGTGTGGGTGGACCAGTGGCCCCTATCCCAAGAAAAATTGCTGCAGTTAAATATCCTTGTTCAAGAACAACTTGCGGCTGGACATATAGTGCCAACTACAAGCCTATGGAATTCCCTTGTGTTTGTGATCAAAAAACAATCAGGGAAATGGAGACTGCTACACGATCTCAGAAGGATTAATGCTGTAATTGAAGATATGGGCTCTTTGCAACCAGGGCTGCCTTCCCCCACTATGCTTCCACAGTCGTGGCTGCTTATAGTAACAGACTTAAAAGACTGTTTTTTTAACATCCCACTGTGCTCTGATGATGCACCACGTTTTGCATTCTTAGTTCCCTCTATTAACAATGGGGAACCCCATTGTTGATACCATTGGACTGTGTTACCTCAGGACATGAAGAACAGCCTGACCATTTGTCAACAATTTGTTGCCAGAGTTTTATCTCCTGTATGCCAAAGGTTTCCCAATGTCTGCATATACCACTATATGGATGATATCCTGGTCACTGCACCAAGAGAGGTGATGGTGACTGAAGTTATATTCAGCAGCAACTGAGGCAGGATTGCATATTGCGCAGGACAAAATCCAAAAGACACTGCCTTGGTTATATCTGGGCTGGAGGATTTTGCAGACCCGAATCCAGCCCCAGACTTTAACTTTGGGAACCAAAGTTAGCACCTTAAATGATCTGCAAAAGTTGTTAGGTGCCATAAATTGGGTGCGACCCCTAGTGGGAATTTCTACAGAAGATCTTCACCCCCTCTTCAGATTACTGGAAGGAGATCCAGACTTATCATCACCACAACATTTGTCATCAGCAGCAACGACGCTGAATACTGCCATCTTGAAGATGACCCAGCAAACAGCACATCGAAGAAAACCAGACTATCCTATCAGTCTTTTTGTTATTAACTCTCCGTTCCAACCCTACGGACTCTTAGCGCAGTGGGTCAAAGGGGACCCCGACCCCTTGGTTATTTTAGAATGGGCATTTTTGCCACACAAATTTGCTAAGACTGTTACCACCAGAGTTGATATGATAGCTATGGTCATTTGCAGGGGAAGGGAGCGTTTATTAGCATTAGATGGTACAGATCCAGAGGCAATCTATGTCCCATTTGATCTCAAGCAATGGGAATTTGTGTTCCGCATGTCGCAACAGCTGCAGTGTGTGCCGGTGGGATTTTCAGGGCAGATCACTATACATCTGCCAGTGCACAAGCTTTTACAATCTCCTCACTCTCTATATTTGTTGCCAGTTTCTAAATTATCATTAACCCCTCTTGTAGATGCTCTTACTGTTTTTACAGATGGATCCGGCAGGACTGGCCGTGCAGTCATTGTATGGAGAGGTACTGCTGGGACCTGGGAAAGTGATGTTCACATCACCAATGGCTCTCCACAAATTGTGGAGCTTATGGCGGTGGTCCGTGTTCGAGAGATGGTCTGAGCCCATCAATATAGTAACAGATTCTGCTGATGTTACAGGCATTGTGATGCGACTGGAGCATTCTTATCTAAAGGAGACAACTAATGCGCAGTTGTTGGCACTTCTTTTGTGCTTAAAATGGTTTCTAGATCATCGCTTGGAATCTTACTTCATTCAGCATATTTGTTCTCACTCCTCTACCAAGCCCCATCTCCGAGGGTAATGCACAGGCAGACAAACTGGCCAGAGCAATTGTTCCCAATCAGTTTGCTCAAGCACGGCTATCTCATGATTTTTACCACCAAAATGCAAAGGCATTGCAGCGTGCCTTTCAACGGACCACAGATCAGGCCAGACAGATCATACAGTCCTGTCCAGACTGTCAAACTGTTGCACCAACACCCTCTATAGGAGTTAATCCTTGAGGATTGAGCTCCTTAGAAATTTGGCAGACAGATGTTACACACATACCAGAATTTGGGAAGCTCCATATGTTCATGTTTCTATTGATACATTCTCTACCTGTGTCTTTGCATCTGTGCATACAGGAGAAAAGGCAAAAGATGTCTGTAAACATTTCTTACTGGCCTTTGCAGTCCTTGGGGTTCCGAAAACAATTAAAACAGACAATGGGCCAGGATATGTGGCCCATGCTACCTGCTTCTTCTTTCAGCAGTGGGGTATTCAACACCTGACAGGCATACCCTACTCTCCCACGGGCCAAGCTATTATCGAATGAGCACATGGTACCTTAAAGGCCATGCTTCAAAAACAAAAAAGGGGGAGCATGTGTATGACCCCTCAGGAAAAAGTAGCTAAGGCATGCTATGTTATCAATTTTCTAAATTGCTGGACAACAGAAGGCCCTCCAATTTACAGGCATTTGGGCTGTAATACCTTAATTCCTGTTAAAGTAAAAGCACAGGTTATGGTAAAAATTCCGAGTTCTAAACAATGGGAAGGACCCTATTTGTTGATAACTTGGGGTCGAGGTTATGCCTGTGTTTCAACAGGAGCAGGTATGAGATGGGTACCAGCACGATGGGTACGGCTGTCCCTTTCGTCATCTGCTGTAACATGATCACTGTGTTCTCATCAGCATTTTGGATTCCAGCTCAACCAAAACAGAACATATGGGTCACCCTCGCCAACAAGACAGGACAAGACACACACTGTCAACTGAATCACCAGGAAACCCGTTCTCAACCTGCTTGGTGGCACTACCCCTAGACAAATGGCCCATCCCGAACACTGTTCCTGAGATAGCATTCAACACAAGTGTGGTAGTTGACAGATGGGATGGATGGGTACTACATCTGCAACAGAGCAATCTTGAACCACAAGAACTGGAACTATTAGGTTCGGTTAAAATTGATTCTTGTTTGTATTTTAACTATAGTGGAAAGAATCAATCATTAGTTCAGTGTGTTAATTCTAGTTTAGCTGCTTATATAAATCATTCTGCTTGGTGAAATTATACCTCACCTAACTTGTCAAGACCTAGTAGCCATCCACTTAGCTTGCCAGCAGTTTTTCTCATTTGTGGGGAAAGGGTGTCACGGGGTTATCGAGACCAATCTGTGTCCGTGACAGGGGAGGGGGCAGTAGGCCCATAGCCCCCCGGCCCCCTCGAAAAAAAAGGGAAAAAGGGAAAAGGGGTAGGGAGATGGGAGTTCAAGGGAACAAACAGAGCAGCGGCAACGATCTGAGGAGTAAAACTTATTTACTAACTATGATATCGGAATGCAAGATAACACACTATAATACAATATAATTAGAATCGAAGCTAATAAATCAAATATAATGAGAGAGAGAGCTTTCCGAAGACCGAGAAGCCTACTTTGAAGTTGAAGGCACCGCGGCTTGGAAGTACACCCACACCCGCTGCCAGGCAGTGAGAGAGAGAGCGAGCGTCACTTCCGTGACGTATTTTCCCTCTCTGGCTGCGAGGTCTCCTGGGACGTGTACTACTTCTTCTCTGTGCTCCACATGATGTTGTGATGTGGAATACCAATAGCAAAAATTACAAAACACAAAACCATGACATTCCACCCCTTATTCTACATCACTACATCATGCTTAAACATAAATATACAAATAAACAATACTTCAAAATGCATTACACATACAGGTCTATATACATATATATACATGGAATTACTGACTGCACTCCCCCAACATCAAATTCCCTTGTGGTACACATTGAACATCCCCATCCTTCTGCATCACCCACCAGGTGCACCCAGGTCCCTGGGCAAAACAGTTCCACAGAGAGGTTTGCCCTTTCCAGAGGCTAGAAGGACCCACACTGCTTTCCCCAACATGTACTTTACATGTACGACAGGGACCTTATCTCCCTCTACAGTATGTAGGGGGCTGGATTGGGTAGGACCATCACGATTGACAGATCCTCTGGTATTGACCAACCAGGTGGCTTCTGCCAAATGCTTCTCCAAGTGCTTCAATGTTCCACCACCCATTGCCTTCAACATAGTTTTCAACAACCTACTGTATCGTTCAATTTTACCAGAAGCTGGTGCATGATAGGGGATATGATAAATCCACTCAACGTCATGATCTTTGGGCCAAGTATTTATAAGGGAATTTTTGAAATGTGTCCCATTATCAGACTCAATTCTCTCTGGAGTGCCATGTCTCCACAGGACTTGTTTCTGAAGACCCAATATGGTATTTCGGGCGGTAGCATGGGGTACTGCATATGTTTCAAGCCACCCAGTGGTTGCCTCCACCATGGTAAGCACGTAACGCTTACCATTGCGAGACCGTGGTAAGGTGATATAATCAACCTGCCACGCCTCCCCATATTTGTACTTTTGCCATCGCCCTTCCCCCCAGAGAGGTTTCATCCTCCTGGCTTGTTTAATTATGGAACACGTCTCACAGTCATGAATAACCTGTGCAATAGCGTCCATAGTTAAGTCCACCCCTTGGTCTCTGGCCCACTTATATGTTGCGTCCCTTCCCTGATGGCCCGAGGTCTCATGGGACCATCGAGCTAGAAATAATTCACCCTTATTCTGCCAGTCCAAGTCTATTTGAGCCACCTCAATTCTGGCAGCTCGATCTACCTGATGGTTGTTTTGTTCTTCAGTAGCCCGACTCTTGGGCACATGAGCATCTACATGGCGCACCTTTATAACCATATCTTTTGTTCGGGCAGCAATGTCTTTCCACACTTCAGCAGCCCAAATAGGTTTACCCCTCCGCTGCCAGTTATTTTGCTCCCACTGCTGTAACCACCCCCACAAGGCATTCGCCACCATCCATGAGTCAGTATAAAGATAAAGCATTGGCCACCTCTCCCGTTCAGTAACATCTAAGGCCAGCTGGACAGCCTTTACCGCTGCGAACTGACTAGATTCTCCTTTTCCTTCAGTGGCCTCTGCAACATGTCGTGTGGGGCTCCACACAGCAGCTTTCCATCTGCGATGCTTCCCCACGATACGACACGATCTATCAGTGAACAGGGCATATTCCTTCTCATTTTCTGGTTGTTCATTGTATGGTGGGGCCTCTTTAGCACGTGACACTTCTTCTGCTGGTGATGTTCCAAACTTTTTACCTACAGGCCAGTCCATGATCACCTCTAAAATTCCTGGACGACTGAGGTTCCCCATCCGTGCTCGTTGCGTAATCAGCGCAATCCACTTGCTCCAAGTGGCATCAGTAGCATGATGGGTGGAGGGAACCTTTCCTTTAAACATCCAGTTCAGCACTGGCAGTCGAGGTGCCAGAAGGAGCTGCGTTTCAGTACCGACTACTTCGGAAGCAGCCCGAACCCCCTCATATGCAGCTAAGATCTCCTTCTCAGTTGGAGTGTAGCCCTCTTCAGACCCCTTGTACGCTTGACTCCAAAATCCCAGGGGTCGGCCTCGAGTCTCTCCTGAGGCTCTTTGCCCCAAACTCCAAGTGGGACCTTTCTCACCAGCAGCAGTGTAGAGGATGTTCTTTACATCCTGTCCCGTCCGTACTGGCCCCAGGGCCACGGCACGGGCAATCTCCTGTTTAATCTGTTCAAAAGCCTGCTGCTGCTCTGGGCCCCATGTGAAATCATTCTTCTTCCGCGTCACCTGATAAAGGGGGCTTACAATGAGGCTGTAGTTTGGAACATGCATCCTCCAAAAGCCCACAAAGTCCAAAAGACTGTGTCTCTTTCTTGCTAGTGGGTGGAGACATAGCAGCAATCTTGTCGATCACATCTTCTGGGATGTGACGATGCCCATCTTGCCACTTTATTCCCAGGAATTGAATTTCCTGAGCAGGTCCTTTCACTTTGCTTCGCTTAATCGCGAATCCAGCACATAGAAGGTCTGGATTATTTGTTCTCCTTTCTCAAAAACTTCCCTTGCTGTATTGCCCCACACAATGATGTCATCAATGTACTGAAAGTGCTCGGGAGGACCACCCTGTTCCAGTGCAGTCTGGATCAACCCATGGATAATGGTGGGACTATGTTTCCACCCCTGGGGCAAACGGTTCCAGGTATACTGAATGCCCCTCCAGGTGAAGGCAAACTGTGGCCTACATTCTGTGGCCAAAGGAATGGAAAAGAAGGCATTCGCAATGTCAATGGTGGCATACCATTTGGACGATTTTGACTCCAGCTCGTATTGGAGTTCTAACATGTCTGGCACAGCAGCACTCAGTGGGGGTGTGACTTCATTCAGGCCACGGTAGTCTACCATTAGCCGCCATTCTCCACTGGCTTTACGCACTGGCCATATGGGGCTGTTAAAAGGTGAGTGAGTTTTACTAATCACTCCCTGACTCTCCAGTTGACGAATTAACTCATGAATGGGGAGCAAGGAATCCCTATTGGTGCGATACTGCCGTCTGTGCACTGTTTTTGTAGCAATCGGTACATGCTGCTCTTTTACTCGTAGCAGCCCCACAACAGATGGGTCTTCTGATAGGCCAGGCAAAACAGACAGCTGCTTAACACCTTCTGTGTCTACAGCAGCTATTCCAAAGGCCCATCGATACCCCTTGGGGTCTTTAAAATATCCCATTCTGAGGTAATCGATACCAAGTATACGGGGTGCCCCTGGGCCAGTCACAATAGGGTGTCTTTACCAGTGAGGCTTATCTCAGCCTCCAACATAGTCAACTCCTGGGAACCCCCAGTCACTCCATGAATATAAATCGATATTGTCCCTTGGTGACTCGAGGGCATTAGGGTGCACCGTGCACCAGTGTCCACCAGGGCCTTATATTTCTGTGGTCGTGATGTGCCAGGCCACCTAATCCACACAGTCCAGTATACTCTATTGTCCCTTTCCCCCCCCTGGCTGGGGGCAGGGCCCCCCTATTTGTTACCTCGATTGTTTGCAGCGACTGGAGCAGTCACCCTTTTGGAGAAGTTCACCTTGGTGGTCGATCTGTCTCGTAGTTCTTTCACTCGTGCTTGAAGTGCAGGAGTGGGCTGCTTATCCCACTTCTTCATATTCTCCCCATGGTCGCGCAGGTAGCGCCACAAGGCAAGACGCGATGTAGTCTTAATGTTGTCATTTGCCTGAGCACGAGGACGTCTCCTTCTGATGGCTGAGATATTGGATGATGCAGGTTGGGAGGAAACCAAGTTGATCAGCTCTTCCGGTAGACAGTTTTGGGAATTCTGGTTCCCGTCAGATGTATCTGGTACCACCATGGATCCATCTGCATTAAGCATGGTAGACAGTTCGGCCCTCATATCTTCTTGTTTGCTCTCCATTCTGTCTAGCTTTTCAACTACCTTTGTGATGGCCGAAACACAAGCCCGTAGAGGGGCTAAATGAAACTCAAAGTCTTGAAGTCTATTAACCAGTTCTTTTACAAGGGGTCTTCTTACCCCTTTGCCATACATTGCTGCAAGTTTACTGGCATACCTTTCTGGTGCAGTCTTCGTGAATGTACGCCACATATTTGGTGTACACCTGACTTTCTCAGGATCATGATTTTGGTCTGGCTCGTCAGGGATGAAGTCGGAACTGTATAACATTTCCACTACGGCATGCTCTCTCAAATAACCGATACCTCTTTCCATATCAGTCCATTTCTTTTTCTCAGGCATCAGATCATCTTTGAAGGGGTATCTTTCTCTTACGGCTAACAGCATTCTCTTCCAGAGGGTGAAGGATCCATCCTGGCATGTACCGATACCCCTGTCAATGGCTGAGTCTCTAGTAATGCTACCCAGTTGGCGAGCTTCTCTACCATCTAGCCACACACTGTTGGCCCCACTGTCCCAACAGTGGAGTAACCAGGTGACGATAGGCTCTATTGGGTGTCGTGAAAAGTCTTTTCTCAGACCTCTAATTTCACTCATTTTTAGAGATCGATCAACAACAGTAACAACGTCTTGCTCACCTCCACCTCCTGCTCTTTCAGGACTTCTTGTTACCCTTCTGGGAGTTGGTGACCGCGATCTTATTGAAGGCCCCTCCCCTAGACTCAGGGCCGCTTTCCATGGATCGAGCCACTCCAGACCTCTTTCCTCCTCTTCTCTTACAGCATTTGCTTCCTCTACTTTCTCCTCCTCCTCTACTTTTCCTTCCTCCTCTTCCTTCTTCTCTAGCTGAGTTGAGATTCGTTTTGTTTTCCGTCCTCTTACAGGGGCAACTGACATCGATTCCGGTACCTCCTGTGGTTGATGGACGATGGCAGGTTGGTCAGTTCTGATGCTCTCCCTCTCCAGTTTGGCTCGAAGTCCGTTTCTCTCAACTATGAGGATATTTAGTTCAGATTCAAGTATGGCTTGAGAAAACTGAATTCTGCTTAGTTCATTTTCGAGGGTGTCTCGCTCGGACTGGAGGGTGTCTTGTTGAAGTTGGAGGCTGTCAAGTTTGGATTGCAGGGAGTCTTTCTCATTTTGGAGGGTATCTCGCTCGAATCGGAGGAATTCCCGCTCAGATTCAAAGGTGTTTTGTTGAGATTGGAGATTCTTTCTCTCAGCTCGAAGATCTTCCCCTTCAGCTTGGAGACTTTCTTTCTCAGCTCGGAGACTGTCTTGCCAGGTTTTGAGATTATCTCTCCTGACTAGGAGACTCTCTTTCTCAACCTGGAGATTCTCCGCCTCGGTTTGGAGGCTCTCTCTTTGGATCTGGAGACTCTGTTTCTCGACTAGGAGACTCTCCTTCTGGACCTGGAGATTGTCCCACTCGGCTCGGACTATCTCCTGGAAACTCTCCTTTTCGGCTTGGAGGCTGTCTCGCTCATTTTGTATTGTCTTCTGGAGACTCTCCCTTTCAGCTCGGAGACTCTCCTGAAAACTCTCTTTCTGGAACTGCAGATTCTCTCTATCAGCTCTGAGACACTCTCTTTCAGCTTGTATTGTCTTCTGGAGACTCTCCCTTTCAGCTTGGAGACTCTCTCTCTGGAACTGGAGATTCTCCCTATCAGCTCTGAGACACTCTCTCTCAGCTTGGAGACTCTCTTAATTTCAGAATCTCTATCCCTTTCTGGGATAGTATTGAATAAGGCCCGATAGGCATTAGCCAGGCCCCAGATCATTTGTATCATTTGTGCCTCCTCAGATCTGACTGAGCTACAACATTCCTGTCTTAAATAATTGTTTAAGCACTCAGAGTCTTCCAGGTGTTCAGGAGTAAAGCTCCATGACACCGAGGATGGCCATCTCTTTAAAGTCTCTCCCAAGCCTTTCCACACACCCTGCCACTCAGTACTCTCTGGTTCTGGGGAAGACTTCCTCAGAGCATTACAAGTCCAGATGCTGAGTGAGATAAGTAAAATAATGAGCAATACATTCAGGGAGATTAACAGTGTGATCAAATGGGCATTCAAAAACTGCATAAAGGATTCAAAAGGGAGACTGGGAGCCTGCTTAAGAATCACAAGTTCTGTAAAATTAGCAGCTCCCTCTGCAAGCAGGTGTAAAAGAGAAAAAAGAATAATCATTTTTTTCCTCTTTACAGAAGCAAAATATCAGTGCTCAAAGTTTACAAATATCACCAGAGTATTGGCAGTCCGCCTGGACTGTCAAGGTCATGCTCTCAGTGAGCACCTGCAAAAGAGATAAACTTTCCCAACACAGCTAACGAAACTCTCCAAGAGCAGAGATTCGTTCTAACAAGCTACAAAGCAACTTTTTAAGAGCAGAGAGGGATTTTTTTTTTCAAAAACCAGAAAACAAGCCCCAATATCTTATCTTAATATCTTATCTCTGCCTGCATCCTCCACCAAGAACTGTCACGGGGTTATCAAGATCAATCTGTGTCCGTGACAGGGGAGGGGGCAGTAGGCCCATAGCCCCCCGGCCCCCTTGGAGAAAAAAGGGAAAAAGGGAAAAGGGGTAGGGAGATGGGAGTTCAAGGGAACAAACGGAGCAGCGGCAACGATCTGAGGAGTAAAACTTATTTACTAACTATGATATCAGAATGCAAGATAACACACTATAATACAATATAACCAGAATTGTAGCTAATAAATCAAATATAATGAGAGAGAGAGGTTTCCGAAGACTGAGAAGTCTACTTTGAAGTTGAAGGCGCCGCGGCTTGGAAGCACACCCACACCCACTGCCAGGCAGTGAGAGAGATAGCGGGCGTTGCTTCCGTGACGTATTTTCCCTCTCTGGCCGCGAGGTCCCCTGGGACGTGTAGTACTTCTTCTCTGTGCTCCACATGATGTTGTGATGTGGAATACCAATAGCAAAAATTACAAAACACAAAACCATGACATTACCCCTTTGCCATACATTGCTGCGAGTGTACTGGCATACCTTTCTGGTGCAGTCTTCGTGAATGTACGCCACATATTTGGTGTACACCTGACTTTCTCAGGATCATGATTTTGGTCTGGCTCGTCAGGGATGAAGTCAGAACTGTATAACATTTCCACTACGGCATGTTCTCTCAAATAACCGATACCTTTTTCCATATCAGTCCATTTCTTTTTCTCAGGCATCAGATCATCTTTGAAGGGGTATCTTTCTTTTACGGCTAACAGCATTCGCTTCCAGAGTGTGAAGGATTCATCCTGGCATGTACCGATACCCCTGTCAATGGCTGAGTCTCTAGTAATGCTACCCAGTTGGCGAGCTTCTCTACCATCTAGCCACACACTGTTGGCCCCACTATCCCAACAGTGGAGTAACCAGGTGACGATAGGCTCTATTGGGTGTCGTGAAAAGTCTTTTCTCAGACCTCTAATTTCACTCATTTTTAGAGATCGATCAACAACAGTAACAATGTCTTGCTCACCTCCACCTCCTGCTCTTTCAGGACTTCTTGTTACCCTTCTGGGAGTTGGTGACCGCGATCTTATTGAAGGCCCCTCCCCTAGACTCAGGGCCGCTTTCCATGGATCGAGCCGCTCTGGACCTCTTTCCTCCTCTTCTCTTACAGTGTCTGCTTCCTCTACTTTCTCCTCCTCCTCTTCCTCTACTTTCTCCTCCTCCTCTTTCTTCTTCTCTATCTGAGTCGAGATTCGTTTTGTTTTCCATCCTCTTACAGGGGCAACTGACATCGATTCCGGTACCTTCTGTGGTTGAAGGACGATGGCAGGTTGGTCAGTTCTGATGCTCTCTCTCTCCAATTTGGCTCGAAGTCCGTTTCTCTCAACTATGAGGATATTTAGTTCAGATTCAAGCATGGCCTGAGAAAACTGAATTCTGCTTAATTCATTTTGGAGGGTGTCTCGCTCAGTTAGGAGTACATCCCTCTTGTACTTGAGGGTATCTCGCTCAGACTGGAGGGTGTCTTGCTGTAGTTGGAGGTTGTCAAGTTTGGATTGCACAAAACCATGACACAGGGCATGGCCTGCTATCCCCTCTCACATTAAAGGAGGTCCATGCAGTTTCGGAAGACTAACTTCATTAACACCTAATATCTCCATGATTACTCACCATCAAAAGTGCTTTAAGCAAACTGTTCATGGTTTTCAATCATAGTGTAGGAACAAGGTAGAATTTTGGAACCCTGGGGGAATCGTAGCAGCATCCTTTTTATCCCCAGGTGTTATATCAACCAAAGCATTGAGCACACTTAAACTTGGATGCTGGCTGGCTAAGCAAACAAATGCTACTTCATTGGCTCTAAGTGGACTGCTACTAGATATACACTCAGTGCGACACGCTACGCTACAGAATCGTGCAGCTATAGACTTATTGCTGTTAGCTCAAGGTCACGGGTGTCAGGATTTTGATGGCATGTGTTGTATGAATTTGTCAGATCATTCAAAATCAATATATAAAAGCATTCAGGATCTGCAGAACGGAGTTAAGAAATTACAGGTTGATGACAGGTTGGATATATTTGGAGACCTCTTTGGAAGCCTGGGAGTATGGATACAGAATGTGTTAAAAGTAGGCTTAATTTTTCTTATAGCTTTTCTTAGTGTTTTAGTTTGCATTCCTTGCTTATTACAGTGTGTTCAGAAAATGATTCAAGATGCCTTAAATCATGCTTTTTTCATTAGTAAAGAAGGGGGAGATGTGGGAGATGGAGAGGTCAGCTCAGCCCCGTCGTTTACTGACTCGCTGATAATGAGGCTCTGGAAAGGAGACAGAGGTCTGAACAAACAGGGATGTCTTGTACCTAGGCATAAGATAAACTCTCTGCTGATTATGAAGACCTGTTATGGAACTTGCTTGCTTTCTAGCCAATGGATTGTTAGTGGAAATATACTGAATGCGCACGTTAGAATATAAAAAGGCTTGCTTAGAAGAATGAGAGAGAGAGATACAGCATTATAGAATCATAGAATCATAGAATCAGTCAGGTTGGAAGGGACCTCAAACATCATCAAGTCCAACCACAGCCTAACCATAGTGCCCTAACTCTAACAACCCTCTGCTACATCATATCTCCGAGCGCCACATCCAAATGACTCTTAAACACATCCAGGGACGGTGATTCATCCACCTCCCTGGGGAGCCTATTCCAATGTTTAACCACCCTTTCTGTAAAGAAGTGTTTCCTAATGTCCAACCTAAACCTACCTTGGCGCAACTTGAGGCCATTTCCCCTCATCCTGTCACCCATCACCAGTGAGAAGAGACCAGCCCCGCTCTCTCTGTAAGCACATTTCAGGTACTGGAAGAGAGTAATAAGGTCTCCCCTCAGTCGCCTCTTCCCCAGACTAAACAGCTGTAGCTCCCTCAGCCTCTCCTCATAGGGCTGATTTTCCAAGCCCTTCACTAGCCTCGTTGCCCTTCTCTGGACCTGCTCCAGTACCTCCACGTCCTTTCTGTACTGAGGTGCCCAAAACTGAACACAGTACTCGAGGTGAGGCCTCACCAATGCCGAGTACAGGGGCAGGATTACTTCCCTAGTCCTGCTCACCACCCCATTCCTGATACAAGCCAGGATGCCATTGGCCTTCTTGGCTGCCAGGGCACACTGCTGGCTCATACTCAGCCGACTGTCCATCAGCACACCAAGGTCCCTTTCCATCAGGCAGCTTTCCAGCCACACCTCCCCAAAGCTTGTAGGGTTGCCTGAGGTTGTTGTGGCCAAAATGCAGGACCCAACACTTGGCCCTATTGAAACTCATGCCATTAACCTTGGCCCATCAATCCAGTCTATCCAGGTCCCTCTACAGTGCCCTTCTCCCCTCTAGCAGATCAACTCTCCCTGCCAGCTTGGTGTCATCTGCAAACTTACTGAGGGTGCACTCAATCTCCTCGTCAAGATCATCAATGAAGATGTTAAACAGAAGCGGCCCCAGTACTGAGCCTTGGGGGTCACCGCTCGTGACCGGCCGCCAACTGGATTCAACTCCATTGACCACAACTCTTTGGGCCCAGCCATCCCGCCAGTGCTTCACCCAGCGGAGCGTACACCCATCCAGACCATGGGTGGCCAGCTTCTTCATGAGAATGTTATGGGGGACAGTGTCAAAGGCCTTACTGAAGTCCAGGTAGACCACATCGACAGCCTGACCCTCATCCACCAAGCGGGTCACCTTGTCATAGAATGAAATCAGGTTTGTCAGACAGGATCTACCATTCATAAACCCATGCTGACTGGGCCTGATCCCCCAGTTGACCTTTAATTGGTCCACGATGGTTCCCGAGATTATACGTTCCATGACCTTCCCAGGCACTAAGGTGAGACTGATAGGTCTGTAGCTACCAGGATCATCTTTCCGGCCCTTTTTGAAGATGGGCGTCACATTTGCCAGTTTCCAATCCACTGGGACATCCCCTGTTAGCCAGGACTGCTGAAAAATGATGGACAGTGGCTTGGCAACCACATCCGCCAACTCCCTCAGCACTCTAGGGTGCAATCCATCTGGCCCCATGGACTTGCAAGCATCCAGCTTTCGCAGCAGGTCCAAAACTATCTCGTCAGGGATCATGAAGGGCTTATTCTGTTCCCCATCCCTATCTACCAGTGCAGTGGGCTGTGTTCCCAGGGAGTAACAAGTCTTACTATTAAAGACTGAGGCAAAGAAGGCATTAAGTACCTCAGCCTTATCCCTGTCACAGAATCACAGAATCACACAGAATCACAGAATGACCCGGGTTGGAAGGGACCTCAAGGATCATGTAGTTCCAACCCCCCTGCCTAGCAGGGCCACCGAACATACACATTTACTAGATCAGGTTGCCCAGGGCCCCATCCAACCTGGCCTTGAACACCTCCAAGGACAGGGCATCCACAACCTCCCTGGGCAGCCTGTTCCTTGGTGACCAGGTTGCCCTCAGCATCCAACAAGGGATGGAGATTCTCACTAGCCTTCCTTTTGCTATTAATGTGTTTATAAAAGCATTTACTGTTTACCTTAGTGGCCAAGCTCAGTTCCAGCTGCGCTTTGGCTTTTCTAATTTTCTCCCTGCACAGCTTCACTACATACCTGTAATCCTCATAAGTAGCTTGCCCACTCTCCCAGAGACCATAAACTTTCCTTTTGTTATTTTCATGATTTCATTATGATCATGATCATCACAGTAATAAAGAAATCTTCCTGGTACGAGAACCCTGTGTTGTGTAGCTAACTCGCGACACTTGAGTATTACTGTAAGGCCTACAGCTTTCAGATACTCTCTCATTATATTTGATGTATTAACTTCAATTCTAATTATATTGCATAATAGTGTGTTATCTTGCCTTCCAATACCATATTTAGTAAAATTAGTTTGTTTCTCCTCAGATCATTGCCACTGTTTTTAATTAATTTGCGATCCCCTGTTTCCCTTTTCCAGAGGCGTGGATTTTGCGAAAACCCTCCACCCCACTAGTCATGGAACTGGGCTGAACCAGTCCATCAACCGTTGACATTCTTGGTGGAGAATGTGGGCAAGAAGCTGCTTTTTAGCTTTTTAGAACAAATCTCTCTGCTCTCAGAGAGCTTTGTTAGCTTCGTTGGGAAAGTTTATCTCTTTCGCAGGTGCTCACTGAAAACTTGACCTTGAAAGTCCAGGCGGACTGCCAATATTCTGTGATATTTGTAAACCTTGAGCACTGCTATCTTACTTCTGTAAAGAGAAAAAAATGAATCCATTTTCTCTTTTACACCTGTTTGCAGGGGGAGCTGCTAATTTTACAGAATTTGGGTTTTTTAAACAGGCTCCCAGTCTCCCCTTTGAATCCTTTATGCAGTTTTTGAATGCTCATCTGATCACGTTGTCAATTTCCCTGAATGCACTACTCATCATTTCACTCAGTATTTGTATTTATCATATTTTGAAGAAGTCTTCCCCCAAACCAGAGAATACTGAGTGGCAGGGAGTGTGGAGAGGCTTGGGAGAGACTTTAGAGAGATGGACATCCTCGGTGTCATGGAACTTTACTCCTGAACACCTGAAAGACCCTGAAAGCTTAAACTATTATTTAAGACAGAAATGTTGCGGCTCAGGCAGATCTGAGGAGGCACAAATGATTTGGGGCCTGGCTAATTGTTATCGGGCCTTTTTTAACACTATCCCAGAGAGGGAGAGAGTTTCTGAAACTGAGAGAGAGAGTCTCCGTGCTGAATGAGAGTGTCTCAGAGCTGAAAGGGAGATTTTCAGGGAGACAGTACAAAATGTGCGAGAGAGTCTCCAAGTCAAAAAGGAGAGTTTCCAGGAGGGACTCTGAGCTGAGAGGGAGAACCTCCGGGCTGAGTGAGAGGGTCTCCTAGTTGAGAGAGACACCCTCCAATCTGAGCGGGACTCCCTCCAATCAGGGAAAGATACCCTTCGAACCGAGAAAGACTCCCACCAATACAAACTCGACAGTCTTCAAACAGAGCGAGACACCCTCCAATACGAAGTAATTAGAATTCAGTCTCATCAAGCCGTGCTTGAATCTGAACTAAATACTCTCATAATTGAACGGGACAGACTCCGAGCCGAGCTGGAGAGTGAGAGCATTGGAACTGACCAACCTGATCAACCACAGGAGGCACCAGAATCGATGTCAGTTGCCCCTGTAAGAGGACGGAAAATGAAATGAATCTATACTCAGTTAGAACAGAAGAAAGAGGAGGAGGGGAAAGTACAGGAAGCAGACACTGTAAGAGAAGAGGAGGAAAGAGGTCCAGAGGAGTGGCTCCAAGATCCAGGGGAAGCGCCCCTGAGTCCAGGGGAGGGGCCCTCAATAAGATTGCGGTCACCAACTCCCAGGAGGGTAACAAGAAGTCCTGAGAGAGTGTAAGAGGCCATGTTGTCGTGCCTTTGTCTCAAAAACTTGCTGAAGATGGACTATTCCAGTCCTGAATAGTCCCACCAGGCCCAGTCCTGGCCAGGGATTGAGCAATCCCTTTCTCTAAAGATTTGGCTAACTGTAGGCAGCGAAGGATAAGCACCTTCATGGCCAGGAGGAAACCTTTTGTCTGGACTTATCACCGAGAAAGATGAACCACACCCACACATGGATGGTCAGTCATTATCAAGAGAAGGATAAGCACCTCGATGGCCAGGAGGAAACCTTTTGTCTGGACTCATCATCTCGAGGAAGAGAGCCATCTCAAGAGTTGGGGGGGGGTACTCACATGACCCTTACCCAAGCCCCCAGGAATGTCACGTAGGCAGGAAAAAAACAGGATAAAAAGGGCACAGGAAAAATGATGAAGTACCGCGAGGGAGAAGGCGAGAGAGAGAGAGAGAGAGGGTTTACTGCCTTCAGATTCCTTGTTGCTGCTTTGCTGCCCTACTGTCTACAGACTCTCCTGGCCTTGCTGCACGAGACACTGCTGCTTCCACCACCACCATCAGTACTGCTTGGCACCAGCCCGCTGTTCTTCGTTGCCTGCTTGGACCCTGGACCAACGGATAACGGGACACTGCTGCATCGAATTGGTGACTATCCCCGCTTACCACAACTCTTGCTTTTCTCCTTACCTTTTCTATCGCCTGTTTCCCCTTCCCCGTCTCCCTAAAAGGCTAGGATTTGTAATAAACTGGTTGGACCAACATTTGAACCGTTGATTCTTAATCTCACGTCAGGTATATTAAAAGAATCTCCTCTCACTCCTATTAATTGGAGCGAGACAGAGAGTAAGAGGTGAGCAAGACATTGTTAGTATTCTTGATCGACCTGTGAAAATGAATGAAAGTAGAGGTCTGAGAAAAGACTTCTCACGCTACCCAAATGAGCCTATTGTCACCTGGTTACTTCGATGTTGGGACAATGGGGCCAACAGTGTGTGGCTAGATGGTAGAGAAGCTCGCCAACTGGGTGGCATTGCTAGGGACTCAGCCATTGACAGAGGTATTAGTACATGCCAGGACCAGGTTTTCACCCTCTGGAAGCAGATGTTGTTAGCCATAAAAGAAAGATGCCCCTTCAAAGATGATCTGATGCCTGAGAAAAAGAAATGGAGTGATATGGAAAAAGGCATCCGTTATTTGAGAGAATACGCTGTGGTGGAAATGTTACATAGCCCCACTTTCATTCCTGACAAGCCAGACCAAGAGCATGATCCTGAGAGTGTCAGGTGTACACCAAATATGCGGCGTATTTTCACAAAGACTGCACCAGAAAGGTATGCCAGTACATTTGCAGCAATGTATGGCAGAGGGGAAAGAAGACCCCTTGTAAATGAACTGGTTAATAGCAATCAAGACTTTGAGTTATATCTGATGGGGACCAGGATTCCAAACTGGTTTCCTCCCAACCTGCATCATCCAACGTCTCAGCTATCAAAAGAAGATGCCTTCCTGCTCATGCAGGTGACAACAGTAAAGACTAGGTTGCATTTTGCCTTGTGGCATTAGCTGCATGACCATGGAGAAAATATGAAAACGTGGCATAAAAAACCCACTCCTGCACTTCAAGCACGGGTAAAAGAATTACAAGTCAGACCAGCCACCAAGGTGAACTTCTCCAAAAAGTTGATTGCTCCAGTTACTGCGGGACATGGCAATAGCTGTAAGACCAACGGAGGTAACAAATAGAGGGGCCCTGCACAGAGCCTGGGATGGGAAAGGGATAATAGAGCGTATTGGACTGTGTGGATTAGATGGCCTGGCACATCAGAACCATAGAAATATAAGGCACCGGTGGATACTGGCGCACAGTGCACTCTAATGCCCTCGAGTCATGAAGGGACAGAATCAATCTATATTTCTGGAGTGACTGGGGGCTCTCAAGAGCTGACTATGTTGGAGGCCGAAATAAGCCTCGCTGGTAAAGACTGCCAAACGCACCCTATTGTGACTGGTCCAAGGGCTCCCTGCATACTTGGTATTGATTACCTCAGAAGGGGATATTTCAAGGATCCCAGAGGGTATCGATGGGCCTTTGGAATAGCTGCTGTAGACACAGAAGGCGTTAAGCAGCTGTCTGTTTTGCCTGGCCTATCAGAAGATACATCTGTTGCGGGGTTGCTATGAGTGAAAAAGCAACAGGTACCAATTGCTACAAAGATGGTGCACAGAAGGCAGTACCGCACCAACAGGGTTTCCTTGCTCCCCATTCGTAAGTTGATTCGTCAACTAGAGAGTCAGGGAGTGATAAGCAAAACTAACTCGCCTTTTCACAGCCCCGTACGGCCAGTGCGTAAAGCCAGTGGAGAATGGAGGCTGACGGTAGACCACCGTGGCCTGAATAAAGTCACACCCCCACTGAGTGCTGCTGTGCCGGGCATGTTAGAACTCCAGTATGAACTGGAGTCAAAAGCAGCCAAGTGGTATGCCACCATTGACATTGCCAATGCCTTCTTTTCCATTCCTTTGGCCACAGAATGTAGGCCACAGTTTGCCTTCACCTGGAGGGGCGTTCAGTATACCTGGAATCATTTCCCCCAGGGGTGGAAGCACAGCCCAACTATTTGCCATGGGTTGATGCACTGGAACAGGGTGGTGCTCCTGAGCACTTACAGTACATTTACGACATTATTGTGTGGGGTGATACAGCAAGGGAAGTTTTTGAGAAAGGAGAGCAAATAATCCAGATCCTTTTGCGTGCTGGTTTTGCTATTAAATAAAGCAAAGTGAAAGAACCTGCCCAGGAAATTCAGTTACTAGGTATAAAGCGGCAAGATGGCCATCGTCACATCCCGATGGATGTTATCAACAAAATCGCTGCCATGTCTCTGTTCACTAATAAGAAAGAGACACAGTCTTCTCTGGGTGTAGTGGGTTTTTTGGAGAATGCATATTCCAAACTACAGCCTCATTGTAACCCCCCTTTATCAGGCGACTCGGAAGATGAATAATTTTGCAAATCATTTCATGTCTGTACATGAGGTACTCTTTTGAGTGTTTGTGGCTGAATGGTGTGTGATGTAATTTTCCATCCTGAATATTTCCATGGAGAAGTAGGCTGCACCTTTTCTTCTGATATTTGTAAACCGACAGATTGGACTGCCTGCCGGGTGAGCAGTAAAGCATCCTTTAGACCCTCTTCTTGTTGTGCTGCTATTAATATATCGTCCATGTAATGATAAATAAGGATGTGAGGTCTAGCTTTTTGTACTGGTTGTAATGCATTTGCTTCAGTCAGTTGACATACTGTTGGACTATTAAGCCTTCCTTCTGGTAAGAATGTCCAATGATACCACTGAGCAGGGCTTTGTTGGTTAATTGAGGACACTGACGTAATGATAGTAACATCAGCTCCGGTATCCACTAGACCTAATAACTGCCAACCGTTTACCAAGCATCGTAATAATGGTTTGTCTTTTGACACCTGTATAGTCCATAGCATGGCAGGTTTGTCCGTGCTCCCAAATCCACCAGTTCGGTCCCCAGTGCCAGGTTCAGTCAAAGAATGAAAAGGGATTAATTGTGCTATTTTTTGGCCTTTGGGAATTAAGCAGGGAGGTGAGGGCGTCCATGCCATTATCTTAATCTCCCCAGTGTGGTCAGCATCTATATCTCCTGGCAAAACAAAAAGTCCCACCCGTGTAACAGAAGAATGTCTTAATAAGAGGGTGCTACTCCCGTCCCCAAGGGGGCCCATGACACCTGTTGGAATGAGAGTCACGGTGCTGTCAGTCTGCGCAACTGACTGGGCGGTGGTGTCACGGAGTTATCTAGATCAATCTGTCTGTGACGGAGGGGCAGTGGGCCCATGGGCCCCCGGCCCCTGACAAATGGGAAGGGAAAAGGGAAAGGGGTAGGGAGATGGGAGCTGGGCTCAAGGAAACAAACAGAGCAGCAGCAATGATCTAAGGAGTAAAACTTATTTTACAATAATACAATCTAATTGAAATTGAGGCTAATAAATAAAGTGAAATAAAAGAGAGAGAGAGGTTTCCGAAGACCGAGAAGCCTACTTTGAAATTGAAGGCGCCGTGGCTTGGAAGCACACCCACACCTGCTGCCAGGCAGTGAGAGAGAGAGAGAGCGTCGTTTCCGTGACGTATTTTCCCTCTCTGACCGCGAGGTCCCCTGGGACGTGTAGTTCTTCTTCTCTGTGCTCCACATGATGTTATGATGTGGAATACCAATAGCAAAAATTACAAAACCATGACAGGTGGCCAAATCCACTCCTGCACTGCTGGTGGTGGCTGGTCTGAGTGAGCTGGCCAGGCAGTGGCTGACCGATTTGGGACCGTATTTGCTGTCATAGCACCATAGCGTCATTCCTCATTGTAAGACAGTCCAATGATACCGCTGAGCAGGGTTATGTTGGTTGATGGAGGGCACAGAGAAAGCAAATCATGGTGTGTCTTTTGGATTAAGTCGAAGTATAAAAAAAGTCTTTTGATTCAATGACTGCCATAGGCCAATTTGAAGGCAACATTGAAGGTGAAGGAAGACCAGGCTGCAACACCCCCATGGGCTCAATTATTGCGTTGACAGCATACAAATCCTGTAAAAGCTTCCATTTTCCACTCTTCTTGAGGATAACAAAAACTGGAGTATTCCAAGGGCCCCTAGTAGGCACTATATGACCAGTAGCTAGTTGTTCTTGAACTAGCTCATGTAAATGCAGCAACTTTTCCTTTGTTAAGGGCCACTGATCTACCCAAATAGGTTGTTCTGTTTTCCAAGTGAGGGGTATAGGTTGCTGCCGATCAATGGCCCTCACTGAAAATTTGTCTGCAAAATCATGCCCCATTAACTTAAAAGATCACCACCCCACAAAGTACAGGGAACTGGCAAGGTGTAAGGAGTAGCATGAGCAATACAACCATCAGGCCCTTCAAAAGATAAAATTCGGGCACTTTGAGATGCTGCAGGCCCCCAACTCCTACAATAGCAGAATTAGGGTCTTTGAGTGGCCATTCAGAGGGCCAGTCACTTGATTTACTGAGGGTAACATCAGCTCTGGTATCCACTAGCTCTGGTATCCACTAGGACTGTCAGCCATTTACTAATTATGGTAATAATGGCTTATCTTTTGACACTTGTGTAGTCCATAGCACGGCAGGTTTGTCCATGCTCCCACATCCACCAGTTCTGTCCCCGATGCCAGGTTCAGCCAAAGAATGAAAAGGGACTAATTGTGCTATTTTTTGGCAGAAGGAATAAGGCGGGGGGGTGAGGGCGTCCATGCCATTATCTTAATCTCCCCATTGTGGTTAGCATCTATAAGTCCTGGTAAAACAAAAAGTCCCATCCATGTAACAGAAGAACGTCTTAATATGAGGGCGCTACGCCCGTCCCCAAGGGGGCCTGTGGGAAGACAAGAAGGATTTTTACTGAGCAGCAGTTGTGAATCAAGATAAGGACTTCACAGAGCAGCAGCTGCGGAGCAGGATAAACAGCATGAGAACCAAGGACACCTCTAGGAAAAGAATGAATGGCCCGTGGCTTTGAAGGGGGGTTTTAGGGTTGTTATTGTAGTAGCTTTCCTCCAATTAGTGTGTGTGATTTATGAACACCCTTGTCTGTTTGCTATAAAAGTACGGCTCTCAGGTAATAAAGGGAAGCATGATTTAACCATATTGGTGGATGTCATGACTTCGGCCGTCTGATCCGACTACATTTGGTGCCTGAACAGGGACCCAAATTGGTGTTGGAGCCGGGATTCGGGGAGAGCCGGAATTGGCGTTGGAGCCGGACCTCAAAACTTCTGTGGAAGACTGGAGGGGTCGGGGACGATGGAGACGAGTAGCGCTGTGAGGCAAGTGGCACACAGTAGCGGGTGTGGGGATCGCGACTCCACAGCTCGTCACGACTGCAAAATGGAAATAGAGGTGGCAGTCCAGCTATAATACTCTCTAAGAGGCATAACTGTAGCCCGAAAAGACTGAGAGACTTGGTAACCTGGGCTCAAAAATGAGGGCTTTATAAAGGAGATCCCCATGATTTTTAGTCTGGATGAATGAGCAAGCCTGGTCCAGCTGCATTGCCTGACTGAACTTTGGAGAGATTGTTTCACACGCGCCCGCACCATTCTGCAGGACAGAAGGTGAGCAGTCGGGAACTATGGGGAGTTCACTAACGAAAGAGCAACAAGTACATCTCGAAGTATTACGGCTACTTTTAAAGTTTCAGAATCAGCCTGTATCTACCTCAGCGTTAGTTACTTTTCTTAAATGGATAAGGAGAAACGTCCCTGAATTTCCAAAAACTGGGTTTTCTCTTGATGGAGAACTTTGGGACAAAATTGGCACAAAACTCTGGGGGGCTTCTGTTACTAAAGACAGAACGACTGACAAACTTTTATCTGTTTGGCATCGAATAACGGAAGGGCTTAAACAAATTAGACAAGCAAGAAATTCTTCCGACTGTTCTCTATTGCCCTCCCCCCCACCCTCGCCACTGCCCCTCGGTGCCGAAAATAGCCCTTGCCCGAATTCGATCTGCAGCTCTGACCCTCCCCAAGGCTGGGGAGAAGGGAAATCGCAACCCCCCCGCGCACCCCCACCCTCCGCTCCGTCCCCGATGCTGGCCGCATCACTGCCGCCTTCCACCCCGCCCACGTCGCTCGCCGTGACGCTGTCGTCCCCCGCTGCGTCTACGTCAGCTGCTGCTGTGTCTCTGCAGCCTGCACATAACTTGGTTAAAGACAAGGATGGACTGGAACCAGAGGAACCTTTTGATCCTGGTTCAGTAGATTCGAAAAACGAACTGATCATTTTTCCTCATGTTGATAATTTGAAGGATGAAGGAAAGAAAGATTTTTCTACAGCGTACCGTGGTGCTTTAGAGCAGTGCAGAAAAGATGCAATATTACAGGGTGATGCTGACACGTTGCAAGCCTTTTCTGTGTTGTATCATCCAACTCAGCCCCCCCGGTGGGAATCCCTGCTTTATGAAGCAGTAAAGGAGCTAAGGAAGTCAGTGAGAGACCATGGAATTCAGTTTGCCTTTACATACAAGCTTTTGGTTGCAGTTGCTAACAGTTATGTTATGACCCTTCACGACTGGAAAATCTTGTTACAAACAGTCCTGTCTTCTATGCATTACACTGTATTTATGACTGAATACCGCGGTCAGGTTACTATCCAGGTTATGAATAATTTGACTAACTTAAATCATACTGGCCTGGAAAAAAGAAGTGGGGAGAGGGTCTGGGCAACACCTCAGGCCCAGGCACAGATGGACTGGCAATGCCTTGAACAAGTTAAGACTTTGGTGTTGCGTGCTATCTGTTGGATACCTGATACTAATTCGTCTAATGCTTCATTTATATCAGATGGCTCCAGCAAGGCACACCAAGCAGTGGTTCTCTGGCATGGGACTGCTACACGATGGCAGTTAGATGCACCTGTTGTCGATGAATCACCTCAAATTGTAGAACTCACTGTGGTAGCTCAAGTTTTTCAATTTTTTTCTGATCAAAAGCTTCAGATAATAACCAGCTCTTTGTACGTTACAGGTATCATTCAGCAGATTGAAGGATCTTTTCTTAAGGTAGTGAGCAACTCTGTTTTGTTTGCACAGCTCAAGCGAGTTCTACATCATGTCTCTCACTGTACTCTTCCTTATTTTATTATGCATATTCAATCACACACTGCGTTGCCTGGTCCTTTAACTGGGGGCAGCCGTAAGGCTGATCAAGTCACAGTCACCTTTGCTACTCCTCAATTTTTTCGGCAAGTGCAACTCTCTCATCAATTTTTCCATCAGAATAGGAGAGCCTTACAAGAACAATTCCAGCTGACAGTGGATCAAGTCCGTAACTTTATCCTAACAAGTCCAGGTTGCCAGGTAATTGCCCCTTTGCCTCAAATTGGGACAAATCCCTGTGGCATAGTACCTCTTCAACTGTGGCAGACAGATGTCACTCATGTTCCCGAACTTGGCTGTCTAAAATACGTACATGTAACAAAAGATACTCATTCTTCTTACATATTTGCCACTCCACATACAGGCGAACTAAGTCACAACGCCTGCAAACACTGGTTATCTGCTTACGCTGCTATAAGGATCCTGCATACTAAAAAAAAAAAAAAAAACAGATAATGTACCTGCATGTACTTGTAAGGCCACTCGAACTTTCCTTCAAGGATGGGGGGTTAGACATATTACAGGCATTCATCATTCTTTTACTGGACAAGCTATCATTGAGCGCACTCATCAAACATTGGAGTCCATTCTTCATAAACAAAAAAGGGGGAATACAGGAGACACACCACAAGAAAGATTATGTAAGTCTTTGCTTGTGCTGAATTTTTTGAATCGTGACCATACAGATACAGCTCATGTGGATCATCATTTTGGAGCCTCTCCAATGCTCAAGGAATGGACAATAGTTAATGTTCGGAATATGGCCACAGGGCATTGGGAAGGTCCCTTGGTACTGATAACTTGGGGTTGTGGATATGCTTGTGTTTCCACAGGGACTGGTCCTATGTGTGTTCCAGTATGATATGTTTTGCCTCATCTCAAGGCAGAAAATATCATCCAGCCTTTATAGTGACTGGGATTGCGTGCTTCTTACTTACTGGTATTGCTTTGTAACTTGTGTTACAGATAACATTAGTAATGGTATGACATAGCAGGTGATTTTCCTCTGTTACTAACGCAGTTTCAAGAATTAGTATTGTTAGGCATTATCTAGGTTGCTGTGTGCTTCGTCTGTTTTATTAATAGATCGAATGTGAATTAAACAGGATTTGATGTTACCAATGCTGGAATCTACGGGAATAGCTCTTTTGATGTATTAGTCGTGCTTGGTTATGATGCTATTAGCCTATCAATTAGCCTTCTTTTGAATTATGAAGATGGAACCTGGAAAGGAATCCCAGGCAAAGTGATGACCCTGTATTACAGAATGGTTAACTCTCTTTCATTCCACTAATCAGGATTTTTAAAATATGACCATGCGTCACTTGAGACAAAGGCGTAAGCTAGGAGAGCTGACCTTGATAGCTTATTCTGTTTTCCAAGCAGGTGTTCCACTTGGGCTCTGTATCACGCACTGGCCACGCGGATATGGTGTACAAATGGAAAATACCTCTCAGACCCTGAAAGCAGGAGAGGGTCTGTGGTGGGTGAGAGAGGGAAGTGCACTTTGAAGCAGGGGACGCCCTGCTGGCACTGCCTATCGCATCCACCACCAACACACTCCTTTTCTCTCCTTTTCTGCAGTTTGCTCTTTCTCGAGGGTCAATAAGTAATAATGCCCCTAGTGATACTCTAGCACATTTATCCTCTAATATTCGTTCTATCTATCTGACATGCAACTTCATAAATTTCCACAACCATTAATCATTTATTATCCCAAAGGCATGGTTATGAGCACCCTAAAAGCACTTGTTGCACAAATTTTGGTGATCATTCAAAATCAATATATAAGATACAAAGGTTGAAGACTTTTCTCTAACTGATCACAGATTAACACAGAATGGAACCCTCAGGGATTTATTTCCAGGTTGCAGAAACTTGGGTTGCAGGACAAACATGTCTGTTCTTTTTAATGGATTTAACAGTATTTCTTGTTATGCTGTGTTTGACTTGTCTCCTTTTTCACATTTAGAGTATTGTCAATCAAGGCCTTGATTAAGTTACAATGATTATGTTATTAATATAAGTAGTGTTGTTATTCTGTAGTATGGTAGTAGCTCCCTAATTAATAAAAAAGGGGGAATTGTGGGAAGACAAGAAGGATTTTTACTGAGCAGCAGTTGTGAATCAAGATAAGGACTTCACAGAGCAGCAGCTGCGGAGCAGGATAAACAGCATGAGAACCAAGGACACCTCTAGGAAAAGAATGAATGGCCCGTGGCTTTGAAGGGGGGTTTTAGGGTTGTTATTGTAGTAGCTTTCCTCCAATTAGTGTGTGTGATTTATGAACACCCTTGTCTGTTTGCTATAAAAGTACGGCTCTCAGTTAATAAAGGGAAGCATGATTTAACCATATTGGTGGATGTCATGACTTCGGCCGTCTGATCCGACTACAGGGGCCCATTACACCTGTTGGAATAAGAGTCATGGTGCTATCAGTCAGTGTCACTGACTGGGCTGTGGCCAAATCCACTCCTGCGCTGCCGGCGGTGGCTGGTCTGAGTGAGCTGGGCAGACATCAGGACCGTATTTGTTGTCATAGCACGCAAGGACATTTTATGACTTTCCGTGCCTACATCTTGACAGGCTTTAATCATGTCAGTGATTGATGGATATGCATTCTTTAAGCTTTGTAAAACCTTTTGGCAGTCTGCATTTGCATTTTCTACTGCTAATTTATTAAGCAAAGCATCCCGGGCAGCCTGATTTTCTACTTGTCTCTCTAGCATATTTTGTAAACGGTCAAGAAATGTAATGTAGGGCTCGGCAGCCTCCTGCTTAATTGATGTAAATGAGGCATTAGACAAATTAGTATCAGGTATCCAACGGATACCATGCAACACCAAAGTCTTAACTTGTTCAAGGCATTGCCTATCCATCTGTGCCTGGGCCTGAGGTGTTGCCCGGACCCCCTCCCGCATGAGTTCCTCCATGCTCATATGATTTAAGTTATTCAAATTATTCATAGCCTGTTGCAGAATGGCCAAAGGACCATAGGCCTCTGGGAGCACTGTACGAGCAAGACAGAGCAGGCAGCAGTGACTACATGATCGTGGGATAGTATGGCCTGCTGAAAAACACCAGCTGGCTGAGAAAAACAAGGTCAGCCTGGACTTGTTTCTGGTGGGAAACAACTAGGGAGGAAACTGAGATACGGGTGGAATGAGGGGGAAGAGCAGACCTCTGAGAACGGTATCCTGATTGTAGCTATGGTGTGTTACCATGGAAGGTAAACAAAGGTGGTGGGTTTTACAACCAATCAATTAAAGCCAAGAGTAATAAAACCAATCAGCTTGAACCAAGTGTGACTTGTAGACTATAAAAGCAGTTTGACCACAAGCAATAAATGGAGTTTGATGCACTCATATTGGGTCCTTGTCATCTCTCCCCCGCGCCAATCCACAAACAGCTCAGATTCCGGGAACCCAGCCTCAGTCCGCGGCAATGGCCTGGATGGTAGCTTGTTCTCGGCATTTATCATAAACATGGTGTATTACATGGGAGACGGGATCATTCGTAACAAGATTTTCCAATTGTGAGGGGTCATAACATAACTGTCACCAATTGCAACCAAATATTGTATGTAAAGGCAGACTGAATTCCGTAATCTCTCACTGACTTCCTTAGCTCCTTTACTGCGTCATAAGGCAGGGATTCCCACTGCGGGGACTGATTTGGATGATGCAACACAGGAAAGGCTTGCAATGTATCGGCATCACCCCGTAATATTGCTTCTTTTCTGCACTGCTCTAATGCACTGTAGTACACTTAGAAAAATTTTTCTTTCCCGCACCCTTTAAATTATTATCAGGAGGGAAGTTCGTCTTCCGGATTTACTGGACCAGGAACAAAAAGTTCCTCTGGTTACGGTTCGTCCTTTTCTTTAACCAAGTTACGTGCAATCTGCAGAGACGCAGCAGCAGGCGACGTAGGCGCGGTGGAGGGCGGCAGCGTCACGGCGAGCGACGTGGGCGGGGCGGTGGGCGGGGGCGATGCGGCGAACGTCGGTGGCGGCGCGGAGAGCGGCAGCGCGGGGGTGGGTCGCGGTTTCTCTTCTCCCCGGAGGGGGGTGGCTTCGGAGCCGCGGATCGAATCCGGGCAGGGGCTGCGGCGGGGGTGGGAGGGAGGGCGATGGGGAATAGTCGGAAGAAATTCTTCCTTGTCGAATTTAAGCCCTTCCATTCTTTGGTGCCAAACATGTAGAAGTTTAGCAGCCGTTCTGTCTTTAGTAATAGAAGCCTCCCAGAGTTTTGTGCCAATGTTGTCCCAAAGCTCTCCATCAAGAAAGAACCCAGTTTTCGGAAATTCAGGGACATTTTTGCTTATCCATTTAGGAAAAGTAACTATGGTGAAGTAGATACAGGCTGATTCTGAAACTTTAAAACTATCTGTAATACTTCAAGATTTACTTGTTGCTCCTTCATTAGTGAACTCCCCATAGTTCCTGACTGCTCACCTTCTGTCCTGCAGAATGGTGCGGGCACGCGCGAAACAATCTCTCCAACGTTCAGTTGGGTGGTGCTGCCGGACCAGGCTTGCTCAGCCTCGTCTTGATTTGCCCCACACAGTGGGTGCCATTTGCAGCGTCTGATGCACGGACTCGGATGTGAAAGATCCAAATCATTTATTACAAATTCTCACATCACTTATATACCTTCACAAGTTTTTTTTTTTCTAGCTTTCCCATTCGCCCCTACAACTTTCCCATCCACCTTTACATGTCAACAGAGCATCACAAACACTCTTCAACCATTCATGCGGGCGCTTATCCAATCAGAGCCACGAGCTGTTCTTTCTTCTTTTAGAGGTGTCCTTGGTTCTCATGCTGTTTATCTTGCTCCACAGATGCTGCTCTGTAGTCCTTCATGTATTCCCACCCGTATGTGTGTGCTTAACGCATGCTAATTATTGTTTGTGTATGTGTTAAGCATGATGTGGTGATGTGAAATAAGGAGTGGAATGTCATGGTGTAATAAAGTTTGTGTTTGTTCATTGCATTGGGGAGGGGGGTGTTGCTAAAGGGGCTGTACGGGGGGGCAGGGTTGTGCGGGCTTTCTGGTTTTGTCCTGTTTTCACCGCTTCACCCCCCCACCCCAGATGGGCGGGCTCAGGACAGGGAAGGCTGAGGTGGCACCCGGCAACAGGGAGCGCAGTCGCAGGGGTCTGACACACCAGCCATTCAGAGGAACTAAGGGACTATAAAAGCAGGGGATCAGCAGGTGGAGAGCGCGCGCCGCGTGCGGAGCTGCGACTCCCCGGCCGCCCAGCACTGTTTTTGCTTGTGTTTTGCTTACTCAAATTAATAAACCGTTTTTGACCCGAAATTGATGTGGTCTAATTTATGACAATTTGGTGCCGTGACTCGGATGAAGGTGATTTGATCAGAAGTCCCTCTGGGGAGGCGCCCTGCTGATTTCAGCGGCCCCAGGAGTGGAAACTCCTGCTCGAACCCTTCACCGACGAACCTAAATTAAAACACAAGCAAAATAAAACCAGTAAATCCCTAGTAATCTTTGTGCATGAAGACTGAGCGAAGACCCACGGGGTGGGTAAGTATAGGCTGGTGATCTGTTCGGTTGGGGTTGGGTATCCCAGAGCACAACAACTGAGACGTCCAATTGTGGGCAAAGTGATTGCAGATCCCACGGTAGTGCGGTTCCCACATCCCGCGAGGGACTGGGCCACGAAAAGGGGGAAGCGAGTGTGAGTGTGTGTGAAGGTGCTCCGGAAGATGGGACAGAAGAAGAGTAAGCCTTCTGATCCCATGGGTGGGGGAACTAGTGGTATGGGTATACCCCCTATTCCCCCAGATAGTCCATTAGGATTAATGATTAAATACTGGAATGATTCCCCTTCTAGGCGGGGAAAAAGTAAAGTCAAAATGATTCATTATTGTTTAGAAATATGGGGCAACAAGCCCATAAAAGGGGAAAGTGTATTTTGGCCCCTTTTTGGCTCCTCTGAGGACTGGGTATGTCAAGCCCTCAACCTCTATGTTAATGCTAAGGAGCCTTTCAGTTCAGAGGAAAGTGAATATGCTCACCTCTGGATAACCTCGGGAATGAGGACGCACTTATACCCCCTAAAAGAAAAAGGAGGGCGGGAGAAGAAGAGAAGGGATTTAGAAGTCCCAGTGTCACCACCGCCCTACATACCCCCACCTGCACCCACGGCCCTGTCTGCCAGGGGGACCGATGAGTCTCCATCCTCGGGGGAATCAGATGAGGATTTTAGTCAGGGTCAGGGGCCGATGACCAGAAGACGGACGAGGGTGCAGAATCCCACCACGGGAGGGGGACTATACCCACTGCAGGAAATCGCGATGGGAGGACCCCAACCTGGGATATGTGGCTGTCCCTATGAATTCTGGGGATGTGAAAGACTTCTTTAAGAAAGAAATGGGAAACCTATTGGAGGACCCACTAGGGGTAGCAGAACGAGTAGATCAGTTCTTGGGCCCAAATATTTATACTTGGGAGGAGCTGCAGTCCATTATGGGAATTCTGTTCACATCAGAAGAGAGAGGAATGATTAGACAAGCGGGAATGCGAATCTGGGACCAGCAGCATCAGCAGGGGCCGGCTGCGGACATAGAATGGCCGATACAGCCACCGAATTGGGATAATCAGAACCCGGTCCATTGAGGCCATATGCAGGACCTAAGAACTATTATTATTCAGGGTATTAGGGAATCAGTCCCGAGAGGACAAAACATAAATAAGGCTTTTAACGAATAACAGAAAAAGGAAGAGACTCCAACAGAATGGTTGGAAAGGTTGCGAAAAAGTTTGCAGTTATATAGCGGTTTAGACCCAGGAACCCCTGTGGGGGAGGCATTGCTCAAAACTCAGTTTGTGGCCAAATCCTGGGCAGATATTAGGAAGAAGTTAGAGAAAATGGAAGATTGGCAAGACAGAGGCTTGGATGAGCTTCTAAGGGAGGCGCAGAAAGTGTATGTTAGGAGGGAAGATGAGAGAGAAAGGAAGCAAGTGCGGATGATGGTGGCTTCTGTTCGGGAAGGACACAAGGGGAACGAACAAAGGAGAAGGCCAGGAATGGCATCTGGGAGGTTTAGGAGAGAAGAAAGGAATGATCAAGGTCAGAGGAATATGATTTGTTTTTACTGTAATAAGAAGGGTTACATGAAAAGGGAGTGTCGACAGAGAAAAGAAGATGAGAAAATGTTCAAGAGTGAATAGGGGTGTCAGGGGCTCTATTTGCTGGGGACCCGAGGAAAGAGTGAGCCCTTGATAAAATTAAAAGTGGGTCCCCAATGCGAGGAAATAGAATTCCTCATAGATATAGGGGCTGAAAGATCGACAGTCCAAACACTGCCCTTAGGATGTAAGGCCTCTGCAGAAAAAGTACAGGTGATCGGGGCAAAAGGGGAACCATTTGGGGTCCCTGTTATAAAAAGGGTATTGATTGAATCAGATTCTAAAATAAGTATTGGGTCTCTGCTTTTAGTACCTGAGGCCAAATACAATCTATTAGGTAGAGACTTAATAGTAGAATTAGGAATAAGTTTAGAAGTAGTAGATAGAAGATTAGAAATTCGGTTGTGTTCTCTAAGAGTAGAAGATGAGGAAAAGATAAATCCTGAAGTCTGGTACACCCCAGAAAGTGTAGGGAAACTGGATATTAAACCTTTCAAAGTTACCATAAGCAATCCAAATATACCAGTCAGAATTAACCAATATCCCTTGTCTGAGGAGGGAAGGCAGGGACTGAAGCCTGAAATACAGAGACTACTACAACAAAGGCTATTAGAACCTTGTATGTCTCCCTTTAACACCCCAATACTACCAGTAAAAAAGAAGGATGGCCAATACAGGCTGGTACACAATTTAAGGGAAATCAATAAGAGAACTATAACTAGATTTCCCGTAGTAGCAATTCCGCATACCTTATTAAGCCAATTACACCCAGACAACTGGTGGTATAGTGTAATAGATTTGAAGGATGCATTTTGGGCATGCCCCTTAGATGAGGACAGTAAGGATTACTTTGCCTTTGAGTGGGAAGACCCCGACATTCATAGGAGGCAACAGCTGAGGTGGACAGTTCTTCCCCAGGGATTTACAGAATCTCAAAACTTATTTGGTCAGGCTCTGGAACAAATTTTGCAAGATTACGATAGGACTCCGGGAACAACAATGGTACAATATGTGGATGACTTGTTAATAGCAGGGAAAGATGAAGATAGTGTGAGACAGGCTAGTATACAGTTGTTAAATTTCCTTAGCTTACAGGGATTAAAGGTCTCCAAATCAAAACTGCAATTTGTAGAAGAAGAGGTGAAGTATCTAGGTCATTTGCTGAGCAAAGGGACTAAAAAATTGGACCCAGAGAGAGTCAAGGGGATCTTGGCCCTAAAAGCTCCAACAACAAAAAGGCAGATACGACAGTTGCTGGGATTAACAGGATACTGCTGGCAGTGGATAGAGGATTACAGTGGAAAAGTCAAATTCCTTTATAGCAAATTAAACAAAGACGGATTACTTAAATGGACAGAGACAGATGAAGGGCAATTGAATAAGTTAAAAGAGGAACTTATGCACCCTCCAGTCCTGAGTTTCCCGGAGTTAAAAAAAAAACATTTTTGTATTTGTAAATAGTGCAGAGGGAACCGCTTATGGAGTACTTGCCCAGGATTGGGCAGGAGGTAAAAAGCCCGTGGCTTACCTGTCTAAATTATTGGACCCTGTTAGCCGGGCCTGGCCTAGTTGCCTGCAGGCAGTAGTAGCCACTGCTCTCTTGGTAGAAGAAGCACAAAAGATAACCTTTGGAGGAGAGATTAAGGTAATCTCCCCCCACAATATACGCGGGGTGTTGCAACAAAAAGCTGATAAATGGGTCACAGATGAGAGACTGTTAAAGTACGAGGGAATTCTGATTTCCTCCCCAAAACTGACCCTAGAAACAACTTCAGTGCAGAACCCGGCTCAGTTCCTCTATGGTGAACCAAGCAAGCCCCTAGAACACGATTGCCTTAGAAATATAGAGAAGCAAATAAAACTGAGACCCGATCTAGATGACATGGAATTACCTACAGGGGAAAAGATATACATAGATGGCTCATCTAGAGTAGTTGAAGGGAAAAGGAAGTCGGGCTACGCACTGGTAAACGGAAAAACATTTGAGGTAATAGAATCTGGACCATTGAGCCCGTGCTGGTCCGCTCAAGCTTGAGAATTGTATGCCCTGCTACGAGCTTTAAAATTATTAAAAGGCAAGAGCGGTACAGTATATACAGATTCTAAATATGCGTATGGGATATTACACACTTTTGGGAAAATATGGGAGGAGAGAGGACTTATAAATTCACAGGGAAAGGGGTTAATTCATCAGGAATTGATCCTTCAAGTCTTGAAAGCTATTAGAGAACCAAAAGAGATTGCAGTAGTACATGTAAAGGGTCACCAGCAAGGACTGGATCCTCAAATTAGAGGTAATAACCTAGCTGACCAAGAGGCCAAAAAGGCCGCTCTTATGTGCATATATGAGGTGACCGAAAGGGAGGACCGCCCGGCCATGTTTACAGAAGGCGGGTCAGATCCTCTTCCCCTGTTTTGTTTCACATCTGTGGAAAAAGAAAAGATGATACAAATGGGGATTCGGGAAAATGAAACGGGAAAATGGATACCAACTGATGGACAGGAGGTTTTACCAAAATCAGTAGCTACAAGGGTGTTACGGAGGTTCCATGAACAAACGCATTGGGGTACTCAGGCCTTAGTGGATCAGTTTGCCAATTATATGTGTATAGGGGTATATAACATAGCAAAGGGGATTGTTAATGGATGTATGACTTGCCGGAGGGTGAATGCAAAAACTATGAGAAAAAGAGTCCCAGGAAGGCGATAATTGGCTTATCGACCCTTCGCAAGGATCCAGCTGGACTTTACTGAACTCCCTAAAACCAGGAGATATAAATGTTTATTAGTGATTGTAGACCATCTTACAAACTATGTTGAGGCATTCCTTACGGCAAGGGCTACAGCGCAAACTGTAGTAAAGGTACTATTAGAAAGCCTAATTCCCCGGTATGGAATTATAGAAGCAATAGATTCTGACAAGGGACCACATTTTGTGTCAAAGGTTACACGCGACACAATGAGAATTCTGGGGATTAAATGGGAATATCACACTCCTTGGCACCCTCAGAGCTCTGGTAAAGTAGAACGAATGAATGGGGAAATTAAAAAACAACTTACCAAATTAATGATAGAAACCAAGACCTCTTGGATAAAATGCCTGCCGTTAGCTCTGTTAAGTATATGTGTGAAGCCCAGGACTGATCTGGGAATCTCACCCTTCAAAATGTTGTATGGTATGCCTTACAATCTTGAGATACCTCTTGATCACCCCCATTTACAAGATGATCAGTTAAAACCTTACCTTATACAATTAATGAATAGGTGCAAGGAATTACAAAAGAAGGGTCTGATTGTGCAGTGATCCCCATTGGAAATAGCAATCCATAAGATACAGCCAGGAGATAAGGTCCTAATAAAAACTTGGAAAGAAGCCACATTAACACCACAGTGGGAAGGCCCCTATGTTGCTTTACTTACCACAGAAACAGCTATCCGAACCGCAGAGAGAGGATGGACTCATGCCAGCCGTGTTAAGGGACCCATCGACGACAAGAGGTGGGAGGTGACTCCTGGGAGCGACGACCTGAAACTCACACTGCGACGAGCCCGATAAGCATTCCAGAAAAAAAGCCCCCCCCCCCCCGAAGAACACTACTGCTGTCGGGAAGAACCAAAAACCCTCGTAGCTGGTTGCAACCCAGTTGACGAGTGAGACAGAGGAGTGAATAGTGGGGAAAGATGGGCCTTAGGGGTATCCAATGGTACTTGGGGATTCCCGCAGAGACCACATTTTGTATAGTGGTGCAACACCACCCGTATCAACCTTTCCAGTGGAGTCTAATTAGGCTTGAGGACCAAAAAACTCTTGAGACTATTACTACGGCTGGTGCACCAAGCTTTCTTACTTCCCTGTGTGACATGATACCGATACAGCCGTGTTTAAATCAAAAGGCATATTATTTTTGCCCAAGTTCAAACCCAAGAAGGGGATACTGCAACTACCCAGATTCATACTACTGCGCCTATTGGGGATGTGAAACTATTGCCTCAAATTGGGTACCTGGGGCTGGGCAGGATAAATATCTACAAGTAGGGGATGGACCCTATGGGTGCACACCTCCTGTTTGAGACCCACAGTTAAGAAGACGGGTGTGGGGATGGAAGGCCTCGTGGCCCGCTAAAGGGTGGGGTCAAGGGATAGAGAGAAAGAAAAACACCTGCCAGCAACTGTGGGTAAATGTAACAAATCCAGAAAATCCAGTATGGTTATTAGGGAAAAAATGGGGCGTAAGATTCTGGGAGCCTGGGACCGACAGGGGAGGGCTTATCCTAATAAAGAAAGAAATACCTGAAATTCCTCGGGGAGTCAGGCCCAACAAAGTGATATTAGAAGAAAATTCGGGGATCCGAACCCCAGGGGTACCCGGGACGGTCCGGCCCACAGTAACCAAGGAAATATTAGCTCTTGGCGGGATGACAAAGCCGTCCCCCATGAATACTACAGAAAATAGCGAGACAGTGCTTGAAAGCGACACCTGGAAAGTCATAAGTTCCAGTTTCCAGGTACTGAACCGGACTAACCCCAATGCAACCGAACATTGCTGGTTATGTGTAAACATAAAACCCCCTTATTATGAGGCAATAGGAGATCCGGAAAGCCTGACGTATTCAAACGAAAGTAATCCTCCTCAATGTAATTGGGGACAAGAGATAGGAATAACATTAACCCAGGTATCCGGGAGGGGTAGATGTGTGGGGATTGTTCCAAAAGGGAAAAGTGATTTATGCAAGGCCACAGAAAAGGACTTATATTCACACAAATGGTTAATCCCCGCTAACAATACCAGATGGGTGTGTTCATCGCTAGGTGTTACTCCTTGTTTATCTTTAAAACTGTTTAATGTATCACATGATTTTTGTGTACAGGTAATAATTATACCAAGGATTTTGTACCACACTGAGGATTACATGTATACTCACCACACAGTGGCTGAGTACCATTTGGCAAAAAGGGAACCTATTACAGCCATCACCTTAGCAACTCTAATGATCCTAGGAACTGCAGGGGCTGGTACAGGAATAGCTTCGTTAGTTAGGCAGAGCCAAGAATTCATAGCTCTGCGCATTGCTGTGGATGAGGACTTGGCTAAAATTGAACAATCCATTTCAGCTCTAGAAAAATCGGTAAGATCCCTTTTAGAAGTAGTTCTCCAAAATCGAAGGGGATTGGATTTAGTTTTCCTGCAACAAGGAGGACTTTGTGCGGCCCTCCGGGAGGAATGTTGCGTGTATGCAGATCACACTGGGGTGGTAAGGGACACAATGATGAAATTGCGAGAAGGATTCGAAAAACGCAAGAAAGAAAATGAGGCTCACCGGAGTTGGTACAAATCCTGGTTTAATTATTCACCTTGGCTTACCACATTATTATTGACTATAGCTGGACCTCTGTTGTTACTAATTATAACATTAACTTTTGGACCATGTATTTTTAATCGGGTGGTTGCAATTGTAAAGAATCAATTAGAAGCAGCTCATTTAATGTTAACACGCGTTAAATATGAGACCACAGAACAGGATGACGAAGATGAGGAGATATATGCAGTAAGCCGACAAGCACTCCAAAGATTCAATGAACAAAATAAATGAGTTTAAAGAAAAAGGAGGGATTGTAATAAAGTTTGTGTTTGTTCATTGCATTGGGGAGGGAGGTGTTGCTAAAGGGGCTGTACGGGGCGGCAGGGTTGTGCGGGCTTTTTGGTTTTGTCCTGTTTTCGCCGCTTCGCCCCCCCCACCCCAGATGGGCGGGCTCAGGACAGGGAAGGCTGAGGTGGCACCCGGCAACAGGGAGCGCAGTCGCAGGCGTCTGACACGCCAGCCATTCAGAGGAACTAAGGGACTATAAAAGCAGGGGACCAGCAGGTGGAGAGTGCGCCGCATGCAGAGCTGCGACTCCCCGGCCGCCCAGCACTGTTTTTGCTTGTGTTTTGCTTATTCAAATTAATAAACCGTTTTTGACCCGAAATTGATGTGGTTTAATTTATGACAATGGTTTGATGGTTTCTTATCAGTATTCCATATCATAAGATCATAAGTGCACCGGGATTTAAGGAGTTAATGCTACGTTTCCATGGATTGCCGATATTTCCAGTCTCTTTGTCTCAGAAGAGAAGATTGATCTGCAACTCCCAGAAGCCTTCATTCTTTTCTTTCCATTTTCCATTCAGAGGGAAAGATAAAACTGACTGGGAGTCTTGAGATTTTCCTCTTTGCTTCCTGGCCATCCCACCTACAGCCTTAGAGTAAGGACTTGAGTTTCGTAAACTCTTTCTCTTTTTATTTGTTTTTATTCCCATCACATTGTATTATATTCTGTTATCTCACATTCCACTTCTATATTTACTAAATTAATTTTTTTTTCCATTATCTTTCGTCCAGGCTCATCTCCCTACCTTTTCCCTTTCCCCCCCCCCCTTTCCCAGGGCCTGGGTCCATGGGTCCCTTCACCCCCTTGTCACAGAACTCAGGCCAAACCATGACACGTAGAAACAAAGTTTAAGCGAACACTTTTGGGAAGGTTCAACCTCTACTGCCATACCACCAACATCTGCCTCTGACGTTTTGGGCCAACACAATAAAATAGCAGGCATTAGTAGTCCTCATAGATATCTGTCCTGATGCTTTGTAATATGTGGATTATTTGCTCTTCCTGCAATAAAGCATGCCTAATACATGGTGAAAAGTTGTTGTCACTTGAATTTTTTTACAACCTTTCAATTTTTAAAGCAAGTTTTCTGGGGGAAAAAGAAGGTAAAATGGTTTATTTGTACATTCTCGCAACGTAGAGAATGCAAAGTGAATGGAAAACATTTGCTGAGGGATAGCTTTCACCCATGTCTTTATAAAGTCCATCCAAACTATTTCAAGAGAGAGAAATAAAATTAAATTTAAACAAATTAAACATTATTTCCCTTGTTATACTCACTACAGTTGTTAAGGTATGTCTCCTATCTGTGCACACTGTCACTTATCAATTGAGGGCAGAGGAAAACATAAAAGCAATTTTAAAAACCTTGTTGCATCTGCCTAGAAACCAAAGCATTTTAAGTGACTGCAGGAGCTAACTCATTTCTATCCACCTAAACCTTTAGTGTTCAGTGTCTTGCAGACTTCAGTGACTAGAAGCCAGAGTAGTGATCATATTAATTTTCAAATTCTCATGTGAAAAATCTCACAATAAAGCATGAACGTAATGAGAAATGTCTGCTGATTTTGCTAATACTACAGATATGCATATGTGCCACTGATTTTCATGCTGATAGGGTACAGATTGCTTGTATAGAACTCACTTGGAAAGACTGGTAAATTCTAGTCAGGAATAGCAGATTCTTTTTCTGTATTAATTGTTTTAAACCAAGTTAGTTTGTTTTCTATATGCAGAAATGCATTTTTAACCAAGAGCTTGTGCTAAAAATATATCTTTATGGACTTTCTTTTCCTGGAGATTGCCCTTGATGAAAAAAAATTCTGAATTGATCTGCCCAGAAATGGCTTTATTTTTTTTAATTAAAAAGAAAAAAAGAATTAAGAGACTGAGACTTTCTAGAATATCACTGAGTTTTCTTAGAATGTCTTTGATTGGAAGGGACCTTAAAGATAACAAACCTCCAACCCCCCTGCCATGGGCAGAGCTGCCAACTACTAGATCAGGCTGCCCATCCTGTCCTTGAACGCCTCCAGGGATTGGGGCACCCACATCTTCTCTGGGCAACCTGTTTTACCAGGGCATCTTTCTCTTCTTTCAAATACAGAGTCAACTAAAAAGATAACTTGATAATTTTAACTTGCAAAATATGAATGTCACTTGGACTCATTAAGCATGCATTCTCTTCCTATGGTCAATATCAGGTACAGGAAGATATATTCTTCTATTTTTAACCTCTCTCTGAAAAAGTAAAAATTTGTTTGTTTTTTTTTTTTTTGGTGATAATAAGAATATCCTCTTAGGAAATCAGCATCTGTTTAAATTTTCTACTGTAGAAAATATCTAGTAGCAAAGTAGATTGTCTGAATCAAAATAAAGCTTGAAACATAGCATGCATTCTTCTAAAATGTTGAGTTTTAGCAAGATGCAGAATTGTGAAAAAGGACATGAAATAGAAGTACTGTGATATAGAAACCCAGAAGTTTCATTTCTGAGGAGTCCTTTATTTAGATACAAATGTAACATGAGGAGGACATTAAGTTGTGCGGATTCTGTTGTAGTAAATTTGATTGCAAAACAAACAAACAAACAAACAAAAAAAACATTTACTGATGATAAGTTTATTAATCAGTGTTTGGAAAGCAAGGCAAATATAATTTGTCCTGAAAAAAATAAAAATAAAAAGAGAGAGACTGTAGCCAGGAAAACTGAAGAAACAGGAAAATCTGTCAAAAGAAATTTGGAGAGTAAAGCTATACCTACTGATGGCATCCCTGCAATAGTTGGTAAAAAAAGAAAGACTTGTAAAATTTGTAGATGATGATGAAATTGCTAACGGCAATTCTCATTTGATGAAATGTCAGTGCATCATACATCAATAAAATTTATGTGTGAAAGTTTTAAAAATGAATGATGTCATGCAAATCATCATCAAAGCTGTGAATTTCATAAAGTCCTAGGAACTGAATCATCCCCAGTGCCAGGAGTTTCTTAAAAGTATGGATGCTAATTACAGGAACATCGTTTACTTTTCTGAAGGAAAGTGGCTAAGCTGGAGTAAAATGCTAAAAGCATTTTATGATTTGTGAAATGAAATCAAGTCATTTACGGAATCAAAAGAAAAATTTCTGCCGGAACTTGAAGATTAAAAATGGCTCACAGATTTAGCATTTTTGGTGGATTTGACTGCTCATTTAAGTGAATTAAACATGGGTCTTTGAGGTGAAAATCAACATATCTGTGTGGCATTTCAAACCATAACAACATTTGAAATTAAATTATGGCAAGCTCAAGTTATGACAAATAATTCTATGCATTAACAGGTGTTGGCTACAGTCCTGTGAACACTGAAAAATATGCAGCCTTGCTTTCCATTTTGATAAAGGAATTTGAGAATAGTTTTCAAAATTTCCGAAAAAATTATAATTTTTTTGGTATATTTGCGACACCATTTTCAGTCAACATAAATACATTACATTATGAATTTTGAAATGGAATGTATAGAGTTGCAATCAGACATTCCACTATTAAAAAAAATAAATTGATCATGTCTTTTAATAGACTTATCTTAACAGAGAAAAAATATCCCTTGCTTCACACCTTGTTCACGTCATTGCTTTTTGGCAGTATGCACATTAGTGAACAACTGTTTTGAAGGATGAAGCGCAAAGAGAGTAATATTTCATCAAAAAACTCTGAGGAACACCTTGAGAACTCACTAAGAATTGCAACCACTTCCACTGAACCATTCATTCATGCATAAGTTTCACAAAAACAAGGTCAAATATCATACAAGTTTTATGTTTTTGTTGGTCTCTGTTTTCTATGTTTAAAATTATATCTATTTAAAACATTTTCTTATATATATTGAGTATATTATATATTTGATATGCAGCTGTGTTGGGAACCTAAAGGCCACTGACTGAAGAATCATCCTGGGATGGAACAATGTATTCAGACAGTTTTAAGGGAACTGATATTTGCAGCTACAGCTGCAATTATCTTGTTTTGTAGAGAGAACTGACCTTGGTACTTCATCTTGTTTCTGCAAAGACTTGTTTTGCAAGCAGGTGTTCCACTTGGGCTCTGTATCACGTGTTGGCCACATGTCTACAGTGTGCAAGTGGAAAAAAACCTGCAGACCCTGGGGAGAATAAAAGCAGGAGAGAGGCTGTGATGAGGGAGGGAAGAAAAGTGTGCTTTGAGGCAGGGGACACCCTGCTGGCACTACCTATTGAATCCGCCACTGGCATGTTCCTTCTCCCTCTCCTTTTTGGCAGTTCACTGTCTCTCAAGGGTTGGTAGTGCACTTGCTTAAGGAGTTTCTGCTTGCCACTTACTGGGATTATCTAAAATGGATGCCTGTGTGTGTATGTTGAATAAAACTCGTAACCCTCTGTGCTGCTCTGCATGCATAGTTTACTTGCCTCTGCTCCTGAGACATCCTGTCTCTCATATCCAAACATGCCCTGAAACAGCAGCCCAAGACAATTCCTCTTCACTCAATACAGCCCAGGCAAGCCAAGAGTTTGGACACTCTTGTATTTGATGATCTCTAGCACTCTCTTCTGACCCCTATGATTCTATGATTCTGTGAAGATGCCTGCATTCTTGTTCTTACTACATTAACATATTTCTTAATATTTACCAACATATTTGCAGCTTTACATAAGGTTCTTCATTGCAATAGGAAAAGGTATTGTATTAATCAATGAAAAAATAACTACTTCAAGGTTTATTTTATTTTATTTTGAAGGCAGACTTTAACAAGAAATGTGATAAAGACATATGCAAGAATATGCTTAGATGGTACTTTACCACAAACACTTTAAGAAATGCAGAGTAGTGGCATAGTCAAATATTATGCATGCATCACAGTTTCTATATATGTAGGTCACTCAAAAAGTAATGCCTCCTATTTATTTCCACAGGAACTACAACAGACACAAAAAGCACAATTTGATAGAGAAAATTCTCAGCTACAAAACACAATTTTTCAACATAGTCAACACCATTAGCTGATTTGTGCAGATGAGCTGATGCTTTCCATTTTGTGGTGTGACAGCTGTGTATGGCTGTCCAATACACAGCTTTTCTTTCACTTTGCTGTTGCCACTGCCGAAACACACCACCCATCACCTCACTGTGCTAACATCCACTTTCTGGTTTCCATAAATATTCAGCAAGCCTTGATGACTGTCAATAGGTACAATTTTTTCTGCATGGAGGAATTCAGTGACACACCTTTGCTTTATATGCACTTCCTTGTCAGACACAATGTTGTTAGACTGCCCCTTTGCTGCTATCTGTTACATGGCAACAAAATTTAAGGGAATACTGTCAGGAAGGTAAAACCTCTACTTCTATATTGCCTACACTTCTGATATCATGGGTGTGAGAGATAGATTGTGTTTTTACAGTGGAAATTTCCAGTATTTCTGTATGTAGTGTAGGATAAGTTGTTCTTCACAAAGAAAGCTCCCAAAGAGTGTAAAGTTGAGACTGGGGCATTCCAACCTGGGTAGAACTGGCACAGGCACTAGGTAAGGTAATTATATAGGGTAAATTATATTATAGATTATATGGATTATATGGTGGATATTATATATATAGGGTAATTGTATAGGAAAACCTATTGCATACTTGTCTAAGCTATTAGACCCTGTATCTCGAGGTTAGCCCGAATGTGTCCAGGTGGTAGTAGCAAGTGCCTTATTGTTAGAAGAAAGTACGTGTGTACCCTTCAGGGGGTAAGGAGTAAATAGTTGACTATTTGACTAAAAAAATATAGTTGACTATATAATAGTCACTATACTATAGAATAGTTGACTAAAAAAAAAGTAACAAGAGCAGGAATCTGCTCCTCGATCTCTTAGAAAAACACAGTGCCAAACCCTCCCCCGTGGAGATGGAGTGTATACGGAGCGATTGGTCCAACTTAGAGGGAGTCGCGGATCATATAAATTCCCTCCTCAAGCTAACTCATATGGGGGAGGGAAAGGGAAAATCAATCATTTGTTCAGTTCTAGGAGATGCTCCTACTGCTGCCGTAGAGATCCGCAACCAGCAGCACACAGCACAAACCCAAATTACTCAGTCCTTGCAGGATTTGGTCATATACCTGCAGGACCAAGTAGAAGATCTTAGGGGACAGTTAGAGAAACAAAACATTCAAAAGTCCTCCTTCAGCAAGCCCTTAGAGAACAGTTGGTAAATAAGAGGGAGATTAATGCTAGTTCCCCAGGTAGTGACTTTTATCCAGGAGAAAGTCTGGCGGATGTGAGAGCCCAAAAAGACAAATCAGAAAATCTGGTGACCTTTCTCTGCCCTCCAATAGAAACTGGGTATGCATACGAAGGGAGTGAAGGTGGGTACTCTGATGTTATTATCAAGGAGGCCCCCTATTCTGCTACCGAGCTGGCCAAATTAAAGAAAGAGTTTGGTCACACCCCTAGGAAATCAGAGACAGAGTGTGTGTGGATAGTGCCACTAACGGGGATTATGTTGACTGAAAAGGAATCAGAGGGTTATTGGGGACCTGGAATATTTTTCATCACTGGCAACCACCACACCCCGTGGTCCCTTACTCAAAGAGCTGCTTATTGGGATGATTACTCCCCAGGACAGTTGGTGTTTATTGATTTGCCCCACACTGGTCCTGTCCCTTTAACCCTCAAAGAGCCTCTTAACAAATACATCTGGAAGGCTCAAGACGATCAGAGGAAAATGTACAAAATTAACCATCTGGATTTCACCTACCTTCCAACTGTGGTTCATTTGAGACCAGGAAGTTTTTCTGTGTTCTTTTCCAGTTATGCTTTCTCTAACCTTGGTTCCTCTGGAACCAGGAAGTTCTCTTTTTTTTTTGTTTTCCAGATGCTAACAAATGCTGATCCTCTTGCTGTGCCTCGCAAGTTCCCTTCTCAACTTGCTCCTTTCTCTGAGATCCCTGAGGATCATTAGTGTCACTGTTTCGGACAGGCATCTTCTTCAGATTAACATTTGTAATGTCTTATGCTGACCTTATCACATTCACTGGCTGGTCACAGTCCCATGCCCATATTGGGCATACTGGGTGTATGGGACCGAATTCTAATTCTAACAGAGGTTTAACCCTTTCAACCACAGTTAAGTACAGTAATGAAATGTATTCAGGAAATGAATGGGGGTCAGGATACTACTGTCCATCTCGCCCAACTCTGGGGAGATGCAGGACAAAGAATAAAAGTAGAGTATCAGATGCAACAAGTGATCTATGTGCATTGCAACACCCCTGCAGTCTTCCCTATCAGCACTGGGAACCAACCAGCGGTTCTTATGTGATGTATTATCTCAATGGGAAAGAACTAATATAAAAGACCACCAGTTAACTGTAGATGCACTTGCCGTAACTCAAAATAACGTCTCCCTAGCTCTTAGTTGTAGAAGGTAAAGGAAACGCTTTACCCACTGAAATTCAAATGCTGTTTTGGGACAATGCAAACAAATTTGAAAGAAACTTTCAGTCTTAGTGGCATCTAGTTAATTTTACTTATGATTCTGTTAATAACTATTCTACAGCTTTTGTCTACCATATAACCAATCATTGTGCTGGGACTGAATTACAATGGGGCTATACTCTACCCATTAGAACACAGAGTATGGGTGCAACAAAATGGAAACAAATGGCAAACTGTTGATATTAGTTCATGTGCTGTACAGGAACAACAAGGATTTATTCATGAGAGTAATACCATCAAGGCTCAAGACATTTGTCTTGACACTGAGCAAAATATTTGCCATTTTTAGAGGTATCCCAATGAGACCCCTGAAACAGTGATCATCTATATTGGAAAAGGATGTGTGTATTAGAACCTCTTGTAATTTTATACTCATAGATAATATTACTATAGATACAAACAATCATTCAAATATTTGTGTTTGTGCCTTTACTAACATTATGGGATGTGACTAATTATTCAGTTCCAGTTACATCATATCAGCTGTTATGATCCAAGTACACATTAATCCAAGATTTGCTACCTGCCCCAAGTAGAATGAATCCTGCTTTAGTAAAGAAATTACTGCAACATGATGATCTGTACCACTTGCTAGAACACATAGGAGATAATAGACAAAAGAACTTTAATTACTGTTCACCATGATACAAAAGAGATACACTGTGTCCTGGTGAAGAAGAATGGAGAACACCATTGGTGGGAAACATTTCTTAGATGGTCACCAACAGCAAGAGGAGTTTTTAATTCCGTGTTTCACCTAGTTGTGATCTTATCAAGCCTAACATTTACGTGTTTATTGCTTGTAATCATATATGTGAAAGTCTGGCACATGCTGAGAAGACTGGCCCGGCTCGAATTACCCAAGGAATCTGAAAGTTGGCCTAGGTATTAGATTACTTTTTCTAGCCTTCTGGTGATCCATGAGCAAGGCAAGTTCTGTTTTGTGCATTGGCGGCACTCACAGTTTGCTCCCTTGATTTGTCTGATTTTAACATGTATCTTTCCCTTCTCCTCTCATTCCCCTTAGTGCTTTTTTCTTCTTTAAACCACCGTGGGGCAGTGATAACAAGCTTTGCACTCCCAGGTGATATGAGAAGCGGGAACAGTGCTTGGCTCAAAGCTTGTTCAGTGGCACCCATCTGAGACACGAGAAGCTGGAGAATGCTTGGCTCAAAGCCTGTTCAACAGCACTCATCCAAGGTATGACCTGCCTGACAAGTTTTTGGAGTTAATGGTTGACTATCACGAGCACAGTGGTAAGAGGACAGACGTGCTGTTCCTCCTGATGAACAAAAATGTGGGTACCCCGACAGCTACCATCACCATGATGGAGAGGGCACAATGACCCTGATAATTAGAGTAGGCAGGCCCGAAGAGTTCCAAGGAAGAATGGGTACCCCCTCAGCCCAACTGAAGCTGTGTGAGTCAACAAGACGTCACTGACCAACCTGCTGCCTCCCCATGGACCAACAAGACATCACTGGATCCTTTGGTGGTGACTATCCCCGCTCTGTAAAATGTTTGCTAGAATTTCTTTTTTTAATTTTGCTAACTTCCCCATCTTCCCCAACTTCCCCATATTCCTTAGTAGCTTAGAACCTGTAATGCTGATTATGCACTGATTCAAGACTTACTGCCTGTTCATATTGGGATGAATCGTACAAGGGTGAAGAAATTGTTATTCTTAATAATCATCATATATATGAGTATGGAGAATAGCAAGATCAGTTTTGATAAATTGTTATTGACAATCATCAAGTTGGGTTAGTAAGGTAGTTTTCTTAGATTAGAAGTGTTTCATAGTCTGATGCAAAAACATGAAAAGGTAAAAAGAAAAAGGGGGGGAATTGTGAGAGGTAGATTGTGTTTTTGCAGTGGAAATTTCCAGTATTTCTGTATGTAGTGTAGGATAAGTTGTTCTTCACAAAGAAAGCTGCTGAACAGAGTAAAGTTGAGATTGGGGCATTCCAACCTGCGCATAATTGGCACCGGCACTAGGTAAGGTAATTATATAGGGTAGGGGAGACATATATAAGCATAGTCTCATGTAATGCATTAGGGTGGATCTCAAAATGACAGATGTTCTGCTCAGTGTCCAGGCATACGTCTTGAGTTCCAAGAGTATTACTTTCACATATAAACCCCCGTTGATCTTTCATAGCGCAAGAACTAATATCAATTGTCTGCCATCTTTGCCCATTCTTATGAGCCCACATACGATGTTCTGTTGGAAAAAACACCGCTCCATTGCAAATTAACCCCAATGCTACAATTAGGTATATCGTACTGAAGCATTACTAATCGTTAGGATATAAGATGTGATGTCATTAGTAACAGGATCATAGGTAAAATTTATCAGTTGCCACCAAGATTGAAACTTTCTTTCAAACTCATTAGCATTATCCCAAATTACCTTTCGAACTTCAGTGGGCAGGATACCACCTTCGCCTTCTCTAATTATTGCTGCTGACATAGATTGTACCCATATTTGAGCCTGAATACAGCTGAGAGATAATGAGGTATCGTTTTGAGTTGTGGCGAGTGTGTCTAATAATAACTGATGGTCCCTTATGTTGGTCCTTTCCCACTGAGGTAGACTGTCAGATAAGAACCGTTGGTGAGTTCCTAATGCTGATAAAGATGACTGCAGAGGATATTGAAGTACTAACAAGTCACTTGCTGTTGCACTTAACTTATTCATGAGCATTTCAGCATCCATACTATTTAGAACCCCTAGACCTGTTCCTAACATACCCGTAATATCCCTTTGTGTTCTTTTAGTCTGAGCAAAGGTACGCCAGTGTAACCATGACAACCATCCTGCAAAAGATGTATTTAAAAATGATGCGCAAGCCGGTCTAATCACTGAGATATTAGTTTGCATCAATAATTTCACACGCTTAAGAGACCATACTGGGTTGAACATCACCTGTTGTTGACCTGTATTCTTAATGGCATATGGCCCAATTTCATAAATCTGTGGAGATAAGATCTTTTCTATTTCCTCTGTAAAAGTAGAGCCTTTGGAAGGAATTGAAGTATATGGAGTAGTTGTTGATTGCTGCTTAATAAGGTTTATTCTAAATTTAAAGGATCGTCCCAGGTGATTATGTGCCCAAAGACAGATTACTGAAACAGGCTAGATGAAAGTAAAGTTATACCAACAGTCCCATTGCTCAATGGTACATGATTTACTACCTTTGATCCCCGTATCATGATGTATTACTGATATCTGGGTAGCTTTATCGTAAAGGGATCCATTGATAATTCGACATTCCACTTTTATTTTTTGCCCTGTTTTCCCTTGGAGCTGAGGAGATGATTGACTACCATTATCTTGACTTCATTCCTTCTTTAAGTATATTTTATCGTTATGTAATACTGCTATTAAGAGGGTTAGATTGCTAAATTCTGGTCCCATAATGCCAGTATGACCTCTATATGCATAGGCCCAAGGCCATTCCATGCCATGTAGTTGCTGTGTGAGGTGAGTGCTCATTCCGAGGGTAGGGAACACAAATAACAGCAAAAGTGTCAGGATTTGAGTAACGTATAACCTTCTCGAGGCAATCAGTAGGTCCTCAGGGCTCTTCCCAGGCTGCGCAGATCTCAAGGTGGGGTCAGATCTTGATTTTACCAGGAGCCACCGCTGCAAAGCAAAACCCTACTTGTTGTCAGAATTTGCAGAACAAATTACACCTTGTCATTGTCTCAACCTGGATCATCATTGTCATCATCATCTTTCTTGCGAAAGTCTGGCTTTACTTTCCTTGATGGAATCCACAGGATTTTACCTGTTTCCTCGTGTTTTACTGCAGCGTATCCCCTACCCCACACCAATATCCTCCAACCTGTTTCCCAAATTCCACTGTTTGTTTTTATTGAAACTCGAGGCCCTTCACCCAAGACTCTTGGCTGCCAATGTTTCTGCATAGGAGTGCGTTTACTATCACCACGTTCAAATACAGAGCTTTCGCTAATATTTCAGCTTGTCTGGAAACTGGAATATGGTCTCGAAATCCCTCACCTTCCCCAAGGATACGTGTCTTTTCCTTGAGAAGACGGTTAGCACGCTCAACAATTGCCTGCCCCTGTGAATTACCCGCAATGCCAGTTAAGTGAGAGATGTTCCACCTCACTAACCAGTCCTGTGTAGAACGCGAGGTAAAGCAAGTTCCACTGTCTTGATCTGGCGGGGCAAGCCAATGGTAGCAATCGCTGCTGCCCAATGACTTTGTGCTGCTCTAGAGTTAGATCTAGCATGCTGGGTATCAATAAGGACAGAAGAGGAGGTGTCTACAGTAACAGCCAACCACGAACGTGGTGACAATCGTGGTTCCCGAGTAAAGTCTGTCTGCCAAATCTGCAATGGTGTAAGGCCACGAGGATTCACTCCAGCCCCTACAACTGGTGCTGAATTACAGTGAGGGCACGCCTGAACAACATCACGTGCAACAGACAACGGGATAGAACAAGCTCTAGATAATGCACGAGCGCCTACATGAAGAGTGGAATGAAGATCACGAGCTTCTTGCACAGTGAAAACTTGCGTGCCAGCAGCTTTGTCTGCTACAGTATTGCCCTCAGTAAAAAAGCCTGGTACTTCTGAATGACTCCGCACATATAGGATGGCAACAGGGGCTGAGCGTGTCATCAAGGCCTCTTCCAAAATACTAGAGGCTTCTGTACTAGGTGAACCCTCTTGTCCCATTCGGGTCAGAAGTCTAGCTGCAAAAGCAGAGTCCGTGACGATGTTGCACGGTATCTCACGCCATAACCGCACAGCGTGTGCTACAGCTCTTACTTCAAGCAACTGGACACTAACCGTTGGATCTGTGAAAATATCAACTTCCCAGGATTTACCTGAGCGCCATACAACTGCACCTTGCTTAGTGACTGAAGATGCATCAGTGAACAAGGTAGGCCCTTGTAATGGTGAAGTGATTACTCGAACACGCAGTGAAGTATGAAGTGGTTTAGCCAGATCAAAAATAGGCAGCGAATCTGAGAATGTAAGTGAGCCACCAAAATCATTAAGAGTCACAATGAGGGTGTCTGGAAGCGGCTGCACGTCGCGGAGAGACCCTGGAAGATAAATGACTGCAGGTTCTGTGTTGAAGACTCGCAGCAGGAACAATCGGGATTTTCTGAGGAGTGCTGCCAGGATCTCCAACCAAGAGGTAAAGGCACGGGTGGGCTGTACCGAAAACAACCACCATAATGGCTGAGGTTTCGCGCTGAGAGAGTGACCTAAAACAGCAACAGCTCCTGCCTCGCATCTACAGACAGCCACTTCCAGATTTAAAGCAGAATTAAAACGCGCAAGTGAACTGTCCATACACTTCTGCAAAATTTCTTGCCACGCTACTGCCATTTATTGAGTAACTTCTCGGGGCTCGTTTGAGTCAGAGCCCTTCAACTGATCGTAAAAAGGTTTCATTAGACGAGGGGGTATGCCTAAGGCACCCCGCACCCACTGAAGAGCTCCTACAAATTTCTGCACGTCCCACAATGTTCTAATTTGCGGTCGAATGTCCAGACCTATCAGACGAACAAGATCTGGACCAAATCTGTATCCAAGATATTCAATCTTGGGTCCCTTTTGAATTTTCTGTACTGAAATAGTGAATCCGGCGTTAGTCAAGGTGGTCATAGTCTGTGATTCAAGCGCCTGAAGACCTAGTTCTGAGGGAGCCGCTAGCAGGAGATCATCCATGTAATGCAAAATCACGTAATTGGGAAAGTCTCTCCTGACTGATTCCAAAATCTTACCTACCACTAACTGACAAATAGTTGGAGAACACATTCCCTGCGGTAGCACACGCCACTGATATCTTTTAGCAGGACTTTGATTGTTGGAAGTTGGCACTGTGAAAGCAAACGCTTCCCTATCCTCCTCCGCAAGGGGAATAGAGAAGAAACAATCTTTCAGATCAATGACCATCAGTGGCCATTCTTTAGGAATAGCTGACAACATCGGTCCCCCCTGCTGCACTGCTCCAAAAGGCACAAGCTGAGCATTGACTGCATCTGTAGTTGCTATTAACTCACCCGGGAGTAAAAGAGCGACTTGGCCGTGAGGAGTGGCCATTCCGCCTGCAGAACCAGAAAGCCTTTGTATATCTGTACCGTGCACAGGATGACCCGGATCAGTTTGTGCAGCGGCCACTATCTGCCTAAGTTGAATCATCCACTCCTCTTTCCAGATCATGTATTGTACTGGCTTAAGTATCATACGCATGAGGTTCTTGATATCATAAGGAAGCAAGGGTCCTGGTGCTGTAAGACCCTCCAGTGTATTTAAAGTCAGAGGCGATCTTAGCCCCTTTTTCTCAATTATTTCCATCAGGCGCGCCACCCCTTTCGGGTCCAGAGGGACCCACGGAGAGCCCTCCTCCCCTGCCGTTACTGGAAATGTAAACATAGCTGATAAGCCCTTATCTTCAACCGCCTCTTTAACTTTGAACCAATCAGTGAGCTGGCCCCGCCTACGCTCCCCCTTAACCGCAGGGGCGGTTGCACCCTCCCCCCCTGCCGGCGCAGGAAGATTACGTAAAGAAGGATACAGCGGCTTCTGAGACGGATATGGGGGTGGAAACTCTGCCGATGCCCCTTCCTCGAGGTCTTGTCGGCCGTTGGTACTGGCTGCCGACGGATGAGGGCCGCCATTTTGTTGTTTGTCTTCTTCCGGCTTCGTGGGCGCAGTCGGAGTCCGCATGGCCGGCGCCATCTTTTCTGCGGTTAGAGCCCGCGTGGCCGGCGCCATCTTTTCGGTACTCGCGGCTGGCGCCTTGATTTCCTCCGGACTCCTACAAGCGGTAATCACCCCCGACCCCGACGAGCCTGGCCCCCCGGAATCTTTAACATCTACATTTTCCCCCGTAGTTAGACCCAGGAGTGCCCGTGTTCTCTCAGATGACTTCCCTTCTATTCTGGCTGCTTTAAGGGCTCCCAGCAGCAATCCCCAAGTTTTAAGTTCGGCGCCTTTCTGGGCGCTCATCGCATGCTGCGCAAGCGCAAAGGTGATACTATCCCACTTCTGATGGTCAAGAATTTCATCGGGAGTTTTAACCTCCCCCTCCCGTTCCAGTAGGGAAATAACTGCAGCAACGTCCTTCTTAGAAGGAATATCTTTGCCGCAATAAAGCTTACAAAACTGAAGCAGTACCTTAATAACCGGATCCATAATCAACGTCTCACCGCTGTTCCGGCTCCACCTACTATCTTGAATTTGCGCGCGCGAAGAATTCCGTCGTCACCACGGACTTCTGCAGAGCCCCGCCGTCACCTCGGGTTACCGCGTCTGCAGGATGCGGGGCACCGCCGTCACCTCGGTATCGCCCCCAGCACAGGAACAATACACAGAGCTCCTCACACGGGGCACCACTTGTTGCCGTGCACCTGGCAACCCATGTTCTTTTAGCTCTGCGCCTGTGCTGAACTATCGGGTAAAACCTACCCGGGCCAAAGAACTGCACGTGCATACCAATGTGGCAAGCAGAAAAATGGCGTTTATTGCGTCGTGCGATTTACCTATATACCTATGCTCCTTCGTCTACGCCCCTTATGCATATATTAACCCTTCGTCACCAAGCAGAGGGGGTCCTACCACGTCACATCCCGAATCCTCGCTGTCGCCTACTGCAACAGGTACAGGACAGAACTAGTGTGCTAATTTTTGAAAATATTGTCCTCCTATCGCCATTAAAAGTACAGAACATACCTAAAGACAATGGGTTTGTAACAGACGTATAGAAATGTAAGGTAGCAACAATGTTGAGAAGATTGTGAGCCTGAGACCCTCAACCAATGAGTGCCAGGAGAGGCATTACCTGTGTCGGACCCAGGGTATATAATGGAGTGGATTTCACTGACTAGGTGCGCAATTTCTCCCTTATCAGTAGGGGGTGTGTGCCCATTGTTGCAATAATGAATAAACTGCTCTTCACAAAGATCTTTGCCTGATTAGAAATTTTTGATCTTGAGCATGTTTCTCACACGGGCCAACATAATAAAATAGGAGGCCTTACTTTTGGAGTAGTCCTCACAAATAAAACTTGAATTAATTATTTAAAGACATTACCAAAAACATTTCATTTTAATTATTGTTTAAAATTGAATAATGCCTAAATATAATTCCATTTCAAAATAAAAAAATGTAATTGTGAAACAAGTATTCCAAAATTATTTTTTCACTTGGTAATGATTAAATAACAAAGTATGTGTTCCTTATTGCCAAGTCCTACTATTAAACCAACTACTCATAAACCGTGCTGATTGCAATATAAACCATTATACTCTTAGGTCCTACTTTTATTTATTTTCATTCTACACTTTAAAAACCCATTCATCAATTACTTTGCAGTGGCATCAGAACATAGCATGTGCTATGGCATGTTAACTTTTTCTCTTATTCCAGTGCAGTCTTCTGGAGAGGAAGAGAGGCTGAGTGTGCATAGCATGTGTGACTCTCCTGCCATGCACACTTGCGCACATAGAACTGCACATATATTCATAGCACATCACACAGAGAAACCCTTTGCAAGTGGAGAATATAATCAACCTTGTAAACAGCTAGATGAACATCAGCACTGGAAGTTTTTTGATATGCAGCATAAGTGAAATGCATAATCTTGGTGTACAGATGGACAGTTGGCTGAACACGAGCCAGCAGTGTGCCCAGGTGGCCAAGAAGGCCAATGGCATCCTGGCTTGTATCAGGAATGGGGTGGTGAGCAGGACTAGGGAAGTAATCCTGCCCCTGTACTCGGCATTGGTGAGGCCTCACCTCGAGTACTGTGTTCAGTTTTGGGCACCTCAGTTCAGAAACGCGGGGGTGGGGCGTTACTGGACCTCATTCTTACCAACAAGGAAGGACTTGTTAAGGAAGTAAAGGTTGGGGGCAGCTTGGGTTGTAGCGACCACGAGATGGTGGAGTTCAAGATCCTGAGCAGAGGAAGCAAAGCAAAAAGTAGGATTGCTACCCTGGACTTTAGGAGAGCAAACTTTGATCTCTTCCGGGACCTACTTGGGGCTGTCCCATGGGCCAGGGTATTAGAAGGTATGGGGGCCTGTGAGAGCTGGTTAGCATTTAAACAGCTCTTCTTCCAAGCTCAGGATCGGTGCGTCCCTGTGACTAAGAAATCGGGAAAAGGTGGCAGGAGACCTGCATGGATGAGCAAGGAGCTCATGCGCAAGCTCCAAGGAAAGAAGAAAGTTCACGAAATGTGGAAAAAGGGTCTGACCACTTGGGAAGAATATAAGAATGTAGTCAGGGCCTGTAGGGACGTGACAAGGAAGGCCAAAGCCAACCTGGAGTTGAATCTAGCTAAAGGGATAAAGGATAATAAAAAAGGCTTTTTTAAGTATGTTAACAGCAAAAGGAAGGTCAGGGAGAATGTGGGCCCCATATTAAGTGAGAGGGGGCATTCTGGTAACAGGGGATGCTGAGAAGGCGGAAATACTGAACGCCTTCTTTGCTTCTGTATTTAGTGAAAAGGCTCTCCCTCAGGAATCCCAAACCTTGGAGGTTAATGAGAGGGTCTGGGGCATGGGAGACTTCCCTTTAGTCAGGGAAGAGGTGGTCCATGAGTGCCTAGGAAACACTAAGGTCCATAAATCCATGCGACCTGATGGGGTGCATCCACGGGTGCTGAGAGAGCTGGCGGAGGTCATTGCTGAGCCGCTCTCTGTAATCTTTCAGAGGTCTTGGAGAACTGGGGAGGTGACTGATGACTGGAGGATAGCCAACGTCACTCCGGTCTTCAAAAAGGGCAAGAAGGAGGACCCAGGTAATTATAGGCCGGTCAGCCTCACCTCTGTCCCAGGGAAGGTGATGGAACAGCTTGTGCTGGATGCCATCTCCAGACAATTGGGAGAAAAGGAGGTTATCAGGAGTACCCAGCATGGGTTCACCAAGGGGAGGTCGTGCTCGACCAACTTGGTGGCCTTCTATGAAGTTGTCACAGGCTGGGTGGATGGGGGGAGAGCAGTAGACGTAGTCTACCTTGATTTCAGTAAGGCTTTTGATACTGTCCCCCATGACCTCCTTATAACAAAGCTGAGGAAGTACGGGATAGATGAGTGGACAGTGAGGTGGGTTGAAAACTGGCTGACTGGCAGAGTGCAGAGGGTCGTCATTGGTGGTGCAGTGTCTGGATGGAGGCCTGTAACTAGTGGCGTCCCCCAGGGGTCTGTGCTGGGTCCGGTCTTGTTCAACATCTTCATCAATGACCTTGATGAGGGGATAGTGGCCACCCTCAGCAAGTTTGCTGATGATACGAAGTTGGGTGGACTGGCTGACACACCTGAAGGCTGTGCTGCCATTCAGCAAGACCTGGACAGGCTGGAGAGCTGGGCAGTAAGAAACAGGATGATGTTTAACAAAAGCAAGTGTAGAGTCTTGCACCTAGGGAGGAATAATTGCACGCACCAGTACAGGCTGGGGGATAACCTGCTGGAGAGGAGCTCTGCAGAGAAGGACCTGGGCGTCCTGGTGGATGACAGGTTGGCCATGAGCCAGCAGTGTGCCCTCGTGGCCAAAAGGGCCAGTGGCATACTGGGGTGTATAAAAAAGAACATTGCCAGCAGGTCAAGGGAGGTGATCCTCCCCCTCTACTCTGCCCTGGTAAGGCCTCATCTGGAGTACTGTGTCCAGTTCTGGGCTCCCCAGTATAAAAAAGACAGGGATCTCTTGGAAAGAGTCCAGCGGAGGGCCACAAAGATGGTGAAGGGCCTGGAGCATCTCCCCTATGAGGAACGACTAAGTGAACTGGGTCTGTTTAGCCTTGAGAAAAGAAGGCTGAGAGGGGATTTGATCCAGGTTTATAAATACCTGAGGTGTGGGGGCCATAGTGGTGAATCTGGACTCTTTTCAGTAGTGTGTGGGGACAGGACAAGGGGAAATGGGATGAAGCTAGGGCATAGGAAGTTCCGCACGAATGTACGCAAGAACTTCTTTACGGTGAGGGTGACGGAGCACTGGAACAGGCTGCCCAGGGGGCTTGTAGAGTCTCCTTCTCTGGAGATATTCAAGACCCCCCTGGACGCCTACCTGTGCGACCTGGTGTAGGGAACCTGCTTTGGCAGGGGGGTTGGACTCGATGATCTCTGGAGGTCCCTTCCAACCCCTACAATTCTGTGATTCTGTGAAAAGACATTGAGGTGCTGGAGCAGGTCCAAAGAAGGGCAACAAGGCTTGTGAAGGGCTTGGAGAATATGCCCTATGATGAGAGACTGAGGGAACTGGGGCTGTTTAGTCTGGGGAAAAGGAGGTTGAGTGGAGACCTTATTGCTCTCTTCCAATATCTGAAAGGTGCTTACAGCGAGAGCAGCGTTGGTCTCTTCTCACTGGTGACAGGTGACAGGATGAGGGGAAATGGCCACAAGTTGCTCCAGGATAAGTTTAGGTTGGCTATCAGGAAAAACTTCTTTACAGAAAGGGTTGTTAAACACTGGAATAGGCTCCCCAGAGAGGTGATTGAGTCACCATCCCTGGATGTGTTTAAAAACCATTGGGATGCGGTGCTCAGGGACATGATTTAGTGGAGGGTTGTTAGAGTTAGGGTAGTATGGTTAGGTTGTGCTTGGACTCAATGATCTTTAAGGTCTTTTCCAACCTGAGCGATTCTATGATTCTATGATAATATAAAACAATAGTCCTATTAAATCCATAGCACTGATAATTCTCAGCCCCCTCTGGTATTGATACCAATGTAATTGTCTCTGGCTTTAAACTCCATCAGTATGCAAATGAAATGTCACTGTGATATATGGTAACTTGGTTGGATGCATTTTCTACGTTTCTGACAAATTAGTATAATTATTTTCAGAGCTGCAGGCCACTCATGCATGTTTTATCCTCCATCTGGACCTGCATAGTACACAATAGTGATAAAAGATGATTTTCCTCCTCGGATGTTTATAGGCCATCATTGACACTGTCCTGAGGATCATATATCCCCTAGCACTTCTACATCTGCCACAGCTTGACAACAAAATTATTTCCCTATAGTAGTAAAATACTTTAAATATTCAAGCCCTATGTGCACATATTTGTGTTTTGAAGCATTCAGTGTCAACATCATGTGGTAATTTATAAACTGACAAATCAATTATGCAGAAATCTGAGTGGGGCTTCATGAGGCATGCAAAGCAGCAGAAAAGAAAGCAAAAGCTTTTTGCACTCTATAATAACCTTATTCAGTGTCAGAGGCAGTTTTCAGCCTCCCATTGTTAGTGCTTCTCACTCCTGGGCTTAGTTACCATATGCTGAAGCTGAGATGCTTTGAGTCAAACTATTGTCATGATTGTGGCTCATGACAAATTGTACCATCATTTCTCAAGCAAAAAGGGGAAATTTGAACTTCAATCACTGACCATTTAAAAAGGAAAAATATGAAAGCAAGAAGGTTAGAATTTACCAAAATTAAACATTCACATCCACAATAAAAAATAGATACTGCGCCTCACAGGGCCACCACGGGTCCAGTCACACTACCTGTGCTCTGCACTGGGTATTCCTCCTCAGTGGTTGTTTCAGGGTTGTCATGGCAACAGTATAATGGATTTGCTTTAATTTAATCCCAGAGGGCACGTCAAAGCACAATGCAAATTTTGCTGGAGTCTGAATTCTTTTCAGGTCTCAGGGAGAAAGTGCACAGGAACAGGAAGAAATCTTTACTGCACTGTTGTGACATTCAAACACCAAGACCCCTCCAGATCCCATTTATATCTCATTTACTGGTTATTAACTCAGTCTTTGGATGGGAGAGACAGTGGCAGGCAGCCTCAAGGAGATGGTGATTGAGTCCCTGGTGAAAGGTGCCACGCAAAACAAGCAAGTACAGCTTGGGAGTGAAATCATCCTCTCTGCAGTTTTTGTCTTCAGTGCTAGTTAAAATGCAATGGTGCTGTTTGTTAATGGCTTCAGTAAGGAGAATGAAACACCCCCTGGTCCTGAGGATCATGAGCTCTGACCAAGCTCAGGGTATCTCTGCATCACCAGTACAGCTATGCTCCTCGTCACACCATGAATATTATGAGAGCTACTCTGTAATAAGGGTTCCTATTTTATCATGTTGACGCATAATGTAAGAGGTGGATGTTGGTGGTATGGAAGTAGAGGTTGAATCTTCCCATCAGCATTGCCTTCAACTTTGCTGCCATGCAAGAGCAGCAAAGGGGCAGTCTGACAAAGTGGCATCTGACATGAAAGTACATATAAAGAAAAGGAGTATCATTAAACTCCTCTATGTGGAAAAAAATTGTACCTATTGATAGTCATTGACACTTGCTGAATATTTATGGAGACTGGACGGTGAATGTTAGCACAGTGAGGTGGTGGGTAGTGTGTTTCAGCAGTGGTGACAGCAACATGAAAGACAAGCCATGTACCAGATGGCCATACACAGCTGTCACATCACAAAACGGAAAGTGTCTCAATCAGTTCATCCACATGAACTGGCTAATGGTGGTGACTCTTGATTTTTCCCCTCTGAATTTGCTCCAGAGACAAAGAAGCCATCTCCACGATGGCAGAATCCATCCAGTTCTAACTTGGAGATATGGTGAAGAGACGTCCGTGAACAAGAGCATCCTGACATAAGCTGGTGTTGTTATTGTCAAGGGCCAAACACATGCACAAAAAACTTTCCAGCCTTACAGCTAGACCTTTTTCATCTTCCGAAAAAAAATATGAACATCTTTCCAGATGGGTGTCCCTGGTGCCTTCTGTGCCTGCCTCTCAATCATGGTAATTCATCCGAGTAGAAACCTGCCTGGAAGAAAGGCTGAAGGTTGGTGCCATGGCAAAACATCCTATACTGATACATCATACTGCATTGTCATGGTTTTGTAATTTTTGCTATTGGTATTCCACATCATAACATCATGTGGAGCACAGAGAAGAAGTACTACACATCCCAGGGGACCTCGCGGTCAGAGAGGAAAATACGTCACGGAAGCGACGCTGGCACTCTCTCTCTCACTGCCTGGCAGCGAGGGTGGGTGTGCTTCCAAGCCGCGGCGCCTTCAATTTCAAAGTAGGCTTCTCGGTCTTCGGAAACCTCTCTTTCTCTCTCTCTTATTTCACTTGATTTATTAGCCTCAATTCCAATTAGATTGTATTATAGTAAAATAAGTTTTACTCCTTAGATCGTTGCCGCTGCTCTGTTTGTTTCCTTGAGCCCAGCTCCCATCTCCCTACCCCTTTCCCTTTTTTCCCTTCCCCTTTGTCAGGGGCCGGGGGCCCACGGGCCTACTGCCCCCCCTGTCACGGACACAGATTGATCTAGATAACCCCGTGACAGATTTTGGTGGAGAATGCGGGCACCATTTTAAAGCTTTTAACATTAGTTAAAAGTTAGTTAGTAGGGAAGAAGCAAAAAACACCAGGATTTCTTTAAGCCAGAGACTGCAGAAGCATTGCTACCTGACCTTCATAGATTAGATTGTAGACTGGGCAGTCTGCCAAACTCTGGACACTGTACAGAGTGTCTTCTGTTTTGGTTCTTTGGTTGTTTTTTTTTTTTTTTTTTTCCTTTCTTAGCAGCTACCAGCTATGAATCCACTCTTCATTATAGCTGCTCTGTTTAAGGGATTGAAAACAGTTATGATCCTCTCATCGTATTGGCCGATTATTAATGTCATGATTTACTGTTGTGGAATTGTGTTCGTATATAACCAAATAAGGGCACTGATGGAGACACCTGCCTGGTACTTATATTCAATGTGGTATAATTTGGATTTTGACACTTACATCCCAGATGGAATAGCTAATTTTACAAACAACTACATCCCAGACGGAATAGCCAATTTTACAAACAACACGATGTTCAATCCGGTTTCTGGGCTGTCTTTTCGGTTTGCCACACGCTTTTCGAAAGCCGAGTTAGTACTCATACTCGTGCTCATATCCATGTGCATGTTATCAATCGCCCTGAATGTACTCCTATACATTCGTTCTATGCAGAAGTCTCCTCCAAAACCAGAGAATGCTGACTGGCAGGGAATATGGAGAGGTTTAGGAAAAATCTTAGAAGCGTGGGGGCCGGCAATGTCATGGGATTTCACTCTTGAACACCTGTGGGATCCCGAGAAACTAAGCCAGTATTTGAGTCAGGGATGGTGCAGCTTAGATAGATCTAAGGAGGTACGACTTATTTGGGGCTTGGCTTGTGCTTACCGTGCTCTATATAATACTATTCTGGAAAGAGAGAGTTTCCGAGCTGAGGTTCAAGCCAAAGGGGGAAATCCTCAAGTCAAATCTGATCAGTCACAGGAGGCACCAGTAAAAATGTCAGTTGCCCCTGTGGAAGGCAAGAAATGGAAACGGGTGTCCTCACGTCTAGAACGGAAAAAAGAAGAAGCGGAGGAGGAGGCAGCGGAAGGTCCAAGCGAGGTGCCTTTCTCAGTACCGAAAATGGCAAAAGGAAAAACTAAGAGGCGTGAGGAGGAGAGTGATGAGGAGGAAGTCTCGATTACTGTTCGTCGACCTCTGAAGATGTCTGAAATCCAAGGCTCAAGAAAGGAGTTTACACGGCGCCAGAACGAATCTCTTGTTACCTGGTTGCTTCGCTGTTGGGACAGCGGGGCCAGCAGCTTGTCTCTAGATGAGAATGAAGCTCGCCAATTAGGAGGCATTGCCAGAGACCCAACTATTGATAGAGGGATCAGTAGATGCTTGGATGGGGCTGCCACCCTCTGGGAGCGAATGTTAGTAGCTGTGAGGGAAAAGCTTCCCTTCAAGGACGGTCTAAAGCCTGTGATGAAAAAGTGGGATACAATTGAAAAAGGTATCCAGTATTTGAGGGAAATAGCTGTGGTGGAAATGTTGTATAACCCTAATTTTGATCCTGCCGATCCTCGCCAAGACCATGATCCTGAGAGAGTGAGGACAACACCTGATATATGGCAGAAACTCACCAAGACAGCACCAGAGAGGTACGCCGTTACACTAGCAGCAACATTTCAAAGGTACGAGGAACAACAGAGAAGACCCCTAGTTTTTGAAGTGGTTCTTACTCTTCAAAACTTTGAACAACAGTTACCTCCAACTCACGTCTCCATTTCAGCCATCTCAGAAGTAACGGACAGACTCAATGAAATGGAAGAGCAAATGTCTCTATTGGTTAATCGTGATGATCCTGTAGTAGTATCAGAAACGACTGATGAAGATCAGGATCATCAAGGGAGTCTAATGAAGGAGCTGATCAAACTAATGAAAACTCAGATCCAGTTAATTAAAGGTGATGAACCCTCCTCCTCACCTGTATCATCAAAAATTTCAGCTATTAAACGCAAACGCTTTCCAGCTCAAGCAAGGAACAACAGTAAGAATACATCGTGTATTGCCTTGTGGCGTTACCTACGTGACCATGGAGAAGATATGAGGACGTGGCATGACCAAGCCACTACAGTACTACGAACACGGGTGAGAGAATTATAAAACAGATCCATCACCAGTACAGCTGCTCCAGTTACCACATGTAATGAATAGAGGGGCCCTGCCCTCAGTCAGGGGAGGGAGAGGGATAATAGAGTTTATTGGACTGTGTGGATTCGGTGGCCTGGCACATCAGAACCACAGAAATATAAGGCACTGGTGGATACCGGTGCACAGTGCACCCTAATGCCCTCGAGTCATGAAGGGACAGAATCAATCCATATTTCTGGAGTGACTGGGGGCTCTCAAGAATTGACTGTGTTGGAGGCTGAAATAAGCCTCACTGGTAAAGACTGGCAAAAACATCCTATTGTGACTGGCCCAGGGGCTCCATGCATACTTGGTATCGATTACTTAAGAAGGGGGCATTTCAAGGATCCTAAGGGGTATCGATGGGCCTTTGGAATAGCTGCTGTAGATACAGACAACATTAAGCAGTTGTCTGTTTTGCCTGGCCTATCGGAAGACCCATCTGTTGTGGGGCTGCTACGAGTGAAAGAGCAGCAGGTACCGATTGCTACAAAGACTGTGCACAGACGGCAGTACCGCACCAACAGGGATTCCTTGCTCCCCATTCATGAGTTGATTCGCCAGCTGGAGAATCAGGGGGTGATAAGCAAAACTCGCTCACATTTTAACAGCCCCATATGGCCAGTGCGCAAAGCCAGTGGAGAATGGAGGCTGACAGTAGACTACCGTGGCCTGAATGAGGTCACACCCCCACTGAGCGCTGCTGTGCCGGACATGTTGGAACTCCAGTACGAGCTGGAGTCAAAAGCAGCCAAATGGTATGCCACCATTGACATTGCTAACGCCTTCTTCTCCATTCCTTTGGCCACAGACTGTAGGCCACAGTTTGCCTTCACCTGGAGGGGCGTTCAGTATACTTGGAACCGTTTGCCCCAGGGGTGGAAACACAGCCCAACCATTTGCCATGGGTTGGTCCAAACTGTACTGGAACAGGGTGGTGCGCCTGAGCACCTGCAGTACATTGATGATATCATTGTGTGGGGCGATACAGCAGAAGAAGTTTTCAAGAAAGGAGAGCAAATAATCCAAATTCTTCTGCAAGCTGGTTTTGCTATAAAGCGAAGCAAAGTAAAAGGACCTGCCCAAGAGATTCAGTTCCTAGGTATAAAGTGGCAAGATGGGCGTCGTCACATCCCAGCAGATGTGATCGACAAAATCGCTGCTATGTCTCCGCCCACTAGCAAGAAAGAGACACAGTCTTTTCTGGGCGTAGTGGGCTTTTGGAGAATGCATGTTCCAAACTACAGCCTCATTGTAAGCCCCCTTTATCAGGTGATGCGGAAGAAGAATGATTTTACATGGGGCCCTGAGCAGCAGCAGGCTTTTGAACAGATTAAACAGGAGATAGCCCGTGCCATGGCCCTGGGGCCAGTACGGACGGGACAGGATGTAAAGAACATCCTCTACACTGCTGCTGGTGAGAAAGGTCCCACTTGGAGTTTGTGGCAAAGAGCCTCAGAAGAGACTCGAGGCCGACCCCTGGGATTTTGGAGTCGAGCATACAAGGGGTCTGAAGAGGGCTACACTCCCACTGAGAAGGAGATCTTAGCCGCATATGAGGGGGTTCGGGCTGCTTCCGAAGTAGTCGGTACTGAAACGCAGCTCCTTCTGGCACCTCGACTGCCAGTACTGAACTGGATGTTTAAGGGAAAGGTTCCCTCCACCCATCATGCTACTGATGCCACTTGGAGCAAGTGGATTGCACTGATTACACAACGAGCGCGGATGGGGAACCTCGGTCGTCCGGGAATTTTAGAGGTGATCATGGACTGGCCTGAAGGTAAAAAGTTTGGAACATCACCAGCAGAAGAGGTGTCACGTGCTAAAGAGGCCCCACCATACAATGAGCTACCAGAAAATGAGAAGAAATATGCCCTGTTCACTGATGGATCGTGTCGTATCGTGGGGAAGCATCGCAGATGGAAAGCTGCTGTGTGGAGCCCCACACGACAGGTTGCAGAGGCCACTGAAGGAAAAGGAGAATCAAGTCAGTTTGCAGAGGTAAAGGCTGTCCAGCTGGCCTTAGATGTTGCTGAACGGGAGAGGTGGCCAATGCTTTATCTTTATACTGACTCATGGATGGTGGCAAATGCCTTATGGGGGTGGTTGCAGCAGTGGGAGCAAAATAACTGGCAGCGGAGGGGTAAACCTATTTGGGCTGCTGAACTGTGGAAAGACATTGCTGCCCGAACAAAAGATATGGTTATAAAGGTGCGTCATGTAGATGCTCATGTGCCCAAGAGTCGGGCTACTGAAGAACAACAGAACAACCATCAGGTAGATCGAGCTGCTAGAATTGAGGTGGCTCCAATAGACTTGGACTGGCAAAACAAGGGTGAATTATTTCTAGCTCGATGGGCCCATGAGACCTCGGGCCATCAGGGAAGGGACGCAACATATAAGTGGGCTAGAGACCGAGGGGTGGACTTAACTATGGACGCTATTGCACAGGTTATTCATGACTGTGAGACGTGTGCCATAATTAAACAAACCAAGAGGATGAAACCTCTCTGGGGGGAAGGGCGATGGCAAAAGTATAAATATGGGGAGGCGTGGCAGGTTGATTATATCACCTTGCCACGATCTCGCAGTGGTAAGCGTTATGTGCTTACCATGGTGGAGGCAACCACTGGGTGGCTTGAAACATACGCAGTACCCCATGCTACCGCCCGAAACACCATATTGGGTCTTGAGAAACAAGTCCTGTGGCGACATGGCACCCCAGAAAGAATTGAGTCTGATAATGGGACACATTTCAAAAATTCCCTTATAAATACTTGGGCCAAAGATCATGGCATTGAGTGGATTTATCATATCCCCTATCATGCACCAGCTTCTGGTAAAATTGAACGATACAATGGGTTGTTGAAAACTATGTTGAAGGCAATGGGTGGTGGAACATTTAAGCACTGGGAGAAGCATTTGGCAGAAGCCACCTGGTTGGTCAATACCAGAGGATCTGTCAATCGTGATGGTCCTACCCAATCCAGCCCCCTACATACTGTAGAGGGAGATAAGGTCCCTGTTGTACATGTAAAGAACATGTTGGGGAAAGCAGTGTGGGTCCTTCCAGCCTCTGGAAAGGGCAAACCTCTCCGTGGAATTGTTTTTGCCCAGGGACCTGGGTGCACGTGGTGGGTGATGCAGAAAGATGGGGATGTTCAATGTGTACCACAAGGGAATTTGATGTTGGGGGAGTGCAGTCAATAATTTCATGTGTATATATGTATATAGACCTATACGTGTAATGCATTTTTTTTTTGTATTGTTTATTTGTATATATATATATATATGTATCTTAAGCATGATGTAGTGATGTAGAATAAGGGGTGGAATGTCATGGTTTTGTAATTTTTGCTATTGGTATTCCACATCATAACATCATGTGGAGCACAGAGAAGAAGTACTACACATCCCAGGGGACCTCGCGGTCAGAGAGGAAAATACGTCACGGAAGCGACGCTGGCACTCTCTCTCTCACTGCCTGGCAGCGAGGGTGGGTGTGCTTCCAAGCCGCGGCGCCTTCAGTTTCAAAGTAGGCTTCTCGGTCTTCGGAAACCTCTCTTTCTCTCTCTCTTATTTCACTTGATTTATTAGCCTCAATTCCAATTAGATTGTATTATAGTAAAATAAGTTTTACTCCTTAGATCGTTGCCGCTGCTCTGTTTGTTTCCTTGAGCCCAGCTCCCATCTCCCTACCCCTTTCCCTTTTTTCCCTTCCCCTTTGTCAGGGGCCGGGGGCCCACGGGCCTACTGCCCCCCCTGTCACGGACACAGATTGATCTAGATAACCCCGTGACATGCATTCTCTGTAAAACAACAGATGCCTTGGATGGCTTCTGTTTCCACTGGACCATGTAAAATCGTGCCATGGTTTTGTAATTTTTGCTATTGGTATTCCACATCATAACATCATTGACAAGTGTCAAAAGATAAGCCATTATTACCATAATTAGTAAATGGCTGACAGTCCTAGTGGATACCAGAGCTAGTGGATACCAGAGCTGATGTTACCCTCAGTAAATCAAGTGACTGGCCCTCTGAATGGCCACTCAAAGACCCTAATTCTGCTATTGTAGGAGTTGGGGGCCTGCAGCATCTCAAAGTGCCCGAATTTTATCTTTTGAAGGGCCTGATGGTTGTATTGCTCATGCTACTCCTTACACCTTGCCAGTTCCCTGTACTTTGTGGGGTGGTGATCTTTTAAGTTAATGGGGCATGATTTTGCAGACAAATTTTCAGTGAGGGCCATTGATCGGCAGCAACCTATACCCCTCACTTGGAAAACAGAACAACCTATTTGGGTAGATCAGTGGCCCTTAACAAAGGAAAAGTTGCTGCATTTACATGAGCTAGTTCAAGAACAACTAGCTACTGGTCATATAGTGCCTACTAGGGGCCCTTGGAATACTCCAGTTTTTGTTATCCTCAAGAAGAGTGGAAAATGGAAGCTTTTACAGGATTTGTATACTGTCAACGCAATAATTGAGCCCATGGGGGTGTTGCAGCCTGGTCTTCCTTCACCTTCAATGTTGCCTTCAAATTGGCCTATGGCAGTCATTGAATCAAAAGACTTTTTTTATACTTCGACTTAATCCAAAAGACACACCATGATTTGCTTTCTCTGTGCCCTCCATCAACCAACATAACCCTGCTCAGCGGTATCATTGGACTGTCTTACAATGAGGAATGACGCTATGGTGCTATGACAGCAAATACGGTCCCAAATCGGTCAGCCACTGCCTGGCCAGCTCACTCAGACCAGCCACCACCAGCAGTGCAGGAGTGGATTTGGCCACCTGTCATGGTTTTGTAATTTTTGCTATTGGTATTCCACATCATAACATCATGTGGAGCACAGAGAAGAAGTACTACGTGTCCCAGAGGACCTCGTGGTCAAAGAGGAAAATACGTCATGGAAGCGACGCTCTCTCTCTCTCTCACTGCCTGGCAGCGGGTGTGGGTATGCTTCCAAGCCGCGGTGCCTTCAATTTCAAAGTAGGCTTCTCGGTCTTTGGAAAACTCTCTCTCTTATTTCACTTGATTTATTAGCCTCAATTTTCAATTAGATCGTATTATAGTGTGTTATCTTGCATTCCGATATCATAGTAAAATAAGTTTTACTCCTCAGATCGTTGCCGCTGCTCCGTTTGTTTCCTTGAGCCCAGCTTCCATCTCCCTACCCCCTTCCCTTTTTCCCTTCCCATTTGTAGGGGGAGTCCAGGGGGCCCACGGGCCTACTGCCCCCTCCCCTGTCACAGACACAGATTGATCTAGATGACTCCGTGACAAATCACAACACAACACAGCCGGAAAGGGACAACCAGCCCCTTTCCTGGACTTTTTCCATTACTGTTTATTGTTAGTATGTTTTACTCATCCCCTGGTACGCACTGATATTTCGGAAATCATACCATTTGCAGCATGAAGACCCTCTGGTGAAGGCCTGTGTTGTCCAACTTAAAGATTGTGTTAAGCACTCTGCAGCATCCCCCCAGTCCTCACTGCATCCCTCCTTATTCCTCTCCACTAAGTGCCCAGAGTGCAGCATCCTGACAAGGCTCATGGGGTGTGCAGCAAATGAACAAAAGCTTGCGCAAGGCAGACTATTCATTTGAAATATGTTTTTATTTGTTTGTCTGGTGAGATGGTTTCTTCTCTGTTTTCTTTATTGTCTTCTTTAGTTTGTATGCTGAAATTGACACCTCATTTTCACTTCAGTCCCAGCCTAATATTAGTGCAAGCAACTTTTTTTTTTTTTTTTTTTTTGGGGGGGGGAATCGCTCTAAGTGACTTGGAAATTAAGGTACAACACTGTTCACTGGGGAACAAAAGCAGAGTGCAACTGGTATTCAAAGAATCCATTACATAGCAGTTCCCTAGACAACTTTAGGTTTTGGCAACATCATGAGAACTTGTACTGACTCTAACAAGAAATGTCATGGAGGGTGGAACACAGAGAGCTGCTGCCATGCACCTGGCAACACATGTTCTTTTAGCTCTGTGCCTGTGCTGGACTATCGGGTAAAACCTACCTGGGCCAAAGAACTGCACGTGAATACCAATATGGTGAGCAGAAAAATGGCGTTTATTGCGTCGTGCGATTTACCTATATACCTATCCTACTTTGTCTACACCCCTTATGCATACATTAACCCTTCAACACCGAGCAAGGGGAGAGTCCTACCACGTCACATCCCGAATCCTCGCTGTTGCCTACTACAACAGAGAGCGGAGGCTCTGCAGACAGGTTCTGTGATAACATGGCCAGGATGAGAACTTGATGGTACTACGGTACTGATAAGCTGTATACTTGCTACCCCAGGCCTACAGTCTGAAATCGCTTGACAAAGTGCTGTCCTGATGATTAGGGCCCACATTTTTCCCTATTCTTCCTTTTGCTACTGACATACTAAAAGCAACCTTTCTTGTTGTCCTTGACCTCCCTCACCAGATTTAATTCCAAGCGGGCCTTAGCCTTCCTCATCACATCCCTGCATGTCCTGACAGTGTTCCTATATTCCTCCCAAGTGGCTAAAATCCTTTTCCACATTCCATAGGTATTCTTCTTCCATTTGCATTTTTCCATGAGCTCCTTGCTCATCTATGCGGGTCTCCTGCCACCTTTGCCTGACTTCTTACTCTTAGGGATGCACCTATATTGATCTTGGAAGAAGTGGTGTTTGAATGTCAACCTTGGGCCCTCTTGGGCCCTCTTACCTTTCAATGCTCTAACCAATGGGATACCTCCAAATAAGTCCTTGAAGAAGTCAAAGATGCTGAAGTCCATGGTTGCAATCCTACTTATTTCCATGTTTCTTCCATGCAAGATCCTGGACTCCCCACCTCATGGTCCCTGCAGCCAAGGCTGCCCCTAATCTTCATACCCCCAACCAATTCTTCTTTGTTTGTAAGGATAAGATACAACACCACATCTCTCTGTTCATTGATTCCTGTACCAGCTGCATCAAAGTTATCTTACACACACTGTAGGAATTTCCCGGACTATAACTGTGTCTGGCAGTGTTGCTTTTCCAGCAAATATCAACATGATTGAAGTCCCCCATGAGAAGAAGGGCTTGTGATTGTGAGGCTACTTTCAGCTGTCTTTAGAAGGCCTCATCAACTTCCTCCTGATCAGGCGGCTGGTAGTAAACACCGGTAATGGTGTCACTCAAATTATCCAGCTCCTTAATTCTCATCAGGTTGGGGACCCAAAGGTTCTGGCCAAAGAATGACCCTGTATTGGAACAAAGTATTCTGACAGAAAGCATAACTGGATGGCTGCATAACTAGAATCGTGGACTACATGACAGTTTTGAAGAAAGCAGCATATGCGGCAGTCACAGAGTTATCAAGATCAATCTAGGTGGCTTCTGCCAAATGCATCTCCCAGTGCTTAAATGTTCCACCACTCATATCTTTCAACATAGTTTTCAACAACCCATTGTATAGTTCGATTTTAATAGAAGCTGGTGCATGATAGGGGATATGATAAATCCACTCAATGCCATGATCTTTGGGCCAAGTTTTTACAAGGAAATTTTTGAAATGTGTCCCATTATCAGACTCAATTCTTTCTGGGGTGCCATATTGCCACAGGACTTGTTTCTCGTGACCTAATATGGTGTTTCGAGAGGTAGCATGGGGCACAGCATATGTTTCAAGCCACCCAGGGGTTGCCTCCACTCTGGTAAGCGCATAACGCTTACCAGTGCGAGATCGTGGCAAGGTGATATAATCAACCTGCCATGCCTCCCCATATTTATATTTTGCCATCGCCCTCCCCCCAGAGAGGTTTCATCCTCTTGGCTTGTTTAATTATGGCACATGTTTCACAGTCATGAATAACCTGTGCAATAGGATCCATAGTTATGTCCACCCCTCGGTCTCTAGCCCACTTATATGTTGCATCTCTTCCTTGATAGCCTGAGGTCTCATGGGCCCATCGAGCTAGAAATAATTCACCCTTGTTCTGCCAGTCCAAGTCTATTTGAGCCACCTCAATTCTGGCAGCTCGATCTACCTGACATTTGTTTGGTTGTTCTTCAGTAGCCCGACTCTTGGACACGTAAGTATCCACATGGCGCACATTTACAACCATATTCTATATTTGGGCACCAATGTCTTTCCACAGTTCAAAACATAGCTCAAATAGATTTACCCCTCCGCTGCCAGTTACTTTGCTCCCACTACTGTAACCACCCCCATAAGGCGTTTGCCACCATCCATAAGACGGTATAAAGGGCCCAATGTAAAATCATTCTTCTTCTGCGTCACCTGATAAAGGGGGCTTACAATGAGGCTGTAGTTTGGAACGTGCATCCTGCAAAAACCCACTACTCCCAGAAAAGACTGTGTCTCTTTCTTGCTAGTGGGTGGAGACATAGCAGCGATTTTGTCGATCACATCTGATGGGATGTGACGACGTCCGTCTTGCCACTTTATACCTAGGAATTGAGTCTCCTGGGCAGGTCCTTGTACTTTGCTTTGCTTTTTAGCAAAACCACCTTGCAGAAGAATTTGGATTATTTGCTCTCCTTTCGTGAAAACTTCTTCTGCTATATCGCCCCACACAATGATATCATCAATGTACTGCAGGTGCTCAGGCGCACCACCCTGTTCCAGTACAGTTTGGACCAACCCATGGCAAATGGTTGGGCTGTATTTCCACCCCTGGGGAAAACGGTTCCAAGTATACTGAATGCCCCTCCAGGTGAAGGCAAACTGTGGCCTACAGTCTGTGGGCAAAGGAATGGAGAAGAAGGCGTTAGCAATGTCTGTGGTGGCATACCATTTGGCTGCTTTTGACTCCAGCTCGTACTGGAGTTCTAGCATGTCCGGCACAGCAGCACTCAGTGGGGGTGTGACCTAATTCAGGCCACGGTAGTCTACCGTCAGCCTCCATTCTCCACTGGCTTTGCGCACTGGCCATATGGGGCTGTTAAAATGTGAGCGAGTTTTGCTTATCACCCCCTGATTCTCCAGCTGGCGAATCAACTCATGAATGGGGAGCAAGGAATCCCTGTTGGTGCGGTACTGCCGTCTGTGCACAGTCTTTGTAGCAATCGGTATCTGCTGCTCTTTCACTTGTAGCAGCCCCACAACAGATGGGTCTTCTGACAGGCCAGGCAAAACAGACAACTGCTTAATGTTGTCTGTATCTACAGCAGCTATTCCAAAGGCCCATCGATACCCCTTAGGATCCTTGAAATATCCCCTTCTGAGGTAATCGATACCAAGTATGCATGGAGTCCCTGGGCCAGTCACAATAGGGTGTTTTTGCCAGTCTTTACCAGTGAGGCTTATTTCGGCCTCCAACACAGTCTAATTCTTGAGAGCCTCCAGTCACTCCAGAAATATGGACTGATTCTGTCCCTTCATGACTCGAGGGCATTAGAGTGCACTGTGCACCGGTATCCACCAGTGCCTTACATTTCTGTGGTTCTGATGTGCCAGGGCACCGAATCCACACAGTCCAATAAACTCTATTATCCCTCTCCCTCCCCTGACTGAGGGCAGGGCCCCTCTATTCATTACATGTGGTAACTGGAGCAGCTGTACTGGTGATGGATCTGTTTTATAATTCTCTCACCCGTGTTCGTAGTACTGTAGTGGCTTGGTCATGCCACGTCCTCATATCTTCTCCATGGTCACGTAGGTAACGCCACAAGGCAATACACGATGTATTCTTACTGTTGTTCCTTGCTTGAGCTGGAAAGCGTTTGCATTTAATAGCTGAAATTTTTGATGATACAGGTGAGGAGGAGGGTTCATCACTTTTAATTAACTGGATCTGAGTTTTCATTAGTTTGATCAGCTCCTTCATTAGACTCCCTTGATGATCCTGATCTTCATCAATTGTTTCTGATACTACTACAGGATCATCACGATTAACCAATAGAGACATTTGCTCTTCCATTTCATTCAGTCTGTCCGTTACTTCTGAGATGGCTGAAATGGAGACGTGAGTTGGAGGTAACTGTTGTTCAAAGTTTTGAAGAGTAAGAACCAATTCAAAAACTAGGGGACTTCTCTGTTGTTCCTCGTACCTTTGAAATGTTGCTGCTAGTGTAACGGCGTACCTCTCTGGTGCTGTTTTGGTGAGTTTCTGCCATATGTCAGGTGTTGTCCTCACTCTCTCAGGATCATGGTCTTGGCGACGATCGTTAGGATCAAAATTAGGGTTATACAACATTTCCACCACAGCTATTGCCCTCAAATACTGGATACCTTTTTCAATTGTATCCCACTTTTTCATCACAGGCTTCAGACTGTCCTCGAAGGGAAGTTTTTCCTTCACGGCTACTAACATTCGCTCCCAGAGGGTGGCAGCCCCATCCAAGCATCTGCTAATCCCTCTGTCAATAGTTGGGTCTCTGGCAATGCTTCGTAGTTGACGAGCTTCGTTCCCTTATATAGAGATAAGCTACTGGCCCCGCTGTCCCAACAGCGAAGCAACCAGGTAACAAGAGATTCGTTCTGGCGCCGTGTAAACTCCTTTCTTGAGCCTTGGATTTCAGACATCTTCAGAGGTTGACGAACAGTAATAGAGACTTCCTCCTCATCACTCTCCTCTTCATACCTCTTAGAATTTCCTTTTGCCTTTCTCGGTGCTGAGGAGGGCCCCTCGCCTGGATCTTCCTCTGCCTTCTCGTCCGCTTCTTCTTTTTTTTTCCATTGTAGACGCGAGGACACCCGTTTCCATTTCTTGCCTTCCACAGGGGCAACTGACATTGTTACTGGTGCCTCCTGTGACTGATCAGATTTGACTTGGGGATTTCCCCCTTTGGCTTGAATCTCAGCCCGGAAACTCTCTCTCTCCAGAATAGTGTTGTATAGAGCATGGTAAGCACAAGACAAGCCCCAAATAAGTCGTACCTCCTTAGATCTATCTAAGCTGCACCATCCCTGACTCAGATACTGGCTTAGTTTCTCAGGATCCCACAGGTGTTCAGGAGTGAAATCCCATGACATTGCGGGCCCCCATGTGTCTAAGATTTTTCCTAAACCTCTCCATATTCCCTGCCAGTCAGCATTCTCTGGTTTTGGAGGAGACTTTGTCTGCATAAAACAAATGGAGAGGAGTACATTCAGGGAGATCGACACGAGCATGATCACTGATTCGGCTTTTGAAAAGTGTGTGATAAACTGAGAAGACAGCCTGGAAACTGGTTTGAACATTGTGTTGTTTATAAAATTGTCTGTTCCATCTGGGATGTAATTGTTTGTAAAATTAATTATTCCATCTGGGATTTAAGTGTCAAAATCCATATTGTACCACATTGCATATAAGTACTAGGCAGGTGTCTCCATCAGTGCCCTTATTTGGTAATATATGATCACAATTCCACAATAGTAAATCATGACATTCGTAATTGGCCAATACGTTGAGAAGATCATAATTGTTTTCAATCCCTTAAACAGAGCAGCTGTAATGAAGAGTGGATTCATAGCTGGTAGCTGCTAAGAAGGAAAAATAAAAACAAACCAAAGAACCAAAATAGAAGACACTGTACAGTGTCCAGAGTTTGCCAGACTGCCCAGACTACAGTCTAATCTGTGAAGGTCAGGTAGCAATGATTCTGCAGTCTCTGGCTTAAAGAAATCCTGTTTTTTTCTTTCTTCTCTACTAACTTTTAATTAATGTTACAAGGTTTAAAATCTTGCCCGCCTTCTCCACCAAGAACTTTCACAGAGTTATCTAGATCAATCTGTGTCCGTGATGGGGGGTGGGGGGGGTGGGGGGGGGGTGGTCGCCCCTGCCAAGTGGGAAGGGAAAAAGGGAAAGGGGTAGGGAGATGGGAGCTGGGCTCAAGGGAACAAATAGAGCAGCAGCAACGATCTAAGGAGGAAAACTTATTTTACTAACTATGATATCGGAACACTATAATACAATCCAATTCAAATTGAGGCTAATAAGAGAGAGAGAGGTTTCCGAAGACCGAGAAGCCTACTTTGAAATTGAAGGCGCCGCGGCTTGGAAGCACACCCACACCCGCTGCTAGGCAGTGAGAGAGAGAGCGTCGCTTCCTTGACGTATTTTCCTCTTTGACCCCGAGGTCCTCTGGGACATGTAGCTCTTCTTCTCTGTGCTCCACATGATGTTATGATGTGGAATACCAATAGCAAAAATTACAAAACCATGACACATGGTAATGTCCTGTTCAACTGAGAAATTAGGCAAGCACTCTGATCGGATGTATTGTGGGATCTACAAGTCAGATTTCCCACATATCCCTTAAACTCGTCCAATTGGTATGTTGGTATGCCCATTAAACAGGTCCGAAATGGATCAGTGGCCGATTGTAAGCTGAGGCAGAAGTCAGTTGGCAGGCAAGTGAGCAGTATCAGCATCGGTGTCAATTGCCGCCTTTTTCCATTTCGAAGGAACCCATAGCAACCCTGCGGGAGTAAGCACACACATATACCCTCGTCCCATGTACTGGACGTTAGCGGGTCCTGACCAGATCCCTGTTTTCGGGTCTCGCTACAGTATTCGCATCAATGGAATTTTCTGTTCTGAGGCCCCACCATGTATCTGAGCGGGTGTTTCGGTCTGCTCCCCAAACACACACAAGTGATTAATAGTAAATAAGGCCCTAGCCAATCGTTCTCGCGGATCAGGCACATTGGAAAACCTTTTCAGATAGTCTTTCAGTGTTTGATTCATTCTTTCTACGATTGCCTGTCCAGTTGGTGAATGTGAAATTCCAGTGGTATTCTGTACACCCCACTTTGTACAGAATTGCTCGAACCTCCTGCTTATATGTGCTGGGCCATTATCTGTCTTTATTGATCTAGGGAGTCCCATGACAGCAAAACACACTGTTAGGTGTTGAATGACATGGAGGGCCCTCTCCCCTGTCTGAGTTGTTGCCCATACAAATTTGCTATAGGTATCTACTGTAACATGTACATATTTTAATCCTCCAAATTCTGATACATGGGTCATGTCCATCTGCCAGAGGTCAAGGGGTCCTAGCCCCCTAGGATTGACTCCGTACCCAAGACCTGGCCCATGATGTGAACAACTGGGACAGGTCCGCACAATCCCTTGGGCATCGTCCATACTTATCCCGTATAATCTATAGAGACCCTTCGCATTCTGATGGAAAGTATTGTGAGCTTCTCGAGCCTTCGCTAGCTTATCCACTGGAAAAGGAGAGAAAAGGAATGTGTTGGTGGTGGATGCAATAGGCAGTACCAGCAGGGCGTCCCCTGCTTCAAAGTGCACTTTTCCTCTCTCACCCACCACAGATTCTCTCCTGCTTTCAGGGTCTGAAAGGTATTTTCCATTTGTACACCATATCCGCGTGGCCAGTGCGTGATACAGAGCCCAAGTGGAACACCTGCTTGGAAAACAGAATAAACTATCAAGGTAAGCTCTCTTAGCATGTGCCTTTGTCTCAAGTGATGCATGGTCATATTTTAAAAATCCTGATTAGTGTGATGAAAGAGAGTTAATCATTCTGTAATACAGGGTCATCCCTTTGCCAGGGATTCCTTTCCAGGTTTCGTCTTTGTAATTCAAGAAAAGGCTAATTGATAGGCTAATAGCATCATAACTAAGCATAACTAATACATCGAAAGAGCTATTCCCATAGATTCACTGCAATTGAAGTTCCTTGGCTAAGCAGGCTGCCTGCTAATGCTTGGGAATGTTGCAAATACCAATCCTGGTCCGATCTTCTGATGGGTAAATAAATAGCTCCGGGCTCTACACCCGCAGCCATTGTTATTCGCTGTCGGCCTTTATGAACTAGTCCTGCGACATTTTCTATCATTTGCTGAATTGTATTATTTGGCTGCAAAGAAGTGAACAACCATTCCAGCACCTTGATCCCCTCCCTCTTTTTCTTTTTGCATTGAGTCAGTGCACCGATGACCTGCGAGTCGCCACAGAGAACAGTGAGATCAATGGGGAGGCCTGGATCGCACCGGTCGATGGCACGTTCTGCGATTTGCTGTCCAATACATTGAATAACCTGTTGTTGTTCCGAAGACACCGAGACGCGAGCGGCAGGATCAGTTCCTCTTAGCAATGGGCGGAGCAGCTCAAGGTCCTCGTTGGATATTCCAGTTACTGATCGAAGCCACTGGAACTCGCCCATAAGTTTTTGTATATCATTAAGGATATTGAGAGTTGTATGTAACTTCAGTTTTTGTGGCTGTAATTGCGATTGGGAGATACTCCACCCGAGATATTTCCATGGTGGCTCCCACTGAACTTTGTCCGGCGCAATAATCAGTCCTTTGCTGTGCACGCTCTTTTCGAGGAAATTTTCTTGATCTCTCGTGAAGGGCATAGGCTGTGCCATTAGTATGTCGTCCATGTAGTGATAAATTATTGCCTGTGGCCAAGCTTTCTGTACAGGTTACAAGGCTGCATCAACAAACAATTGGCAGAGTGTGGGACTATTCTTCATGCCTTGAGGCAGGACAGTCCACTCATAGTGTGCTGCAGATGCTTCTCTATTTATGGAAGGAACAGTAAATGCAAATCAATGTGTATCTTCTGGGTGTATACTAATAGTGAAAAAAACAGTCCTTAAGATCTACTATTAACAAATGCCATCCTTCCAGAATCATAGCTGGGTTAGGGAGCCCAGGCTGTAATGCTCCCATTGGTTGCAACTGTGCATTGACGGCGCGGAGATCATGCAGAAGCCAGTATTTCCCTAACTTCTTTTTAACCACAAAGATAGGAGTGTTCCATGGGCTAGTAGATGGTTTAATATGCCCCTTTTTCAGTTGCTCTGTCACTAGGGTGACAGCATTCTCAAGGCTCCCCTTCCTCAGCGGCCACTGCTCAATCCAGACTGGCCCGTCCGTCAGCCATGTGAGACGGATCAGGAAAGCCCAGACAGAGGTCGCTATGAGAAACCTGAGTCCTTTGGTCAAGGTAACACTAATCATAGGTTGCTGCTTCATAGGTATTGTAAGCATAACTAATCCTCCAGTGGAACTGAAACCCTTGTTGTCTCTGGTTGTTTTATATTCTGGCGGTATGTCCCCAGTTAGGACAGGTAACGGCACAAGTTGAGCGATGCGTGATCCGGCAGGGATGTGTATTGGGGGGAACTGTGTTTGCAGTACAATTTGTACAACACCTGTAGAGTCTGCATCAATAAGTCCCAGAACAGTCACCCCCCTTAAGCCAGTTGAGGAGCGTCCCAATAATAAGCCTCCTGCTGGGGAGTTATTAATGATCAATGGTCCTTTAGTAGTTGAGGGGACTGTCATTGGTTTCCGGTCAATCAGGGTCACGTCTACTGCAGTTGTCAGGTCCAAGCCAAGGCTTCCTCTGGTTGCTGGTCGTAGCTCGGGTGCGTTGTCAGATCGCGGCTGCTTGTGGTCGCTGTGGCAGTTGCTGGGTGGTCCCGACGAGGTGGTGGCAGACAAACTGGAGCTGTGATTGTTGTTGTAGCATGGCAGCTCTTTGCGCTCGATGATACATTTCCCAGAACGCGACAAATTGAAGCATCGTGGGTCAAGGAGTTGCAGTGTTGGCACCATACATGTCATGGTTTTGTGTTTCGTAATTTTGCTATTGGTATTCCACATCACAACATCATGTGGAACACAGAGAACAAGTACTACACGTCCCAGGGGACCTCGCGGCCAGAGAGGGAAAATACGTCATGGAAGTGACGCTCGCGCTCTCTCTCTCTCTCACTGCCTGGCAGCGAGTGTGGGTGTGCTTCCAAGCCGCGGCGCCTTCAACTTCAAAGTAGGCCTCTCGGTCTTCGGAAACCTCTCTCTCTCATTATATTTGATTTATTAGCTTCAATTCTAATTATATTGTACTATAGTGTGTTATCTTGTATTCCGATATCATAGTTAGTAAATAAGTTTTACTCCTCAGATCATTGCCGCTGTTCCGTTTGTTCCCTTGAACTCCCATCTCCCTACCCCTTTTCCCTTTTTCCCTTTTTTTTCCGAGGGGGCCGGGGGGCTACAGGCCTACTGCCCCCTCCCCTGTCACGGACCCAGATTGATCTCGATAACCCCGTGACAGTTCTTGGTGGAGGATGCGGGCACAGATAAGATAAGATAGTAAGATAAGATATTGGGGCTTGTTTTCTGGTTTTTGAAATAATCCCTCTCTGCTCTTAAAAAGTTGCTTTTTAGCTTGTTAGAACGAATCTCTGCTCTCGGAGAGTTTCGTTAGCTGTGTTGGGAAAGTTTATCTCTTTTGCAGGTGCTCACTGAGAGCTTGACCTTGAAAGTCCAGGCGGACTGCCAATATTCTGGTGATATTTGTAAACTTTGAGCACTGATATTTTGCTTCTGTAAAGAGAAAAAAAAAAAAAATGCTTTCTTTTGTAAAACTGCTTTTCAAGGGACTGCATGCCATTGGTGTTTCTTTTTTGATGCTCAAAACATACTGGGCCCTGATTAAGTTTGCCACTTTTCTCTATGGAGCTACAAGTATATATAGTCAATTGAAAACACTGTTAGAAATACCTACCTGGTACCTGCATACAATGTGGGATACAACTGCAGAGGGAGCTGCTAATTTTACAGAACTTGTGATTTTTAAGCAAGCTCCCAGTCTCCCCTTTGAATCCTTTATGCAGTTTTTGAATGCCCATTTGACCACAGTGTCAGTCGTGTCAGTCTCCCTGAATGTATTGCTCATTATTTTACTTATCTCACTCAGCATCTGGACTTGTAACGCTCTGAGGAAGTCTTCCCCAGAACCAGAGAGTGCTGAGTGGCAGGGTGTGTGGAAAGGCTTGGGAGAGACTTTAAAGAGATGGCCATCCTCGGTGTCATGGAGCTTTACTCCTGAACACCTGGAAGACCCTGAGTGCTTAAACAATTATTTAAGACAGGAATGTTGTAGCTCAGGCAGATCTGAGGAGGCACAAATGGCACAAATGATCTGGGGCCTGGCTAATGCCTATCGGGCCTTATTCAATACTATCCCAGAAAGCGATAGAGTTTCTGAAATTGATAGAGAAAGTCTCCAAATTGAGAGAGAGAGTCTCCAAGCTGAGAGAGAGTGTCTCAGAGCTGATAGGGAGAATCTCCAGTTCCAGAGAGAGAGTCTCCAAGCTGAAAGGGAGAGTCTCCAGAAGACAATACAAAATGAGCGAGACAGTCTCCAAGCCGAAAAGGAGAGTTTCCAGGAGAGAGTCCAAGCCGAGAGGGACAATCTCCAGGTCCAGAAAGAGAGTCTTCTAGTCGAGAGAAAAGACCTCCAATCCGAGCGAGACACACTCCAGTCTGAGAAAGATGCCCTCCAAAATGAGAAAGACTCCCTGCAATCCAAACTTGACAACCTCCAACTACAGCAAGACACCCTCCGAACTGAGCGAGACACCCTCCAAAATGAACTAAGCAGAATTCAGTTTTCTCAGGCCATGCTTGAATCTGAACTAAAAATCCTCATAGTTGAAAGAAACGGACTTCGAGCCAAATTGGAGAGGGAGAGCGTCAGAACCGACCAACCTGCCATCGTCCTTCAACCACAGGAGGTACCGGAATCGATGTCAGTTGCCCCTGTAAGAGGACGGAAAACGAAACGAGTCTCAACTCAGCTAGAGAAGAAGGAAGAGGAGGAAAGAGGTCCAGAGTGGCTCGATCCATGGAAAGCGGCCCTGAGTCTAGGGGAGGGGCCTTCAGTAAGATCACGGTCACCTACTCCCAGAAGGGTAACAAGAAGTCCTGAAAGAGCAGGAGGTGGAGGTGAGCAAGACGTTGTTACTGTTGTTGAACGATCTCTAAAAATGAGTGAAATTAGAGGTCTGAGAAAAGACTTTTCACGACACCCAAAAGAGCCTATCGTCACCTGGTTACTCCGCTGTTGGGACAGTGGGGCCAACAGTGTGTGGCTAGATGGTAGAGAAGCTCGCCAACTGGGTAGCATTAGTAGAGACTCAGCCATTGACAGGGGTATTGGCACATGCCAGGATGGATCCTTCACCCTCTGGAAGCGAATGCTGTTAGCCGTAAGAGAAAGATACCCCTTCAAAGATGATCTGATGCCTGAGAAAAAGAAATGGACTGATATGGAAAGAGGTATCGATTATCTGAGAGAGCATGCCGTAGTGGAAATGTTATACAGTTCCGACTTCATCCCTGACGAGCCAGACCAAAAGCATGACCCTGAGAAAGTCAGGTGTACACCAAATATGTGGCGTACATTCACGAAGACTGCACCGGAAAGGTATGCCAGTACACTCGCAGCAATGTAGGGCAAAGGGGTAAGAAGACCCCTTGTAAATGAACTTGTTAACAGACTTCAAGATTTTGAGTTACATTTAGCCCCTCTACGGGCTTGTGTTTCGGCTATCACAAAGGTAGTTGAAAAGCTAGACAGAGTGGAGAGCAAACAAGAAGATATGAGGGACGAACTGTCTACCATGCTTAATGCAGATGGATCCATGGTGGTACCAGATACATCTGACGGGAACCAGAATTCCCAAAACTGTCTACCCGAAGAGCTGATCAACTTGGTTTCCTCCCAACCTGCATCATCCAATATCTCAGCCATCAGAAGGAGACGTCCTCGTGCTCAGGCAAATGACAACAGTAAGACTACATCGCGTCTTGCCTTGTGGCGCTACCTGCGCGACCATGGGGAGAATATGAAGAAGTGGGATAGGCAGCCCACTCCTGCACTTCAAGCACGAGTGAAAGAATTAAGAGACAGATCGACCACCAAGGTGAACTTCTCCAAAAGGGTGACTGCTCCAGTTGCTGTGAACAATCGAGGTAACAAATAGGGGGGCCCTGCCCCCAGCCAGGGGGGGGAAAAGGGACAATAGAGTATACTGGACTGTGTGGATTAGGTGGCCTGGCACATCACGACCACAGAAATATAAGGCCCTGGTGGACACTGGTGCACAGTGCACCCTAATGCCCTCAAGTCACCAAGGGACAAAATCGATTTATATTCATGGAGTGACTGGGGGTTCCCAGGAGCTGACTATGTTGGAGGCTGAGATAAGTCTCACTGGTAAAGACTGGCAGAAACACCCTATTGTGACTGGCCCAGCGGCTCCCTGTATACTTGGTATCGATTACCTCAGAATGGGATATTTTAAGGATCCCAAGGGGTATCGATGGGCCTTTGGAATAGCTGCTGTAGACACAGAAGGTGTTAAGCAGTTGTCTGTGTTGCCTGGCCTGTCGGAAGACCCATCTGTTGTGGGGCTGCTACGAGTAAAAGAGCAGCAGGTACCGATTGCTACAAAAACGGTGCACAGACGTCAGTATCGCACCAATAGGGATTCCTTGCTCCCCATTCATAAGTTAATTCGTCAACTAGAGAGTCAGGGAGTGATTAGTAAAACTCACTCACCTTTTAACAGCCCCATATGGCCGGTGTGTAAAGCCAGTGGAGAATGGCGGCTGACGGTAGACTACCGTGGCCTGAATGAAGTAACACCCCCACTGAGTGCTGCTGTGCCAGACATGTTAGAACTCCAATACGAGCTGGAGTCAAAGTCAGCCAAATGGTATGCCACCATTGACATTGCGAATGCCTTCTTTTCCATTCCTTTGGCCACAGAATGTAGGCCACAGTTTGCTTTCACCTGGAGGGGCATTCAGTATACCTGGAACCGTTTGCCCCAGGGGTGGAAACATAGTCCCACCATTTGCCATGGGTTGATCCAGACTGCACTGGAACAGGGTGGTGCTCCTGAGCACTTACAGTACATTGATGACATCATTGTGTGGGGCAATACAGCAAGGGAAGTTTTTGAGAAAGGAGAACAAATAATCCAGATCCTTCTACGTGCTGGCTTCGCGATTAAGCGAAGCAAAGTGAAAGGACCTGCTCAGGAAATTCAATTCCTGGGAATAAAGTGGCAAGATGGACGTCGTCACATCCCAGCAGATGTGATAGACAAGATTGCTGCTATGTCTCCACCCACTAGCAAGAAAGACACACAGTCTTTTCTGGGCGTAGTGGGCTTTTGGAGGATGCATGTTCCAAACTACAGCCTTATTGTAAGCCCCCTTTATCAGGTGACGCGGAAGAAGAATGATTTTACATGGGGCCCAGAGCAGCAGCAGGCTTTTGAACAGATTAAACAGGAGATAGCCCGTGCCGTGGCCCTGGGGCCAGTACGGACGGGACAGGATGTAAAGAACATCCTCTACACTGCTGCTGGAGAGAAAGGTCCCACTTGGAGTTTGTGGCAAAGAGCCTCAGGAGAGACTCGAGGCCGACCCCTGGGATTTTGGAGTCGAGCGTACAAGGGGTCTGAAGAGGGCTACACTCCAACTGAGAAGGAGATCTTAGCCGCATATGAGGGGGTTCGGGCTGCTTCCGAAGTAGTCGGTACTGAAACGCAGCTCCTTCTGGCACCTCGACTGCCAGTACTGAACTGGATGTTTAAGGGAAAGGTTCCCTCCACCCATCATGCTACTGATGCCACTTGGAGCAAGTGGATTGCGCTGATTACACAACGAGCGCGGATGGGGAACCTCAGCCGTCCAGGAATTCTAGAGGTGATCATGGACTGGCCTGAAGGTAAAAAGTTTGGAACATCACCAGCAGAAGAGGTGTCACGTGCTAAAGAGGCCCCACCATACAATGAACTACCAGAAAATGAGAAGGAATATGCCCTGTTCACTGATGGATCGTGTCGTATTGTGGGGAAGCATCGCAGATGGAAAGCTGCTGTGTGGAGCCCCACACGACAGGTTGCAGAGGCCACTGAAGGAAAAGGTGAATCTAGTCAGTTTGCAGAGGTAAAGGCTGTCCAGCTGGCCTTAGATGTTGCTGAACGGGAAAGGTGGCCAATGCTTTATCTTTATACTGACTCATGGATGGTGGCAAATGCCTTGTGGGGATGGTTACAGCAGTGGGAACAAAATAACTGGCAGCGGAAAGGTAAACCTATTTGGGCTGCTGAACTGTGGAAAGACATTGCCGCCCGAGCAAAAGATATGGTTATAAAGGTGCGTCATGTAGATGCTCATGTGCCCAAGAGTCGGGCTACTGAAGAACAACAAAACAACCATCAGGTAGATCGAGCTGCCAGAATTGAGGTGGCTCAAATAGACTTGGACTGGCAGAACAAGGGTGAATTATTTTTAGCTCGATGGGCTCATGAGACCTCGGGCCATCAAGGAAGAGACGCAACATATAAGTGGGCCAGAGACCGAGGGGTGGACTTAACTATGGACGCTATTGCACAGGTTATTCATGACTGTGAGACGTGTGCCGTAATTAAACAAGCCAGGAGGATGAAACCTCTCTGGGGGGAAGGGCGATGGCAAAAGTACAAATATGGGGAGGCGTGGCAGGTTGATTATATCACCTTACCACGGTCTCGCAATGGTAAGCGTTACGTGCTTACCATGGTGGAAGCAACCACTGGGTGGCTTGAAACATATGCAGTACCCCATGCTACCGCCCGAAACACCATATTGGGTCTTGAGAAACAAGTCCTGTGGCGACATGGCACTCCAGAAAGAATTGAGTCTGATAATGGGACACATTTCAAAAATTCCCTTGTAAATACTTGGGCCAAAGATCATGGCATTGAGTGGATTTATCATATCCCCTATCATGCACCAGCTTCTGGTAAAATTGAACGATACAATGGGTTGTTGAAAACCATGTTGAAAGCAATGGGTGGTGGAACATTTAAGCACTGGGAGAAGCATTTGGCAGAAGCCACCTGGTTGGTCAATACCAGAGGATCTGTCAATCGCGATGGTCCTACCCAATCCAGCCCCCTACATACTGTAGAGGGAGATAAGGTCCCTGTTGTACATGTAAAGAACATGTTGGGAAAAGCAGTGTGGGTCCTTCCAGCCTCTGGAAAGGGCAAACCTCTCCGTGGAACTGTTTTTGCCCAGGGACCTGGGTGCACTTGGTGGGTGATGCAGAAGGATGGGGATGTTCAGTGTGTACCACAAGGGAATTTGATGTTGGGGGAGTGCAGTCAGTAATTCTATGTATATATATGTATATAGACCTGTGTGTGTAATGCTTTTTCAAGTATTGTTTATTTGTATATGTATTTTTAAGCATGATGTAGTGATGTAGAATAAGGGGTGGAATGTCATGGTTTTGTGTTTTGTAATTTTGCTATTGGTATTCCACATCACAACATCATGTGGAACACAGAGAACAAGTACTACACGTCCCAGGGGACCTCGCGGCCAGAGAGGGAAAATACGTCATGGAAGTGACGCTCGCGCTCTCTCTCTCTCTCACTGCCTGGCAGCGAGTGTGGGTGTGCTTCCAAGCCGCGGCGCCTTCAACTTCAAAGTAGGCCTCTCGGTCTTCGGAAACCTCTCTCTCTCATTATATTTGATTTATTAGCTTCAATTCTAATTATATTGTACTATAGTGTGTTATCTTGTATTCCGATATCATAGTTAGTAAATAAGTTTTACTCCTCAGATCATTGCCGCTGTTCCGTTTGTTCCCTTGAACTCCCATCTCCCTACCCCTTTTCCCTTTTTCCCTTTTTTTTCCGAGGGGGCCGGGGGGCTACAGGCCTACTGCCCCCTCCCCTGTCACGGACCCAGATTGATCTCGATAACCCCGTGACACCTAGCCTTACATTCTCTTCTTATGTGCCCCCCCTTTCCACACTTAAAGCACTTAAGCTCTCTACGCCTGATTGGTTGTTGTTGCACTTCCCTGGGAGATGCCAGAGGGGCCAACGCTGCGAATGCTTGGGTCTGTGCCTCTATTAGTTTCCCTCCTAGCCCCCGTACTGCCTCCACTAAAAAGGCATTAGGGCCAACCAGGACTCTACTCATACGTTCCAGCATCATCTCAATGGTGGCGTCTATGGGGAGCGTAACTAGAATTGCTTCGGTGGACGAGTTACAGTTTTCCATAGCACACTGATGTAGCAAAGCCCCCTTCATCCAATCTGGCACATCTGCTTTGTTTATCGCTTCTGTCACCTTATCTATAAAGCTAGCAAAGGTTTCCTCCCGGCCCTGTTTTAAAGACATATACGAAGGTGTAGGTGCCGTTGTTCTTACTGAGCCTGCCTCGCTAACTGCATACTTTCATAGCACACCTCCGGACCCATCTGCACCTGCATATCTGGTAATGCGAATGGCCCTGTTTCCATAAGCTGCACTGAAGTGACTCTAAATAATGGGTCTGTTTGGGGATGTGGCTGATTGGAACTCAGCTCACACAATCGGTTCCATTGTGTTCCATTGTGCCTGCCACAGAAGTTGCTCAGACTGTGACATGATCATTCGAGTGATGATCTTAATATCTTCGGGAACCAATAAACCACTTCCCCATACATAGTTCAGCATTTGTTTCGCCGGCTCACCGTGCAAGCTACTCTCATTAACCATGGCTCGTAGTTGCGATAACAGCTTCCAGTCCAAGGGGGTATGCTCTCCTTGCAATCCCCCCGGACCGTGCTCAAAGCGAACCGGAAACGCTTGGTAAAGAGACCCCAGGGCCTCTGTATCCTGGTCTATGGCAGCCTGTTTTGCTGTTTTTGACCAGTTGATTCTCTTCACTAATGCACCGTTTGCGTTAATAGCCCCCCCCCCCTGTTACACTGCCCTGAAATTCTTTGTTCTCCTCTAATTGCACTCTGTGGGGCTGCACTCGGGGGACTGGGCGGGTCAGGCCATCCCTGATCTGACCCTCTCCCCTCCGATGCTGCTGTAGTGGTTGGTTCCGGCTCTGTCACGGGCGCCATGGTGCCGGAGTGCTCCGGCTCCATTATGTACGCGGGTGGCAACCCCCCTGATGCTTCTGCAAGTGGTTGAACTAATACAGGCCCCCCCACAGATGGAGCCAGATTTTAACCACCCCCCACTGTGAGTAAACCTTCGGTGTCAGAAGGCGTTCCTAACTGACGAGCTGCTGACGCAGCCATGTCCTTCTCTATTTTATGCCTTTTTAAGCTGTTACTAACCTCCTGCCAAGCCTTCATAACATAAGCTTTTTTGCATTCTTATTATCATCAAAAACTTGATCCCATAACAAGTCACCATATTTTCACCACTCTTCCACTACAAAGTATAACCCTGAGTGCTGGAAAAACCCACACACCTTCCCATACGATAACAGGGCGGGAATTGACTTTAACACCGTATTATCTATTCCCCGCTTTTCTAAAAAGCGTAACAATAAGTTTTGGGCTACCTCTCCCTCCATGGTGCACTGTGATTCCGTGTCCCACCGCCGCAATGCCCAACAGGGAAACCTGTGGACGTCCTCTTCTTCGTGCCCTCCGGACCGTGCAGACTCCTCTTGGTTGGTCTAGGTGCCTCTGCCCCCTGACGTGCCTGCATCAGTGCTCTATAAACTCTCTCTTAAATCCCACCACACTCCCTACCACTCTCTGAAATTAAATCTTCCATACTTGAATCATATCACCTTGTGTTCAGGTAACACCCAACCACACTGTTGGGGAACAAGGTCAACTAGGGAAAGGGGCTGAGCGATTGCACAAGAATTGCTAGACAACAACAGCCAAAGCAGCTGAAGCAGAACCACGGAATAGGGATGTGATGAAGCGTCTTGCCGAGTGCCCCATGACAACATGATTTATGCAAGAGAGGACTTCGGGAGTGGGAAGGGGCATGCGTGCATGATGTTGCGTTATTGGGTGTATGGGATAAGCCTGTGCGGAAGCCATTGCTGGTATATAAGCAGTGTGACACAGCACGGAAGTTGAGAGTAGACTCCATGATATCCATGATCATGTCTCTCTCTGGACGGGGTCCATTGCGGATGGGGTCCGGCCCAGGGTCAGTTGCAGGTAACGGCACACACTCATCAATAAGTTTAACTTTCCAAACACACATGCACCTCCAAAGAGCAACATAACCGCCTGTCGTGGTTTTGTGATTTTTGTTGTTGGTATTCCACATCAGAACATCATGTAAAACAGTGAGAGTTAAAAAGTTAATGTTCTGGTTGCCTTTTTTGGGTTCTCGGGGGGGGGGGGGGGGGGGGGGGGGGGAGGAGTGGCATTGCTGGAGGTCTTGGCACACTGAGGAGAAAGGAGGAGCTCCTAGCAGGACACCAGCAGCTCTCCTTCTCACTGGCTCGCTTTCACTTGGTTTGCTGCAAAGAAAAGCACATGCTTCCCCTGCACTCTACTAGCATAAGACCTCGTATTTTGGATACTCTTTTCTCTCTCATTTTTCTTTGGTTTTGTTGGATTTAGTAAATTACCATTCCTCCTCAGATTGTTGCCATTGTTGTTTTTTTTTTTTTTAGATCCATCTGCTAACTCCCTACCCTTCCCGCTCTCCCCCTCTCTGGAGCACCTGGCCCACCCAGGGCCGACCACGCTGCTAAAGATGGAGTATTTTTTTTTTTCCTTCCTCTCTCTTTTGTCTCTTTCTGGGCTTGTGCCCCTATCACAAGCTCAGATCTAGAGATAGCCCTGTGACACTCTTTAAAAAAAAAAATTAAACATAATAAAGAATCATATAATTGTATGAAACCCCTTAATGAGCAGTTTTAAATTAAAAGGCCGTAAAACAAAAGAAAACACAACAAGATATAACTGAACAGCAAGGTCTTCAGACATAGCAAATCAGGACCTGCACAGATGAGATAGCAATAGGCAGAACAATAATAATAAAAAAACCCCTACAAAATGAAAGAGAACCAGAAAAGCAACCCCCCCAAAACCAAACCAAACAAAACCAAACCACCACCACCACCACCACCACACACACACACACAAAACAAAAAAAAAAAACAAAAAAAAAACCAAACAAACAAAACAAACAAACAAAAAAAAAAAACCTACACACCTCCAGAAAAGCCACCCTTGCCCCCACAACCAACCCTTAAATGAAGTCTGGGAAGGGGTGGATCCAGACTACACCCCTTCCAGTCACTCAGGTGCATTGCATGAATCTGAGCTGCCCTGGGTTGTCCCCACCTTCATACCAGGTGCTCAATCACTTGTTCAAGCTGTGACTTGACATTTCCACTACACCACTTCACAGCATGAACCAATAATTGAGCAGGTTAAAGGTAAGACCTTTCCATTATGGTGACCCAGCACAATGTGATTCTTATACCATTACTCATCACAGTGTAGATCGACTAAATATTCTCATCATATGCTTGATGATTGGTTGAAGTACTTAGTTCTTTGTGAGCCAGTACTCGATGGCTCTCCTGGAGGCACATAGCTGCTTGGACCACAGAAGGTTTGTCTCATGTTCCATTAGTCCCATATAGTCCACCATCAGGTCTCACACTGATCTTATAGTGACAGTGGAGTGTCTTGATGTCATGTTTTTCCTCTGGTGATCCTGTCGACACAAAGAGACTCACAGAAAGTAGCAAAGATGTTTCCAGAGGTAAGAGAAGGGCTGCCCTCCATGACAAGATACAGGACAAGTTCCTGTCATGAGTCAACACTTCGACTTGCACTGGGGGCATGTCCTGGCCATCTGTACCATACTCTCTGGCCCAATATCTAAGGCTGCATACCTATATCGGTGTATGGAAACTGTTAATCACAGCCTGAACCTCTGATTAACCCTCTGAGGCAGGTGATGGCTCAGCTGCGGGAGCACAGGTGAAGGTAATTCAACTGTGCTCCCGGAAGGGGTGGAGCTTGACTCCACCTCTCCTAGATCCCATTTAAGGGCTGACTACCACTAAGGCAGCATCTCTTTTGAGATTGCTCCTGTGTGGAGTTCCCTGTGGCGAGCATCCATCCTTGCCGTGAAGCCTCAGAGTGGGTGAGTTGTTCCCTATAACCTCTGGATATTCATTTGTTACCACCTTGTATAATAACAACCATACAATCGGGTACCAAAGGGGGAGTCTGGATTTGCCACAGGGACATGATTAAGATCCCCTTAGTGATGAAAACCGGAATGTTAACTATAATGTCTGCAAGCCAAGTACCTATTACCAGGGGGACTACCAAACCCCCAACCTCCAATAATCTCCCCCAAGGTGCAAGTAGGCCATACCACTTTGGTCCGACTTGCACCTTCCAAGGTCATTCCATTCTGTGGGTACCAGGTTCTAGGTTTTCAGGAGCAGGGAGCAGATTATTTTCATTGCCAATTTGGGGTGTTACCCTGATTATCAGTGCCCATAATTTGGATCCTAAGTGGGGAGGCCCATGTTGTCTGTAGCATCTTCAAGGCACTGGGTCTGCCATTTCTAGGCCTTTCCTTCAGGTCCTGCAGGGTTTTGTAGAGTCTCTTTGTCCACCCCTGCAGGGACTGAGAGTCTGTCTTCAGGGCAGCCTTAAGAATACTGTTATAGCGTTCAATAAGGCCTGTCCCCATTGGATTACATGGCAGGTGGAATTGCTACTCAATGTTTTATTCTTCTACCCAGCGTTGTACCATTGTACCAGTGAAATGAGTCCCTTGGTTGCTCTTGATGACTTGAAGTGTCCTGTAGGCGACCATCAACTTGGTGAGTGCCTTGATGGTATATGCCTGGTTCACTCTTGGCACTGGATAGGCCTGCATTAGCTCCCTTGCTGTGTTGACGCAGGTCAGGGCATATCTCGCTCCATCAGACCAAGGAAAAAGCCCACATTGGTGGCCAGAAACATTGTAGACATAACGGTCTTGTGTTTATCCACATTTCACATGTCCAACCACATATCTCTGCCCCAGATTGGTCAGGTGTGGAAACTCCATTCCTCGGTGGCCCACTGTGCAATCCAAAGAGTGAGCCCCCAGTACACAGCCCAAATATCTGTGCATATTCAGGATACTGTCACTGGGTTCCTTGGTTATAACCATCCACACGGCTTGCAATACAGTCCACTGGCTACTCTGACTATCCCCCTCTTCAAACCGGATTGTTTCAGTGGAGGGATGGTATTCCACTGCTCTCCAATTGCTTGGGTAACCCTTGCTGGACCCATCTGTGTACCAGGCATCTTCAGGAATGGGATATTTCTCCTTCTGAATGGGAATCTTTTCTGGTGGAAAGACCATTGTCTCTTCTGGTGCACCCCTGTGATATGTCACTGGATCTAAGATCTTCTGAAGCTCTTCTTTCAACAACGTCAAAGAAAGAATACTCCTTCAGCAGGACAGACCCTAATTGTGCCACTGTCTGTGCTTGGGCCACCCCTGTCTTAGGAAGCTGGGTCAGATCTTTCACCCTCTCCTGAATAGGCAAGTTCGTCTTCACTGTAACTTCAGCGGTTTCGGTTATTGACTCTACTGTCTGTAACGTGGAATAGGCAGTTGCAGTGGAATTGCCAGGTGTCACAGAGTTATCAAGATCTATCCGTGTCTGTGACAGGGGGACAGCAGACCCACAGGCCCATTGTCCCAGAAAAAAGGGGAGGAGGTAGTGTCAACAGTTTTACAATCTGATTCAGCTCAGTTCTGTGACTACTCTGACAGGGGACCCACAGACCCACACCCAGGGAAAAGGGGAAGGGTAGGGAGATGGGAGCAAGGCCTAAAAACAGAACAGTGGCAACAATGTGAGAAGGAAAGTTAATTTACTAAATATGACATTGGAATGCAATATAATACTGTCACGGGGTTATCTAGATCAATCTGTGTCCGTGACAGGGGAGGGGGCAGTAGGCCTGTGGCCCCCCGGCCCCCTCGGAAAAAAAGGGAAAAAGGGAAAGGGGTAGGGAGATGGGAGTTCAAGGGAACAAACAGAGCAGCAGCAACGATCTGAGGAGTAAAACTTATTTACTAACTATGATATCGGAATGCAAGATAACACACTATAATACAATATAATTACAATTGAAGCTAATAAATCAAATATAATGAGAGAGAGACAGGTTTCCGAAGACCGAGAAGCCTACTTTGAAGTTGAAGGCACCACGGCTTGGAAGCACACCCACACCCGCTGCCAGGCAGTGAGAGAGAGAGCGAGCGTCGCTTCCGTGACGTATTTTCCCTCTCTGACCGCGAGGTCCCCTGGGACACGTAGTACTTCTTCTCTGAGCTCCACATGATGTTATGATGTGGAATACCAATAGCAAAAATTACAAAACACAAAACCATGACAAATACAATATATTTGGAATTGAGGCAAAAAATAATCAAACAAAATGAGAGGGAGTGTAAAAAACCTAAGGTCTTACTCTGAATTGAAGGTGAAACAGCTGGGGAGCACACACACTGCCAGGCAGTGAGAAAAGAGAGAGTCCCGTGACTTACAAGGAGCTTTATCTTCCCCTCTAAATGCAAAGTACTCTTGGGCATGTAGTTCTTTTCTGAGAGCCAGGTATTCGTAAAAATGGTGGTCCACAGAAGAGAGGCATTAACACTTTAATTCCCAGTGCGTAACATGAGGTTACAATGTGGAATACCAATAACAAAAATCATAAAAACATGACATTCCACCCCTTATTCCACATCACTACATCATGCTTAATATATATAAATATACAAACAAAACAAAATTAATATGCATTACGCACACATGTCTATATACATATATATATATATAATTACTGACTGCACTCCCCCAACATCAAATTCCCTTGAGGAACACAATGAAAATCCTCATCATTCTGCATCACCCACCAAGGGCACCCAGGCCCCTGGGCAAAAACAGTACCAAAAAGAGGTTTGCTCTTTCCAGAAGCAGTAAGGATCCAAACTGCTTTTCCCAACAGGCGCTTTAGATGTACTGCAGGGACCTTATCTCCCTCTACAGTATGTAGGGGGTTGGATTGAGTAGGACCATCACGATTGAAAGATCCTCTAATACTGACCAACCAGGTGGCTTCTGCCAATTGCTTCTCCCAGTGCTTAAGCATTCCACCACCCATTGCTTTCAACATAGTTTTCAACAACCCATTGTATAGTTCAATTTTACCAGAAGCTGGTGCATGATAGGGGATATGATAAATGCACTCAATGCCATGATCTTTGGCCCAAGTATTTAAAAGAGAATTTTTGAAATGAGTCCCATTATCTGATTCAATTCTTTCTGGGGTGCCATGTTGCCACAGGACTTGTTTCTCAAGACCTAATATGGCATTTCAGGCGGTAGCATGGGGTACTGCATATGCTTCAAGCTACCCAGTAGTTGCCTCCAACATGGTAAGCACATAACGCCATTGCAAGACTGCAGCACGGTGATATAAGCAACCTGCCACACCTCCCAGTATTTATACTTTTGCCATTGCTCTTCCCCCCAGAGAGGTTTCACAGTCATGAATAATCTGTGCAATAGCGTCCATAGTTAAATCCACCCCTCGGTCTCTAGCCCACATATATGTCGCGTCTCTTCCTTGATGGCCTGAGGTCTCATGGGCCCATCAAGCTAGAAATAATTCACCCTTGTTCTGCCAGTCCAAGTCTATTTGAGCCACCTCAATTCTGGCAGCTCGATTTACCTGATGGTTGTTTGGTTGTTCTTCAGTAGCCCGACTCTTGGACACGTAAGCATCCACATGGCGCACCTTTAAAACCATATACTTTATTTGGGCAGCAATGTCTTTCCACAGTTCAGCAGCCCAAATAGGTTTACCCCTCCGCTGCCAGTTATTTTGCTCCCACTGCTGTAACCACCCCCATAAGGCATTCGTCACCATCCATGAGTCAGTGTAAAGATGAAGCACTGGCCACCTCTCCCGTTCAGCAACATCTAAGGCCAGTTGGACAGCCTTTACCTCTGCGAACTTCCCCACATTACGACACGATCCAACAGTGAAGAGGACATATTTCTTCTCATTTTCTGGTAGTTCATTGTATGGTGGGGCCTCTTTAGCACGTGATACTTCTTCTCCTGGTGATGTTCCAAACTTTTTACCTACAGGTCAGTCCATGATCACCTCCAAAATTCCTGGATCACTGAGGTTCCCCAACCGCGCTTATTGTGTAATCAGCACAATCTACTTGCTCCAGGTGGCATCAGTAGCATGATGGGTGGAGGGAACCTTTCCTTTAAACATCCAGTTTAGTACTTGCAGCTGAGGTGCCAGAAGGAGCTGCGTTTGTGGCTCTTTGCCACAAACTCCAAGTGGGACCTTTCTCTCCAGCAGCAAGTGTAGAGGATGTTCTTTACATCCTGTCCCGTCCCTACTGGCCCCAAGGCCACGGCACGGGCTATCTCCTGTTTAATCTGTTCAAAAGCCTGCTGCTGCTCAGGGCCCCATGTAAAATCATTCTTCTTCTGCGTCACCTGATAAAGGGGGCTTACAATGAGGCTGTAGTTTGGAACATGCATTGTCCAAAAGCCCACTACGCCCAGAAAAGACTGTGTCTCTTTCTTGCTAGTGGGTGGAGACATGGCAGCGATTTTGTCAATCACATCTGCTGGGATGTGATGACGTCCGTCTTGCCACTTTATACCTAGGAACTGAATCTCCTGGGCAGGTCCTTGTACTTTGCTTCGCTTTTTAGCAAAACCAGCTTGCAGAAGAAATTGGATTATTTGCTCTCCTTTCGCGAAAACTTCTGCTATATCGCCTCACACAACGATATAATCAATGTACTGCAGGTGCTCACGAGCACCACCCTGTTCCAGTACAGTTTGGACCAACCCATGGCAAATAGTTGGGCTGTATTTCCACCCCTGGGGCAAACAGTTCCAAGTATACTGAACGCCCCTCCAGGTGAAGGCAAACTGTGGCCTACAGTCTGTGGGCAAAGGAATGGAGAAGAAGGCGTTAGCAATGTCTGTGGTGGCATACCATTTGGCTGCTTTTGACTCCAGCTCGTACTGGAGTTCTAGCATGTCCGGCACAGCAGCACTCAGTGGGGGTGTGACCTCATTCAGGCCACGGTAGTCTACCGTCAGCCTCCATTCTCCACTGGCTTTACGCACTGGACATATGGGGCTGTTAAAAGGTGAGTGAGTTTTGCTTATCCCTCCCTGATTCTCCAGCTGACGAATCAACTCATGAATGGGGAGCAAGGAATCCCTGTTGGTGTGGCACTGCCGTCTGTTCACCGTCTTTGTAGCAATAGGTACCTGCTGCTCTTTTACTCGTAGCAGCCCCACAACAGATGGGTCTTCTGACAGGCCAGGTAAAACAGACAGCTGCTTAATGTTGTCTGTATCTACAGCAGCTATTCCAAAGGCCCATCGATACCCCTTAGGATCCTTGAAATATCCCCTTCTGAGGTAATCGATACCAAGTATGCATGGAGTCCCTGGGCCAGTCACAATAGGGTGTTTTTGCCAGTCTTTACCAGTGAGGCTTATTTCGGCCTCCAACACAGTCAATTTGTGAGAGCCCCCAGTCACTCCAGAAATATGGATTGATTCTGTCCCTTCATGACTCGAGGGCATTAGAGTGCACTATGCACCGGTATCCACCATTGCCTTTTATTTCTGTGGTTCTGATGTGCCAGGGCACCGAATCCACACAGTCCAATAAACTCTATTATCCCTCTCCCTCCCCTGACTGAGGACAGGGCCCCGCTATTCATTACCTGTGGTAACTGGAGCAAGTGTACTGGTTGGTGATCTGTTTTGTAGTTCTCTCACCCGTGCTCGTAGTACAGGAGTAGCTTGGTCATGCCACTTAATCATATCTTCTCCATGGTCACGTAGGTAACGCTACAAGGCAATACGTGATGTAGTCTTGCTGTTGTTCGTTGCTTGACCTGGAAAGCGTTTGCGTTTAATAGATGAGATTTTTAATGATACATGTGAGGAGGAGGGTTCATCACCTTTAATTAACTGGATTTTCCAGTTAATTAAATCCAGTTTGATCAGCTCCTTCATTAGACCCCTTTGATGATCCTGATCTTCATCAATCTTTTCTGATACTACTACGGGATAATCACGATTAATCAACAAATACATTTGCTCTTGCATTTCATGCAGTCTGTCCGTTACTTCTGAGATAGCTGAAATGGAGACGTGAGTTGGGGGTAACTGTTGTTCAAAGTTTTGAAGAGTAAGAACCAATTAAAAAACTAGGGGTCTTCTCTGTTGTTCCTCGTACCTTTGAAACGTTGCTGCTAGTGTAACAGCGTACCTCTCTGGTGCTGTCATGGTTTCTGCCATATATCAGGCGTTGTCCTCACTCTCTCGGGTTCATGGTTTTGGCATGGATCTTTAGGATCAAAATTTGGGTTATACAACATTTCCACCACAGCTATTTCCCTCAAATACTGGATACCTTTTTCAATTGTATCCCACTTTTTCATCACAGGCTTTAGACCATCCTTGAAGGGAAGCTTTTCTTTCACAGCTTCTAACATTCGCTCCCAGAGGGTGGCAGCCCCATCCAAACATCTACTAATCCCTCTGTCAATAGTTGGGTCTCTGGCAATGCCTCCTAGTTGGCATCGTTCGTTACCATCTAGAGACAAGCTGCTGGCCCCGCTGTCCCAACAGCGAAGCAACCAGGTGACATGTGGAAATCAAACTCCATAACCACAAAGTAGTTATAAAGCAGGTATGTTTAACGTGTGATGCGCATACACCCTGGTGGAAGAGGGATAGCTCCACCTCACTTGCACACCATTAGGAGAAAGCGTGCTACAGATATAGGCTGAACTAATACATAGTCAATAGTATGCAGGAATTCAGATACGTATTCATTACATTCCTGAGACCCCATTAGCATGTGGTCCCTCCCCCCTTGCGCTTGCGTAGTGAGTCGTGGGGGTGGTCGTGGGATGAAGGCTCATTGTCTTCCTCGCGAAGGCTTTTCGTCTTCCTCGCTTTAAACTTTTGACCCAGCCGGAGGGGCACTCCCCAAACTGGTTCCAGCTTGCCCTGTGGACATCTAATCACCTTGCTGTTCTCAGGCTGTTGCACTCTTATCTTTATGGTTTTCATGCCCCTTGTTATTCCAGACATGGTGTCTGCAATCCCCATTCTTCTAACAGCTTCTACATAAACTTTTTACATAATCTTTTCACTACCTTTGTCCCAGTTTCTGTAAAGGTCCCTTCTCTCCTTTACTGCGGGGCCCTTCTTTCACCTTTCACAGGTAACAAGAGATTCGTTCGGGCGCCATGTAAACTCCTTTCTTGAGCCTTGGATTTCAGACATCTTCAGAGGTCGATGAACAGTAATAGAGACTTCCTCCTCATCACTCTCCTTTTCATGCCTCTTAGTTTTTCCTTTTGCCTTTCTCGGTGCTGAGGAAGCCCCTCACCTGGATCTTCCTCTAGCTCCTCCTCTGCTTCTTCTTCTATTTTCCGTTCTAGACGTGGGGACACCTGTTTCCATTTCACACTAACTCGGTTTAAGAAAAGCATGCGACAAACCGAGAAGACAGACTGGAAACCGGATTGAACATTGCGTTGTTTGTAAAATTGGCTATTCCATCTGGGATGTAATTGTTTGTAAAATTATTTATTCCATCTGGGATATAGTGTCAAAATTCAAATTATACCACATTGCATATAGGTACCCAGCAGGTGTTTCCATCAGTGCCCTTATTTGGTTATATACGAACACAATTCCACAACAAGAAAGCATGACGTTAATAATCGGCCAATACGTTGAGAAGATCATAATTGCTTTCAATCCCTTAGACAGAGCAGCTAAAATGAAGAGTGGATTCATAGCTGTTAGCTGCTAAAAAAGGAGGGGAAAAAAAATTAAAAAATTAACCAAAACAGAAGACACTCTGTACAGTGTCCGGAGTTTGGCAGACTGCCCAGACTACAATCTAATCTATGAAGGTCAGGTAGCAATGCTTCTGCAGTCTCTGGCTTAAAGAAATCCTGTTTTTTCTTTCTTCCCTACTAACTAACTTTTAACTAATGTTAAAAGCTTTAAAATCTTCCCGCATTCTCCACCAAAAACTGTCACGGAGTTATCTAGATCAATCTGTGTCCGTGACAGGGCGGGCAGTAGGTCCGTGGGCCACCCGGCCCCCGAGAATGGGAAGGGAAAAAAGGGAAAAGGGGTGGGGAGATGGGAGCTGGTTTCAAGGAAACAAACAGAGCAGCGGCAACAATCTAAGGAGTAAAACTTATTTTACTAACCATGATATCGGAATGCAAGCTAACACACTATAATACAATCTAATTGAAAATTGAGGCTAATAAATCAAGTAAAATAAGAGAGAGAGTGTTTTCAAAAAAACCGAGACGCCTACTTTGAAATTGAAGGTGTACGGCCTTGGAAGCACACCCACACCCACTGCTAGGCAGTGAGAGAGAGAGCGAGCATCGCTTCTGTGACGTATTTTCCTCTTTGACCTTGAGGTCCTCTGGGACGTGTAGTTCTTCTCTGTGCTCCACATGATGTTATGATGTGGAATACCAATAGCAAAAATTACAAAACCATGACATATTTATACCACACAATATGCACACTTCATAACTCCATGATGCAAGTAATGCTAACTAACTCTAGACAGTTGGCTGTCCTATGCTAACTAACTCCTTGAATATTTTCTTGCGTTTCAGTCTTTCTTGGACATGTATAGTCAGTATGTATGGGACAGTGTATAGTCAGGTCTGTTGGAAATGTTTTCCTTTGTGGTGATTGGTCCAGTTTCTTATCTGAAGGTTTCAGGTCTGGAATTCTAAGTGCTTCTTCCTTTGTAATGTGCTATTGATAAGCGAAAGCCTTGCCCCCTTTCTACCAAACTCCTCCCAAGTTCTGCCTATTCCTGTTAAACCACTCCCCAAACTCTACCTCTGGAGTATGGGTTCCTCCCTTCTTTAATCTCTATGGAGTTCAAGCAAAGCCCCCCCCCCCCTCCACCCCTTCTTCCTTCCCCCCCTTCCTTCCCCTGCCTCCTTTCCCCCCCCCCCCCTCCCCCTTCTCCCCCATTTATGCTTGACAGGGGATCAGGAGGATCCTTCAGCATTTGGTCACTACCATAAAATCAGCAGAGCAGTGTTGGGGAATAAGGTCAACTGAGGGATGGGCCTGAGTAAAGAACTGCTAAGATAACAACAGCCCGAAGCAGCTGAAGCGGAACCATGGAACAGGGATGTGAAGAAGCACTTTGCCAGATGCCCCATGATGACATGATTTATGCAAGAGAGGACTCTGGGGACTCTGGGAGTGGGAAGGGTCGTGCGTGGGGTTGTGTAGCGGGTGTACAGGACGTGCATGCGTGAAAGCCATGCTGGTATATAAGCCATGTGATGCAGCATTAAATTGAGAGACTTCATGGCATCCATGGCTGTGTCTCCCCCAGATTGTCGAGGTTCTGGGACGATCGAGTTCTTGACGGCTACGTCAAGTGGTGACTCCGACGTAATGAATGTGATAGTGTGAATGTGATTTGTGATTGTGGAGTCTGATTGTGTTGTGATTGGAGAGAGCAGACGGTTTTGGTCTGGAGAGAGCAGATGATTTTTGGATCTGGAGAGAGCAGACGGATTTTGGTCTGGTGAGAGCAGACGTTTTGAGTCTGGAGAGAGCGGATGTTTGGGTCCAGTGAATTCTAGTTTTTTATCATGTCGACAGGATCTACTAAGGAGACAGTAAAAGTTAAAAGTGTTGGCAGGGGACGCGGGGGGTGCGTTGTCCTCCGATGGCACGGAGAAGCTCATCCAATGGATGATACAGGGGGGGCTGATTGAGTTTGCTGTACAGGCTTTGGACCTGGATAAGGAACAAGCGGCAGGGACAGAGTTACTATTAGCTGCTGGGGCAGGAAATAAGTCTGCTTTCTAGCTTATCCCTGCTTGGGGGGCACTACGAGCCTGCCTCCATAAACTCCGTGACTTGAGGAGTGTTTGGGTGGTGGCAGCGGGTACTGTGTATGGCTCGCCGAGGGCGGTAGAACTTGAGAATTCGAGCCCTAAAAGCTCGGGAGAGAGTCTCCACATGCTCTCTGGCGATTCATCTCAGGAGAGATAATCTCTGCTAGAGAGATAAAGGGAGAGGAAAAGGGGGAGGATTATAAGGGTTCTCAGGAGTCAGCACAGGCTTTCCTGGTCATCGAGGCAAAAGCCTCGGATTCCCTGTTTGCGGAGGAGGGGTCGTTTGCCTCCAGCATTGCGGTCGGCCCAGCACCGCCACTGGCTCCTTCTGCGCCGTGTCCACCGGCCGTGCCACATTCTGTGCACAGTTCAGGCGTCTCCTCAGACAATATTATGCCATTGGCAGCCATTGGCTCCTCAGAGGCTCGTGGGGGAGGTCATGGGACTGTTCAGAGCGCTGGGGATTCTGAGGGAGATGATGTACCAGAGAGGCTGTTAGAGGAATTGCGGCAGCTTTCAGTTAACTCCAGATCATTAGCTCAGGCAGTTCAAATTCAAGCTGCGCAACAGTGGGACCGTGGTTCAGCAGAGCCTCCAAAAGCCCCAGTGGGCGTCAGCATGCCTTCCACTAAGGGTCCTCCCTGGGAGACGAATGAATCCGGAGGAGTGGTGTCAACGGTTTACGGACTGGTTTGGCCCGATTCCGTGACTAATGGGGCAGAGGGACTACGCAAAATCCATGCCTCCGGAAAAGGGAAACAGGGGACCCCAAAATAATTTAAAAAACCAGCAAAAACGATCTGAGGAGGAACAAACAAGTTTACGAAATATAATGGGAGAGTATCTGAAAAGCTGTAGGCCTTACAGTAATGCTGAAGCAGCATGCGCAGTTGGGACAGGCAGCAGCGAGGAGAGACGAAGGAGAAGAGCGACGGAGAGAAAAGCCGAAGAAAAGCATCAGATGACCTGACAACGCCTTATATGCATTCCCCCTCTGCAAGGAATGGTATCAGCACAGCGAACAGTCTTCTGGGGAACGTAGTTTCTTCTCTTTGGTATGTTGAAATGGGACATAAACACTTTTTAATTCTCAGTGCACTACATGATGTTATGATGTGGAATACCGATGACCATAAAACCATGACATTCCACCCCTGATTCCACATCATCACATCATGCTTAATATACATGAGCAAACTGTAATTAACGAGCATTAGACACACACATAGAATTACTAACTGCACTCCCCCAGCATCAAATTCCCTTGTGGTACACACTGGACGTCCCCATTTTTCTCCATCACCCACCAGGCAGACCCAGGTCCCTGTGCAAAAACAGTTCCACGGAGAGGTTTGCCCTTTCCGGAAGCTGGAAGAACCCAGACTGCTTTTCCCAACATGCTTTTTACATGTACCACAGAGACCTTATCTCCCTCTACAGTATGTAGGGAGCTGGATTGTGTAGGACCATCTCGGCAGACCGATCCTCTAGTGTTGACCAGCCAGGTGGCTTCTGCCAAATGCTTCACCCAGTGCTTAAATGTTCCACCTCCCATTACTTTCAACATGGTTTTTAACAACCTGTTGTAGCGTTTGATCTTACTAGAAACTGGTACATGATAGGGGATATGATAAACCCACTCGATGCCATGTTTTCTGGCCCAGGTATCCACAAGTGAATTTTTGAAATGAGTCCCATTATCTGACTCAATTCTTCCTGGGGTGCCATGTCGCCACAGGACTTGTTTCTCAAGACCCAATATGGTGTTTCGGGTGGTAGCATGGGGTACTGCATATGTTTCAAGCCACCCAGTGGTTGCCTCCACCATGGAAAGCACGTAATGCTTACCACTGCAAGATCGCGGCAACGTGATATAATCAACCTGCCATGCCTCCCCATATTTATACTTTTGCCACCGCCCTTCCTCCCAGAGAGGTTTCATCCTCTTGGCTTATTTAATTGTGGCGCATGTTTCACAGTCATGAATAACCTGTGCAATAGCGTCCATAGTTAAGTCCACCCCTTGGTCTCTAGCCCACTTATATGTAGCATCTCTCTTTTTTTTTTTTTTTTTCCAGTAGGAAGATAGCAGAGCTCAAAGTCTACAAATATTCCAGAGTACTGGCAGTTAGCCTAGACTTTCATGGTCAAGTTTTCCAGCACAGAAACCTGAAGCTCTGATAAAGTTACCTAAAGAAGCTCTCCGAGAGCAGAGAGGGATTCGTTCTAAAACACTAGAAAACAGACTGTTTCAGACATTCTCCACCAAGAATGTCAGTGGTTTACGGGCTGGTTCAGCCCGCTTCTGTGACTAGTGGGGTGGAGAGACTTCGCAAAATCCACGCCTCTGGAAAAGGGAAACAGGGGACCCCAAAATAATTAAAAAAAAACCAGCAGCAATGATCTGAGGAGGAAAAAACTAATTTACTAAATATTATGAGAGAGTATCTGAAAAGCTGTAGGCCTTACAGTAATGCTGAAGCAGCACGCGCAGTTGGGCAGCAGTGAGGAGAGACAAAGGAGAAGAGCGACAAAGAGAAAAGCTGAAAAAGAGCGTCAGATGACCCGACAACGCCTTATATGCATTCCCCCTCTGCAAGGAATGGTATCAGCACAGCGAACAGTCTTCTGGGGAACGTAGTGTCTTCTCTTTAGTATGTTGAACTGGGACATTAACACTTTGATTCTCAGTGCGCTACATGATGTTATGATGTGGAATACCGATGACCATAAAACCACGACAAGGGGGGGCACAGGGAAGGGAGGAATCAGAGGACTTACCGATTGGGTTACTAGCAGAACTGCGACACTTTTCAGCTAATTTTAAGAACTTGGCTCAAACTATGGAAAGGGGAAGCAAGCGAACTCAGGGGGCTACTCTTACAGACCCGACAGAGCATTGTCAGTTGATAATGAAAAATTGCGCTCTTGAAGGGGATGTGTTCTTAAGCCTGGCAGATGGTGCTGAGCTGCTGGTCTGTCCGGTGTCTCAAGACCGTCAGGGACTGGTCCTACGTGGGTTTCAGCACGATATGTTAGGCCTCATCTCAAGGCAGAAAATAGCATCCAGCTTTCATAGTGACTGGGACTGTGTGCTTCTTCCTTACTGGTATTGCTTTGTAACCTGTTATACTGCAGATAACAGTGGTGTGACATAGTAGGAGAATTTCCTGTGTCACAAATACAGTCTCAAGAATTAGATTTATTAGGCATTATCCAGGTTGTTGTGTGCTTCTTCTATTTTAGTAATAGATCGAATGTGAATTAAACAGAATTTGATGTTACCAATGCTGAAATCTACAGGAATAGTTCTTTTGATGTATTAGTAATGCTTGGTTATGATGTTATTAGCCTATCAATTAGCCTTTTCTTAATTTGCAAAGACGAAACCTGGAAAGAAATCCCAGGCGAAGGGGATGACCCTCTATCATAGAATGATTAATTCTCTTTCATCCCACTAATCAGGATTTTTAAAATATGACCATGCATCACTTGAGACAAAGGCGCACGCTAAGAGAGCTAATCTTGATAGCTTATTTTGTTTTCCAAGCAGGTGTTCCACTTGGGCTCTGTACCACGCACTGGCCATGTGGATATGGTGTACAAATGCAAAATATCCTTCAGACTCTGTGAGAAATAAAAGCAGGAGAGAATCTGTGATGGGTGAGAATGGTAAAGTGCACTTTGAAGCAGGGGACGCTCTGCTGGCACTCCCTATCGCATCCACTGCCAACACGTTCTGGCACATTTGCCCACTAATATCGATTCTATCTGACATGCAACTTCATAAAGTTGTACGACCATTAGTCATCTATTAGTTCAAAAGCATGGTTGTGAGCACTCCAAAAGCATTTGCTGCACAAATTTTAGTAATCATTCAAATCAATATATCAGAGTATACTAAAGTTTAAGGGTTTTTTCTAATCAGTTACATATTAACACAGAATGGGACCCCTTAGGGGTTTATTTCCAGGTTGCAGCAAAAATGTTTCTGAATTTCCAAAACCTGGGTTCTCTCTTGATGGGGAGCTTTGGGACAAAATTGGTACAAAACTCTGGGAGGCTTCTATTGCTAAAGACAGGGGCGGACCGGAACCAGAGGTACTTTTTGATCCTGGTCCAGTAAATCTGGAGGATGAGCCACTCATTTTCCCTCATGATGATAATTTGAAGAATGCATGAAAGAAGATTTTTCTTATAGCGTACTGCAGTGCTTTTGTGCAGTGCAGAAAAGATCCAGTATTACGGGGTGATGATGATCAGCCCAACTTGACTCGACTCGATGCAGGGACAGCTCAAAGAATGAAGTGTTACAATTGTGGGGAGCCCAGTCATGTTCAGAGGGACTGTAAAGAGCCTAAGCAAGCAAATAAAAATGCTCGTGCTATTCCAGATCGACCCTGTCCCCAGTGCAAGAGGGGGCTACACTGGGCGAGAGACTGCCGATCCAAACTCCCTGTTGCCGCATGGCCCTGCAACCTGCCAGGAAATGGGAAGAAGAACGCGTGACTGCGTGCTATGACAGCAAATACGATCCCGAATCGGTCGGCCACTGCCTGGCCAGCTCACTCAGACCAGCCACCGCCGGCAGTGCAGGAGTGGATTTGGCCACCACCCAGTCAGTGACACTGACTGACAGCACCATGACTCTCATTCCAACAGGTGTCACAGGCCCCCTCAGGGATGGGCGTAGCGCCCTCTTCATAGGACATTCTTCCGTAACACGGATGGGACTTTTTGTTTTACCACGACTTATAGATGCTGACCACACTGGATTGATAATAATGGCATGGACACCCTCACCCTCTGCTTCATTTCCAAAGGCCAAAAAATAGTGAGATTAATCCCTTTTCATTCATTGACTGAACCTGGCATCGAGGACCGAACTGGTGGATTTGGGAGCACAGACAAACCTGCTGTGTTATGGACTACACAAGTGACAAAAGACAAACCACTGTTACCATGCTTAGTAGATGGTTGACAGTTATTAGGCCTAGTGGATACCAGAGCTGATGTTACCATCATTAAGTCAAGTGATTGGCCCTCTGAATGGCCATTAACAGTCCCTAATTCTGTTATTTTAGGAGTTGAAGGGTACGCATATGCTTGGCATCCTGCACTACAGCACCGACCAAGCAATTGTTGAACGCACTCATCAGACACTGAAATTGCAGCTTACACGGTTAAGGGAGGGGGGAGACAAGGGTGATCTGACTGCAATTTTGCAATAGACGCTGGTAGTGCTCAACTAGCTGGCCAGCAATGGTGGTGTCACTCCTCAAGGGTCTGGTGTTGGGTGCCTGAATCTTCTATCTGGCGGGGCCCAGCCGACCTCCTTACTCGGGGTTGAGGGTATGCTTGTGTTTCCACAGATACAAGGACCAACTGGATTCCTGCCCAACTTGTTCAGTCATGGATGTCATCGAACCCTTCTGCTAATGGTTACCATCAGGCTGACGATGGGAGAGCTGACCCTGACACCACCCAAGCTGTCGAGGAATTTCTGGCAACAATATGCGAACCTGACTAACACCTCAAAGGCTTAGGCTGTGTTGACATGGAAAGTCAGCTGGGGATGGAAGGATTCTGCTGTCTTGATTTTGGTACTAACGCAATGTCAGCTATTGATAAGATACAGCTGGAAGCCAAGGACATTGCTGAGTCTGTGTTTAAAATTAGAGTGGACAATAGTTGGGGGTTCCTGTCCAACCTTTTCAGCACCCCCGATGGTTGGAAAATGGACTTGCAAGGGGGGCCATCATATTAGTCATTGTATTGCTTGTTATTTAGTTTGTGCGTGCTAAGGAAAGGGGGAGATGTTGGGGAATAAGGTCAACCGGGGGATGGGCCTGAGTAAAGAACTGCTAAGATAACAACAGCCAAAGCAGCTGAAGTGGAACCATGGAACAGGGACACGAAGAAGCACTTTGCCGGATGCCCTTTGACGACATGATTTATGCAAGGGAGGACTCTGGGAGTGGGAAAGGAAGTGCGTGGGTTTGCGTAGCAGGTGTACAGGACCTGCATGTGTGAAAGCCATGCTGGTATATAAGCCATGTGACTCAGCATTAAATTGAGAGAAGACTTTGTGGCATCCATGGCTGTGTCTCTCTCCCCCGGATTGTCGAGGTTCTGGGATGATCGGGTTGTTGATGGCTACATCAAGCAGCACCTAATGCTCTACCGCAGATTAGGGTCCGCTACTGGGATGTGACTACAGGGATCTGGAAGAGACCAGTTCTAGTCTTGTTCATTGGTCGTGGTTATGTTTGTGTTTCCACAGGAGCGGGGTCCAATTGGGTACCAAGTTGGTTTGTGAAGGCAGCCCCAGGCATCAACAATGTGGCCAACAAGGTTTCTAATGGCAATACTCCTGCCAACAGCATTTGCTCTGCTAACAAAGATTGAACCTCAGCAAAACCTTTGGGTAGCTTGGGCGAATGTTACTGACACTAAGGAGTTTCTCCTGGCAATGGCTTCAGCCACAGATCCTTTCAGAACACGTCTTATTGGGGTGCCTGGCTACGATCCCCAGGAGTTTGGGAAATTTGCCACTGTCAACTGTACTGATGGCTTGCCAGTAGCAAATTGTTCGGCCAAGTTACTCAATTCTCTCAATTATCATGGGACCCGGAGGAACTTCAACTGTTGGGGGCTCAGACGATAGGCAACACATCGCATAACTGGACTCAGACATGTTTTCCATTTGGGAATACAGAGCAGGGTGTTAATTAATATAGGAATGTTGCAGAATGGCCAAAAGACCACAGGCCTCTGGGAGCACTGTACGAGCAAGACAGAGCAGGCAACAGTGACTGCATGGCCGTGGGATAGTACAGCCTGCTGAAAAATACCAGCTGGCTGAGAAAAACAAGGTCAGCCTGGCCCTGCTCTGGTGAGACACAACTAAGGAGGAAACTGAGATACGGGTGGAATGAGGGGGAAGAGCAGACCCCTGAGAACGGTATCCTGATTGTAGCTATGGTGTGTTACCATGGAAGGTAAACAAAGGTGGTGGGTTTTACAACTAATCAATTAAAGCAAAGAGTAATAAAACCAATCAGCTTGAACCAAGTGTGACTTGTAGACTATAAAAGCAGTTTGACCACAAGCAATAAACGGAGTTTGATGCACTCATATTGGGTCCTTGTCATCTCTCCCCCGCGCCGATCCATTGAGGCTAATAAATCAAGTGAAATAAGAGAGAGAGAGGTTTCCGAAGACCGATTATTCCTACTTTGAAATTGAAGGCACCACGGCTTGGAAGCACACCCACACCCACTGCCAGGCAGTGAGAGAGAGAGAGCGTCGCTTTCGTGACGTATTTTCCTCTTTGACCACGAGGTCCTCTGGGATGTGTAGTTCTTCTTCTCTGTGCTCCACATGACGTTATGATGTGGAATACGAATAGTAAAAATTACAAAACCATGACAGGAGGTTGTCTCTCTCAGTCCGGAGCACGTCTCACTCGGATTGGAGGTCTTTTCTCTCGACTAGGAAACTCTCTCGCTCAGCCTGGAGATTCTCCTTCTCGGCTTGGAGACTCTCTCGCTCATTTTGTACTGTCTCCCTGAGACTCTCCCTTTCAGCTCTGAGACACTCTCTCTCTCAATTTCAAAAACTTTCTCCCTCTCTGGGATAGTATTGAATAAGGCCTGATAAGCATTAGCCAGGCCCCAAATCATTTGTGCCTCCTGAGATCTGCCCAAGTCGCAACATTCTTGTCTCAAATATCTGTTTAAGCTCTCAGGGTTCTTTAGGTGATCAGCAGTAAAGCTCCATGACACTGAAGATGTCCATCTCTCTAAAGTCTCTCCCAAGCCTCTCCACACTCCCTGCCACTCAGTATTCTCTGATTCTGAGGAAGACTTCCTCAGAATTTTATAAGTCCAGATACTGAGTGAGATAAGTAAAATAACGAACAATACATTCAGGGAGATTAACAGTGCGATCAAATGGGCATTCAAAAACTGCATAAAGGATTCAAAGGAGAGACGGGGAGCATACTTAAAAACCACAAATTCTGTAAAATTAGCTGCTCCCTCTGGAGTTGTATACCACTTTGTATGCAGGTACCAGTTAGGCATTTCTAACAGTGTTTTCAATTGACTGTATATACCTATAGCTCCATAGAGCAAAGTGGCAAACTTAATTAGGGCCCAGTATTTTTTGAGCATCAAAAAAGAAAAACCAATGGCATGCAGTCCCTTGAAAAGCAGTTTTACAAGAGAAAGCTTTTTTTTTTTTTCCAGTAGGAAGATAGCAGAGCTCAAAGTTTACAAATATTCCAAAGTATCGGCAGTTTGCCTAGACTTTCAAGGTCAAGTTTTCCAGCACATAAACCTGAAGCTCTGATAAAGTTCCCTAACAAGGCTTTCTGACAGCAGAGAGGGATTTGTTCTAAAAAACTAGAAAACAGACTGATGCCTGCATTCTCCACCAAGAATGTCAACGGTTTACAGGCTGGTTCTGCCCGCTTCTGTGACTAGTGGGGCGGAGGGACTTCACAAAGTCCAAACCTCTGGAAAAGGGAAACAGGGGACCCCAAAATAATTAAAGAAACAACAGCGGCAACGATCTGAGGAGGAACAAACTAGTTAACTAAATATGAGAGAGTATCTGAAAAAAAAAAAAAAAAAAAAAAAAAAAAAGCAGCTGTAGGCCTTACAGTAATGCTGAAGCAGCACATGCAGTTGGGCAGCAGCGAGGAGAGACGAAGAAGAGCAATGAAGGAAAGCAAAAGGGAAGTCAGATGACCCGACAGTGCCTTATATGCATTCCACCCCTTGCACGAATTATATCAGCACAGTGAACAGTCTTCTGGGGAACGCAGCGTCTTCTCTTTAGTATGTTGAACTGGGACATTAACACCTTAATTCCCAGTGCACTACATGATGTTATGATGTGGAATACTGATGACCATAAAACCATGACAGTTACTTAATCAGGCTTGGATTGCTCAAAATACAAAAGGAGAAATTGTTGTGGGATTTCTCGGAACAGAAGGCACATGATCTCCTCCAGTTGAGCAACCCAAACTACTAGACTGTGGACTATAAATGGAACTGACCTTCAGCGACTGATTTAAGGAACTTACGCCTCCAGGATGCAGTTTGTGCTAAGAGAGTTAACCTGGATAGCTTATTCAGTTTTCCAAGTAGGTGTTCCACTTGGGCTCTGTATCATGCGCTGGCCATGCAGATATGGTGTACAAACGGAAAATACCTTTCAGACCCTGAAAGCAGGAGAGAATCTGTGGTGGGTTAGAGAGGAAAAGTACACTTTGAAACAGGGGACACCCTGCTGGCACTGCCTATCACATCCACAGCCAACACGTTCCATTTCTCTCCTTTTCCACAGTTTGTCATTTTATCAAGGGTCAATAAGTAATAAATGCCCTTAGTGATGCTTTAGCACAATTGTTCACTAACATTTATTTTATCTGACACACAACTTCATAAAGTTGTACGCACGGTTGTGAGCCCTCTAGAAGCATTTGCTGCACAAATTTTAGTGATAATTCAAAAACCATATATCAGAACATATGGAAGTTGAAGACCTCTTTCTAAACAATTACAGATTAATACAGAATGGGACTTTCAGGGATTTATTTTCAGGTTGCAGAAACCCGGGCTGCAGGGCAAATGTGTTTGTTCTCCTTAGTGGGTTTAACAGTATCTCTTGTTACATTGTGTTTGACTTATCTCCTTTTTCACATTTAGAGTATTGTCAATTGAGGTCTTGATTGAGTTATAATGATTGTGTTACTAATATAAGTAGTGTTGTTATTCTATAGTATGGTAGTAGCTTGTTAATTAATAAAAAAGGGGGAATTGTGGGAATACAAGAAGGATTTTACAGAGCAGCAGCTGTGGATCAAGATAAGGACTTCACAGTGCAGCAGCTATGGAGCAGGATAAACAGCATGAGAACCAAGGACACCTCTAGGAGAAGAAAGAACGGCTCGCGGCTATGGAGGGGGAGGGGGGGGCTCAGGGTTGTTATTGTAGAAGCTTTCCACCAATGAGTGTGCGTGATTTTTGTACACCCTCATCTGTTTGCTATAAAAGTACGGCTTTCGGGTAATGAAGTGGCATGATTTAACCATATTGGTGGATGTCATGACTTCGGCTGTTTGATTCTGACAACAGGAGTGTAGCACTCTTCAGACCCCGTGTACACTCAATTACAAAATCCCAGGGGCAGCCTTGGGTCTCCCCTGAGGCTCTTTGTCATGGACTCTAAGTGGGACCTTTCTCTCCATCAGCAGGGAGAGAAAGCATGCTCTCATGCCAGCGCAGATAAACTCACTTTCTCTTTAATCCTTTTTCTTTCGTACACTACTTTACTATTTGTACCCCAGTTACATTTCCACATACCTGTTGCCTCTGTTCTGGCAACCCAGGCATCGGCCCGCCCGGTGTGCAGTGGCTTGACAGCCCTTGGACCCAGCACCTGACCCTACTGGTCCCGCGCCCCGTCCCGGACCATTCACACACTATTTAAGACATCAATATGATGAGCAGCAAATGGCATCTATTGCAAGCAACACACTCTCTTTACACCCTTTCTGATATCTCAAAATTACTTTCCTGCCCAATAGGTGTGTGGCACGAACTGCCCTTTCCTTATTTGGCCTTACTTGCTCTTCTTTCTTATCTTAAGGAATGCATTGCCATGGTTTCTCAAGGTTAAGAGACCCCTGCAGACCTTATCACTGTGGATGGCTAGCTCAGCCATCCTAGGAATTTAGTTAACAGCTTACTACACATACCCTCAATTATACTTCTGTATACCATTAACAATTACACTTTCTTATACCATCAAAACAGTTTTTCCCCATTTACTTCAAAACCTACAAATCAAACAATACAGTTCTTCAGTTTCCATAAACACCTACGTACAACTTTCCCTTAACAATCCATGTTGTTCAGTTATGGACACCTCGCCACAGAATCAGCACTGATTCACCCACCTCCCACACACACCACCTCACAAGCAGAGCACAATATTACATGAATGAGTTGACACGTTCCCCAAATGGAAAGGGCATCTCTCTATGGGTTCTTTGTCTCTATTCATAAATTCATACAAAACGTAAAGACAGACAGTCAGAACAACGATAATCGTTATACTCCGCACTCGCCCTGCAGCTATGCTGCGTCTCAAGCATTCAACACACTCACAAATCATAATGCCAGCTTAATTGAAATCTGAATTCAAGACAGTATTTCAACTGTTTTGATAATAATTTAAAAACAAGGTACCAAATACATACAACAGATGGTAATAACCACCACACAACATATAACTCCCGCTATTATGGTCAGCAGAACCCACATTACCATTTGACAGGACACCCACTATACCCCGTCACCGCAGGAGGGACCAATGTTCTAGGTCCATCCTATTACCAACCACCTAAGGGAAAGCTATTGCTCTTTTCCCCACATACAACTTACAGGCCCCCTTCATGGGAGCTCCCCCAAGGAACCTTCCCACCCCAACTGGCAACCTAACCTGTGAGCTCACATTCCTCAGTGGGGGGGGAAAACATGCACAGTCCTTCATACCCTGTGTAGGATGTCTCCTCACAACTTACGGGTTTCCCCTTTCCATACACGTACCTGGACTGCCAATGGATGGTCCTTGTCTGTTCCTGCAGTAATCAGATGAGGAAGGGGAGTCCTTCCGAGAAATCTCAGGGTGCACCAAAGGCATCCCCCCTCTCAGCCCCTCTACAGTCGAACAGAGGTTGTCCCATCTGGGTTGCCAAAATTGACATGCAGAAATCAAACGCTATAAACACAAAGTAGTCATAAAGCAGGTACAGTTAATCAGTGATGCGCATACGCCCTGGTGTAAGGGGGATAGCTCCACCTAACTTGCACACCGTTAGGAAAAAGCGTGCTACAGATATAGGCTGAACTAATACAATAATCAATAGTTGGCAGGAATTCGGATACATATTCATTACATTCCCGAGACCCCATTAGCACACGGTCCCTCCCCCCTTGCACATGCGTAGTGAGTTGTGGGGGTGGTCATGGGATGAAGGCTCATGGTTTTCCTTGTGAGGGCTCCTAGTCTTCCTCACTGTAAACTTTCAATCCAGTGGGAGGGGCACCCCCCAAACTGGTTCCAGCTTGCCCTGTGGACATCTAATCACCTCACTGTCCTCGGGCTGTTTTTCACACTTAGGGCTGTTTTTCGCACCCTTATCTTTATGGCCTTCATCCCCTCGTTATCCCAGACCCTGTGTCTGCAATCCCCATTCTTCTAACAAACAACTTCTACATAAACTATCTTTTCACTACCCCATCCTGGTTTCTGTGAAGTTCCTTTCTCTCCCTTACTGTGGGGCCCTTCTCTCATCCTTCACTATAGCACCTGTATCTCAAATAAAGGCTGTCATCACCTTAGTTTGATTTAGATTTTGTTGACACAAGCAGCCAAATACCTTTAAATATCTTTAATTATAAGCGTCCTGAAATATTCACCATGTCATTTCTGAACAATATCATTGGGTGGTTTGAACAGGGAAAGATTAGCCATTGGAGTTAAGTCTGTGGCAGGGTACATCCCAGGATTCATAGGATCCCCGTATCATGGGAGTGCTTCTATCAATCACTGAAAAATGAGGCCCTGTGTGGGACAGAGGAAACGTTCTTGAATCCCCTACAGAAGATCCAGAACATCTCCCTAAAAGTTATTAGGGACCCTGTACAAGGGAATCCACATGTGTCACGGTTTTATGGTCATCAGTATTCCACATCATAACATCATGTAGTGCACTGAAAATTAAAGTGTTAACATCCCAGTTCAATTAAAGAGAAGACACTACGTTCCCCAGAGGGCTGTTCGCTGTGCTGATATCATTCTTGCACGGGGGGGGAATGCGTATAAGGCGCTTCCGGGTCATCTGACTGCTTTCGCTTTCCTTCATCACCTCCCCTCGCTGCTGCCCAACTGCGCATGCTGCTTCAGCATTACTGTAAGGCCTACAGCTCCTGGTTTTTTTTTCCCCCCCAGATACTGTCTCTCATTATATTTAGTAAACTAGTTTGTTCTTCCTCAGATCATTGTCACTGTTCTTTAATTATTTTGGGGTCCCCTGTTTCCCTTCCCCAGAGGCGTGGACTTTGCAAAGCCCCTCCGCCCCACTAGTCACGGAACCGGGCCGAACCAGCCCATAAACCATTGACAGCATGAAATGGACTCAGCAAAGGCACTAAAAGGACAGATCTTGCAGCTCCACTCAGGCTAGATCTCTTTGAGATCCAACTGGTTGTAACTGAAAAAAATTAAATAAGAAATGCAAGATAGGCTGGTAGGGGTGTCCTCTGACCAGTGGCATCCCACCCAAACCACTCCACACGTAATAGGTTGCCCATAAATAGCGGCTGAACGTATGGATTTAGTATAGCGGTTTAGACTGAGAGAGAGCATCCCAGCGTGGCTGCTCTTATTATATGACACAGGGACAGAAAGCACTGTGGTAAAAGGACTGGAAATTTCAAAACTGACATCCATTACCACTCACCCTGTGCTCAGGCAAAGACTATATGCCACTGTCCAACACAACAAGGAAATGCATTCAGTAATCAAATGGTTAACGGCCATGTGCTATATAACATAATCAAATAAGAGCGACATGTCATTAAATACAAACTTACGGTTCCCTATAGAGGGCTTGCAAAATTATATTTGAGAACTAGGCATGAAAGAGCCAACCTATAAGGATGATTCTGAAAGCCCAAATCTGGTAAAATTTTCAGCAGGAAGGACCTCATCCTGCAGCAAGCCCCACCACATCAGTATGGCACTTAAATAAATATACAGAATCCCCCAGGGGCTTCAGAGGCCGTAATACAACAGGCTGCCCAATTGGTGGCAGATCTGGGGGACACAGAACACCTGTAGGACAGGCCAAATGCTCAAAAGGTGATGGAAAAGTCAGATATCCATCCACCACCACAACCTAGGAAAAGCTGCCTCTAAAGTAACCCAATCTGGACCCATCAGAGTCTCAACAAAACAACTGTTCAATGACCTGATTACAGCAGGAGTTCAACTTAAAAAGATCAATGGACAGCCTAACAAGGTCTTATTACAACCATGGAAACAATTACCAGACTGTTGCACCAGACAAAGATTCCAATTTGTATGATCAATAACTATATAGATGTTACTCAGAAAAGTTAGGCTGTAAGATTATAATGTTGGAAAAGATAATGAGAGAAATGAAAAGAGCTCACCAGCCTTGTAGGCTCACAAGAAACACCTATGACAAACAACCTCCAGAGAAAGATCCTACCTCAACGGCAGTCAGCCCTTAAATGGGATCTAGGAGATGTGGAGCCAGGCTCCACCCCCATCCCATCACACAGGTGAATTACCTTCACCTGTGCTCCCACAGCTGACTCAGTGCTCATCTCAGTTGATCAATCAGAGGTTCAGGCCATGATTCAGCAGTTCCCATACACTCCACCCCTTCACAGCGTGAACCCATGATTGAGTTAACTAAAGGATGAGTCTTCCCTAATACAGAGATACAACACATCACAATGCTTATACAATTTCCCGACGCAATGTATGTTGACACAATTTAAGGTGAGTGATGATCGGTGAAAGTTTATGTTCTTCCATGGGCCAGTGCTTGATGATGTTACTGGAGGCATGTGGTCGTGAGGTGCGAGTCCATCCTAAGATTCATGAGTCCCATGTAGATAATCACTGGGTGTTGCACACGATCTGGTAACAACACTGGAGCACTTTGATGACATTTTGTTCCTTCTGGTGGTCCTGGAGGCTCAAAGACTCAGGGGGACAAATACAGATGTTTCAAAGGTACCAGGAGGGGAAGGTCTGCCCTCCAGGGCAAAATACAGGCCATATTTCTATCCTGGGTCAACACTTCGGCTTGCACTGGGGCATGCCCCGGCCGCCTATACCATACCTTCTGGCCAGATGTCTGTGGCTGCATAATTACATCAGGCACCAAAGGGGGTATCCTGCTCTGCCACAGGGACATAATGGGGGGCCCTTTAGCAATGAAGACTGGAGTGTTGACCACAATATCAGCAGGCCACGTACCTATTACTGGAGGGACTACTGAGCCTCCCAACTCCAATAATCTCCCCTAAGGTGCAAGTAGGCCACACCACTTAGGCCCTATCTGCACCTTCCAAGGCCATTTTATCCTATGGGCACCCGGATCTAAATTCCCAGGGGCGGGGTGCAGATGATTATTTCCATTACCAATCTGAGGTCTTACCTGATTATCAGTGCCTGTAATTTGGATCCTAAGCAGGGAGGCCCATGTTGTCTGTAGCACCATCAGGGCACTGGGTCTGCTATCTCGAGGTCTTTCATTCAGGTCCCCCGTTTCATAGAGTCTCTTTGTCCATCCCTTCAGGGACTGGGAGTCTGTCTTCAGGGCAGCCTTGAGAATACCATTATAACGTTCAATGAGGCCTGCCCCAGTTGGACTATATGGCAGGTAGAATCGCCATTTGATGTTATTTTCTTCTGCCCAGCATTGTATCATTGCACCAGTAAAATAGGTCCCTTGGTCGTTCTCGATGACTTGAGGTGTCCCGTAGGCAGACATCAGTTTAGTAAGTTCCTTGATGGTATATGCCTGGCTTGCTTTCGGTACTGGATAGGCCTGCAGCAGCCCACTTGCAGTATCAACACAGGTCAGGGCATATATCACCCCATCAGACTGAGGGAGGGGCCCAATATAATCAACCTGCCATCGCTGGAGAGGATCGTGTCCTCTAGCAAGACAGGCTGTTGTTTCGGGCAACAATCTCCGTCGCATCTTAGAGCAAGCGTCCCAGTCTCGGCACGCCTGGGTGATGGCAGATAGATAGCTGTATGGGCAGCCTCCATGCTTTAGCAGCTGCCCACATTGTCTTTTGTCCAGCAAGCCGTAGCTTCAGATGTAACCAACGGGTGATGTTCTGTAGTCGGATCAGACGGCCGAAGTCATGACATCCACCAATATGGTTAAATCATGCTTCCCTTTATTACCTGAGAGCCATACTTTTATAGCAAACAGACAAGGGTGTTCATAAATCACACACACTAATTGGAGGAAAGCTACTACAATAACAACCCTAAAACCCCCCTTCAAAGCCACGGGCCATTCATTCTTTTCCTAGAGGTGTCCTTGGTTCTCATGCTGTTTATCCTGCTCCGCAGCTGCTGCTCTGTGAAGTCCTTATCTTGATTCACAACTGCTGCTTAGTAAAAATCCTTCTTGTCTTCCCACAATTCCCCCTTTTTTATTAATTAGGGAGCTACTACCATACTACAGAATAACAACACTACTTATATTAATAACATAATCATTGTAACTTAATCAAGGCCTTGATTGACAATACTCTAAATGTGAAAAAGGAGACAAGTCAAACACAGCATAACAAGAAATACTGTTAAATCCATTAAAAAGAACAGACATGTTTGTCCTGCAACCCAAGTTTCTGGAAATAAATCCCTGAGGATTCTATTCTGTGTTAATCTGTAACTGGTTAGAGAAAAGTCTTCAACCTTCATGTACTCTGATAATATTGATTTTGAATGATCACTAAAATTTGTGCAACAAGTGCTTTTAGGATGCTCATAACCATGCCTTTGGGCTAATAAATGATTAATGGTTGCAAATTTATGAAGTTGCATGTCAGACAGAACGAATATTAGAGGATAAATGTGCTAGAGTATCACTAGGGGCATTATTACTTATTGACCCTCGAGAAAGAGCAAACTGCAGAAAAGGAGAGAAAAGGAGCGTGTTGGTGGTGGATGCGATAGGCAGTGCCAGCAGGGCGTCCCCTGCTTCAAACTGCACTTTTCCTCCCTCACCCACCACAGATTCTCTCCTGCTTTCAGGGTCTGAATTTTCCATTTGTACACCATATCCATGTGGCCAGTGCGTGATACAGAGCCCAAGTGGAACACCTGCTTGGAAAACAGAATAAGCTATCAAGGTCAGCGGTCAGCTCTCCTAGCTTACGCCTTTGTCTCAAGGGATGCATGGTCATATTTTAAAAATCCTGATTAGTGGGATGAAAGAGAGTTAACGATTCTGTAATACAGGGTCATCACTTTGCCTGGGATTCCTTTCCAGGTTCCATCTTCACAATTCAAGAAAAGGCTAATTGATAGGCTAATAGCATCGTAACCAAGCACAACTAATACATCAAAAGAGCTATTCCCGTAGATTCCAGCATTGGTAACATCAAATCCTGTTTAATTCACATTCAATCTATCAATAAAACAGATGAAGCACACAGCAACCTAGATAATGCCTAACAATACTAATTCTTGAAACTGCGTTAGTAACAGAGGAAAATCACCTGCTATGTCATACCATTACTAATGTTATCTGTAACACAAGTTACAAAGCAATACCAGTAAGTAAGAAGCACGCAATCCCAGTCACTATAAAGGCTGGATGATATTTTCTGCCTTGAGATGAGGCAAAACATATCATACTGGAACACACATAGGACCAGTCCCTGTGGAAACACAAGCATATCCACAACCCCAAGTTATCAGTACCAAGGGACCTTCCCAATGCCCTGTGGCCATATTCCGAACATTAACTATTGGCCATTCCTTGAGCATTGGAGAGGCTCCAAAATGACGATCCACATGAGCTGTATCTGTATGGTCACGATTCAAAAAATTCAGCACCAGCAAAGACTTACATAATCTTTCTTGTGGTGTGTTTCCTGTATTCCCCCTTTTTTGTTTATTAAGAATGGACTCCAATGTTTGATGAGTGCGCTCAATGATAGCTTGTCCAGTAAGAGAATGATGAATGCCTGTAATATGTTTAACCCCCCATCCTTGAAGGAAAGTTCGAGTGTCCTTACAAGTACATGCAGGTCCATTATCTGTTTTTTTAGTATGCAGGATCCCCATAGCAGCGTAAGCAGATAACCAGTGTTTGCAGGCGTTGCGACTTAGTTCGCCTGTATGTGGAGTGGCAAATATGTAAGAAGAATGAGTATCTATTGTTACATGTACATATTTTAGACAGCCAAGTTCGGGAACATGAGTGACATCTGTCTACCACAGTTGAAGAGGTACTATGCCACAGGGATTTGTCCCAATTTGAGGCAAAGGGGCAATTACCTGGCAACCTGGACTTGTTAGGATAAAGTTATGGGCTTGATCCACTGTCAGCTGGAATTGTTCTTGTAAGGCTCTCCTATTCTGATGGAAAAATTGATGAGAGAGTTGCGCTTGCCGAAAAAATTGAGGAGTAGAAAAGGTGACTGTGACTTGATCAGCCTTACAGCTGCCCCCAGTTAAAGGACCAGGCAACGCAGTGTGTGATTGAATATGCATAATAAAATAAGGAAGAGTACAGTGAGAGACATGATGTAAAACTCGCTTGAGCTGTGCAAACAAAACCGAGTTGCTCACTACCTTAAGAAAAGATCCTTCAATCTGCTGAATGATACCTGTAATGTACAAAGAGCTGGTTATTATCTGAAGCTTTTGATCAGAAAAAAATTGAAAAACTCGAGCTACCACAGTGAGTTCTACAATTTGAGGTGATTCATCGACAACAGGTGCATCTAACTGCCATCGTGTAGCAGTCCCATGCCAAAGAATCACTGCTTGGTGTGCCTTGCTGGAGCCATCTGATATAAATGAAGCATTAGACGAATTAGTATCAGGTATCCAACAGATAGCACGCAACACCAAAGTCTTAACTTGTTCAAGGCATTGCCAGTCCATCTGTGCCTGGGCCTGAGGTGTTGCCCAGACCCTCTCCCCACTTCTTTTTTCCAGGCCAGTATGATTTAAGTTAGTCAAATTATTCATAACCTGGATAGTAACCTGACCGCGGTATTCAGTCATAAATACAGTGTAATGCATAGAAGACAGGACTGTTTGTAACAAGATTTTCCAGTCGTGAAGGGTCATAACATAACTGTTAGCAACTGCAACCAAAAGCTTGTATGTAAAGGCAAACTGAATTCCATAGTCTCTCACTGACTTCCTTAGCTCCTTTACTGCTTCATAAAGCAGGGATTCCCACCGGGGGGGCTGAGTTGGATGATACAACACAGAAAAGGCTTGCAATGTATCAGCATCACCCTGTAATATTGCATCTTTTATGCACTGCTCTAAAGCACCACGGTACGCTGTAGAAAAATCTTTCTTTCCTTCATCCTTCAAATTATCAACATGAAGAAAAATGATCAGTTCGTTTTTCGAATCTACTGAACCAGGATCAAAAGGTTCCTCTGGTTCCAGTCCATCCTTGTCTTTAACCAAGTTATGTGCAGGCTGCAGAGACACAGCAGCAGCCGACGTAGACGCGGCGGGGGACGGCAGCGTCATGGCGAGCGACATGGGCGGGGTGGAAGGCGGCAGTGACGCGGCCAGCATCGGGGACGGAGCGGAGGGTGGGGGTGTGCAGGGGGGTTGCGATTTCCCTTTTCCCCAGCCTTGGGGGGGGTCGGAGCTGCAGATCGAATTCGGGCAAGGGCTATTTTCGGCACCGAGGGGCAGTGGCGAGGGTGGGGGGGAGGGCAATAGAGAACAGTCGGAAGAATTTCTTGCTTGTCTAATTTGTTTAAGCCCTTCCGTTATTTGATGCCAAACAGATAAAAGTTTGTCAGTCGTTCTGTCTTTAGTAACAGAAGCCCCCCAGAGTTTTGTGCCAATTTTGTCCCAAAGTTCTCCATCAAGAGAGAACCCAGTTTTTGGAAATTCAGGGACGTTTCTCCTTATCCATTTAAGAAAAGTAACTAACGCTGAGGTAGATACAGGCTGATTCTGAAACTTTAAAAGTAGCCGTAATACTTCGAGATGTACTTGTTGCTCTTTCGTTAGTGAACTCCCCATAGTTCCCGACTGCTCACCTTCTGTCCTGCAGAATGGTGCAGGCGTGTGTGAAACAATCTCTCCAAAGTTCAGTCAGGCAATGCAGCTGGACCAGGCTTGCTCATTCGTCCGGACTAAAAATTGTGGGGATCTCCTTTATAAAGCCCTCATTTTTGAGCCCAGGTTACCAAGTCTCTCAGTCTTTTCGGGCTACAGTTATGCCTCTCTTAGAGAGTATTATAGCTGGACTGCCACCTCTATTTCCATTTTGCAGTCGTGACGAGCTGTGGAGTCGCGATCCCCACACCCACTACTGTGTGCCACTTGCCTCATAGCGCTACTCGTCTCCATCGTCCCCGACCCCTCCAGTCTTCCACAGAAGTTTTGAGGTCCGGCTCCAACGCCAATTCCGGCTCTCCCCGAATCCCGGCTCCAACACCAATTTGGGTCCCTGTTCGGGCACCAAATGTAGTCGGATCAGACGGCCAAAGTCATGACATCCACCAATATGGTTAAATCATGCTTCCCTTTATTACCTGAGAGCCGTACTTTTATAGCAAACAGACAAGGGTGTTCATAAATCACACACACTAATTGGAGGAAAGCTACTACAATAACAACCCTAAAACCCCCCTTTAAAGCCACGGGCCATTCATTCTTTTCCTAGAGGTGTCCTTGGTTCTCATGCTGTTTATCCTGCTCCGCAGCTGCTGCTCTGTGAAGTCCTTATCTTGATTCACAACTGCTGCTTAGTAAAAATCCTTCTTGTCTTCCCACAATGTTCTCAGATGGTGAGATGGTCTCAATCCATCAAACTCGGGCCAGTGTGTCAGCTTCCTCATTCCCCGGTGACTGTAGGGGCTGATGACCAGAAATGTGGTAGACATGTACAGTCCTGTGTTTAACTGTATTCCATATGTGTAACCATACATCTTAGCCCCAGATTGGTCAGGCGTGGATAGACCGCTCCTGGGTGGCCCACTGTGCAATCCAAAGAGTAAGTCCCTGGTAAACAGCCCAACTATCTGTGCAGATGTTCAGGATACCATCACCGGGTTCCTTGCTTATAACCAATCACACCGCTCGCAGTTCTGCCCATTGGCTGCTCTGACCATCCCCCTCGTCAAACCAAATTGTCTCGGTGGAGGGAGGGTATGCTGTTGCTCTCCACTCGCTCAAATAGGCAGTCAATAACTGTTTTTCAGTCATACTACATCTTTCTTCTGCTCCATGCCAGACCTGAGACCAGAATCCAATGGGCGTCTGAATAGAACTCAGGTGCTGCCACAGGCCCCAGCCAAAGCCATCCCAAGTGACAGGAACATCCAATTCGGCTGGGAGGGAAGGATCAAATATACCCAATAACTGGGCTTGTTTAACTGCCAGTTTCACCTGTTGGAAAGCATCCTGTTCAGTTCTCCCCCAAACCCATAGCTGCCCCTTTTTCTTAAGTTTGTACAGCAGCCTCAGCAGCTGCACTAAATGAGTTGTAGAGAAGCGCAAATACCTCAATATACCAAGAAACTCGTGCAGCTACTTTTGTGTTTTAGGGACTGGGAATGCATGAACCTTATCTATGAGAATACTGGGTAGTACTTTGGTCTTTCCTGACCAAACTACATCCAGGAATATCACTGACAGGCCCAGACCTTGCACCTTCTGAGGATTTATAGCCCATCCTCTTTCCTGCAGATAGGTAGTTAACAATTCTGCTGCTTGTCCTACCGCCTCCAATGAGTTGGATGTCAACAGGAGATCATCAGTATAATGATACAAGCTAACATAATCAGGTTTTCTCCAATTAGCCAGGTCACACACCACTAGATTATGACAGTATGTTGCCAAGTGCATATACCCCTGTTGCAGTACCCGAAAGGTCCACTGCCTTCCTCCCCATGTGAACGCAAACTGATCTTGAGATTCTTCAGCAATTGGAATACCGAAGAACACATTTGCCAAATCTAGGACACAATGTTAAGTTTTTATTTCTCTACTCCATATGTCCATTAGGGAGGCAATATTGGGTACGGCTGCATGAATAGGCAGCGTGACATTATTTAACTCCCTATAGTCCACTGTCATTCTCCATGTTCCATCTGACTTTTGCACTGGCCATATGGGGGAGTTATATGGGCTGTTTGCAGGTCTTACAATGCCTACTTTTTTCTAATTCCTGCACCATTCTTGATAATTCATCTTGCCCACCCAGGAGTCTATACAGTCTTACATTAGGAATCTGGCGCAGTTCCAGCAGGCAAATAGGCTCATGCTTAGCATAGCATCTCAATATTGCTTGCAGCGCTCGGATACTAATACACCTTTGTCGAAGTCTGAACTCTCTCACAGTCGTCTGGAGAGTCAGACTCCATAAAATATCTATGCCCAAGATGTATTCTTGGACTGGGACAATAGACACCTTTTACTCCCAGGGTGGGAGACGCCCAACCCCCTATTTCAACCAGGTCTGGGTGACTGGAATGGTCTTTTCCCCAAAACCTCCAATCACCGCTCTATCACTATCAAATCTAGTTGGATCTCCATAGATTATTGATGTTTCTGCTCTTATGTCAAGCAACGACATCACTCTCTGAATATTCTTTCAGGACCAGAAAATCGTTAATTCTACTTCGGGTCTCCAGTCCCGTCTGGAGGCCCTAGGGGGACTGACACCCCTTGTCACACCATAAACTGTGTTATTGCCAAAACTTTTGTTTCTGGTGGCTTAGGCATTGTGGCCCAAGACACCTGAGGGGGCTTTGTCATGGTTTTGTAATTTTGCTATTGGTATTCCACATCATAACATCATGTGGAGCACAGAGAAGAAGTACTACACGTCCCAGGGGACCTCACGGTCAGAGAGGAAAATACGTCACGAAAGCGACGCTCGCTCTCTCTCTCACTGCCTGGCAGCGGGTGTGGGTGTGCTTCCAAGCCGTACCTTGTTACCACAGGTAATGAATACAGGGGCCCTGCCCTCAGTCAGGGGAGGGAGAGGGATAATAGAGTTTATTGGACTGTGTGGATTCGGTGGCCTGGCACATCAGAACCACAGAAATATAAGGCACTGGTGGATACTGGTGCACAGTGCACTCTAATGCCCTCGAGTCATGAAGGGACAGAATCAATCCATATTTCTGGAGTGACTGGGGGCTCTCAAGAATTGACTGTGTTGGAGGCTGAAATAAGCCTCACTGGTAAAGACTGGCAAAAACATCCGATTGTGACTGGCCCAGGGGCTCCATGCATACTTGGTATCGATTACTTAAGAAGGGGGCATTTCAAGGATCCTAAGGGGTATCGATGGGCCTTTGGAATAGCTGCTGTAGATACAGACAACATTAAGCAGTTGTCTGTTTTGCCTGGCCTATCGGAAGACCCATCTGTTGTGGGGCTGCTACGAGTGAAAGAGCAGCAGGTACCGATTGCTACAAAGACTGTGCACAGACGGCAGTACCGCACCAACAGGGATTCCTTGCTCCCCATTCATGAGTTGATTCGCCAGCTGGAGAATCAGGGGGTGATAAGCAAAACTCACTCACCTTTTAACAGCCCCATATGTCCAGTGCGCAAAGCCAGTGGAGAATGGAGGCTGACAGTAGACTACCGTGGCCTGAATGAGGTCACACCCCCACTGAGCGCTGCTGTGCCGGACATGTTAGAACTCCAATACGAGCTGGAGTCAAAAGCTGGAGCCCCACACAACAGGTTGCAGAGGCTTCTTTTTCCTATTGGGGATTATGAAATACTCTAGGTTTCATGTTGTTGTTGATACTCTATTTATAACTCTTACCCTCATTTTTTTTTAGGCTAATTCTGAAATTTCTGATTATCCTTCAGTTGTCTCCAAAGCTGAAGGAGGATGTGATTGGGCTGGCAATGAATTTCAGTGAATTGGACCCCAGCCTGGATAAGACGGTTAAAAATTTGCCTCCAGGAAACCCTTTAGAGCCCCGATTGAGGATTTCATGCAACTGGCTTCTTAGTTTTGATTACTAGGAGTACTTCTGCTTCTTCTAATGCTCGAATATTGCGCCTGGTCCGCAGGCATTCTCTCCCCCAAATCAGCCGCTAATAGGGTAGCCTGTTGGACCACAGACTCTGAGGCCACCAGGGGATTCAGTATAAATACTAGAGTCCCATATACATGGGAAGGGACCTGTTGTAGGATCAAGTCTCTCATACCTGCTGAAAATCTTACCTTATCTGGGCTTTCAAATGAACCTTCATATATTGCTTCTTATATCCAGTTCGCAAATGTAATTTTGATGGTCCTCCATGGAGGATCACAATTCTGTATTTAATGGTATGTCTGATTTGTTTGACCATACCATATGGCATGCTGCCATTAACCAATCTATTACCAAATGGTTTTCATTAGTATATGGGATACCTGCATATAATCCTTACCTAAGGGCAGGGTGCACCATTATGGCGGCCAATTTAGATATTTCTGGCCCATTAACTACAACGCCTTCTGCCCCTGAATCCCATAGTCTTAGTAACCAAGTTGGTACGCTTTCTTTAGGCTTCTACTGGAATCATTGTACCATGTCCATTAATCCCATTGGCACGTATGGCCTGTTACATGTGTGTTTGGGCAGGGGGCCATTGATCAGTTGGCAGCCCTGCCAGTCTACCTTGTTTTTTGTTTTTGTTTTTTTTTGTTTGGTTTTGGTTTTTTGAGTTATAATAGGATGGGTCTCTAGGGAATCCATCACAAGCGGAGTCTCAAGATCTGATTAAGAATTTTTATTTCCCTGATCAACTATGTCCATTGTTTCAAAAATGTGGTCATTGTCTATTGAAATATTACAGACCCGGCCTATTGGGAAATGCAAAGTTGGTTTTTTTTTTTCCCATTAATATACCAAATTCTTGTTCTATATTCTCAATACTATCTTTCAATAGCCATTTTTCATTTTCTAAAGTATCGGCTCTAATTTCAGCCTGTTGAAAGCATTTAGCAGAGTCCATACCGCTGTAGAGGCAGCTAACGGCTGTTCTTTCATAAGCAATACGTTAAAATCCAATCCTTGAAAATATTCCACCACACGATATGAGGAGATATTTTCTATCACACGTAGGGGACCCCCTTTTTCAATAATAGTGGCTAACGCATAATAGGGAGATCCCAGAAATTCTGGGATCTGTCCTGGAATCAGATTATCTAAAGGGGTAATATTCTCACCCCCGACCCATTTATAAAGATTTCACAGAAAAGACACTATATTTTTAATATATTTGGCCTGCTAGCTCACCAAATGCACAATCAATGAATATATAGATGTTATATAAAATACAGAAAAGATACGTTATAAGATTATTACACTGGAAAAGATAATTAGAAATAAATGAAAAGTGCTCACTGGTGTTGTAGGCTCACGAGAAACTCCTATTAGAAAAAATCTCCAGAGAAAGATCATCCCTCAGTGGCAAACAGCCCTTAAAAAGGGTCTAGGAGAGGTGGAGCCAGGCTCCACCCCTTCCAGTCACACAGGTGAATTGCCTTCACCTGTGCTCCCTGGGCTGACTCCATTCTTTCCCCAGGTGATCAATCAGTGGTACAGGCCGTGATTCAACAGACCCCATACACAATACTCCTCTAAAAGGGAAGGAGTATGATGCATAGAACAGATTCCACAAGACAAATAGATTCTGTAAGACTTCATAGTCCCATTGACAAAAAGTAAACCTCCTATCACAGAATACTAGAAACATAAAATGGCTTGGGTTGGAAGAGTCCTCAAGGACCATTAAGCTCTAACCTCCACATTTAATACTAGCCCTCACTCCGCCCCCGACACTAGCCATGCCGCTCCCGTCCTCTGCTCCGCCCTGCTGCTCCCACCCTCCACCACGCCCACATCTCTTGCTGTGCCGCTCCTGCCCTCAGCCCTGCCCCCGTCGCTCATCGTGCCGCTCCCGCCCTCCAATCCATCCATATTGCTTCCTGCTGCATCCCTGCCGCACGCATGTAACTTGATAAAGACAAGGATGAACCGGAACCAGAGGACCTTTTTCATCCAGGTCCAGTAGATCCAGATGATGAAACAAACATTTTCCGTCCTGATGATAATATGAAGGGAGCGGGAAGGAAATATTTTTCTACAGCGTACTATGGTGCTTTCATAGAATCACTCGGGCTGGAAGGGACCTCAAAGATCATCAAGTCCAACCGCAGCCTAACCATAGTACCCTAACTCTAACAATCCTCTGCTAAATCTGTCATGGTTTTGTAATTTTTGCTATTGGTATTCCACATCATAACATCATGTGGAGCACAGAGAAGAGGAACTACACGTCCCAGGGGACCTTGCGGCCAGAGAAAGAAAATACGTCACGGAAGCGACGCTCACTCTCGCTCTCTCTCACTGCCTGGAAGCGGGTGTGGGTGTGCTTCCAAGCCGTGGCGCCTTCAACTTCAAAGTAGGCTTCTCGGTCTTCAGAAACCTCTCACTCATTATATTTGATTTATTAGCTTCAATTCTAATTATATTTTATTATAGTGTGTTATCATGCATTCCGATATCATAGTTAGTAAATAAGTTTTACTCCTCAGATTGTTGCTGCTGCTCCGTTTGTTCCCTTGAACTCCCATCTCCCTACCCCTTTCCATTTTCCCTCCCCATTTGTCGAGGGAGCTTGGGGCCCGCGGGCCTACTGCCCCCCCCCCCGCGTCACGGACACAGATTGATCTTGAAAACCCCGTGACAGCTCTTGGTGGAGAACGCGGGCAAAGATATTAAAATATTAGGGTCTGTTTCCTAGTTTTTTAAATAAATCCCTCTCTGCTCTTAAAAAGCTGCTTTTTAGCTTTTTAGAACGAATCTCTGCTCTCAGAGAGTTTCGTTGGCTTTGTTAGGAAAGTCTCTCTTTTGCAGGTTGTATAGTTGTTATTATACAAGGTGGTAACAGATGAATATCCAGAGGCTATAGGGGAACAACTCACCCACTCTGAGGCTCACGGCAAGGATGGATGCTCACCACAAGGAACTCCACACAGGAGCGATCTCAAAAGAGATGGCCTCTCTCATTCCTAGCTCCCTGATATAATTTTGAAGGTCCTCCATAGAAGACCATAATCCTGCATTTAATGGCATATCTGACTTATTTGGCCAGACCATACGACATGCGGCCATCAACCAATCCAAAAGAGAATGGCTCTCCTCTGGGAACTGGGTTCCGCCATATAAATCTCTGCCTAAGGGCAGGGTAAACAGTTACAGTGGCCAGTTTCAATAATTCAGGTCCACTGACTGTAACGCTTTCCACCCCTGAATCCCATAGGCATAGCAACCAAGTTGGCACACTTCCTCCGGGTTTTTGTCGAAACCGCTGCACCAAGTCCATTAATTCCGTGGCCGTGTATGGTCAGGCCGTGACATGAAAATGGGTTTCAGCAGGGGGCCATCGATCAGGGGGCACCCCTGCCGGTCTATCTTGGACTTTTTTTGTTTTTTTTTGTGTTATAATAGGACGAAGTTGTAATGCGTCCATCATAACAGGTTCTTCCAAGTCAATTTTAGTATTTTCATCCCCTTGTTTAACCAGGTCCGTTGTTTCAGGTACACAATCATCATTTATTAAAATATTATGGACCTGAGAGACTGGGGAGTGTAATAGGGGTCTTTTCCCTGTCAGTATACTAAGTTCTTGCTCTAATTTTCCGATATAGTCCTTTAATAATTGATTCTCACTTCCAAATACGTTTGATCTGACGGCTGCTTGATTTAAGGCAGTTAATAGCAGCCACGCCACTGTAGAAGCAGCTAATCACAGAACCACAGAATTATCAAGGTTGGAAAAGACCTAGAAGATCATCCAGTCCAACCATTACTAATACTTCCCAGCTAAATCATACCCCTCAACGCAACATCCAAACGTTTCTTGAACACAATTTGAACAATTTGAATTGTTTCTTGAACAATTGCCATTCTTTCATAATCAAGATGTCCTTATTTAGCTCATCAAAGTATTCCGCCATGCGGAATGGAGAAAAATTCCCCACAACACGCAGGGGACCCCATTTTTCAACTATAGTGGCCAGTTGATAACAGGGAGAACCCATAAACCCTGGGATCTGCCCCGGAATTATCTTGTTTAAGGGAGCGATGTTCTCCCCCCTGACCCATTTATACATTCTCCACAAAAAAGACATTCTCTCTCCTGCCTGGCTCGCCAAATGTATAGTTGTTAATATACAAGATGGTAACAGATGAATATCCAGAGATTATAGGGGAACAACACACCCACTCTGAAGCTCACAGCAAGGATGGAGGCTAACCACAAGGAACTCCACACAGGAGCAATCTCAAAAGAGATGCTGCCTTAGTGGTGGTCAGCCCTTAAATGGGATCTAGGAGAGGTGGAGTCAAGCTCCACCCCTTCCGGGAGCACAGCTGAATTACCTTCACCTGTGCTCCCGCAGCTGATCTGTCACTTGCCTCAGATGGTTAATCAGAGGTTCAGGCTGTGATTAACAGTTTCCCATACACAGGTGCTCACTGAAAGCTTGGCCTTGAAAGTCCAGGCAGACTGCCAATATTCTGGTGATACTTGTCAACTTTGAGCACTGATATTTTGCCTCTGTAAAGAGAAAAAAAAAAAAAAGAAAAAAAAAAAAGATTCTCTTTTCTCTGTTACACCTGTTTGCAGAGGGAGCAGCTAATTTTACAGAACTTGTGATTTTTAAGCAGGCTCCCAGTCTCCCCTTTGAATCCTTTATGCAGTTTTTGAATGCCCATTTGATCACAGTGTCAGTCTCCCTGAATGTACTGCTCATTATTTTACTTATCTCACTCAGTATCTGGACTTATAAAAATCTGAGGAAGTCTTCCCCAGAACCAGAGAATACTGAGTGGCAGGGAGCGTGGAAAGCCTTGGGGAAGACTTTAAAGAGATGGACATCTTCAGTGTCATGGAAATTTACTCCTGAACACCTGAAAGACCCTGAGAGCTTAAACAATTATTTAAGACAGGAATGTTGCAGCTCAGGCAGATTTGAGGAGTCACAAATGATCTGGGGCCTGGCTAATGCTTATCGGGCCTTATTCAATACTATCCCAGAAAGGGATAGAGATTCTGAAATTGAGAGAGAGAGTCTCCAAGCTGAGAGAGAGTGTCTCAGAGCTGATAGGGAGAATCTCCAGTTCCAGAGAGAGAGTCTCCAAGCTGAAAGGGAGAGTCTCCAGAAGACAATACAAAATGAGCGAGACAGTCTCCAAGCCGAAAAGGAGAGTTTCCAGGAGAGAGTCCGAGCCAAGAGGGACAATCCCAGGTCACAGAATCACAGAATCACAGAATTGTAGGGGTTGGAAGGGACCTCCAGAGATCATCGAGTCCAACCCCCCTGCCAAAGCTGGTTCCCTACACCAGGTCGCACAGGTAGGCGTCCAGGCGGGTCTTGAATATCTCCAGAGAAGGAGACTTCACAACCCCCCTGGGCAGCCTGTTCCAGTGCTCCGTCACCCTCACCATAAAGAAGTTCTTGCGCACATTCGTGCGGAACTTCCTATGCCCTAGCTTCATCCCATTTCCCCTTGTCCTGTCCCCACGCACTACTGAAAAGAGTCCAGCTTCACCACTATGACCCCCACACCTCAGGTATTTATAAACCTGGATCAAATCCCCTCTCAGCCTTCTTTTCTCAAGGCTAAACAGACCCAGTTCACTCAGTCATTCCTCATAGGGGAGATGCTCCAGGCCCTTCACCATCTTTGTGGCCCTCCGCTGGACTCTTTCCAAGAGATCCCTGTCTTTTTTATACTGGGGAGCCCAGAACTGGACACAGGTCCAGAAGGAGAGTCTCCTAGTCGTGAAACTGAGTCTCCAAATCCAAATAGAGAGTCTCCAAACTGAGGCGGAGAATCTCCAGGTTGAGAAAGAGAGTCTTCTAGTCAAGAGAAAAGACCTCCAATCCGAGCGAGACACACTCTGGTATGAGCGAGATACCCTCCGGTCCAGGAGGGACATCCTCAAGTCTGAACGGGACGTACTCTGAACTGAGCGAGACAACCTCCAAAATGAACTAAACAGAATTCAGTTTTCTCAGGCCATGCTTGAATCTGAACTAAATATCCTCATAGTTGAAAGAAACGGACTTCGAGCCAAACTGAAGAGGGAGAGCACCAGAAATGACCAACCTGATCAACCACAGGAGGTACCGGAATCGATGTCAGTTGCCCCTGTAAGAGGACAGAAAACGAAACGAATCTCAACTCAGTTAGAGAAGAAGGAAGAGGAGGAGGAAAAAGTAGAGGAAGCAGTCACTGTAAGAGAAGAGGAGGAAAGAGGTCCAGAGCAGCCCAATCCATGGGAAGCGCCCCTGAGTCCAGGGGAGGGGCCTTCAATAAGATCGTGGTCACCAACTCCCAGGAGGGTAACAAGAAGTCCTGAAAGAGCAGGAGGTGAGCAAGACATTGTTACTGTTGTTGATCGATCTCTAAAAATGAGTGAAATTAGAGGTATGAGAAAAGACTTTTCACGACACCCGAATGAGCCTATCGTCACCTGGTTACTCCGATGTTGGGACAGTGGAGCCAACAGTGTATGGCTAGATGGTAGAGAAGCTCGCCAACTGGGTAGCATTACTAGAGACTCAGCCATTGACATGGGTATTGGTACATGCCAGAATGGATCCTTCCCCCTCTGGAAGCGAATGCTGTTAGCCGTAAGAGAAAGATACCCCTTCAAAGATGATCTGATGCCTGAGAAAAAGAAATGGACTGATACGGTAAAAGGTATCTGTTATTTGAGAGAATATGCCGTAGTGGAAATGTTGTACAGCTCCGACTTTGTCCCTGATGAGCCAGACCAAGAGCATGATCCTGAGAGAGTCAGGTGTACACTAAATATGTGGCGTACATTCAAGAAGACTGCACCGGAAAGGTATGCCAGTACATTTGCAGCAATGTATTGCAAAGGGGAAAGAAGACCCCTTGTAAACGACATGGTTGATAGGCTTCAAGACTTTGAGTTACATTTAGCCCCTCTATGGGCTTGTGTTTCGGCCATCACAAAGGTAGTTGAAAAGCTAGACAGAATGGAGAGCAAACAAGAAGATATGAGGGACGAACTGTCTACCATGCTTAATGCAGATGGATCCATGGTGGTACCAGATACATCTGACGAGAACCAGAATTCCCAAAACTGTCTTCCAGAAGAGCTGGTCAACTTGGTTTCCTCCCAACCTGCATTGTCCAATATCTCAGCCATCAGAAGGAGACATCCTCGTGCTCGGGCAAATGAGAACAGTAAGACTACAATGCGTCTTGCCTTGTGGCACTACCTCCGTGACCATGGGGAGAATATGAAGAAGTGGGATAATCAGCCCACTCCTGCACTTCAAGCACAAGTGAAAGAATTACGAGAAAGATCGACCACCAAGGTGAACTTCTCCAAAAGGGTGATTGCTCCAGTCGCTACGAACAATCGAGGTAACAAATAGGGGGGCCCTGCCCCCAGCCAGGGGGTTGAAAGGGACCATAGAGTGTACTGGACTGTGTGGATTAGGTGGCCTGGCACATCACGACCACAGAAATATAAGGCCCTGGTGGAAACTGGTGCACAGTGCACCCTAATACCCTCGAGTCACCAAGGGACAAAATCGATTTATATTCATGGAGTGACTAGGGGTTCAAAAGAGCTGACTATGTTGGAGGCTGAGATAAGCCTCACAGGTAAAGACTGGCAGAAACACCCTATTGTGACTGGTCCAAGGGCTCCCTGTATACTTTGTATCGATTACCTCAGAATGGGTTATTTTAAGGATCCCAAGGGGTATCGATGGGCCTTTGGAATAGCTGCTGCGGACATGGAAGCTGTTAAGCAGTTGTCTGTTTTGCCTGGCCTGTCAGAAGAGCCGTCTGTTGTGGGGCTGCTACGTGTGAAAGAGCAGCAGTTTCCAATTGCTACAAAGACGGTGCACAGACGGCAGTATCACAAAAATAGGGATTCCTTGCTCCTCATTCATGAGTTAATTTGTCAACTGGAGAGTCAGGGAGTGATTAGTAAAACTCACTCACCTTTTAACAGCCCCATATGGCCGGTGCATAAAGCCAGTGGAGAATGGCGGCTGACGGTAGACTACCGTGGCCTGAATGAAGTCACACCCCCACTGAGTGCTGCTGTGCCAGATATGTTATAACTCCAGTATGAACTGGAATCAAAAGCAGCTAAATGGTATGCCACTATTTACATTGCCAATGCCTTCTTTTCCATTCCTTTGGCCATAGAATGCAGGCCACAGTTTGCCTTCACCTGGAGAGGCATTCAGTATACCTGGAACCGTTTGCCCCAGGGGTGGAAACACAGTCCCACCACTTCCCATGGGTTGATCCAGATTGCACTGGAACAGGGCAGTGCTCCTGAGCACTTACAGTACATTGATGACATCATTGTGTGGGGCGATACAGCAAGGGAAGTTTTTGATAAGGGAGAACAAATAATCCAAATCCTTCTACGTGCTGGCTTCGCAATTAAGCAACATAAAGTGAAAGGACCTCCTCAGGAAATTCAATTCCAAGGAATAAAGTGGCAAGATGGACGTTGTCACATTCCAGCAGATGTGATCGACAAAATCGCTGCTATGTCTCCACCCACTAGCAAGAAAGAGACACAGTCTTTTCTGGGCGTAGTGGGCTTTTGGAGGATGCATGTTCCAAACTACAGCCTCATTGTAAGCCCCCTTTATCAGGTGACGCGGAAGAAGAATGATTTTACATGGGGCCCTGAGCAGCAGCAGGCTTTTGAACAGATTAAACAGGAGATAGCCCGTGCCGTGGCCCTGGGGCCAGTACAGACAGAGCAGGATGTAAAGACCATCCTCTACACTGCTGCTGGAGAGAAAGGTCCCACTTGGAGTTTATGGCAAATAGCCTCAGGAGAGACCCAAGGCCGACCCCTGGGATTTTGGAGTCGAGCATACAAGGGGTCTGAAGAGGGCTACACTCCAACTGAGAAGGAGATCTTAGCCGCGTATGAGGGGGTTCGGGCTGCTTCCGAAGTAGTCGGTACTGAGGCGCAACTCCTTCTGGCACCTCGACTGCCAGTACTGAACTGGATGTTTAAATGAAAGGTTCCCTCCACCCATCATGCTACTGATGCCACTTGGAGCAAGTGGATTGCGCTGATTACACAACGAGCACGGATGGGGAACCTCAGTCGTCAAGGAATTTTAGAGGTGGTCATGAAGAACAACAAAACAACCATCAGGTATATTGAGCTGCCAGAATTGAGGTGGCTCAAGTAGACTTGGACTGGCAGAACAAGGGTGAATTATTTCTAGCTCGATCGGCCCATGAGACCTCGGGCCATGAAGGAACGGACGCAACATAACAGTGGGCTAGAGACCGAGGGGTAGACTTAACTATGGACGCTATCGCACAGGTTATTCATGACTGTGAGACATGTGCCATAATTAAACAAGCCAGGAGGATGAAACCTCTCTGGGGGGAGGGCGATGGCAAAAGTATAAATATGGGGAGGCGTGGCACATTGATTATATCACCTTACCACGATCTCGCAATGAGATGGGGATGTTCAATGTGTACCACAAGGGAATTTGATGTTGGGGGAGTGCAGTCAATAATTTCATGTGTATATATGTATATAGACCTATACGTGTAATGCATTTTTTATGTATTGTTTATTTGTATATATATATATATATATATATATGTATTTTTAAGCATGATGTAGTGATGTAGAATAAGGGGTGGAATGTCATGGTTTTGTAATTTTTGCTATTGGTATTCCACATCATAACATCATGTGGAGCACAGAGAAGAAGAACTACACATCCCAGGGGACCTCGCGGTCAGAGAGGAAAATACGTCACGGAAGCGACGCTCGCTCTCTCTCTCTCTCTCACTGCCTGGCAGCGAGTGTGGGTGTGCTTCCAAGCCGCCTTCAATTTCAAAGTAGGCTTCTCGGTCTTCGGAAACCTCTCTTTCTCTCTCTCTCTTATTTCACTTGATTTATTAGCTTCAATTTCAATTAGATTGTATTATAGTAAAATAAGTTTTACCCCTTAGATCGTTGCCGCTGCTCTGTTTGTTTCCTTGAGCCCAGCTCCCATCTCCCTACCCCTTTCCCTTTTTCCCTTCCCCTTTGTCAGGGGCCGGGGGCCCACGGGCCTACTGCCCCCCCTGTCACGGACACAGATTGATCTAGATAACTCCGTGACTCCTTCACTGCCTCATAAGGCAGGGATTCCCACTGGGGGGGCTGATTTGTATGATACAACACAGGAAAGGCTTGAACCGTGTCAGCATCACCATGTAATATTGCTTCTTTTCTTCACTGCTTCTTCACTGCTTTGTGTTTTCGTGGAAACACACGAGTGTGGTCATGAGGTTACCAGGGTTCCTGCCACTCACAAGGGGACCAAGCTCAGGTGTCTTTACACTAATGCACGCAGCATGGGTAATAAACAAGAGGAGCTGGAGACCATTGTGTGTTCGGAAAGTTATGATATAATTGCCATCACGGAAACGTGGTGGAACGACTCCCACAGCTGGAGTGCAGTGACGGAGGGCTACCGGCTTTTCAACAGAGACAGGCTGGGTAGGAAAGGCAGTGGTGTAGCTCTCTATGTAAAAAAGACGGTGAATGTGTGGAAATTAATAATGTTGATGATAGGGTTGAGAGCATATGGATCAGAATAAAAGCAAAGGCCAACAAGACTGACGTTATTGTGGGAGTCTGCTACAGGCCACCCACCCAGGATGAAAAGGTGGATGAGATGCTTTATAAACAGTTGAGTGAGGTCTCTAGGTCACTCCCCCTTGTTCTGGTGCGGGACTTCAACTTCCCAGACATCTGCTGGAATTATAATACAGCAGATAGGGAACAGTCCTGGAGGTTCCTAAGGTGTGTGGGAGATAACTTCCTGACACAGCTGGTGAGGGAGCCGATGACGGGAAGCAAAATCCTGGACTTGCTGTTTGTTAAAAGAGAAGGTCTGGTGGGGGATGTAAAGGTTGGAGGCTGTCTGGGTCAAAGTGACCATGAGATGCTAGATTTCTCTATCCTTGTCGAACCACGAAGGGGAGTCAACAGAACTGCCACCTTGGACTTCCGGAGGGCACACTTAAACCTCTTTAGGACCATGGTTGAGAGGGTCCCTTGGGAGGTAGTTTTGGAGAGCGTGGGAGCCCAGGAAGGCTGGGAATATTTTAAGGAAATTGTTTTAAAGGTGCAGGACCTGACCATCCCCATGTCACGGAAGACGAGCCGACAGGCAAGGAGGCCGGGCTGGCTGAACAGAGACCTTTGGCTGGAACTCAAGAACAAATGGAAAGTTTATGGTCTCTAGAAGAGTGGGCAAGCTACTTATCATGATTACAGGTATGTAGTGAAGCTATGCAGGGAGAAAATTAGAAAAGCCAAAGCGCAGCTGGAACTGAGCTTGAGTGAGAGAGAGCACGTCGTTTCCGTGACGTATTTTCCTCTTTGACTGCAAGGTCCTCTGGGACGTGTAGTTCTTCATCTCTGCGCTCCACATGATGCTATGATGTGGAAAACCAATAGCAAAAATTACAAAACCATGACATTCCACCCCTTATTCTACATCACTACATCAAGCTTAATATATATATATATATACAAATATACAATACTTAAAAATGCATTACACACACGGGTCTATATACATATATATACATGGAATTACTGACTGCACTCCCCCAACATCAAATTTCCTTGTGGTACACACTGAACATCCTCATCTTTCTGCATCACCCACCAAGTGCACCCAGGTACCTGGGCAAAAGCAGTTCCACGGAGAGATTTGCCCTTTCCAGAGGCTGGAAGGACCCACACTGCTTTCCCCTACATGTTCTTTACATGTACAACAGGGACCATATCTCCCTCTACAGAATGTACGGGGCTGGATTGGGTAGGACCATCACGATTGACAGATCCTCAAGTATTGACCAACCAGGTGGCTTCTGCCAAATGCTTCTCCCAGTGCTTAAATGTTCCACCACCCATTGCCTTCAACATAGTTTTCAACAACCCATTGTATCGTTCAATTTTACCAGAAGCTGGTGCATGATAGGGGATATGATAAATCCACTCAATGCCATGATCTTTGGCCCAAGTATTTATAAGGGAATTTTTGAAATGTGTCCCATTATCAGACTCAATTCTTTCTGGGGTGCCATGTCGCCACAGGACTTGTTTCTCAAGACCCAATATGGTGTTTCGGGCTGTAGCATGGGGTACTGCGTATGTTTCAAGCCACCCAGTGGTTGCCTCCACCATGGTAAGCACATAACGCTTACCACTGCGAGATCGTGGCAAGGTGATATAATCAACCTGCCACGCCTCCCCATATTTATACTTTTGCCATCGCCCTTCCCCCCAGAGAGGTTTCATCCTCTTGGCTTGTTTAATTATGGCACACGTCTCACAGTCATGAATAACCTGTGCAATAGCGTCCATAGTTAAGTCCACCCCTCGGTCTCTAGCCCACTTATATGTTGCGTCCCTTCCCTGATGGCCCGAGGTCTCATTGGCCCATCGAGCTAGAAATAATTCACCCTTGTTCTGCCAGTTCAAGTCTATTGGAGCCACCTCAATTCTGGCAGCTCGATCTACCTGATGGTTGTTCTGTTGTTCTTCAGTAGCCCGACTCTTGGGCACATGAGCATCTACATGACGCACCTTTATAACCATATCTTTTGTTCAGGCAGCAATGTCTTTCCACAGTTCAGCTGCCCAAATAGGTTTACCCCTCCGCTGCCAGTTATTTTGCTCCCACTGCTGCAACCACCCCCATAAGGCATTTGCCACCAACCATGAGTCAGTATAAAGATAAAGCATTGGCCACCTCTCCCTTTCAGCAACATCTAAGGCCAGCTGGACAGCCTTTACCTCTGCAAACTGACTTGATTCTCCTTTTCCTTCAGTGGCCTCTGCAACCTGTCATGTGGGGCTCCACACAGCAGCTTTCCATCTGCGATGCTTCCCCACAATACGACATGATCCATCAGTGAACAGGGCATATTTCTTCTCATTTTCTGGTAGTTCATTGTATGGTGGGGCCTCTTTAGCACGTGACACCTCTTCTGCTGGTGATGTTCCAAACTTTTTACCTTCAGGCCAGTCCATGATCACCTCTAAAATTCCCGGACGACTGAGGTTAAATACAAGATTGTGATCCTCCATGGAGGACCATCAAAATTACATTTGCGAACTGGATATAAGAAGCAATATATGAAGGTTCATTTGAAAGCCCAGATAAGGTAAGATTTTCAGCAGGTATGAGAGACTTGATCCTACAACAGGTCCCTTCCCATGTATATGGGACTCTAGTATTTATACTGAATCCCCTGGTGGCCTCAGAGTCTGTGGTCCAACAGGCTACCCTATTAGCGGCTGATTTGGGGGAGAGAATGCCTGCGGACCAGGCGCAATATTCGAGCATTAGAAGAAGCAGAAGTACTCCTAGTAATCAAAACTAAGAAGCCAGTTGCATGAAATCCTCAATCGGGGCTCTAAAGGGTTTCCTGGAGGCAAATTTTTAACCGTCTTATCCAGGCTGGGGTCCAATTCACTGAAATTCATTGCCAGCCCAATCACATCCTCCTTCAGCTTTGGAGACAACTGAAGGATAATCAGAAATTTCAGAATTAGCCTAAAAAAAAATGAGGGTAAGAGTTATAAATAGAGTATCAACAACAACATGAAACCTAGAGTATTTCATAATCCCCAATAGGAAAAAGAAGCCTCTGCAACCTGTTGTGTGGGGCTCCACACAGCAGCTTTCCATCTGTGATGCTTCCCCACGTTACGACATGATCCATCAGTGAACAGGGCATATTTCTTCTCATTTTCTGGTAGTTCATTGTATGGTGGGGACTCTTTAGCACGTGACACCTCTTCTGCTGGTGATGTTCCAAACTTTTTACCTTCAGGCCAGTCCATGATCACCTCTAAAATTCCCGGACGACTGAGGTTCCCCATCCGTGCTCGTTGTATAATCAGCGCAATCCACTTGCTCCAAGTGGCATCAGTAGCATGATGGGTGGAGGGAACCTTTCCCTTAAACATCCAGTTCAGCACTGGCAGTCGAGGTGCCAGAAGGAGCTGCGTTTCAGTATCAACTACTTCAGAAGCAGCCCGAACCCCCTGATATGCGGCTAAGATCTCCTTCTCAGTTGGAGTGTAGCCCTCTTCAGACCCCTTGTATGCTCGACTCCAAAATCCCAGGGGTCGGCCTCGAGTCTCTCCTGAGGCTCTTTGCCACAAACTCCAAGTGGGACCTTTCTCTCCAGCAGCAGTGTAGAGGATGTTCTTTACGTCCTGCCCAGTCCGTACTGGCCCCAGGGCCACGGCACGGGCTATCTCCTGTTTAATCTGTTCAAAAGCCTGCTGCTGCTCAGGGCCCCATGTAAAATCATTCTTCTTCCGCGTCACCTGATAAAGGGAGCTTACAATGAGGCTGTAGTTTGGAACATGCATTCTCCAAAAGCCCACTACGCCCAGAAAAGACTGTGTCTCTTTCTTGCTAGTGGGTGGAGACATAGCAGCGATTTTGTCGATCATACCTGCTGGGATGTGACGACGCCCATCTTGCCACTTTATACCTAGGAACTGAATCTCTTGCGCAGGTCCTTTTACTTTGCTTCGCTTTATAGCAAAACCAGCTTGCAGAAGAATTTGGATTATTTGCTCTCCTTTCTTGAAAACTTCTGCTGTATCGCCCCACACAATATCATCAATGTACTGCAGGTGCTCAGGCGCACCACCCTGTTCCAGTACAGTTTGGACCAACCCATGGCAAATGGTTGGGCTGTGTTTCCACCCCTGGGGCAAACGGTTCCAAGTATACTGAACGCCCCTCCAGGTGAAGGCAAACTGTGGCCTACAGTCTGTGGCCAAAGGAATGGAGAAGAAGGCGTTAGCAATGTCAATGGTGGCATACCATTTGGCTGCTTTTGACTCCAGCTCATACTGGAGTTCCAACATGTCCGGCACAGCAGCACTCAGTGGGGGTGTGACCTCATTCAGGCCACGGTAGTCTACTGTCAGCCTCCATTCTCCACTGGCTTTGCGCACTGGCCATATGGGGCTGTTAAAAGGTGAGCGAGTTTTGCTTATCACCCCCTGATTCTCCAGCTGGCGAATCAACTCATGAATGGGGAGCAAGGAATCCCTGTTGGTGTGGCACTGCCGTCTGTTCACCGTCTTTGTAGCAATCGGTACCTGCTGCTCTTTCACTCGTAGCAGCCCCACAACAGATGGGTCTTCCGATAGGCCAGGCAAAACAGACAACTGCTTAATGTTGTCTGTATCTACAGCAGCTATTCCAAAGGCCCATCGATACCCCTTAGGATCCTTGAAATGCCCCCTTCTTAAGTAATCGATACCAAGTATGCATGGAGCCCCTGGGCCAGTCACAATCGGATGTTTTTGCCAGTCTTTACCAGTGAGGCTTATTTCAGCCTCCAACACAGTCAATTCTTGAGAGCCCCCAGTCACTCCAGAAATATGGATTGATTCTGTCCCTTCATGACTCGAGGGCATTAGAGTGCACTGTGCACCGGTATCCACCAGTGCCTTATATTTCTGTGGTTCTGATGTGCCAGGCCACCGAATCCACACAGTCCAATAAACTCTATTATCCCTCTCCCTCCCCTGACTGAGGGCAGGGCCCCTCTATTCATTACCTGTGGTAACTGGAGCAGATGTACTGGCTATGGATCTCTTTTGTAATTCTCTCACCCGTGCTCGTAGTAGTGGAGTGGCTTGGTCATGCCACTTCCTCATATCTTCTCCATGGTCACGTAGGTAACGCCACAAGGCAATACGCAATGTAGTCTTACTGTTGTTCCTTGCTTGAGCTGGAAAGCGTTTGCGTTTAATAGCTGAAATTTTTGATGATACAGGTGAGGAGGAGGGTTCATCACCTTTAATTAACTGGATCTGAGTTTTCATTAGTTTGATCAGCTCCTTCATTAGACTCCCTTGATGATCCTGATCTTCATCAATTGTTTCTGATACTACTACAGGATCATCACGATTAACCAATAGAGACGTTTGCTCTTCCATTTCATTCAGTCTGTCCGTTACTTCTGAGATGGCTGAAATGGAGACGTGAGTTGGAGGTAACTGTTGTTCAAAGTTTTGAAGAGTAAGAACCAATCCAAAAACTAGGGGTCTTCTCTGTTGTTCCTCGTACCTTTGAAATGTTGCTGCTAGTGTAACGGCGTACCTCTCTGGTGCTGTCTTGGTGAGTTTCTGCCATATATCAGGCGTTGTCCTCACTCTCTCAGGATCATGGTCTTGGCGAGGATCGGCAGGATCAAAATTAGGGTTATACAACATTTCCACCACAGCTATTTCCCTCAAATACTGGATACCTTTTTCAATTGTATCCCACTTTTTCATCACAGGCTTTAGACCGTCCTTGAAGGGAAGCTTTTCCCTCACAGCTACTAACATTCGCTCCCAGAGGGTGGCAGCCCCATCCAAGCATCTACTGATCCCTCTATCAATAGTTGGGTCTCTGGCAATGCCTTCTAATTGGCGAGCTTCATTCTCATCTAGAGACAAGCTGCTGGCCCCGCTGTCCCAACAGCGAAGCAACCAGGTAACAAGAGATTCACTGTGGTGCCGTGTAAACTCCTTTCTTGAGCCTTGGATTTCAGACATCTTCAGAGGTCGACGAACAGTAATCGAGACTTCCTCCTCATCACTCTCCTCCTCACGCCTCTTAGTTTTTCCTTTTGCCATTTTCGGTACTGAGAGAGGCAGCTCGCTTGGACCTTCCGCTGCCTCCTCCTCCACTTCTTTTTTCCGTTCTAGACGTGAGGACACCCGTTTCCATTTCTTGCCTTCCACAGGGGCAACTGACATTTTTACTGGTGCCTCCTGTGACTGATCAGATTTGACTTGAGGATTTCCCCCTTTGGCTTGAACCTCAGCTTGGAAACTCTCTCTTTCCAGAATAGTATTATATAGAGCACGGTAAGCACAAGCCAAGCCCCAAATAAGTCGTACCTCCTTAGATCTATCTAAGCTGCACCATCCCTGACTCAAATACTAGCTTAGTTTCTCGGGATCCCACAGGTGTTCAAGAGTGAAATCCCATGACATTGCCGGCCCCCACGCGTCTATGATTTTTCCTAAACCTCTCCATATTCCCTGCCAGTCAGCATTCTCTGGTTTTGGAGGAGACTTCTGCATAGAACGAATGTATTGGAGTACATTCAGGGAGATTGATAACATGCACATGGATATGAGCACGAGTATGAGTACTAACTCGGCTTTCGAAAAGCGTGTGGCAAACCGAAAAGACAGCCCAGAAACCGGATTGAACATCGTGTTGTTTGTAAAATTGGCTATTCCGTCTGGGATGTAGTTGTTTGTAAAATTAGCTATTCCATCTGGGATGTAAGTGTCAAAATCCAAATTATACCACATTGAATATAAGTACCAGGCAGGTGTCTCCATCAGTGCCCTTATTTGGTTATATACGAACACAATTCCACAACAGTAAATCATGACATTAATAATCGGCCAATACGTTGAGAAGATCATAACTGTTTTCAATCCCTTAAACAGAGCAGCTATAATGAAGAGTGGATTCATAGCTGGTAGGTGCTAAGAAAGGAAAAAAAAAAAACAAAAACAACCAAAGAACCAAAACAGAAGACACTCTGTACAGTGTCCAGAGTTTGGCAGACTGCCCAGACTACAATCTAATCTATGAAGGTCAGGTAGCAATGCTTCTGCAGTCTCTGGCTTAAAGAAATCCTGGTGTTTTTTGCTTCTTCCCTACTAACTAACTTTTAACTAATGTTAAAAGCTTTAAAATTGTGCCCGCATTCTTCACCAAAATCTGTCACGGAGTTATCTAGATCAATCTGTGTTCGTGATAGGGGGGGGCAGTAGGCCCGTGGGCCCCCGGCCCCTGACAAAGGGGAAGGGAAAAAAGGAAAGGGGTAGGGAGATGGGAGCTGGGCTCAAGGAAACAAACAGAGCAGCGGCAACGATCTAAGGAGTAAAACTTATTTTACTATAATACAATCTAATTGAAATTGAGGCTAATAAATCAAGTGAAATAAGAGAGAGAGAAAGAGAGGTTTCCGAAGACCGAGAAGCCTACTTTGAAATTGAAGGCGCCGCGGCTTGGAAGCACACCCACACTTGCTGCCAGGCAGTGAGAGAGAGAGAGCGAGCGTCGCTTCCGTGACGTATTTTCCTCTCTGACCGCGAGGTCCCCTGGGGTGTGTAGTACTTCTTCTCTGTGCTCCACATGATGTTATGATGTGGAATACCAATAGCAAAAATTACAAAACCATGACAGAATGAGCTAAGGAAGTTGGCGAGAGATTATGGAATTCAGTCTGCCTTTACATACTATCTTTTGGTTGCAATCGATGACAGTTATGTTATGACCCCTCATGATTGAAAAATTTTGTTACAAACGATCCTGTCTCCCATGCAATACACTGTTTATGACTGAATACAAAGAACAGGCTACCATCCAGGCTATGGATAATATGAATAACTTAAATCGTGTTGGCATGGAGGAACTCATGGGGGAAGGGGTCCGGGCAACACCTCAGGCCCAGGCACAGATGGATAGGCAATGCCTTGAACAAGTTAAGACTTTGGTGTTGCGTCCTACCCATCGGATACCTGATATTAATTTGTCTAATGCCTCATTTACATCAATTAAGCAGGAGGCTGCCGAGCCCTACATTAAATTTCTTGACCGTTTACAAAATACGCTAGCAAGACAAGTAGAAAATCAAGCTGCCCGGGATGCTTTGCTTAAGCAATTAGCAGTAGAAAATGCAAATGCGGACTGTCAAAAGGTTTTACAATCCTTAAAGAATGCAGATCCATCCGTTACTGACATGATTAAAGCCTGTCAAAATGTAGGCATGGAAAGTCATAAAATGGCCTTGCTAGCAGACATACTGGCAACCTGACTCGATGCAGGGACAGCTCAAAGAATGAAGTGTTACAATTGTAGAGAACCTGGTCATGTACAAAGGGACGGTAAAAAGCGGAAGTGATCAAACAAAAATGCTTATGCTATTTGTCGTTACCGACAACTGACCCCAGGCCGGACCCTGTCTGGAATGGACCCTGTCCGGAGAGAGACTGTAGTGGAATTCCAGGGTCACATCCTGAACCAATGGGTGAGTTGGGAGGGTACGTGAGTGCCTGGAGCAGTGGGGGGGTCTGGAGCCACCCTACTTCCATGCAATCTGAGAGGGGTGAGTTAATTCCTTTTGATATATTTTCCTATAGCACCTATTTCTCAAATTAAGGCTCTATCATTGCCCTCATCTGACCTACATTTTGGCGAGCCAGGCAACCAAATAACTTTAAAGGTACCCAATTATAAGCCCACTAAAATAAATTCCAAGACATTTTTGAACAATATCATGGGATGGTTTGCATGGGAAAAGACTAGCCCTATGAGTGAAGTTTTGCCAGGGCACATTCCGGGATTCCTAGGATCCCCATATCACGGGATTGCTTGTATTGTTGAAAAATAAGGCCCTCTGCGGGGCAGAGGAAATGTTCAGGAGTCCCCAGCCCACCTGGCTGAGTATTTCAATAGTCTATACAAAAATGTACTCATTACTCAAGAACAACAGTTAGCTGCCTCCGTGGTGGCGTGGCCACTGCTGATGGCCTTGAACCGGCTAAATATAACTGAAGCAGCTCTCACTGATGAAAATCAACTATTGCATGACTGTATTGAAGAACTGGAAAGACAGGTCGCAATTTTGAGAGGGAAAAAACCTAATCCTATCATTCCCCTACATAAAATCTGGAATATCTCTCTAGAAGTTACTGGGGACCCTGTACAAGAGAATCCACAGAATCTGGACTCTGTAAATGAAAGCACTAAAAGGTCGGATCTTGAGGCCCCACTAGAGCTAGATCCCTTTGACATCCGACCAGCTGTAACTTAAAAAACAACAACAACAAAAAACACACATGAAAGACCAGCAGGGCTCCTCCCTGACCAGTGCCCCCCTGCCCAGAGCATGTAACAGCTTACCCATACGTGGCATCTGAATTAATGGATTTAGTTCAGCAGTTTAGACAAAAACTGAGAGAGAGCGTGCCAGCGTGGCTGCTCTGATTGTATGACATGGGAGTAGAGAGTGTTGTGGTGAATGAACCAGAAATTTCAAAACTGGCATCCGTTACCACTCACCCTGTGCTCAGGCAAAGACTATATGTAACTGTCCAACATAATGATGAAAATCATTCCTTGATTACACGGTTAATGGCCGCACATCCTCTACGGAGGACTTGCAAAACTATATTCGAGAATTAGGCATGAAGGAGGCAATCTAAGAGGAGGATTTTGAGAGCCCAGACATGATGAAATTTTCAGCAGGACTGAGGGACTTCATCCTGCAGCAAGCTCCACCACATCAGTTTGGTACTTTGGAATCCTTACTGAATCCCCTAGTGGCCTCAGAGGCTGTAATACAACAGGCTACCCAATTGGTGGCAGATCTGGGGGGAGACAAAGCACCTATGGGACAGGCGCAGTGTCCAAATGGTGGTGGAAAAGTCAGAGATCCATCCACCACCACGACCTAGGAGACCTGCCCCTAAGGTAATTCAATCTGGACCCATCAGGGTCTCAAGAAAACAAATGTTCAATGAATTGATTAGAGCAGGAGTTCAATTTCAAAAGATTGACGGGCAGCCTAATCAGGTCTTATTACAACTATGGAAACAGTTACTGAAAAGTCAGAGATTCCAACGTTCGCCCGAAAGGGAGGGAGTTAGACTCATAGGATGAATTCCACAAAACACGTGGAATCTAGAAGACTTCATAGTCCCATTGAAAAAAAATAAACCTCCTCAGGTGGCCCAGGAAGCCACAGTTGAGCCGTCAGAGGAAAAAGACTTGGGATTGCAGAGCTGATGATGTGACAGAGAAGCCAAAATTACCCAAGAATAGGGTCTCTAGAGGGGACCAGAGACTTTATGTCGAACTAACGATTCATTGGTTTTGAAAAAATGTGCAGTGGGTTATGGCATTAGTAGATACTGGGGCAGAAACATCAAATATATGGTGACCCAAACCAATTTTCAGGCACTAAGGCAATGATAGGTGGGTTCAGGGGGCAGATGATCCCCGTAACCCAAACATGGTTGAAACTGGGGGTTGGGCGTCTACCACCCCTGGAGTACAAGGTGTCTATTGCCCCAATTCCAGAGTACATATTGGGGATAAACATCCTGTCAGGTCTGAATCTCCAAAACACTGTGGGAGTGTCATGGTTTTGTAATTTTTGCTATTGGTATTCCACATCATAACATCATGTGGAGCACAGAGAAGAAGTACTACACATCCCAGGGGACCTCGCGGTCAGAGAGGAAAATACGTCACGGAAGCGACGCTGGCACTCTCTCTCTCTCACTGCCTGGCAGCGAGTGTGGGTGTGCTTCCAAGCCGCGGCGCCTTCAATTTCAAAGTAGGCTTCTCGGTCTTCGGAAACCTCTTTTTCTCTCTCTCTTATTTCACTTGATTTATTAGCCTCAATTCCAATTAGATTGTATTATAGTAAAATAAGTTTTACTCCTTAGATCGTTGCCGCTGCTCTGTTTGTTTCCTTGAGCCCAGCTCCCATCTCCCTACCCCTTTCCCTTTTTTCCCTTCCCCTTTGTCAGGGGCCGGGGGCCCACGGGCCTACTGCCCCCCCCTGTCACGGACACAGATTGATCTAGATAACCCCGTGACAGATTTTGGTGGAGAAGGCGGGCACAACTTTAAAGCTTTTAACAGTAGTTAAAAGTTAGTTAGTAGGGAAGAAGCAAAAAACACCAGGATTTCTTTAAGCCAGAGACTGCAGAAGCATTGCTACCTGACCTTCATAGATTAGATTGTAGTCTGGGCAGTCTGCCAAACTCTGGACACTGTACAGAGTGTCTTCTGTTTTGGTTCTTTGGTTGTTTTTGTTTTTTTTTCCTTTCTTAGCAGCTACCAGCTATGAATCCACTCTTCATTATAGCTGCTCTGTTTAAGGGATTGAAAACAGTTATGATCCTCTCAACGTATTGGCCGATTATTAATGTCATGCTTTCTTGTTGTGGAATTGTGTTCGTATATAACCAAATAAGGGCACTGATGGAGACACCTGCCTGGTACTTATATTCAATGTGGTATAATTTGGATTTTGACACTTACATCCCAGATGGAATAGCTAATTTTACAAACAACTACATCCCAGACGGAATAGCCAATTTTACAAACAACACGATGTTCAATCCGGTTTCTGGGCTGTCTTTTCGGTTTGCCACACGCTTTTCGAAAGCCGAGTTAGTACTCATACTCGTGCTCATACCCATGTGCATGTTATCAATCGCCCTGAATGTACTCCAATACATTCGTTCTATGCAGAAGTCTCCTCCAAAACCAGAGAATGCTGACTGGCAGGGAATATGGAGAGGTTTAGGAAAAATCTTAGAAGCGTGGGGGCCGGCAATGTCATGGGATTTCACTCTTGAACACCTGTGGGATCCCGAGAAACTAAGCCAGTATTTGAGTCAGGGATGGTGCAGCTTAGATAGATCTAAGGAGGTACGACTTATTTGGGGCTTGGCTTGTGCTTACCGTGCTCTATATAATACTATTCTGGAAAGAGAGAGTTTCCGAGCTGAGGTTCAAGCCAAAGGGGGAAATCCTCAAGTCAAATCTGATCAGTCACAGGAGGCACCAGTAAAAATGTCAGTTGCCCCTGTGGAAGGCAAGAAATGGAAACGGGTGTCCTCACGTCTAGAACGGAAAAAAGAAGCGGAGGAGGAGGCAGCGGAAGGTCCAAGCGAGGTGCCTTTCTCAGTACCGAAAATGACAAAAGGAAAAACTAAGAGGCGTGAGGAGGAGAGTGATGAGGAGGAAGTCTCGATTACTGTTCGTCGACCTCTGAAGATGTCTGAAATCCAAGGCTCAAGAAAGGAGTTTACACGGCGCCAGAATGAATCTCTTGTTACCTGGTTGCTTCGCTGTTGGGACAGCGGGGCCAGCAGCTTGTCTCTAGATGAGAATGAAGCTCGCCAATTAGGAGGCATTGCCAGAGACCCAACTATTGATAGAGGGATCAGTAGATGCTTGGATGGGGCTGCCACCCTCTGGGAGCGAATGTTAGTAGCTGTGAGGGAAAAGCTTCCCTTCAAGGACGGTCTAAAGCCTGTGATGAAAAAGTGGGATACAATTGAAAAAGGTATCCAGTATTTGAGGGAAATAGCTGTGGTGGAAATGTTGTATAACCCTAATTTTGATCCTGCCGATCCTCGCCAAGACCATGATCCTGAGAGAGTGAGGACAACACCTGATATATGGCAGAAACTCACCAAGACAGCACCAGAGAGGTACGCCGTTACACTAGCAGCAACATTTCAAAGGTACGAGGAACAACAGAGAAGACCCCTAGTTTTTGAATTGGTTCTTACTCTTCAAAACTTTGAACAACAGTTACCTCCAACTCACGTCTCCATTTCAGCCATCTCAGAAGTAACGGACAGACTGAATGAAATGGAAGAGCAAATGTCTCTATTGGTTAATCGTGATGATCCTGTAGTAGTATCAGAAACGACTGATGAAGATCAGGATCATCAAGGGAGTCTAATGAAGGAGCTGATCAAACTAATGAAAACTCAGATCCAGTTAATTAAAGGTGATGAACCCTCCTCCTCACCTGTATCATCAAAAATTTCAGCTATTAAACGCAAACGTTTTCCAGCTCAAGCAAGGAACAACAGTAAGACTACATCGCGTATTGCCTTGTGGCGTTACCTACGTGACCATGGAGAAGATATGAGGAAGTGGCATGACCAAGCCACTCCAGTACTACGAGCACGGGTGACAGAATTACAAAACAGATCCATTGCCAGTACATCTGCTCCAGTTACCACAGGTAATGAATAGAGGGGCCCTGCCCTCAGTCAGGGGAGGGAGAGGGATAATAGAGTTTATTGGACTGTGTGGATTCGGTGGCCTGGCACATCAGAACCACAGAAATATAAGGCACTGGTGGATACCGGTGCACAGTGCACTCTAATGCCCTCGAGTCATGAAGGGACAGAATCAATCCATATTTCTGGAGTGACTGGGGGCTCTCAAGAATTGACTGTGTTGGAGGCTGAAATAAGCCTCACTGGTAAAGACTGGCAAAAACATCCGATTGTGACTGGCCCAGGGGCTCCATGCATACTTGGTATCGATTACTTAAGAAGGGGGCATTTCAAGGATCCTAAGGGGTATCGATGGGCCTTTGGAATAGCTGCTGTAGATACAGACAACATTAAGCAGTTGTCTGTTTTGCCTGGCCTATCGGAAGACCCATCTGTTGTGGGGCTGCTACGAGTGAAAGAGCAGCAGGTACCGATTGCTACAAAGACTGTGCACAGACGGCAGTACCGCACCAACAGGGATTCCTTGCTCCCCATTCATGAGTTGATTCGCCAGCTGGAGAATCAGGGGGTGATAAGCAAAACTCGCTCACCTTTTAACAGCCCCATATGGCCAGTGCGCAAAGCCAGTGGAGAATGGAGGCTGACAGTAGACTACCGTGGCCTGAATGAGGTCACACCCCCACTGAGTGCTGCTGTGCCGGACATGTTGGAACTCCAGTATGAGCTGGAGTCAAAAGCAGCCAAATGGTATGCCACCATTGACATTGCTAACGCCTTCTTCTCCATTCCTTTGGCCACAGACTGTAGGCCACAGTTTGCCTTCACCTGGAGGGGCGTTCAGTATACTTGGAACCGTTTGCCCCAGGGGTGGAAACACAGCCCAACCATTTGCCATGGGTTGGTCCAAACTGTACTGGAACAGGGTGGTGCGCCTGAGCACCTGCAGTACATTGATGATATCATTGTGTGGGGCGATACAGCAGAAGAAGTTTTCAAGAAAGGAGAGCAAATAATCCAAATTCTTCTGCAAGCTGGTTTTGCTATAAAGCGAAGCAAGGTAAAAGGACCTGCCCAAGAGATTCAGTTCCTAGGTATAAAGTGGCAAGATGGGCGTTGTCACATCCCAGCAGATGTGATCGACAAAATCGCTGCTATGTCTCCGCCCACTAGCAAGAAAGAGACACAGTCTTTTCTGGGCGTAGTGGGCTTTTGGAGAATGCATGTTCCAAACTACAGCCTCATTGTAAGCCCCCTTTATCAGGTGACGCGGAAGAAGAATGATTTTACATGGGGCCCTGAGCAGCAGCAGGCTTTTGAACAGATTAAACAGGAGATAGCCCGTGCCGTGGCCCTGGGGCCAGTACGGACGGGACAGGATGTAAAGAACATCCTCTACACTGCTGCTGGTGAGAAAGGTCCCGCTTGGAGTTTGTGGCAAAGAGCCTCAGGAGAGACTCGAGGCCGACCCCTGGGATTTTGGAGTCGAGCATACAAGGGGTCTGAAGAGGGCTACACTCCCACTGAGAAGGAGATCTTAGCCGCATATGAGGGGGTTCGGGCTGCTTCCGAAGTAGTCGGTACTGAAACACAGCTCCTTCTGGCACCTCGACTGCCAGTACTGAACTGGATGTTTAAGGGAAAGGTTCCCTCCACCCATCATGCTACTGATGCCACTTGGAGCAAGTGGATTGCACTGATTACACAACGAGCACGGATGGGGAACCTCAGTCGTCCGGGAATTTTAGAGGTGATCATGGACTGGCCTGAAGGTAAAAAGTTTGGAACATCACCAGCAGAAGAAGTGTCACGTGCTAAAGAGGCCCCACCATACAATGAGCTACCAGAAAATGAGAAGAAATATGCCCTGTTCACTGATGGATCGTGTCGTATCGTGGGGAAGCATCGCAGATGGAAAGCTGCTGTGTGGAGCCCCACACGACAGGTTGCAGAGGCCACTGAAGGAAAAGGAGAATCAAGTCAGTTTGCAGAGGTAAAGGCTGTCCAGCTGGCCTTAGATGTTGCTGAACGGGAGAGGTGGCCAATGTTTTATCTTTATACTGACTCATGGATGGTGGCAAATGCCTTATGGGGGTGGTTGCAGCAGTGGGAGCAAAACAACTGGCAGCGGAGGGGTAAACCTATTTGGGCTGCTGAACTGTGGAAAGACATTGCTGCCCGAACAAAAGATATGGTTATAAAGGTGCGTCATGTAGATGCTCATGTGCCCAAGAGTCGGGCTACTGAAGAACAACAGAACAACCATCAGGTAGATCGAGCTGCTAGAATTGAGGTGGCTCCAATAGACTTGGACTGGCAAAACAAGGGTGAATTATTTCTAGCTCGATGGGCCCATGAGACCTCGGGCCATCAGGGAAGGGACGCAACATATAAGTGGGCTAGAGACCGAGGGGTGGACTTAACTATGGACGCTATTGCACAGGTTATTCATGACTGTGAGACATGTGCCATAATTAAACAAACCAAGAGGATGAAACCTCTCTGGGGGGAAGGGCGATGGCAAAAGTATAAATATGGGGAGGCGTGGCAGGTTGATTATATCACCTTGCCACGATCTCGCAGTGGTAAGCGTTATGTGCTTACCATGGTGGAGGCAACCACTGGGTGGCTTGAAACATACGCAGTACCCCATGCTACGGCCCGAAACACCATATTGGGTCTTGAGAAACAAGTCCTGTGGCGACATGGCACCCCAGAAAGAATTGAGTCTGATAATGGGACACATTTCAAAAATTCCCTTGTAAATACTTGGGCCAAAGATCATGGCATTGAGTGGATTTATCATATCCCCTATCATGCACCAGCTTCTGGTAAAATTGAACGATACAATGGGTTGTTTGCCGGGAATAAACCCACTTGGCCAGGTAACCTGCTGATAAGCCTAGGGAAGCACACCAACTCAGCGTGAGTGAACAGCTTCGTTTATTGTCCATACTCTGGGTATTTTATAGATGCAGAATCCGTCACCACGATTACAAGCAACTCCATAAATCACATACCATGGATACAGAGATCAAACAAGCAGAACATACATCAAAAGGCATGCAACCCGCTCCACTAGTTCTAAACAATCAAAGCAGTTCTAAACGGGAACAACAAGTCTTGGTGCTAGGACACTGCACTCCAAACATAATGTCCTCCCTAGCTCCTTAATCACATAGCATTAGAAACCCAAACCAGAATAAACTCCCTGCAATTCCCCCCTTTTTCTTTTATGGGCGCATAGCAAAGTATTCCAAAGAACTATGCCCACCTTGCTCCTTTAGCCATTCTTGAATAATGTCATTTTTGGAAATCGTTGTGTCTAATGTTGGCATGGCTCGAGGGGGATCAATTGCCCTCTGCAAACAGCTATACATGATACGCCCACCAATTACTATCAAAAGAAGAATTAACAACCATCGCAAACCTTCTTTTATCAGGCCGTAGACCCATGAGGAAAGGCCTGGGAAGGTAGAGCGAAACCAATCATCTATAGGGTTATGATCTTTACTTACAGATTGCGTGTGATTCAGGAGCCAGTGGATCTGCTTATGAATGGAGTCACTATGATCAGACAAGTTAAAACAACACATTCCTTCAAAATCAGTACACCCGCGACCCTGCGCTAACAGCAAAAAATCTATAGCTGCTCTATTTTGTAGTACTGCATGTCGCAAACTGTCCATATCTTCCAGCATTTCTTCCAGGATCATAGAGGTAATGTTGCTTTGCTTGACCGTCCAACATGCTAGTCGTTCAATCTGCTTCAGAGCTTGCGTGGCTGCCAGCCCTGGTGCCAAGATGGATGCAAAGATGTTTGCGGTGACCGTCCACAGTTGTACCTCATCACGACATTCTCCAGTCAAAAGTGTCGCCGATCGTTGATCCTTTAGACGGTCATCACCAGATAGCATCCTATTGATGTCCTTCCACTCTGCTCGTCGCGGTGCAAACAAAGTTAGTTTTCCTAGGTAGCAAGGACCTCCTACTATATTTTTGGGCACCCCGGCCCACGCCCTGTCCCCACAGATCAGGAATATACCAGGGGGAAGGGCTTTTGCTGTGTCCTTATTAACTAGGGTCTCCTGATGTAACCTACCAGAGATGTTGATATACCTAAGGCCATAAGCATTGCCTGTACTAAAGTTCCCACCACAATATGTATTGAATGCAAAAGCTTTTTCATTCCGAGGGAATACAGGGGTCCATGATTTACCAAAATAGGGGCTTATACTACCTTGCAGCTTAGGAGATCGTACAGCAAATTTGTCAAAGGTACTTCCTGGACCAAACAAGAGACATTTGATGTCTCCTGAGGCATTACTTGCTGATCGGGATCCTAATAAATCTAACTCCTGAGGATCCCAAGGAAGGGTGTTATTTAGCTGATTAATTAAGCATGCACTACGAGTAGCTGTTTCGCTATAATCACAACTAGTAATATTATATACAAAGTGCTGGAAAGCAGACAAATCATAGTCAGGCCAACCAATTAGACAGGTTCGAAAAGGCTCTCCTGCAGATTTCAGGCTAAGGCAGAAATCTGGGTGGTTTGTTCTATCGGCCCATGTTACCCATACGTTGGCTTCTGAAGGCAACAGCGGCTTCCTGGGTTGGCTCAAGTGGATCAGCCTCATCCACAGGAGGAGAAGATATCTTAGGCCGAGTCCAACGGGCAGGAACCCAAACCGGACCTGCTGAAGTAAGTACACACATGTAACCACGTCCTAGATAGAGGACTGGGGCAGGTCCCATCCATTTACCAGTTTTCATGTCTTTATACATAACCTCCATTTTCTTATCTGCAGAATCTACAGGCTGATCCCGTTGTAGATATGTCTGATGCCGAACTACGGGTGGCACATCATCTTCCCCAAATACACACAAGTGATTTAGAGTAAACAATGTATGCCCCAACTTTTGATCAGGATCTACTATATCATATTTGTCTAGGTACCTTTTGATAACTTGATGGGTTCGTTCAATAATAGCCTGTCCAGTTGGCGAATGAGGGATACCAAAATGATGCTTAATGCCCCATTGCTGACAGAAACGACGCACCCGAGCACTGGTGTAAGCCGGGCCATTGTCCGTTTTTATGATTTCTGGCACTCCCATCACCGCAAAACAGACAGTTAGGTGCCTAACAACATGAAGGGCTCGTTCCCCCGTTTGGGCTGTGGCCCAAATGAACTTACTAAAGGTATCTATAGTAACATGTAAATATTGACGCCGTCCAAAGCTGCGTTCGTGCGTGACATCCATTTGCCATATTTGCAAAGGTTTCAGACCTCGAGGGTTTACCCCTAAACCTAGGCCAGGACCATGATGAGCACACTGGGGACAGGCTCTCACGATAGCTCGCGCATCCGCCAAAGGGATGCCATATTGTCTTTTCAGTCCTCGAGCATTCTGATGGTATAAAGAGTGTGCATGCTGTGCACTATGAAATACATCTTCTGGAAGTGCTATTGATACGAGTTGGTCCGCCTTATTATTGCCTTCTGCTAGACCAACAGACGTTTGATGACTGCGTACGTGAATTATACAATACTGTGCAGTCCGTAAAGCAATAGCTCGATGTAACATACATAGCAATGTAAATAAGCGCTGGTTTTTAATATCACGTATCTGGGCACCCTCTATCCTTTGTACAACTCCTACTACGAACAATGAATCAGATACTAAGTTTATGGGCTGATGCATCCAGTGCGACATGGCCCACACCACAGCTAGTAATTCTAAAGTTTGCAATGAGTCTTCTGTAACAGCATCAAGTATGTGCGATCGCCATTGGCCCGCTTCCTTCCATACTACTGAAGCCTTACGTGATTTCCGTCCCGCATCTGTAAAAACAGTCACTGCATGTTTTAGGGGGGCTTCAGAGCATTTTGGCTGCGGTACCCATTCGACCTGCTTGAAATGTGTTAGCAGAGATGGTTTTAAGGAGGAGACAACGAGAGCTGTAGAAGAAAGTAAACTGTCCGCGAGAATCGGTGAGTTCAACAGATACCAGTCCAGAGTATCCTTTTGTATCGGTAGATAGATACAGGCAGGTTCAGAGCCAGCAATAGCTCGAATTCTAAGTCTACCTTTTCTTACCAGATCAGCGATAGTTTCAATTTTCATTTGCACTGTCTTACGAGGTTGTAGAGGTGGAAAAAGCCATTCCAATATTCGGTTTTCCTGTACAATGGCTCCCATAATCTGCGAGTCTGTAAGATAAATGGCTAGAGACAACGGTACATTAGACAATCGACGAGAGACTGATCTTGCAGCTATCTGCTGCAGTAACTGTTGCACGATTTGCTTCTGCCGAGTTGTCAAAGATACCTTGGTTGCAGGATCTGTACCTTTCAACAATGGGCGTAGCTCATTAAGATCCTTCGAGCTAAACCCAATTACTGGCCGCAACCACTGGATATCACCAAAGAATCGCTGTACATCATTTAAAGTTCGCAACTCACAGTTGACGTTAAGCTTCTGAGGCCGTACAGTCCCTTCTGTAATAACCCATCCCAGGTATTTCCATGGTGCCTCTCGTTGCATCTTTTCTTGTGCTATCTGTAAGCCATTTTTCTGTAACTGGTCCTGTAAAAAAGCTTCTTGCTGCACAGTGAAAGGTTCAGGTTGAGCAAATAGAATGTCATCCATATAATGATAAATAATAGCATGTGACCAAGCTTTCCTAATAGGAGCTAATGCACAGTCTACAAATAACTGGCACAGTGTCGGACTATTCTTCATCCCCTGTGGAAGCACCACCCATTGATATCGTGATGCTGGCATACTTTTATTGATTGCCGGTAAGGTAAAAGCAAAGCGTTCAGAGTCGTCGGGGTGAATCTTGATTGTAAAGAAACAGTCTTTTAAATCGATTATTAGCAGATGCCACGATTCTGGAACCATTGCTGGATTTGGAAGCCCTGGTTGTAGTGCCCCCATTGTTTGCATTTGATTATTAATAGCGCGCAGATCGTGTAGCAACCGATATTTCCCCGATTTTTTCTTAATCACGAAAATAGGAGTATTCCAAGGACTGGTAGAGGGGACTATATGCCCCTGACGCAATTGTTCTTGCACTAACTGGGTGGCAAGCTGCAGGCTTTCCTGCTTTAACGGCCACTGGTCAATCCAAATGGGGTGATCAGAAAGCCACCGCAAACGGATCGGGAAAGCCCATCCAGTGGCCGTCAGGGAAAAGACGAGGGCTCCGAATTAGTAAGAATGAGACCTAACTGGTTCATTACATCCCGACCGACTAGCGCAGAGACACCCGTTGGGAGGGGCATCACCGTGATTCTGCACTGGGCAGAGCGATTTTCCAAAGTAATCCGAATCAGATCAACACTACGAGATACCGGGACAGTCCCGCCAACTCCTTCTACACCTTTTTCAACAGCCTCCGTTGGCCATTGCCGAGGCCAAACATTTGTAGCCACAATAGTGATATCTGCGCCCGTGTCCAACAAGGCACGAAGCGTAACAGTATGCTGTCGAGATGCTAACAAAATCGAAACCACGGGTCTCGCACGTAGCGGTATGGTCAGAAGTGCAAGACCTCCCGTGGATCCAAATCCCTTATCTCCTCTTTTTTCAGGGGAACGCGGAGACATAGCTACGGTTAAATGCGGTAAAGGGATTAGCTGTGCTATGCGTGAATGAGCAGGAATATGTACAGGAGGATAGCATGTATAAACCACAATGTGAATCACCCCGGTATAGTCTTTATCAATAAGCCCTGGCAGTACCATTAACCCTGCCAGGCCAGCAGACGAACGCCCAATAAGTAAGGCACCTACAGGCTGTCCGTTTATAAGCACTGGTGCCCTAACCTCCGATGCGACCTTTTGTGGTCTAGTATCAATCAGAGTAAGATCTACTGCGGTTGCCAGGTCCAAGCCGAGGCTGCCGGAGGTTGCGGGTGAGAGACTGGAGGGGTCAAAGTTGGCAGGGCATTGCTCCCTGTAGTCGCTACTGTTGTCGTCGCGCGGCGACTCGCGCTCTGTTTGCCGTTTCCCGACCGACATACTGTCGTATTATGTGTACCTGCTTGGCAATTTTCACACCAGACCTTAGATCGACACTCTCGACGAAAATGCCCCAATTTGCCACATCGGAAACACCGCTGCTTGCCTTTGCTAGAATTAACTTGCTTTTTATTATTATTGCCTTGAAGGAGTGGAGTAAATGCAGCAAAGGCTCGATCTTGCGCGGAAGCCAATTTGTCACCCAGAATCTCCCCTAATGCTTGCATAGCATTTACCAGCATTGCCTGAGTTGCTGTAGGGACACGGTTCAATCGTTCTAGCATTTCCTCTAAACTGGCATTTAGAGGTAATGTGGCTAAGATTGATTTTGTGGTCGGGTTACTATTCTCCAGAACACACTGCCGCAATAAAGGGGAACGCATCCACTCCGGGATATCTGCATGCGACAAAGCCTCAGTCAGCTTGTCTATAAAACTGGCAAAAGTCTCATCTCTTCCCTGTTTAATGGACAAATATGATGGCGCTGGCTTGGAGGTCTTAACCATATTATATGCGTCTCGGGCTAGGTTCATACTTTCCATGCATATATCAGGTCCCATCTGAACTTGAAGTTCAGGACGGGAAAACATGTTGCTGCCAGTCAACTGGTCTACCGTAACCTGAAACAGTGGGTCATGCATGTCCCGAGGAAGGTGCGCAGACAACTCACACAAGCGCCTCCAATGCGACTGCCAAAGCAGCTGCTCAGACGGCTTCATAATCATTCGCATTACTGTTTTAATGTCCTCTGGAACCAAGACACTACTGGACCATATATAGGTCAATAGTTGTCGAGCCGGCTCACTATGCAACCCATGCTCCGCTACCGTAGCTCGCAGCTGAAATAACATTTTCCAGCCTATCGGAACATGCACTCCGTGAGCTTCACCATCCGGCCCTGGGTCATAGCGAATTGGAAAAGCCTGACCCACAATTTCCACTATCTCCATCTCCCCATTCCGTGCAGCTTGCTCTGCCACCTCAGGCCAGTTTAATCGCGTAACTCGTCGACCCGAGGGGGTAATCGCACCTTGGTTCCGAGCCGAACCTGCCCGTTTCGCAGCCGCCTCTGCCACTGCCGCCGCGGGGGCAAACGAGGGGGCAGGAGGTGGATCACCATTTCCCTCCTCCTCAGGGAATAGATCGGGCTCGGAATCAGAATCTGCTGCCAACGGAGCAGTGGGCAGAGTATGGTTACCCAACTTGACCGGCACAGGAATTCCCATAGATGGGTGGGGGGGATCCTGAATATTTCCCGACGATGTTCCCACCCCCAATTGCTGCACCGCCTGACCAGCCATTGTTTGTTCTACCTTATGCCGTTTAATACAGTTTATGATCTCCCGCCACGGCTTCATTAACTTTTTCGCCTCCTTCTTTTCATCAATAACTTGATTCCAAAGTATATCACCGAGCGCGCGCCACTCGTCTACGTTAAATAAAGTCCCCGCATGCATGAATACCCCAGCTGACCGCCCGAAATCTAAAACGTTCGGTACTAACTTCAATATCCCCGCGTCTACCCCGCGCTTTTCCAAAAAGCGTAATAATAATTGTTGGGCTACCTCCCGCTCCATTTCGAAAGACGTAGATCCGTGTCGTACACGCAAGAGGGAGTAATACGGCCGGCCGACCACGAACAAAAAGCCCCGGGATCCGTGCAAACCCTGCTGAGCAGTCGGTTTAAGCGCAAGGCTTCTCCGCCCAACCGGACGGAGGCTCTAAGTCCCTATACTAGGCACATCAGTCAGGTCCCTGTTCGGGCGCCAAATGCCGGGAATAAACCCACTTGGCCAGGTAACCTGCTGATAAGCCTAGGGAAGCACACCAACTCAGCGTGAGTGAACAGCTTCGTTTATTGTCCATACTCTGGGTATTTTATAGATGCAGAATCCGTCACCACGATTACAAGCAACTCCATAAATCACATACCATGGATACAGAGATCAAACAAGCAGAACATACATCAAAAGGCATGCAACCCGCTCCACTAGTTCTAAACAATCAAAGCAGTTCTAAACGGGAACAACAAGTCTTGGTGCTAGGACACTGCACTCCAAACATAATGTCCTCCCTAGCTCCTTAATCACATAGCATTAGAAACCCAAACCAGAATAAACTCCCTGCAGTTGTTGAAAACTATGTTGAAGGCAATGGGTGGTGGAACATTTAAGCACTGGGAGAAGCATTTGGCAGAAGCCACCTGGTTGGTCAATACCAGAGGATCTGTCAATCGTGATGGTCCTACCCAATCCAGCCCCCTACATACTGTAGAGGGAGATAAGGTCCCTGTTGTACATGTAAAGAGCATGTTGGGGAAAGCAGTGTGGGTCCTTCCAGCCTCTGGAAAGGGCAAACCTCTCCGTGGAATTGTTTTTGCCCAGGGACCTGGGTGCACGTGGTGGGTGATGCAGAAAGATGGGGATGTTCAATGTGTACCACAAGGGAATTTGATGTTGGGGGAGTGCAGTCAATAATTTCATGTGTATATATGTATATAGACCTATACGTGTAATGCATTTATTTTTTTTTTTTTTTTGTATTGTTTATTTGTATATATATATATATATATATATGTATCTTAAGCATGATGTAGTGATGTAGAATAAGGGGTGGAATGTCATGGTTTTGTAATTTTTGCTATTGGTATTCCACATCATAACATCATGTGGAGCACAGAGAAGAAGTACTACACATCCCAGGGGACCTCGCGGTCAGAGAGGAAAATACGTCACGGAAGCGACGCTGGCACTCTCTCTCTCTCACTGCCTGGCAGCGAGTGTGGGTGTGCTTCCAAGCCGCGGCGCCTTCAATTTCAAAGTAGGCTTCTCGGTCTTCGGAAACCTCTTTTTCTCTCTCTCTTATTTCACTTGATTTATTAGCCTCAATTCCAATTAGATTGTATTATAGTAAAATAAGTTTTACTCCTTAGATCGTTGCCGCTGCTCTGTTTGTTTCCTTGAGCCCAGCTCCCATCTCCCTACCCCTTTCCCTTTTTTCCCTTCCCCTTTGTCAGGGGCCGGGGGCCCACGGGCCTACTGCCCCCCCCTGTCACGGACACAGATTGATCTAGATAACCCCGTGACAGGGAGAGTTCAGATTAAGGGAAAGATGTATTAGTATCTGGATGGCGCAGGCAATCCTAAGGGGTCATGCAAAAATTGAACCTATTTGTTCGCCACAACCATGCTGGATCACAAATACAAAGTAGTATAGACTCCCGGGTGGGCAAGAAGAAATTACCAAGACTGTGCAGGAGCTGGAGAGAGTAGGGATCATTAGACCTGCACACAGCCCATACAACTCCCCCATATGGACAGTCAGGAAGTCAGGTGGTACATGGCAAATGACAGTAGACTACAGAGATCTAAATAAAGTCACATCGCCGATCCATGCGACCACACCCAACATCGCCTCCCTCATGGATACGTTGAGTAGAGAGATAGAAACATATCACTGCATTTTGGATCTGGTGAATGCATTTTTCAGCATTCCAATTGCTAAGGAATCTCAAGACGAGTTTGCATTCACGTGGGAGGTCAGGCAGTGGACTTTTCAAGTCCTACCTCAGGGGTACGTGCATTCACCTACTTTTTGTCATAATTTGGTGGCACATGACTTGGCACATTGGAACAAACCATTTACTGTCAAAATATACCACTACATCGATGATTTGATGCTAACCTCTGACTCAATCGAGGCATTAGAGAAGACAGTACCATCATTGATTGCCTATTTACAGGAAAAAGGATGGGTTATAAATCCACAAAAAGTGCAAGGACCAGGGCTGTCAGTTAAATTCACAGAATCACAGAATCACAGAATTGTAGCGGTTGGAAGGGACCTCCAGAGATCATCGAGTCCAACCCCCCTGCCAAAGCAGGTTCCCTACACCAGGTCACACAGGTAGGCATCCAGGCAGGTCTTGAATATCTCCAGAGAAGGAGACTCCACAAGCCCCCTGGGCAGCCTGTTCCAGTGCTCCGTCACCCTCACCGTAAAGAAGTGCTTGCGCACATTCGTGCGGAACTTCCTGTGCTCCAGTTTCTGGCCGTTTCCCCTTGTCCCATCTTCACACACTGCTGAAAAGAGTCTGCCCTCACCACTTTGCCCCCCACACCTTAGATATTTATAAACCTGGATCAGGTCCCCTCTCAGCCTTCTTTTCTCAAGGCTAAACAAACCCAGTTCACTTAGCCTTTCTTCATAGGGGAGATGCTGCAGGCCCTTCACCATCTTTGTGACCCTCCGCTGGATTCTTTCCAAGAGATCCCTGTCTTTTTTGTACTGGGGAGCCCAGAACTGGACGCAGTACTCCAGATGAGGCCTTACCAGGGCAGAGTTAAGGGGCCGGATCACCTCCCTCGACCTGCTGGCCATGCTCTTTTTAATGCACCCCAGAATGCCATTGGCCTTTTTGGCCATGAGGGCACACTGCTGGCTCATGGCCAACCTGTCGTCCACCAGGACACCCAGGTCCCTCTCTGCAGAGCTCCCCTCCAGCAGGTCATCCCCCAACCTGTACTGGTGCATGCAATTCTTCCTCCCTAGGTGCAAGACTCTGCATTTGCTTTTGTTAAACCTCATCTGGTTTCTCAACGCCCGGCTCTCCAGTCTGTCCAGGTCTCACTGAATGGCAGCACAGCCTTCAGGCGTGTCAGCCAATCCTCCCAACTTCATATCATCAGCAAACTTGCTGAGGGTGACCACTATCCCCTCATCAAGGTCCTTGATGAAGATGTTGAACAAGACCGGACCCAGCACCAACCTCTGGGAAACACCGCTAGTTACAGGTCTCCAACCAGACTCTGCACAGCCAACAACGACCCTCTGTGCTCTGCCAGTCAGCCAGTTCTCAACCCACCTCACTGTCCACTCATCTATCCCACACTTCCTCAGCTTTGTTATAACGATGTCATGGGAGACAGTATCAAATGCCTTGCTTGAAATCAAGGTAGACTACATCCACTGCTCTCCCCCCCATCTACCCAGCCAGTGACAACGTCATAAAGGTTACCAGGTTGGTTGAGCATGACCTCCCCTTGGTGAACCCATGCTGACTACTCCTGATAACCTCCTTTTCTTCCAATTGTCTGGAGATGGCATCCAGCACAAGCTGTTCCATCACCTTTCCAGGGACAGTGGTGAGGCTGACTGGCCTGTAATTACCCAGATCTTCCTTCTTGCCCTTTTTGAAGACCGGAGTGACGTTGGCTATCCTCCAGTCTTCAGGCACCTCCCCCATTCTCCAAGACCTCTCAAAGATGATAGAGAGCGGTTCAGCAATCACCTCCGCCAGCTCCCTCAGCACCCGTGGATGCACCCCATCGGGTCCCATGTATTTATGAACATTGGTGTTGCCTAGTTGCTCACGGACCACCTCTTCCTTGACCGAAGGGAAGTCTTCCATTCCCCAGACCCTCTCACTAACCTCCAGGGTCTGGGATTCCTGAGGGAGAGCTTTTCCACTGAAGACAGAAACAAAGAAGGCATTCAGTATCTCCGCCTTCTCAGCATCCCCCGTTACCAGAACACCCCCCTCACTTAGTAGGGGGCCCACATTCTCCCTAGTTTTCCTTTTACTGTTAACATACTTTAAAAAGCCTTTTTTATTATCCTTTATCACTTTTGCCAGATTCAATTCCAGGCGGGCTTTAGCCTTTCTCTTCGCACCCCTGCAGGCCCTGACAACATTTCTATACTCTTCCCAAGTGGTCAGACCCTTTTTCCACATTTCATGGACCTTCTTCTTCCCTTTGAGCTTGCGCATGAGCTCCTTGCTCATCCACGCAGGTCTCCTGCCACCCTTTCCCGATTTCTTGATCACAGAGATGCACTGATCCTGAGCTTGGAAGAAGAACCGTTTAAATGCTGACCAGCTCTCACAGGCCCCATTACCTTCTATCATCCTGGCCCATGGGATAGCTCCAAGTAGGTCTTGGAAGAGATCAAAGTTGGCTCTCCTAAGTCCAGGGTAACAATCCTACTTTTTACTTTGCTTCTTCCACTCAAGATCTTGAACTCCACCATTTTGTGGTCACTACAACCCAAGCTGCCCCCGACCTTTACTTCCTTAAACAAGTCCTTCCTTATTAGTGAGAATAAGGTCCAGTAACGCCCATCCCCTAGTCAGTTCCTCCAGCACCTGCATCAGAAAGTTGTCTTCAACACACTGCAAGAACAGATTCCTGGGTGTTGTCTGGTCAGGTAAGACAAAGGTGTTACCCAGTGCAATCATAGATAAGATTCAAGCATTCCCGGTTCCCACAAAACTGAAGCAGTTGCAGGAATTTTGGGGTATTTTAGGATACTGGCGATCCTTTATACCCCACTTAGCACAACTGCTAAAACCTTTATATAGATTAACAAAAAAAAGGCCAAGTATGGGATTGGGGAAGAACAGAACAAGAAGCCTTCCAGCAATCAAAAATAGCTGTTAAACAGGCCCAGGTGCTGGGTATATTTGATCCAACCCCTCCAGCCGAACTAGATGTGCATGTAACCCGAGAAGGGTTTGGCTGGGGACTGTGGCAGCACCAGAGTTCTGTTCGAATCCCAGTTGGTTTCTGGTCACAGATTTGGCACAGAGCAGAAGAGAGATACAGCATGGTTGAAAAGCAGTTATTGGCAACCTATTCTGCATTTCAGGTGGTAGAACCAATAACTCAGACAGCAGAGGTTATTGTTAAAACAACTGTACCAATTCAGGGGTGGGTAAAAGACCTAACCCACATTCCTAAGACCGGGATAGCCCAGTCACAAACAGTAGCACGCTGGGTCGCCTATCTTAGTCAAAGAAACCGCCTGTCATCATATCCACTGATAGAAGAACTGGAACAGATACTTGGGCCAGTAACATACCACAGTGAGACACCTGAGGAAATAGTGGTTACTTGTCCAGAGAAGAGTCCTGTACAGGAGGAGAAATACCCTATTCCGGAAAATGCCTGGTACACAGATGGATCCAGCAGAGGGAACCCAAGTAGGTGGCAAGCTGTCGCATACCATCCCTCAACTGAAATGGTATGGTTCGAGGAAGGGGATGGACAAAGTAGCCAGTGGGCTGAGCTACGAGCTCTGTGGATGGTGATAACTCAAGAGCCTGGCAACAGTGCACTGAACATCTGCACGAATATTTGGGCAGTCTACCGAGGGCTCATGCTCTGGATAGCACAGTGGGCCACTCAGGATTGGATGATTCATGCCTGACCTATCTGGGGCAAACATATGTGGGTTGATATATGGAACATGTTTAGGCACAGAACCGTACAAGCATACCACGTCTCTGGACATCAACCCTTGCAGTCACCAGGCAATGATGAAGCTGACACACTGTCTCGAGTTTGCTGGTTAGGAAGTATACCAGCAGAAGACATAGCCCACTGGCTGCAACGGAAATTATGACATGCAGGACAGAAAACCATGTGGGCAGCGGCTAAAGCATGGGGGCTGCCCGTACAGTTACCAGATAATGTCCAGGCATGTCAGGACTATGACGCTTGTTCACAAACGAGACCAAGACCTCTGCCAGAAAGTATGGCCCATCTTGCTAGAGGACACAACCCATTACAGCAATGGCAGATTGATTATATAGGTCTCCTTCCTCGATCTGAGGGGGCCAGATATGCCCTAACTTGTGTTGATACAGCAAGTGGATTGATGCAAGCCTATCCTTTATCAAAGGCAAACCAAGCCTATACCATCAAAGCTCTAACTCGGTTGGTGGCATCATACGGGACTCCTGAGGTCATTGAAAGTCATCAAGGTACACATTTCAAAGGTACAACTGTGCAGAAGTGGGCTGAAGACAACAACATAGAATGGTGGTTTCACCTGCCCTATAATCCAACGGGAGCAGGCCTAATAGAAAGAGATAATGGGATCCTGAAGGCTGCTCTGAAGGCAGATTCACAGTCCTTGCAGGGGTGGACCAAGAGGCTTTATGAAACCCTGTGAGACTTGAATGAGAGACCGAGAGATGGCAGACCCAGTGCTTTAAGAATGTTGCAGACAACGTGGGCCTCCCCGCGTAGGATAAAAATTAAGGCAAAGACACCTCACTCAAGCCACAAGTTGGCACCATGAATAATCTTCTGCTCCCTGCCCCTGAGGACCTAGAGCCCGGGAAACACAAGGTAAAATGGCCTTGGAAGGTGCAAGCAGGACCAAAATGGTGTGGTCCCCTTGCACCTTGGGGGAGATTGTTAGAGGTTGGGGGATCAGTAAACCTTTCAGTAATTGGTGCATGGCCAGCAGAGGTAGTAGTTGACACCCCTGTTTTCATTGCGAAGGGGACATTAATCATGTCCATGTGGCAGATTAGAACCCCTCCTTTGGTACCTGATATCATGATTCAGCCACAGATATCAGGCCAAAGGGTGTGGTATCGAAGACCAGGACGTGTCCTGATACAGGAGGAGGTGTTGACTCGAGATCAAAATACAGCCTGTATCTTACCATGGAGGGCAGACCTACCCCTCCTTATACCTATAAAACATCTGTTTTACTCCCCTTGAGGTTCTAAGTTCACAAGATAGCCGGCAGGAGCATCATCACTCCGGCATGATCCAGTGCCCATGAGGAAACATCGTGACACCCTGTGGTGCACTGCTGAACTTTTGGGAACTGGCAAGCATGAATCAGAATTGCTACTGGTCCTTGAAGATGTGCCTCAAGAAAGAACGTCAAGTGCTGGCCCAACAGAACCATGGAGAAGACTGTCAAGACTTACCTTTATTGTCTTAACATTCTACATTGCGGCGGGTATTGTACATGCATCACAATGTACGTTGTATTTTAAGTCACCAAATTGCAGGAGCTCACCCCCTGCCTGCTCAGTCATGCTGTGAAGGGGTGGAGTGTAGTGGAATTCCAGGGTCACAGCCTGAACCAATGGGTGAGCTGGGATGGTACGTGAGTGCCTGGAGCAGCACGGGGGTCTGGAGCCACCCTACTTCCAAGCAATCTGAGTCTGCGTGGGTTCCCCCCCTGCTTCCACCTGCCTTTTCCTCCTGCAGTGTGACTGTACGAACGGGGGAGGGCCACATTCCTCAGCTCGTCCTTTTCTCCAAGCTGTTACCGGGAGGGGTGAGTTAATTCCTTTTGATATATTTTCCTATAGCACCTATTTCTCAAATAAAGGCTCTATCATTGCCCTCATTTGCCCTACAGAGACATAGTCATGGATGCCATGGAGTCTTCTCTCAATTTACTGCTGTGTCACACGGCTTATATACCAGCATGACTTCCACACATGCGTGTCTCTTACACCCATTATGCAACTCCATGCACACATGACCCTTCCCACTCCCAGAGTCCTCCCTTGCATAAATCATGTCACAGGGCATCCGGCAAAGCGCTTCTTTATATCCCCGTTTGATGGTTCCGCTTCAGCTGCTTCGGCTGTTGTTATCTCAGCAGTTCTTTACTCAGGCCCATCCCCCGGCTGACCTTATTCCCCAACACTATTCCCACTCAACCCTGTCCCCGGTGCAGGAGGGGGCTACACTGGGCAAGAGAATGCTGATCTAAATTCCGTGTTGCTGCATGGCCCTGCGATCTGCTGAGAAAAGGGAAGAAGACTGTGAGACTGCATGCTATGACAAAAAATACAGTCCCGATGTCTGCCCAGCTCACTCAGACCAGCCACCGCCGGCAGCGCAGGAGTGGATTTGGCCACTGCCCTGTCAGTGACACTGACTGATAGCACCGTGACTCTTATTCCAACAGGTGTAATGAGCCCCCTTGGGGATGGGCGTAGTGCCCTCATATTAGGACGTTCTTCTGTTTCATGGATGGGACTTTTTGTTTTACCAGGACTTATAGATGCTAACCACAATGGGGAGATCATGATAATGGCATGGACGCCCTCACCCCCCCTGCCCTTCCTTAGGGCAAAAAATAGCACAATTAGTCCCTTTTCATTCTTTCGCTGAACCTGGCATCGGGGACAGAACTGGTGGATGTGGGAGCATGGACAAAACTGTCGTGCTATGGACTATACAAGTGTCAAAAGACAAGCCATTATTACCATAATTAGAAAAATGGCTAACAGTTCTTAGGCCTAGTGGATACCAAAGCTGATGATACCCTCATTAAATCAAGTGATTGGCCCTCTGAATGGCCACTCAAAGACCCTAATTCTGCTATTGTAGGAGTTGGGGGCCTTCAGCAGCTCAAACAAAGTGCCCGAATTTTATCTTTTGAAGGGCCTGATGGTCACATTGCTCATGCTACTCCTTACATCTTGCCCGTTCCCTGTACTTTGTGGGGTCTTGATCTTTTAAGTCAATGGGGCGTGATTTTGCAGACAAATATTCAATAAGGTCCACTGATCGGTAGCAACCTATACCCCTCACTTGGAAAACAGAACCTATTTGGGTATATCAGTGGCCCTTAGAAAGGAAAAGTTGCTGCATTTATATGAGCTAGTTAGAGAACAGCTAGCTGCTGGTCACATAGTGCCTACTACCAGCCCTTGGGATTCTCCAGTTTTTGTTATCCTCAAGAAGAGTGGAAAGTGGAGGCTTTTTGAGGGCCTGTGCGCTGTCAGCTCAGTGATTGAGCCCATGGGGGCGTTGCAGCCAAGGCTTCCTTCACCTTCAGTGTTGCCTTCAAATTGGCCTATAGTGTTCATTGATTTAAAAGACTGTTTTTTTAACCATTCTTCTTCATCCAAAAGACGCACCACAATTCGCTTTCTCAGTGCCCTCCATCAACCAACAAAGCCCTGCTCAGAAGTACCATTGGACCGTCTTACCACAAGGAATGATTAACAGTCCAAAAATATGTCAATTGACTGTAGCAAATGCATTACAACCAGTATGAAAAGCTAGACCTCATGTCCTTATTTATCATTACATGGATGATATATTAATAGCAGCAGAACAAGAAGAGGGTCTAAAGGACGCTTTACGGGTCATCTGGTAGGAATGTCCAATATGTCAGTTTACAAATAGCAGAAGAAAAATTGCAACTCAGCTCTCCATGGAAATATTTAGGATGGAAAATTATATCTCACACTATTCAGCCACAAATCCTCAAAATAGTACCTCACGTACAGCCATTAAATGATCTGCAAAAATTATTAGGAACCATCAATTGGTTGCAACTGCTTTTGGGTATTACTAATCAAGAGATGCACCCTCTATTCCAGCTACTCAAAGGAGACCCAGAACTAACTTCTAAAAGACAACACCAGAAGCGCTGCAATGCTAAGACTCTGTAATAACATCATTGCTACATCAATATAGCCATAGTGTTTATCACTTCCAGTATCTCTTATGATAATTTCAAACACCTATCAGCCATATAGCTTGTTATGTCAGTGGGATACCTCAAGAAAAGATCCTCTCGTTATCCTCCAATGGATATTCTTACCGCATACATTTTCAAAAACCATTTGTCACGAAGTTATCTAGATCAATCTGGGTCCGTGACAGGGGAGGGGGCAGTAGGCCCACGGGCTCCCCGGCCCCCTCGACAAATGGGAAGGAAAAAAAGGGAAAGGGGTAGGGAGATGGGAGCTGGGCTCAAGGAAACAAACAGAGCAGCGGCAACGATCTGAGGAGTAAAACTTATTTTACTAACTATGATATCGGAATGCAAGATAACACACTATAATACAATCTAATTGAAAATTGAGGCTAATAAATCAAGTGAAATAAGAGAGAGAGAGGTTTCCAAAGACCGAGAAGCCTACTTTGAAATTGAAGGCGCCGCAGCTTGGAAGCACACCCACACCTGCTGCCAGGCAGTGAGAGAGAGAGAGTGAGCATCGCTTCCGTGACGTTTTTTCCTCTTTGACTGCGAGGTCCCCTGGGATGTGTAGTTCTTCTTCTCTGTGCTCCACGTGATGTTATGATGTGGAATACCAATAGCAAAAATTACAAAACCATGACACCGTTACATCACAAGTGGAGATGTTTGCAATGCTAATACAGCGAGGTCGACATCATCTACATATTTTACGAGCTCTTGACCCTGATTGCATGTACATACCTGCTGCTAAAAAAGATTTAGATTGAATGCTTGCACAGTCGCTTGCTTTTCAAACTGCTATGGCAGACTATACTTGACAAATCTCCACCCATCCCCCAAACATCAATTACTACATAATTTGGTGATCTGTCGCTTACTACTAATTTACTTCCACATGTTCCAATACCTAATGCTGTTACTGTATTTACAGAAGATTCCGGCAGGACACACCGAGCAGTGGTTCTCTGGCATGAGACTGCTACACGATGGCAGTCAGACGTACATGTTGTCGATGGATCACCTCAAATTGTAGAACTCGCTGCTGTAGCTCAAGCTTTTCAATTTTTTTTCAGAACAAAAGCTTAATATAATAACTGACTCTTTGTATGTTACAGGTATCATTCAGCAGATTGAAGGATTTTTTTCTTAAGGAAGTTAACAACCCTATGATGTTTGCACAGCTCAAGTGAGTTTTGCAGTATGTCTCTCACTGCACTCTTCATTATTTTATTATGCATATTTGATCACACACTATGTTGCCTGGTCCTTTAAATGAGGGCAACCGTAAGGCTGATCAAGCCACACTTCCCTTTGTTACCCCTCAATTATTTCAGCAAGCGCGACTTTCCCATTAATTTTTCCATCAGAATATGAGAATCTTACAAAAGCAATTCCAACTGACAGTGGATCAAGCCTGCAACATTATTCTAACATGCCCGGACTGCCAGGCAATTGCCCCTGTTGGGGAATAAGGTCAATCAGAAGATGGGCCTGAGTAAAGAACTGCTAAGATAACAACAGCCGAAGCAGCTGAAGCGGAACCATGGAACGGGGATATGAAGAAGCGCTTTGCTGGATGCTCTGTGCTGACATGATTTATGCAAGGGAAAACTCTGGGAGTGGGAAGGGTGTGTGTGGGGTTGCGTAGCAGGTGTACGGGATGCGCATGCGTGGAAGCCATGCTAGTATATAAGCTGTGTGACACAGCATTAAATCAAGAGAAGACTCCATGGCATCCATGACTGTGTCTCTCTCTCCTGGATTGTCGAGGTTCCGGGAAGATCAGGTTATTGACGGCTATGTCATGTGGTGACCCCGATGTGACAGCAGTGATACCGCAGTGATTGCGACGTGATAGCAGTGATACCGCAGCGATTGCGACGTGAACGGTGCACTGGTGCGAGCGGGACTCGTGGTTCCCAGACCTAACCATGTCGACAGAATCTGTCATTGATCCAGTTACGGTTCTGAAGGTGCGCGCTCAGGAGGTGGAGATGTTGCTCTCCTCAAGCAGCACAGAGGGGTTCATCCAGTGGATGATTCAAAAGGGGTTATTAAGCTCTGCTTTTCAGGCAATGGACTTGGAGAAAGTCCAGGCGGCAGGGGCGGAATTGTTGTCTTCTGCTGAGACAGGGAGTAAGATAGCGTTCCAGCACATACTGGTGGTTGGGGTTTTATGTGCTTGCCTCCAAGTCCAAGAGGTGCAGAGCTTCTGGGCAGCTGCAGCAGAGGCTGTGTGTGGGTCCCCTAGGGGGATATGTGCCAGCAAAGTGGACTTGGATGAGTTCGGGGATAGTGTAGAGGTAATTTCATCTGAGCTGCCGGTCTGGTGGGATGCAGTGGCGGAGTCTGGTGGGGCTTTGCGGGAGGATTTGAGGGCTTTCCTGATTGGCAAGGGGAGGCCCTCAGACTTTTTGTTTGCGGACGGCCACCTGTGCGCTCCAGGTATCGGTCTGGATCCCCCACCCCCCCGCCCCTCTGCTCCTTCTGCATACGCCCCGGTGGACATCAGAATGCCTTCCACTAGGGGTCCTCCCCGGGAGATGAATGAATCCGGAGTGTTGCAGAATGGCTAAAAGACCAAGGGGGCCACGGGTCTCTGGGGGCACTGTACGAGCAAGACAGAATAGGCAGCAGTGAGTACATGGCCGTGGGATAGTACGGCCTGCTGTCAGTGGACAAACACCAGCTGGCTGCGAAAAACAAGGTCAGCCTGGTCTTGCCCTGGTGGGAAACAACTAAGGAGGACTGAGATATGGGTAGAATGAAGGGGAAGAGCAGACCCCTGAGAATGGTATCCTGATCGTAGCTATGGTATGTTGCCATGGGAAGTAAACAAAGGCGGTGGGTTTTACAACCAATCAATTAAAGCCAAGAGTAATAAAACCAATCAGCCTGAACCAAGTGTGACTAGTAGACTATAAAAGTAGTGTGACCACAAGTAATAAACGGAGTTTGATGCACTCATATTGGGTCCTTGTCATCTCTCCCCCGTGCCGATCCACGAACAGCTCAGATTCCGGGAACCCAGCCTCAGTCCGCGGCAATTGGTGCCCGAACAGGGACCCGGGATTGAAGACTGGCATATTCGTGAAGCACGGCAGGACAAAGCACTGACGGAGGCACATCAGGGGGCAGAGGCGCCCAGACCAACCGAGAGGGGTCTGCACGGTCCGGAGGGCACGAAGAAGAGGACGTCCACAGGATTCCCTGTTGGGCATTGCAGCGGTGGGACGCGGAATTGCAGTGCACCATGGAGGGAGAGGTAGCCCACAAATTATTATTATGCTTTTTAGAAAAGCGGGGAATAGATAATATGGTGTTAAAGTCGGTTCCCGCCCTGTTATTGTACGGGAAGGAGTGTGGGTTTTTCCAGCACTCAGGGTTATACTCTGTAGTGGGAGAATGGCGAAAATATGGTGACTTGTTATGGAATCAAGTTATTAAGAATGCAAAAAAGCTTATGAAGGTTTGGTGGGAGGTTAGTAACAGTTTAAAAAGACGTAAAATAGAGAAGGACATGGCTGCGTCAGCAGCTCATCAGTTAGGAACACTTTCTGGCACCGAAGGTTTACTCACAGTGGGGGGTGGTTACACTCTGGCTCCATCCATGGGGGGGCCTGTATTAGTTCAACCACTTACGAAAGCAGCAGGGAGGGGGCCACCCGCGTGCATAATGGAGCCGGAGCACTCCGGCACCACTGCGCCCATGATGGAGTCGGAACCCACCACTACGGCAGCATCGGAGGGGAGAGGGTCAGATCAGGGATGGCCTGACCCACCCAGTCCCCCGAGTGCAGCCCTGCAGAATGCAATTAGAGGAAAACAAAGAATTTCAGGGCAATGTAATGGGGCGGCTGTTAGCACAAACGGCGCGTTAGTGAAGAGAATCGATTGGACCCCTGGTGAAGCTGTCTCAGATCACATGCTCATTCCTCATGTGATGTCATCCAGGAGGATCTGCTCTAAGATCTTCCCAGGCACAGAGGTGAGACTCACTGGCCTGTAGTTCTGCAGGTCCTCCTTGCTCCCTTTCTTATAAATGGGAGTGATGTTCCCCTTTTTCCAGTCAGCTCCTCAGGTAGCACATGGCATTGAGTGGGTTTATCATATCCCCTATCATGCACCAGCCTCTGGTAAGATCGAACGCTACAACGGGTTGCTTAAAACCATGTTGAAAGCAATGGGAGGCAAAACATTTAAGCACTGGGAGAAGCATTTGGCAGAAGCCACCTGGTTGGTCAATACCAGAGGATCGGTCAGTCGAGATGGTCCTACACAATCCAGCTCCCTACATATTGTAGAGGGAGATAAGGTCACCGTGGTACATGTAAAAAGCATGTTGGGAAAAGCAGTCTGGGTTCTTCCAGCTTCCGGAAAGGGCAAACCTCTCCGTGGAACTGTTTTTGCACAGGGACCTGGGTCCACCTGGTGGGTGATGGAGAAAAATGGGGACGTCCAGTGTGTACCACAAGGGAATTTGATGCTGGGGGAGTGCAGTTAGTAATTCTATGTGTGTGTCTAATGCTTGTTAATTATGGTTTGCTCGTATATATTAAGCATGATGTGATGATGTGGAATAAGGGGTGGAATGTCATGGTTTTATGGTCATCGGTATTCCACATCATAACATCATGTAGTGCACTGAGAATTAAAGTGTTAATGTCCCAGTTCCATATACCAAAGAGAAGACACTACGTTCCCTAGAAGACTGTTCGCTGTGCTGATATCATTCCTGCACAGGGGGGAACGCATATAAGGCGTTGGCGGGTCATCTGACGCTCTTTCGCTTTCCTTCAGCTTTTCTCTTCGTCAGTCTTCTCCTTCGTCTCTCCTTGCTGCTGCCTGTCCCGACTGCGCGTACTACTTCAGTATTACTGTAAGGCCTACAGTTTTCAGATGCTCTCTCATTATATTTGATTAACTAGTTTCAGTTCTAATTATATTGTATTATAGTGTGTTATCTTGCCTTCCGATACCATATTTAGTAAATTAGTTTGTTTCTCCTCAGATCGTTGCCGCTGATTTTTTAAATATTTTGGGGTCCCCTGTTTCCCTTTTCCGGAGGCGTGGATTTTGCGAAATCCCTCTGCCCCACTAGTCACAGAACCAGGCTGAACCAGCCTGCAAACCGTTGACACATGGTCTAGCCTCAGAGGAAAAAGGCCTGGGGATTGCAGAACTGATGGCATGACAGAAGAGTAGAAATTCCCCACAACTAGGGTCTCTAGAGGGGACTGGAGACCCTAAGTCAAAATAACCATTCATTAGTCCCAAAATAATGTGCAATGGGTTATGGTGCTAGTAGATACTGGCACAGAAACAGAAATCATATATGGCGACCTAAATCAATTTTCAGGCAATAAGGCAATGATAGGTGGGTTTGTGGGGCAGATGATGCCCGTAACCCAAATATGGTTGAAACTGGGGATTGGGCATTGTATGGGAACTGTTGAGTCGTGGCCTGAACCACTGATTGAGCACCTGTGGAAAGGACCCAGTCAGCCCTGGGAGCACAGGTGAAGGTAATTCACCTGTGCGACCCGAAGGGGTGGAGCCTGGTTCCAGCTCTCTTAGACCTCATTTAAGGGCTGACTGCCAATTTAGAAAGATCTTTTTCTGGAGTTTCCTCTTTGGTGAAGCTTTCCTGTGTGAATCTAGTCTCTTCTGATATGGGTGTGTATTCTTTTTTCTTTCCTTTATAGCATCTCTCTGTTGTGTAGGTCCTTCCATCATTACACCTTTATTGTAATGCTTTTCTGGTTATATTAGTCTGTCTAGTTGCTACAGGCATCTATCATACTGGGAGTATGAGGTGTCTCTCTCCCCATTTCTGGAGTACATATTGGGGATAGACATCCTGTTGGGTCTGATTCTTCAGACCACTGTAGGAGAGTTCAGAATAAGGGAAAGGTGTATTGCATATGGGCAGTGCAGGCAATTATAGGGGGTCATGTGGTATTTGAGCATATTTGTTTGCTGCAACCCTGCTGGATCACAAATATAATACAGTATAGACTCCCAAGTGGGCAATAAGAAATTACCAAGACTGTACAGGAGCTGAAGAGAGTAGGGATTATTAGATCTGCACACAGCCCATACAACTTCCCCATATGGCTAGTCAGGAAGTCAGAAGACGGTAGACTACAAAGAACTAAATGAAGTCACTCTGCTGATCCATGCAGCCATACCCAACATTGTCTCCCTTATGGATACATCATGTAGAGAAATAAATAGAAACATATCACTGTGTTCTGGATCTAGCAAATGCATTTTTCAGCATTCCAATTGTTAAGTAATCTCAATCCCAGTTCATGTTCACATGGGAGGGCAGGCAGTGGACTTTTCAAATCCTACTTCAGGGGTACATGCATTCACCTACTTTTTGTCATAATTAGATGGCACATGACTTGGCAACTTGTAATCTACTGTCAAAATGTACCACTACATCGATGATTTGATGATAATCCTCTGACTCATTTCAGGCATTAGAGAAAGCAGTACCATCACTAATGACTTATTTACAGGAAAGTGATGGGCTAAAAGCACACAGAAAGTACAAGTACCAGGGCTATCAGTTAAATTCCTGAGTGTTATCTGGTCAGGTAAGACTAAAGTCTCACCCAGTGTGGGAAGACAAGAAGGATTTTTTACTGAGCAGCAGTTGTGAATCAAGATAAGGACTTCACAGAGCAGCAGCTGCGGAGCAGGATAAACAGCATGAGAACCAAGGACACCTCTAGGAAAAGAATGAATGGCCCGTGGCTTTGAAGGGGGGTTTTAGGGTTGTTATTGTAGTAGCTTTCCTCCAATTAGTGTGTGTGATTTATGAACACCCTTGTCTGTTTGCTATAAAAGTACGGCTCTCAGGTAATAAAGGGAAGCCTGATTTAACCATATTGGTGGATGTCATGACTTTGGCCGTCTGATCCGACTACATTTGGCGCCCGAACAGGGACCCGAATTGGTGCTGGAGCCGGGATTCGGGGAGAGCCGGAATGGGCGTAGAAGCCGGACCTCAAAACTTCTGTGGAAGACTGGAGGGGTTGGGGACGATGGGGACGAGTAGCGCTGTGAGGCAAGTGGCACACAGTAGCGGGTGTGGGGATCGCGACTCCACAGCTCATCACGACTGCAAAATGGAAATAGAGGTGGCAGTCCAGCTATAATACTCTCTAAGAGAGGCATAACTGTAGCCCGAAAAGACTGAGAGACTTGGTAACCTGGGCTCAAAAATGAAGGCTTTGTAAAGGAGATCCCCATGATTTTTAGTCTGGACGAATGAGCAAGCCTGGTCCAGCTGCGTTGCCCGACTGAACTTTGGAGAGATTGTTTCACACGCGCCCGCACCGTTCTGCAGGACAGAAGGTGAGCAGTCAGGAACTATGGGGAGTTCACTAATGAAAGAGCAATAAGTACATCTCAAAGTATTACGGCTACTTTTAAAGTTTCAGAATCAGCCTGTATCTACCTCAACATTAGTTACTTTTCTTAAATGGATAAGGAAAAATATCCCTGAATTTCCGAAAACTGGGTTCTCTCTTGATGGAGAACTTTGGGACAAAATTGGCACAAAACTCTGGGGGGCTTCTGTTACTAAAGACAGAACTGCTGCTAAACTTTTATCTGTTTGGCATCAAATAACGGAAGGGCTTAAACAAATTAGACAAGCAAGAAATTCTTCCGACTGTTCCCTATTGGCCTCCCTCCTATTCTCACCACTGCCCCTTGGTGCCGAAAACAGCCCTTGCCCGAATTCGATCTGCGGCTCCGACCCCCCCCAAGGCTGGGGAGAAGGGAAATCACAACCCCCCGCGCACCCCCACCCTCCGCTCCGTCCCCGATGCTGGCCGCGTCACTGCCGCCTTCCACCCCGCCCATGTCACTCGCCGTGACGCTGCCGCCCCCCCGCCACGTCTATGTCATCTGCTGCTGCGTCTCTGCAGCCTGCACATAACTTGGTTAAAGAGAAGGATGGACTGGAACCAGAGGAACCTTTTGATCCTGGTTCAGTAGATTCGAAAAACGAACTGATCATTTTCCCTTATGTTGATAATTTGAAGGATGAAGGAAAGAAAGATTTTTCTACAGTGTACCGTGGTGCTTTAGAGCAGTGCAGAAAAGATGCAATATTATGGGGTGATGCTGATACATTGCAAGCCTTTCCTGTGTTATATCATCCAAATCAGCCCCCCTGGTGGGAATCCCTGCTTTATGAAGCAGTAAAGGAGCTAAGGAAGTCAGTGAGAGAGCATGGAATTCAGTTTGCCTTTACATACAAGCTTTTGGTTGCAGTTGGTGACAGTTATGTTATGACCCTTCACGACTGGAAAATCTTGTTACAAACAGTCCTGTCTCCTATGCAATACACTGTGTTTATGACTGAATACTGCGCTCAGGCTACTATACAGGTTATGAATAATTTGACTAACTTAAATCATACTGGCCTGGAAAAAAGAAGTGGGGAGAGGGTCTGGGCAACACCTCAGGCCCAGGCACAGATGGACTGGCAATGCCTTAAACAAGTTAAGACTTTGGTGTTGCGTGCTATCCGTTGGATACCTGATACTAATTCGTCTAATGCTTCATTTATATTAGTTAAGCACGAGGCTGCCGAGCCCTACTTTAAATTTCTTGACTGTTTACAAAATACACTGGAGAGACAAGTAGAAAATCAGGCTGCCTGGAATGCTTTGCTTAAGCAATTATCAGTAGAAAACACAAATGCGGACTGTCAGAAGGTTTTGCAATCCTTAAAGAATGCAGATCCATTCATTACTGACATGATTAAAGCCTGTCAAGATGTAGGCACGGTAAGTCATAAAATGGCCTTGCCAGCAGACACGCTGGCAGCCAGACACGATGCAGGGACAACTCAAAGAATGAAATGTTACAATTGTGGGAAGCCTGGTCATATACAAAGGGATCATAAACATCTTAAGCAAGCAAATAAAAATGCTCGTGCTGTTCCAACTCGACCCTGCCCCCAGTGCAGGAGGGGGCTACACTGGGCGAGAGAATGCCGATCCAGACTCCTTGTTTCCTCCAGGAAACGGGAAGAAGAGCATGTGACTGCATGCTATGACAGCATATACGGTCCCAAATCGGTCAGCCACTGCCTGGTCAGCTCACTCAGACCAGCCACTGCTGGCAGTGCAGGAGTGGATTTGGCCACCATCCAGTCAGTGACGCTGACTGACAGCACCGTGACTCTCATTCCAACAGGTGTCACGGGCGCCCTTGGGGATGGGCATAGTGCCCTCTTATTAGGATGTTCTTCTGTTACACGGATGGGACTTTTTGTTTTGCCAGGAGTAATAGATGATGACTATACTGGGGAGGTTAAGATATTGGCATGGACGCCCTCACCTCCCTGCTTAATTCCCAAAGGCCGAAAAATAGCACAATTAATCCCTTTTCATTCTTTGACTGAACCTAGCACTGGGGACCGAACTGGTGGATTTGGGAGCACGGACAAACCTGCCATGCTATGGACTATGCAAGTGTCAAAAGACAATTATTACCATGCCTAGTAAACGGCTGACATTTATTAGGCCTAGTGGATAGCAGAGCTGATATTACCATCAGTAAATCAGTGCCCTCCATTAACCAACAAAGCTCTGCTCAGTGGTATCATTGGACTGTCTTACCACAAGGAATGCTTAATAGTCCTACAATATGTCAACTGACTGTAGCAAATGCATTACAACCAGTACAAACAGGTAGACCTCACGTCCTTATTTGTCATTACATGGACGTTATATTAATAACAGCAGATCAAGAAGAGGGTCTGAAGGACGCTTTATTACTCGTCCGGCAGGCAGTCCAATCTGTCAGTTTACAAATAGCAGAAGAAAAGGTGCAGCTTAGTTCTCCATGGAAATATTTAGGATGGAAAATTACATCTCACATCATCCAGCCACAAATCCTCAAAATAGTACCTAATGTACAGACATTAAATGATTTGCTAAAATTGTTAGGAACCATCAACTGGTTGCAACTGCTTTTGGGTATCACTACTCAAGAGCTGCACCCTTTATTCCAGCTACTCAAAGGAGACCCAGATCTAACCTTTAAAAGACAATTTACACCACAAGTGTTACAATGCTTAGTCTCTGTAATAACAACATTGCAACATCAATATAGCCATCGTGTTTGTTTATCACTTCCAGTATCTCTTATGATAATTTCAAACACCTATCAGCCATATAGATTGTTATGTCAATGGGATTCCTCAAGAAAAGATCCTGTCATTATCCTCGAATGGATGTTCTTACTGCATACATTTTCAAAAACCATTACATCACGAGTGGAGATGTTTGCAATGCTAATACAGCGAGGTCGGCATCGTCTACATATTTTACGAGCTTTTGACCCTGATTGCATCTACATACCTGCTACTAAAAAAGATTTACATTGGATGCTTGCACAGTCACTCACTATTCAAACTGCTATGGAAGACTGTACTGGACAAATCTCCACCCATCTCCCCAATCATCAGTTACTACATAATCTGAGTGATCTGTCCCTTACGACTAATACTTTAATTTCACATGTTCCAATACCTAATGCTGTAACTGTATTTACAGATGGCTCCAGCAAGGCACACCAAGCAGTGGTTCTCTGGCATGGGACTGCTACACGATGGCAGTTATATGTACCTGTTGTCGATGAATCACCTCAAATTGTAGAACTCACTGTGGTAGCTCGAGTTTTTCATTTTTTTTCTAATCAAAAGCTTAATATAATAACCGACTCCTTGTACGTTACAGGTACCATTCAGCAGATTGAAGGATCTTTTCTTAAGGTAGTGAGCAACTCTGTTTTGTTTGCACAGCTCAAGCAAGTTTTACATCATGTCTCCCGCCATACTCTTCCTTATTTTATTATGCATATTCACACACTGCGTTGCCTGGTCCTTTAACTGGGGGCAGTCGCTTTTGCTATTCCTCAATTATTTCAGCAAGCGCAACTCTCTCATCAATTTTTCCATCAGAATAGGAGAGCCTTACAAGAACAATTCCAGCTGACAGTGGATCAAGCCTGTAACTTTATCCTAACACGTCCAGGTTGCCAGATAATTGCCCCTTTGCCTCAAATTGGGACAAATCCCCACTGCATAGTACCTCTTCAACTGTGCCAGACAGATGTCACTCATGTTCCCGAACTTGGCCATCTAAAATACGTACATGTAACAATAGGTACTCATTCTTCTTACATATTTGCCACTCCACATACAGGCGAACTAAGTCGCAACGCCTGCAAACACTGGTTATCTGCTTACGCTGCTATGGGGATCCCACATACTATAAAAACAGATAATGGACCTGCATGTACTTGTAAGGACACTCGAACTTTCCTCCAAGGATAGGGGGTTAAACATATTACAGGCATTCCTCATTCTCTTACTGGACAAGCTATCATTGAGTGCACTCATCAAACATTGGAGTCCATTCTTAATAAACAAAAAAGGGGGAATACAGGAGACACACCACAAGAAAGATTATGTACGTCTTTGCTATCGTGACCATACAGATATGGCTCATGTGGATCGTTATTTTGGAGCCTCTCCAATGCTCAAGGAATGGCCAATAGTTAATGTTCAGAATATGGCAACAGGGCATTGGGAAGGTCTCTTAGTACTGATAACTTGGGGTTGTGGATATGCTTGTGTTTCCACAGGGACTGGTCCTATGTGGGTTCCAGTATGATATGTTCGGCCTCATCTCAAGGCAGAAAATATCATCCAGCCTTTATAGTGACTGGGATTGCGTGCTTCTTACTTACTGGTATTGCTTTGTAACTTGTTGTGTTATAGATAACATTAGTAATGGTATGACATAGTGGGTGATTTTCCTCTGTTACTAATGCAGTTTCAAGAATTAGTATTGTTAGGCATTATCTAGGTTGTTGTGTGCTTCTTCTATTTTAGTAATAGATCGAATGTGAATTAAACAGGATTTGATGTTACCAATGCTGGAATCTACGGGAATAGCTCTTTTGATGTATTAATTGTGCTTGGTTATGATGCTATTAGCCTATCAATTAGCCTTTTCTTGAATTATGAAGATGGAACCTGGAAAGGAATCCCAGGCAAAGTGATGACCCTGTATTGCAGAATGATTAACTCTCTTTCATCCCACTAATCAGGATTTTTAAAATATGACCATACATCACTTGAGACAAAGGATCATGCTAAGAAAGTTTATCTTAATAGCTTATTCTGTTTTCCAAGCAGGTGTTCCACTTGGGCTCTGTATCACGCACTGGCCACGCGGATATGGTGTACAAATGGAAAATTCAGACCCTGTAAGCAGGAGAGAATCTGTGGTGGGTGAGAGAGGAAAAGTGCAGTTTGAAGCAGGGGACGCCCTGCTGGCACTACCTAACGTATCCACCACCAAGACGTTCCTTTTCTCTCCTTTTCTGCAGTTTGCTGTTTCTCGAGGGTCAATAAGTAATAATGCCCCTAGTGATACTCTAGCACATTTATCCTCTAATATTCGTTCTGTCTGACATGCAACTTCATAAATTTGCAACCATTAATCATTTATTAGCCCAAAGGCATGGTTATGAGCACCCTAAAAGCATTTGTTGCACAAATTTTAGTGATCATTAAAAATCAATATTATCAGAGTATATGAAGGTTGAAGACTTTTCTCTAACCAATTACAGATTAACACAGAATAGAATCCTCAGGGATTTATTTCTAGGTTGCAGAAACTTGGGTTGCAGGACAAACGTGTCTGTTCTTTTTAATGGGTTTAACAGTATTTCTTGTTATGCTGTGTTTGACTTGTCTCCTTTTTCACATTTAGAGTATTGTCAATCGAGGCCTTGATTAAGTTACAATGATTATGTTATTAATATAAGTAGTGTTGTTATTCTATAGTATAGTAGTAGCTCCCTAATTAATAAAAAAGGGGGAATTGTGGGAAGACAAGAAGGATTTTTTACTGAGCAGCAGTTGTGAATCAAGATAAGGACTTCACAGAGCAGCAGCTGCGGAGCAGGATAAACAGCATGAGAACCAAGGACACCTCTAGGAAAAGAATGAATGGCCCGTGTCTTTGAAGGGGGGTTTTAGGGTTGTTGTTGTAGTTGCTTTCCTCCAATTAGTGTGTGTGATTTATGAACACCCTCGTCTGTTTGCTATAAAAGTACGGCTCTCAGATAATAAAGGGAAGCATGATTTAACCATATTGGTGGATGTCATGACTTCGGCTGTCTGATCCGACTACAACCCAGCACAACCATGGAGAAGATCTAAGCATTCCTGGTTCCTATGACAGCAAGACAGTTGCAGGATTTCTAGGGTATACGTAACAATTAGTAAGTTCAACACAATGAAATGATGGTAATAGTTGAGTAGTCCTTTTTTCTTTCCTTTTTCCAGAGACCTAGACTCACAGAGAAAAACACAGCAAATAAGAGTCTCCTGAAAAAGTTCCTTCTAGAGCGGAAGTCAGCCCTTAAATGGGGTTTAAGAGAGGTGAGACCAGGCTCTACTCCTTTCAGTAGTACAGGGGAATTGCTTTCACCTGTGCTCCCAGGGCTGACTGGGTCCTTTGCCCAGGTACTCAATCAGTGGTTCAGGCTGTGACTCAACAGTTACCATACAGTATATTAGGATACTTGCTATCCTTTTTACCCCAATTAGCACAACTGCTGCAATCTCTATATCAATTAATAAAAAACAAAGGCCAAGTATGGGACACGGGTAGAACAGAACAAGAGGCCTTCCAGCAGGCAAAAATAGCTGTTCATCCCAGGCACTGGGTATATTTGATCCAACCCTTCCAGTTGAACTAGATATGTGTGTAACTCAAGAAGGGTTTGGCTGGAGACTGTGGCAGTGCCAGAGTTCCATTCGAACCCCAATTTAGTTCTAGTCACAGGTTTGGCATGGAGCAGAAGAAAGATACAGCATGGTTGAAAAGCAGTTATTGGCTACCTATTCTGCACTGCAGGCGGTAGTACCAGTAACTCAGACTGCAGAGGTTATTGTTAAAACAACTTTGCCGATCCAAGGGTGGATAAAAGACCTAACCCACATTCCTAAGATGGGGGTGGCCCAATCACGAACAGTGGCACGCTGAATCACCTAACTTAGTTAGAGAAGCTGCCTGTCATCCTCTCCACTGAAGGAATAATTGCAGAAGATACTCAGGCCAGTAACATTTTACAGTGAGACACCTGAGGAAATAATGGTTACTCGCCCAGAGAAGAGTCCTGTACAGGAGGGGCAATATCCTATTACTGATGTCACTTGGTACACAGATGGATTCAGCAGAGGAAACCCAAGTAGGTGGTGAGACATTGCATACCACCACTTGACCAAAATGATATGGTTGGAAGAGGGGGATGGACAAAGTAGCCAGTGGGCTGAGCTACGAGCTGTGTGGATGGTGATAACTCAAGATTCGGGCAACAGTGCATTGAACATCTGCACGGAAGTTGTATGGGAACTGCTGAATCGTGGCCTGAACCTCTGATTAACCACCTGAGGCGAGCAATAAGTCAGCCCTGGGAGCACAGACAAAAGCAATTCTCCTGTGCTACTGGAAGGGGTGGAGCCAGGCTCCACCTCTCCTAGACCCCATTTAAGATGAAATATCAAGAACGGTGCAGGAATTAGAGAAAGTGGGCATTATAAGACCTGCATGCAGCCCATATAATTCCCCCATATGGCCAGTGCGGAAGTCGGATGGCACATAGAAAATGCATAGATTATAGAGAGTTAAATAAGGTCACGCCACCTATGCATGCGGCCGTACCCAATATTGCCTCCCTAATGGACGCATTAAGTAGGGAGATAAAGGCCTACCATGTGTCCTAGATTTAGCAAATGCGTTCTTCAGTATCCCAATTCCTGAAGAATCGCAAGATCAGTTTGCGTTTACATGGGGAGGTAGGCAATGGACCTATCAGGTCCTGCCACAGGGGTGCATACATTCGCCAACATATTGTCATAATCTGGTGGTGTGTGACCTGGCTAATTGGAAAAAACCTGATGATGTTAGCTAATATCATTATACTGATGAACTCCTGTTGACATCTGACTCACTGGAGGCAGTAGGACAGGCAGCAGATTCAATAACTGCCTATTTGCAACAGAGAGGATGGGCTATAAATCCTCAGAAGGTGCATGATCTGGGCCTGTCTATAAAATTCCTGGGGGTGGTTTGGTCAGGAAAGACCAAAGTACTACCCAGTGCTTTCATAGATAAGGTTCAGGCGTTCCCAGTCCCTACAGCACTGGAGCAGCTGCAAGAGTTTTTCAGTATATTGGGTTACTGGCATTCCGTTATACCTCACTTAGCGCAGCTGCTAAGGCCACTGTACAGACTCACAAAAAGCCCAGGCATTGGGTATATTTGGTCCTACCCTCCCAGCCTAGTTGGACGTTCCTGTCACACAAAATGGCTTTGGTTGGGGCCTGTGGCAACACCAGCGTTCTGTTCAGACCCGCATTGGTTTCTGGTCTCAGGTCTGGCACAGAGCAGAAGAAAGATACAGTATGATTGAAAAACAATTATTGGCTGCCTATTCGGCATTACAGGCGTGTCATGGTTTTATGGTCATCAGTATTCCACATCATAACATCATGTAGTGCACTGGGAATTAAAGTGTTAATGTCCCAGTTCCATATACCAAAGAGAAGACACTACGTTCCCCAGAAGACTGTTCACTGTGCCAATATCATTCTTGCACAGGGGGGAACACATATAAGGCACTGCTGGGTCATCTGACTTCCTTTTTGCTTTCCTTCATTGCTCTTCTGCTTCGTCTCTCCTTGCTGCTGCCCAACTGCGTGTGCTGCTTCAGCATTACTGTAAGGCCTACAGCTTTTTTTTCAGATTCTCTCTCATTATATTTAGTAAACTAGTTTGTTCCTTCTCAGATCGTTGCTGCTGTTCTTTTCTTTAATTATTTTGGGGTCCCCTGTTTCCCTTTTCCAGAGGCGTGGACTTTGTGAAGTCCCTCTGCCCCACTAGTCACGGAACTGGGCTGAACCAGCCTGTAAACTGTTGACACAGGCGGTAGAGCCAATAACTCAAACGGCTGAAGTTATAGTTAAGACCACTCTGCCGATTCAGGGGTGGGTGAAAGCTCTAACCCACCTTCCTAAGACAGGGGTGGCCCAAGCACAAACGGTGGCATGATGGGTCGCCTACCTCAGCCAAAGGAGTAGTCTGTCTTCATCACCATTAAAGAACTTCAGAAAATCCTAGGCCCAGTGATGTATTACAGTGATGCACCAAGAGAAACATTGGTCGCTCCACCAGAGAGGAGCCCTGTTCAGGAAGGAAAATATCCTATCCCTGAAGATGCCTGGTACACAGATGGGTCCAGCAAGGGTCACCCGAGCAAGTGGAGAGCGATAGCATACCATCCCTCCACCGAGACAATTTGGTTTGAAGAGGGGGATGGTCAGAGCAGCCAATGGGCAGAACTGTGAGTGGTGTGGATGGTTATAACTAAGGAACCCGGTGATGGTATCCTGAACATCTGTGCAGATAGTTGGGCTGTGTACTGGGGGCTCACTCTTTGGATTGCACAGTGGGCCACCGAAGACTGGACTATCCACGCCCAACAAATCTGGGATAAAGACATGTGGTTAGACATACAGAATGCAGTTAAACACAGGACTGTACATGTCTACCATGTCTCTGGTCATCAGCCCCTACAGTCACTGGGAAATGATGAAGCCGACATGCTGGCCGAGTTTGATGGATTGAGAATTCACCATCTGAGAACATTGCCCATTGGTTACATCAGAAACTACAGCATGCTGGACAAAAGACAATGTGGGCAGCTGCTAAAGCATAGGGACTGCCCGTACAGCTACCTGACATTGCCCAGGCATGCTGAGACTGCAACACTTGCTCTAAGATGAGACCAAGATCGTTGCCCGAAACAACAGCCCATCTTGCTAGAGGACATAGTCCTCTCCAGTGATGGCAGGTTGATTACGTTGGGCCCCTCCCTCGGTCTGAGGGGGCAAGATGTGCCCTGACCTGCGTCGACACTGCAAGTTGGCTACTGCAGGCCTATCCAATACCGAAAGCAAACTGGGCATATACCATCAAGGCACTTACTAAACAGTTGTCTGCCTACAGGACACCTCAGGTCATCGAGAGCAACCAAGGGACTCATTTTACTGGTGCAACAATACAGCGCTGGGCAGAAGAAAATAACATGGAATGGCGATTCCACCTGCCATATAATCCAACAGGGGCAGGCCTCATTGAATGTTATAATGGTATTCTCAAGGCTGCCCTGGAACAGACTCCCAGTCCCTGCAGGAGTGGATGAGAAGACTCTATGAAATTTTGTGGGACCTGAATGAAAGACCCCAAGACGGCAGTCCCAGTGCCCTGAAAATGTTACAGACAACATGGGCCTCCCCGCTTAGGATCCAAACTACGGACACTGATAATCAGGTAATAGCCCAGATTGGCAACGAAAATAATCTTCTGCTCTCTGCCCCTGAGAATTTAGATCCAGGTACCCATAGAATAAAATGGCATTGGAAGGTGCAGGTAGGGCCTAAGTGGTGTGGCCTACTTGCACCTTTGGGGAGATTATTGGAGGTGGGAGGCTCAGTAGTCCTTCCAGTAATAGGTACATGGCCTGCTGATATTGTGGTCAACACTCCAATCTTCCTTGCTAAAGGGACCCCCATCATGCCCCTATGGCAGATCAGGGCACCCCCTGTGGTTCCTGATATAGTTATGCAGCTACAGACATCTGGCCAGAAGGTGTGGTATAGGCGGCCGGGGCATGCCCCAGTACAAGCCGAAGTGTTGACCCAGGATAGAAATACAGCCTGTATCTTGCCCTGGAGAGCAGACCTTCCCCTCCTGGTACCTCTGAAACATCTATATTACTCCCTCTGAGTCTTTGAGCCTCTAGGATCACTGTAAGGAACGAAATGCCATCAAAGCATTCCAGTGTTGCTTTGAGGTTATGTGCAACACCCAGTGATGGTCTACATGGGACTGATGGAGCATAGGATGGACTTGCGCCTCATGACCACATGCCTCCAGTAACATCATCGAGCACTGGCCCATAAAAGAATATTAACTTTCACCGGTCGTCACTTGTCTCGAATTGTACCAACATGCATCACAATGGGAAATTGTATAAGCGTTGCAATGTATCGGATCTCTGTATTAGAGAAACCGACCCTCAGAAGTTAACTCAATCATGGGTTCACACTGTGAAGGGGTGGAGTGTATGGGAACTGCTGAATCATGGCCTGAACCTCTGATTAACCACCTGAGGCGAACAGTAAGTCAGCCCTGGGAGCACAGGTGAAGGAAATTCACCTGTGCTACCGGAAGGGATGGAGCCTGGCTCCACCTCTCCTAGACCCCATTTAAGAGCTGACTACCACTAGGGTAAGGGTGTCTTTTGGAGTTTGCTCCTCATGGAGATTTTCAGTGAGCTCAGGTTAGGGGTAAGTGTCATTCATTCTTCTTTAACATAACAACTTGTTTAGCTTAACTCTTTTGTGTATTTCTGTACATTGGTGTATTCATTGATTACATAGCTGTCTATTGAGGGCTCATGATCTAGGTATTACGGTGGGTACTCAGGATTAGACAATCCATGTCTGACCAACCTGGGGTAAAGATATGTAGGCTGGTATATGGAACATGGTTAGGCACAGGACTGTATGAGCATGTTGTATCTTCAGATATCAATCCTTGCGGTCACTGGGCAATGATGAAGCTGACACACTAGCTTGAGTTTGATGGCTAGGAAATATGTCAGTAGAAGACATAGCCCACTTGTTGCATCATGAACTACAATGTGCAGGACCGAAAACTATGTGGGCAGTCACTAAAGCATGGGGTCTGCCCGTACAGTTACTGGGTATTGTCTAAGCATGTTAGGGTTGTGAAGCTTGCTCATAAATGAGACCAAGATCTCTGTGAGAAACAATAGCCCATCTTGCTAGAGGACATAGTACTCTTCAGTGATGGCAGGTTGATTATATTGGGCCCCTTCCTCAATCTGAGGGAGCAAGGTATGTGAAGTATGCTCTGACCTGTGTCAACACAGCAAGGGATCTAACGCAGTCCTATCCAGTGCCAAGAATGAACCAGGCATATACCATCAAGGCACTCACCAAGTTGATGGCCACTGACAGGACACCTCAAGTCATCAAGAGTGACCAAGGGACTTATTTCACTGGTGCTACAGTACAGTATGGGCAGAAGAAAACAACATTGAGTAGTGATTCTACCTGCCATATAATCCAATGGGGACAGGCCTTATTGAATGTTATAACAGTATTCTTAAGGCTTCCCTGAAGATGGACTCTCGCACCCTACAGGGGTGGACAAAGAGACTCTACAAAACCCTCCAGGCCCTAAAGGAAAGGCCTGGAGATGGCGGACCCAATGCCCTGAAAATGCTACAGACAATATAGGACTTCCTGCTTAGGATACAAATTATGAGCGCCCATAATCAGGTAATGTTTTGTTTTTCATTGCTAAGGGGACTTTAATTATGTCCCTATGGCAAATCTGGACTCCTCCTTTGGTACCTGATATAGGTATGCAGCCTCAGGTATTGGGTCAAAGGGTGTGGTACAGACAGCCAGGACATGCCCCAGTGCAAGCCCCGGTGTTGACTCAGGTCAGGAACATGGCCTGCACCTTGCTGTGGAAGGTGGACCTTCCCCTTCAGGTACCTCTAAAACATCTGTGTTTCTCCCCATGAGTCTCCTTGAGTCCACAGGTTCACTGGGAGGAGCAACAGGATATCAAGATGCTCCAGTGTCACTGTAAGAGCAGCGTGTCACCTGGTGGTGGTGCTGACGGAATGTGAGCTAAACCTTGCCTGGTTCAAGCTACTGCATGCTTCCAGTAATGTCATTGAGCACTGGCCCATGGAGGAACACAAACTTCAACCACAAACTGAACATTGGTCATCTTAAGTTATGTCAACCTGCACTGTGACGGGCAATTGTACTAGCATCGTGGTGTGTTGGATCCTTGTTTTAGGGTGTATGGGCAACTGTTGATCACAGCCTGAACCTCTGAATGACCACCTGAGGCAAGCAATGAGTCAGCTGTGAAGGTGCACAGGTGAAAGTAATTCAGCTGTGCTACCAGAAGGGGTGGAGCCAAGCTCCACCCCTCCTAGATCTCATTTAAGGGCTGACTACCACTAAGGCAGGATCTCTTTCTCTGGAGATCGCTCTTGTGTGGAGTTATCGTGAGCCTTCAACATATGTGAGTATTTTCCATTTATCATAGATTATCTTTCTATCACGATAATCTTTCATATGAAACGACTGTATAACCGTCCGACTGTATAACCGTCCGACTGTATAACCGTCCGACTGTATAACCGTCCGACTGTATAACCGTCCGACTGTATAACCGTCCGACTGTATAACCGTCCGACTGTATAACCGTCCGACTGTATAACCGTCCGACTGTATAACCGTCCGACTGTATAACCGTCCGACTGTATAACCGTCCGACTGTATAACCGTCCGACTGTATAACCGTCCGACTGTATAACCGTCCGACTGTATAACCGTCCGACTGTATAACCGTCCGACTGTATAACCGTCCGACTGTATAACCGTCCGACTGTATAACCGTCCGACTGTATAACCGTCCGACTGTATAACCGTCCGACTGTATAACCGTCCGACTGTATAACCGTCCGACTGTATAACCGTCCGACTGTATAACCGTCCGACTGTATAACCGTCCGACTGGCGAGCCAGGCAGGCCAAACAGACATAATGTCTTTTTTGTGGGGTATTTACAAGTGGGTCAGGGGGGAGAACATCACCCCATTAGACAAAATGATTCCTGGGCAGATCCCAGGGTTTATGGGTTCTCCCTATTATCAACTGGTCACTATATTGGAAAAGTGGGGTCCCCTGCAGGTTATGGGAAATATTTCCCATTCCGCGTGGTGGAATATTTTGAAGGATTAAATAAGGGTATTTTGATTATGAAAGAATGGCAGTTAGCTGCCTCTACAGTGGCATGGTCACTGTTAAATGCATTAAATTAGGCAGAAATCAGAGCTGATGTTAGAAAACGAAAATCAATTATTGAAAGACTGTATTGAAAAATTAGAACAAGATCTTAGCATATTAACAGGGAAAAGATCACCCTCGCATTCCCCAATAGCCTGGGTCTGTAATATTTCAATGGATACCAACCATATCTCTGAAACAACGGACCTGGTTGAACCGGAAGATAAAATTACTAAAACCAATTTAGTAGAGCCACTTATGATGGTTTCTTTACAACTCTGTCCTATTATAACCCCCCCCCCCCCCCCCCCCCAAAAAAAAAAAACAACAAAAATTCAAGATAGACTGGCAGGGGTGCCTCCTGATCAATGGCCCCCTGCCCAAATGCATTTTCGTGTCACTGCCTGACCATACATGGCAATGGAGCTGATGGATCTGGTATAATTTCAACAGAAACCTGGAGGGAGTGTATTGACCTGGCTGTTGCGCTTATGGGATTCAGGGGCAGAAAGTGTTACGGTTAGTGGACCTGAAATATCTAAATTAGCCACTGTAACTGTTCACCCTGCCCTTAGGCGAAGATTATATGCTGGAACCCAGTTTCCAGATGAAAGCCATTCTATTTTAGATTGGTTAATGGCAGCATGCTGTATGGTTTGGCTGAATAAATCAGATATACCATTACCTGCAGGGTTGTGGCCCTCCATGGAGGACCTTCAAAATTATATCCAGGAACTGAGTATGAGGGAAGCTACCTATGACAATATCTTTGATAGCCCTGATATGGTCAAATCCTCAGTGGGAATGAGGGACCTGATTTTACAGCATTCCCCTTCCCACTTGTATGGCACCCTGGTTTCAATATTAAGTTCTCTAGTGGCATCAGAGGCGGTGGTCCAGCAGGCTGCTCAGTTAGTAGCTGACCTGGGAGAAACAGAGCGCCTGCAGACTAAACATAATATTCGAATTTTAGAAGAAGCTGAAGTTCTGCCAGTAATTAAAACCAAGAGGTCAGTTCCATGAGCCTCTCAATCGGGACCCGTGAGGGTGTCCTGAAAACAAATGTTTAATGATCTTATTAGGGCTGGTGTTCAATTTGCAAAAATTGATTGATAGCCCAACCATGTTCTCCTTCAGCTGTGGAGACAGCTGAAGGATAATCAAAAATTCCAAAATTACCCTAAGAAACCAAGGGTAAGATTTATAGGAAAAAAAGGCCAACAATAACATGGAATTTAGTGAACTTTATTATTCCTAATAGAAAGAAGAAGCCACCTCAGGTGTCTTGGGCCATGATGCCTGAGCCACCGGAAGCAAAAGATTTGGCCTTAGCCCAGTTCATGGTGTGACAAGGCATGTTAGTCCCCCTAGGGCCTCCAGACGAGGCCAGAGGCCCTATGTGGAATTAACAATATTTTGGTCCCAGAAAAATATTCAGAGGGTTATGGCCATAGTTGACACAGGGGCAGGAGCATTGATAATTTACGGAGATCCAACTAGATTTAATGGCGATAGAGTAATGATTGGAGGTTTTGGGGGACAGACCATTCCAGTCTCCCAAACCTGGTTGAAACTGGGGGTTGGGTGTCTCCCACCTCAGGAATGTAAGCTATCTATTGCCCTGGTCCAAGAATATATTCTGGGCATAGATATTCTATGAGGTCTGGCTCTCCAGCCGACTGTGGGTGAGTTCAGGCTCTGGCAAAGGTGCATTAGTGTCCGGGCGGTGCAGGCAATATTGAGAGGCCATGCAAAACATGAGCTCATTTGTCTGCTGAAGCCACACCAGATTACTAATGTAAGGCAGTATAGGCTCCCGGGTAGGCAACATGAAATATCAAGAATGGTGCAGGAATTGGAAAAAGTAGGTATTATAAGACCTTCACATAGCCTATATAATTCCCCCATATGTATGTATGTTTGCTGTCATAGATAAGGTTCAGGCATTTCCAGTCCCTATGACATAAAAGCAGCTGCAGGAATTTTTAGGTATACTAGGGTACTGGTGCTCCTTTATATTTCATTTACCGCAGCTGCTGAGGCCACTGTACGGACTTACAATGATGGGGCAGCTATGGGATTGGGGGAAAACAGAACAGGGCGCTTTCAAACAGGTGAAACTGGCAGTTAGACAAGCCCAGGCGTTGGGTATATTTGATCCTATCCTCCCAGCTGAATTGGATGCTCATGTTACTCAGGATGGCTTTGGCTGGGGCCTGTGGCAGTGCCAGAGTTCTGTATGGGACCCCTATTGGACTCTGGTCTCATGTTTGGCACGGAGCAGAAGAAAGGTACAGTGTGATTGAAAAACAGTTATTGGCTGCCTATTCGGCATTACAAGCGGTAGAGCCAATAACCCAAACGGCTGAAATTTTAGTTAAAAACCACTCTGGATTCAGGGGTGGGTAAAAGATGTAAGAAACACTCAAAGTTAGAAAGTTCAGGTGAGGCAAGGATCTTAGTGATAGCAGCAAAGTTTTATTTGTTATTGCAATAACGGGTGTACACCCCCTGTTGGCAAGGGAGAAATTGTGCACCGGTCAGCGAAATCTGTTCCCGTTGTATACCTTAAACCTGATGCAGGTAATGCATCTCAGGCTCACAATCTCCCCGGCGCCAGCAATAAGATACTTGTCTTATCTTGGGTAATGTGGGAGGTAGACTGTGGTTTTTTTTTTGTTTGTTTTTTTTTTTTTTTTGCAGTGTGGGCAACATTTCTGTATGTAGTGTAGCTGACATTTTCTGCATGTAGTCTAGGTCTTGACTGAACTTATAACCCTCTTTTGTGAAGCCAACATCCTCTGTATATTGTGTAAGTGAGGTGTTGAGTAAGTTATGCGAGTTGTTTTTCTTCCACTAGTTTGGGGAGTTCTGACATGGGTAATGCAACTTTACCTAAGATAAGACAAGTATACAGGGAGGAGGGAGAGCCTAGGACAGGACTGAGCAAACGTGCTCAATTTTGGAAATATTGCTCCCCATCTCCATGAGAGGGTCCTGACAAAGAAAACAACAGGATGGTAATCGCCTTATATGGAATGTATCACAGCAACAGCACCGGGGAGATTGTGAGCATAAGATGCTCAACCAATGAGTGAGCACCAGGAGAGCATTACCTGCATCGGGTCCGTACCCTGCAATGGGAATGGATTTTGCTGTCCGGCGCACAATTTCTCCCTTGCCAACAGGGGATGCACACCCATTATTGCGATAACGAATAAAACTTTGCTGCTATCACTAAGATCCTTACCTCACCTGAAATTTCTAACTTTGTGTGTTTCCTACAATTTGGTGCTGAAACCCAGGAACCAATGTTGCCTGCGGTGGACCTCTGCCTCTACAGCACAGGATGGTGCACCCCGCTCTGATTTCTGCGGCCCTGTGGGGTGGTGGCAGCAATTCATTGTGGAGCTGACTGCAGACCTGAGGCTGTTTTTTGAGAGGCAAGATCTGTGAACAGCTGTGGGATAGGGACGGACAGCGGGCACTGCGGTTTCGTGAGATTAATATGATAATTCCTGGCAACTCTATGCACAGACCACGGTAAGAACAATCATCTGTGATTAAGTACTGCCTTGGAGGTGTCGAGGTCTGGGACTCTTATGTTGTATGCAAGTGTCTTGCTGAGTGAGTTGTTTGACGGTACACCTCATTTTCCAGAACTGAGAATTGGTGTGCAGGAAGAGCAGTTCTTGCAGTAACATGACCATAGGTTGCTGAGAGAAATGGGGAATAAGAGTTCCAAGGTGGGGGACAGAGAGAGGGCCCCCGGAGCAGTGTCTGCTATAAGTCCTTTAGGAAATATGTTGAAAAATTGGAAGAGAAATTTGAGAACCAGAGATAAGGATAAACGGGAAATGATTAGGTATTGTGTTGTATTGTGTTGTTGTGTGGCCAAAGGAGCCAATTGTAGGGGAATCAGTATTTTGGCCAAAATATGGATCTGATGAAGATTGGGTATGTCAGGCTTTAAACATCTATGTGAATAGAAAAGTGTCCTTTTCACCAGAAGAGTCCAAATACGCTGCTTGTTGGGTTCAGGGTGTGCAGCAATTAATCATGGCTAGATGGAATTCTGTAGTTAAGGAAGAACAGAGCAGTTCCAGATGGGATCCTTTAAACAGCCTACTTCCTCTCAGAGCAGTCCCTATGGCGGAACAGCATCCCCCCTTACAATCTTGACCCTGAGCCAAGTCCTGTAATGGCAGGAGAAAAGCTGGAGACAGCTGACAAAGTGGAAGCTTTGATCACACCCCTAATAACCCACCTGAACAGAGTTCTGTGATGAGCACTCCACCTAAAACGGAAAAATTCTGCTGGCTTAGGAAAGAATTGGAGCAATACAAAAGAGATATCATAAATTTTCCCTTTTCTGAAACTAACTCTACTAACTCCGTTAACACCCCTATGTACCCTCTTAGGGAAGTTCCAATGTTAACAGGAATAGGTATGTGAATGCTCCTCTCACTAGTGGAGAGGTAAGAAATTTTAAAAAGGAAATTAAACCTCTAATGGAGGATTGTATTGGATTAGCAGAACAGTCTGATCGGTTTTTGGGGCCAAATTTTTACTCATGGGATGAGATGATGTCTATCCTGAGTATGTTGTTTAACGGGGAGGAAAGAGGAATGATTAGACGAGCTGCTATGCAGGAATGGGAGAGGATGCACCCTCTGGGTGTGGAGGCGGTACCAGCCGAAGTGATTTACCTATTAACAGACCCAGGATGGGATGGTAATAATGATGAAGAGAGGGCACATATGAGGGATCTCTGGGAAATAATAATTTTAGGAAATAAGGGAGCAGAGCCTTGGTCTCAGAATTTTGCTAAAGTGTTTGAAATTCAGCAAGGTAAAGATGAAACACCAAGTGAATTTTTGGAGAAACTAAGGGATAGAATGAGGAGATACTCCAGGTTGGATCCTGAGGATCAAGTCGCGCGGGGATTGTTGAGGGTCAATTTTGTCACTAAATCCTGGCCAGATATACACAAGAGACTGCAGAAAATAGAAGGGTGGCATGAGCAGCCATTAGTGAATCTTTTGAGAGAGGCACAGAAGGTGTATGTTAGGAGGGAGGAAGAGAAGCAAAAACAAAAGAGAAAAATGATGGTTGTTGCAGCAAACCAAGGAGTAAAACAGGAAATGGATAACTGGCAGAAGAGAAGTCCCCAAGGGAATCAGTATTCAAGGGGCAGCTGGGAACAAAGGAACAAAAGCAAAAATAGAGAAGTGAGGAGGTCATTTCCTGTACCTCCAGAGCAGAAACCAACAACAAGAAAATGCTTTTGCTGTGGAAAGGAAGGCCGCCTTGTAAGGAGGTGTCCTGAGTTAGAAAAGGAAGAGCGATTGATTGCCATTATGAATGAAGACTAGGGGTGTCAGGGGCTTCCTGAAAGCTGGTTCTACAAGGAGCCCTTGATAAATCTGAAAGTGGGACCTAATAAGGAAGAAATTGTTGTTTTTTAGTGGATACAGGGGCAGCTAGGTCATCGTTAGCTTATAAAATACCGGGACTTGATCTAACTGGGAATACTTTATGAATGACCGGGGTTGAGGGATCAGAGATGATAGTTCCCCTTTTTGAGAATGCAGAATTAAAATGGAAAGATAAAATAGTTATGGGACAATTGTTATATGTGCCGGAAGCAGAGACCAATTTATTGGGGAGAGATTTAATAGTTAAATTAGGTTTACAGTTGAAAACTTGCGAAACAGGAATAAAAGTGTCCATGAATGTGTTAACAGCTGATGAAGAAGAAGAAATAAATCCAAAGGTGTGGGCAGGGGAAGGAAACCAGGGTGGACTTGGAATTACTCCATTGAACAGTTATTTTTAAGAAGGGATTGAACCTGTAAAACAATGCCAATATCCCATATCCTTAGAAGGGCGAATGAGCTTAACCAATGTCTGTATTACAGGGTTTAAGGATGGTCTCCTGGAACCTTGCATGTCGCCTTATAATACCCCAATTCTGCCAGTACGGAAGGCAGATGGCACTTATTGGCTGGTGCAAGATCTGAGAAAAATTAATGAAATAGTTCTTAAGTGACACCCTGTGGTTCCTAACCCCTATACCTTAATGAGTCAGATCCCACATGAGCGTAAATGGTTTAGCGTAGTAGATCTAAAGGATGCTTTCTGGGCCTGTCCTTTGGACACGGAGAGTCGAGATCTTTTTGCCTTTGAATGGGAGGATGCAGAAATGGGACGGAAGCAGCAATACAAGTGGACTGTTTTACCCCAAGGGTTCACAGAATCACCTAATCTATTAGGACAAGCACTGGAGAAAATTGTGAGGAAGTTTTAGGCCTGTGAAGAGTTAAAGTGGTTACAGGCTAGAGAAGAGGTGAAGCTGCTACAGAATGTGGATGATTTACTGATTTGTGGGACAGAGGAGTTCAAAGTCAAAGAGATTACAAATAAACTCGTGAACTTTTTAGGGGAACACGGAGTAAGAGTGTTGAAAAAGAAACTGTAGGATGTGGATGTCATGGTTTTGTAATTTTTGCTATTGGTATTCCACATCATAACATCATGTGGAGCACAGAGAAGAACAACTACAAGTCCCAGGGGACCTCATGGTCAAAGAGGAAAATACATCATGGAAGTGACGCTTGCTCTCTCTCTCACTGCCTGGGTGTGGGTGTGCTGTCTTGCTCCAATTTATAGGAGGGAGAGGAGGTTCTTTGATATATGTATACCCGGCGTGAGATTAAGAAACAACGGTTCAAATGTTGGTCCGACCAGTTTATTACAAATCTTAATCAAGGAGATGGGGAAGGGGAGGATGGACACTATTATGATATAGGGTGATAGGGAAGGCAGGCGATAGTAAAGATAGGAAACAGGAAGCAAGAGGGAGATAGTCACCACCATGGATCCAGCGTGGTTTCTAGTTCAGTCATTGATCTTCAGTAGTGGTGGGTCGTCAGGCATTGTTGTTCTGTTGATGATGACAGTGACCACGGCGACCATGACGACAATGTCCAGTGGTAGTACAATCTTATTTATAAGTCCAAAGTGGTCGAGTCTGCTTTCTTTGGAGTGGCAGTTTCTGGCTCTGAGATCTCAGCAGAAATTCCTTTGTTCCCATCTTCCAGGCCTTGCCAGCAGATAAGAGGGAGCAGGGATGCCCACCTACATCCTGTTCTTCACAGGACACGATGGTATCATTCCCCAGTTTTCCCATACCAAGCTGGAGTTATTTAGTCACAGGCCAGATCTTCCGCCAGTAAACACTCCTGAGCACTCTCTTCCAGAGACAAGCAGCTCTGAAGGAAGGTGCTTTCAAATGTCCACAAACTGATGTTGATTGTCACAGGGTAGCACCCATCACTTGCCTCCTCCATAAATCAGTGAGAGCCTTATCACAAGAAATACCTCAGGAAGCAAGCTTTGAGCCAGAAAACAAAGAAGGGTTCTCACAGCTTCCAAGCTGCGGCACCTTCAACTTCAAAGTAGGTTTCTCGGTCTTCGGAAATCTCTCTCTCTCATTGTATTTGATTTATTAGCTCCAATTCTAATTATATTGTATTATAGTGTGTTATCTTGCATTCCTATATCATAGTTAGTAAACGAGTTTTACTCCTCAGATCGTTGCCGCTGTTCCGTTTGTTCCCTTGAACTCTCATCTCCCTATCCCTTTCCCTTTTTCCCTTCCTATTTTTTTTCCGAGGGGGCTGGGTGGCCACGGGCCTACTGCCCCCTCCCCTGTCATCGACACAGATTGATCTAGATTACCCCGTGACGCCTTTGTCTGAAACAAAGAGGGAATTGTGAAAGTTTCTAGGCTTAATTGGATACTGTAGAATAGGGATAGAAGCATATGCACAGAAAACAAGGAGATTGTACCTCAAGTTTTCAGAGGAAGAACCCAACATATTGAAATGGGCAGAAGAGGAAAAAGATTTAGTAGAAGTACTGAAATGGGACTTAATCACAGCACCTGTGTTAGAACTGCCTGACTTAAAGAAACCATTTCACCTCTTTGTACCAGTCAGTGAAGGAGCTGCTTTAGGAGTCTGACACAGGAATGGGGAGACAAGAAAACCTATTGCTTATTTGTCTAAGCTATTAGACCCTGTCTCTTGGGGTTGGCCTGAATGTTTTAAGGCAGTAGCGGCAACTGCCCTATTGGTAGAAGAAAGCAGGAAATTAACTTTTGGGGGGCAATTCATTGCTGTCACCCCTCATCAGGTAAAAACGATTTTCACTCAGAAAGCTGGGAGATGGCTGATGTATTCTAGAATACTTCAATACAAAACTATACTGATTGAAAAAGGTGACTTGATTATAATTACAAGCTTTATCACAAATCCTGCATCCTTCTTAGTTAAGGGAAGTGAAAGCACCATGGATGTAGAACATGACTGTCTGGACTTAATAAGCTTTCAGACAAAGATAAGGCTGGATTTACAGGATGTACCTTTGAATGAAGGGGGAATCCTGTTTACAGGTGTATCATCTAGAGTGATAAATGGAAAGCAGTGCAATGGTTATGCAGTTGTTGAAGGAGCAGAAGGGGAAGTAGAAGAAATGGGAAAGTTGCCTAGTAGTTGGTTGGCTCAAACCTGTGAATTGTTCGCTTTAAACCAAGTGCTGAAGCTGTTACAGGGGAAGCAGGGAACTATATATACTGATTCAAGATATGCATTTGGAGTAATACATACATTTGGAAAAATTTGGGAAGAGAGCGTTTTGATAAACAGTAGGGGAAAGGAATTGGCACATGAAGAACTAATCATACAGGTTTTGGAAAACCTGTTACTGCCTGAAGAGATTGCTGTAGTACATATAAAGGGACATCAAAAAGGAGATTCCCTGGAAGCACAGGGAAACTGAATTGCAGACGATAAAGCAAGGGAGGCTGCCTTACAGTCAGAAAGGGTAATGAAACTGTAACAGGTGCCTGAGATGAAGCCTCCGCCTGAAAACTGAATCTTCAGTGAAAAAGAGAAAGCAACTTTTTAAAAGTTGGAAGTGAAGGACTCAGGAGGATGGTGGATTCTCCCTGATGGTAGGGGAATGGTAAACAAACAAGTAATGAGAGAAATTTTAACTCTTTTGCATCAGGGAAGTTACTGGGGTGTGCAAACAGTGTGCGATGCAGTGTTAAGAAAGTATGTGGTTGTAGGATTGTATACAATAGCAAAGCAGATATGTAATAGCTGTGCTACATGTCAATGAATAAACAAGAAGCCTATGAGAAAACAACCCCTGGGTGGAAGGGAACCAGGACTCAGACCTTTCCAGAGCAAACAAGTAGATTTTACTGAACTACCTAAGGTAGGTGTTGCTGTACACTTAGCAACCCATGTTCTTATAGCCCTGCGCCTGTGCCAGACTATCAGGCAAGTCCTGCCCGGACCACAGAACTGCACGTAGATACCAGTACGGTGAGCAGTAAAATGGCATTTATTATCCTACTTCGTCTATGCCCCTTGAGCATGCATTATCCCTTTGTCACAGAGCAAGGGGAGAGTCCTACCACGTCACATCCCGAATCCTTGCTGTCGCCTACTACAACATCTCCCCCTCCCTATGCTCAATGAAGCCTATCCCGTAACAGTGCGAGTATCGCTTACCGCTTGAAATCTTACCGCTTACAATCTCAAGGGAACAAACGGAGCAGCGGCAATGATCTGAGGAGTAAAACTTACTTACTAACTATGATAACGGAATGCAAGATAACACACTATAATACAATATAATTAGAATTGAAGCTAATAAATCAAATATAATGAGAGAGAGAGGTTTCCGAAGTCCGAGAAGCCTACTTTGAAATTGAAGGCGCTGCAGCTTGGAAGCACACCCACACCCGATGCCAGGCAGTGAGAGAGAGAGCGAGCGTCGCTTTGGTGACATATTTTCCCTCTCTGGCTGCGAGGTCCCCTGGGACATGTAGTACTTCTTCTCTGTGCTCCACATGATGTTGTGATGTGGAATACTGTAAGAGGCCATGTTGTACTTTTGTCTCAAAAATTTGCTGAAGATGGACTATTCCATGCCAGTCCTGTCCAGGGATTGAGCAATCCCTTGCTCTAAAGATATGTTAACTGGAGGCAACGAGAGAAGGATAAGCACCTTGATGGCCAGGAGGAAACCTTTTGTCTGGACTTATCACCAAGAAAAATGAACCACACCTTGATGGTCAGGGCTTATCAAAAGAAGGATAAGCACCTTGATGGCCAGGGGAAAACCTTTTGTAAGAAAAGGATAAGCACCTTGATGGCCAGGAGGAAACCTTTTGTCCGGACTCATCATCTCGAGGAAGAGAGCCATCTCGAGAGGTGGAGGGGGGGGGATACTCATATGACCCTTACCCAAGCCCCCAGGAATGTCACGTAGGCAGGAAAAAACAGGATAAAAGGGCGCAGGAAAAATCATCATCATCGTCGTCTTCTTGAGGGAGAAGGCAAGAGAGAGAGACAGAGAGAGGGTTTACTGCCTTCTGATCCCTCGTTGCTGCTTTGCTGCCCTACTGTCTACGGAGCTGCCCTACTGTCTATGGACTCTCCTGGCCTTGCTGCACGAGACGCTGCTGCTTCCACCACCACCACCCGTACTGCTTGGCACCAGCCCGCTGCTCTTCGTTGCCTGCTTGGACCCTGGACCAATGGATAACGGGATACTGCTGCATCGAGTTGGTGACTATCCCCGCTTACCACAACTCTTGCTTTTCTTCTTACCTTTTCTATCGCCCGTTTCCCCTTCCCCGTCTCCCTAAAAGGCTAGGATTTGTAATAAACTGGTTGGACCAACATTTGAACCATTGTTTCTTAATCTCACGCCGGGTATATTAAAAGAATCTCCTCTCACTCCTATTAATTGGAGCGAGACAAATACCAATAGCAAAAATTACAAAGCACAAAACCATGACACAGTTGGTGTAGATCATCACGTTGTAATAATTTCTTCACCAGCAGAAGGTTCATCCCAATGGAGATAAGTGACAAATCCTGAATTAACGTATAATTGGACTGCAGCAGCTGATATGAAGTAACCGGAACTGAATAATTGAATTCACAACCTACAATGCTAGTAAAGTTACACACACAGAAGTTTAAGCAGGTACTAATATTTACAGTAATATGGTCAACAAGCAGAGAATCACAGAAAGTCCTTACGTACACATCCTTTCCCGATATATATAAGCATTGTCTCACGTACTGCATCGGGGTGGATCTCAAAATGACAGATGTTCTGCTCAATGTCCAAGCACGCATCTTGAGTTCCAAGAGTATTACTTTCGCATATAAACCCTCGTTCTTTTACAGCACAAGAACTAATATCAACAGTTTGCCATCTTTGCCCATTCTTATGAGCCCACATACGATGTTCCATTGGGTAAAACACCGCTCCATTGCAAATTAACCCCAATACCACAATTAGGTATATTGTGAACGCTGAAGCATTACTAATCGTTGGGCCATAAGCTGTGACGTCATTAGTAACAGGATCATAGGTAAAATTCACCAACTGCCACCAAGACTGAAATTTCCTTTCAAACTCATTAGTGCTGTCCCAAACTACCTTTCAAACTTCAGTGGGCAGGATACCACCTTCACCTTCTCTTACTACTGTTGCTGACATAGATTGTACCCATATTTGAGCTTGAATACAGCTGAGAGATAATGAGGTTATCGCTTTGAGCTGCAGCGAGTGTGTCTAATAATAATTGGTGGTCCCTTGTGTTGGTCTTTTCCCATTAGTGTAGTATGTCAGATAAGAGCCATTGGTGAGTTCCTAATGTTGATAAGGATGACTGCAGAGGATACTGAAGTACATAAAAGTCACTTGTCGCTGCGCTTAACTTATTCATGAGCATTTTAGCATCTATACTATTTAGAACCCCTAGACCTGTTCCCAACATACCAGTCATATCCCTCTGTGTTCTCTTAGTGTGAGCAAAGGTACGCCGGTGTAACCATGACAACCAACCTGCAAAGGATGTATTTAAAAATGATGCGCAAGCTAGTTTAATTGCTGAGATAGTAGTTCACATGTTTAAGAGACCATATTGGGATGAACATCACCTGTTGTTGACCTGTATTCTTAATGGCATACGGCCCAATTTCATAAATCTGTAGAGATAAGATCTTTTCTATTTCCTCTGTAAAAGTAGAGACTTTAGAATGAATTGATGTATGTGGAGCAGCTGTTGTGTAGAGTGGGTGCTCTCCCCGAGAGTAGGAAACACAAATAATAACAAGGATGTTAGCATCTGAATAGCGCATGACCTTCTCCAAGTAATTAGTGGGTCCTCAGGGCTCTTGCGTGGTAGCGCGGGTCTCAGAGCGGGATCAGATCCTGGTTTTCCTGGGAGCCACCGCCACAAAGCAAAACCCTACTTATTGTCAGAATTCACAAAACAGTTTACACCTTGTTACTGTCTAAACCCGGGTCATGATTGTTGTCATCATCTTTCTTGCTAAGGTCCAGTTTCATTTTCCTTGATGGAACTCACAGGATTTTACCTGTTTCCTCATGTTTTACTACTGCGTATCCCCTACCCCACACCAATATTCTCCATCCTGATTCCCAAACTCCACCATCTGTATTTACTGAAACTGGAGGCCCCTCACCGAAGATTTTTGGCTGCCAATGTTTCTGCATAGGAATGCGCTTACTGTCACCACGCTCAAAGTGGTTCAATGCATAAAGAGCTTTCACTAACACCTCAGCTTATCTGGAAACTAGAATGCGGTCTCGGAATCCCTCGCCTTCTGTATCTTTTCCTTAAGAAGGCAGTTAGCGCGCTCAATAATTGCTTGTCCCTGAGAATTACCCACAATGTCTGTGATGTGAGAGATGTTCCACCTCACCAACTAGTCCTGCGTAGAACGTGAGGTAAAGTAAGTTCCATTGTCTGTCTTTCGTAAATCTCGTAAATTTCGTAAATCTCTGGAGATAAGACCCTTTTTATTTTCTCTGTAAAAGTGGAGCTTTCAGAAGGAATTGATGTAAGTGGAGTAGCTGTTGTGTAGGGAGGATGCTCTCCCCGAGAGTAGGAGACACAAATAATAACAAGGATGTCAGCATTTGAATAGCACATGACCTTCTCGAAGTAATCAGTGGGTCCTCAGGACCTGGTTTTCCTGGGAGCAACCACTGCAAAGCAAAACCCTACTTATTGTCAGAATTCGCGAAACAATTTACACCTTGTTACTATCTCAAGCCGGGTCATGATTGTCATCATCATCTTTCTTGCAAAGGTCCTGTTTCCTGTTCCTTGATGGAACCCACAGGATTTTCATTTGTGCTTGGGCCTGAAATGTTGCCCAAACCATCTCCCTCCCTTCAATGAGGGTAAAATTAGTCAAATTATTCATCAGCAAATGCTTTTGGAGTGTTCACAACCCTAATTAATGGTTGTACAACTTTACAAAGTTGCATGTCAGATAGAATTGTCATTAATGGGTAAATGTGCCAAAAATGTGTTTGTGGTGGATGCGATAGGGAGTGCCAGCAGGGCGTCCCCTGCTTCAAAGTACACTTTACCTTTCTCACCCATCACAGATTCTCTCCTGCTTTTATTTCTCTCAGAGTCTGCAGGATATTTTCCATTTGTACACCGCATCCGTGTGGCCAGTGCGTGATACAGAGCCCAAGTGGAACACCTGCTCAAAAACAAATAAGCTATTAAGATCAACTCTCTTAGTGTGAGCCTTTGTCTCAAGTGATACATGGTCATATTTGAAAAATCCTGATTAGTGGGCTAAAAGAGAAGTAATCATTCTGTGATACAGGGTCATCCCCTTCGCTTGGGATGTCTTCTCAGGTTTCGTCTTTGCAAATTAAGAAAAACTAATTGATAGGCTAATAGCATCACAACCGAGCATTACTAATACATCAAAAGCTATTCCCGTAGATTCCAGCACTGGTAACATCAAATCCTGTTTAATTCACATTCGATCTATTACTAAAATATAAGAAGCACACAACGAACTAGACAATTTAAGTTACGCCTGAACTGCACACAAGAGTCGCAGCCAGAATGAGATCCCGGGTATTGTGTGATTTTTCTTTGAGACTATCCATAATGACCGAATTATGGGCCGCCCTTGGCAAATCTGAGCCTTCCACCGCCTGAATCAATCGATTGGCAAAGTCCGAGAATGACTCGGATGGACCCTGGGCTATCTCAGACCAGGGTGACGGGGGTTCAGCTGTCCTTGAGAACCTTCCAAAGGCTGTCAAGGCTGCATTTGTGGTGGCCAACATCTCCCCAGGGCGAAGATGTCGTAGCTGCCCTTCAGGGGACCCCACCATCTCCTCCGCATGTCCCATTAACTGTATTAAATTAGTCACTTCTCCATGTCTACCATTAGCCGGGTGTCGTGGGTCACGTGCCGCTGCAGCGACTACAGCCCTAAACTGTGTTGACCACTCCTCTTTCCATAACGTATATTGTACCGGCTCAAGTATCACACGCATGAGGCCCTCTATATCATATGGGAGCAAGGGCCCCAGTGCCATGAGCGCCTCTAATGCGGAGAGAGTGATGGGCGATCGTAAGCCCCTCTTCCCAATTGTCTCAGCGAGGCGGGTTACTGAATTTGGATCCAAGGGAACCCACACGGGTCCCTCTCCCTGGATTTCCAGCGGGAATACCTCAGCTCCACACAAAAGGTTTGCCTCCCTCAGCTCTTCCCTTATCTGAGCGCAGTCAGTACGCGAGGGTAACTCCCCGCCGGGCTGACACCGCCCATTGCTCGGCTGGGCTAGATACACCGGGGGCGTGACCATTTGGGGGGGTGCGGCCACGTTGGCCGGTGAGGGAGGTGACGCTGCCACCAACTGCATGGCCCCTGCCCCGTCACCTCCCCCTGCATACTCCTCCCCGCGGTGGAGGTCATGCAAGGAAGGATACAAACGAAGATATGGAGGCGGAGCCTTCAGCGAGGATGGTGACTCCCTCTCTTTCTTTTCTTTCTTTTCTGGTGCTGTGATTTCTGGCACGGTCAGCGAGTCCAACGCTGTCTTGTCTCGTGGCGCATCCCTAAAAGGGATAGAGCCTCCCGCCCGCAGTAGCTCCCCATCGCCCGAGCCCAGACCCAGTAACTCCCTGGCCAGGCTTTCGGCAGTTTTCTTTTCCCTTGCTGCCTTCAGGGCCCCCAGAATTAAGCCCCAACACTTCAGCTCCGCCGCTTTCTGCGACGACAAGGCTCTCTGTGAGAGCGCCGCTGTTAACGAATCCCACCTCCCGGGATCATACACCTCATAGGGGGAGCTTAAAAGCCCCTCTTTCTCTAGGAGAGTAAGAACCGCGGCCACTTCCTTCTTAGAAGGAGCAGTCTTCCCGCAATAAACCTTACAGGCTTGAAGTAATACCTTAATGACGGAATCCATTGCGGTTGCCGGGAATCGTTCCCCCCCGCCTTCCTCGGTCCTTACCGCCGAGGGCTCCTGCAGCTGCACTTTGCGCCCTAGGGTTGATCAGTCCCTCCGCGCCTTCCGCCGCTTTACTGTGGCAGGGACCTGCGTCCGTCTCGCAGCTGGCTGTCTCCAAAACACGATCCGGAGCGGACCCCGCGCCTCACACGGGGCACCACTTGTTGCCTCTGCTCAGGCAACCGAGGCATTGGCCCGCCCGGTGTGCAGTGGCTCGACAGCCCTCGGACCCAGCGCCCGACCCTACCGGTCCCGCGCCCCGTCCCGGACCATTCGCACGCTGTTTAACACATCGATACGATGAGCGGCAAATGGTATCAGTTGCAAGCAACACACTCTTCTTATACACTTTCTGATATCCTAAAGTTACTTTCTGGCCCAATAGGTGTGTGGCATGAACTGCCCTTTCCTTATTTGGCCTTACTTGCTCTTCTTTCTTATCTTAGGGAATGCGTTGCCACGGTTTTCTAAGGTTGAGAGGCCCCTGCAGACCTTTTCACTGTGGATGGGTATCTCAACCACCCTAGGAATTTACTTAACAGCTTACTACAGACCTTCTCCAAGTAATCAGTGGGTCCTCAGGGCTCTTGCATGGTTGCGCGGGTCTCAGAGCGGGGTCAGATCCTGGTTCTCCCGGGAGCCACCGCCACAAAGCAAAACCCTACTTATTGTCAGAATTCACAAAACAGTTTACACCTTGTTACTATCTCAACCCGGGTCGTGATTGTTGTCATCATCTTTCTTGCAGAGGTGCAGTTTCACTTTCCTTGATGGAACTCACAGGATTTTACCTGTTTCCTCGTGTTTTACTGCAGCGCATCCCCTACCCCACACCAATATTCTCCATCCTGATTCCCAAAATCCACTGTCTGTATTTACTGAAACTGGAGGCCCTCACCCAAGATTTTTGGCTGCCAATGTTTCTGCATAGGAATGCACTTACTGTCACCACGTTCTAAGTGGTTCAATGCATAAAGAGCTTTCACTAACACCTCAGCTTGTCTGGCAACTAGAATGCGGTCTCGGAATCCCTCACCTTCCCCAAGGATACGTATCTTTTCCTTAAGAAGGCAGTTAGCGCGCTCAATAATTGCTTGCCCCTGTGAATTCCCGGAATGTCTGTGATGTGAGAGATGTTCCACCTCACCAACCAGTCCTGTGTAGAACGTGAGGTAAAGCAAGTTCCATTGTCTGTCTTGATCTGGCGGGGCAGGCCAATGGTAACAATTGCTGTTACCCAATGACTTTGTGCTGCTGTAGAGTTAGATCTAGCATGCTGGGTAGCAATAAGGACAGAAGAGGAGGTGTCTACTGTAATGGCCAGCCACGAATGCGGTGAGAGCCGTGGTTCCCGAGTAAAATCCTTCTGCCAAATTTGCAACTGCGCAAGGCCACGAGGATTCACTCCAGACCCTATAATCAGTACTGAATTACAGTGAGGGCATGCCTGAACAACATCGCGTGCAACAGACAATGGGATAGAACAAGCTCTAGACAACGCACGAGTGCCTACATAAGGAGTGGAATGGAGATCGCGAGCCTCCTGCACAGTGAAAACTTGCGTGCCAGCAGCTCTATCGGCCGCAGCATTGCCCTCAGTGAAAAAACCCGGCACTTCTGAGTGACTCCGCACATGTAGGATGGCAACAGGGGCCATATTGGAGGCCTCTGTGCTGAGTGAACCCTCCTGTCCCATTCGCACTAGAAGTCTAGCCGCAAAAGCAGAATCCGTGACGATGTTGCACGGTATCCCACTCCGTAACCGCACAGCATGTGCTACAGCCCTTACTTCAAGCAACTGAACACTAACTGTTGGACCCGTAAAAACATCAACTTCCCAGGAATTACCTGCCTGTTCAGGTGGTATCAGGGTTAGCAGTTCCATCGTCAGCCCTGATGGTAATCATTAGCAGAAGTGTTCGATGACATCCATGGCTGAACAAGACACGCGAGAATCCGGTTGGTCCCAGTACCTGTGGAAACACAAGCGTACCCTCGACCCCATATAAGGAGGTTGGCTGGGCCCTGCCAGATAGAAGATTCAGGCATCCAACACCAGACCCACAAGAAGGGACACCACCGTAGCTGGCTAGTTGAGCACTATCAGTGCCTATTGCAATATCATGGTCAGATCACCTTTGTCTCCCTTAATCACGTTAGCTGCCATTTCAGTGTCTGATTAGTGCGTTCGACGATCCCTTGATTGATACTGTTGTACAGGATGCCAAGCGTATGGCGTACCCCTCAACTTCTATAATAACAAAATTAGGGTCTTCTAATGGCCATTCAGACGGCCAATCATTTGACTTAATGATGGTAACATCCGCCCCAGTATCTATTAGGCCTAACAACTGTCAACCGTCTACTAAGCATAGTAACAATGGTTTGTCTTTTGTCACTTCCAAGTCCACCAATTTAGTCCTCGATGCCAGGTTTAGTCAAAGAATGAAAAGAGATTAATATTGCCTTTTTTTTTTTTTTTTTTTTTATGGCCTTCGGAAATAACGCAGAGGGTGAGGGTGACCAAGCCATTATGTTAATCACCCCAGCATGGTCAACATCTATAAGTCCTGGTAAAGCAAAGTCCTATCCATGTAACAGAAGAACATCCTACTAAGAAAGCGCTACACCTGTCCCCAAGGGAACCCATGACACCTGTTGGAATGAGAGTCACGGTGCTGTTAGTCTGCAGCACTGACTGGGCGCTGGCCAAATCCACTCCTGCACTGCTGACAATGGCTGGTCCGAGTGAACTAGTCAGGCAGTGGCTGACCGATTTAGGACCGTATTTCCTGCCATAGCACACTGTCATGCACTCCTCTTCCTGTTTCCCAGCAGATCGCAGGGCCATACAGCAACAAGGAGTTTGGATCGGCATTCTCTCACCCCGTGCAGCCCCCTCCTGCACTGGGGACAGGGTCCATCTGCAATAGCACAAGCAGGTTCATTTGCTTGCTCAGGCTGTTTACATACCCTCTGTACATGACTGAGCCCCCCCGAATTGCAGCACTTCATTCTTTGAGCTGTTCCTGCATCGAGTCGGGAAATGACCCAGAAGTGTAACGTAGGGCCGGGCAGCCTCCTGCTTAACTGACCTAATTGAGACATTAGACAAATTAATATCAGGTATCCAAAAGATAACATATAACACCAAAGTCTTAACTTATTCAAGGCATCGCTCGTCCATTTGTGCCTGGGCCTGAGGTGTTGCCCGGATCCTCTCTTCTCCTTCATTATTCATAATCTAGATGGTAACCTGATCTCAGTATTCAGTCATAAACACAGTGTACTGCATGGGAGACAGGAATAGCTCTTGTACTGCCTCATAAGGCAGGGACTCCCACTCCGTAATATTACACCTCGGTACTCTGTAGAAAAATCCTTCTTTCCTGCATTCATCCCTATCTAAGCAAGTTACATACAGGCAGTAGAGAATAATTAGAAGAAATTCTTCCTTGTCAAATTTGTTTAAGCCCTTGCATTACTTAGTGCAGACAGACAACAGTTTAGCAGCTATTCTGTTGTTAGCAATAGAAGCCACCGGGAGTTCTATACCAATTTTATCCCAAAGCTTTTCATCAAGAGAGAACCCTGTTTTCAGAAATTCAGAAACATTTTACTGCAACCTGGAAGTAAATCCCAAAGGGGTCCCATTCTGAGCATTTTGTGCAGCAAATGCTTTTAGAGTGCTCACAACCATACTTTCAAACTAATAGATAATTAATGGTCGTACAATTTTACGAAGTTGCATGTCACATAGAATTGTTATTAGCGGGCAAATGTGCCAAAAATGTGTTTGCGGTGGATGCGCTAGGGAGTGCCAGCAGGGCGTCCCCTGCTTCAAAGTGCACTTTACCTTTCTCACCCATCACAGATTCTCTCCTGTTTTTATTTCTCTCAGAGTCTGAAGGATATTTTCCATTTGTACACTGCATCCACGTGGCCAGTGCGTGATACAGAGCCCAAGTGGAACACCTGCTCAAAAACAAGATAAGCTATTGAGATCAACTCTCTTACTGTGAGCCTTTGTCTCAAGTGATGCAGGATCATATTTGAAAAATCCTGATTAGTGGGCTGAAAAAGTAATCATTCTGTGATACAGGGTCAACCCCTTTGCTTGGGATTTCTTCTCAGGTTTCATCTTTGCCAATTAAGAAAAGCTAATTGATAGGCTAATAGCATCACATAAAAGAATGATTCCCACAGATTCCAGCATTCGTGACATCAAATTCTGCTTAATTTACATTCAATCTATTATCGATTATTACATTCTATTTATTCTATTTTCGATCAAAAATACACAACACACAACAACCTAGGCAATTTAGGTTATGCCTGATCTGCACACAAGGGTCGGGCGCAAAGCAGAAGGAGCAGCCAGGGTAGAAAAAGTTGCCGTCGGCACAGGATCGACCGCAACGCCGAGGGCAAACTGCCCCTCCTCTGCGAACAAGGAATCTAAGGCTTTTCCCTGAAGACGAGGAGACCGGTCACTATTGTCCCGACTCCACCCCTCCTTCCAAAGCGTATACTGTACCGGCTTAAGTACCATACACATGAGCACGCAGCCTGGCGCTGAGACCCTCCAGTGCATTTAAGGTCAGGGGCAATCTTAGCCCCCTTTTCTCAACCGCCTCTATCAGGCGTGCCACCCCCTTCGGGTCCAGAGGGACTCACACGGGACCCTCCTCCCCAGCCACTACCAGAAACGTAGGCGTAACTGATAAGCCCTTATCTTCTACTGTCTCTTTAACTTTGGACCAATCAGTGAGCTGACCGCGCCTGCGCCCTCCTCCGCCGCTGGCGCGGACAGGTCACGCAAGTAAGGATACAGCGATTTCTGAGGCGGTGCCGACGGATATGGGGGTGGGGACTCCACCGATGTTCCTCCCTTGAGACCCTGCCGGCCGCTGGTACTGGCGGCTGACGGATGGGGGCTGCCATTTTGTTGCTTGTCTTCTTCCGGCATCGTGGGCGTGGTCAGCTCCAGCGTGGTCGGTACTATCTTTTAAACAGTTGGAGCCCGCGCGGTCAGTGCCAGCGTGGCCGGTGCCATTTTGTCGGTACTCGGGGCTGGCGCCTTAACCTCTTCTGGACTCCTACAAGCGGTAATTACCCCCGACCCCGACGAGCCCCCACTACCTGGCCCCCCAGGGTCCCCAAAATCTACGTTTCCCCCTGTAACAAGCCCGTGCCCGCTCGGATGACTTCCCTTCCTCCCTGGCTGCTTTAAGGTCTCCCAGCAGCAATCCCCAAGTTTTAAGTTCGGCGCCTTTCTGGGTGCTCATCGCATGCTGTGCAAGCGCAGAGGTGATACTATCCCACTTCTGATGGTCAAGAATTTCATCGGGAGCTTTAACTTCCCCCTCCCGTTCCAATCGGGAAATAACTGCAGCAGTGTCCTTCTTAGAAGGAATATCTTTGCCGCAATACAGCTTACAAAACTGAAGCAGTACCTTAATAACCTGATCCATAACCAGCGTCTCACCGCTGTCCCGGCTCTACCGTTTCGAATATGCGCGCGCGAAAAATTCCGTCGCCACCACGGACTTCTGCAGAGCCCCGCCGTCACCTCGGGTTACCGCGTCTGCAGGATGCGGGGCACCGCCGTCACCTCGGTATCGCCCCCCAGCACAGGAATAACACACAGAGTGCCTCACACGGGGCACCACTTGTTGCCGTGCACCTGGCAACCCATGTTCTTTTAGCTCTGTGCCTGTGCTGGACTATCGGGTAAAATCTACCCAGGCCAAAGAACTGCACGTGAATACCAATATGGTGAGCAGAAAAATAGCGTTTATTGCGTCGTGCGATTTACCTATATACCTATCCTACTTCGTCTACGCCCCTTATGTATACATTAACCCTTTGACACCGAGCAAGGGGAGAGTCCTACCACGTCACATCCCGAATCCTTGCTGTCGCCTACTACAACATGGAACTGTTTTTGCCCAGGGACTTGGGTCCACTTGGTGGGTGATGCAGAAAGATGGTGATGTTCAGTGTGTACTGTTATAGATTCTCGTGACAAAACCAGACAAAATCTAGTTTGATAAAGGGATAGCTTTATTTAATTAAGCAAGGTGGTAAAGTGAGCAAAACAGCGCTGGGCGCCCGGGGAGCCTACACTCCGCCAAGGTCGCAATTTTAACAAAGGATTGTCTCTGTATTTATACAGTTCTTATCTCCTGTATACATTCCAGTCATTCTTGCGGCTGCACAGGTTGTTGCTGGGGGTCGTAGGTTGTTGCTGAGGATTCGTTTTTCTGTCTCCGATGGTTGTGGGGGTGAGAGTCAGTAGTGTTATTCTTTGGTTAATTTTTTAGCAGCTTATGTGCCCCGGCAATGTGTAGTTCCCAATGCCTGCAGCTTCCTAGTTTCCATCGTTTACACATCATTTACATTTTACAACACTGTTTACATTCCTGGATACCTTGAGAAAGCACCATTAAGTGTCGATTTGATTTAACAAACTTAACCCTTATCTATCACAATCCCCCCTTTTCTATTTTATCCTGATTTTGTTCATCAAATCGTTTTACTGCTTCTTTAGCTCTTTGGAGGATAAATTCATCCTCTTCCTTGCTATTGATTTGTTCATATTGTTTTCTTACTAACATTAAATGGGATGTCTCTAACCGTCCCTTAACAATAGCAATAAGTTTATTAAACAGAAATGGTCCAAAAGTTAGTCCCAGGATTAATAGAATAAGAGGTCCCGCTAAAGTAGACAGTAAGGTAGTCAGCCAGGGAGAATAGTTAAACACTGATTCATACCAGCTTTGTTGCATCTCCCTCTCCTTTCTCCGTTTTTCCAGTCCCTCTCGTAATTTAGTCATTGTGTCTCTTACAACCCCAGTATGGTCAGCGTATACGCAGCACTCCTCTCGAAGTGCAGCACACAGCCCCCCTTGTTGTAAGAAGATAAGGTCTAATCCTCGTCTATTCTGAAGGACTACCTCGGATAATGACCGGACAGACTTTTCTAACGCCGTAATTGATTTTTCTATTCTGGCCAAATCTTCATCTACTGCTATTCTGAGGGATTGGAATTTTTGATTTTGTTGGACTAATGCTGTAATTCCTGTCCCTGCTCCAGCTGCCCCTATAGCCGTCAGGGTGGCTATGGTCAGGGCGGTTAAAGGTTCCTTTTTTTGTAAATGATGGTCAGGAACCATTTGGTAATCATAAACAAAATCTTCGGGGTGATATATAATTCGGGGAACAATTGCTACCTGGATACAATAGTCTCTGGATGCATTAAATAGTTTTAGCGATACACAGGGGGTGAGACCTAAGTTCGAGCAGACCCACTTAGTGTTGTTTGCCGGTACCAGCCAGTCGGCTGGTTTCTTTTCGGTGATTTTGGTCCAGTTTCCACACAAATGCTCCTTCTCCCTCGGAACATTCCCTATGCATCGTCCCCTTCCTGACACCTGTGATACAGTAATTCCTTGCTTTGTCTTGTCCTGGTTCCATAGACACTGTCCAGGGTTACTACCATTTATTCGTGAGGCTTTTCATGTTACTCCAATAGCCTCGTAAAACGGGGCTCTAATGCCATAACACAACCAACAGTGTCTGGTGATGTTTGGATTAGTAGCATTTAAAACATGGTAACTGGCTTGTATTAAATCCCATAACGGACTTATTCCCTTTTCCAGGGATTGGGTGGCATTTCCTGCGGTGGTCATATCAACTTCACCCAACCGGTTTGTGGTGGTTATATTAACTTTACCCGACTCTAAAATCCCAGAGATAACATGATTTGGTCCCACAGGTTCTGGGCTACTCGGTGCTGATTCCTTTTTTATCATTATTATTCCTCCTCTATCGGTTCCAGGTTCTCTGTATCTAATTCCCCAAGTCTTCCCTATTAACCACCCAGGATCTTCTGGCTTTGTGATATTGATATACAAGAAGCTACAATCTCCATGTTTTACAGTTCCCCCAGATCCATCTCGGCTAGGCGGCTGGCATCCGTATGGTCCCCATCTTGCAGTCAGAAATTGATCAGCCCCTCCTCCCGGGGACCAGTCTGATGCAATTGTTTCGCATCCCCAGTAAGCACAATAATATTGGCCTGGGTAATTACAATAGGATCTTCCAGGATTTGAACTAGGACAAAGGTAATATCCCATCTTATCAAGGACTGATCGGGGCAAGCTGACATAGAGTGGTCTTAAAACTAGGGGCCCCGGGGGTAATAACACTCTCAATTTCCTTCTGGGTGTCAAACTGATATAAGGACCATTTAAACGGTTGGTGACTCTCTTCCCCTTTTACAAGTACAATCCATAACATCCAATTCCACAACCATAAGTATAAAGATGCTGGTGGACGTTCTTTAGATTTCAGTGAATTCCAATTCCCTTTTTCCCAAGTCTGGGTGGTGCTCACTTGTTTTTCTTTCTGGGGTCGGGGTGGTCTCACCTGTCTATATGCCTCCACTTTTGAGTTCCATCTCTGCACGCCTCTGCCTCCACTGCCTACTCTGTTGCTTAGAGCAGCAGGGTTTTCCATCTTCTCGGCAGCAGTCGTGAGCATGGGGACTCCTACTGCTCCCTCTTTTTTTTTTTTTTTTTTTTTTTTTTTTGTGAAGCCTGAAGGCTTCGGCGCTTAGCTTTTACTTATGGAGCTTGGCACAAGACGTATGAGACTTGGAACCGACTCAGCTTACCCACGATTTCAGGGTTGAAGTTCCCAGATCTGTTAATGTGAACCCACCGTTCCTCGGGGTGTATTCCCTCACTTAATATGGTCCACCATTCTCTGGACCCTCTAATGATATGCCCAGTGACTACCCCCACCCTTAGGGCTTACTTGGCCAATTTGTATCTATTCCTATGGCACTGTTCGCAGATACCCACAGGAGAGTGCCCGTTCTCACAATATGTCCACCAGCTATCCTTGTATATTATTCATCTAAACATGTGAAGGGAAAACAGATACAATCAAGGGTATCACATAATATGGGACTACTCATCTAATTTCAAAGTCAGTTTTAGTCCTTGGGGGGGGTCCCACCACTTTCCAGTTTACTGATTCCTGAAGTGCCTTCACTCTAGACACGTGTCCATCCACGCTCAGCAGTCCGGATAACAGTCTCTGTGGTGAGCAAGACAAGAAATGGTCCCTCCCAGCAAGGGGTAAGAGGTGACTCCTTCCAATTCTTTATTAATACTTGATCTCCTGGTTTTATGGAATGCATGTCAATTTCTAAAGGAGGTCTCTGTACCACCATTGCCTTTTTACGTAGTTCTTCTCTTCTGGACATTAGTTGTCAGCGCGAGGTTGTGTTCTAACATTTAGAAGGGCTAAAAAGGCAGATACTTCAGTTGTTTCTTAATCTCTCCATTCATCCTTTCTACCTTTCCTGAGCTTTGGGGGTGATACGGTGTATGGTATTCCCATTTAGTACCTACTAACATCACTGCCTCTAATACCGTCTTTGAGGTGAAATGAGGTCCCCGGTCAGAATCAATGGCCTTGATGACCCCATATCGGGGAATTATTTCTTCAAAAAAAATTTTATTTTATTTTATTTTATTTTACCACTGTGTGTGCAGTTACTCTAACCGTAGGGAAAGCCTCAACGAAATATGTGAGGTGGTCCACCATAACAAGAAGATATCTAAATCTTCCAACCTTAGGGAGCTCGGTAAAGTCTACCTGTAACTGTGCAAATGGGCGATGGGTCATTTCCCTTCCCCCGTGTATTTTTTTTTTTTTTTTTCTTAATTGATGTTTGTTAATCTTTTGACAAGTTAAGCACCCCCAACAATACTTTTAGCTACATTGTAGGCCCTTATGCACATAAAATTTATTGCAAAGTGATCATATAGTGCTTGCACTCCCCAGTGTATTCTATATTTATCGCGGTATCTCCTCATTACTCTGAGTGCCATTGCTTTTGGGAGCACTTCCCTTCCATCAGGTAGTCTCCACTTCCCATGTTTTTCCCATATCCCCATTTGCTGTAACTTTTCCTTTTCCTGATTCGTGAACCTCAATTCAGGCTCTTGAAAGTTAGTATCTGTTCTTGTCAGTTCTGTTCTTAAGGGCATTAAGGCAGCTTTTCTCGCCTCTTCATCAGCTAAATTATTTCCTCTTATTCTTGAATCGAAACCCTTTTGGTCTCCCTTTATATGTACAACCGCTACTCTTTCAGGGTCTAGCTTCTTACTTCCCTTACTAATCCAGTGTCCTAAGTATTTTACCTCCTCTTCGGTAAATTGTAGCTTTGATTTAGAAACCTTCAATCCTTGTAAACTCAAAAAGTTTAGTAATTTTACACTTTCTTCTCTCACAGACTCCTGGGTGTCCCCTGCAAGTAGTAAATCATCTACATATTGGATGAGGGTGATTCCTTTCCCAGATTATAACCTCGGAGAATTTGCTCCAGGGGCTGACCAAATAAATTAGGTGATTCTGTGAATCCCTGGGGAAGGACTGTCCATCAAAGTTGCTGCTTCCTATGGGTCTCCGGGTCCACCCATTCGAATGCAAAATAGTCCCTGCATTCTTCCTTTAAGGGGCAGGCCCAAAAGGCATCCTTTAAGTCTATAACACTGTACCACTGATTTTCAGGGCTTAATTGGCTTAATAGAGTATGGGGGTTAGCTACTACAGGAAACCTGGTCACCGTTCTTTTGTTTATTTCCCGGAGGTCGTGGACCAGTCTGTAACTTCCATCGGGTTTTCTTACGGGTAATATGGGAGTGTTGAATGGGGACATGCAGGGCTCAAGAAGGCCCCTTCTTAGCAGCCTTTCAATTTCAGGCTTTAACCCCTGCCTCCCTTCCTGAGATAAGGGGTATTGTTTGATCCTAACAGGGATCTCAGGGTTTTCGATGGTTACTTCAAAGGGAGTAATATCCAGCCTCCCTACAGTATCTGGGGTGTACCAGACCTCTGGATTAATCCTCTCCTCATCCTGGGTTGTGAGGGCACATATTTTTACTTTTAGTTCCTTTCCCTCTACCTCTAGATTTATTCCTAACTCAACAATTAAGTCTCTGCCTAATAAATTGTAATCCGCTTCAGGGACTAACAAAAAGGATCCAATGCCATACCTACTTTCTGATTCTATTTCTACATGTTTGATGACTGGAGCTTTAAATGGCTCCCCTTTTGCTCCCACTACATTTATGCTTTCAGATGTGATTTTACACCCAGGAGGTAAGGTCTGGACAGTTGATCTCTCTTCCCCTGTGTCTACAAGAAATATCACCTCCTGTCGCTGAGGACCCACTTTTAATTTTATCAAGGGCTCTCTTTTTCCCGGGGTCCTCAGCACATAGAGCCCCTGACCCCCCTAATCCTCTAAAACATTTTCTCATCCTCTATTCTCTTCCTACAATCTTTCTTCAGATGGCCTCTCCTTTTACAATAGTAGCACTCTCTCTCTTCTTTTCTTCCTTTTTTCTCTTCAACTTTTGACCCTCTGGCAGGGAATTTCTCAATCTCTTTCCCTACCGGTCTCCTTACTGCACTTACAGCTCCCCTCTGTCCTTCTCTTACTGCAGCTACCAAGAGCCTGGCTTGTTTCTTTTGATTCTCCTCCTCTCTTCTAATGAATACCTTCTGCACTTCCCTCAGCAACTTATCTATAGGTCTACCCTGCCAGTCTTCCAACTTCTCTAGTTTCTTACGAATGTCCACCCATGACTTAGCTACAAATTGAGTTTTTAACAGAGCCTGCCCAGCCGGGGTGCTGGGATCTATCCCAGAGTACAGCTGGAGGCTCTTCCTTAACCTTTCTAACCACATGGTGGGGCTCTCTTTTTTTTTTTTTTTTTTTTTTTTTTTTTTTTTTTGTTACTCCTCCTTAAGAGCCTTGCTTATGTTTTGTCCTCTGGGTACCGCCTCTTTAATTCCTTGGATAATAATGTACCTTAAATCGGCCATGTTAGAGCTTGTTCATCTTGGTTATTCCAATTAGGTCTCTGTAATGGCCATTTTTGATCAGCCGTGGGTCTGGCTGCATGTTGTTGATCCCATAATCTCATTCCTGCTCCCCTAATCATATTTCTCTCCTCTGCTGTAAACAGGATCCCTAGAATCGCCTGTATCTCGTCCCAAGTGTATAAATTAGGTCCCAGAAACTGATCTACCCTTTTAGAAACTCCTAGGGGATCCTCTAGAAGGTTCCCCATTTCTTTCTTAAACTCTCTTACATCACTGGTATTCAGTGGGACTGCTACATACCCAGCCCTGGGGGCTGCGGCACCCGCACCTGGGACTAACACCTCCCTTAATGGATATAACTTTTCTTCCTTTTGATTACGTTTTCGGGTGCTTCTCCTTACCACAGGAGATTCTAGTTGCAGGGAAGACTGCTCGCTAATGGGAGGGGGGGGTGCCTGTTCCTGGGGGTTGTACGGGAGTGGCCAAAGGTATTCCTCCTCCTCCTCCTCAGTTTTTCGTTTCCCCTTTTCTTTAAGATTAAATAAAAAGGCCTGCTCCTGTGATTGCACTAACCAGAGAGCGGCATATTCGGACTCCTCAGAGTCCACTTGGGGCTTATTGTTTACCCATAAATTCAATTCTTGACATATCCAATCTTCAAATGAGCCAAATACCAGCCACATTATATGGGGATTTCTTAGGGATTTCCCTCCCCAGATCTCCATACAGTAGTGTACCTTTTTTTTTTTTCTTTACTTTTCCCTTTTCTACGGGGAGAGTCCCTCCAATATTTGATCATTAGCCCTAACGGACTTTCTGGCGGTATGTCGGGCAACTTTCCCTTACCACCCATGGGCAGAGGGGCCTTGCTTTTCCCCTGACCCATCTTCTGGGGCGCCTTCTTACACACACACACACGCTCCCCTTGGTCGTGGCTTGCTCCCTCTCGGGCTACGAGAACCGCACTACTGAAGGGTCCGCTCTCGCTTGGCCTCTTAGAGACCTCTCATACAGGCGCACCCCAGGATAACCAACCCCGACCGAACGGATCCACGCAATACTTACTCAATCCTGAGTCTTCGTTCGGTCTTCGTGCACAAATGATTATGGGGTTCTGCAGGTTCTTTTGCTCACTCTCCAAATTTAGAGGGGTTCGGAGATCCAGTGTTTGCAGAGGGAAACCCTCAACTCAGGGCTGCCCGCTACTGCGGGCAGGGCGCCTCCCGTCGCGAGGGAACCCTGCAGCAAAGGAATCTGGATCCGAGTCACGGCACCAAAATTGTTATAGATTCTCGTGACAAAACCAGACAAAATCTAGTTTGATAAAGGGATAGCTTTATTTAATTAAGCAAGGCGGTAAAGTGAGCAAAACAGCGCTGGGCGCCCGGGGAGCCTACACTCCGCCAAGGTCGCAATTTTAACAAAGGATTGTCTCTGTATTTATACAGTTCTTATCTCCTGTATACATTCCAGTCATTCTTGCGGCTGCGCAGGTTGTTGCTGGGGGTCGTAGGTTGTTGCTGGGGATTCGTTTTTCTGTCTCCGATGGTTGTGGGGGTGAGAGTCAGTAGTGTTATTCTTTGGTTAATTTTTTAGCAGCTTATGTGCCCCGGCAATGTGTAGTTCCCAATGCCTGCAGCTTCCTAGTTTCCATCGTTTACACATCATTTACATTTTACAACACTGTTTACATTCCTGGATACCTTGAGAAAGCACCATTAAGTGTCGATTTGATTTAACAAACTTAACCCTTATCTATCACATGTACCACAAGGGAATTTGATGTTTGGGGGAGTGCAGTCAGTAATTGCATGTATATAGATATTGGTTTTTGTGTGCATGTGTTTAATCCTAGTTAATTACAGTTTGTTTGTATACATTAAGCATGATGTAGTGATGTAGAATAAGGGGTGGAATGTCATGGTTTTATGATTTTTGGTTACTGGTATTCCACATCATAACATCATGTAGTGCACTGGGAGTTAAAGTGTTAATGCTCATTCCCCAGGGGGCTTTGCGGTCAGAGAGGAGATATAACCCCTCGCAAGGTCACCTGATGGGGCTTTTTGTTTCAGCGCTCCTCTCCTTCGCTTCTCCTTGCTGCTGCCCGTCCTGACTGCGCGCATTGCTTCAGTATCAGTGTAAGGCCTTTAGCTTTTCAAACAGCCTCTCTTTCATTATATTTGATTTATTAGCTTCAATTCTAATTGTATTGTATTATTGTGTGTTATCTTACATTCTGATACCATATTTAGTAAATTAGTTTTTTTCTCCTCAGTTCGTTGCCGCTGTTTTTAATTTTTTTGGGGTCCCCTGTTTCCCTTTTCTGGCGGCGTGGATTTTGCGAAATCCCTCCGCCCCACTAGTTACGGAACTGGGCCGAACCAACCCATAAACCATTGACAGCAAACTATGTTAGCTGTCAAATAAGTGCAGGTGCATAGTGTATTTGATTCTACTTTCCCTGATGAATTAGAACTATGCGTAACCCAGGAAGGGTTTGGAGGAGGGTTGTGGTAGCATCGGGGTTCCATCTGCTCCCCAATTGAATTCTGGCCCCACGTCTGGCATGGAGCAAGAGAGGTATGGCATAATAGAAAAAGTTATTGTCAACATATTTGGCATTACAGGCAGTAAAACCATGTACTCAAATAGCTGAAGCAGTAGTAAAACTGCACTGCCTGTTCATGGTTGGATAAAAGGTTTAGAGGATATTCTTATGATGAGGGTGGTCCAAGTGCAAACAGTGGCAAGCTGGGTCACCTATCTGGGTCAGTGTAGTCATTTATCTATCTCCATCATCATTGCAAGAACTACAAAAGATATTGGGCCTAGTTATGTATTATAGTGATGTACCAGAAGAAACTGTGGTCACTCCACCAGAGAAGAGTCCCATGCTAGAGGGAAGGCATTAAATCCCAGAAGATGCATGGTATATGAATGGGTCCAGCAAAGGCAGTGCAAGCAAGTGGTGAGCCATTGCCTACCATCCCTAGACTGAAATAATATGGCTTGAAGAGGGGAATGGATAGAATAGCCAGTGGGCAGAGCTTTGAGTTGTGTGGATGATCATCACACAAAAACCAGGTGACAGCACTTTGAACATCTGTGCCATTAGTTGGGCGGTCTACAGAAGGCTTGTGCTCTGGATAGCACAGTGGGCCATTCGGAACTGGACAACTCCTGCCTGACCAATCTGGGGCAAGGATATGTGGGTGGATATCTGGAATGTGGTTAGACACAGGACAGTACATGCTTATCATGTATCTGGACACCAGCCCATGCAGTCACCAGGAAGTGATCAAGCCAACACACTCACTTGGATTAGATGGCTGGAAGATTCACCAGCAGGAAATATCAACCAATGGCTACATCAAAAGCTGCAGCATGCCAGACAGAAGACAACTGTCATGGTTTTGTAATTTTTGCTATTGGTATTCCACATCATAACATCATGTGGAGCACAAAGAAGAAGTATTACACGTCCCAGGGGACCTCACGGTCAGAGCGGGAAAATACGTCACGGAAGCGACGCTCACACTCTCTCTCACTGCCTGACAGCGGGTGTGGGTGTGCTTCCAAGCCGCGGCGCCTTCAATTTCAAAGTAGGCTTCTCGGTCTTCGGAAACCTCTCTCTCTCTCTCTCTCTCTCTTATTTCACTTGATTTATTAGACTCAATTTCAATTAGATTGTATTATAGTAAAATAAGTTTTACTCCTTAGATCGTTGCCGCTGCTCTGTTTGTTTCCTTGAGCCCAGCTCCCATCTCCCTACCCCTTTCCCTTTTTCCCTTCCCCTTTGTCAGGGGCAGGGGGCCCACGGGCCTACTGCCCCCCCTGTCACGGACACAGATTGATCTAGATAACTCCGTGACAACAACGTGGGCAGCAGCCTAAGCATGGGGGCTGTCTGTGCAAGTGTCAGACATCATCCAGGCATGTTGTGACTGTAATGCTTGCTTGAGAATGAGACTAAGATCTTTGTTGGAGATGACAGCACACCTTGCCAGAGGGTACAACCCTTTACAACAGTGGCAGGTTGATTATATAGGCTCCCTTTCTCAGTCTGAGGGGGCCAGATACGTGCTGACCTGTGCTGATATGGTGAGTAGATTAATGCAGGCCTATCTAATGCCAAAAGCAAATCAAGGCTATACTATCAAGGCTTTAACTACATTGATAGCAGCATACGGGACTCCTCAAGTCATCAGGAGTGACCAAGGTATGCACTTTGCAGGAACAATGGTACAAAAGTGGGCTGAAGAAAATAACATGAAATGGTGGTTCCATCTACCTTATAATCTGACAGGAGCAGGCCTGATAGAATGATACAGTAGAATTCTCAAGGCTGCTCTGAAGACAGAATTGCAGTTTTTTCAGGGATGGATTAAACAACTCCATGAAATGCTCAGGGATCTGAATGAGAGACCCAGAGATGGCAGACCCAGTCCCCCGTGTGTGTTACAAACAACTTTGGGCCTCCCCACTTAGAATACAAACTAAAGGAAATAATACTTTTGTAAAACCTCAAGTAGACAATGAATAACCTCCTGCTCACTGCCCCTGAAGACTTGGAACCAGGTACGCATAAGGTAAAATGGCCTTGGGAGGTGCAATTAGGATCAAAAAAGCTGGTGGTCAGGGTCTACTACAGGCCATCTGATCAAGAGGAGCCTGTTTGTGAGGCCTTCCTGCTTCAGCTACAAGAATTTTCATGCTCACAGGTTATCATTCTGATGGGGGATTTCAACCACCTGGATATCTGCTGGCAGGGCAACATGGAAAGCTATAAGCGATCCAGGAGACTCCTGGAGTCCGTTGACAATAACTTTCTGGTTCAAGTATTGGACAGACTGACCAGAGGTGAAGCATTGCTGGACCTGGTGCTCACCAATGCGGAGAAGATAGCTAAAGATACTAAGACTGGAGGCAGCCTGGACTGTGATGACCATGCCCTGGTTGATTATCTTAAGGAACACGGACCTGGTGAAGAGTGGAGTCAGGACTCTGAACTTTGGGAGAATGAACTTCAGGCTATTTAAAGAATTGTTTAACAAGATCTCTGAGGAAAAAGTCCTTAGAGACAAAGGAATGGAACAAAGCTGGCTACTCTTTAAGGATGCCTTTCTGAGAGCATGAGAGCTCTCCATTCCTCAGAATAAGAAAGTAGGCAGGGGAGGCAGGAAATCAGCATGGCTTGGCAAGGACCTACTGGTCAAACTGAGGGGAAAAAAGGTCAAGTACAAGCTGTGGAAGCAAGGAGGTGTCACTTGGGAAGAATACAGGGATGCTGTCTGGACTTGCAGAGATGGGATTAGGAAAGTCAGGGAACAGATAGAACTAAACTTGAGGAGGGATAAAAAAAATGAGAAGCGATTCTACAGGTACATAGGTCAGAAGACAGTGTGTACCTCCTTTGCCAAATGGGAGAGAAGAACTGGCTACATCAGATATGGAAATGGCTGAGGTACTCCAATGAGTTCTTTGCCTCAGTCTGCACTGGCAGCCAGGATTCTCATGTCTCTCTGTCACGGGGTTATCAAGATCAATCTGTGTCCGTGACAGGGGAGGGGGCAGTAGGCCCGTAGCCCCCCGGCCCCCTCGAAAAAAAGGTAAAAAGGGAAAGGGGTAGGGAGATGGGAGTTCAAGGGAACAAACGGAGCAGGGGCAAGAATCTGAGGAGTAGAACTTATTTACTATGATATCGGAATGCAAGATAACACACTATAATACAATATAATTAGAATTGAAGCTAATAAATCAAATATAATGAGAGAGAGAGAGAGGTTTCCGAAGACCGAGAAGCCTACTTTGAAGTTGAAGGCGCCGCGGCTTGGAAGCATACCCACACCCGCTGCCAGGCAGTGAGAGAGAGAGAAGCGAGCGTCGCTTCCGTGACGTATTTTCCCTCTCTGTCCGCGAGGTCCCCTGGGACGTGTAGTACTTCTTCTCTGTGCTCCACATGATGTTATGATGTGGAATACCAATAGCAAAAATTACAAAACCATGACATTCCACCCCTTATTCTACATCACTACATCATGCTTAAAATACATATGTATATATATACAAATAAACAATACTTAAAAATGCATTACACACATAGGTCTATATACGTATATACACATGGAATTACAGACTGCACTCCCCCAACATCAAATTCCCTTGTGGTACACATTGAACATCCCCATCTTTTTGCATTACCCACCAAGTACAGCCAGGTCCCTGGGCAAAAACAGTTCCACGGAGAGGTTTGCCCTTTCCAGAAGCTGGAAGGACCCACACTTTTTTCCCCAACATGTTCTTTACGTGTACAACAGGGACCTTATCTCCCTCTACAGTATGTAGGGGGCTGGATTGGGTAGGACCATCACGATTGACAGATCCTCTGGTATTGACCAACCAGGTGGCTTCTGCCAAATGCTTCTCACAAATGCTTCTACACATTGAACATCCCCATCTTTTTGCATCACCTACCAAGTGCACCTAGGTCCCTGGGCAAAAACAGTTCCACGGAGAGGTTTGCCCTTTCCCCCCCCTGGCTGGGGGCAGGTCCCCCCTATTTGTTACCTTGATTGTTTGCAGCGACTGGAGCAATCACCCTTTTGGAGAAGTTCACCTTGGTGGTCGATCTGTCTCGTAATTCTTCCACTTGTGCTTGAAGTGCAGGAGTGGGTTGATTATCCCACTTCTTCATATTCTCCCCATGGTCACGCAGGTAGCGCCGCAAGGCAAGATGCGATGTAGTCTTACTGCTGTCTTTTGCCTGAGCATGAGGACGTCTACTTCTGATGGCTGAGATATTGGATGATGCAGGTTGGGAGGAAACCAAGTTGATCAGCTCTTCCGGTAGACAGTTTTGGGAATTCTGGTTCTCGTCAGATGTATCTGGTGCCACTATGGATCCATCTGCATTAAGCATGGTAGACAGTTCGTCCCTCATATCTTCTTGTTCGCTCTTCATTCTGTCTGGCTCTTCAACTACCTTTGTGATGGCCGAAAAACAAGCCCGTAGAGGGGCTAAATGTAACTCAAAGTCTTGAAGTTTATTAACCAGTTCGTTTACAAGGGGTCTTCTTACCCCTTTGCCATACATTGCTGCAAATGTACTGGCATACCTCTCCGGTGCAGTCTTCGTGAATGTATGCCACGTATTTGGTGTACACCTGACTTTCTCAGGATCATGCTTTTGGTCTGGCTCATCAGGGATCAAGTCGGAACTGTATAACATTTCTACTACAGCATGCTCTCTCAAATAACCGATACCTTTTTCCATATCAGTCCATTTTTTTTTCTCAGGCATCAGATCATCTTTGAAGGGGTATCTTTCTCTTACGGCTAACAACATTCGCTTCCAGAGGGTGAAGGATCCATTCTGGCATGTACCAATACCCCTGTCAATGGCTGAGTCCCTAGCAATGCCACCCAGTTGATGAGCTTCTCTACCATCTAGCCACACACTGTTGGCCCCACTGTCCCAACATCGGAGTAACCAGGTGACGATAGGCTCATTTGGGTGTCGTGAGAAGTCTTTTCTCATACCTCTAATTTCACTCATTTTTAGAGATCGATCAACAACAGTAACAATGTCTTGCTCACCTCCTGCTCTTTCAGGACTTCTTGTTACCCTCCTGGGAGTTGGTGACCACGCTCTTATTGAAGGCCCCTCCCCTAGACTCAGGGCCGCTTTCCATGGATCGAGCTGCTCTGGACCTCTTTCTTCCTCTTCTCTTACAGCGTCTGCTTCCTCTACTTTCTCCTCCTCCTCTTCCTCTACTTTCTTCTCCTCCTCTTCCTTCTTCTCTAACTGAGTTGAGATTCGTTTCGTTTTCCGTCCTCTTACAGGGGCAACTGACATCGATTCCGGTACCTCCTGTGGTTGATCAGGTTGGTCAGTTCTGATACTCTCCCTCTCCAGTTTGGCTCGAAGTCCGTCTCTTTCAACTATGAGGATTTTTAGTTCAGATTCAAGCATGACCTGAGAAAACTGAATTCTGCTTAGTTCATTTTGGAGGGTGTCTCGCTCAGTTCGGAGTACGTCCCGTTCGGACTTGAGGGTATCTCGCTCAGACTGGAGGGTGTCTTGTTGAAGTTGGAGGTTGTCAAGTTTGGATTGCAGGGAGTCTCTCTCATTTTGGAGGGCATCTCTCTCGACTAGAAGACTCTCTTTCTGGACCTGGAGATTCTCCGCCTCGGTTTGGAGGCTCTCTTTGGATTTGGAGACTGTTTCTCGACTAAGAGACTCTCCTTCTGGACCTGGAGATTGTCCCTCTCGGCTTGGACTCTCTCCTGGAAACTCTCCTTTTTGGCTTGGAGACTCTCTCTCTGGAACTGGAGATTCTCCCTATCAGCTCTGAGACACTCTCTCTCAGCTTGGAGACTCTCTCTCTCAGCTTGGAAACTCTCTCTCTCAGCTTGGAGACTCTCTCTATCAATTTCAGAAACTCTATCGCTTTCTGGGATAGTATTGAATAAGGCCCGATAAGCATTAGCCAGGCCCCAGATCATTTGTGACTCCTCAGATCTGCCTGAGCTGCAACATTCCTGTCTTAAATAATTGTTTAAACTCTCAGGGTCTCTCAAGTGTTCAGGAGTAAAGCTCCATGACAGTGAAGATGGCCATCTCTTTAAAGTCTCTCCCAAGCCTTGCCATACTCCCTGCCACTCAGTATTCTCTGGTTCTGGGGAAGACTTCCTCAGATTTCTATAAGTCCAGATACTGAGTGAGATAAGTAAAATAATGAGCAATACATTCAGGGAGACTGACACTGTGATCAAACGGGCATTCAAAAACTGCATAAAGGATTCAAAGGGGAGACTGGGAGCCTGCTTAAATATCACAAGTTCTGTAAAATTAGCAGCTCCCTCTGCAGTTGTATACCACGTTGTATGCAGGTACCAGGTAGGTATTTCTAACAGTGTTTTCAATTCACTATATATACCTGTAGCTCCATAGAGAAAAGTGGCAAACTTAATCAGGGCCCAGTATGTTTTGAGCATCAAAAAAGAAACACCAATGGCACGCAGTCCCTTGAAAAGCAGTTTTACAAGAGAAAGCATTTTTTTTTTCTTCCTCTTTACAGAAGCAAAATATCAGTGCTCAAAGTTTACAAATATCACCAGAGGATTGGCAGTCCGCCTGGACTGTCAAGGCCAAACTTTCAGTGAGCACCTGCAAAAGAGATAAACTTTCCCAAAACAGCTAACGAAACTCTCCGAGAGCAGAGATTTGTTCTAACAAGCTAAAAAGCAGCTTTTTAAGAGCACAGAGGGATTTATTTCAAAAACCAGAAAACAAGCCCTAATATCTTAATATCTTATCTCTGCCCACATTCTCCACCAAGAACTGTCACGGGGTTATCTAGATCAATCTGTGTCCGTGACAGGGGAGGGGGCAGTAGGCCCGTAGCCCCCCGGCCCCCTCGGAAAAAAAAAGGGAAAAAGGGAAAGGGGTAGGGAGATTGGAGTTCAAGGGAACAAACGGAGCAGCAGCAACGATCTGAGGAGTAAAACTTATTTACTAACTATGATATCGGAATGCAAGATAACACGCTATAATACAATATAATTAGAATTGAAGCTAATAAATCAAATATAATGAGAGAGAGAGGTTTCCGAAGACCGAGAAGCCTACTTTGAAGTTGAAGGCGCCGCGGCTTGGAAGCACACCCACACCCACTGCCAGGCAGTGAGAGAGAGAGAGAGCAAGGGTCGCTTCCGTGACGTGCTGCGTCTGATGCACGGACTCAGATGTGAACGATCCAAATCGTTTATTACAAGTTCTCACATCACTTATATACCTTCACAAGTTTTCTTTTCCTAGCTTTCCCATTCGCCCCTACATGTCAACAGAACATTCCACAAACACTTCTTCAACCGTTCACACAGGAGTTTATCCAATCAGAGCCGCGAGCTGTTCTTTCTTCTTTTAGAGGTGTCCTTGGTTCCCATGCTGTTTATCTTGCTCCACAGCTGCTGCTCCATACAGTCCTTCTTGTATTCCCACAGTGACGTATTTTCCCTCTCTGTCCGCGAGGTCCCCTGGGACGTGCAGTACTTCTTCTCTGTGCTCCACATGATGTATGATGTGGAATACCAATAGCAAAAATTACAAAACCATGACACTCTCGCATCTCTGAGCCTCACATCCCTCAACCTCTAGGTGGGAACTGGGGGAGTATCATGGTTTTGTAATTTTTGCTATTGGTATTTCACATCATGACATCATGTGGAGCACAGAGAAGAAGAACTACACGTCCCAGAGGACCTCACGGTCAGAGAGGAAAATATGTCATGGAAGTGGCACTTGCTCTCTCTCTCTCTCTCTCACTGCCTGGCAGTGGGTGTTGGTGTGCTTCCAAGCCATGCACCTTCAATTTCCAAGTAGGCTTCTCGGTTTTTGGAAAACTCTTTATCTCTTATTTTACTTGATTTATTAGCCTTAATTTCAATTAGATTGTATTATATTGTGTTATCTTGCATTCCGATATCATAGTTAGTAAAATAAATGTGGGAGGTAGATTGTGTTTTTGCAGTGAAGCAAGTGCTTCTGGAATGTAGATTAGGCCTTTGTTGTGGGACCAACTTTTCTTTATGTAGTGTAGGCCTTTACTGAACCCTCTCATGAAACAGTGAAGCAGTTAGGTGAGTCATTTTTCTTCCACTAGTTCAGTGAGCACTGACAGGGGTAGATTGTTTTTCTTCCACTAGTGGGGAGTTTTGACATGGGTAGGACTGAGTACAGGGGCAAGATAAGACAGGTGTGCAGGGAGGAGGGAGAGCCTGGTACAGAACAAAGTGAACGTACCTTAAGAAAAATTGCCCACCTGTTTCATGGTACAGTAAATCAAAAACAACAGGTTGGTAACCACTTTGTATGGAAATATACCAAAGCAACAGCATTGGGGAGATAGTGAGCCTGAGACGCTCGAACAATGAGTGAGCGCCAGGCGAGCATTACCTGCATCGGGTTTAGAATATATAATGAGATTAATTTCACTGATCAGTGTGCAATTTCTCCTTTACCAACAGGAGTGTGTGTGCCCGTTATTGCAATAACGAGTAAACTTTGCTGCTATCACCAAGATCCTTGCCTCACCTGAAAATTTTGACTTTGAGTGTTTCTCACATAAGTTTTTCCTTTTTAGATCGTTGCCGCTGCTCTGTTTGTTTCCTTGAGCCGAGCTCCCATCTCCCTACCCCTTTCCATTCTTTTCCCTTCCTATATTTTTGGGGGCTGGGGAGCCCACGGGCTTACTGCCCCCCTGCCACGGACATAGATTGATTTAGATAACTCCATGACTTTTTTTGGTGGATAATGCGGGCACTCTGAAGCTTTTAACGTTGGGGGGGGGGGTTGGGGGGGAAGGATTTATTTAAGCCAGAGACTGCAAAAGCATTGCTACTTTGACCTTCATAGATTAGATTGTAGTCTGGGCTGTCTGCCAAACTCTGGTCAATGTACAGAGTGTCTTTTTTTTTGTTTTGTTTTGTTTGTTTGTTTGTTTGTTTGTTTTCCTTCCTTATTTAGCAGCTAACGGCTATGAATCCACTCTTTATTCTAGCTGCTCTGTCTAAGGGATTGAAAGCAATTATGATCTTCTCAACGTATTGGCCTATTAAAAATGTCATGATTTCTTGTTGTGAAATTGTGTTCATACATAACCAAGTAAGGGCACTGATGGAGACGCCTGCCTGGTACTTATATGCAATGTGGTATAATTTGAATTTTGACACTTATATCCCAGATGGAATAGCCAATTTTACAAACAACACAATGTTCTAACTAGTTTCCAGCCTTTCTTCTCAGTTTGCCACATGCTTTTCGAAAGCCGAGTTAGTGATCATGCTCGTGGTTATATTTGTGTGCATGTTATCAGTCTCCCTGAATGTACTCCTCTCCATTTGTTTCATGTGGAAGAAGTCTCGTCCGACATTGCTGGAGACCCATCTATTGACATAGGGATTAGTAGATGTTTGGATGGGGCTGCCACCCTCTGGGAACAAGTGTTAGTAGCCGTGAAGGAAAGGCATCCCTTCAAAGACAATGTGAAGCCTGTGATTGTATAACCCTAATTTTGATCCTAATGATCCATGCCAAGACCACGATCCTGAGAGAGTGAGGATGACGCCTGATATATGGCAGAAACTCACAAGAACAGCACCAGAAAGGTATGCCGTTACAATAACAGCAACGTTTCAAATGTACGAGGAACAACAGAGAAGACCCCTAGTTTTTGAATTGGTTCTTACACTTCAAAACTATGAACAACAGTTACCCCCAACTCATGTCTCCATTTCAGCCATCTCAGAAGTAACGGATAGACTGAATGAAGTGCAGGAGCAAGTTTCTCTATTGATTAATCGTGACGAACCCGTAGTAGTATCAGAAACGCTTGATTGAAGATCAGGATCATCAAGCGAGTAATGAAGGAGCTGATCAAACTAATGAAAATCCAGATAATTAAAGGTGATGAACCCTCCTCCTCACCTGTATCATCAAAAATCTCAGCTATTAAACGCAAACGCTTTCTGGCTCAAGCAAGGAACAATAGTAAGACTACATTGCGTATTGCCTTGTGGCGTTATCTACATGACCATGGGGAAGACATGAGGAAGTGGCATGACCAAGCTACACCTGTACAATGAGCACGGGTGAGGGAATTACAGAACAGATAAATCACAAATGCAGTTGCTTCAGTCGCCACAGGTAATGAATAGAGGGGCCCTGCCCTCAGTCGGGGGGGAAAGGGATAATAGAGTTTATTGGACTGTGTGGATTCGATGGCCTGGCAAATCAGAACCAAAGAAATATAAGGCACTGGTGATTACCGGTGCACAGTGTACTCTAATGCCCTCGAGTCACGAAGGGACAGAATCAATCCATATTTCTGTAGTGACTGGGGGCTCTCAAGAATTGACTGTGTTGGAGGCCAAAATAAGCCTCACTAGTAAAGACTGGTAAAAACATCCTATTGTGACTGGCCCAGGGGCTCCATGCATACTTGGTATTTATTTGATCGCCGAAGTTAGCTGCCTCGGAGCCACCCCGGAGCAATCAGCAGCGACCGACTGTGTGGTTCGGGGGGATTTCGGATGGTTCCTTCACCCAGGGAACCCTGAGCTAACGGAGCAGCCCAGCAGCTCTTGCGGGAGCGGCTGACGCAGCGCATGGACGTTGCCTGTGCAATGGCTCTGCATTTACGCTCCTGTGCCTTGAAAAAGCCTCGAGGAGGGCAGCGACGCGTCGCTGCCCACCAGACACGGAAAGGAGGGGTCATGGTCTGTGAATCACGTGGCTTCCTGTACAGTGCTGGTAAGTATTCTGCTTAGCCATGGCTTCGCCCTGGTGGAAGGCTGCTGCCAGAAATAATGAGGAGACCCAGACAGAGGTCCCATGCTCTCACAAAAGGAAAGCGGTGGCCAAGAAGACTGTGGAGACCCAGACTGAGGCCCCGCACACGCATGATAGGAAGGCTGCTGCCAAGAAAAATGAGGAGACTCAGACTGAGATCCCAAACCAAGATGCTGGTGTGCAGGTCTCTGGCTGTAGTGAGTGCCGGAGCCTGGCCTTTGCAGTGCTGGGTGAGGGAGGCAGCGATTGTGTTCGATGTGACCAGGTAAACTACTTACTCAGCCTTGTGGTTGACCTGAAGGAGGAGGTGGAGAGGCTGAGGAGCATAAAGGATTGTGAGAGGGAGATTGATTGCTGGTACCAAGCCATATTGGCCCCTAGATCTTGGCAGCCAGACGAGGCTCTGCACGGAGTACGTCACCCCTTGCCACCTTGCAAACAGGTGACAGAGGGGAACCAGCACGCAGACAGCGTTCCTGCTGGAGTGAACCCATTATCCTCTCCTCCCCCTAGGAACAACGGTGAAGATTTGGGGGATGTAGGGCAGTGGCATAAGGGCAATGCAGGCATGCCCTCCTGGTGAGTCCCCAGCCCCCCCAGCTGCCCCTGCAGAACAGGTACAGTGCTCTGCAGGGACAACTGGACAATGGTGGTGATGATGGTTCTCCCCAGTTGGTGGTGGTCCCCAAGTCTAACCAGTCTTCGCCTAGCATTAGAACTTCATCAACTAAGAAAAAACGACAGGTCATTGTTATTGGTGACTCTCTGCTGAAGGGAGCAGAAGGGCCAATATGTAGACCAGACCCTCTACACAGGGAGATCTGCTGCCTCCTGGGAGCCTGGGTAAAGGATGTGAGGAAGAAACTTCCTTCCCTAGTCCGGCCCACTGATTACTGTCCCATTGTTGTTTCAGGTTGGTAGTGATGATTTAGACAGAACTTCCCTAAGGACTCTGAAAAAGGATTTCAGAGCCTTGGGGAGACAGGTAAAGGGTTCGGGAGCACAAGTTGTGTTCTCCTCTATCCCTCCAGCTATAGGGAATAATGAGGGACTTAATATAATGGGCCAATGGATTAATACCTGTCTCTGAGCCTGGTGTGCCCGGCAGGGGTTTGGGTTTTTTGACCTTGGCTCTGTTTGAATAAAACTGGGCCGGCTAGTGACCGATAGGAGTGGCTTCTCCCACCAGTCGAAAGGGGTCTTACGACGGGAATTGGGTAGGTTCATTTAGAGACCTTTAAACTAGACATGAAGGGGGGTGGGGGTGTAACTGGGGTCACTAACATGGAGCCTGTACGTAACGTCCCTGTGCTTGCAGTAGAGGGATGTACTTGTAAGACCCCACGGTCCTGTGCCTTGGTGAAGGAGGACGACGACTCACCCCTTTGTAGGAAGAACACGAGGGCTGGTGTGAGGTTGGTGGCTGTGGAAACACCTGAGTGTGGTCGTGAGGGTATTAGGGTTACTGCCACTCGCAAGGAGGCCCAGCTCAGGTGCCTTTGCACTAATGCACGCATCATGGGTAAATAAACAAGAGGAGCCGGAGACCATTGTGTGTTCAGAAAGTTTTGATATAGTTACCATCACGGAAATGTGGTGGAACGACTCCCACAGCTGGAGTGCTGTGACTGAGGGCTACCGACTTTTCAAAAGAGACAGGCTAGGTAGGAAAGGCAGTGGTGTAGCTCTCTATGTTAAAAAAGACTGAATGTGTGGAAATCAGTGACGGTGATAATAGGGTTGAGAGCTTATGGCTCAGAATAAAAGCTAAGGCCAACAAGACTGACATAATTGTGGGAGTCTGCTACAGGCCACCCACCCGGGATGAAGAGGTGGACGAGATGCTTTATAAACAGTTGGGTGAGGTCTCAAGGTCTCTCCCCCTTGTTCTTGTGGGGGACTTCAACTTTCCAGACATCTGCTGGAATTATAATACAGCTGACAGGGAACAGTCCCGGAGGTTCCTAAGGTGTGTGGGAGATGATAACTTCCTGACACAGCTGGTGAGGAAGCCGATGACGGGAAGCAAAATCCTGGACCTGCTGTTTGTTAACAGAGAAGGTCTGGTGGAGGATGTAAAGGTTGGAGGCCGTCTGGGGCATAGTGATCATGAGATGCTAGATTTCTCTATCCTTGTCGAACCACGAAGGGGAGTCAGCAGAACTGCCACCTTGGGCTTCTGGAGGGTGGACTTCAACCTCTTTAGGACCGTGGTTGAGAGGGTCCCTTGGGAGGCAACTTAGGAGAGCGTGGGAGCCCAGGAAGGCTGGGAATACATTAAGGACATTCTTTTAAAGGTGCGGGAGCTGACCATCGCCAAGTCACGGAAGACGAGCCGACGGGCAAGGAGTCTGGGCTGTCTGAACAGAAACCTTTGGCTGGATCTCAAGAACAAAAGGAAAGTTTATGGTCTCTGGAAGAGTGGGCAAGCTACTTATGAGGATTACAGATATGTAGTGAAGCTGTGCAGGGAGAAAATTAGAAAAGCCAAAGCCCAGCTAGAACTGATCTTGGCCACTAAGGTAAAGGAAAACAATAAATGCTTTTATAAACACGTAAACAGCAAGAGCAGGGCTAGGGAGAATCTCCATCCCTTGTTGGATGCCGAGGGCAACTTGGTAACAAAGGATCGGAATAAAGCTGAGGTACTTCATACCTTCTTTGCCTCAGTCTTTAATAGTAAGACTTGTTACTCCCTGGGAACACAGCCCCCTGTGCTGGTAGATGGGGATGGGGAACAGAATAAGCCCTGCATGATCCATGATGAGATGATAGTTTTGGACCTGCTCCAAAAGCTGGATGCTTACAAGTCCATGGGGCCGGATGGATTGCACCCTAGAGTGCTGAGGGAGTTGGCAAATGTGGTTGCCAAACCATTCTCCATCATTTTTCAGCAGTCCTGGCTGGCCGGGGATATCCCGGTGGATTGGAGGCTGGCAAATGCGATGCCCATCATCAAAAAGGGCTGTAAAGATGATTCTGGTAGCTACAGGCCTATCAGTCTCACCTCGGTGTCTGGAAATAATCTCGGGAACCATCATGGACCAATTAAAGGTCAACCAGGGGATCAGGCCCAGTCAGCATGGGTTTACGAATGGTAGATCCTGTCTGACAAACCTGATTTCATTCTATGACAAGGTGACCCGCTTAGTGGATGAGGGTCAGGCTGCCGATGTGGTCTACCTGGACTTCAGTAAGGCCAGATGGCCCGGCCCAAAGAGTTGTGGTCAATGGAGTTGAATCCAGTTGGCGGCCGGTCACGAGCGGTGTCCCACAGGGCTCAGTGCTGGGGCCGCCTCTATTTAACATCTTCATTGATGATCTTGATGAGGGGATTGAGTGTACCCTCAGTAAGTTTGTAGACGACACCAAGTTGGGAGGGAGTGTTGATCTGCCAGAGGGGAGAAGGGCACTACAGAGGGACCTGGATAGACTGGACTGATGGGCCAAGGTTAACGGCATGAGTTTCAATAGGGCCAAGTGTCAGGTCCTGCATTTTGGTCACCACAACCCCAGGCAACCTTACAGGCTTGGGGAGGAATGGCTGAAAAGCTGCCTGATGGAAAGGGACCTTGGTGTACTGATGGACAGTCGGCTGAGTATGAGCCAGCAGTGTGTCCAGGTGGCCAAGAAGGCCAATTTCATCCTGGCTTGTATCAGGAATGGGGTGGTGAGCAGGACTAGGGAAGACATCCTGCCCCTGTACTCGGCATTGGTGAGGCCTCACCTTGAGCACTGTGTTCAGTTTTGGGCACCTCAGTACAAAAAGGACATGGAGGTACTGGAGCAGGTCCAGAGAAGGGCAACGAGGCTTGTGAAAGGCTTGGAAAATCAGCCCTTATGAAGAGAGGCTGAGGGAGTTGCGGCTGTTTAGTCTGGGAAAAAGGAGGCTGAGGGGAGACCATATTGCTCTCTTCCAACATCTGAAAGGTGCTTACAGTGAGAGCGGGGAAGGTCTCTTCTCACTGGTGACAGGTGACAGGACGAGGGGAAATGGCTTCAAGTTGCACCATGGTAAGTTTAGGTTGGACGTTAGGAAACACTTCTTTACAGAAAGGGTAGTTAAACACTGGAGTAGGCTCACCAGGGAGGTGGTTGACTCCCCGTCTCTGGATGTGTTTAAAAGCCGTTTGCATGTGGTACGCGGAGATATGATTTAGAACAGAGTTGTTAAAGTACTATGGTTAGGCTGCGGTTGGACTTGATGATCTTTAAGATCTTTTCCAACCTGAGTAATTCTATGACTCTATGATTCTATGATTACCTCAGAAGGGGGCATTTCGAGGATCCTAAGGGGTATCGATGGGCCTTTGGAATAGCTGCTGTAGGTACAGACAACATTAAGGAGCTCTCTGTTTTGCCTGGCCTGTCGGAAGACCCATCTGTTGTGGGGCTGCTACGAGTTTAAGAGCAGCAGGTACCGATTGCTACAAAGACGGTGCAGAGACAGCAGTACCTCACCAACAGGGATCTCTTCCTCCTCATTCATAAGTTGATTCGTCAGCTAGAGAATCAGGGAGTGATAAGCAAAACTCACTCACCTTTAAACAGCCCCATATGGCCAGTGCGTAAAGCCAGTGGAGAATGGAGGCTGAAGGTAGACTACCGTGGCCTGAATGAGGTCACACCCTCACTGAGTGCTGCTGAGCCGGACGCGTTAGCTGGAGTCAAAAGCAGCCAAATGGTATGCCGCTATCGACATTGCTAATGCCTTCTTTTCCATTCCTTTGGCTATAGGTTGTAGGCCACAGTTTGCCTTCACCTGGAGGGGCGTTCAGTATACTTGGAACCATTTGCCCCAGGGGTGGAAGCACAGCCCAACCATTTGCCACGGGTTGGTCCAAGCTGTATTGGAACAGGGTGGTGCTCCTGAGCACCTGTTATACACTGATGATATTGTTGTGTGGGGTGATACAGCAGAGGAAGTTTTCATGAAAGGAGAGCAAATAATCCAAATTCTTCTGCAAGATGTGTTTGCTATTAACCGAAGCAAAGTGAAAGGACCTGCCCAGGAGATTCAGTTCCTAGGTATAAAGTGGCAAGATGGACATCATCACATCCCGGAAGATGTGATCGACAATCACAGCTATGTGTTCACCCTCTAGCAAGAAAGAGACGCAGTCTTTTCTGGGTATAGTGGGCTTTTGGAGGATGCATGTTCCAAACTATAGGGTCCTGGTAAGCCCCCTTTATGAGGTGGTGCGGAAGAAGAATGATTTTACATGGGTCCCAGAGCTGCAGCAGCCTTTTGAACAGAATAAAACGGAGATATCCCATGCCGTGGCGCTGGGGCCAGTACAGACGAGATAGGATGTAAAGAACATCCTCTACACTGCTGCTGGAGAGAAAGGTCCCACTTGGAGTTTGTGGCAAGGAGCTACAGGAGAGACCCAAGGCCGACCCCTGGGGTTTTGGAGTCGAGCGTACAAGGGGTCTGAAGAGTGCTACACTCCATCTGAGAAGGAGATCTTAGCCACGTATGAGGGCATTCGGGCTGCTTCCAAAGTAGTCGTAACTGAAACGCAGCGTATTCTGGCACCTCAACTGCCAGTGTTGAACTGGATGTTCGAAGGAAAAGTTCCATCCAACCGTCATGCTACTTAGAGCAAGTGGATTGTGCTGATTATACAGTGAGCTTGGATGGGGAACCTCAGTCGTCCAGGAATTTTTGAGGTGGTCATGCACTGGCCTGAAGGTAAAAAGTTTGCAACCTTACCAGGAGAAGAGGTGTCGTGTGCTTAAGCGGCCCCACCATACAATGAACTACCAGAAAGTGAAAAGAAATGTGCCCTGTTCATCGATGGGTCATGTCGTATTGTGGGGAAGCATTGCAGATGGAAAGCTGCTGTGTGGAGCCCCACAAGACAGGTTGCAGAGACCACTGAGGGAAAAGGAGAGTCAAGTCATTTTGCAGAGGTAAAGGCTGTCTAGCTGGCCTTAGATGTGGGAGCAAAGTAACTGGCAGTGGAGGGGTAAACCTATTTGGGCTGCTGAACTGTGGACATATTGCTGTCTGAATAAAGAATATGGTGGTAAAGGCGCACCATGTGGATGCTCATGTGTTCAAGAGCCGGGCTACTGAAGAACAACAAAACAACCATCAGGTAGATCGAGCTGCTGGAATTGAGGTGGCTCAAATAGACTTGGACTGGCAGAACAAGGGTGAATTATTTCTAGCTCGATGGGCCCATGAGACCTCGGGCCATCAAGGAAGAGACGCAACATATAAGTGGGCTAGAGACTGAGGGGTGGACCTAACTATGGACACTATTGCACAGGTTATTCATGACTGTGAAACATGTTCCATAATTAAGCCAAGAGAATGAAACCTCCCTGGGTGGAAGGGCGATGGCAAAATTATGAATATGGGGAGGCATGGCAGGTTGATTATATCACCTTGCCACAATTTCGCAATGGTAAGCGTTATGTGCTTACCATGGTGGAGGTGACCACTGGGTGGCTTGAAACATCCGCAGTACCCCATGCTACCGCCCGAAACATTATATTGGGTCTTGAGAAACAATTCCTGTGGCGACACGGCACCCCAGAAAGAATTAAATCAGATAATGGGACTCATTTCAAAAATTCTCTTGTAAATACTTGGGCCAAAGATCATGGCATTGAGTGGATTTATCATATCCCCTATCATGCACCAGCTTCTGGTAAAATTGAACGATACAATGGGTTGTTGAAAGCAATGGGTGGTGGAACATTTAAGCACTGGGAGAAGCTTTTGGCAGCAGTCACCTGGTTGGTCAATACTAGAAGATCTGTCGATCGTGATGGTCCTACCCAATCCAACTCCCTACATACTGTTGAGGGAAATAAGGTCCCTGCAGTTCATGTAAAGAACATGTTGGGAAAAGGGGTCTGGGTCCTTCCAGCCTCTGGAAAGGGCAATCCTCTCCGTGGAACTGTTTTTGCCCAGGGACCTGGGTCCACTTGGTGGGTGATGCAGAATGATGGGGACATTCAATGTGTACCACAAGGGAATTTGATGTTGGGGCAGTGCAGCCAGTAATTTTATGTATATATATGTATATAGAGATATGTGTGTAATGCATTTTAGTTATTGTTTTTTTGTATATATATATATATATATATATATGTATGTATGTATATTAAGCATGATGTAGTGATGTAGAATAAGGGGTGTAATGTCATGGTTTTTTAGTTTTTGCTATTGGCATTCTGCATCATGACATGGTGTGGAGCACAGAGAAAAAGAACTACATGTCCCAGAGGTAAATACGTCATGTAAGCGATGCTCGCTTGCTCTCTCTCTCACTGCCTGGTTGCGGGTGTAGGTGTGCTTCCAAGCCGTGCACCTTCAATTTCAAAGTAGGCTTCTCAGTTTTTTTGAAAACTCTCTCTTATTTTTCTTGATATATTAGCCTCAGTTTCAAGTAGATTGTATTATATTATCTTGCATTCCGATATCATAGTTAGTGGCATCCCTTCTTTGATGGCCCGAGGTCTCATGGACCCATTGAGCTAGAAATAATTCACCCTTGTTCTGCCAGACCAAGTCTATCTGAGCCACCTCAATTCTGGCAGCTCGATCTACCTGATGGTTGTTTTGTTGTTCCTCTGAAGCCCAACTCATGGGCACATGATCATCCACATGGCGCACCTTCAGAACCATATTCTTTATTCGGGCAGCAATGTCTTTCAACAGTTCAGCAGTCCAAATAAGTTAACCCCTCCACTGCCAGTTATTTTGCGCCCACTGCTGTAACCACCCCCATAAGGCATTTGCACTCTTCAGTCCCCTTGTACGCTCGACTCGAAAATCCCAGGGGTCAGCCTCGGGTCTCTCCTGAGGCTCTTTGCCACAAACTCCAGGTGGGACCTTTCTCTCCGTCAGCAGTGTAGCAGATGTTCTTTACTTCCTGTCCCATCCGTACTGGCCCCAGGGCCACAGAACAAGATATCTCCTGTTTAATCTGTTCAAAAGCCTGCTGCTGCTCTGGGCCCCATGTAAAATCATTCTTCTTTCGCATAACCCAATAAAGGGGGCTTATGATGCGGCTATGGTTTGGAACATGCATCCTCCAAAAGCCCACTACGCTCAGAAAAGACTGTGTCTCTTTCTTGCTGGAGGGTGAACACATAGCAGTGATTTTGTCGATCACATCTGCTGGGATGTGATGATGTCCATCTTGCCACTTTATACCTAGGAACTGAATCTCCTGGGCAGGTCCTTTCACTTTGCTTCGCTTAATAGCAAAAACATCTTGCAGAAGAATTTGGATTATTTGCTCTCCTTTCACAAAAACTTCCTCTGCTGTATCACCCCACACAACAATATCATCAGTGTATTACAGGTGCTCAGGAGCACCACGCTGTTCCAATACAGTTTGGACCAACCCATGGCAAACGGTTGGGCTGTGTTTCCACCCCTGGGGCAAACGGTTCCAAGTATACTGAACGCCCCTCCAGGTGAAGGCAAACTGTGTCCTACAGTCTATAGCCAAAGGAATGGAAAAGAAGGCATTAGCAGTGTCAGTGGTGGCATGCCTCTTGTTTGCTTTTGACTCCAGCTTGTACTGGAGTTCTAACACATCCGGCTCAGCAGCACTCAGTGGGGGTTTGTTCTCATTCAGGCCACTGTATTCTACCGTTAGCTTCCATTCTCCACTGTCTTTATGCACTGGCCATACGGGGCTGTTAAAAGGCGAGTGAGTTTTGCTTATGTCTCCCTGATTCTCAAGTTGACGAATCAACTCATGAATGGGGAGCAAGGGATCCCTGTTGGTGCGGTACTGCCGTCTGTGCACCATCTTTGTAGCAATCGGTACGTGCTGCTCTTTTACTTGTAGCAGCCCCACAACAGATGGGTCTTCTGACAGGCCAGGCAAAACAGACATCTGCTTAATGTTGTCTGTACCTACAGCAGCTATTCCAAAGGCCCATCAATACCCCTTAGGATCCTTGAAATGCCCCCTGACATTGTTACTGTTAATTGAGAAGAAAGCCTGGAAACTGGTTTGAACATTGTGTTGTTTGTAAAATTATCTATTCCGTCTGGGATGTGTCAATATTCAAATCGTACGACATTGCATGTATGTTCCAGGTGGGTGTTTTCATCAGTGCCCTTACTTGGCTGTATATAATCACAATTCCATAACAAGAAAGCATGATGTTAATAAGAGGCCAATAAGTTCCAAAAAACATAATGGCCTTTAATCCCTTATACAGCGCTCTTAAAATAAAGAGCAGATTCATAGCTGTCAGTAGCTAAAAAGGAGGAAAAAAAGAAAAAAACAGTGAAAAACACTCGGTACTGTGTCCATATTTTGGCAGACTGCCCAGACTACAATCTAATCTATGAAGCTCAGTATAGCTACCAATGCTTTACACTTCTCTGGCTTAAAGAAACTTTTTTTTTTTTTCTTTTTTTTTTCCTATTAGCATTAAAATCTTCAGTTGGCCTGCATTCTCCACCAAAAACTGTCACAGAGTTATCTAGATCAATCTATGCCTGTAACAGGGGGGCAGTAGGCCCGTGGGCCCTCTGGCCCCCAAAAATGGGAAGGGAAAAAGGAAAAGGGTAGGGAGGTGGGAGCTGGGCTCAAAGACAGAACAGTGGCAATGATCTAAGGAGGAAAACTATATTTTACTAACTATGATATCGGAATGCAGGATAACACAATATAATACAATCTAATTGAAATTGAGGCTAATAAATCAAATAAAATAAGAGAGAGAGTGTCTGAAACCGAAAGGCCTACTTTGAGCTGAAGGTGCATGGCTGCGGAGCACTCCCACACACTGCCAAGCAGCGAGCAAGAGAGGGCTCGAGCCAGAGAGCGAGATCTCGTGGCTTCCTCCCGTGGCTTAACTTCCTCTCTGAATGTGAACTCCCCTGGGATATGTAGTTCTTGTTCTCTTCCGAGAACCAGCTATCTGGAAAGTTGTCAGTCCATGGAACTGCAGTATTAACTCTAATTACCCGTGCTTTACATGATGTTATGATGTAGAATACCTATAACAAAATTTATAAAACCTTAACCATAGGATAAGTTGTTTTTCACAAAGAAAGCTCCTGAACAGAGTCAAGTTGAGACTGTGACATTCTGACCTGGGTAGCATTGGCACAGGCACAAGGCAGGGTAAATATGCAGGGTGGGGAGAGTCTAGCACTGGACAGAACCCATGTGCTATGTTTTGGAAGCACTGTCCTCCTATCTCCATAGAAAAGTACCGAGCATACCTAAAAACAATAGGTTGGTGACAGACTTCATATTGTAGCAACAGCGTTGGGTAGATTGTGACCCTGAGATGCTCAACCAATGAGTGCCAGGAGAGGCATTACCTGCGTTGGACCCTTGGTATAGTCAGTGGGTTTCACTGACTAGGCGTGCAGTTTCTCCCTTGCCAGTAGGGGGTGTGCATACATTTTTGCAATAATGAATGAACTGCTGCTTCACGAAGATCTTTGCCTGATTAGTAAGTTTTGATTTTGAGCGTGTTTTTCGCAATACCCCTTTGGATCCTTAAAATACCCCCTTCTGAGGTAATTGACACCAAGTACGCATGGAGCCCCTGGGCCAGTCACAAGAGGGTGCTTTTGCCAGTCTTTACCCATGAGGCTTATTTTGGCCTCCAATACAGTCAGCTCTCGGGAACCCCCAGTCACCTCAGAAATAAAAATTGATTCTGTTTCTTTGTGACCCAAGGGCATTAGAGTGCACTGTGCATCAGTGTCTACCCAGTGCCTCATATTTCTGTGGTTCTAATGTGCCAGGCCATCAAATTCACACAGTCCAATAAACTCTATTATCCCTTTCCCACCTTCTGGCTGGGGGCAGGGCCCCTCTAATTGTTACCTCTATTGTTCTTCTTCCATGAGTCCTGATCAGGGTCTTTACGGCTTCTGCTATGCCCCATAGCAATTGGAGCAATCATCTTTTTAAAGGAGTTTGCACTGGTGGTTGATCTGTCTTGTAATTCTCTTACCCTTGCTCGTAGTGCAGGAGTGGATTTTTTATGCCACTTCTTCATATCTTCTCCATGCTCATGCATGTAACTCCACAAGGCAGTACGTGACAAAGACTTGCTATTGTCACTTGCTTGAACATGAAGACATCTGCTTTTAATAGCTGACATATTGGATGATACAGGGTGGAAGGAAACCAATTTGATCATCCCCTTCAGTAGACTGTTTTGATAATCCTGATTCTCATCAGGTGTCTCTGATACCATCAGGTTCATCAGTATTAAGCAAGGTAGACAGTTCCTCCGTCATATCTTTCTGTTTACGCTTCATTCTATCCAGTCTTTCAGTTACTTTCAAAATGGATGAAATGTAAGCTTCTGGATGAGCTAAATGTTGTTCAAAGTTATGAAGCCTAATAATCAGTTCAAATAATAGGGATCTTCTCTGCTCTCTCTCATACATTCCTACTTGCGTACCGGTGTAATTTTCTTGTACCGTTCTGATGAATTTCCGCCACATACTTGGTGTACACTTGATTCTCTCAGGTTCATGCTCTTGGTGTGGATCATCAGGAATGAATGTGGGATCATGTAACATTCCCACCACAGCTAATTCTCTCAAATAATGTATGCCTTTTTCCATAGTAGTCCAATTCTTCAACTCAGGCATCAGATCTTCTTTGAAGGGGTATTTTTCCTTTACGGCTAATAGCATTTGCTTCCAGGGAGTGAAGACCTCATCCAGACATCTTCTAATTCCTCTGTCAGTGACTGAGTCCTTATCAATACCTCCAGTTGGCGAGCTTCTCTACCATCATGTGACACACTATTGGCCACAATGTCCCAACACTGAAGTAACCAGGTGACAATGGGTTCATTTCAATAGTGTGAAAAATCCTTTCTTTTAAAGTTTCACTTTAAAAGTTCAGTTTTGTGTCCAATTCACCAGAATGTCACAGGTTGGCCTGGTTTAAAAAAGGTAAGTTATGAGGAATGCTGTCTGGTAAACAATCTTACGGATAAATTTAGAAAATCTTCTAAACACAGAATACACCATCTTTGCCTTTGAAGAAGATGCTAGTTGGCATGATGCCAGAAAAACGTAAAACCATGACACCTTTCTGAAGAGCTTATATCCCTCTATTGCAGCACTCCAGTCATGAGAACAATCCCACTATATTTCAGCAGTGGCAACTAAGCCATAGTTTTCCTGCTGCACAATGGCTTCTAGTTCCTCCTGTTTGTTGCCCATGCTGCAAGCATTGGTGTAGATAGAAAAATAATTACAACATATGGACATTGGCTCTGTAACTCATCCCTGATCAAGTGTGGAATCCTAAACAGCTGACACTGTTTTAAAATGGTATGCCCTGATCCTCACAATGACAAAGAGTCATTCTGCAGGCTTGTCCGGCCTGAGGCCCATAGGCAGCATGCGGCTTGCCCCCTGCCCCCATGTTATAAAAGCGGTAGCTCTTCTCCACTGAGCAGTCCAGCCGGGCCCCGGGCACGTACACGTCACCTAGCAACAACCAAATATCAGCGTGCTATTAACATTGTCTCAGTTGAAACCATGGCATGGGGAGGGCGCAGTGCAGTGCTAACTCAAGTTATAGCAAACAATTTTATGTATTTTGATAAATTGGCTAAACACAGTCCTGTGAACAGCTAAAAATATGCAGCCTTGCTTTTCATTTTGATCAAGCAATTTGAGAATAGGTTTCAAGACTGCAAAAAAAAAAAAAAAAAATCAATTTATATTTGTGACTCCATTTTCAGGCGATATAAATACACTACCTGCAAATTTTGAGTTGGAATGTATAGCATTACAATCAGATACTCAATTCAAAAATTTGATCATGTCTCTTCACCAGACTTTAATAAGACCTCTTCTAAAAGAGAAAAATATCCTTTGCTTTACAATTGCACCTTATTCATTACACCTTTCAGTAGCCTTTCTGAAGGATAAAGTACAGGAAGAGTAAAATTTCATCAAAATTGTCTGATGAACACTTTGAAACCTCACTAAAAATTGTAACTGCTGCCATTGAACCAGACTGACACATTAGTTTCACAAAAACAAGGTCAAATATTCTGCTAGCTTTACATTTTTCTTGCTATCTTAAAAATAAAAATAAAACAATTTTGTTACTTGTATATTAATTATATTGTGTATTTTATGAGGGCTGCTCCAAAAGTAATTCCTTCTGTTTTATTACATTGACCCATGATGTCAGAGGCAGATGTTGATGGTATGGCAGTAGAGGTTGAACCTTTCCACCAATATTCCATTACATTTTGTTGCTGTGCAACGGATGGCAGCAGAGGGACAGTCTGACAAAATGGCGTCTGACATGGAAATGCATATGAAGCAAAGGTGTGTCACTGAGTTCTTCCATGAGGAAAAAAAACGCATCCATTGACATTCATTGACATTCGCTGAAAGTTTATGTAAACAGTGCATGTCAGCACAGTGAGGTATTGCAGGGTGCATTTCAGAAGTGGCAACAGTGATCATGGGTCACCTCTGCTGGTACAGGTTCTGACAAGCATGATGTGCAGGCTCTTCTTCGTCACTGGCAAAAATGCATAGGTAATGGTGGTGCCTATGTTGAAAAATAACGCTTTGTAGCCGAGAATTTTCTCTATCAAATATTGTAATTGTGCTCTTTGTATCTGTTGTAGTTTACATATAAATAAATAGGAGGCATTACTTTCAGAGTGACCTATGTATATGCAGCCCAAGACGATTCCTCTTCCCTCAGTTTGCCCAGGCAAAAGGGTAGGACACCCATGAGTTACAGCTTGCTGCACTGTGCTGGGATCTGGCCAGTGCCTACCAAACACTATTCCAAACTGTTCAGCACTCTCAAAAGGAAGAAAATCCCTCTGGATCTGATCCAACCCCTGCAACATGCCCTTCAGATGACCTCAATCCCTATGATAAGCCCTGCAGCTTAACCAGAGTAACAACCCGTATTGACATCCGTTGTCCCTGTCCAAAAGCAGAAACAATGGATGCAAAAGTAAGCTTCTTTATTAAGGAAGAAATGGATAAGGGAGGCTACTCAATACCAGATTGCATCAGGGACCCAAAAGGCCCCTGATAGAAGAATGATCCTGGGATGGAACAAAGTATTCTGACAGTTTTAAGGGAACTGATATTTGCAGCTACAGATGCAATTATATTGTTTTGTAGAGAGAGCTGACCTTAGTAGTTTATCTTGTTTTTGCAAAGACTTATTTTGCAAGCAGGTGTTCCACTTGGGCTCTGTATTACACATTGACCACCAAGAGATACCACACACGCATAAAAGAACTGAGACTTGGAGTGGGGAAAACTGTCAATCATTTTGGGGACTCGTAATAACCCAACCTTTTCTTGGAAATCTAATGCATATGTAAGCAGCTTGTTCTTTGTCACGGGGTTATCAAGATCAATCTGTGTCCGTGACAGGGGAAGGGGCAGTAGGCCCGTGGCCCCCGGCCCCTCGACAAATGGGAAGGGAAAAAGGGAAAGGGGTAGGGAGATGGGAGTTCAAGGGAACAAACGGAGCAGCGGCAACGATCTGAGGAGTAAAACTTATTTACTAACTATGATATCGGAATGCAAGATAACACACTATAATACAATATAATTAGAAATTAGAATTCAAGCTAATAAATCAAATATAATGAGAGAGAGAGGTTTCTGAAGACCGAGAAGCCTACTTTGAAGTTGAAGGCGCCGCGGCTTGGAAGCACACCCACACCCGCTGCCAGGCAGTGAGAGAGAGAGAGAGAGAGAGAGAGAGATAGCGAGCGTCGCTTCCGTGACGTATTTTCTTTCTCTGGCCGCGAGGTCCCCTGGGACGTGTAGTACTTCTTCTCTGTGCTCCACATGATGTTATGATGTGGAATACCAATAGCAAAATTTTACAAAACCATGACATTCTTTAAGTATGTGCCTTTCTTGCCCGCTGGTATGCAGACTAGGTGGGAATACCCCCTCTGCATCCAGTGTGTGCGCAGCACTGAGTAAATATGCCAGCTTTATAACTACTCTGTGGTTAGAGTTTGATTCCACACGTCAATTTGGCGCGCCAGGCAGGAGGCTCTTTGCTGGACTGCAGGGCTGGTCAGCCCAGGGGATGCTTCTGGAGTGCCCTGAGAAATTTAGAGAAGACTCCCCAGTCATTGTCACTGTCTGTCTTTGTAATTGTTAAATGTTTGTGTTGTAAAAATGTTACTTGTGGAATTCCATTTCCCTGTTTGAAATACTCTTGTCTTGCTGGGGGACATTGGTTAAAACTCTTGCCCAGGGAATTTGGTGTTCCCGTGCCCTGGGGAAGCAGGTAGACTCCATTACTCAGAAACACAATGAGAATTCTTTTAAAAATACATGTTTTGCTGGGGGACATTGGTTGTAACTCCTGTCCAGGGAATTTGGTGTTCCCATGCCCTGGGGAAGTAGGTGGACTCCATTACCCAGCAAAACACAAGATATTTTCACACAATACCTAAGATTGGCCGGGTTAAACAGCTGTTATGGGACAAAGAGTGTCAAAAGAAATTCTGGAAAAGACCATTCTGGGTTGTATTTTGGCTCACTGGAGAAACGTCACTGTGAGCCAGGGGGAACATTGAATAAGAAACTGAGAACATAAATGAAGTAACTGGACCAGTTTTTATAATTGAGTGTTCTAATCATGAGACTAAGTACTGAGTGTTTGTGGAAACTGAACTGTATTGTTTGATTCGTGGGTTTTGAAGGGAATGGGACAAACTGTTTTGATAGTATAAGAAAGTGTAATTGTTAATGGAAGCATAATTGAGGGTATGTGGAAATGTAATTGAGGGTACAAATAGTGGAATAGTGTAAAAAGGCAAAAGGGTAAAAGAGAAAGTGAGTTTATCTGTGCTGGCATGAGAGCAACCGCCCCCGGATTGCCCCCCCCCCCCCCCCCCTCCCCCCCATGAGCAGAACTTTCGGAGAGAGAGCCAGGGCCGGAGACCACTGCTGTAAACAGCGTTGCTTGCAAAGGGGGAGGTGGAGGGGACGGGTCATTGGAAGTGAGAATAGCCTTCATCTGCAGAAATCTAGGTAACCTGAAATCCCAGCATTAGCACTGGAAACCTCCAAAGGGAAGGACGTGAAACTGAAAAATAATGTTTGTAATTTATGTAAACCCACTGGTTAAACTGCAGCTAGGAGAGCAGGATAAAGAGGTTTATTTTCTGATGGATACAGGTGCCTTTTACTACCCGTAGATGATTTTTGTAACAGTAGTAGGAGCTACTGTCCAACAAAAAAAGTTTACCCTTTGGGATCAATTAAATACAGGCTGAGAAAACAAGTAGGAATACATAAATTCTTGCACATGCCAGGTTCTCCAAAACCAGTACTCGGGCAAGACTTATTACAGCAAATGGATGCAGAGATTAAATTCAATAAAACTGGAGCCGAGGGTCAAATAATATCAACTGATTGAAAATTTTAAAAGTCTGGCTTTAACACAAACTGGGAAAAACCATGTTGCACCCCCAGAAGTTACAGAAATCTTAAATCAGGTACACTTTGGAGTGTGGGTATCAGGGATACCTGGCAGAGCCAAAAATGCAGCCCCAGTAGAAGTTAAGTTAAAAGCAGGAGCTAGCCCAGTCAGGGTAAAGCAGTGCCCTTTGAGGATATGAGATTGTAGAAGGATAAAATAAATAATAGGTAACTTTTTGGAGTTTGGATTACTAATTGAATGTGAATCCAAATACAATACCCCAATCTTGCTGATAAAAAATCGGATGTCAAGAGCTGTAGTTTGGTACAAGATTTGAGGGCAAGTAATAGAATTGTTGAATGTATACACTCAGTGGTTGCAAGTTCATACACTTTATTAACAAAGTTAAGGAATGAGTAGGTGGAGTTTACCATCTGGATTTGAAGGATGTCTTTTCTGCCTGGTTTGGCCAAAGGAAGCCTAAAGTTATTTGCCTTTGAATAGGAAGACCCCAATATAGGGAGAAAAGACTCAGTTAACCTGGAAAGTGTTAGCCAGGGTTGTGAGAACAGCTTAATGATTTTTGAGAACTGGTCAACTTGTGAGCCTGAGAATTGGGTTCCTCCATCCCAGGGTGGAACTTTACTGCAGTAAATGGATGCCACGGTTACAAAAGAGGACTGTGTGCAATGGACTGTGAGTTTGCCAAATTTCTTGGATAAAATGATTATCAAGTTTCTCAACAGAAAGCCTAACTGATCAAAAAAAAGGAAGCAATTTGCTGAATGCCCAGAACACCTACATGGAGCTACCTCCAAGCTGGCAGTGTGTGACTGCTTGGAGACTGTCTATGAACTGAACTTCTAGAACTGAACTTGGCCACTAAGGTAAAGGAAAACAAAATATTTTATAAATACATCAACAGCAAGAGGAGGGCTAGGGAGAATCCCCATCCCTGTTGGATGCCGAGGGCAACTTGGTGACCAAGGATCAGGATAAAGTTGAGGTACTTAATGCCTTCTTTGCCTCAGTCTTTAATAGTAAGACTTGTTACTCCCTGGGAACACAGCCCCCTGTGCTGGTAGATGGGGATGGGGAACAGAATAAGCCCTGCATGATCCGTGATGAGATGATAGATAGTTTTGGACCTGCTCCGAAAGCTGGATGCTCACAAGTCCATGGGGCTGGATGCATTGAACCCTAGAATGCTGAGGGAGTTGCAGCATTCTATTTTATCTATTCTTTTATCTATTCTATATCTATTCTATTTGCGAATAAATCACTTTCCCTACCATTCGCTGCAAACAGCCCTGTAAGCATTGAAATATGCACGGCAAGCATAACATTAAACCTAAAAATACAAAGAACCCAATTAATACTACCCTAAGCAATTGCTTGAGCCATGGCCCAATACCTCTAAACAAACTCTCCAACCAGTCTCCAAAAGGGTCGTCCTGTATCCCAGTCTTCTGCGTGTGTTCCTTGAGTAGCTCCAACTTCTTGTGCAGCGACTCACTGTGATCACTCAGATTGAAACAGCACATTCCTTCAAAGTCCTTGCATCCGTGGCCCTGGGCCAAAAGCAAAAAGTCAATTGCCGCTCTGTTTTGGAGCACGGCATGCTTAATACTATCAACGTCCACAAGCAGTTCGCTCAAGAACACAGACGTCATGTTGGCTTGCTTCATTGACCAACAGGCCAACCTTTCTATCTCCTTCAAAGCCTGAGCTGCGGCTACTCCCGGAGCTAAGATGGATGCAAATATTCGAGCCGTAGGTCCCCAAAGGCGTACTTCGTCCCCACACTCTGGTGTCAGCACATGCATATTCCGCTTCTTCCTGGTTTTACTCATGTTTCTAACCAGCTGTACCCACTCAGAGACGTTTGGGGACAGCATAGTTAACCTTCCTAGATAACAAGGTCCCCCCACCACATTCGCCTGGACCCCTTGCCATGCACGATCACCACAAATCAAGAAAATACCTGGTGGCAATGCCTTCGCAGTGTAGTTGTTCCAAATATTCCTCTCCGGGCCCTGTCCCCTCTCCCTGGGACTAAAACAACAGCCCTTTGTGTAGTTATCAGGAGTGCAATCAACCCCCCGTTGGGAACCATCGGTCCGCGTCACGTTAATGACACAGGTTTCACTCACCCAATGCCCGGACAGACAATAAATATTACTTTTCATCGGTGTGGATCCATTTGGATAAAAGCCACAATATGGTCCATGCCAGGTAAACTGTTCTGTGTTGTGTGGATAGACAAGGGTAAATGGATGACCTGCTGTTCACAAACAGGGAAGGTCTGGTGGGAGATGTGGAGGTTGGGGGCTGTCTTGGACAGAGTGACCACGAAATAGTAGAGTTCTCGATTCTAGGTGGAGCCTGGAGGGAGAATAGCAAAACTGCCACCTTAGACTTCCGGAGGGCAGACTTTGATTTGTTCAGAAGACTAGTAGGGGCAGTCCCCTGGCGTTCAGTCTTAGCGAACAAAGGGGTCCAAGATGGCTGGTCGCTCTTGAAGAAGGAAGTCTTAAAGGCGCAGGAGCGGGCGGTCCCCCTGAGCCGCAAAATGAGCCGGCGGGGAAGAAGACCGGCGTGGGTGAACAGGGAGCTGTTCTTAAGGTTGCGGGAGAAAAAGAGAATTTATCGCCTGTGGAAGGAGGGAAAAGCAACTCAGAATGACTACAAAGAGGCTGTTAAGACGTGTAGAAGGAAAATCAGAGAGGCAAAAGCCCAGCTTGAATCTAAGCTGGCCGCTGGGGTAAAAACAAACAAGAAACTCTTTTATAAATACATCAACTGTAAGAGGAGGGCAAAGGGGAATCTCCAGTCTTTACTGGATGAGGCTGGGAATGTGATCACAGAGGATAAGGAAAAGGCAGAGGTTCTGAATGCCTTCTTTACGTCTGCCTTTAAAAGTCATCTCAGTTATTCCCGGGGCTCCCCACGCTCTGGCTTGGTAGTCTCGGCTGGGGAGCAGACTGAACCCCCTGTGATTCTTGAAGAAGTGGTCAGGGAATTACTACTCCAACTGGACTGCCACAAGTCCATGGGTCCGGATGAGATTCACCCGAGAGTGCTGAAGGAACTGGCAGAGGTGATCGCTGAGCCTCTTTCCGTTATCTTTCAGCGCTCCTTGTTAACGGGTGAGGTCCCAGAAGACTGGAGGCTTGCCAACGTGACTCCCATTTACAAGAAAGGTTGTAAGGAGGATCCGGGGAACTACAGGCCTGTTAGCCTGACCTCGGTGCCAGGGAAGGTAATGGAACGGATTGTCTTGAGGGAGATCACGCGGCAGGTGTGGGATGACCAGGAGATCGGACCTAGCCAGCATGGGTTTGTGAAGGGCAGGTCCTGCTTGACCAATCTGATCTCCTTCTATGATCCTGTGACCCGTCTGATGGATGAAGGAAAGGCGGTTGATGTGGTCTACTTAGACTTCAGCAAAGCCTTTGACACTGTCTCCCATGCTATTCTCCTGCAAAAGCTGGCAGCCCGTGGCTTGGATGGGTACACTCTCGGCTGGGTAAGGAGCTGGCTGGAAGGCCGGGCCCAGAGAGTGGTGGTAAATGGAGTCAAATCCAGTTGGAGACCAGTCAAGAGTGGTGTTCCCCAGGGGTCGGTGCTGGGGCCTGTCCTCTTCAACATCTTTATTGATGACTTGGATGAGGGCATTGAGTGCACCCTCAGTAAGTTCGCGGATGACACCAAATTGGCAGGGAGTGTCGATCTGCCTGAGGGTAGCGAGGCCCTGCAGAGGGATCTGGATAGACTGGTGAGCTGGGTTGAAGCCAATGGGATGAGGTTCAACAGGACCAAATGCCGGGTCCTGCACTTTGGCCACAACAACCCCAGGCAGCGCTATAGGCTTGGGGCGGAGTGGCTGGAGGACTGTGTTGAGGAAACAGACCTGGGGGTACTGATTGATGCTCGGCTGAACATGAGCCGACAGTGTGCCCGGGTGGCCAAGAAGGCCAACGGCATCCTGGCTTGCATCAAAAACAGTGTTACTAGCAGGAACAGGGAGGTAATTGTCCCCCTGTACTCGGCATTGGTGCGGCCGCACCTCGAGTACTGTGTTCAGTTTTGGGCCCCTCACTGCAAGAAAGACATTGAGGCCCTGGAACGTGTTCAGAGGAGGGCTACGAAGCTGGTGAGGGGTCTGGAGCACAGGCCTTATGAGGAGCGGTTGAGGGAGCTGGGATTGTTCAGCCTGGAGAAGAGGAGGCTCAGGGGAGACCTTATAGCTCTCTATAACTTCCTGAAGGGAGGTTGTGGTGAGCTGGGGGTCGGCCTCTTCTCTCGTGTAATCAGTGATAGAACTAGAGGGAATGGTTTCAAGCTGCGCCAGGGGAGGTTCAGGCTGGACATTAGGAAGTATTACTACTCGGAAAGGGTAGTCAGGCATTGGAATGCACTGCCCAGGGAGGTGGTGGAATCACCGACCATGGGAGTGTTCAAGAAACGTTTGGATGTTGCGTTGAGGGGTATGATTTAGCTGGGAAGTATTGGTAATGGTTGGACTGGATGATCTTCTAGGTCTTTTCCAACCTCGATAATTCTGTGATTCTGTGATTCTGTGGATCTGACAGATTTTTCCTTGTGTTCCAATAGGGCCCCCGCGGAGTAAAAGGTCTAGGATACTTGAACGCTTCCCACTATTATTAAATTTTGCGAAACCCACACACCCGGGAGACCACCAAAGGCTTTCGTCCTTGTCCCACGTGCCATTAGGCACCCCCTGCGATCCCATTATCTGTAATTCTTGGGGTTCCCAGGGGAGAGTAACATTCAACTTACAAATGACGCATGCCATTTTCTTGCTGGCGAGGATCACAGTGTAATTCCCTAGGCCCCTGTCTGTGATATTAAGCGCATCTGATCTACAAAACTTATAGCACGAGTCCGTGAGGTTGTTCGTGAATGGCCGTACATATCCTTGAAACCTGGAAGACTCTTCCCACACATCTTCCCATGTGGGCACCCCAATCAAACACGTTTGAAATGGTGACGTAGCTGATTGTAAGCTGAGACAGAAATCCGTTCTCCCTGTCTGGTTGGCCCAAGTCACCCACAAATTCCTGGGCTGCTGAATCAAATGAGTACCTCCCACCGGCGACCAACACAGACAAAAGAGACACAGCAACATTAACATGGTAACTCTCGTAGGCAGCAAGGGTTCCTTTTTTGGATCTTTCTTCCCACTTCTTTCCTCTGGGTGAGCATCCTCCGGCTGCGGTTTCCTCAGACGTCCGAAGAACAAGTCCTGCAACAAGACACTCAGTTCTTGGTCACCCCTTTGCTTTCTTTGTGCCCCCAACCTCGGGCTTAATCCTTCTTGAGGGTACCCATCGAATGTCCCCTGTTTCCCTATGTTTGATCGCTGCATAGCCTCTTCCCCATACCAATATAGACCACCCTGCTTCCCACGATCCGTTTTCTGTTTTAACCTTAACAGGTGGACCCTCCTCAATAATCTTCGGCTGCCAGTGTTTCTGTATAGGGGTTCTTGTGCTTTCCCCGCGTTCAAAATGATTTAACGCATATAACGCTCGTGCCAAGATCTCTCCCTGTTGTGATACCGGGATTCTCCCGGCATACCCTTCCCCCTCCCCAAGGACACAAATCTTTTCCTTAAGGAGGCGGTTGGCCCTTTCTACAATAGCCTGGCCTTGTGAATTTCCTGGAATTCCTGTGCTTTGTGTGATGTTCCAGCGGGCCAACCACTCTTTGGTTGAACGTGAAGTAAAACAAGAGCCATTGTCTGTCTTTATATGTCGCGGCATTCCCAGAACCGCTATGGCCGTAGCCCAATGATGGTGTGCCGCCACAGAATTAGTGCAGCCGTGCTGTGTAGCAACAATGACTGTAGAGGACGTATCAATCGTCACCGCAAGCCACTGTCTCGGTGCCATCCGCGGTTCCATCGTAAAGTCTGTCTGCCAGATGTCCAATGGGGCGAGACCATGAGGGTTAACCCCCGCCCCTAATACTGGTGCAGAATTACAATGCGGACAGGTCTGCACAACTTCTCTGGCAACCTGAAGAGGGATAGAGCAGGTTCGAGCTAATGCTTTCGCCCCAATGTGCAATGCGGAATGAAGATCACGAGCCTCCTGCAGGGTATACACCTGACCCTTAGCGGCTCGATTCGCTGCATCATTGCCCATGGTAAAAAAACCTGGAACTTCTGAATGGCTACGAACATGGAGAATAGCAACAGGCGCAGATCTAACCACTAACGCATCTTCTAGCAGGGTCGCAGCCGCTGTATTTGGCTGTCCCTCCTTTCCCATGCGTAGCAGCATTCTAGCCACAAATGCGGAATCAGTAACAATGTTACAGGAAGTCTCGGGCCAAAGATGTAACGCGACCGCCACCGCCCTGGCCTCAAGCATTTGGACACTCGCTGAATAATCAGTTATCAATTTGGACTCCCATTTACCGCCCGGAACCTGCCAGACCGCCACTCCCTGGCCAGTCGCCGAAGAAGCGTCGGTGAAGATCGTCGGGCCATCTACAGGGGTATCCAGAACCCTGTGCCGTAGTGACACCTGGAGAGGTCTTGCCAGATCAAAGATGGGCAGTGAGTCTGTATAGCTAAATTTACCACTGAAATCATATACCGCAAGAGAGACCTCCTCCGGCAAAGGTTGAGCATTCCGAAAGGCTCCCGGCAGGTAGATAGTATCAAGGTCCTTTCCAAAGGCCCTTACCGCCGTAAGGCGGGCCCTTCGAAGCAAGGATGACAACTGCTCCAACCACGGGGTAAATGCCCTCACCGGCATGGACAGAGAAAGCCAGCACAAGGGTCGAGGATGGGAACTAAGGGTATGCCCCACCACTGCTGCAGACCCCTCCTGACACCTGGTCACTGCTCCCTCTAGTGGCGAGTTTGAGTCCCACCTTGAAAGCGCATTGGTGGAACAAGCCTCCAATATCTCCTGCCAGGCAGATTCCATTTCTGGAGTCCACCGCCTCTCTTCCCGCGGATTAGTTCCCTTCAGCTGGTCGTAGAAGGGTTTCATAAGCCGTGGAGGGATACCAACGGCGTTTCGCACCCATTGTATAGCCCCCACCAGCTTCTGAACGTCCCATAAGGTTGTGAGGTGAGGTTTAACCTCCAAGCCTACTGGAATTACTGTGTTAGGTCCAAACCTGTATCCTAGAAACTCAATTCCAGGTTCCCTCTGAATTTTCTCCTGTGAAATAGTAAACCCAGCGCTGGTAAGCAGATCGATCACCTGCCCCTCCAGCGCCCGCAGCTGAGAGTCGCTCGGCGCTGCTAGCAACAGATCATCCATATAGTGGGCAAGCTGGCAAACTGATAGTGACTGTCTCACAGGTTCTATGACCTTAGCCACCACCAGCTGACAAATTGTGGGAGAGCAGGCCATTCCTTGAGGGAGAACCTTCCACTGATATCTTTGTGAGGGTCCCTGGTTATTCATCACCGGCACTGTGAACGCAAAAGCTTCCCTGTCCTGTTCTGCCAACGGAATAGAGAAAAAGCAATCCTTAAGATCAATAACCATCAGAGGCCACCCCTCCGGTATGGCCGAAAGCAATGGTCCACCCTGTTGTACTGGACCAAAGGGAATAAGCTGGGCATTAACTGCTCGGAGATCATGCAATAACCTATATGACCCCGAATATGGCCTTCCTATATGGCCTTCCGAATCACAAAAACAGGTGTATTCCAATTGCTAAGTGAGGGTTCAATGTGTCCTTTTTCGAGTTCTCGCGAAACAAGCTGTACAAGCGCTGCCAATTTTTTAGTAGGAAGGGGCCACTGATCCACCCAAACGGGAGAAACATCCCGTTTCCATCGCAGCGGAATGGCATACTGCAGCGCCAAATGGTAGACAGTGGCCTTCTCTATAAATTTGACAACCGTACATTCAGCATCAAAAGGAAATCCCTGCCCAATATTGATCCCCCTATTGGCGCTAGGGTAGGGTACATGAAGACACTTTCCTCTATGGAGCCATCAAGGTTAACAATTACAAGCTCCACCTTCATGTCAGACTGCCTGACGGGTACATCACCCCCCACCCCCACAATAGCCCTCCAATGGTAGGTGGCTGGCCATTGCCGAGGCCAATCATCCTCTGATATGATCGTAATATCTGCTCCAGAATCCAACAGGGCAGTGAAAAATACCGTCTTGGGTCCCAATGGTGGGGACTCAGGTCCTACATATGACATCATAACCTTGGCTATCGGCCGTTCTCCCAAGTCCATAGCTAATGCCACAGTGGGAGCTGTGTTCGTGGCCCGCCTTGAGGCGATGGGAAGGGGCCGCGGGCCATTGGTACCTTCCCCCCCCCCCCCCCCCCCCCGTTTCCCTGCGGGGTCACCCTAAATTTCTTGCATTGACGTGCACCATGTCCCTCTCCGCCACACAGTTGACACTGCTTCTCTAGTCCCTGCTGATCTCCCTGCCCTGCTTTCCTTGGGCACTGTGCCTTGAAATGGCCACGTTGCCCACACCTGCAACACGGGCCTTTGTTTTTTTCTTCCCCAATCCGGGCCGCTGCCATCACTGCTGTTTTGACTGCTGAGCTGACCGAATCAGCTACTCCCTGCATGGCAGTGGCTAGTCCCTCATTAGTTAGTGGCGCAGCCTTCTGATGATCCAAGACATACTTGTCATACAGTCTGCCCTGATTACTACCGGGAGTGCAAGCACGGTCCCCACTGGGTCTGCTGCCTGCAAGTCCTCTCTCACCCGGGCCCAATCCGTGAGGGTGGGCGGGTTCCACGGCAGCAGCATCGCGGGGCCACACCCCCCCGGGGACGTACCCTGGGGCTACCCACGTCAGAGTGTTACACCCACCGCACGGTGGGGCGGGACAGTTCACGCCTACAGGGGGGTGGTCAGGGCAACGGGCGGAGCTGGACAGTGAGAGGGTACCGGCACTGCTATCACATTCCACAGGTTGCGCTCCTCCAGCCTCTCCAGACAGCTCACCCACCCCCGCTGCTTTCTTATCAATTTATTATCAAGACAGAACTCCCCCCCTCTCCAATTCCTAAAAACTCCTTCGCGCGTTTGCCTGCGATTTTCTCTTCCCTGACTGCTTTAAGCGCGCCCAGAATCAGCCACCACACCTTAAACTCCACAGCTTTCTGAGTAACCATTGCTCTTTGGGAAAGTGCTTCAGTAAATACATCCCAATTATCAGGATTATATAAGTCAGAGGGAGATGATAGTAGTCCCTCCTTTTCTAGCAGTGAAAGCGCTGCAGAAATCTTCTTAGAAGGAACTTTCTCGAAGTAGATTTTACACGCGTGAAGAATCACCTTAATAATGGTTTCCATAGCGCCACCGGCCGAGTCGCCAACTTTCACCTAGCGCTTCCCGAACCTTCACCTGGCGCTTCCCGGAATTCCTCCGGATATTTCGGGTACCCTTCCCACCTGACAAGGAGTAATGTGCACTCCTCCCTGTCCCGGGCTTTCACTACTCCGCGGTCCGAAGATTACCTCTCCGCTGCTCCGCAGGGATCCTGCGCCGTTACGCAGACAGCCGCTCCCAGGGATGGCACACCGGGGTCACCATTTGCCGTAATAACGACCGTACGGCCCCGTTCGTTTTCCTTGGAAGACCTGGCTTGGCCACTCACCGCAGTGTCACCAATATGATGGTCGGAGAAAATGGTGGTTTATTAAAGCATGGCATACACTTATATATCCTTTGCCCTTCGTGTACACCCCTTATGAATACATTAACCCTTCGACGCAGAGCAAGGGGAGAGTCCTACCACGTCACATCCCGAATCCTTGCTGTCGCCTACTACAACAGTCCCGATTAATCAATAGAGTCACATGCTCTTTTATTTCATTCAGTCTGTCCATTAGTTCTGAGATGGCTGTTATGGAGACTTGAGTTCGGGGTAACTGTTGTTCAAAGTTTTGAAGTGTAAGAACCAATTCAAAAACTAGGGGTCTTCTCTGTTGTTCCTCGTACCTTTGAAACATTGCTGCTAGTGTAATGGCGTACCTTTCCGGTGCTGTTTTGGTGAGTTTCTGCCATATGTCAGGTGTTGTCCACACTCTCTCAGGATCATGGTCTTGGCGAGGAGCATTAGGATCAAAATTAGGGTTATACAACATTTCCACCACAGCTATTTCACTCAAATACTGGATACCTTTTTCAATTGTATCCCACTTTTTCATCACAGGCTTCAGACTGTGCTTGAAGGGAAGCTTTTCCCTCACAGCTACTAACATTCGCTCCCAGAGGGTGGCAGCCCCATCCAAGCATCTGCTAATCCTTCTGTCAATAGTTGGGTCTCTGCAATGCCTTCTAGTTGGCGACCTTCGTTACTATCTAGAGACAAGCTACTGGCCCCGCTATCCCAACAGCAAAGCAACCAGGTAACAAGAGATTCGTTCTGGTGCTGTGTAAACTCCTTTCTTGAGCCTTGGATTTCAGTCATCTTCAGAGGTCGATGAACAGTAATAGGGACTTCCTCATCACTCTTCTCTTCATGCCTCTTAGTTTTTCCTTTTGCCTTTTTCAGTGCTGAGGAGGGCCCCACGCCTGGATTTTCCTCTGCCTCCTCCTCCGCTTCATCTTTTTTCCGTTCTAGATGCGAGGACACCCGTTTCCATTTCTTGCCTTCCACAGGGGCAACTGACATTGCTACTGGTGCCTCCTGTGGCTGTTCAGATTTGACTTATTTGGGGATTTCCCCCTTTGGCTTGAACCTCAGCCCGGAAACTCTCTCTCTCCAGAATAGTGTTGTATAGAGCACGGTAAGCACAAGCCAGGCCCCTGATAAACTATACTTCCTTAGATCTATCTAAGCTGCACCATCCCTGACTCAAATACTGGCTTAGTTTCTCGGGATCCCACAGGTATTTAAGAGTGAAATCCCATGACACTGCGGGCCCCCACGCGTCTAAGATTTTTCCTAAACCTTTCCATATTCTCTGCCAATCAGCATTCTCTGGTTTTGGAGGAGATTTCTTCCACATAAAACAAATGGAGAAGAGTACATTCAGGGAGATTGACACAAGCATGATCACTAATTCAGCTTTTGAAAAGTGTGTGGCAAACTGAGAAGACAGCCTGGAAACTGGATTGAATATCGTGCTGTTTGTAAAATTGGCTATTCCGTCTGGGATGTAATTGTTACGTTAGTTATTCCATCTGGGATATAAGTGTCAAAATTCAAATTATACCACATTGCATATAAGTACCAGGCAGGTGTCTCCATCAGTGCCCTTATTTGGCAATATTCGAACACAATTCCACAACAAGAAAGCATGACGTTAATAATCGGCCAATACGTTGAGAAGATCATGATTGCTTTCAATCCCTTAAACAGAGCAGCTAAAAGGAAGAGTGGATTCATAGCTGGTAGCTGCTAAAAAGGGAAGGGAAAAAAAAAAAGAACCAAAACAGAAGACACTCTGTACAGTGTCTGGAGTTTGGCAGTCTGCCCAGTCTACAATCTACTCTATGAAGGTCAAGTAGCAATGCTTTTGCAGTCTCTGGCTTAAATAAATTCCTTTTTTTTTTTTTTTTTTTTTTTCTTTCTTCCCTACTAAAAATCTTATGCTACTGCCCGCATTCTCCACCAAAAACTGTCACAGAGTTATCTAGATCATTCTGTGTCCGTGGCAGGGGAGGGGGCAGTAGGCCCGTGGGCCCCCCATCCCCCCAAAATGGGAAGGGAAACAGGTAGGGAGATGGAAGGAAACAAACACAGTAGCGGCAACGATCTAAGGAGGACAACTTATTTTACTAACTATGATATTGGAATGCACGATAACACAATATAATACAATCTAATTGAAATTGAGGCTAATAAATCAATTAAAATAAGAGAGGTTTCCGAAGACCGAGAAGCCTACTTTGAAATTGAGGGAGCACAGCTTGGAAGCACACCCACACCCGCTGCCAGGCAGTGAGAGTGATAGAGCAAGCGTCACTTCCGTGATGTATTTTCCTCTCTGACCGTTAGGTCTTCTGGGACATGTAGTTCTTCTCTGTGCTCCACATGATGTTATGATGTGGAATACCAATAGGAAAAATTAGAAAATCATGACAGGGCCCCAGGTCTGGACACAGTACTCCAGATGGGGCCTCACAAGAGCTGAGTAAAGGGGGACTATCACCTCCCTCTCCCTGCTGGCCACTCCTCTTCTAATGCAGCCCAGGATATAGTTGGCCTTTTGAGCTGCAAGCACACACCACCTTGCCCAGAATGTTAACGGCATGTAATAGACTTGCAGATCAACTGGCAAGTATTGTGGTTGTACTTAGTATGTTTGAACAGGCATGGTTATCACATACCTTTTTCCACCAAAATGTGCAAGTGCTACAGAAATCATTTGGACTTACGCTGATCCAGGTGGATCAAATAACCACTGCGTGCCCTGACAGTCGTCAGCAGATCACACCATCGTTGTCTTATGGAGTCAACCCAAGGGGGTTGAAGGCACTAGAACTGTGGCGGATGGATGTCACTCATGTTCCTGAGTTTGGCTGCCTGAAATATGCTCATGTTATGGTGGACACCTTCTCTGGAGCGATCACAGCCTCCCCTCCTACTGGAGAAAAGGCATGGGACGTTTGTAAGCATCTCTTGATCACATTTGCAACTGTAGGAGTTCCATGAACCATAAAAACAGATAATGGTCTGAGTTATGTCGCGACACAGGTCAGAGATTTCCTACAGGCCTCAGGCGTTAAACATCTTACAGGTATTCCACACTCACCCACAAGCCAAGCTATTATCGAACGCACCCACAGCATGCCATGCTGATAAAAACAGAAAAGGGGAATGGGTGGTGTATCCCCAACTGAGAGACTGGCCAAAGCAACATATGTATTAAATTTTTTGACCCGCTGGCAGGATGAGAGTGGACCACCAATAGCTTGACATTTTTCTTCAGTGAATGATGAATGAGTGAGCACTGCAGGGAGGGCACCCATGATGGTTAAAAACTTGGGTTCTGGTCAATGGGAGGGTCCATTTCCATTAATAACTTGGGGAAGAGGTTACGCTTGTGTTTCCACAGGTGCTGGATCGCGATGGGTTCCAGCCAGAGTCATAAAGCCCTACTTGACTGGACCATCAGCATCTACTGCTGCTTCTTCAGATCCATGACAACCTTCTGGATATCCTCCCAAGCGAAGCCTACAGAGGCAACCGGACTGTGGATACTGCAGCCAATCTCTCAGGATCAAGCAATGCAACAACTGCCTCAGAACATTTTTTATTTGTGGGGCAAAAGCTACACGTCGAAAACTCATGGGTTTAGTTTGATGGGTGGTATAAAGGTTTGGAACTGTGGGTCTGAAAGATGACGCGGATTAATGAGTTTTTCAGTTTTTGCATGTTTGTTGGTACATATTCCTTATATTAATAAGGTGATCAATCAAATGCTTGTTGTCCAAACTAACAAAGAAGGGGGAGATGTGGGACAAAGAAAGACGTTATGAACAAAAGACATTGCAGATGAGTAAACAAGTTCAGCAGCTACTTGCGCCAGACATAAACATGCATGAGGCACCTGGCTCGTACATGTGACCAAGGGGTAGTTGTGTGGGTATAAAAGGTTGTAAGTACCTGCAATAAAGGTCTTTGTTCTGCACCAGCAACGGAGTCCACGAGTCTCCTGACACAGGCATAACAATGTGTTAATCTGGGCGTGCACCCATCTGTCAGCTTGCTCTCTTCCCTTCTAACTCATTAATTAGATTCCTAGCCTCTCTAGAATATTTTACAGGTTCTGATTCAGGTTCAGAGATTTTAAGTTTACAGTCTGGAATTAAAGACATCCACCATCTTATTTCCAGTTTCCTGTACAGTGTTACCTTTCTGAAATCCTTTACAATGTATAATAGCCACACTCTTTGGTAAATTTACATCATGCTGAATTTGTTTTCCCTGTGTGTGAGCAATCCTTGCTCTTTCCAGATGGTACTATGAGCGTGTACCACCCCAAATACATAATTAGCATCTGTCCATATATTTAAGGCTCTTGTCAAGGCAGTTATCTCAGCCTTCTGAGGGGAAGTCCCCACAGGTAATGGTTGTGCTTTGATTACCTTGTCAGTAGAGGTTACTGCATATCCTGCCTTATGGTTTCCTTGTCTCACAAAACTGCTTTTGTTGATGAGCCCAGAAATCCTCATCATCGTCCACTGGTTCCTCCTGTAGGTCTGGCTGACTGACATAGAATCATAGAATCGCTCAGGTAGGACAAGACCTTAAAGATCATTGAGTCCAACCATGACCTAACCATACTACCCTAACAACCCTCCGCTAAATCATGTCCCTGAGCAACACATCCAAATGTTTTTTAAACACATCCAGGGATGATGACTCAACCACCTCCCGGGGAAGCCTATTCCAGTGATAAAACAACCCTTTCTGAAAAGAAGTGTTTCCTGATATCCAACCAAAACTTACCCTGGAGCAACTCGAGGCCATTTCCCCTCATCCTGTCACCTGTCACCAGTGAGAAGAGACCAACGCTGCTCTCGCTGTAAGCACCTTTCAGATACTGGAAGAGAGCAATAAGGTTTCCCCTCAGCCTCCTTTTCCCCAGACTAAACAGCCCCAGTTCCCTCAGCCTCTCCTCATGGGGCTGATTTTTCCAAGCCTTTCACAAGTCTCATTGCCCTTCTTTGGACCTGCTCCAGTACCTCCATGTCCTTTTTGTACTGAGGTGCCCAAAACTGAACACAGTACTCGAGGTGAGGCTTCACCAATGCCAAGTACAGGGGCAGGATGTCTTCCCTAGTCCTGCTCACCACCCCATTCCTGATACAAGCCAACTGGATTCAACTCCATTGACCACAACTCTTTGGGCCCGGCCATCCAGCCAGCGCTTCACCCAGCGGAGCATACACCCATCCAAACTGTGGGCAGCCAGCTTCTCCACAAGGATGTTATGGGGAACAGTGTCTAAGGTCCAGGTAGACTAGTCCAGGTCCATGTAGACCTCATCAACAGCCTTACCCTCATCCACTAAGTGGGTCACCTTGTCATAGAATGAAATCAGGTTTGTCAGACAGGATCTACCGTTTGTAAACCCATGCTGACTGGGCCTGATCTCCTGGTTGACCTTTAACTGCTCCACGATGGCTCCGAAGATTATCCGTTCCATAACCTTTCTGGGCACCGAGGTGAGACTGATAGGCCTGTTGCTACCAGGATCATCTTTCCGGCCCTTTTTGAAGATGGATGTCACATTTGCCAGTCTCCAGTCTACCAGGACATCCCCGGTTAGCCCGGACTGCCAAAGAATGATGGAGAGTGGCTTGGCAAGCACATCCGCCAACTCATGTAACGCCATTGTTACTGATTCCGCATTTGTGGCTAGAATGCTGCTACACATGGGAAAGGAGGGACAGCGAAATACAGCGGCTGCGACCCAGCTGGCAGCTATTGCGACTGTGGCCCTCCAGGCTTTGCGGGAGCTGGCTAAAATTGCAGAGCCTGTACTCCCATGGGCAGACATCAAGCAGGGTCCTTCCGAACCATTTTCTGATTTTGCGAATCGACTGATTCGTGCGGTGGAAGGGTCTGATCTCCCACGAGAGGTTCAATCCCCTGTCATTATCGACTGTCTTAAGCAAAAATCACTGCCGGACATTCAGCAGATTATCAGAGCAGCACCTGGGACCTTGACTACTCCAGGGGAGCTCGTTAAGTATGTCTTGGATCATCAGAAGGCTGCGCCACTAACTAATGAGGGACTAGCCACTGCCATGCAGGGAGTAGCTGATTCGGTCAGCTCAGCAGTCAAAACAGCAGTGATGGCAGCGGCCCGGATTGGGGAAGAAAAAAACAAAGGCCCGTGTTGCAGGTGTGGGCAACGTGGCCATTTCAAGGCACAGTGCCCAAGGAAAGCAGGGCAGGGAGATCAGCAGGGACTAGAGAAGCAGTGTCAACTGTGTGGCGGAGAGGGACATGGTGCACGTCAATGCAAGAAATTTAGGGTGACCCCGCAGGGAAACGGGGGGGGGGGGGGGGGGGGAAGGTACCAATGGCCCGCGGCCCCTTCCCATCGCCTCAAGGCGGGCCACGAACACAGCTCCCACTGTGGCATTAGCTATGGACTTGGGAGAACGGCCGATAGCCAAGGTTATGATGTCATATGTAGGACCTGAGTCCCCACCATTGGGACCCAAGACGGTATTTTTCACTGCCCTGTTGGATTCTGGAGCAGATATTACGATCATATCAGAGGATGATTGGCCTCGGCAATGGCCAGCCACCTACCATTGGAGGGCTATTGTGGGGGTGGGGGGTGATGTACCCGTCAGGCAGTCTGACATGAAGGTGGAGCTTGTAATTGTTAACCTTGATGGCTCCATAGAGGAAAGTGTCTTCATGTACCCTACCCTAGCGCCAATAGGGGGATCAATATTGGGCAGGGATTTCCTTTTGATGCTGAATGTACGGTTGTCAAATTTATAGAGAAGGCCACTGTCTACCATTTGGCGCTGCAGTATGCCATTCCGCTGCGATGGAAACGGGATGTTTCTCCCGTTTGGGTGGATCAGTGGCCCCTTCCTACTAAAAAATTGGCAGCGCTTGTACAGCTTGTTTCGCGAGAACTCGAAAAAGGACACATTGAACCCTCACTTAGCAATTGGAATACACCTGTTTTTGTGATTCGGAAGGCCATATAGGAAGGCCATATTCGGGGTCATATAGGTTATTGCATGATCTCCGAGCAGTTAATGCCCAGCTTATTCCCTTTGGTCCAGTACAACAGGGTGGACCATTGCTTTCGGCCATACCGGAGGGGTGGCCTCTGATGGTTATTGATCTTAAGGATTGCTTTTTCTCTATTCCGTTGGCAGAACAGGACAGGGAAGCTTTTGCGTTCACAGTGCCGGTGATGAATAACCAGGGACCCTCACAAAGATATCAGTGGAAGGTTCTCCCTCAAGGAATGGCCTGCTCTCCCACAATTTGTCAGCTGGTGGTGGCTAAGGTCATAGAACCTGTGAGACAGTCACTATCAGTTTGCCAGCTTGCCCACTATATGGATGATCTGTTGCTAGCAGCGCCGAGCGACTCTCAGCTGCGGGCGCTGGAGGGGCAGGTGATCGATCTGCTTACCAGCGCTGGGTTTACTATTTCACAGGAGAAAATTCAGAGGGAACCTGGAATTGAGTTTCTAGGATACAGGTTTGGACCTAACACAGTAATTCCAGTAGGCTTGGAGGTTAAACCTCACCTCACAACCTTATGGGACGTTCAGAAGCTGGTGGGGGCTATACAATGGGTGCGAAACGCCGTTGGTATCCCTCCACGGCTTATGAAACCCTTCTACGACCAGCTGAAGGGAACTAATCCGCGGGAAGAGAGGCGGTGGACTCCAGAAATGGAATCTGCCTGGCAGGAGATATTGGAGGCTTGTTCCACCAATGCGCTTTCAAGGTGGGACTCAAACTCGCCACTAGAGGGAGCAGTGACCAGGTGTCAGGAGGGGTCTGCAGCAGTGGTGGGGCATACCCTTAGTTCCCATCCTCGACCCTTGTGCTGGCTTTCTCTGTCCATGCCGGTGAGGGCATTTACCCCGTGGTTGGAGCAGTTGTCATCCTTGCTTCGAAGGGCCCGCCTTACGGCGGTAAGGGCCTTTGGAAAGGACCTTGATACTATCTACCTGCCGGGAGCCTTTCGGAATGCTCAACCTTTGCCGGAGGAGGTCTCTCTTGCGGTATATGATTTCAGTGGTAAATTTAGCTATACAGACTCACTGCCCATCTTTGATCTGGCAAGACCTCTCCAGGTGTCACTACGGCACAGGGTTCTGGATACCCCTGTAGATGGCCCGACGATCTTCACCGACGCTTCTTCGGCGACTGGCCAGGGAGTGGCGGTCTGGCAGGTTCCGGGCGGTAAATGGGAGTCCAAATTGATAACTGATTATTCAGCGAGTGTCCAAATGCTTGAGGCCAGGGCGGTGGCGGTCGCGTTACATCTTTGGCCCGAGACTTCCTGTAACATTGTTACTGATTCCGCATTTGTGGCTAGAATGCTGCTACGCATGGGAAAGGAGGGACAGCCAAATACAGCGGCTGCGACCCTGCTAGAAGATGCGTTAGTGGTTAGATCTGCGCCTGTTGCTATTCTCCATGTTCGTAGCCATTCAGAAGTTCCAGGTTTTTTTACCATGGGCAATGATGCAGCGAATCGAGCCGCTAAGGGTCAGGTGTATACCCTGCAGGAGGCTCGTGATCTTCATTCCGCATTGCACATTGGGGCGAAAGCATTAGCTCGAACCTGCTCTATCCCTCTTCAGGTTGCCAGAGAAGTTGTGCAGACCTGTCCGCATTGTAATTCTGCACCAGTATTAGGGGCGGGGGTTAACCCTCATGGTCTCGCCCCATTGGACATCTGGCAGACAGACTTTACGATGGAACCGCGGATGGCACCGAGACAGTGGCTTGCGGTGACGATTGATACGTCCTCTACAGTCATTGTTGCTACACAGCACGGCTGCACTAATTCTGTGGCGGCACACCATCATTGGGCTACGGCCATAGCGGTTCTGGGAATGCCGCGACATATAAAGACAGACAATGGCTCTTGTTTTACTTCACGTTCAACCAAAGAGTGGTTGGCCCGCTGGAACATCACACAAAGCACAGGAATTCCAGGAAATTCACAAGGCCAGGCTATTGTAGAAAGGGCCAACCGCCTCCTTAAGGAAAAGATTTGTGTCCTTGGGGAGGGGGAAGGGTATGCCGGGAGAATCCCGGTATCACAACAGGGAGAGATCTTGGCACGAGCGTTATATGCGTTAAATCATTTTGAACGCGGGGAAAGCACAAGAACCCCTATACAGAAACACTGGCAGCCGAAGATTATTGAGGAGGGTCCACCTGTTAAGGTTAAAACAGAAAACGGATCGTGGGAAGCAGGGTGGTCTATATTGGTATGGGGAAGAGGCTATGCAGCGATCAAACATAGGGAAACAGGGGACATTCGATGGGTACCCTCAAGAAGGATTAAGCCCGAGGTTGGGGGCACAAAGAAAGCAAAGGGGTGACCAAGAACTGAGTGTCTTGTTGCAGGACTTGTTCTTCGGACGTCTGAGGAAACCGCAGCCGGAGGATGCTCACCCAGAGGAAAGAAGTGGGAAGAAAGATCCAAAAAAGGAACCCTTGCTGCCTACGAGAGTTACCATGTTAATGTTGCTGTGTCTCTTTTGTCTGTGTTGGTCGCCGGTGGGAGGTACTCATTTGATTCAGCAGCCCAGGAATTTGTGGGTGACTTGGGCCAACCAGACAGGGAGAACGGATTTCTGTCTCAGCTTACAATCAGCTACGTCACCATTTCAAACGTGTTTGATTGGGGTGCCCACATGGGAAGATGTGTGGGAAGAGTCTTCCAGGTTTCAAGGATATGTACGGCCATTCACGAACAACCTCACGGACTCGTGCTATAAGTTTTGTAGATCAGATGCGCTTAATATCACAGACAGGGGCCTAGGGAATTACACTGTGATCCTCGCCAGCAAGAAAATGGCATGCGTCATTTGTAAGTTGAATGTTACTCTCCCCTGGGAACCCCAAGAATTACAGATAATGGGATCGCAGGGGGTGCCTAATGGCACGTGGGACAAGGACGAAAGCCTTTGGTGGTCTCCCGGGTGTGTGGGTTTCGCAAAATTTAATAATAGTGGGAAGCGTTCAAGTATCCTAGACCTTTTACTCCGCGGGGGCCCTATTGGAACACAAGGAAAAATCTGTCAGATCCACAGAATCACAGAATCACAGAATTATCGAGGTTGGAAAAGACCTAGAAGATCATCCAGTCCAACCATTACCAATACTTCCCAGCTAAATCATACCCCTCAACGCAACATCCAAACGTTTCTTGAACACTCCCATGGTCGGTGATTCCACCACCTCCCTGGGCAGTGCATTCCAATGCCTGACTACCCTTTCCGAGTAGTAATACTTCCTAATGTCCAGCCTGAACCTCCCCTGGCGCAGCTTGAAACCATTCCCTCTAGTTCTATCACTGATTACACGAGAGAAGAGGCCGACCCCCAGCTCACCACAACCTCCCTTCAGGAAGTTATAGAGAGCTATAAGGTCTCCCCTGAGCCTCCTCTTCTCCAGGCTGAACAATCCCAGCTCCCTCAACCGCTCCTCATAAGGCCTGTGCTCCAGACCCCTCACCAGCTTCGTAGCCCTCCTCTGAACACGTTCCAGGGCCTCAATGTCTTTCTTGCAGTGAGGGGCCCAAAACTGAACACAGTACTCGAGGTGCGGCCGCACCAATGCCGAGTACAGGGGGACAATTACCTCCCTGTTCCTGCTAGTAACACTGTTTTTGATGCAAGCCAGGATGCCGTTGGCCTTCTTGGCCACCCGGGCACACTGTCGGCTCATGTTCAGCCGAGCATCAATCAGTACCCCCAGGTCTGTTTCCTCAACACAGTCCTCCAGCCACTCCGCCCCAAGCCTATAGCGCTGCCTGGGGTTGTTGTGGCCAAAGTGCAGGACCCGGCATTTGGTCCTGTTGAACCTCATCCCATTGGCTTCAACCCAGCTCACCAGTCTATCCAGATCCCTCTGCAGGGCCTCGCTACCCTCAGGCAGATCGACACTCCCTGCCAATTTGGTGTCATCCGCGAACTTACTGAGGGTGCACTCAATGCCCTCATCCAAGTCATCAATAAAGATGTTGAAGAGGACAGGCCCCAGCACCGACCCCTGGGGAACACCACTCTTGACTGGTCTCCAACTGGATTTGACTCCATTTACCACCACTCTCTGGGCCCGGCCTTCCAGCCAGCTCCTTACCCAGCCGAGAGTGTACCCATCCAAGCCACGGGCTGCCAGCTTTTGCAGGAGAATAGCATGGGAGACAGTGTCAAAGGCTTTGCTGAAGTCTAAGTAGACCACATCAACCGCCTTTCCTTCATCCATCAGACGGGTCACAGGATCATAGAAGGAGATCAGATTGGTCAAGCAGGACCTGCCCTTCACAAACCCATGCTGGCTAGGTCCGATCTCCTGGTCATCCCACACCTGCCGCGTGATCTCCCTCAAGACAATCCGTTCCATTACCTTCCCTGGCACCGAGGTCAGGCTAACAGGCCTGTAGTTCCCCGGATCCTCCTTACAACCTTTCTTGTAAATGGGAGTCACGTTGGCAAGCCTCCAGTCTTCTGGGACCTCACCCGTTAACAAGGAGCGCTGAAAGATAACGGAAAGAGGCTCAGCGATCACCTCTGCCAGTTCCTTCAGCACTCTCGGGTGAATCTCATCCGGACCCATGGACTTGTGGCAGTCCAGTTGGAGTAGTAATTCCCTGACCACTTCTTCAAGAATCACAGGGGGTTCAGTCTGCTCCCCAGCCGAGACTACCAAGCCAGAGCGTGGGGAGCCCCGGGAATAACTGAGATGACTTTTAAAGGCAGACGTAAAGAAGGCATTCAGAACCTCTGCCTTTTCCTTATCCTCTGTGATCACATTCCCAGCCTCATCCAGTAAAGACTGGAGATTCCCCTTTGCCCTCCTCTTACAGTTGATGTATTTATAAAAGAGTTTCTTGTTTGTTTTTACCCCAGCGGCCAGCTTAGATTCAAGCTGGGCTTTTGCCTCTCTGATTTTCCTTCTACACGTCTTAACAGCCTCTTTGTAGTCATTCTGAGTTGCTTTTCCCTCCTTCCACAGGCGATAAATTCTCTTTTTCTCCCGCAACCTTAAGAACAGCTCCCTGTTCACCCACGCCGGTCTTCTTCCCCGCCGGCTCATTTTGCGGCTCAGGGGGACCGCCCGCTCCTGCGCCTTTAAGACTTCCTTCTTCAAGAGCGACCAGCCATCTTGGACCCCTTTGTTCGCTAAGACTGAACGCCAGGGGACTGCCCCTACTAGTCTTCTGAACAAATCAAAGTCTGCCCTCCGGAAGTCTAAGGTGGCAGTTTTGCTATTCTCCCTCCAGGCTCCACCTAGAATCGAGAACTCTACTATTTCGTGGTCACTCTGTCCAAGACAGCCCCCAACCTCCACATCTCCCACCAGACCTTCCCTGTTTGTGAACAGCAGGTCATCCATTTACCCTTGTCTATCCACACAACACAGAACAGTTTACCTGGCATGGACCATATTGTGGCTTTTATCCAAATGGATCCACACCGATGAAAAGTAATATTTATTGTCTGTCCGGGCATTGGGTGAGTGAAACCTGTGTCATTAACGTGACGCGGACCGATGGTTCCCAACGGGGGGTTGATTGCACTCCTGATAACTACACAAAGGGCTGTTGTTTTAGTCCCAGGGAGAGGGGACAGGGCCCGGAGAGGAATATTTGGAACAACTACACTGCGAAGGCATTGCCACCAGGTATTTTCTTGATTTGTGGTGATCGTGCATGGCAAGGGGTCCAGGCGAATGTGGTGGGGGGACCTTGTTATCTAGGAAGGTTAACTATGCTGTCCCCAAACGTCTCTGAGTGGGTACAGCTGGTTAGAAACATGAGTAAAACCAGGAAGAAGCGGAATATGCATGTGCTGACACCAGAGTGTGGGGACGAAGTACGCCTTTGGGGACCTACGGCTCGAATATTTGCATCCATCTTAGCTCCGGGAGTAGCCGCAGCTCAGGCTTTGAAGGAGATAGAAAGGTTGGCCTGTTGGTCAATGAAGCAAGCCAACATGACGTCTGTGTTCTTGAGCGAACTGCTTGTGGACGTTGATAGTATTAAGCATGCCGTGCTCCAAAACAGAGCGGCAATTGACTTTTTGCTTTTGGCCCAGGGCCACGGATGCAAGGACTTTGAAGGAATGTGCTGTTTCAATCTGAGTGATCACAGTGAGTCGCTGCACAAGAAGTTGGAGCTACTCAAGGAACACACGCAGAAGACTGGGATACAGGACGACCCTTTTGGAGACTGGTTGGAGAGTTTGTTTAGAGGTATTGGGCCATGGCTCAAGCAATTGCTTAGGGTAGTATTAATTGGGTTCTTTGTATTTTTAGGTTTAATGTTATGCTTGCCGTGCATATTTCAATGCTTACAGGGCTGTTTGCAGCGAATGGTAGGGAAAGTGATTTATTCGCAAATAGAATAGATATAGAATAGATAAAAGAATAGATAAAATAGAATGCTGCAACTCCCTCAGCATTCTAGGGTTCAATGCATCCAGCCCCATGGACTTGTGAGCATCCAGCTTTCGGAGCAGGTCCAAAACTATCTATCATCTCATCACGGATCATGCAGGGCTTATTCTGTTCCCCATCCCCATCTACCAGCACAGGGGGCTGTGTTCCCAGGGAGTAACAAGTCTTACTATTAAAGACTGAGGCAAAGAAGGCATTAAGTACCTCAACTTTATCCTGATCCTTGGTCACCAAGTTGCCCTCGGCATCCAACAGGGATGGGGATTCTCCCTAGCCCTCCTCTTGCTGTTGATGTATTTATAAAATATTTTGTTTTCCTTTACCTTAGTGGCCAAGTTCAGTTCTAGAAGTTCAGTTCATAGACAGTCTCCAAGCAGTCACACACTGCCAGCTTGGAGGTAGCTCCATGTAGGTGTTCTGGGCATTCAGCAAATTGCTTCCTTTTTTTTGATCAGTTAGGCTTTCTGTTGAGAAACTTGATAATCATTTTATCCAAGAAATTTGGCAAACTCACAGTCCATTGCACACAGTCCTCTTTTGTAACCGTGGCATCCATTTACTGCAGTAAAGTTCCACCCTGGGATGGAGGAACCCAATTCTCAGGCTCACAAGTTGACCAGTTCTCAAAAATCATTAAGCTGTTCTCACAACCCTGGCTAACACTTTCCAGGTTAACTGAGTCTTTTCTCCCTATATTGGGGTCTTCCTATTCAAAGGCAAATAACTTTAGGCTTCCTTTGGCCAAACCAGGCAGAAAAGACATCCTTCAAATCCAGATGGTAAACTCCACCTACTCATTCCTTAACTTTGTTAATAAAGTGTATGAACTTGCAACCACTGAGTGTATACATTCAACAATTCTATTACTTGCCCTCAAATCTTGTACCAAACTACAGCTCTTGACATCCGATTTTTTATCAGCAAGATTGGGGTATTGTATTTGGATTCACATTCAATTAGTAATCCAAACTCCAAAAAGTTACCTATTATTTATTTTATCCTTCTACAATCTCATATCCTCAAAGGGCACTGCTTTACCCTGACTGGGCTAGCTCCTGCTTTTAACTTAACTTCTACTGGGGCTGCATTTTTGGCTCTGCCAGGTATCCCTGATACCCACACTCCAAAGTGTACCTGATTTAAGATTTCTGTAACTTCTGGGGGTGCAACATGGTTTTTCCCAGTTTGTGTTAAAGCCAGACTTTTAAAATTTTCAATCAGTTGATATTATTTGACCCTCGGCTCCAGTTTTATTGAATTTAATCTCTGCATCCATTTGCTGTAATAAGTCTTGCCCGAGTACTGGTTTTGGAGAACCTGGCATGTGCAAGAATTTATGTATTCCTACTTGTTTTCTCAGCCTGTATTTAATTGATCCCAAAGGGTAAACTTTTTTTGTTGGACAGTAGCTCCTACTACTGTTACAAAAATCATCTACGGGTAGTAAAAGGCACCTGTATCCATCAGAAAATAAACCTCTTTATCCTGCTCTCCTAGCTGCAGTTTAACCAGTGGGTTTACATAAATTACAAACATTATTTTTCAGTTTCACGTCCTTCCCTTTGGAGGTTTCCAGTGCTAATGCTGGGATTTCAGGTTACCTAGATTTCTGCAGATGAAGGCTATTCTCACTTCCAATGACCCGTCCCCTCCACCTCCCCCTTTGCAAGCAACGCTGTTTACAGCAGTGGTCTCCGGCCCTGGCTCTCTCTCCGAAAGTTCTGCTCATGGGGGGGAGGGGGGGGGGGGGGGGGGGCAATCCGGGGGCGGTTGCTCTCACGCCAGCACAGATAAACTCACTTTCTCTTTTACCCTTTTGCCTTTTTACACTATTCCACTATTTGTACCCTCAATTACATTTCCACATACCCTCAATTATGCTTCCATTAACAATTACACTTTCTTATACTATCAAAACAGTTTGTCCCATTCCCTTCAAAACCCACGAATCAAACAATACAGTTCAGTTTCCACAAACACTCAGTACTTAGTCTCATGATTAGAACACTCAATTATAAAAACTGGTCCAGTTACTTCATTTATGTTCTCAGTTTCTTATTCAATGTTCCCCCTGGCTCACAGTGACGTTTCTCCAGTGAGCCAAAATACAACCCAGAATGGTCTTTTCCAGAATTTCTTTTGACACTCTTTGTCCCATAACAGCTGTTTAACCCGGCCAATCTTAGGTATTGTGTGAAAATATCTTGTGTTTTGCTGGGTAATGGAGTCCACCTACTTCCCCAGGGCATGGGAACACCAAATTCCCTGGACAGGAGTTACAACCAATGTCCCCCAGCAAAACATGTATTTTTAAAAGAATTCTCATTGTGTTTCTGAGTAATGGAGTCTACCTGCTTCCCCAGGGCACGGGAACACCAAATTCCCTGGGCAAGAGTTTTAACCAATGTCCCCCAGCAAGACAAGAGTATTTCAAACAGGGAAATGGAATTCCACAAGTAACATTTTTACAACACAAACATTTAACAATTACAAAGACAGACAGTGACAATGACTGGGGAGTCTTCTCTAAATTTCTCAGGGCACTCCAGAAGCATCCCCTGGGCTGACCAGCCCTGCAGTCCAGCAAAGAGCCTCCTGCCTGGCGCGCCAAATTGACGTGTGGAATCAAACTCTAACCACAGAGTAGTTATAAAGCTGGCATATTTACTCAGTGCTGCGCACACACTGGATGCAGAGGGGGTATTCCCACCTAGTCTGCATACCAGCGGGCAAGAAAGGCACATACTTAAAGAATGTCATGGTTTTGTAAAATTTTGCTATTGGTATTCCACATCATAACATCATGTGGAGCACAGAGAAGAAGTACTACACGTCCCAGGGGACCTCGCGGCCAGAGAAAGAAAATACGTCACGGAAGCGACGCTCGCTATCTCTCTCTCTCTCTCTCTCTCTCTCTCACTGCCTGGCAGCGGGTGTGGGTGTGCTTCCAAGCCGCGGCGCCTTCAACTTCAAAGTAGGCTTCTCGGTCTTCAGAAACCTCTCTCTCTCATTATATTTGATTTATTAGCTTGAATTCTAATTTCTAATTATATTGTATTATAGTGTGTTATCTTGCATTCCGATATCATAGTTAGTAAATAAGTTTTACTCCTCAGATCGTTGCCGCTGCTCCGTTTGTTCCCTTGAACTCCCATCTCCCTACCCCTTTCCCTTTTTCCCTTCCCATTTGTCGAGGGGCCGGGGGCCACGGGCCTACTGCCCCTTCCCCTGTCACGGACACAGATTGATCTTGATAACCCCGTGACAAAGAACAAGCTGCTTACATATGCATTAGATTTCCAAGAAAAGGTTGGGTTATTACGAGTCCCCAAAATGATTGACAGTTTTCCCCACTCCAAGTCTCAGTTCTTTTATGCGTGTGTGGTATCTCTTGGTGGTCAATGTGTAATACAGAGCCCAAGTGGAACACCTGCTTGCAAAATAAGTCTTTGCAAAAACAAGATAAACTACTAAGGTCAGCTCTCTCTACAAAACAATATAATTGCATCTGTAGCTGCAAATATCAGTTCCCTTAAAACTGTCAGAATACTTTGTTCCATCCCAGGATCATTCTTCTATCAGGGGCCTTTTGGGTCCCTGATGCAATCTGGTATTGAGTAGCCTCCCTTATCCATTTCTTCCTTAATAAAGAAGCTTACTTTTGCATCCATTGTTTCTGCTTTTGGACAGGGACAACGGATGTCAATACGGGTTGTTACTCTGGTTAAGCTGCAGGGCTTATCATAGGGATTGAGGTCATCTGAAGGGCATGTTGCAGGGGTTGGATCAGATCCAGAGGGATTTTCTTCCTTTTGAGAGTGCTGAACAGTTTGGAATAGTGTTTGGTAGGCACTGGCCAGATCCCAGCACAGTGCAGCAAGCTGTAACTCATGGGTGTCCTACCCTTTTGCCTGGGCAAACTGAGGGAAGAGGAATCGTCTTGGGCTGCATATACATAGGTCACTCTGAAAGTAATGCCTCCTATTTATTTATATGTAAACTACAACAGATACAAAGAGCACAATTACAATATTTGATAGAGAAAATTCTCGGCTACAAAGCGTTATTTTTCAACATAGGCACCACCATTACCTATGCATTTTTGCCAGTGACGAAGAAGAGCCTGCACATCATGCTTGTCAGAACCTGTACCAGCAGAGGTGACCCATGATCACTGTTGCCACTTCTGAAATGCACCCTGCAATACCTCACTGTGCTGACATGCACTGTTTACATAAACTTTCAGCGAATGTCAATGAATGTCAATGGATGCGTTTTTTTTCCTCATGGAAGAACTCAGTGACACACCTTTGCTTCATATGCATTTCCATGTCAGACGCCATTTTGTCAGACTGTCCCTCTGCTGCCATCCGTTGCACAGCAACAAAATGTAATGGAATATTGGTGGAAAGGTTCAACCTCTACTGCCATACCATCAACATCTGCCTCTGACATCATGGGTCAATGTAATAAAACAGAAGGAATTACTTTTGGAGCAGCCCTCATAAAATACACAATATAATTAATATACAAGTAACAAAATTGTTTTATTTTTATTTTTAAGATAGCAAGAAAAATGTAAAGCTAGCAGAATATTTGACCTTGTTTTTGTGAAACTAATGTGTCAGTCTGGTTCAATGGCAGCAGTTACAATTTTTAGTGAGGTTTCAAAGTGTTCATCAGACAATTTTGATGAAATTTTACTCTTCCTGTACTTTATCCTTCAGAAAGGCTACTGAAAGGTGTAATGAATAAGGTGCAATTGTAAAGCAAAGGATATTTTTCTCTTTTAGAAGAGGTCTTATTAAAGTCTGGTGAAGAGACATGATCAAATTTTTGAATTGAGTATCTGATTGTAATGCTATACATTCCAACTCAAAATTTGCAGGTAGTGTATTTATATCGCCTGAAAATGGAGTCACAAATATAAATTGATTTTTTTTTTTTTTTTTTTGCAGTCTTGAAACCTATTCTCAAATTGCTTGATCAAAATGAAAAGCAAGGCTGCATATTTTTAGCTGTTCACAGGACTGTGTTTAGCCAATTTATCAAAATACATAAAATTGTTTGCTATAACTTGAGTTAGCACTGCACTGCGCCCTCCCCATGCCATGGTTTCAACTGAGACAATGTTAATAGCACGCTGATATTTGGTTGTTGCTAGGTGACGTGTACGTGCCCGGGGCCCGGCTGGACTGCTCAGTGGAGAAGAGCTACCGCTTTTATAACATGGGGGCAGGGGGCAAGCCGCATGCTGCCTATGGGCCTCAGGCCGGACAAGCCTGCAGAATGACTCTTTGTCATTGTGAGGATCAGGGCATACCATTTTAAAACAGTGTCAGCTGTTTAGGATTCCACACTTGATCAGGGATGAGTTACAGAGCCAATGTCCATATGTTGTAATTATTTTTCTATCTACACCAATGCTTGCAGCATGGGCAACAAACAGGAGGAACTAGAAGCCATTGTGCAGCAGGAAAACTATGGCTTAGTTGCCACTGCTGAAATATAGTGGGATTGTTCTCATGACTGGAGTGCTGCAATAGAGGGATATAAGCTCTTCAGAAAGGTGTCATGGTTTTACGTTTTTCTGGCATCATGCCAACTAGCATCTTCTTCAAAGGCAAAGATGGTGTATTCTGTGTTTAGAAGATTTTCTAAATTTATCCGTAAGATTGTTTACCAGACAGCATTCCTCATAACTTACCTTTTTTAAACCAGGCCAACCTGTGACATTCTGGTGAATTGGACACAAAACTGAACTTTTAAAGTGAAACTTTAAAAGAAAGGATTTTTCACACTATTGAAATGAACCCATTGTCACCTGGTTACTTCAGTGTTGGGACATTGTGGCCAATAGTGTGTCACATGATGGTAGAGAAGCTCGCCAACTGGAGGTATTGATAAGGACTCAGTCACTGACAGAGGAATTAGAAGATGTCTGGATGAGGTCTTCACTCCCTGGAAGCAAATGCTATTAGCCGTAAAGGAAAAATACCCCTTCAAAGAAGATCTGATGCCTGAGTTGAAGAATTGGACTACTATGGAAAAAGGCATACATTATTTGAGAGAATTAGCTGTGGTGGGAATGTTACATGATCCCACATTCATTCCTGATGATCCACACCAAGAGCATGAACCTGAGAGAATCAAGTGTACACCAAGTATGTGGCGGAAATTCATCAGAACGGTACAAGAAAATTACACCGGTACGCAAGTAGGAATGTATGAGAGAGAGCAGAGAAGATCCCTATTATTTGAACTGATTATTAGGCTTCATAACTTTGAACAACATTTAGCTCATCCAGAAGCTTACATTTCATCCATTTTGAAAGTAACTGAAAGACTGGATAGAATGAAGCGTAAACAGAAAGATATGACGGAGGAACTGTCTACCTTGCTTAATACTGATGAACCTGATGGTATCAGAGACACCTGATGAGAATCAGGATTATCAAAACAGTCTACTGAAGGGGATGATCAAATTGGTTTCCTTCCACCCTGTATCATCCAATATGTCAGCTATTAAAAGCAGATGTCTTCATGTTCAAGCAAGTGACAATAGCAAGTCTTTGTCACGTACTGCCTTGTGGAGTTACATGCATGAGCATGGAGAAGATATGAAGAAGTGGCATAAAAAATCCACTCCTGCACTACGAGCAAGGGTAAGAGAATTACAAGACAGATCAACCACCAGTGCAAACTCCTTTAAAAAGATGATTGCTCCAATTGCTATGGGGCATAGCAGAAGCCGTAAAGACCCTGATCAGGACTCATGGAAGAAGAACAATAGAGGTAACAATTAGAGGGGCCCTGCCCCCAGCCAGAAGGTGGGAAAGGGATAATAGAGTTTATTGGACTGTGTGAATTTGATGGCCTGGCACATTAGAACCACAGAAATATGAGGCACTGGGTAGACACTGATGCACAGTGCACTCTAATGCCCTTGGGTCACAAAGAAACAGAATCAATTTTTATTTCTGAGGTGACTGGGGGTTCCCGAGAGCTGACTGTATTGGAGGCCAAAATAAGCCTCATGGGTAAAGACTGGCAAAAGCACCCTCTTGTGACTGGCCCAGGGGCTCCATGCGTACTTGGTGTCAATTACCTCAGAAGGGGGTATTTTAAGGATCCAAAGGGGTATTGCGAAAAACACGCTCAAAATCAAAACTTACTAATCAGGCAAAGATCTTCGTGAAGCAGCAGTTCATTCATTATTGCAAAAATGTATGCACACCCCCTACTGGCAAGGGAGAAACTGCACGCCTAGTCAGTGAAACCCACTGACTATACCAAGGGTCCAACGCAGGTAATGCCTCTCCTGGCACTCATTGGTTGAGCATCTCAGGGTCACAATCTACCCAACGCTGTTGCTACAATATGAAGTCTGTCACCAACCTATTGTTTTTAGGTATGCTCGGTACTTTTCTATGGAGATAGGAGGACAGTGCTTCCAAAACATAGCACATGGGTTCTGTCCAGTGCTAGACTCTCCCCACCCTGCATATTTACCCTGCCTTGTGCCTGTGCCAATGCTACCCAGGTCAGAATGTCACAGTCTCAACTTGACTCTGTTCAGGAGCTTTCTTTGTGAAAAACAACTTATCCTATGGTTAAGGTTTTATAAATTTTGTTATAGGTATTCTACATCATAACATCATGTAAAGCACGGGTAATTAGAGTTAATACTGCAGTTCCATGGACTGACAACTTTCCAGATAGCTGGTTCTCGGAAGAGAACAAGAACTACATATCCCAGGGGAGTTCACATTCAGAGAGGAAGTTAAGCCACGGGAGGAAGCCACGAGATCTCGCTCTCTGGCTCGAGCCCTCTCTTGCTCGCTGCTTGGCAGTGTGTGGGAGTGCTCCGCAGCCATGCACCTTCAGCTCAAAGTAGGCCTTTCGGTTTCAGACACTCTCTCTCTTATTTTATTTGATTTATTAGCCTCAATTTCAATTAGATTGTATTATATTGTGTTATCCTGCATTCCGATATCATAGTTAGTAAAATATAGTTTTCCTCCTTAGATCATTGCCACTGTTCTGTCTTTGAGCCCAGCTCCCACCTCCCTACCCTTTTCCTTTTTCCCTTCCCATTTTTGGGGGCCAGAGGGCCCACGGGCCTACTGCCCCCCTGTTACAGGCATAGATTGATCTAGATAACTCTGTGACAGTTTTTGGTGGAGAATGCAGGCCAACTGAAGATTTTAATGCTAATAGGAAAAAAAAAAGAAAAAAAAAAAAAGTTTCTTTAAGCCAGAGAAGTGTAAAGCATTGGTAGCTATACTGAGCTTCATAGATTAGATTGTAGTCTGGGCAGTCTGCCAAAATATGGACACAGTACCGAGTGTTTTTCACTGTTTTTTTCTTTTTTTCCTCCTTTTTAGCTACTGACAGCTATGAATCTGCTCTTTATTTTAAGAGCGCTGTATAAGGGATTAAAGGCCATTATGTTTTTTGGAACTTATTGGCCTCTTATTAACATCATGCTTTCTTGTTATGGAATTGTGATTATATACAGCCAAGTAAGGGCACTGATGAAAACACCCACCTGGAACATACATGCAATGTCGTACGATTTGAATATTGACACATCCCAGACGGAATAGATAATTTTACAAACAACACAATGTTCAAACCAGTTTCCAGGCTTTCTTCTCAATTAACAGTAACAATGTCAGGGGGCATTTCAAGGATCCTAAGGGGTATTGATGGGCCTTTGGAATAGCTGCTGTAGGTACAGACAACATTAAGCAGATGTCTGTTTTGCCTGGCCTGTCAGAAGACCCATCTGTTGTGGGGCTGCTACAAGTAAAAGAGCAGCACGTACCGATTGCTACAAAGATGGTGCACAGACGGCAGTACCGCACCAACAGGGATCCCTTGCTCCCCATTCATGAGTTGATTCGTCAACTTGAGAATCAGGGAGACATAAGCAAAACTCACTCGCCTTTTAACAGCCCCGTATGGCCAGTGCATAAAGACAGTGGAGAATGGAAGCTAACGGTAGAATACAGTGGCCTGAATGAGAACAAACCCCCACTGAGTGCTGCTGAGCCGGATGTGTTAGAACTCCAGTACAAGCTGGAGTCAAAAGCAAACAAGAGGCATGCCACCACTGACACTGCTAATGCCTTCTTTTCCATTCCTTTGGCTATAGACTGTAGGACACAGTTTGCCTTCACCTGGAGGGGCGTTCAGTATACTTGGAACCGTTTGCCCCAGGGGTGGAAACACAGCCCAACCGTTTGCCATGGGTTGGTCCAAACTGTATTGGAACAGCGTGGTGCTCCTGAGCACCTGTAATACACTGATGATATTGTTGTGTGGGGTGATACAGCAGAGGAAGTTTTTGTGAAAGGAGAGCAAATAATCCAAATTCTTCTGCAAGATGTTTTTGCTATTAAGCGAAGCAAAGTGAAAGGACCTGCCCAGGAGATTCAGTTCCTAGGTATAAAGTGGCAAGATGGACATCATCACATCCCAGCAGATGTGATCGACAAAATCACTGCTATGTGTTCACCCTCCAGCAAGAAAGAGACACAGTCTTTTCTGAGCGTAGTGGGCTTTTGGAGGATGCATGTTCCAAACCATAGCCGCATCATAAGCCCCCTTTATTGGGTTATGCGAAAGAAGAATGATTTTACATGGGGCCCAGAGCAGCAGCAGGCTTTTGAACAGATTAAACAGGAGATATCTTGTTCTGTGGCCCTGGGGCCAGTACGGATGGGACAGGAAGTAAAGAACATCTGCTACACTGCTGACGGAGAGAAAGGTCCCACCTGGAGTTTGTGGCAAAGAGCCTCAGGAGAGACCCGAGGCTGACCCCTGGGATTTTCGAGTCGAGCGTACAAGGGGACTGAAGAGTGCAAATGCCTTATGGGGGTGGTTACAGCAGTGGGCGCAAAATAACTGGCAGTGGAGGGGTTAACTTATTTGGACTGCTGAACTGTTGAAAGACATTGCTGCCCGAATAAAGAATATGGTTCTGAAGGTGCGCCATGTGGATGATCATGTGCCCATGAGTTGGGCTTCAGAGGAACAACAAAACAACCATCAGGTAGATCGAGCTGCCAGAATTGAGGTGGCTCAGATAGACTTGGTCTGGCAGAACAAGGGTGAATTATTTCTAGCTCAATGGGTCCATGAGACCTCGGGCCATCAAAGAAGGGATGCCACTAACTATGATATCGGAATGCAAGATAATATAATACAATCTACTTGAAACTGAGGCTAATATATCAAGAAAAATAAGAGAGAGTTTTCAAAAAAACTGAGAAGCCTACTTTGAAATTGAAGGTGCACGGCTTGGAAGCACACCTACACCCGCAACCAGGCAGTGAGAGAGAGAGCAAGCGAGCATCGCTTACATGACGTATTTACCTCTGGGACATGTAGTTCTTTTTCTCTGTGCTCCACACCATGTCATGATGCAGAATGCCAATAGCAAAAACTAAAAAACCATGACATTACACCCCTTATTCTACATCACTACATCATGCTTAATATACATACATACATATATATATATATATATATATATACAAAAAAACAATAACTAAAATGCATTACACACATATCTCTATATACATATATATACATAAAATTACTGGCTGCACTGCCCCAACATCAAATTCCCTTGTGGTACACATTGAATGTCCCCATCATTCTGCATCACCCACCAAGTGGACCCAGGTCCCTGGGCAAAAACAGTTCCACGGAGAGGATTGCCCTTTCCAGAGGCTGGAAGGACCCAGACCCCTTTTCCCAACATGTTCTTTACATGAACTGCAGGGACCTTATTTCCCTCAACAGTATGTAGGGAGTTGGATTGGGTAGGACCATCACGATCGACAGATCTTCTAGTATTGACCAACCAGGTGACTGCTGCCAAAAGCTTCTCCCAGTGCTTAAATGTTCCACCACCCATTGCTTTCAACAACCCATTGTATCGTTCAATTTTACCAGAAGCTGGTGCATGATAGGGGATATGATAAATCCACTCAATGCCATGATCTTTGGCCCAAGTATTTACAAGAGAATTTTTGAAATGAGTCCCATTATCTGATTTAATTCTTTCTGGGGTGCCGTGTCGCCACAGGAATTGTTTCTCAAGACCCAATATAATGTTTCGGGCGGTAGCATGGGGTACTGCGGATGTTTCAAGCCACCCAGTGGTCACCTCCACCATGGTAAGCACATAACGCTTACCATTGCGAAATTGTGGCAAGGTGATATAATCAACCTGCCATGCCTCCCCATATTCATAATTTTGCCATCGCCCTTCCACCCAGGGAGGTTTCATTCTCTTGGCTTAATTATGGAACATGTTTCACAGTCATGAATAACCTGTGCAATAGTGTCCATAGTTAGGTCCACCCCTCAGTCTCTAGCCCACTTATATGTTGCGTCTCTTCCTTGATGGCCCGAGGTCTCATGGGCCCATCGAGCTAGAAATAATTCACCCTTGTTCTGCCAGTCCAAGTCTATTTGAGCCACCTCAATTCCAGCAGCTCGATCTACCTGATGGTTGTTTTGTTGTTCTTCAGTAGCCCGGCTCTTGAACACATGAGCATCCACATGGTGCGCCTTTACCACCATATTCTTTATTCAGACAGCAATATGTCCACAGTTCAGCAGCCCAAATAGGTTTACCCCTCCACTGCCAGTTACTTTGCTCCCACATCTAAGGCCAGCTAGACAGCCTTTACCTCTGCAAAATGACTTGACTCTCCTTTTCCCTCAGTGGTCTCTGCAACCTGTCTTGTGGGGCTCCACACAGCAGCTTTCCATCTGCAATGCTTCCCCACAATACGACATGACCCATCGATGAACAGGGCACATTTCTTTTCACTTTCTGGTAGTTCATTGTATGGTGGGGCCGCTTAAGCACACGACACCTCTTCTCCTGGTAAGGTTGCAAACTTTTTACCTTCAGGCCAGTGCATGACCACCTCAAAAATTCCTGGACGACTGAGGTTCCCCATCCAAGCTCACTGTATAATCAGCACAATCCACTTGCTCTAAGTAGCATGACGGTTGGATGGAACTTTTCCTTCGAACATCCAGTTCAACACTGGCAGTTGAGGTGCCAGAATACGCTGCGTTTCAGTTACGACTACTTTGGAAGCAGCCCGAATGCCCTCATACGTGGCTAAGATCTCCTTCTCAGATGGAGTGTAGCACTCTTCAGACCCCTTGTACGCTCGACTCCAAAACCCCAGGGGTCGGCCTTGGGTCTCTCCTGTAGCTCCTTGCCACAAACTCCAAGTGGGACCTTTCTCTCCAGCAGCAGTGTAGAGGATGTTCTTTACATCCTATCTCGTCTGTACTGGCCCCAGCGCCACGGCATGGGATATCTCCGTTTTATTCTGTTCAAAAGGCTGCTGCAGCTCTGGGACCCATGTAAAATCATTCTTCTTCCGCACCACCTCATAAAGGGGGCTTACCAGGACCCTATAGTTTGGAACATGCATCCTCCAAAAGCCCACTATACCCAGAAAAGACTGCGTCTCTTTCTTGCTAGAGGGTGAACACATAGCTGTGATTGTCGATCACATCTTCCGGGATGTGATGATGTCCATCTTGCCACTTTATACCTAGGAACTGAATCTCCTGGGCAGGTCCTTTCACTTTGCTTCGGTTAATAGCAAACACATCTTGCAGAAGAATTTGGATTATTTGCTCTCCTTTCATGAAAACTTCCTCTGCTGTATCACCCCACACAACAATATCATCAGTGTATAACAGGTGCTCAGGAGCACCACCCTGTTCCAATACAGCTTGGACCAACCCGTGGCAAATGGTTGGGCTGTGCTTCCACCCCTGGGGCAAATGGTTCCAAGTATACTGAACGCCCCTCCAGGTGAAGGCAAACTGTGGCCTACAACCTATAGCCAAAGGAATGGAAAAGAAGGCATTAGCAATGTCGATAGCGGCATACCATTTGGCTGCTTTTGACTCCAGCTAACGCGTCCGGCTCAGCAGCACTCAGTGAGGGTGTGACCTCATTCAGGCCACGGTAGTCTACCTTCAGCCTCCATTCTCCACTGGCTTTACGCACTGGCCATATGGGGCTGTTTAAAGGTGAGTGAGTTTTGCTTATCACTCCCTGATTCTCTAGCTGACGAATCAACTTATGAATGAGGAGGAAGAGATCCCTGTTGGTGAGGTACTGCTGTCTCTGCACCGTCTTTGTAGCAATCGGTACCTGCTGCTCTTAAACTCGTAGCAGCCCCACAACAGATGGGTCTTCCGACAGGCCAGGCAAAACAGAGAGCTCCTTAATGTTGTCTGTACCTACAGCAGCTATTCCAAAGGCCCATCGATACCCCTTAGGATCCTCGAAATGCCCCCTTCTGAGGTAATCATAGAATCATAGAGTCATAGAATTACTCAGGTTGGAAAAGATCTTAAAGATCATCAAGTCCAACCGCAGCCTAACCATAGTACTTTAACAACTCTGTTCTAAATCATATCTCCGCGTACCACATGCAAACAGCTTTTAAACACATCCAGAGACGGGGAGTCAACCACCTCCCTGGTGAGCCTACTCCAGTGTTTAACTACCCTTTCTGTAAAGAAGTGTTTCCTAACGTCCAACCTAAACTTACCATGGTGCAACTTGAAGCCATTTCCCCTCGTCCTGTCACCTGTCACCAGTGAGAAGAGACCTTCCCCGCTCTCACTGTAAGCACCTTTCAGATGTTGGAAGAGAGCAATATGGTCTCCCCTCAGCCTCCTTTTTCCCAGACTAAACAGCCGCAACTCCCTCAGCCTCTCTTCATAAGGGCTGATTTTCCAAGCCTTTCACAAGCCTCGTTGCCCTTCTCTGGACCTGCTCCAGTACCTCCATGTCCTTTTTGTACTGAGGTGCCCAAAACTGAACACAGTGCTCAAGGTGAGGCCTCACCAATGCCGAGTACAGGGGCAGGATGTCTTCCCTAGTCCTGCTCACCACCCCATTCCTGATACAAGCCAGGATGAAATTGGCCTTCTTGGCCACCTGGACACACTGCTGGCTCATACTCAGCCGACTGTCCATCAGTACACCAAGGTCCCTTTCCATCAGGCAGCTTTTCAGCCATTCCTCCCCAAGCCTGTAAGGTTGCCTGGGGTTGTGGTGACCAAAATGCAGGACCTGACACTTGGCCCTATTGAAACTCATGCCGTTAACCTTGGCCCATCAGTCCAGTCTATCCAGGTCCCTCTGTAGTGCCCTTCTCCCCTCTGGCAGATCAACACTCCCTCCCAACTTGGTGTCGTCTACAAACTTACTGAGGGTACACTCAATCCCCTCATCAAGATCATCAATGAAGATGTTAAATAGAGGCGGCCCCAGCACTGAGCCCTGTGGGACACCGCTCGTGACCGGCCGCCAACTGGATTCAACTCCATTGACCACAACTCTTTGGGCCGGGCCATCTGGCCTTACTGAAGTCCAGGTAGACCACATCGGCAGCCTGACCCTCATCCACTAAGCGGGTCACCTTGTCATAGAATGAAATCAGGTTTGTCAGACAGGATCTACCATTCGTAAACCCATGCTGACTGGGCCTGATCCCCTGGTTGACCTTTAATTGGTCCATGATGGTTCCCGAGATTATTTCCAGACACCGAGGTGAGACTGATAGGCCTGTAGCTACCAGAATCATCTTTACAGCCCTTTTTGATGATGGGCATCGCATTTGCCAGCCTCCAATCCACCGGGATATCCCCGGCCAGCCAGGACTGCTGAAAAATGATGGAGAATGGTTTGGCAACCACATTTGCCAACTCCCTCAGCACTCTAGGGTGCAATCCATCCGGCCCCATGGACTTGTAAGCATCCAGCTTTTGGAGCAGGTCCAAAACTATCATCTCATCATGGATCATGCAGGGCTTATTCTGTTCCCCATCCCCATCTACCAGCACAGGGGGCTGTGTTCCCAGGGAGTAACAAGTCTTACTATTAAAGACTGAGGCAAAGAAGGTATGAAGTACCTCAGCTTTATTCCGATCCTTTGTTACCAAGTTGCCCTCGGCATCCAACAAGGGATGGAGATTCTCCCTAGCCCTGCTCTTGCTGTTTACGTGTTTATAAAAGCATTTATTGTTTTCCTTTACCTTAGTGGCCAAGATCAGTTCTAGCTGGGCTTTGGCTTTTCTAATTTTCTCCCTGCACAGCTTCACTACATATCTGTAATCCTCATAAGTAGCTTGCCCACTCTTCCAGAGACCATAAACTTTCCTTTTGTTCTTGAGATCCAGCCAAAGGTTTCTGTTCAGACAGCCCAGACTCCTTGCCCGTCGGCTCGTCTTCCGTGACTTGGCGATGGTCAGCTCCCGCACCTTTAAAAGAATGTCCTTAATGTATTCCCAGCCTTCCTGGGCTCCCACGCTCTCCTAAGTTGCCTCCCAAGGGACCCTCTCAACCACGGTCCTAAAGAGGTTGAAGTCCACCCTCCAGAAGCCCAAGGTGGCAGTTCTGCTGACTCCCCTTCGTGGTTCGACAAGGATAGAGAAATCTAGCATCTCATGATCACTATGCCCCAGACGGCCTCCAACCTTTACATCCTCCACCAGACCTTCTCTGTTAACAAACAGCAGGTCCAGGATTTTGCTTCCCGTCATCGGCTTCCTCACCAGCTGTGTCAGGAAGTTATCATCTCCCACACACCTTAGGAACCTCCGGGACTGTTCCCTGTCAGCTGTATTATAATTCCAGCAGATGTCTGGAAAGTTGAAGTCCCCCACAAGAACAAGGGGGAGAGACCTTGAGACCTCACCCAACTGTTTATAAAGCATCTCGTCCACCTCTTCATCCCGGGTGGGTGGCCTGTAGCAGACTCCCACAATTATGTCAGTCTTGTTGGCCTTAGCTTTTATTCTGAGCCATAAGCTCTCAACCCTATTATCACCGTCACTGATTTCCACACATTCAGTCTTTTTTAACATAGAGAGCTACACCACTGCCTTTCCTACCTAGCCTGTCTCTTTTGAAAAGTCGGTAGCCCTCAGTCACAGCACTCCAGCTGTGGGAGTCGTTCCACCACATTTCCGTGATGGTAACTATATCAAAACTTTCTGAACACACAATGGTCTCCGGCTCCTCTTGTTTATTTACCCATGATGCGTGCATTAGTGCAAAGGCACCTGAGCTGGGCCTCCTTGCGAGTGGCAGTAACCCTAATACCCTCACGACCACACTCAGGTGTTTCCACAGCCACCAACCTCACACCAGCCCTCGTGTTCTTCCTACAAAGGGGTGAGTCGTCGTCCTCCTTCACCAAGGCACAGGACCGTGGGGTCTTACAAGTACATCCCTCTACTGCAAGCACAGGGACGTTACGTACAGGCTCCATGTTAGTGACCCCAGTTACACCCCCACCCCCCTTCATGTCTAGTTTAAAGGTCTCTAAATGAACCTACCCAATTCCCGTCGTAAGACCCCTTTCGACTGGTGGGAGAAGCCACTCCTATCGGTCACTAGCCGGCCCAGTTTTATTCAAACAGAGCCAAGGTCAAAAAACCCAAACCCCTGCCGGGCACACCAGGCTCAGAGACAGGTATTAATCCATTGGCCCATTATATTAAGTCCCTCATTATTCCCTATAGCTGGAGGGATAGAGGAGAACACAACTTGTGCTCCCGAACCCTTTACCTGTCTCCCCAAGGCTCTGAAATCCTTTTTCAGAGTCCTTAGGGAAGTTCTGTCTAAATCATCACTACCAACCTGAAACAACAATGGGACAGTAATCAGTGGGCCGGACTAGGGAAGGAAGTTTCTTCCTCACATCCTTTACCCAGGCTCCCAGGAGGCAGCAGATCTCCCTGTGTAGAGGGTCTGGTCTACATATTGGCCCTTCTGCTCCCTTCAGCAGAGAGTCACCAATAACAATGACCTGTCGTTTTTTCTTAGTTGATGAAGTTCTAATGCTAGGCGAAGACTGGTTAGACTTGGGGACCACCACCAACTGGGGAGAACCATCATCACCACCATTGTCCAGTTGTCCCTGCAGAGCACTGTACCTGTTCTGCAGGGGCAGCTGGGGGGGCTGGGGACTCACCAGGAGGGCATGCCTGCATTGCCCTTATGCCACTGCCCTACATCCCCCAAATCTTCACCGTTGTTCCTAGGGGGAGGAGAGGATAATGGGTTCACTCCAGCAGGAACGCTGTCTGCGTGCTGGTTCCCCTCTGTCACCTGTTTGCAAGGTGGCAAGGGGTGACGTACTCCGTGCAGAGCCTCGTCTGGCTGCCAAGATCTAGGGGCCAATATGGCTTGGTACCAGCAATCAATCTCCCTCTCACAATCCTTTATGCTCCTCAGCCTCTCCACCTCCTCCTTCAGGTCAACCACAAGGCTGAGTAAGTAGTTTACCTGGTCACATCGAACACAATCGCTGCCTCCCTCACCCAGCACTGCAAAGGCCAGGCTCCGGCACTCACTACAGCCAGAGACCTGCACACCAGCATCTTGGTTTGGGATCTCAGTCTGAGTCTCCTCATTTTTCTTGGCAGCAGCCTTCCTATCATGCGTGTGCGGGGCCTCAGTCTGGGTCTCCACAGTCTTCTTGGCCACCGCTTTCCTTTTGTGAGAGCATGGGACCTCTGTCTGGGTCTCCTCATTATTTCTGGCAGCAGCCTTCCACCAGGGCGAAGCCATGGCTAAGCAGAATACTTACCAGCACTGTACAGGAAGCCACGTGATTCACAGACCATGACCCCTCCTTTCCGTGTCTGGTGGGCAGCGACGCGTCGCTGCCCTCCTCGAGGCTTTTTCAAGGCACAGGAGCGTAAATGCAGAGCCATTGCACAGGCAACGTCCATGCGCTGCGTCAGCCGCTCCCGCAAGAGCTGCTGGGCTGCTCCGTTAGCTCAGGGTTCCCTGGGTGAAGGAACCATCCGAAATCCCCCCGAACCACACAGTCGGTCGCTGCTGATTGCTCCGGGGTGGCTCCGAGGCAGCTAACTTCGGCGATCAAATAAATACCAAGTATGCATGGAGCCCCTGGGCCAGTCACAATAGGATGTTTTTACCAGTCTTTACTAGTGAGGCTTATTTTGGCCTCCAACACAGTCAATTCTTGAGAGCCCCCAGTCACTACAGAAATATGGATTGATTCTGTCCCTTCGTGACTCGAGGGCATTAGAGTACACTGTGCACCGGTAATCACCAGTGCCTTATATTTCTTTGGTTCTGATTTGCCAGGCCATCGAATCCACACAGTCCAATAAACTCTATTATCCCTTTCCCCCCCGACTGAGGGCAGGGCCCCTCTATTCATTACCTGTGGCGACTGAAGCAACTGCATTTGTGATTTATCTGTTCTGTAATTCCCTCACCCGTGCTCATTGTACAGGTGTAGCTTGGTCATGCCACTTCCTCATGTCTTCCCCATGGTCATGTAGATAACGCCACAAGGCAATACGCAATGTAGTCTTACTATTGTTCCTTGCTTGAGCCAGAAAGCGTTTGCGTTTAATAGCTGAGATTTTTGATGATACAGGTGAGGAGGAGGGTTCATCACCTTTAATTATCTGGATTTTCATTAGTTTGATCAGCTCCTTCATTACTCGCTTGATGATCCTGATCTTCAATCAAGCGTTTCTGATACTACTACGGGTTCGTCACGATTAATCAATAGAGAAACTTGCTCCTGCACTTCATTCAGTCTATCCGTTACTTCTGAGATGGCTGAAATGGAGACATGAGTTGGGGGTAACTGTTGTTCATAGTTTTGAAGTGTAAGAACCAATTCAAAAACTAGGGGTCTTCTCTGTTGTTCCTCGTACATTTGAAACGTTGCTGTTATTGTAACGGCATACCTTTCTGGTGCTGTTCTTGTGAGTTTCTGCCATATATCAGGCGTCATCCTCACTCTCTCAGGATCGTGGTCTTGGCATGGATCATTAGGATCAAAATTAGGGTTATACAATCACAGGCTTCACATTGTCTTTGAAGGGATGCCTTTCCTTCACGGCTACTAACACTTGTTCCCAGAGGGTGGCAGCCCCATCCAAACATCTACTAATCCCTATGTCAATAGATGGGTCTCCAGCAATGTCGGACGAGACTTCTTCCACATGAAACAAATGGAGAGGAGTACATTCAGGGAGACTGATAACATGCACACAAATATAACCACGAGCATGATCACTAACTCGGCTTTCGAAAAGCATGTGGCAAACTGAGAAGAAAGGCTGGAAACTAGTTAGAACATTGTGTTGTTTGTAAAATTGGCTATTCCATCTGGGATATAAGTGTCAAAATTCAAATTATACCACATTGCATATAAGTACCAGGCAGGCGTCTCCATCAGTGCCCTTACTTGGTTATGTATGAACACAATTTCACAACAAGAAATCATGACATTTTTAATAGGCCAATACGTTGAGAAGATCATAATTGCTTTCAATCCCTTAGACAGAGCAGCTAGAATAAAGAGTGGATTCATAGCCGTTAGCTGCTAAATAAGGAAGGAAAACAAACAAACAAACAAACAAACAAAACAAAACAAAAAAAAAGACACTCTGTACATTGACCAGAGTTTGGCAGACAGCCCAGACTACAATCTAATCTATGAAGGTCAAAGTAGCAATGCTTTTGCAGTCTCTGGCTTAAATAAATCCTTCCCCCCCAACCCCCCCCCCCAACGTTAAAAGCTTCAGAGTGCCCGCATTATCCACCAAAAAAAGTCATGGAGTTATCTAAATCAATCTATGTCCGTGGCAGGGGGGCAGTAAGCCCGTGGGCTCCCCAGCCCCCAAAAATATAGGAAGGGAAAAGAATGGAAAGGGGTAGGGAGATGGGAGCTCGGCTCAAGGAAACAAACAGAGCAGCGGCAACGATCTAAAAAGGAAAAACTTATGTGAGAAACACTCAAAGTCAAAATTTTCAGGTGAGGCAAGGATCTTGGTGATAGCAGCAAAGTTTACTCGTTATTGCAATAACGGGCACACACACTCCTGTTGGTAAAGGAGAAATTGCACACTGATCAGTGAAATTAATCTCATTATATATTCTAAACCCGATGCAGGTAATGCTCGCCTGGCGCTCACTCATTGTTCGAGCGTCTCAGGCTCACTATCTCCCCAATGCTGTTGCTTTGGTATATTTCCATACAAAGTGGTTACCAACCTGTTGTTTTTGATTTACTGTACCATGAAACAGGTGGGCAATTTTTCTTAAGGTACGTTCACTTTGTTCTGTACCAGGCTCTCCCTCCTCCCTGCACACCTGTCTTATCTTGCCCCTGTACTCAGTCCTACCCATGTCAAAACTCCCCACTAGTGGAAGAAAAACAATCTACCCCTGTCAGTGCTCACTGAACTAGTGGAAGAAAAATGACTCACCTAACTGCTTCACTGTTTCATGAGAGGGTTCAGTAAAGGCCTACACTACATAAAGAAAAGTTGGTCCCACAACAAAGGCCTAATCTACATTCCAGAAGCACTTGCTTCACTGCAAAAACACAATCTACCTCCCACATTTATTTTACTAACTATGATATCGGAATGCAAGATAACACAATATAATACAATCTAATTGAAATTAAGGCTAATAAATCAAGTAAAATAAGAGATAAAGAGTTTTCCAAAAACCGAGAAGCCTACTTGGAAATTGAAGGTGCATGGCTTGGAAGCACACCAACACCCACTGCCAGGCAGTGAGAGAGAGAGAGAGAGAGCAAGTGCCACTTCCATGACATATTTTCCTCTCTGACCGTGAGGTCCTCTGGGACGTGTAGTTCTTCTTCTCTGTGCTCCACATGATGTCATGATGTGAAATACCAATAGCAAAAATTACAAAACCATGATACTCCCCCAGTTCCCACCTAGAGGTTGAGGGATGTGAGGCTCAGAGATGCGAGAGTGTCATGGTTTTGTAATTTTTGCTATTGGTATTCCACATCATACATCATGTGGAGCACAGAGAAGAAGTACTGCACGTCCCAGGGGACCTCGCGGACAGAGAGGGAAAATACGTCACTGTGGGAATACAAGAAGGACTGTATGGAGCAGCAGCTGTGGAGCAAGATAAACAGCATGGGAACCAAGGACACCTCTAAAAGAAGAAAGAACAGCTCGCGGCTCTGATTGGATAAACTCCTGTGTGAACGGTTGAAGAAGTGTTTGTGGAATGTTCTGTTGACATGTAGGGGCGAATGGGAAAGCTAGGAAAAGAAAACTTGTGAAGGTATATAAGTGATGTGAGAACTTGTAATAAACGATTTGGATCGTTCACATCTGAGTCCGTGCATCAGACGCAGCACGTCACGGAAGCGACCCTTGCTCTCTCTCTCTCTCACTGCCTGGCAGTGGGTGTGGGTGTGCTTCCAAGCCGCGGCGCCTTCAACTTCAAAGTAGGCTTCTCGGTCTTCGGAAACCTCTCTCTCTCATTATATTTGATTTATTAGCTTCAATTCTAATTATATTGTATTATAGCGTGTTATCTTGCATTCCGATATCATAGTTAGTAAATAAGTTTTACTCCTCAGATCGTTGCTGCTGCTCCGTTTGTTCCCTTGAACTCCAATCTCCCTACCCCTTTCCCTTTTTCCCTTTTTTTTTCCGAGGGGGCCGGGGGGCTACGGGCCTACTGCCCCCTCCCCTGTCACGGACACAGATTGATCTAGATAACCCCGTGACAGTTCTTGGTGGAGAATGTGGGCAGAGATAAGATATTAAGATATTAGGGCTTGTTTTCTGGTTTTTGAAATAAATCCCTCTGTGCTCTTAAAAAGCTGCTTTTTAGCTTGTTAGAACAAATCTCTGCTCTCGGAGAGTTTCGTTAGCTGTTTTGGGAAAGTTTATCTCTTTTGCAGGTGCTCACTGAAAGTTTGGCCTTGACAGTCCAGGCGGACTGCCAATCCTCTGGTGATATTTGTAAACTTTGAGCACTGATATTTTGCTTCTGTAAAGAGGAAGAAAAAAAAAATGCTTTCTCTTGTAAAACTGCTTTTCAAGGGACTGCGTGCCATTGGTGTTTCTTTTTTGATGCTCAAAACATACTGGGCCCTGATTAAGTTTGCCACTTTTCTCTATGGAGCTACAGGTATATATAGTGAATTGAAAACACTGTTAGAAATACCTACCTGGTACCTGCATACAACGTGGTATACAACTGCAGAGGGAGCTGCTAATTTTACAGAACTTGTGATATTTAAGCAGGCTCCCAGTCTCCCCTTTGAATCCTTTATGCAGTTTTTGAATGCCCGTTTGATCACAGTGTCAGTCTCCCTGAATGTATTGCTCATTATTTTACTTATCTCACTCAGTATCTGGACTTATAGAAATCTGAGGAAGTCTTCCCCAGAACCAGAGAATACTGAGTGGCAGGGAGTATGGCAAGGCTTGGGAGAGACTTTAAAGAGATGGCCATCTTCACTGTCATGGAGCTTTACTCCTGAACACTTGAGAGACCCTGAGAGTTTAAACAATTATTTAAGACAGGAATGTTGCAGCTCAGGCAGATCTGAGGAGTCACAAATGATCTGGGGCCTGGCTAATGCTTATCGGGCCTTATTCAATACTATCCCAGAAAGCGATAGAGTTTCTGAAATTGATAGAGAGAGTCTCCAAGCTGAGAGAGAGAGTTTCCAAGCTGAGAGAGAGAGTCTCCAAGCTGAGAGAGAGTGTCTCAGAGCTGATAGGGAGAATCTCCAGTTCCAGAGAGAGAGTCTCCAAGCCAAAAAGGAGAGTTTCCAGGAGAGAGTCCAAGCCGAGAGGGACAATCTCCAGGTCCAGAAGGAGAGTCTCTTAGTCGAGAAACAGTCTCCAAATCCAAAGAGAGCCTCCAAACCGAGGCGGAGAATCTCCAGGTCCAGAAAGAGAGTCTTCTAGTCGAGAGAGATGCCCTCCAAAATGAGAGAGACTCCCTGCAATCCAAACTTGACAACCTCCAACTTCAACAAGACACCCTCCAGTCTGAGCGAGATACCCTCAAGTCCGAACGGGACGTACTCCGAACTGAGCGAGACACCCTCCAAAATGAACTAAGCAGAATTCAGTTTTCTCAGGTCATGCTTGAATCTGAACTAAAAATCCTCATAGTTGAAAGAGACGGACTTCGAGCCAAACTGGAGAGGGAGAGTATCAGAACTGACCAACCTGATCAACCACAGGAGGTACCGGAATCGATGTCAGTTGCCCCTGTAAGAGGACGGAAAACGAAACGAATCTCAACTCAGTTAGAGAAGAAGGAAGAGGAGGAGAAGAAAGTAGAGGAAGAGGAGGAGGAGAAAGTAGAGGAAGCAGACGCTGTAAGAGAAGAGGAAGAAAGAGGTCCAGAGCAGCTCGATCCATGGAAAGCGGCCCTGAGTCTAGGGGAGGGGCCTTCAATAAGAGCGTGGTCACCAACTCCCAGGAGGGTAACAAGAAGTCCTGAAAGAGCAGGAGGTGAGCAAGACATTGTTACTGTTGTTGATCGATCTCTAAAAATGAGTGAAATTAGAGGTATGAGAAAAGACTTCTCACGACACCCAAATGAGCCTATCGTCACCTGGTTACTCCGATGTTGGGACAGTGGGGCCAACAGTGTGTGGCTAGATGGTAGAGAAGCTCATCAACTGGGTGGCATTGCTAGGGACTCAGCCATTGACAGGGGTATTGGTACATGCCAGAATGGATCCTTCACCCTCTGGAAGCGAATGTTGTTAGCCGTAAGAGAAAGATACCCCTTCAAAGATGATCTGATGCCTGAGAAAAAAAAATGGACTGATATGGAAAAAGGTATCGGTTATTTGAGAGAGCATGCTGTAGTAGAAATGTTATACAGTTCCGACTTGATCCCTGATGAGCCAGACCAAAAGCATGATCCTGAGAAAGTCAGGTGTACACCAAATACGTGGCATACATTCACGAAGACTGCACCGGAGAGGTATGCCAGTACATTTGCAGCAATGTATGGCAAAGGGGTAAGAAGACCCCTTGTAAACGAACTGGTTAATAAACTTCAAGACTTTGAGTTACATTTAGCCCCTCTACGGGCTTGTTTTTCGGCCATCACAAAGGTAGTTGAAGAGCCAGACAGAATGAAGAGCGAACAAGAAGATATGAGGGACGAACTGTCTACCATGCTTAATGCAGATGGATCCATAGTGGCACCAGATACATCTGACGAGAACCAGAATTCCCAAAACTGTCTACCGGAAGAGCTGATCAACTTGGTTTCCTCCCAACCTGCATCATCCAATATCTCAGCCATCAGAAGTAGACGTCCTCATGCTCAGGCAAAAGACAGCAGTAAGACTACATCGCATCTTGCCTTGCGGCGCTACCTGCGTGACCATGGGGAGAATATGAAGAAGTGGGATAATCAACCCACTCCTGCACTTCAAGCACAAGTGGAAGAATTACGAGACAGATCGACCACCAAGGTGAACTTCTCCAAAAGGGTGATTGCTCCAGTCGCTGCAAACAATCAAGGTAACAAATAGGGGGGACCTGCCCCCAGCCAGGGGGGGGAAAGGGCAAACCTCTCCGTGGAACTGTTTTTGCCCAGGGACCTAGGTGCACTTGGTAGGTGATGCAAAAAGATGGGGATGTTCAATGTGTAGAAGCATTTGTGAGAAGCATTTGGCAGAAGCCACCTGGTTGGTCAATACCAGAGGATCTGTCAATCGTGATGGTCCTACCCAATCCAGCCCCCTACATACTGTAGAGGGAGATAAGGTCCCTGTTGTACACGTAAAGAACATGTTGGGGAAAAAAGTGTGGGTCCTTCCAGCTTCTGGAAAGGGCAAACCTCTCCGTGGAACTGTTTTTGCCCAGGGACCTGGCTGTACTTGGTGGGTAATGCAAAAAGATGGGGATGTTCAATGTGTACCACAAGGGAATTTGATGTTGGGGGAGTGCAGTCTGTAATTCCATGTGTATATACGTATATAGACCTATGTGTGTAATGCATTTTTAAGTATTGTTTATTTGTATATATATACATATGTATTTTAAGCATGATGTAGTGATGTAGAATAAGGGGTGGAATGTCATGGTTTTGTAATTTTTGCTATTGGTATTCCACATCATAACATCATGTGGAGCACAGAGAAGAAGTACTACACGTCCCAGGGGACCTCGCGGACAGAGAGGGAAAATACGTCACGGAAGCGACGCTCGCTTCTCTCTCTCTCACTGCCTGGCAGCGGGTGTGGGTATGCTTCCAAGCCGCGGCGCCTTCAACTTCAAAGTAGGCTTCTCGGTCTTCGGAAACCTCTCTCTCTCTCTCATTATATTTGATTTATTAGCTTCAATTCTAATTATATTGTATTATAGTGTGTTATCTTGCATTCCGATATCATAGTAAATAAGTTCTACTCCTCAGATTCTTGCCCCTGCTCCGTTTGTTCCCTTGAACTCCCATCTCCCTACCCCTTTCCCTTTTTACCTTTTTTTCGAGGGGGCCGGGGGGCTACGGGCCTACTGCCCCCTCCCCTGTCACGGACACAGATTGATCTTGATAACCCCGTGACAGAGAGACATGAGAATCCTGGCTGCCAGTGCAGACTGAGGCAAAGAACTCATTGGAGTACCTCAGCCATTTCCATATCTGATGTAGCCAGTTCTTCTCTCCCATTTGGCAAAGGAGGTACACACTGTCTTCTGACCTATGTACCTGTAGAATCGCTTCTCATTTTTTTTATCCCTCCTCAAGTTTAGTTCTATCTGTTCCCTGACTTTCCTAATCCCATCTCTGCAAGTCCAGACAGCATCCCTGTATTCTTCCCAAGTGACACCTCCTTGCTTCCACAGCTTGTACTTGACCTTTTTTCCCCTCAGTTTGACCAGTAGGTCCTTGCCAAGCCATGCTGATTTCCTGCCTCCCCTGCCTACTTTCTTATTCTGAGGAATGGAGAGCTCTCATGCTCTCAGAAAGGCATCCTTAAAGAGTAGCCAGCTTTGTTCCATTCCTTTGTCTCTAAGGACTTTTTCCTCAGAGATCTTGTTAAACAATTCTTTAAATAGCCTGAAGTTCATTCTCCCAAAGTTCAGAGTCCTGACTCCACTCTTCACCAGGTCCGTGTTCCTTAAGATAATCAACCAGGGCATGGTCATCACAGTCCAGGCTGCCTCCAGTCTTAGTATCTTTAGCTATCTTCTCCGCATTGGTGAGCACCAGGTCCAGCAATGCTTCACCTCTGGTCAGTCTGTCCAATACTTGAACCAGAAAGTTATTGTCAACGGACTCCAGGAGTCTCCTGGATCGCTTATAGCTTTCCATGTTGCCCTGCCAGCAGATATCCAGGTGGTTGAAATCCCCCATCAGAATGATAACCTGTGAGCATGAAAATTCTTGTAGCTGAAGCAGGAAGGCCTCACAAACAGGCTCCTCTTGATCAGATGGCCTGTAGTAGACCCTGACCACCAGCTTTTTTGATCCTAATTGCACCTCCCAAGGCCATTTTACCTTATGCGTACCTGGTTCCAAGTCTTCAGGGGCAGTGAGCAGGAGGTTATTCATTGTCTACTTGAGGTTTTACAAAAGTATTATTTCCTTTAGTTTGTATTCTAAGTGGGGAGGCCCAAAGTTGTTTGTAACACACACGGGGGACTGGGTCTGCCATCTCTGGGTCTCTCATTCAGATCCCTGAGCATTTCATGGAGTTGTTTAATCCATCCCTGAAAAAACTGCAATTCTGTCTTCAGAGCAGCCTTGAGAATTCTACTGTATCATTCTATCAGGCCTGCTCCTGTCAGATTATAAGGTAGATGGAACCACCATTTCATGTTATTTTCTTCAGCCCACTTTTGTACCATTGTTCCTGCAAAGTGCATACCTTGGTCACTCCTGATGACTTGAGGAGTCCCGTATGCTGCTATCAATGTAGTTAAAGCCTTGATAGTATAGCCTTGATTTGCTTTTGGCATTAGATAGGCCTGCATTAATCTACTCACCATATCAGCACAGGTCAGCACGTATCTGGCCCCCTCAGACTGAGAAAGGGAGCCTATATAATCAACCTGCCACTGTTGTAAAGGGTTGTACCCTCTGGCAAGGTGTGCTGTCATCTCCAACAAAGATCTTAGTCTCATTCTCAAGCAAGCATTACAGTCACAACATGCCTGGATGATGTCTGACACTTGCACAGACAGCCCCCATGCTTAGGCTGCTGCCCACGTTGTTGTCACGGAGTTATCTAGATCAATCTGTGTCCGTGACAGGGGGGGCAGTAGGCCCGTGGGCCCCCTGCCCCTGACAAAGGGGAAGGGAAAAAGGGAAAGGGGTAGGGAGATGGGAGCTGGGCTCAAGGAAACAAACAGAGCAGCGGCAACGATCTAAGGAGTAAAACTTATTTTACTATAATACAATCTAATTGAAATTGAGTCTAATAAATCAAGTGAAATAAGAGAGAGAGAGAGAGAGAGAGAGGTTTCCGAAGACCGAGAAGCCTACTTTGAAATTGAAGGCGCCGCGGCTTGGAAGCACACCCACACCCGCTGTCAGGCAGTGAGAGAGAGTGTGAGCGTCGCTTCCGTGACGTATTTTCCCGCTCTGACCGTGAGGTCCCCTGGGACGTGTAATACTTCTTCTTTGTGCTCCACATGATGTTATGATGTGGAATACCAATAGCAAAAATTACAAAACCATGACAGTTGTCTTCTGTCTGGCATGCTGCAGCTTTTGATGTAGCCATTGGTTGATATTTCCTGCTGGTGAATCTTCCAGCCATCTAATCCAAGTGAGTGTGTTGGCTTGATCACTTCCTGGTGACTGCATGGGCTGGTGTCCAGATACATGATAAGCATGTACTGTCCTGTGTCTAACCACATTCCAGATATCCACCCACATATCCTTGCCCCAGATTGGTCAGGCAGGAGTTGTCCAGTTCCGAATGGCCCACTGTGCTATCCAGAGCACAAGCCTTCTGTAGACCGCCCAACTAATGGCACAGATGTTCAAAGTGCTGTCACCTGGTTTTTGTGTGATGATCATCCACACAACTCAAAGCTCTGCCCACTGGCTATTCTATCCATTCCCCTCTTCAAGCCATATTATTTCAGTCTAGGGATGGTAGGCAATGGCTCACCACTTGCTTGCACTGCCTTTGCTGGACCCATTCATATACCATGCATCTTCTGGGATTTAATGCCTTCCCTCTAGCATGGGACTCTTCTCTGGTGGAGTGACCACAGTTTCTTCTGGTACATCACTATAATACATAACTAGGCCCAATATCTTTTGTAGTTCTTGCAATGATGATGGAGATAGATAAATGACTACACTGACCCAGATAGGTGACCCAGCTTGCCACTGTTTGCACTTGGACCACCCTCATCATAAGAATATCCTCTAAACCTTTTATCCAACCATGAACAGGCAGTGCAGTTTTACTACTGCTTCAGCTATTTGAGTACATGGTTTTACTGCCTGTAATGCCAAATATGTTGACAATAACTTTTTCTATTATGCCATACCTCTCTTGCTCCATGCCAGACGTGGGGCCAGAATTCAATTGGGGAGCAGATGGAACCCCGATGCTACCACAACCCTCCTCCAAACCCTTCCTGGGTTACGCATAGTTCTAATTCATCAGGGAAAGTAGAATCAAATACACTATGCACCTGCACTTATTTGACAGCTAACATAGTTTGCTGTCAATGGTTTATGGGTTGGTTCGGCCCAGTTCCGTAACTAGTGGGGCGGAGGGATTTCGCAAAATCCACGCCGCCAGAAAAGGGAAACAGGGGACCCCAAAAAAATTAAAAACAGCGGCAACGAACTGAGGAGAAAAAAACTAATTTACTAAATATGGTATCAGAATGTAAGATAACACACAATAATACAATACAATTAGAATTGAAGCTAATAAATCAAATATAATGAAAGAGAGGCTGTTTGAAAAGCTAAAGGCCTTACACTGATACTGAAGCAATGCGCGCAGTCAGGACGGGCAGCAGCAAGGAGAAGCGAAGGAGAGGAGCGCTGAAACAAAAAGCCCCATCAGGTGACCTTGCGAGGGGTTATATCTCCTCTCTGACCGCAAAGCCCCCTGGGGAATGAGCATTAACACTTTAACTCCCAGTGCACTACATGATGTTATGATGTGGAATACCAGTAACCAAAAATCATAAAACCATGACATTCCACCCCTTATTCTACATCACTACATCATGCTTAATGTATACAAACAAACTGTAATTAACTAGGATTAAACACATGCACACAAAAACCAATATCTATATACATGCAATTACTGACTGCACTCCCCCAAACATCAAATTCCCTTGTGGTACATGTGATAGATAAGGGTTAAGTTTGTTAAATCAAATCGACACTTAATGGTGCTTTCTCAAGGTATCCAGGAATGTAAACAGTGTTGTAAAATGTAAATGATGTGTAAACGATGGAAACTAGGAAGCTGCAGGCATTGGGAACTACACATTGCCGGGGCACATAAGCTGCTAAAAAATTAACCAAAGAATAACACTACTGACTCTCACCCCCACAACCATCGGAGACAGAAAAACGAATCCCCAGCAACAACCTACGACCCCCAGCAACAACCTGCGCAGCCGCAAGAATGACTGGAATGTATACAGGAGATAAGAACTGTATAAATACAGAGACAATCCTTTGTTAAAATTGCGACCTTGGCGGAGTGTAGGCTCCCCGGGCGCCCAGCGCTGTTTTGCTCACTTTACCGCCTTGCTTAATTAAATAAAGCTATCCCTTTATCAAACTAGATTTTGTCTGGTTTTGTCACGAGAATCTATAACAATTTTGGTGCCGTGACTCGGATCCAGATTCCTTTGCTGCAGGGTTCCCTCGCGACGGGAGGCGCCCTGCCCGCAGTAGCGGGCAGCCCTGAGTTGAGGGTTTCCCTCTGCAAACACTGGATCTCCGAACCCCTCTAAATTTGGAGAGTGAGCAAAAGAACCTGCAGAACCCCATAATCATTTGTGCACGAAGACCGAACGAAGACTCAGGATTGAGTAAGTATTGCGTGGATCCGTTCGGTCGGGGTTGGTTATCCTGGGGTGCGCCTGTATGAGAGGTCTCTAAGAGGCCAAGCGAGAGCGGACCCTTCAGTAGTGCGGTTCTCGTAGCCCGAGAGGGAGCAAGCCACGACCAAGGGGAGCGTGTGTGTGTGTGTAAGAAGGCGCCCCAGAAGATGGGTCAGGGGAAAAGCAAGGCCCCTCTGCCCATGGGTGGTAAGGGAAAGTTGCCCGACATACCGCCAGAAAGTCCGTTAGGGCTAATGATCAAATATTGGAGGGACTCTCCCCGTAGAAAAGGGAAAAGTAAAGAAAAAAAAAAAAGGTACACTACTGTATGGAGATCTGGGGAGGGAAATCCCTAAGAAATCCCCATATAATGTGGCTGGTATTTGGCTCATTTGAAGATTGGATATGTCAAGAATTGAATTTATGGGTAAACAATAAGCCCCAAGTGGACTCTGAGGAGTCCGAATATGCCGCTCTCTGGTTAGTGCAATCACAGGAGCAGGCCTTTTTATTTAATCTTAAAGAAAAGGGGAAACGAAAAACTGAGGAGGAGGAGGAGGAATACCTTTGGCCACTCCCGTACAACCCCCAGGAACAGGCACCCCCCCCTCCCATTAGCGAGCAGTCTTCCCTGCAACTAGAATCTCCTGTGGTAAGGAGAAGCACCCGAAAACGTAATCAAAAGGAAGAAAAGTTATATCCATTAAGGGAGGTGTTAGTCCCAGGTGCGGGTGCCGCAGCCCCCAGGGCTGGGTATGTAGCAGTCCCACTGAATACCAGTGATGTAAGAGAGTTTAAGAAAGAAATGGGGAACCTTCTAGAGGATCCCCTAGGAGTTTCTAAAAGGGTAGATCAGTTTCTGGGACCTAATTTATACACTTGGGACGAGATACAGGCGATTCTAGGGATCCTGTTTACAGCAGAGGAGAGAAATATGATTAGGGGAGCAGGAATGAGATTATGGGATCAACAACATGCAGCCAGACCCACGGCTGATCAAAAATGGCCATTACAGAGACCTAATTGGAATAACCAAGATGAACAAGCTCTAACATGGCCGATTTAAGGTACATTATTATCCAAGGAATTAAAGAGGCGGTACCCAGAGGACAAAACATAAGCAAGGCTCTTAAGGAGGAGTAACAAAAAAAAAAAAAAAAAAAAAAAAAAAAAAAAAAGAGAGCCCCACCATGTGGTTAGAAAGGTTAAGGAAGAGCCTCCAGCTGTACTCTGGGATAGATCCCAGCACCCCGGCTGGGCAGGCTCTGTTAAAAACTCAATTTGTAGCTAAGTCATGGGTGGACATTCGTAAGAAACTAGAGAAGTTGGAAGACTGGCAGGGTAGACCTATAGATAAGTTGCTGAGGGAAGTGCAGAAGGTATTCATTAGAAGAGAGGAGGAGAATCAAAAGAAACAAGCCAGGCTCTTGGTAGCTGCAGTAAGAGAAGGACAGAGGGGAGCTGTAAGTGCAGTAAGGAGACCGGTAGGGAAAGAGATTGAGAAATTCCCTGCCAGAGGGTCAAAAGTTGAAGAGAAAAAAGGAAGAAAAGAAGAGAGAGAGTGCTACTATTGTAAAAGGAGAGGCCATCTGAAGAAAGATTGTAGGAAGAGAATAGAGGATGAGAAAATGTTTTAGAGGATTAGGGGGGTCAGGGGCTCTATGTGCTGAGGACCCCGGGAAAAAGAGAGCCCTTGATAAAATTAAAAGTGGGTCCTCAGCGACAGGAGGTGATATTTCTTGTAGACACAGGGGAAGAGAGATCAACTGTCCAGACCTTACCTCCTGGGTGTAAAATCACATCTGAAAGCATAAATGTAGTGGGAGCAAAAGGGGAGCCATTTAAAGCTCCAGTCATCAAACATGTAGAAATAGAATCAGAAAGTAGGTATGGCATTGGATCCTTTTTGTTAGTCCCTGAAGCGGATTACAATTTATTAGGCAGAGACTTAATTGTTGAGTTAGGAATAAATCTAGAGGTAGAGGGAAAGGAACTAAAAGTAAAAATATGTGCCCTCACAACCCAGGATGAGGAGAGGATTAATCCAGAGGTCTGGTACACCCCAGATACTGTAGGGAGGCTGGATATTACTCCCTTTGAAGTAACCATCGAAAACCCTGAGATCCCTGTTAGGATCAAACAATACCCCTTATCTCAGGAAGGGAGGCAGGGGTTAAAGCCTGAAATTGAAAGGCTGCTAAGAAGGGGCCTTCTTGAGCCCTGCATGTCCCCATTCAACACTCCCATATTACCCGTAAGAAAACCCGATGGAAGTTACAGACTGGTCCACGACCTCCGGGAAATAAACAAAAGAACGGTGACCAGGTTTCCTGTAGTAGCTAACCCCCATACTCTATTAAGCCAATTAAGCCCTGAAAATCAGTGGTACAGTGTTATAGACTTAAAGGATGCCTTTTGGGCCTGCCCCTTAAAGGAAGAATGCAGGGACTATTTTGCATTCGAATGGGTAGACCCGGAGACCCATAGGAAGCAGCAACTTTGATGGACAGTCCTTCCCCAGGGATTCACAGAATCACCTAATTTATTTGGTCAGCCCCTGGAGCAAATTCTCCGAGGTTATAATCTGGGAAAGGAATCACCCTCATCCAATATGTAGATGATTTACTACTTGCAGGGGACACCCAGGAGTCTGTGAGAGAAGAAAGTGTAAAATTACTAAACTTTTTGAGTTTACAAGGATTGAAGGTTTCTAAATCAAAGCTACAATTTACCGAAGAGGAGGTAAAATACTTAGGACACTGGATTAGTAAGGGAAGTAAGAAGCTAGACCCTGAAAGAGTAGCGGTTGTACATATAAAGGGAGACCAAAAGGGTTTCGATTCAAGAATAAGAGGAAATAATTTAGCTGATGAAGAGGCGAGAAAAGCTGCCTTAATGCCCTTAAGAACAGAACTGACAAGAACAGATACTAACTTTCAAGAGCCTGAATTGAGGTTCACGAATCAGGAAAAGGAAAAGTTACAGCAAATGGGGATATGGGAAAAACATGGGAAGTGGAGACTACCTGATGGAAGGGAAGTGCTCCCAAAAGCAATGGCACTCAGAGTAATGAGGAGATACCGCGATAAATATAGAATACACTGGGGAGTGCAAGCACTATATGATCACTTTGCAATAAATTTTATGTGCATAAGGGCCTACAATGTAGCTAAAAGTATTGTTGGGGGTGCTTAACTTGTCAAAAGATTAACAAACATCAATTAAGAAAAAAAAAAAAAAAAAATACACGGGGGAAGGGAAATGACCCATCGCCCATTTGCACAGTTACAGGTAGACTTTACCGAGCTCCCTAAGGTTGGAAGATTTAGATATCTTCTTGTTATGGTGGACCACCTCACATATTTCGTTGAGGCTTTCCCTACGGTTAGAGTAACTGCACACACAGTGGTAAAATAAAATAAAATAAAATAAAATTTTTTTTGAAGAAATAATTCCCCGATATGGGGTCATCAAGGCCATTGATTCTGACCGGGGACCTCATTTCACCTCAAAGACGGTATTAGAGGCAGTGATGTTAGTAGGTACTAAATGGGAATACCATACACCGTATCACCCCCAAAGCTCAGGAAAGGTAGAAAGGATGAATGGAGAGATTAAGAAACAACTGAAGTATCTGCCTTTTTAGCCCTTCTAAATGTTAGAACACAACCTCGCGCTGACAACTAATGTCCAGAAGAGAAGAACTACGTAAAAAGGCAATGGTGGTACAGAGACCTCCTTTAGAAATTGACATGCATTCCATAAAACCAGGAGATCAAGTATTAATAAAGAATTGGAAGGAGTCACCTCTTACCCCTTGCTGGGAGGGACCATTTCTTGTCTTGCTCACCACAGAGACTGTTATCCGGACTGCTGAGCGTGGATGGACACGTGTCTAGAGTGAAGGCACTTCAGGAATCAGTAAACTGGAAAGTGGTGGGACCCCCCCCAAGGACTAAAACTGACTTTGAAATTAGATGAGTAGTCCCATATTATGTGATACCCTTGATTGTATCTGTTTTCCCTTCACATGTTTAGATGAATAATATACAAGGATAGCTGGTGGACATATTGTGAGAACGGGCACTCTCCTGTGGGTATCTGCGAACAGTGCCATAGGAATAGATACAAATTGGCCAAGTAAGCCCTAAGGGTGGGGGTAGTCACTGGGCATATCATTAGAGGGTCCAGAGAATGGTGGACCATATTAAGTGAGGGAATACACCCCGAGGAACGGTGGGTTCACATTAACAGATCTGGGAACTTCAACCCTGAAATCGTGGGTAAGCTGAGTCGGTTCCAAGTCTCATACGTCTTGTGCCAAGCTCCATAAGTAAAAGCTAAGCGCCGAAGCCTTCAGGCTTCACAAAAAAAAAAAAAAAAAAAAAAAAAAAAAGAGGGAGCAGTAGGAGTCCCCATGCTCACGACTGCTGCCGAGAAGATGGAAAACCCTGCTGCTCTAAGCAACAGAGTAGGCAGTGGAGGCAGAGGCGTGCAGAGATGGAACTCAAAAGTGGAGGCATATAGACAGGTGAGACCACCCCGACCCCAGAAAGAAAAACAAGTGAGCACCACCCAGACTTGGGAAAAAGGGAATTGGAATTCACTGAAATCTAAAGAACGTCCACCAGCATCTTTATACTTATGGTTGTGGAATTGGATGTTATGGATTGTACTTGTAAAAGGGGAAGAGAGTCACCAACCGTTTAAATGGTCCTTATATCAGTTTGACACCCAGAAGGAAATTGAGAGTGTTATTACCCCCGGGGCCCCTAGTTTTAAGACCACTCTATGTCAGCTTGCCCCGATCAGTCCTTGATAAGATGGGATATTACCTTTGTCCTAGTTCAAATCCTGGAAGATCCTATTGTAATTACCCAGGCCAATATTATTGTGCTTACTGGGGATGCGAAACAATTGCATCAGACTGGTCCCCGGGAGGAGGGGCTGATCAATTTCTGACTGCAAGATGGGGACCATACGGATGCCAGCCGCCTAGCCGAGATGGATCTGGGGGAACTGTAAAACATGGAGATTGTAGCTTCTTGTATATCAATATCACAAAGCCAGAAGATCCTGGGTGGTTAATAGGGAAGACTTGGGGAATTAGATACAGAGAACCTGGAACCGATAGAGGAGGAATAATAATGATAAAAAAGGAATCAGCACCGAGTAGCCCAGAACCTGTGGGACCAAATCATGTTATCTCTGGGATTTTAGAGTCGGGTAAAGTTAATATAACCACCACAAACCGGTTGGGTGAAGTTGATATGACCACCGCAGGAAATGCCACCCAATCCCTGGAAAAGGGAATAAGTCCGTTATGGGATTTAATACAAGCCAGTTACCATGTTTTAAATGCTACTAATCCAAACATCACCAGACACTGTTGGTTGTGTTATGGCATTAGAGCCCCGTTTTACGAGGCTATTGGAGTAACATGAAAAGCCTCACGAATAAATGGTAGTAACCCTGGACAGTGTCTATGGAACCAGGACAAGACAAAGCAAGGAATTACTGTATCACAGGTGTCAGGAAGGGGACGATGCATAGGGAATGTTCCGAGGGAGAAGGAGCATTTGTGTGGAAACTGGACCAAAATCACCGAAAAGAAACCAGCCGACTGGCTGGTACCGGCAAACAACACTAAGTGGGTCTGCTCGAACTTAGGTCTCACCCCCTGTGTATCGCTAAAACTATTTAATGCATCCAGAGACTATTGTATCCAGGTAGCAATTGTTCCCCGAATTATATATCACCCCGAAGATTTTGTTTATGATTACCAAATGGTTCCTGACCATCATTTACAAAAAAAGGAACCTTTAACCGCCCTGACCATAGCCACCCTGACGGCTATAGGGGCAGCTGGAGCAGGGACAGGAATTACAGCATTAGTCCAACAAAATCAAAAATTCCAATCCCTCAGAATAGCAGTAGATGAAGATTTGGCCAGAATAGAAAAATCAATTACGGCGTTAGAAAAGTCTGTCCGGTCATTATCCGAGGTAGTCCTTCAGAATAGACGAGGATTAGACCTTATCTTCTTACAACAAGGGGGGCTGTGTGCTGCACTTCGAGAGGAGTGCTGCGTATACGCTGACCATACTGGGGTTGTAAGAGACACAATGACTAAATTACGAGAGGGACTGGAAAAACGGAGAAAGGAGAGGGAGATGCAACAAAGCTGGTATGAATCAGTGTTTAACTATTCTCCCTGGCTGACTACCTTACTGTCTACTTTAGCGGGACCTCTTATTCTATTAATCCTGGGACTAACTTTTGGACCATTTCTGTTTAATAAACTTATTGCTATTGTTAAGGGACGGTTAGAGACATCCCATTTAATGTTAGTAAGAAAACAATATGAACAAATCAATAGCAAGGAAGAGGATGAATTTATCCTCCAAAGAGCTAAAGAAGCAGTAAAACGATTTGATGAACAAAATCAGGATAAAATAGAAAAGGGGGGATTGTGATAGATAAGGGTTAAGTTTGTTAAATCAAATCGACACTCAATGGTGCTTTCTCAAGGTATCCAGGAATGTAAACAGTGTTGTAAAATGTAAATGATGTGTAAACGATGGAAACTAGGAAGCTGCAGGCATTGGGAACTACACATTGCCGGGGCACATAAGCTGCTAAAAAATTAACCAAAGAATAACACTACTGACTCTCACCCCCACAACCATCGGAGACAGAAAAACGAATCCTCAGCAACAACCTACGACCCCCAGCAACAACCTGTGCAGCCGCAAGAATGACTGGAATGTATACAGGAGATAAGAACTGTATAAATACAGAGACAATCCTTTGTTAAAATTGCGACCTTGGCGGAGTGTAGGCTCCCCGGGCGCCCAGCGCTGTTTTGCTCACTTTACCACCTTGCTTAATTAAATAAAGCTATCCCTTTATCAAACTAGATTTTGTCTGGTTTTGTCACGAGAATCTATAACAGTACACACTGAACATCACCATCTTTCTGCATCACCCACCAAGTGGACCCAAGTCCCTGGGCAAAAACAGTTCCATGTTGTAGTAGGCGACAGCAAGGATTCAGGATGTGACGTGGTAGGACTCTCCCCTTGCTCGGTGTCAAAGGGTTAATGTATACATAAGGGGCGTAGACGAAGTAGGATAGGTATATAGGTAAATCGCACGACGCAATAAACGCTATTTTTCTGCTCACCATATTGGTATTCACGTGCAGTTCTTTGGCCTGGGTAGATTTTACCCGATAGTCCAGCACAGGCACAGAGCTAAAAGAACATGGGTTGCCAGGTGCACGGCAACAAGTGGTGCCCCGTGTGAGGCACTCTGTGTGTTATTCCTGTGCTGGGGGGCGATACCGAGGTGACGGCGGTGCCCCGCATCCTGCAGACGCGGTAACCCGAGGTGACGGCGGGGCTCTGCAGAAGTCCGTGGTGGCGACGGAATTTTTCGCGCGCGCATATTCGAAACGGTAGAGCCGGGACAGCGGTGAGACGCTGGTTATGGATCAGGTTATTAAGGTACTGCTTCAGTTTTGTAAGCTGTATTGCGGCAAAGATATTCCTTCTAAGAAGGACACTGCTGCAGTTATTTCCCGATTGGAACGGGAGGGGGAAGTTAAAGCTCCCGATGAAATTCTTGACCATCAGAAGTGGGATAGTATCACCTCTGCGCTTGCACAGCATGCGATGAGCACCCAGAAAGGCGCCGAACTTAAAACTTGGGGATTGCTGCTGGGAGACCTTAAAGCAGCCAGGGAGGAAGGGAAGTCATCCGAGCGGGCACGGGCTTGTTACAGGGGGAAACGTAGATTTTGGGGACCCTGGGGGGCCAGGTAGTGGGGGCTCGTCGGGGTCGGGGGTAATTACCGCTTGTAGGAGTCCAGAAGAGGTTAAGGCGCCAGCCCCGAGTACCGACAAAATGGCACCGGCCACGCTGGCACTGACCGCGCGGGCTCCAACTGTTTAAAAGATAGTACCGACCACGCTGGAGCTGACCACGCCCACGATGCCGGAAGAAGACAAGCAACAAAATGGCAGCCCCCATCCGTCAGCCGCCAGTACCAGCGGCCGGCAGGGTCTCAAGGGAGGAACATCGGTGGAGTCCCCACCCCCATATCCGTCGGCACCGCCTCAGAAATCGCTGTATCCTTACTTGCGTGACCTGTCCGCGCCAGCGGCGGAGGAGGGCGCAGGCGCGGTCAGCTCACTGATTGGTCCAAAGTTAAAGAGACAGTAGAAGATAAGGGCTTATCAGTTACGCCTACGTTTCTGGTAGTGGCTGGGGAGGAGGGTCCCGTGTGAGTCCCTCTGGACCCGAAGGGGGTGGCACGCCTGATAGAGGCGGTTGAGAAAAGGGGGCTAAGATTGCCCCTGACCTTAAATGCACTGGAGGGTCTCAGCGCCAGGCTGTGTGCTCATGTGTATGGTACTTAAGCCGGTACAGTATACGCTTTGGAAGGAGGGGTGGAGTCGGGACAATAGTGACCGGTCTCCTCGTCTTCAGGGAAAAGCCTTAGATTCCTTGTTCGCAGAGGAGGGGCAGTTTGCCCTCGGCATTGCGGTCGATCCTGTGCCGACGGCAACTTTTTCTACCCTGGCTGCTCCTTCTGCTTTGCGCCCGACCCTTGTGTGCAGATCAGGCATAACCTAAATTGCCTAGGTTGTTGTGTATTTTTGATCGAAAATAGAATAAATAGAATGTAATAATCGATAATAGATTGAATGTAAATTAAGCAGAATTTGATGTCACGAATGCTGGAATCTGTGGGAATCATTCTTTTATGTGATGCTATTAGCCTATCAATTAGCTTTTCTTAATTGGCAAAGATGAAACCTGAGAAGAAATCCCAAGCAAAGGGGTTGACCCTGTATCACAGAATGATTACTTTTTCAGCCCACTAATCAGGATTTTTCAAATATGATCCTGCATCACTTGAGACAAAGGCTCACAGTAAGAGAGTTGATCTCAATAGCTTATCTTGTTTTTGAGCAGGTGTTCCACTTGGGCTCTGTATCACGCACTGGCCACGTGGATGCAGTGTACAAATGGAAAATACCCTTCAGACTCTGAGAGAAATAAAAGCAGGAGAGAATCTGTGATGGGTGAGAAAGGTAAAGTGCACTTTGAAGCAGGGGACGCCCTGCTGGCACTCCCTAGCGCATCCACCGCAAACACATTTTTGGCACATTTGCCCGCTAATAACAATTCTATGTGACATGCAACTTCGTAAAATTGTACGACCATTAATTATCTATTAGTTTGAAAGTATGGTTGTGAGCACTCTAAAAGCATTTGCTGCACAAAATGCTCAGAATGGGACCCCTTTGGGATTTACTTCCAGGTTGCAGTAAAATGTTTCTGAATTTCTGAAAACAGGGTTCTCTCTTGATGAAAAGCTTTGGGATAAAATTGGTATAGAACTCCCGGTGGCTTCTATTGCTAACAACAGAATAGCTGCTAAACTGTTGTCTGTCTGCACTAAGTAATGCAAGGGCTTAAACAAATTTGACAAGGAAGAATTTCTTCTAATTATTCTCTACTGCCTGTATGTAACTTGCTTAGATAGGGATGAATGCAGGAAAGAAGGATTTTTCTACAGAGTACCGAGGTGTAATATTACGGAGTGGGAGTCCCTGCCTTATGAGGCAGTACAAGAGCTATTCCTGTCTCCCATGCAGTACACTGTGTTTATGACTGAATACTGAGATCAGGTTACCATCTAGATTATGAATAATGAAGGAGAAGAGAGGATCCGGGCAACACCTCAGGCCCAGGCACAAATGGACGAGCGATGCCTTGAATAAGTTAAGACTTTGGTGTTATATGTTATCTTTTGGATACCTGATATTAATTTGTCTAATGTCTCAATTAGGTCAGTTAAGCAGGAGGCTGCCCGGCCCTACGTTACACTTCTGGGTCATTTCCCGACTCGATGCAGGAACAGCTCAAAGAATGAAGTGCTGCAATTCGGGGGGGCTCAGTCATGTACAGAGGGTATGTAAACAGCCTGAGCAAGCAAATGAACCTGCTTGTGCTATTGCAGATGGACCCTGTCCCCAGTGCAGGAGGGGGCTGCACGGGGTGAGAGAATGCCGATCCAAACTCCTTGTTGCTGTATGGCCCTGCGATCTGCTGGGAAACAGGAAGAGGAGTGCATGACAGTGTGCTATGGCAGGAAATACGGTCCTAAATCGGTCAGCCACTGCCTGACTAGTTCACTCGGACCAGCCATTGTCAGCAGTGCAGGAGTGGATTTGGCCAGCGCCCAGTCAGTGCTGCAGACTAACAGCACCGTGACTCTCATTCCAACAGGTGTCACGGGTTCCCTTGGGGACAGGTGTAGCGCTTTCTTAGTAGGATGTTCTTCTGTTACATGGATAGGACTTTGCTTTACCAGGACTTATAGATGTTGACCATGCTGGGGTGATTAACATAATGGCTTGGTCACCCTCACCCTCTGCGTTATTTCCGAAGGCCATAAAAAAAAAAAAAAAAAAAAAAAAAGGCAATATTAATCTCTTTTCATTCTTTGACTAAACCTGGCATCGAGGACTAAATTGGTGGACTTGGAAGTGACAAAAGACAAACCATTGTTACTATGCTTAGTAGACGGTTGACAGTTGTTAGGCCTAATAGATACTGGGGCGGATGTTACCATCATTAAGTCAAATGATTGGCCGTCTGAATGGCCATTAGAAGACCCTAATTTTGTTATTATAGAAGTTGAGGGGTACGCCATACGCTTGGCATCCTGTACAACAGTATCAATCAAGGGATCGTCGAACGCACTAATCAGACACTGAAATGGCAGCTAACGTGATTAAGGGAGACAAAGGTGATCTGACCATGATATTGCAATAGGCACTGATAGTGCTCAACTAGCCAGCTACGGTGGTGTCCCTTCTTGTGGGTCTGGTGTTGGATGCCTGAATCTTCTATCTGGCAGGGCCCAGCCAACCTCCTTATATGGGGTCGAGGGTACGCTTGTGTTTCCACAGGTACTGGGACCAACCGGATTCTCGCGTGTCTTGTTCAGCCATGGATGTCATCGAACACTTCTGCTAATGATTACCATCAGGGCTGACGATGGAACTGCTAACCCTGATACCACCTGAACAGGCAGGTAATTCCTGGGAAGTTGATGTTTTTACGGGTCCAACAGTTAGTGTTCAGTTGCTTGAAGTAAGGGCTGTAGCACATGCTGTGCGGTTACGGAGTGGGATACCGTGCAACATCGTCACGGATTCTGCTTTTGCGGCTAGACTTCTAGTGCGAATGGGACAGGAGGGTTCACTCAGCACAGAGGCCTCCAATATGGCCCCTGTTGCCATCCTACATGTGCGGAGTCACTCAGAAGTGCCGGGTTTTTTCACTGAGGGCAATGCTGCGGCCGATAGAGCTGCTGGCACGCAAGTTTTCACTGTGCAGGAGGCTCGCGATCTCCATTCCACTCCTTATGTAGGCACTCGTGCGTTGTCTAGAGCTTGTTCTATCCCATTGTCTGTTGCACGCGATGTTGTTCAGGCATGCCCTCACTGTAATTCAGTACTGATTATAGGGTCTGGAGTGAATCCTCGTGGCCTTGCGCAGTTGCAAATTTGGCAGAAGGATTTTACTCGGGAACCACGGCTCTCACCGCATTCGTGGCTGGCCATTACAGTAGACACCTCCTCTTCTGTCCTTATTGCTACCCAGCATGCTAGATCTAACTCTACAGCAGCACAAAGTCATTGGGTAACAGCAATTGTTACCATTGGCCTGCCCCGCCAGATCAAGACAGACAATGGAACTTGCTTTACCTCACGTTCTACACAGGACTGGTTGGTGAGGTGGAACATCTCTCACATCACAGACATTCCGGGAATTCACAGGGGCAAGCAATTATTGAGCGCGCTAACTGCCTTCTTAAGGAAAAGATACGTATCCTTGGGGAAGGTGAGGGATTCCGAGACCGCATTCTAGTTGCCAGACAAGCTGAGGTGTTAGTGAAAGCTCTTTATGCATTGAACCACTTAGAACGTGGTGACAGTAAGTGCATTCCTATGCAGAAACATTGGCAGCCAAAAATCTTGGGTGAGGGCCTCCAGTTTCAGTAAATACAGACAGTGGATTTTGGGAATCAGGATGGAGAATATTGGTGTGGGGTAGGGGATGCGCTGCAGTAAAACACGAGGAAACAGGTAAAATCCTGTGAGTTCCATCAAGGAAAGTGAAACTGCACCTCTGCAAGAAAGATGATGACAACAATCACGACCCGGGTTGAGATAGTAACAAGGTGTAAACTGTTTTGTGAATTCTGACAATAAGTAGGGTTTTGCTTTGTGGCGGTGGCTCCTGGGAGAACCAGGATCTGACCCCGCTCTGAGACCCGCGCAACCACGCAAGAGCCCTGAGGACCCACTGATTACTTGGAGAAGGTCTGTAGTAAGCTGTTAAGTAAATTCCTAGGGTGGTTGAGATACCCATCCACAGTGAAAAGGTCTGCAGGGGCCTCTCAACCTTAGAAAACCGTGGCAACGCATTCCCTAAGATAAGAAAGAAGAGCAAGTAAGGCCAAATAAGGAAAGGGCAGTTCATGCCACACACCTATTGGGCCAGAAAGTAACTTTAGGATATCAGAAAGTGTATAAGAAGAGTGTGTTGCTTGCAACTGATACCATTTGCCGCTCATCGTATCGATGTGTTAAACAGCGTGCGAATGGTCCGGGACGGGGCGCGGGACCGGTAGGGTCGGGCGCTGGGTCCGAGGGCTGTCGAGCCACTGCACACCGGGCGGGCCAATGCCTCGGTTGCCTGAGCAGAGGCAACAAGTGGTGCCCCGTGTGAGGTGCGGGGTCCGCTCCGGATCGTGTTTTGGAGACAGCCAGCTGCGAGACGGACGCAGGTCCCTGCCACAGTAAAGCGGCGGAAGGCGCGGAGGGACTGATCAACCCTAGGGCGCAAAGTGCAGCTGCAGGAGCCCTCGGCGGTAAGGACCGAGGAAGGCGGGGGGGAACGATTCCCGGCAACCGCAATGGATTCCGTCATTAAGGTATTACTGGTATTACTTCAAGCCTGTAAGGTTTATTGCGGGAAGACTGCTCCTTCTAAGAAGGAAGTGGCCGCGGTTCTTACTCTCCTAGAGAAAGAGGGGCTTTTAAGCTCCCCCTATGAGGTGTATGATCCCGGGAGGTGGGATTCGTTAACAGCGGCGCTCTCACAGAGAGCCTTGTCGTCGCAGAAAGCGGCGGAGCTGAAGTGTTGGGGCTTAATTCTGGGGGCCCTGAAGGCAGCAAGGGAAAAGAAAACTGCCGAAAGCCTGGCCAGGGAGTTACTGGGTCTGGGCTCGGGCGATGGGGAGCTACTGCGGGCGGGAGGCTCTATCCCTTTTAGGGATGCGCCACGAGACAAGACAGCGTTGGACTCGCTGACCGTGCCAGAAATCACAGCACCAGAAAAGAAAGAAAAGAAAGAGAGGGAGTCACCATCCTCGCTGAAGGCTCCGCCTCCATATCTTCGTTTGTATCCTTCCTTGCATGACCTCCACCGCGGGGAGGAGTATGCAGGGGGAGGTGACGGGGCAGGGGCCATGCAGTTGGTGGCAGCGTCACCTCCCTCACCGGCCAACGTGGCCGCACCCCCCCAAATGGTCACGCCCCCGGTGTATCTAGCCCAGCCGAGCAATGGGCGGTGTCAGCCCGGCGGGGAGTAACCCTCGCGTACTGACTGCGCTCAGATAAGGGAAGAGCTGAGGGAGGCAAACCTTTTGTGTGGAGCTGAGGTATTCCCGCTGGAAATCCAGGGAGAGGGACCCGTGTGGGTTCCCTTGGATCCAAATTCAGTAACCCGCCTCGCTGAGACAATTGGGAAGAGGGGCTTACGATCGCCCATCACTCTCTCCGCATTAGAGGCGCTCATGGCACTGGGGCCCTTGCTCCCATATGATATAGAGGGCCTCATGCGTGTGATACTTGAGCCGGTACAATATACGTTATGGAAAGAGGAGTGGTCAACACAGTTTAGGGCTGTAGTCGCTGCAGCGGCACGTGACCCACGACACCCGGCTAATGGTAGACATGGAGAAGTGACTAATTTAATACAGTTAATGGGACATGCGGAGGAGATGGTGGGGTCCCCTGAAGGGCAGCTACGACATCTTCGCCCTGGGGAGATGTTGGCCACCACAAATGCAGCCTTGACAGCCTTTGGAAGGTTCTCAAGGACAGCTGAACCCCCGTCACCCTGGTCTGAGATAGCCCAGGGTCCATCCGAGTCATTCTCGGACTTTGCCAATCGATTGATTCAGGCGGTGGAAGGCTCAGATTTGCCAAGGGCGGCCCATAATTCGGTCATTATGGATAGTCTCAAAGAAAAATCACACAATACCCGGGATCTCATTCTGGCTGCGACTCTTGTGTGCAGTTCAGGCGTAACTTAAATTGTCTAGTTCGTTGTGTGCTTCTTATATTTTAGTAATAGATCGAATGTGAATTAAACAGGATTTGATGTTACCAGTGCTGGAATCTACGGGAATAGCTTTTGATGTATTAGTAATGCTCGGTTGTGATGCTATTAGCCTATCAATTAGTTTTTCTTAATTTGCAAAGACGAAACCTGAGAAGACATCCCAAGCGAAGGGGATGACCCTGTATCACAGAATGATTACTTCTCTTTTAGCCCACTAATCAGGATTTTTCAAATATGACCATGTATCACTTGAGACAAAGGCTCACACTAAGAGAGTTGATCTTAATAGCTTATTTGTTTTTGAGCAGGTGTTCCACTTGGGCTCTGTATCACGCACTGGCCACACGGATGCGGTGTACAAATGGAAAATATCCTGCAGACTCTGAGAGAAATAAAAGCAGGAGAGAATCTGTGATGGGTGAGAAAGGTAAAGTGTACTTTGAAGCAGGGGACGCCCTGCTGGCACTCCCTATCGCATCCACCACAAACACATTTTTGGCACATTTACCCATTAATGACAATTCTATCTGACATGCAACTTTGTAAAGTTGTACAACCATTAATTAGGGTTGTGAACACTCCAAAAGCATTTGCTGATGAATAATTTGACTAATTTTACCCTCATTGAAGGGAGGGAGATGGTTTGGGCAACATTTCAGGCCCAAGCACAAATGAAAATCCTGTGGGTTCCATCAAGGAACAGGAAACAGGACCTTTGCAAGAAAGATGATGATGACAATCATGACCCGGCTTGAGATAGTAACAAGGTGTAAATTGTTTCGCGAATTCTGACAATAAGTAGGGTTTTGCTTTGCAGTGGTTGCTCCCAGGAAAACCAGGTCCTGAGGACCCACTGATTACTTCGAGAAGGTCATGTGCTATTCAAATGCTGACATCCTTGTTATTTGTGTCTCCTACTCTCGGGGAGAGCATCCTCCCTACACAACAGCTACTCCACTTACATCAATTCCTTCTGAAAGCTCCACTTTTACAGAGAAAATAAAAAGGGTCTTATCTTCAGAGATTTACGAAATTGGGCCATATGCCATTAAGAATACAGGTCAACAGCAGGTGATGTTCAACCCAATATGGTCTCTTAAATGTGTGAAGTTATCAATGTAGACTAATATCTCAGCGATTAAGCCAGCTTCCGCATAATTTTTGAATACATCCTTTGCAGGTTGGTTGTCATGGTTGCACTGGCATATGGAGTGGTGCTTTGTCCGATGGAACATCTTAGGTGGGCTCGTAAGAATGGGCAAAATGGCAAACTGTTGATATTAGTTCTTGTGCTGTAAGAGAACAGCGAGAGTTTATATGCGAAGGTAATACTCTTGGAACTCAAGATGTGTGCTTGGACACTGAGCAGAACATCTGTCATTTTGAGATCCACCCTGATGCGGTACATGAGACGATGCTTATATATATATATATATTGGGAAAGGATGTGCATGTGTAAGGACTTTCTGGGATTCTCTGCTTATTGCCCATATTACTGTAAATATTAGTACTCGCTTAAACGTCTGTGTGTGTAACTTTACTAGCATTGTAGGTTGTGATTTCAATTATTCAGTTCCAGTTACTTTGTATCAGCTGTTGCAGTCTAACTACGCGTTAATTCAGGATTTGTCACCTATTTCCCATTGGGATGAACCTTCTTCTGGTGAAGAAATTGCCACAACATGATGATCTACGCCAGCTGCTGAGACGCATTCGGGACAATGGACAGAAAACGTGACTCACTGTTCACCATGATACAACAGAGGTACATCGCGTCCTGGAGCGAGTGAAGAAGGACGGAAGACACCACTGGTTGGAGTCGCTTCTTGGAAAGTCTCCAACTGAGACAGGGATTCTTAATGCTGCACTACATCCAGTTTTAATCGTGGTAGTCCTAATAGTGATGTGCTTACTGCTGGTGATTATGCTGTATGTTAGAGTTTAGCGAATGCTGAAACGTGTGTCTAGAATTGAAAGCAGAATATACAACCTATTCCTTTAGATACGATTTTAGGCAATATGCGATATTAGTGCTGTAACGGGGCAAGGCTTAACCGAGAGGACAATAGAATGTTTAGGCGCAACGAGGGGATTTCGGGTGTACGCGGTTAGGGTCCTCTTGAGTAGTAGTAGGCTCGCTTAAGCATAGGGAGGGGGAGCTGTAGTAAGCTGTTAACTAAATTCCTAGGATGGTTGAGATACCCATCCACAGTGAAAAGGTCTGCAGGGGCCTCTCAACCTTAGAAAACCATGGCAACGCATTCCCTAAGATAAGAAAGAAGAGCAAGTAAGGCCAAATAAGGAAAGGGCAGTTCATGCCACACACCTATTGGGCCAGAAAGTAACTTTAGGATATCAGAAAGGGTATAAGAAGAGTGTGTTGCTTGCAACTGATACCATTTGCTGCTCATCTTATCGATGTGTTAAACAGCGTGCGAATGGTCCGGGACGGGGCGCGGGACCGGTAGGGTCGGGCGCTGGGTCCGAGGGCTGTCGAGCCACTGCACACCGGGCGGGCCAATGCCTCGGTTGCCTGAGCAGAGGCAACAAAGGTCATGCGCTATTCAAATGCTGACATCCTTGTTATTATTTGTATTTTCTACTCTTGGGGAGAGCACCCACCCTACACAACAGCTACTCCACATACATCAATTCCTTCTAAAGGCTCTTCTTTTACAAAGGAAATAGAAAAGATCTTATCTCTACAGATTTATGAAATTGGGCCGTATGCCATTAAGAATACAGGTCAACAACAGGTGATGTTCATCCTAATATGGTCTCTTAAACGTGTGAAGTCATCAATGCAGACTAATACCTCAGCAATTAAACCAGCTTGCGCACCATTTTTAAATACATCCTTTACATGTTGGTTGTCATGGTTACACTGGTGTACCTTTGCTCAGACTAAGAGAACACGGAGGGATATGACTGGTATGTTGGGAACAGGTCTAGGGGTTCTAAATAGTATAGATGCTGAAATGCTCATGAATAAGTTAAGCGCAGCGACAAGTGACTTTTATGTACTTCAGTATTCTCTGCAGTCATCTTTATCAACATTAGGAACTCACCAATGGCTCTTATCTGACATACTACACTAATGGGAAAGGACCAACACAAGGAACCACCAGTTATTAATACACACACTCACTGCAGCTCAAAGCGATAACCTCATTATCTCTCAGCTGTATTCAAGCTCAAATATGGGTACAATCTATGTCAGCAGCAATAGTTAGATAAGGCGAAGGTGGTATCCTGCCCACTGAAGTTCGAAAGGTAATTTGGGATAATGCTAATGAGTTTGAAAGGAAATTTCAGTCTTGGTGGCAGTTGGTGAATTTTACCTATGATCCTGTTACTAATGACATCACATCTTATGTCCTAACGATTAGTAATACTTCAGTGTTCACGATATACCTAATTGTGGCATTGGGGTTAATTTGCGATGGAACGGTGTTTTACCCAATGGAACATCGTATGTGGGCTCATAAGAATGGGCAAAGATGGCAAACTGTTGATATTAGTTCTTGTGCTGTACAAGAACATCGAGGGTTTATATGCAAAAGTAATACTCTTGGAACTCAAGATGTGTGCTTGGACACTGATCAGAACATCTGCCATTTTGAGATCCACCCCAATGCAGTACGTGAGACAATGCTTATATATATCGGGAAAGGATGTGTGTAAGGACTTTCTGTGATTCCCTGTCCATTGACCATATTACTGTAAATATTAGTACCCGCTTAAACTTCTGTGTGTGTAACTTTACTAGCATTGTAGGTTGTGATTTCAATTATTTGGTTCCAGTTACTTCATATCAGTTGTTGCAGTCTAACTACGTGTTAATTCAAGATTTATCACCTATTCCAATTAGGATGAACCTTCTTTTGGTGAAGAAATTGTTACAACATGATGAGCTACGCTAGCTGCTGGAATGCATTCGGGACAATGGACAGAAAACTTTAGTTACTGTTCATGATACAACAGAGATACATCGTGTCCTGGAGTGAGTGAAGAAAGACGAAAGACACCACTGGTAGGAATTGCTTCTTGGATGTTCTCCAACTGCAATGGGAACTTTTAATGCTGCACTCCATCCAGTTATGATTATGTTAGTATTAATAATGATATGTTCACTGCTAACAATTGTGTTGTATATTAGAGTTAGGCGTATACTGGCATGTGTGTCTAGACTTGAGAGTAAAATATATAATCCTTTACATCCCTTTGGATAAAATTATGAGCGATAAGGCGGTAAGATTGTAGGCAGTAAGCGATACTTGCGCTGTTACGGGGTAGGCTTCATTGAGCATAGGGAGAGGGAGATGTTGTAGTAGGCGACAGCGAGGATTCGGGATGTGATGTGGTAGGACTCTCCCCTTGCTCGGTGTCAAAGGGTTAATGTATGCTGTTGTAGTAAGGCGACAGGTCAAAGGGTTAATATATGCATAAGGGGCATAGATGAAGTAGGATAGGTATATAGGTAAATTGCATGATGCAATAAACGCCATTTTTCTGCTCACCATATTGGTATTCACATGCAGTTCTTTGGCCCGGGTAGATTTTACCCGATAGTCCAGCACAGGCACAGAGGTAAAAGAACATGGGTTGCCAGGTGCACGGCAACAGCCTACCCTTTCCAGAAGCTGGAAAGACCCAAACTGCTCTTCCCAACATGTTCTTTACATGCACTACAGGGACCTTATCTCCCTCTACAGTATTCAGGGAGCTGGCAGGACCATCGCGATTGATAGATCCTCAGGTGTTGACCAAACAGGTGGCTTCTGCCAAGTGCTTCTCCCAATGCTTAAATATTCCGCCACCCATTGCTTTCAGAATGGTTTTCAACAACCCATTGTATTGTTTAATTTTCCTAGAAGCTGTTGCATGATAGGGGGTATGATAAATCCATTCAATGCCATGATTTTTGGCCCAAGTATTTACAAGAGAATTTTTGAAATGAGTCCCATTATCTAACTAAATTCTTTCTGGGGTGCCATGTCGCCACAGGACTTGTTTCTCAAGACCCAATATGGTGTTTCGGGCGGTAGCATGGGGTACTGCATATGTTTCAAGCCACCCAGTGGTTGTCTCCACCATGGTAAGCACATAATGCTTACCATTGCGAGATCGTGGCAAGGTGATATAATCAACCTGCTACGCCTCCCCATATTTATACTTTTGCCATCGCCCTTCCTCACAGAGAGGTTTCATCCTCTTGGCTTGTTTAACTGTGGCACATGTGTCACAGTTATGAATTACCAGTGCAATAGCATCCATAGTCCACCCCTTGGCTATTTCCTGTTTAACCTGCTCAAAAGCCTGCTGCTGCTCAGGACCCCACACAAAATTATTCTTCTTCCACAGCACCTGATAAAGGGGGCATACAATGAGGCTATAGTTTGGAACATGCATTCTCCAAAAACCCACTACGCCCAGAAAAGATTGTGTCTCTTTCTTATTAGTGGGCGGAGACATGGCAGTGATTTTGTTGACCACATCCATTGGGATGTGATGACGTCCATCTTGCCACTTTATACCTAGAAACTGGATTTCCTGGGCAAGTCCTTTCACTTTGCTTCACTTAATAGTAAAACCAGTATGCAGAAGGATCTGTATTATTTGCTCTCCTTTCTCAAAAACTTCTCTTGTTGTGTTGCCCCACACAGTAATGTCATCAATGTACTGTAAGTGCTCAGGAGCACCACCCTGTTCCAATACAGTTTGGACCAACCCATGGCAAATGGTTGGGCTGTGTTTCCACCCCTGGGGCAAATGATTGCAGGTATACTGAACACCTCTCCAGGTGAAGGCGAACTGTGGCCTACAATCCATGGCCAAAGGAATGGAAAAGAAGGCATTAGCAATGTCAGTGGTGGCATACCATTTGGCTGCTTTAGACATCAGCTTATACTGGAGTTCTAACATGTCCAGCATAGCAGTACTCATTGGGGGTGTGACTTCATTCACACCATGGTAGTCAACCGTCAGCCGCCATTCTTTACTGGCTTTACGTACTGGCCATATGGAGCTGTTAAAAGGTGAGCGAGTTGTGCTGATCACTCCCTGACTCTCTAGTTGACGAATCAACTCATGAATGGGGTGCAAGAAGTCCCTGTTGGTGTGGTACTGCCATCTGTGCACCATCTTTGTAGCAATTGGTACCTGTTGCTTTTTCACTTGTAGCAACCCCGCAACAGACGGATCTTCTGATGGGCCAGACAAAACAGACAGCTGCTTAATGCCCTCTGTGACTACAGCAGCTATTCCAAAGGCCCATTGATACCCTTTGGGATCCATGAAATATCCCCATCACGGAAGCGACGCTCGCTCTCTCTCTCTCACTGCCTGGCAGCGGGTGTGGGTGTGCTTCCAAGCCGCGGCTCCTTCAACTTCAAAGTAGGCTTCTCAGTCTTCGGAAATCTCTCTCTCTCATTATATTTGATTTCTTAGCTTCAATTCTAATTATATTGTATTATAGTGTGTTATCTTGCATTCCGATATCATAGTTAGTAAACAAATTTTACTCCTCAGATCGTTGCCGCTGCTCCGTTTGTTCCCTTGAACTCCCATCTCCCTACCCCTTTCCCTTTTTCCCTTTTTTTCCGAGGGGGCCGGGGGGCTACGGGCCTACTGCCCCCTCCCCTGTCACGGACACAGATTGATCTTGATAACCCCGTCACATTTGCTCAGGCTGTTTATAGTCCCTCTGTACATGACTGGGCCCCCAGAAGTGCAGCACTTCATTCTTTGAGCTGTTCCTGCATCAAGTCGGGAAATGGCCAAGTAATGTAATGTAGGGCTAGGCAGCCTCCTGCTAAACTAATATAATTGAGACATTAGACAAATTAATATCAGGTATCCAAAAGATAACACGTAACACCAAAGTCTTAACTTTTTCAAGGCATTGCTCATCCATTTGTGCCTGGGCCTGAGGTGTTGCCCAGACCCTCTCCCCCCCTTCAATGTGGGTGAAGTCATTCAAATTATTCATAATCTGGATGGTAGCCTGATCTCAGTATTCAATCATAAATACAGTGTACTGCATGGGAAACAGGATTAGCTCTTGTACTGCCTCATAAGGCAGGAATTCCCACTCCGTAATATTGCACCTCGGTACTCTGTAGAAAAATCCTTCTTTCCTGCATTCATCCCTGTCTAAGCATGTTACATACAGGCTGCAGAGATGCAAGGAGGAGGGCGGGAGCGGCACGGCCAGCATCAGAGACAGTGGCAAGGGTGGGAGGGGAGGCAATAGGGAACAATTACAAGAAATTCTTCCTTGTCGAATTTGTTCAAGCCCTGTTTGGGTACTTAGTTGCCTATGTAAGGATTAATGAGTGCATAGAGAGTAGCTTTGAGTAGATGGAGTGTTCTGGAATAGTTGAGTTAGTGGGCGGGGGTTTAGGTAGGTGTGTGTTTAGGTATTCTCGCGTGCATCGGGTTTTCGTAGCGGGTAAACACGTCTGCGCGGGAATTAGGATGGTATATAAGGTGTGTGACGCAGCAATAAATTGAGAGTTGAGATCTCATGGCGTCCATGAATATGTCTCTCTCTCCTCCCGGTCGAGGTCTTGGGATAAGTCGGGTTAATTGACGGTCAAGTCAAAGCCCTTGCATTTAGTGCAAACAGACAACAGTTTAGCAGCTGTTCTGTCGTTAGCAATAGAAGCCTCCCAGAGTTCTATACCAATTTTATCCCAAAGCTCCTCATCGAGAGAACCCAGTTTTCAGAAATTCAGAAACATGTTTACTGCAACCTGGAAATAAATCCCAAAGGGGTCCTATTCTGTGTTAATCTGTAACTGATTAGAAAGAAGCCTTCAACTTTTACTCTGATATATCACTTGGAAGGATCACTAAAATTTGTGCAGCAAATGCTTTTAGAGTGCTCACAACCATACTTTCAAACTAATAGATAATTAATGGATAATTAATGCTAGTCTCTGCCTTGAGATGAGGCCGAACATATCGTACTCAGACCCACGTAGGGCCAGTCCTAAACGATTCCCATAGGACCGCCTTGGCCAGACTATGCCAACCAAAGGCTGTGGTGAGCTCCATCTGTATCATGTCCAATAGGGCTTGGCAGGCGGGACTTTCCAAGCTGGAAGTAGCCATCACCGATCTTAACTTCTTAACCAGCTGCCAATCAAAAGACTCCCAAGTAGGCCAGCCCTGAGGATCCTGTACCATGGGCGGGGGCGTACAAGCATCCTCCCCCCTCTGACGGTTGCAAGATAATATCCCCTTGAAGTGTGCAGTTCTTAACAATCATGTGCCAATGGCCCAACAAACCTTTAAGGGGCACTGCTGAAGCGCCCTCCCGCTGTTATTGCGCAGCTTGAATTTGCACTGCCTGAGCTAATGACCTAGAGTTCACTGAAAACTGCCAAAGTTCTTCTAACAACCTCTCAGGCAAATCATCCCCCTCAGAATCCCCAGCGCTCTGAGCAGTCCCGCGGCCCCCCCCAGAAACCACTGAAGGGCCAACAGCTGCTGATGGCATAGTAACGTCTGAGGAGACGCCTGAACTGCACACAGGGGCCGGGCGCGAAGCAGAAGGAGCAGCCAGGGCAGAAGGAGCCAGCACCGGCACAGGATCAACCGCAATGCCAGGGGCAAACGGCCGCTCCTCTGTGAACAAGGAATCTAAGGCTTTTCCCTCGGTGACCGGGAAAGCCTGCTAACTTCTGAGAATCATCACAACCCTCGCCCTTTTTCTCTCCCTTTATCTCCCCAGCACATTCCTGAGCCAAATCACCAGAGAGCAGCTGGAAACTCTCCCCTGAGTTGTTAGAGCTTGAATTTCCTGGCTCTGCCGCTTTCGGCGAGCCATAAACGGCACCCACAGCTGCCATCCAAACACTCCGCGATTTGCAAAATTTATGGGGGCAAGCTCGTAGCACCCCCAAGCAGGGATAAGCTGGAGAGCAGAATTATTCCCTGCCCCAGCGGATGATAGTAACTCCATCCCTGCGGCTTGAACCTTATCCAGGTCCATAGCCTGTGCGGCTGACTCAATCAGCCCCCACCGAATCATCCATTGGATGAGCCCCTCTGTGCTGCTGGAGGACAATGAGCCCCCCACGTCTTTCGCCAGCACTTTAAAAACCTTTATCCTCTCCTTAACGGATCCTGCCGCCATGGTAGAGACCGAAATTCACTGGACCCGTTCAACGAACCCGTCCACCTCCTCCGGAGTCAACCTCTCTCCAGACCCGTCTGCACTGCTTATCACTCTGCTTACTGGTGCACCAAACTCTACAAAAGAGTAAAAACAATCACTCTCCACAAGCACGCCACAAGCACTTTACACAACCGTAAATCACAAGCACACTATCACGTTGGGGTCACCACTTGACGTAGCCGTCAATTAGCCCTACTTATCCTGGGGCCTCAACCGCCTGGAGGAGAGAGACATTGTCATGGATGCCATGAAGTCTTCTCTCAATTTAATGTTGTGTCACACGGCTTATATACCAGCATGGCCTCCACGCATGCATGCCCAGCACACCTGCTATGCAACCCCACGCACGACCCTTCCCATTCCCAGAGTCCTCTCTTGCATAAATCATGTCAACGCGGGGCATCAGGTAAAGTGCTTCTTCGTATCCCTGTTCTATGGATCCGCTTCAGCTGCTTCGGGTTGTTGTTATCTTCGCAGTTCTTACTCAGGCCCTTTCCGTGGTTGACCTTGTCCCACAACATCTTCTCCATGGTCACGTAGGTAATGCCACAAGTCAAAACACAACATAGTCTTACTGTTGACACTTGCATGAGCAGGAGGACATATTCTTTTGATAGCTGAGACATTGGATGACGCAGGTTGGAAGGAAACCAGTTGGGAATCCTGGTCCCCACCAGATGTATCTGGTACCACCATGGATCCATCAGCATTAAGCATGGTAGACAGTGCATCTATTATATCTTCTTGATTGCTCACTACTGTATCCAGTTTTTCACTCACTTTTTCTCAGGCATCAGATCATCTTTGAAGGGGTATCTTTCTTTCACAGCTAACAACATCCGCTTCCAGAGGGTGAAGGACCCATCCTGACATGTACCAATACCTCTGTCGATGTCTGAGTCCCTAGCAATGCCACCCAGCTGGCAAGCTTCTCTACTATCTAGCCACACACTGTTGGCCCCATTGTCCCAACATCGAAGTAACCAGGTGACAACAGGCTCACTTGAGTAGCATGAAAAGTCTTTTCTCAGACCTCTAATTTCACTCATTTTCAGAGACTGATCAACAATAGTAACAATGTCTTGCTCACCTCCTACTCTTTCAGGACTTCTTGTTACCCTCCTGGGAGTTGGTGACCGCAATCTTATTGAGGGCCCCTCCCCTGGATCTTGGAGCAAGGAGAAGCGAAGGAAAGGAGCGCTGAAACAAAAAGCCCCATCAGGTGACCCTGTGAGGGGTTATATCTCTGCTCTGACCGCAAAGCCCCCTGCGGAACGTAGTTCTTCTCCTCTTCTGGACAGGTACCCAGAACGGGAGCAATAACACTTTAACTCCCAGTGCACTACATGATGTTATGATGTGGAATACCAGTAACCAAAAATCATAAAACCATGACAATTGGCCTCTCTTTATCTTGCTTTTTTTTTTTTTTTTTTTTTTTTTTTTGCATGACTATGGATTTCAAGAGGATCCAGTTCTATCATAGCCTCGAGTTCAGATTTTTTAATTTATTTATTTATTTTTTATTTTTTTAGGAAATCTCCTTTCCACTACTGTCAGGGCCCTATGGATCTGATTGCTCGGAGTCCCCTTTGTTCACAATAGACAGGGCCCTGACTTGCAGTATTGGGCCAGTTTGAGTGGTTTTACCTGTAAACACAAAAAGCTTATGCTCAAGCTGTTTAACTCAATCATGCAGTAAATTATTTTATTTCTTAAGATTTTGTTATGATATATTCAGAACATTCAATACCATTAATGGAAGCTATGCTACAATAGGAGCAACAAGTTGCCTCTCCTTCTTTATCATAAGACTTTCTCCTGGGCCCCATTTTTCTATAATGAAAGTCAGCCTACGCCATGAAGAGCTTAGGAACCCCAGGATATATCCAGGTAGGTCTTTCTCCAAGGGGACACATTCCCCCCTTCCCAGCCATTCTGGGACATCTTTTCAGAAAGCCATCATAAGATTAGTACCACTTCTCATGAGTGACGCCTACCTGGCTTACCAAATATAAGATTAGTAAATAATTGAAGTAGTTGCCTCTAACCAGTTTCAGATTACCCAAGAAAGATAGTGATAAAAATTCACTAATAAAGAAAAAACAACTTAACCTTTAACAAGGATCAAAGCTCATTAAAAAGTTGCAAAGGAATCAATCTTCAAATACAGATACTTGCCTTTTGGCTGCCAGCCCTTAAATGAAGGTAGGGACAGGTAGAACCTGGATCTCTCCCTCCTGTTTACACAGGTGAATTGCTGGTACTTGGGATCGCAGGGCTGGCCACATCCCTTCACCGGGTGCTCAATCATTAGTTCAGGCTGTGAACTAAGAGTTCCCATACACCTATAATACTACAGCAAAAGAAAAGTGAGACTATTTTCCTCCCACTCAAATGCATTATGCAAATGACAATTCATTTCTGAAAAAAAATTAAAGCAAAGAAATGCTCTGGCAATGGAAGTTGCAGGTCTGCAGAAACAGTATTTATTCTGTTTTAAAAAGCCATTGTACTGTTGCAGAATGGCCAAAAGACCACAGGCTTCTGGGAGTACTGTACGAGAAAGACAGAGCAGGCAGCAGTGGCTACATGGCCGTGGGATAGTACGGCCTGATGAAAAATACCAGCTGGCTGAGAAAAACAAGGACAGCCTGGCCCTGCTCTGGTGGGAAACAACTAAGGAGGGAACTGAGATATGGGTGGAATGAGGGGGAAGAGCAGACCCCTGAAAACGGTATCCTGATCGTAGCTATGGTGTGTTGCCATGGGAAGTAAACAAAGGCGGTGGGTTTTACAACCAATCAATTAAAGCCAAGAGTAATAAAACCAATCAGCCCGAACCAAGTGTGACTAGAACACTATAAAAGTAGTGTGACCACAAGTAATAAACGGAGTTTGATGCACTCATAGTGGGTCTTGGTCATCTCTCCCCTACGCCGATCAACGAACAGCTCAGATTCCAGGAACCCAGCCTCAGTCCGCGCCATTATACAAATCAAGAAAACAATACTGACAGCTATTATATTTTTAGTTGTCACGGAGTTATCTAGATCAATCTGGGTCCGTGACAGGGGAGGGGGCAGTAGGCCCGTGAGCCCCCCAGCCCCCCTGACAAATGGGAAGGAAAAAAATGGAAAGGGGTAGGGAGATGGGAGCTGGGCTCAAGAAAACAAACGGAGCAGCGGCAATGATCTGAGGAGTAAAACTTATTTTACTAACTATGATATCAGAATGCAAGATAACACAGTATAATACAATCTAATTGAAAATTGAGGCTAACAAATCAAGTGAAATGAGAGAGAGAGAGGTTTCTGAAGACCGAGAAGCCTACTTTGAAATTGAAGGTGCCATGGCTTGGAAGCACACCCACACAAGCTGCCAGGCAGTGAGAAAGAGAGAGCGAGCGTCGCTTCCGTGACGTATTTTCCTCTTGGAACGCGAAGCCCCTGGGACGTGTAGTTCTTCTTCTCTGTGCTCCACATGATATTATGATGTGGAATACCAATAGGAAAAATTACAAAACCATGACATTCCACCCCCTAATCCACATCACTACATCAGGCTTAATATATATACATATATACAAATAAACAATACTTAAAAATGCATTACACACATAGGTCTATATACGTATATACACATGGAATTACAGACTGCACTCCCCCAACATCAAATTCCCTTGTGGTACACATTGAACATCCCCATCTTTTTGCATTACCCACCAAGTACAGCCAGGTCCCTGGGCAAAAACAGTTCCACGGAGAGGTTTGCCCTTTCCAGAAGCTGGAAGGACCCACACTTTTTTCCCCAACATGTTCTTTACGTGTACAACAGGGACCTTATCTCCCTCTACAGTATGTAGGGGGCTGGATTGGGTAGGACCATCACGATTGACAGATCCTCTGGTATTGACCAACCAGGTGGCTTCTGCCAAATGCTTCTCCCAGTCCTTAAATATTCCAACAACCATTGCCTTCAACGTAGTTTTCAACAACCCATTGTATCGTTCAATTTTACCAGAAGCTGGTGCATGATAGGGGATATGGTAAATCCACTCAATGCCATGATCTTTGGCCCAAGTATTTATAAGGGAATTTTTGAAATGTGTCCCATTATCAGACTCAATTCTTTCTGGGGTGCCATGTCGCCACAGGACTTGTTTCTCAAGACCTAATATGGTGTTTCAGGTGGTAGCATGGGGTACTGCATATGTTTCAAGCCACCCAGTGGTTGCCTCCACCATGGTAAGCACGTAATGCTTACCATTGCGAGTTCGCAGTAAGATGATATAATCAACCTGCCACACCTCCCCATATTTATACTTTTGCCATTGCCCTTCCCCCCAGAGAGGTTTCATCCTCCTGGCTTGTTTAATTATGGCACATGTCTCACAGTCATGAATAACCCGTGCAATAGCGTTAAGTCCACCCCTCGGTCTCTAGCCCACTTATATGTTGCGTCCCATCCCTGATGGCCCAAGGTCTCATGGGCCCATCGAGCTAGAAATAATTCACCCTTGTTCTGCCAGTCCAAGTCTATTTGAGCCACCTCAATTCCGGAAGCTCGATCTACCTGATGGTTGTTTTGTTGTTCTTCGGTAGCCCGACTCTTAGGCACATGAGCATCTACATGATGCACCTTTATAACCCTATCTTTTGTTCGGGCAGCAATGTCTTTCCACAGTTCAGCAGCCCAAATAGGTTTACCTCTCCGCTGCCAGTTATTTTGCTCCCACTGCTGTAACCGCCCCCATAAGGCATTTGCCACCATCCATGAGTCGGTATAAAGATAAAGCATTGGCCACCTCTCCCGTTCAGCAACATCTAATGCCAGAGAGAGAGAGAGCGAGCGTCGCTTCCGTGACGTGTTTTCCTCTTTGACCACGAGGTCCCCTGGGACGTGTAGTTGTTCTTCTCTGTGCTCCACATGATGTTATGATGTGGAATACCAATAGCAAAAATTACAAAACCATGACATTAGCACATTCAATTTTAATGCTAGCCACTAGCTAAGATTTAACAAGATATATCAAATTAACTACATCAAACTAGATGACAAGAAGCTTCCAAGTTGGAAAAAAAAAAAAAAAAAAAGAGAATCATTCTCACTGCATATTGTGTGTACTTTAATGACAGAAAGACCAGCACAATAGAAAAATATTACAAACAACAGGAGCAAAAAAAAAACCAACAAAAAACAATACAAAAGAAAAACATTACAAAGAAAAAAAAAAAGAGAGCATGTCTGACTAGAAAAAACAAGGTGCACAAAAACAAAGCACAAAGAAAACACCCTACCACAGCAGCAGTCAGCTCTTAAATGAGGTTCAAGAGTGGTGGAACCCAGTTCCACCCATTCTGGTTGCACAGGTGAATTACTTTCACCTGTACTCCCAGGGCTTGACCAAGCCAATTCTCCAGGTGTTCAATCAGTGGTTCAGGCCTTGACTCAACAGTTTTCATACACTCATCCTCTACACAGTGTGAACCAATGACTGGGCCATCTGGAAGGTGAGCCTTCCCTACGTGCAGTTATATGATTGTACAGTGTCATGGTTTTGTAATTTTTGCTATTGGTATTCCACATCATAACATCATGTGGAGCAAAGAGAAGAACTACACGTCCCAGAGGACCTCGCGGTCAAAGAGGAAAATACATCACGGAAGCGACGCTTGCTCTCGCTCTAACTGCCCGGCAGCGGGTGTGGGTGTGCTTCCAAGCCATGCACCTTCAATTTCAAAGTAGGCTTCTCAGTCTTCGGAAACCTCTCTCTCTCTCTCATTTCACTTGATTTATTAGCCTTAATTTCAATTAGATTGTATTATAGTGTTCCGATATCATAGTTAGTAAAATAAGTTTTACTCCTCATATGGTTGCCGCTGCTCCGTTTGTTTCCTTGAGCCCATCTCCCTACCCCTTTCCCTTCCCATTTGTCAGGGGCCGGGGGCCCACGGGCCTACTGCACCCCCCCCCCCCCCCCCCCCCTTTACGGACACAGATTGACCTAGATAACTCCGTGACAGTTCTTGGTGGAGAAGGCGGGCAGGATTTTACAGCTTTTAACATTAGTTAAAAGTCAGTTAGTAGGGAAGAAAGAAAAAAACAGGATTTCTTTAAGCCAGAGACTGCAGAAGCATTGCTACCTGACCTTCATAGATTAGATTGTAGTCTGGGCAGTCTGCCAAACTCTGGACACTGTACAGAATATGGAGAGGTTTAGGAAAAATCTTAGACACATGGGGGCCAGCAATGTCATGGGATTTCACTCTTGAACACCTGTGGGATTCTGAGAAAGTAAGCCAGTATTTGAGTCAGGGATGGTGCAGCTTAGATAGATCTAAGGAGGTACAACTTATTTGGGGCTTGGCTTGTGCTTACCGTGTGTAGTAAGCTGTTAACTAAATTCCTAGGATGATTGAGATAGCCATCCACAGTGATAAGGTCTGCAGGGGCCTCTCAACTTTAGAAAACCATGGCAACTCATTCCCTAAGATAAGAAAGAGCAAGTAAGGCCAAATAGGGAAAGGGCAGTTCATGCCACACACCTATTGGGCAGGAAAGTAACTTTAAGATGTCAGAAAGGTTATAAGAAGAGTGTGTTGCTTGCAATTGATACCATTTGCCGCTCATCGTATCGATGTGTTAAACAGCGTGCGAATGGTCCGGGACGGGGCGCGGGACCGGTAGGGTCGAGGGCTGTCGAGCCACTGCACACCGGGTGGGCCGATGCCTCGGTTGCCTGAGCAGAGGCAACAAGTGGTGCCCCGTGTGAGGCGCGGGGTCCGCTCCGGATCGTGTTTTGGAGACAGCCAGCTGCGAGACGGACGCAGGTCCCTGCTGCAGTAAAGCGGCGAAAGGCGCGGAGGGACTGATCAACCCTAGGGCGCAAAGTGCAGCTGCAGGAGCCCTCGGCGGTAAGGACCGAGGAAGGCAGGGGGGGAACGATTCCCGGCGACCGCAATGGATTCCGTCATTAAGGTATTACTTCAAGCCTGTAAGGTTTATTGCGGGAAGACTGCTCCTTCTAAGAAGGAAGTGGCCGCGGTTCTTACTCTCCTAGAGAAAGAGGGGCTTTTAAGCTCCCCCTATGAGGTGTATGATCCCGGGAGGTGGGATTCGTTAACAGCGGCGCTCTCACAGAGAGCCTTGTCGTCGCAGAAAGCGGCGGAGCTGAAGTGTTGGGGCTTAATTCTGGGGGCCCTGAAGGCAGCAAGGGAAAAGAAAACTGCCGAAAGCCTGGCCAGGGAGTTACTGGGTCTGGGCTCGGGCGATGGGGAGCTACTGCGGGCGGGAGGCTCTATCCCTTTTAGGGACGCGCCACGAGACAAGACAGCGTTGGACTCGCTGACCTTGCCAGAAATCACAGCACCAGAAAAGAAAGAAAAGAAAGAGAGGGAGTCGCCATCCTCGCTGAAGGCTCCGCCTCCATATCTTCGTTTGTATCCTTCCTTGCATGACCTCCACCGCGGGGAGGAGTATGCAGGGGGAGGCAACGGGGCAGGGTCCATGCAGTTGGTGGCAGCGTCACCTCCCTCACCGGCCAACGTGGCCGCACCCCCCCAAATGGTCATGCCCCCGGTGTATCTAGCCCAGCCGAGCAATGGGTGGTGTCAGCCCGGCGGGGAGTTACCCTCGCGTACTGACTGCGCTCAGATAAGGGAAGAGCTGAGGGAGGCAAACCTTTTGTGTGGAGCTGAGGTATTCCCGCTGGAAATCCAGGGAGAGGGACCTGTTTGGGTTCCCTTGGATCCAAAGGCAGTAACCCGCCTCGCTGAGACAATTGGGAAGAAGGGCTTACGATCGCCCATCACTCTCTCTGCATTAGAGGCACTCATGGCACTGGGGCCCTTGCTCCCATATGATATAGAGGGCCTCATGCGTGTGATACTTGAGCCGGTACAATATACGTTATAGGAAGAGGAGTGGTCAACACAGCTTAGGGCCGTAGTCGCTGCAGCGGCACGTGACCCACGACACCCGGCTAACGGTAAACATGGAGAAGTGACTAATTTAATACAGTTAATGGGACATGCGGAGGAGATGGTGGGGTCCCCTGAAGGGCAGCTACGACATCTTCGCCCTGGGGAGATGTTGGCCACCACAAATGCAGCCCTGACAGCTTTTGAAAGGTTCTCAAGGACAGCTGAGCCCCCGTCACCCTGGTCAGAGATAGCCCAGGGTCCATCTGAGTCATTCTCGGACTTTGCCAATCGATTGATTCAGGCGGTGGAAGGCTCAGATTTGCCAAGGGCAGCCCATAATTCGGTCATTATGGATAGTCTCAAAGAAAAATCACACAATACCCGGGATCTCATTCTGGCTGCGACTCTTGTGTGCAGTTCAGGCATAACTTAAATTGTCTAGGTTGTTGTGTGCTTCTTCTATTTTAGTAATAGATCGAATGTGAATTAAACAGGATTTGATGTTACCAGTGCTGGAATCTACAGGAATAGCTTTTGATGTATTAGTAATGCTCGGTTGTGATGCTATTAGCCTATCAATTAGTTTTTCTTAATTTGCAAAGACAAAACCTGAGAAGACATCCCAAGCGAAGGGGATGACCCCGTATCTCAGAAGGATTACTTCTCCTTCAGCCCACTAATCAGGATTTTTCAAATATGACCATGTACCACTTGAGACAAAGGCTCACACTAAGAGAGTTGATCTTAATAGCTTATTTGTTTTTGAGCAGGTGTTCCACTTGGGCTCTGTATCACGCACTGGCCACGCGGATGCGGTGTACAAATGGAAAATATCCTGCAGACTCTGAGAGAAATAAAAGCAGGAGAGAATCTGTGATGGGTGAGAAAGGTAAAGCGTACTTTGAAGCAGGGGACGCCCTGCTGGCACTCCCTATCGCATCCACCACAAACACATTTTTGGCACATTTACCCACTAATGACAATTCTATCTGACATGCAACTTCATAAAGTTGTACAGCCATTAATTAGGGTTGTGAACACTCCAAAAGCATTTGCTGATGAATAATTTGACTAACTTTACCCTCATTGAAGGGAGGGAGATGGTCTGGGCAACACTTCAGGCCCAGGCACAAATAAAAATCCTCTGGGTTCTATCAAGGAACAGGAAACAGGACCTTCGCAAGAAAGATGATGACGACAGTCATGACCCGGGTTGAGATAGTAACAAGGTGTAAATTGTTTCGCGAATTCTGACAATAAGTAGGGTTTTGCTTTGCAGTGGTTGCTCCCAGGAAAACCAGGTCCTGAGGACCCACTGATTACTTCGAGAAGGTCATGCGCTATTCAAATGCTGACATCCTTGTTATTATTTGTGTCTCCTACTCTCGGGGAGAGCACCCTCCCTACACAACAGCTACTCCACTTACATCAATTCCTTCTGAAAGCTCCACTTTTACAGAGAAAATAAAAAGGGTCTTATCTACAGAAATTTACGAAATTGGGCCGTATGCCATTAAGAATACAGGTCAACAGCAGGTGATGTTCAACCCAATATGGTCTCTTAAACGTGTGAAGTTATCAATGTAGACTAATATCTCAACGATTAAGCCAGCTTCCGCATAATTTTTAAATACATCCTTTGCAGGTTGGTTGTCATGGTTGCACCGACATACGGAGCGGTGCTTTGTCTGATGGAACATCTTAGGTGGGCTCGTAAGAATGGGCAAAATGGCAAACTGTCGATATTAGTTTTTGTGCTGTAAGAGAACAGTGAGGGTTTATATGCGAAGGTAATACTCTTGGAACTCAAGATGTGTGCTTAGACGCTGAGCAGAACATCTGTCATATTGAGATCCACCCTGATGCGGTACATGAGACGATGCTTATCTATATATATATTGGGAAAGGATGTGCATGTGTAAGGACTTTCTGGGATTCTCTGCTTATTGCCCATATTACTGTGAATATTAGTACTCGCTTAAATGTCTGTGTGTGTAACTTTACTAGCATTGTAGGTTGTGATTTCAATTATTCAGTTCCGGTTACTTCGTATCAGCTGTTGCAGTCTAACTACGCGTTAATTCAGGATTTGTCACCTATTTCCCATTGGGATGAACCTTCTTCTGGTGAAGAAATCGCTACAACATGATGATCTACGCCAGCTGCTGAGACGCATTCGGGACAATGGACAGAAAACGTGACTCACTGTTCACCATGATACAACAGAGATACATCGCGTCCTGGAGCGAGTGAAGAAGGACGGAAGACACCACTGGTGGGAGTCACTTCTTGGAAGGTCTCCAACTGCAACAGGGATTCTTAATGCTGCGCTACATCCAGTTTTAATCGTGGTAGTCCTAATAGTGATGTGCTTACTGCTGGTGATTATGCTGTATGTTAGAGTTTAGCGAATGCTGAAACGTGTGTCTAGAATTGAAAGTAGAATATATAATCCTTTCCTTTAGATAAGATTTTAGGCAATATGCGATATTAGTGCTGTAACGGGGCAAGGCTTAACCGAGAGGACAATAGAATGTTTAGGCGCAACGCGGGGATTTCGGGTGTACGCGGTTAGGGTCCTCTCGAGTAGTAGTAGGCTTGCTTAAGCATAGGGAGGGGGAGCTGTAGTAAGCTGTTAACTAAATTCCTAGGATGATTGAGATAGCCATCCACAGTGAAAAGGTCTGCAGGGGCCTCTCAACCTTAGAAAACCATGGCAACGCATTCCCTAAGATAAGAAAGAAGAGCAAGTAAGGCCAAATAAGGAAAGGGCAGTTCATGCCACACACCTATTGGGCAGGAAAGTAACTTTAAGATATCAGAAAGGGTATAAGAAGAGCGTGTTGCTTGCAATTGATACCATTTGCCGCTCATCATATCGATGTGTTAAACAGTGTGCGAATGGTCCGGGACGGGGCGTGGGACCGGTAGGGTCGGGCGCTGGGTCCGAGGGCTGTCGAGCCACTGCACACCGGGCGGGCCGATGCCTCGGTTGCCTGAGCAGAGGCAACAACCGTGCTCTATATAATACTATTCTGGAAAGAGAGATTTACGAGCTGAGGTTCAAGCCAAAGGTGGAAATCCTCGAGTCACATCTGATCAGTCACAGGAAACAAAAAATGGAAACGGGTGTCCTCAGGTCTAGAACGGAAAAAAGAAGAAGCGGAGGAGGAGGCAGAGGAAGATCCAAGCGAGGGGCCCTCCTCAGCACCGAGAACAGCAAAAGGAAAAACTAAGAGGTGTGAAGAGGAGAGTGATGAGGAGGAAGTCTCGATTACTGTTCGTCGACCTCTGAAGATGTCTGAAATCCAAGGCTCAAGAAAGGAGTTTACATGGCGCCAGAACGAATCTCTTGTTACATGGTTGCTTCGCTGTTGGGACAGCGGGGCCAGCAGCTTGTCTCTAGATGGGAACAAAGCTCGCCAACTAGGAGGCATTGCCAGAGACCCAACTATTGATAGAGGGATCAGTAGATGCTTGGATGGGGATGCCACCCTCTGGAGCTGCTCCCTCTGGGAGCGAATGTTAGTAGCTGTGAGGGAAAAGCTTCCCTTCAAGGATGGTCTGAAACCTGTGATGAAAAAGTGGGATACAATTGAAAAAGGTATCCAGTATTTGAGGGAAATAGCTGTGGTGGAAATGTTGTATAACCCTAATTTTGATCCTGTCGATCCTCGCCAAGACCATGATCCTGAGAGAGTGAGGACAACGCCTGATATATGGCAGAAACACAACAATACAGCACCAGAGAGGTATGCCGTTACACTAGCAGCAACGTTTCAAAGGTACGAGGAACAACAGAGAAGACCCCTAGTTTTTGAATTGGTTCTTACTCTTCAAAACTTTGAACAACAGTTACCTCCAACTCACGTCTCCATTTCAGCCATCTCAGAAGTAAGGGACAAACTGAATGAAATGGAAGAGCAAAAGTCTCTATTGGTTAATCGTGATGATCCTGTAGTAGTATCAGAAACGATTGATGAAGATCAGGATAATCAAGGGAGTCTAATGAAGGAGCTGATCAAACTAATGAAAATTCAGATCCGGTTAATCAAAGGTGATGAACCCTCCTCCTCACCTGTATCATCAAAAATTTCAGCTATTAAACGCAAACGCTTTCCAGCTCAAGCAAGGGACAACAGTAAGAATACATCGCATATTGCCTTGTGGCGTTACCTACGTGACCATGGAGAAGATATGAGGAAGTGACATGACCAAGCCACACCTGTACTACGAGCACGGGTGAGAGAATTTCAAAACAGATCCATAGCCAGTACATCTGCTCCAGTTACCACAGGTAATGAATAGAGGGGCCCTGCCCTCAATCAGGGGAGGGAGAAGGATAATAGAGTTTATTGGACTGTGTGCATTCGGTGGCCTGGCACATCAGAACCACAGAAATATAAGGCCCTGGTGGACACCGGTGCACAGTGTACTCTAATGCCCTCGAGTCATGAAGGGACAGAATCAATCCATATTTCTGGAGTGACTGGGGGCTCTCAAGAATTGACTGTGTTGGAGGCTGAAATAAGCCTCACTGGTAAAGACTGGAAAAACATCCTATTGTGACTGGCCCAGGGGCTCCATGCATACTTGGTATCGATTACTTAACAAGGGGGCATTTGAAGGATCCTAAGGGGTATCGATGGGCGTTTGGAATAGCTGCTGTAGATACAGACACCATTAAGCAGTTGTCTGTATTGCCTGGCCTGTCGGAAGACCCATCTGTTGTGGGGCTGCTACGAGTGAAAGAGCAGCAGGTACCAATTGCTACAAAGACTGTGCACAGACGGCAGTACCGCACCAACAGGGATTCCTCGCTCCCCATTGGTGAGTTGATTCGCCAGCTGGATAATCAGGGGGTGATAAGCAAAACTCACTCACCTTTTAACAGCCCCATATGGCCGGTGCGCAAAGCCAGTGGAGAATGGAGGCTGATGGTAGACTACCATGGCCTGAATGAGGTCACACCCCCACTGAGCGCTGCTGTGCCGGACATGTTAGAACTCCAGTACGAGCTGGAGTCAAAAGCAGCCAAATGGTATGCCACCATTGACATTGCTAACGCCTGCTTCTCCATTCCTTTGCCACAGACTGTAGGCCACAGTTTGCCTTCACCTGGAGGGGCGTTCAGTATACTTGGAACCGTTTTCCCCAGGGGTGGAAACACAGCCCAACCATTTGCCATAGGTTGGTCCAAACTGTACTGGAACAGGGCGGTGCGCCTGAGCACCTGCAGTACATTGATGATATCATTGTGTGGGGCGATACAGCAGAAGTTGTTTTCACGAAAGGAGAGCAAATAATCCAAATTCTTCTGCAAGCTGGTTTTGCTACAAAGTGAAGCAAAGAAAAAAGACCTGCCCAGTAGATTCAGTTCCTAGTTATAAAGTGGCAAGATGGGCGTCGTCACATCCCAGCAGATGTGAACGACAAAATCGCTGCTATGTCTCCACCCACTAGCAAGAAAGAGACACGGTCTTTTCTGGGCGTAGCGGGCTTTTGGAGGATGCATGTTCCAAACTACAGCCTCATTGTAAGCCCCCTTTATCAGGTGACACGGAAGAAGAATGATTTTACATGCGGCCCTAAGCAGCAGCAGGCTTTTGAACAGATTAAACAGGAGATAGCCCGTGCCGTGGCCTTGGGGCTGGTACGGACAGGACAGGATGTGAAGAACATCCTCTACACTGCTGCTGGTGAGAAAGGTCCCTCTTAGAGTTTGTGGCAAGGAGCCTCAGGAGAGACCCGAGGCAGACCCCTGGGATTTTGGAGTTGAGGGGTCTGAAGAGGGCTACACTCCAACTCAGAAGGACATCTTAGCCACTTATGAGGGGATTCGGGCTGCTTCTGAAGTAGTCGGTACTGAAACGCAGCTCCTTCTGGCACCTCGACTGCCAGTGCTGAACTGGATGTTTCAAGGAAAGGTTCCCTCCACCCATCGTGCTACTGATGCCACATGGAGGAAGTGGATTGCGCTGATTACACAACGAGCACGGATGGGGAACCTCAGTCGTCCGGGAATTTTAGAGGTGATCATGGACTGGCCTGAAGGTAAAAAGTTTGGAACATCACCAGCAGAAGAGGTGTCACATGCTAAAGAGGCCCCACCATACAGTGAACTACCAGAAAATGAGAAGAAATATGCCCTGTTCACTGATGGATCATGTCGTATTGTGGGGAAGCATCACAGATGGAAAGCTGCTGTGTGGAGCCCCAAACAACAGGTTGCAGAGGCCACTGAAGGAAAAGGAGAATCAAGTAAATTCGCAGAGGTAAAGGCTGTCCAGCTTGCTTTAGATGTTGCTGAACGGGAGAGGTGGCCAATGCTTTATACCGACTCATGGATCGTGGCGAATGCCTTATGGGGGCGGTTACAGCAGTGGGAGCAAAATAACTGGCAGCAGAGTGGTAAACCCATTTGGGCTGCTGAACTGTGGAAAGACATTGCTGCCCGAACAAAAGATATGGTTATAAAGGTGCGTCTTGTAGATGCTCATGTGCCTAAGAGTTGGGCTACTGAAGAACAAAGGCAATGGCAAAAGTATAAATATGGGGAGGTGTGGCAGGTTGACTATATACCTTGCCATGATCTCGCAGTGGTAAGCGTTATGTGCTCAAAGATCATGGCATTGAGTGGATTTATCATATCCCCTATCATGCACCAGCTTCTGGTAAAATTGAACGATACAATGGGTTGTTGAAAACTATGTTGAAGGCAATGTGTGGTGGAACATTTAAGCACTGGGAGAAGCATTTGGCAGAAGCCACCTGGTTGGTCAATACCAGAGGATCTGTCAATCGTGATGGTCCTACCCAATCCAGCCCCCTACATACTGTAGAGGGAGATAAGGTCCCTGTTGTACATGTAAGGACATGTTGGGGAAAGCAGTTTGGGTCCTTCCAGCCTCTGGAAATGGCAAACCTCTCCGTGGAACTGTTTTTGCCCAGGGACCTGGGTGTACTTGGTGGGTGATGCAGAAAGATGGGGATGTTCAATGTGTACCACAAGGGAATTTGGTTTTGGGGGAGTGCAGTCAGTAATTCCATGTATATATATGTATATAGACCTATGTGTTTAATGCATTTTTAAGTACTGTTTATTTGTATGTATATATACGTATTTTAAGCCTTTCTGTTTTGCCTGTCAGAAGACTCATCTGTTGTGGGGCTGCTACGAGTGAAAGAGCTGCAGGAAGCGCTTTGTAGAGATTGCTACAAAGACGGTGCACAGATGGCAGTACCGCACCAACAGGGATTCCTTGCTCCCCATTGGTGAGTTGATTCGTCAGCTGGAGAATCAGGGAGTGATAAGCAAAACTCACCCCCCTTTTAACAGCCCCATATGGCAGTGAGTAAAGCCAGTGGAGAATGGAGGCTTACGGTAGACTACCATGGCCTGAATGACATCACACCCCACTGAGTGCTGTTGTGCTGGACATGTTAGAGCTCCTGTACGAAATGGACTCAAAAGCAGCCAAATGTTATGCCACCACTGACACTGCTAACGCCTTCATTTCCATTCCTCTGGACACAGACTCTAGACCTTATACTGCATGAGGGGGTTCGGGCTGCTTCCGAAGTAGTTGGTACTGAAACGCAGCTCCTTCTGGCACCTCGACTGCCAGTGCTGAACTGGATGTTCAAAGGAAAAGTTCCCTCCACCCATCATGATACTGATGCCACATGGAGGAAGTTGATTGCGCTGATTACACAACAAGCTCGGATGGGGAACCTCAGCCATCCAGGAATATTAGAGATGATCACGTGGCCTGTAGATAAAAAGTTTGCAACATTACAAGGAGAAGAGGTGTCACATGCTTAAGCAGATCCACCATAAAACAAAATGCCAGAAAATGAAAAGAAGTATGCCCTGTTCATGTATGGATCGTTTCGTATTGTGGGGGAGCATCACAGATGGAAAGCTGCTGTGTGGAGCCCCACACGACAGGTTGCAGAGGCCACTGAAGGAAAAGGGCTCATCCATGAGTCAGTGTAAAGATAAAGCATTGGCCACTTCTCCAACAGCAACATCTATGGCCAGCTGGACAGCCTATACCTCTGCAAACTGACTTTATTCTCCTTTACTTTCAGTGGCCTCTGCATCCTGTCGTGTAGGGCTCCCCACAGCAGCTTTCCATCTGCGATGCTTCCCCTCAATACGGCACAATCCATCCGTGAACAAGGGAAATTTCTTTTCATTTTCTGGTTCTTCACTGAATGGTGGGGCCTCTTTAGCACACGTTACTTATTCCGCTGATGATGTTCCAAACTTTTTTACTTCCGGCCAGTTCATGATCACCTCTAGGATCCCTGGACGGCTGAGGTTCCCCATCCGAGCTCGTTGCGTAATCAGTGCAATCTATATACTGCAAGTGGCATCAGTATCATGATGGGCGGAGGGAACATTTCCTTTGAACATGCTGTTCAGCACTGACAGTCGTGCCAGAAGGAGCTGCGTTTCAGTTCCGACTACTTGGCAAATGGTGGGGCTATGTTTCCACCCCTGGGGCTAACAGTTCCAGGTATACTTTCAATTAGATTGTATTATAGTGTTCCGATATCATAGTTAGTAAAGTAAGTTTTACTTCTTAGATCGTTGCCGCTGCTCTGTTTGTTTCCTTGAGCCCAGCTCCCATCTCCCTACCCCTTTCCCTTTTTCCCTTCCCATTTGTCAGGGGCCCACGGGCCTACTGCCCCCCCCCCCCCGTCACAGACACAGATTGATCTAGATAACTCCGTGACACAGAGTGATAAACGGTGTAGACAGGTCTGGGAAGAGCGGACGGGTCTGGAGAGAGGTTGACTCCAGAGGAGGTGGACGGGTTCGTTGAACAGGTCCAGTGAATTGAGTAGATGGGTCCAGTGAAGGATGGGTCCAGTGATTTTCGGACTCTACCATGGCGGCAGGATCCATTAAGGAGACGGTAAAGGTTTTAAAAGTGCAGGTGAAAGACGCGGGGGGCATGTTGTCCTCCAACAGCACGGAGAGGGGCTCATCCAATGGATGATTCGGGGGGGCTGATTGAGTAAGCTGCACAGGCTGTGGACCTGAATAAGGTTCAAGCCACAGGGATGGAGTTACTATCATCCGCTGGGGCAGGGAACAATTCTGCTCTCTAGCTTTTCCTTGCTTGAGGGGTGCTACGAGGTTGCCCCCATAAATTTTGTGAATCGCGGAGTGTTTGGATGGCAGCTGTGGGTGCCGTTTATGGCTCGCTGAAAGCGGAAGAGCCAGGAAATTTGAGCTCTAACAACTCAGGGGAGAGTTTCCAGCTGCTCTCTGGTGATTCAGCTCAGGAATGTGCTGGGGAGATAAAGGGAGAGAAAAAGGGCGAGGGTTGTGATGATTCTCGGGAGTTAGCACAGGCTCTCCCGGTCACCAAGGGAAAAGCCTTAGATTTCTTGTTCACGGAGGAGGGGCCGTTTGCCCCCGGCATTGCGGTTGATCCTGTGCCGGCGCCTGCTCCTTCTCCCCTGGCTGCTCCTTTTGCTTCGTGCCCGACTGTGTGCAGTTCAGGCATCTCCTCAGATGTTACTATGCCATCGCCAGTCCCATTATCAGACTCAATTCTTTCTGGGGTGCCATGTCGCCACAGGACTTGTTTCTCAAGACCCAATATGGTGTTTCAGGTGGTAGCATGGGGTACTGCATATGTTTCAAGCCACCCAGTGGTTGCCTCCACCATGGTAAGCACGTAATGCTTACCATTGCGAGTTCGCAGTAAGATGATATAATCAACCTGCCACACCTCCCCATATTTATACTTTTGCCATTGCCCTTCCCCCCAGAGAGGTTTCATCCTCCTGGCTTGTTTAATTATGGCACATGTCTCACAGTCATGAATAACCTGTGCAATAGCGTTAAGTCCACCCCTCGGTCTCTAGCCCACTTATATGTTGCGTCCCATCCCTGATGGCCCAAGGTCTCATGGGCCCATCGAGCTAGAAATAATTCACCCTTGTTCTGCCAGTCCAAGTCTATTTGAGCCACCTCAATTCCGGCAGCTCGATCTACCTGATGGTTGTTTTGTTGTTCTTCGGTAGCCCGACTCTTAGGCACATGAGCATCTACATGATGCACCTTTATAACCCTATCTTTTGTTCGGGCAGCAATGTCTTTCCACAGTTCAGCAGCCCAAATAGGTTTACCTCTCCGCTGCCAGTTATTTTGCTCCCACTGCTGTAACCGCCCCCATAAGGCATTTGCCACCATCCATGAGTCGGTATAAAGATAAAGCATTGGCCACCTCTCCCGTTCAGCAACATCTAATGCCAGAGAGAGAGAGAGCGAGCGTCGCTTCCGTGACGTGTTTTCCTCTTTGACCACGAGGTCCCCTGGGACGTGTAGTTGTTCTTCTCTGTGCTCCACATGATGTTATGATGTGGAATACCAATAGCAAAAATTACAAAACCATGACATTAGCACATTCAATTTTAATGCTAGCCACTAGCTAAGATTTAACAAGATACATCAAATTAACTACATCAAACTAGATGACAAGAAGCTTCCAAGTTGGAAAAAAAAAAAAAAAAAAGAGAATCATTCTCACTGCATATTGTGTGTACTTTAATGACAGAAAGACCAGCACAATAGAAAAATATTACAAACAACAGGAGCAAAAAAAAACCAACAAAAAACAATACAAAAGAAAAACATTACAAAGAAAAAAAAAAAGAGAGCATGTCTGACTAGAAAAAACAAGGTGCACAGAAACAAAGCACAAAGAAAACACCCTACCACAGCAGCAGTCAGCTCTTAAATGAGGTTCAAGAGTGGTGGAACCCAGTTCCACCCATTCTGGTTGCACAGGTGAATTACTTTCACCTGTACTCCCAGGGCTTGACCAAGCCAATTCTCCAGGTGTTCAATCAGTGGTTCAGGCCTTGACTCAACAGTTTTCATACACTCATCCTCTACACAGTGTGAACCAATGACTGGGCCATCTGGAAGGTGAGCCTTCCCTACGTGCAGTTATATGATTGTACAGTGTCATGGTTTTGTAATTTTTGCTATTGGTATTCCACATTATAACATCATGTGGAGCAAAGAGAAGAACTACACGTCCCAGAGGTCCTCGCGGTCAAAGAGGAAAATACATCACGGAAGCGACGCTTGCTCTCGCTCTAACTGCCCGGCAGCGGGTGTGGGTGTGCTTCCAAGCCATGCACCTTCAATTTCAAAGTAGGCTTCTCAGTCTTCGGAAACCTCTCTCTCTCTCTCATTTCACTTGATTTATTAGCCTTAATTTCAATTAGATTGTATTATAGTGTTCCGATATCATAGTTAGTAAAATAAGTTTTACTCCTCATATGGTTGCCGCTGCTCCGTTTGTTTCCTTGAGCCCATCTCCCTACCCCTTTCCCTTCCCATTTGTCAGGGGCCGGGGGCCCACGGGCCTACTGCACCCCCCCCCCCCCCCCCTTTACGGACACAGATTGACCTAGATAACTCCGTGACAGTTCTTGGTGGAGAAGGCGGGCAGGATTTTACAGCTTTTAACATTAGTTAAAAGTCAGTTAGTAGGGAAGAAAGAAAAAAACAGGATTTCTTTAAGCCAGAGACTGCAGAAGCATTGCTACCTGACCTTCATAGATTAGATTGTAGTCTGGGCAGTCTGCCAAACTCTGGACACTGTACAGAATATGGAGAGGTTTAGGAAAAATCTTAGACACATGGGGGCCAGCAATGTCATGGGATTTCACTCTTGAACACCTGTGGGATTCTGAGAAAGTAAGCCAGTATTTGAGTCAGGGATGGTGCAGCTTAGATAGATCTAAGGAGGTACAACTTATTTGGGGCTTGGCTTGTGCTTACCGTGTGTAGTAAGCTGTTAACTAAATTCCTAGGATGATTGAGATAGCCATCCACAGTGATAAGGTCTGCAGGGGCCTCTCAACTTTAGAAAACCATGGCAACTCATTCCCTAAGATAAGAAAGAGCAAGTAAGGCCAAATAGGGAAAGGGCAGTTCATGCCACACACCTATTGGGCAGGAAAGTAACTTTAAGATGTCAGAAAGGTTATAAGAAGAGTGTGTTGCTTGCAATTGATACCATTTGCCGCTCATCGTATCGATGTGTTAAACAGCGTGCGAATGGTTTGGGATGGGGCGCGGGACCGGTAGGGTCGAGGGCTGTCGAGCCACTGCACACCGGGTGGGCCGATGCCTCGGTTGCCTGAGCAGAGGCAACAAGTGGTGCCCCGTGTGAGGCGCGGGGTCCGCTCCGGATCGTGTTTTGGAGACAGCCAGCTGCGAGACGGACGCAGGTCCCTGCTGCAGTAAAGCGGCGGAAGGCGCGGAGGGACTGATCAACCCTAGGGCGCAAAGTGCAGCTGCAGGAGCCCTCGGCGGTAAGGACCGAGGAAGGCAGGGGGGGAACGATTCCCGGCGACCGCAATGGATTCCGTCATTAAGGTATTACTTCAAGCCTGTAAGGTTTATTGCGGGAAGACTGCTCCTTCTAAGAAGGAAGTGGCCGCGGTTCTTACTCTCCTAGAGAAAGAGGGGCTTTTAAGCTCCCCCTATGAGGTGTATGATCCCGGGAGGTGGGATTCGTTAACAGCGGCGCTCTCACAGAGAGCCTTGTCGTCGCAGAAAGCGGCGGAGCTGAAGTGTTGGGGCTTAATTCTGGGGGCCTTAGATTTCTTGTTCACGGAGGAGGGGCCGTTTGCCCCCGGCATTGCGGTTGATCCTGTGCCGGCGCCTGCTCCTTCTCCCCTGGCTGCTCCTTTTGCTTCGTGCCCGACTGTGTGCAGTTCAGGCATCTCCTCAGATGTTACTATGCCATCGGCGGCTGTTGGTCCTTCAGTGGTTTCTGGGAGGGGCCGCGGGACTGCTCAAAGCGCTGGGGATTCTGAGGGGGATGATTTGCCTGAGAGGTTGTTAGAAGAACTTTGGGGGCTTTCAGTTAACTCTAGGTCGTTTGCTCAGATGGTTCAAATTCAAGCTGCGCAACAACAGCGGGAGCGCAGTTCGGCAATGCCCCTTAAAGATCCGTTGGGCCATTGGCACAGTTAAGAACTGCGCACTTCAAGGGGATATTATCTTGCAATCGTCAGAGGGGGGTGGACTGCTTGTACGCCCCCGCCCATGGTACGGGATCCTCAGGGCTGGCCTACTTGGGAGTCTTTTGATTGGCAGCTGGTTAAGAAGTTAAGATCAGTGATGGCTACTTCCAGCTTGGAAAGTCCCGCCTGCCAAGCCCTATTGGACATGATACAGATGGAGCTCACCACAGCCTTTGGTTGGCATAGTCTGGCCAAGGCGGTCCTATGGGAATCGTTTAGGACTGGCCCTACGTGGGTCCGAGTACGATATGTTCGGCCTCATCTCAAGGCAGAGACTAGCATTCAGCTCTCATAGTGACTGGGATTGTGTGCTTCTTACTTACTGGTATTGCTTTGTAAGCTGTTATACTGCAGATAACAGTGGTGTGACATAATGGAAGAATTTCCAGTGTTACTACTGCAGGTCTCAGGAATTAGAATTATTAGGCATTGTCTAGGTTATTGTGTGCTTCTTCTATTTTAGTAATACATCAAATGTAAATTAAGCCGAATTTGATGTTACTAATGCTGGAATCTACGGGAATTGTTCTTTTCATGTATTAGTAATGTTCGGTTGTGATGCTATTAGCTTATCAATTAGCTTTTCTTAATTTGCAAAGACGAAACCTGGAAAGAAATTCCAAGCGAAGGGGATGACCCTGTATCATAGAATGATTACCTCTCCTTCGTTCCACTAATCAGGATTTTTCAAATATGACCATGCATCACTTGAGACAAAGGCTTACAGTAAGAGAGTTGATCTTAATAGCTTATCCTGTTTTCTGAGCAGGTGTTCCACTTGGGCTCTGTATCACGCACTGTCCATGCGGATACAGTGTATTAATGGAAAATATCCTTCAGGCTCAGAGAAATAAAAGCAGGAGAGAATCTGTGATGGGTGAGAAAGGTAAAGTGCACTTCGAAGCAGGGGACGCCCTGCTGGCACTCCCTATCGCATCCACCACAAACACATTTTTGGCACATTTGCCCACTAATAACAATTCTATCTCACATGCAACTTCATAAAGTTGTACGACCATTAATTATCTATTAGTTTGAAAGTATGGTTGTGAGCACTCTAAAAGCATTTGCTGCACAAATTTTAGTGATCCTTCCAAGTGATATATCAGAGTAAAAGTTGAAGGCTTCTTTCTAATCAGTTACAGATTAACACAGAATAGGACCCCTTTGGGATTTATTTCCAGGTTGCAGTAAACATTTTTCTGAATTTCTGAAAACTGGGTTCTCTCTTGATGAGGAGCTTTGGGATAAAATTGGTATAGAACTCTGGGAGGCTTCTATTGCTAACAGCTGCTAAACTGTTAGCTGCTAAACTGTTTGTTTGCACTAAATAATGCAAGGGCTTAAACAAATTCAACAAGGAAGAATTTCTTCTGATTGTTCCCTTTTGCCTCCCCTCCCACCCTCTCCGCCGCCCCTGATGGTGGCCCTGCTGCTCATATATAACTTGATTAGACAGGGATGAATGTAGGAAAGAAGGATTTTTCAACAGAGTACCGAGGTGCAATATTACAGAGTGGGAATTCCTGCCTTATGAGGCAGTAAAAGAGCTAATCCTGTCTCCCATGCAGTACACTGTGTTTATGATTGAATACTGAGATCAGGCTATCATCCAGATTATGAATAATTTGACCGACTTCACCCGCATTGAAGAAGGGGAGAGGGTCTGGGCAACACCTCAGGCCCAGGCACAAATGGACAATGCCTTGAACAAGTTAAGACTTTGGTGTTACATGTTATCTGTTGGATAACTGATATTAATTTGTCTAATGCCTCAATTATATTAGTTTAGCAGGAGGCTGCCCAACCCTACATTACATTTCTGGGCCGTTTCCTGACTCAGTGCAGGAACAGCTCAAAGAATGAAGCACTGCAATTCCGGGGGGCCCAGTCATGTACAGAGGGACTATAAACAGCCTGAGAAAGCAAATGAACCTGCTCGTGCTATTCCTGATCAACCCTGTCCCCATGGATGGGGGATGAGAATGCCAATCCAAACTCTTTGTTGCCATATGGCCCTGCGATCTGCTGGGAAACAGGAAGAGGGGTGCGTGACCATGCGCTATGATAGCAAATACAGACCCAAATCGGTCAGCCACTGCCTGGCCAGCTTACTCAAACCAGCCACCGCCAGCAGTGCAGGAGTGGATTTGGCCAGCTCCCAGTCAGTGATGCTGACTGACAGCACCGTGACTCTCATTCCAACAGGTGTCACGGGCCCCCTTGGGGACAGGTGTAGCGCTTTCTTATTAGGATGTTCTTCTGTTACATTCATAGGACTTTTGTTTTACCAGGACTTATAGATTCTGACCATGCTGGGGTGATTAACGTAATGGCTTGGTCACCCTCACCCTCAGCGTTATTTCCGAAGGTCAAAAAATAGCACTGTTAATCCCTTTTCATTCTAACTAAACCTGGCATCGAGGACTAAATTGGTGGACTTGGAAGTGACAAAAGACAAACCATCATTACCATGTTTAGTAGACGGTTGACAGTTATTAGGCCTAGTAGATACCCGAGCTGATGTTACCATCATTAAGTCAAGTGATTGGCCGTCTGAATGGCCATTAGAAGACACTAATTCTGTTATTATAGGAGTTGAGGGGTACGCCACACGCTTGGCACCCTGTACAACAATACCAACCAAGTGATCATCAAACGCACTAATCAGACACTGAAATGGCAGCTAATGCAATTAAGGGAGGGGGGAGACAAGGGTGATCTGACCATGGTATTGCAATAAGCACTGATAGTACTCAACTAGCCAGCAACGGTGGTGTCTCTTCTCGAGGGTCTGGTGTTGGATGCCCGAATCTTCTGTCTGGCGGGGCCCAGTCAACCTCCTTATATGGGGTCAAGGGTATGATTGTGTTCCCACAGGTAAAGGGACCAACTGGATTCTCGCGCGTCTTGTTCAGCCATGGATGTTATCAAACACTTCTGCTAATGATTACCATCAGGGCTGTCAATGGAACTGCTGACCCTGACACCACCCGAGCTGTCAGGGAATTTTTGGCAACAATGTGCGAACCTGACTAACATCTCCAAGGCTTAGGCTGTGTTGACATGGAAATTCAGCTGGGGATGGAAGGATTCTGCTGTCTTGATTTTGGTGCGAACGCAATGTCAATATTTCTGGAAAGATATGGCTGGAAGCCAAGGACTTTGCTGAGTCTGTGTTTAAAATTAGAGTGGACAGTAGCTGGGGGCTCCTGTCCAACCTTTTCGGCGCCCCCCAATGGTTGGAAAATGTACTTGCGATGAGGGCCATCATATTAGTCACTGTATTGCTTGTTATTTAATTTCTGTGTGCTAAGGAAGGGGGGAGATGTTGTGGGACAAGGTCAACCAGGGGATGGGCCTGAGTAAGGAACTGCTAAGATAATAACAGCCCGATGCAGCTGTAGTGGAACATGTAGTGGATCAGGGATACGAAGAAGCACTTTACCTGATGCCTCGTGATGACATGATTTATGCAAGAGAGGACTCTGGGAGTGGGAAGGGTCGTGCGTGGGGTTGTGTAGCGGTTGTACGGGACACGCATGCGTGGAAGCCATGCTGGTATATAAGCCATGTGACGCAGCATTCAACTGAGAGAAAACTTTATGGCATCCATGACTATGTCTCTTTCCCGCGGGTGGTCTAGGCCCCCGGTATAAGTTGGGCTAATTGACGGCTACATCAAAGGGGTATCTTTCTTTTACGGCTAAGAACATTCGCTTCCAGAGGGAAAAGGCTGGTTCTGGCATGTACTAATACCTCTGTCAATCACAGAATCACAGAATCACAGAATTGTAGGGGTTGGAAGGGACCTCTAGAAATCATCGAGTCCAACCCCCCTGTCAAAGCAGGTTCCCTACAGCAGGTCGCACAGGTAGGCATCCAGGTGTGTCTTGAATATCTCCAGAAAAGGAGACTCCACAACCGCCCTGGGCAGCCTGTTCCAGTGCTCCGTCACCCTCACCGTAAAGAAGTTCTTGCGCACATTCGTGTGGAACTTCCTATGCCCTAGCTTCATCCCATTTCCCCTTGTCCTGTCCCCATGCACTACTGAAAAGAGTCCGGCCTCACCAGTTGGTGATCTTCTTTACTATCTAGCCACACACTGTTGGCCCCATTGTCTCTGCACTGAAGTAACCAGGTGACAATAGGCTCATTTGAGTAGCATGAAAAGTCTTTTCTCAGGCCTCAGATTTCATTCATTTTCAGAGGTCGATAAAGAATACTAACAATGTCTTGCTCACTTCTTACTCTTTCAGGACTTCTTGTTACCCTCCTGGGAGTTGGTGACCGCAATCTTATTTAGGGCCCCTCCCCTGGACTCAGGGGCGCTTCCCCTGGATCTTGGAGCTGCTCCTCTGGACCTCTTTCTTCCTCTTCTCTTACAGTGTCTGATTCCCGTACTTTCCCCTCCTCCTCTTTCTTCTGTTCTGAGTATAGATTCGTTTCATTTTCCTTCCTCTTACAGGGGCAACTGACATCAATTCTGGTGCCTCCTATAGTTGGTCAGGTTGGTCAGTTCCAATGCTCTCACTCTCCAGCTTGGCTCGGAGTCCATCTCGTTCAATTATGAGGATTTTTAGTTCAGATTGGAGGGTGTCTCACTCTGTTTTAAGGCTGTCGAGTTTGGATTGAAGGGAGTCCCTCTCAGATTCAAAGGTGCCTCGTTGAGATCGGAGATTCTTTCTCTCAACTCGGAGATCTTCCCCTTTGGCTTGGAGACTTTCTTTTTCACTCTTTCCAGGTTTTGAGATTCTCTCTCCTGACTAGGAGACTCTCTTTCTCAACCTGGAGATTCTCCGCCTCGGTTTGGAGACTCTCTCTTTGGATTTGGAGACTCTGTTTCTCAACTAGGAGACTCTCCTTCTGGACCTGGAGATTGTCCCTCTCGGCTCGGACTCTGTCCTGGAAACTCTCCTTTTCGGCTTGGAGACTGTCTCGCTCATTTTGTATTGTCTTCTGGAGACTCCCTTTCAGCTCGGAGACTCTCCTGAAAACTCCCTTTTTCAGCCTGGAGATTCTGTTTCTCAGTGTGGCTCCTGTGTCTGAGGTGCGTCCCGCCGGGGGCTAGCGATCTACCCTCACTAGGGCCATTGCGACACAGACACCAATATGAGGATGCAGCAAATGGCATTTATTACAGCGCGACAGCTCCTTAAGTACACATCTTGCTTCGTCTACGCTCCTTAAGCATGCGTCATATTCCCGTCACAGAGCCGGGGAGATCCTACCGCGTCACATCCCGAGTCTTTGTTAACGCCTACTACAACATCTCCCCCTCCCCATGTTCAGTAAAGCCTTGCCACGTTACAGCGCGACCGCCATTTCCCAACCAACACCCACTGAGATTGCTAGCCTAGGACGCAGAGGGGAAGATATGCTGGCCTTTCGAGCTGGGCTACTTGCTTCAGCATATGCCAGACTTTTACATATAATATGATTACAAGCAATAAACATATAAATGTCAGGATTAGTAGGATCACAACCGGATGAAGTACAGAATCAAAAACTCCTCTTGCTGTTGGAGACCATCCAAGGAGCGTTTCCCACCAGTGGTGTTCTCCGTCCTTCTTCACCCTTTCGAGGACACGATGTATCTCTTTTGTACCATGGTGAACAGTGATTAAAGTTTTCTGTCCATTGTCTCGAATGCATTTTAGCAGTTGGTACAGGTCATCATGTTGCAACAGTTTCTTTACTAAAGCAAGATTCATTCCATTGGAGTGGGTAATAAATCTTGAATCAATGTGTAATTAGACTGCAATAACTGATATGATGTAACTGGAACTGAATAATTAAAATTGCATCCTACTATGCTAGTAAAGTTGCAAACACAGAGATTTGAGTGATTGCTGGTACCCCTGGTAATATTACCTATGAGTATGGAATTGCAACAAGTCCTCATACATACACATCCTTTCCCAATATATATAAGCAGTTTCAAGTATCTCATGGGGATGAACCTCAAAATGGCAAAAAGACTGAAATTTCCTTTCAAATTCGTTTGCATTATCCCAAATCACCTTCCTAATTTCAGTAGGTAGGGTACCTTCCTCACCTTCTCTTACAATTGCTGCCACCATAGATTGCATCCACATTTGGGCTTGGATGCAGCTAAGAGCTAGAGAAGTATTACCTTGGGCTGCTGTGAGTGCATCTACAATCAACTGGTGATCTTTCATATCCATCCTCTCCCATTGTGGTAATACATCCGATAAAAGCCACTGGTTTGTTCCCAATGCTGACAGAGAGGACTGCAGAGGGTGTTGTAGTGCATATAAATCACTTGTTGCTGTACTTAACTTATTCATGAGCATCTCAGCATCTATACTGTTTAAAACTCCCAGCCCTGTTTCCATGATGCCGGTCACATCCCTCCGTGTTCTCTTAGTCAGGGCGAGGGTCTGCCGGCGTAACCACATTAACCAGCCTGAATAAGATATGTCTAGAAATGGTACGCAAGTTGGTTTAATTGCTGGGATGTTAGTCTGCATTGATAAATTTACTCATTTGAGAGACCACGTTGGGTTAAACACCACCTGTTGTTGGCCTGTATTCTTAATAGCATATGGTCCAATTTCATAAATCTGTGGGGATAAGATCTTTTCTATTTCCTCTGTAGAGGTAGGGCTTTTAGAAGGAATTGATGTATGTGGAGTAGCTGTTGTTTGCTGTTTGACAAGGTCCATTCTAAATTTGAAGGACTGCCCCTGGCTATCACGTGCCCAGAGGCAGACTACCGAAATAGGTTGGATCAAAGTAAAATTGTACCAACAGTCCCATTGTTCAGTGGCACAAGATTTACTTTCTTTCTTTCCCGTTTCATCATTTGTTTCTGATATCTGGGTTACCTTCTCATACATGGATCCATTAATCATCCAACATCCCACTTTTATCTCTTGTCCAGCTTCTCCCTGGAGTCGGTGAAGCCGGATAATATTGTCCCAGACCCACTCTTCTTTTGAATACGCTTCATTATTATGTAATACCACTATTGAGAGGGTTAAATTAGTATGTGCTCCCATGCTTCCAGTGTGCCTCTTGTAGGCATGGGACCATGTTGCCCCCGAGAGGCCACCGTCCATCGCTTGAGCAGTACCTATCGCGGATGCTATAAGCAAAAGCGAAAGTGTAGCAGGCGTTGCATTCTTAGCAAGAGCTTTCAGGAGCGGCTCCTTTTCTTGCTTTCTTGTCTTCTCTGCCTGTGGTTTAGGCCTTTCCAGGAGCCAGACCTGTGAACAAGAAGGCTCATGGTCCGGTTAGTTCCTTGCTGGCATCTGGTTTAACTTTCCGCGACGGTACCCATACTATATTTCCCGTCTCAAGATGTTTTACTGCTGCATAGCCTCTTCCCCATACCAGGATCATCCAGCCCACCTCCCATACTCCACTATCTGTTTTCACCTTGACCGGAGGCCCCTCACTTAAGATCTTAGGCTGCCAATGCTTCTGTACAGGGGATCAGCTGCAGTCTCCGCGTTCGAAGTGATTCAATGCATAGAGGGCCTTTGCTAAAATCTCCTCCCGTCTACCAACAGGGATTCTGTCCCTATGTCCCTCCCCCTCCTCAAGGATGTTTATCGTGTCCTTGAGGAGGTGGTTGGCACGCTCTACAATCGCTTGCCCTTGGGAGTTGCCAGGGATAACTTTGTTATGAGAAAATCCCCACAACGCTAGCCACTCTTGGGTTGAGCGTGAGGTAAAGCAAGACCTGTTATCGGTCTTAAACTGATCAGGCAAGCCCATCACAGCAATAGCAGCAGCCCAATGACATTGTGCCACAGTCGAGTTAGACTTAGCATGCTGCCTGTCTACGATGACAGTAGAGGAAGTATCCACCGTGACGGCAAGCCAAGGGTGGGGGGACAAACGGGATTCCCAAGTGAAGTCTGTTTGCCAAATCTGCAATGGTCCGAGACCACGGGGGTTAACTCCAGCCCCTATTACAGGTGCGGAATTGCAGTGGGGACATGCCTGAACAACATCGCGTGCGACGGACAAAGGAATGGAACAGGTGCATGGAACAGTGCACAAGTGCCTATGTGAAGAGTAGCATGATGGTCACGGGCTTTTCGAACTGTGAAAACAAGTGTACTGGCGGCTCTGTCCGCTATGGCATTCCCTGCTGTGAAGAAGCCTGGCACATCAGAATGGCTGCGGACATGTAAGATGGCCACAGGAGCTGAGTGGGAAGCCAAAGCTTCTTCCAGGAGGCCAGCGGCCTCAGAGCTTGGATGCCCTTCTTGGCCCATGAGGGCAAGCAGTTTGGCTGCGAACGCCGAATCAGTGATGATGTTGCATGAGATCTCTAGCCACAAACGCACTGCTACCGCCACAGCCATAACTTCAAGCATTTGCACACTAGCTGTCTGATTGGTAAAAACAGCGGTCTCCCAATTGTTGCTTGAGTTCTGCCAAACCACTGCCCCCTGGCTGGTGGTCGAAGATGCATCCATGAACAGGGTGGGCCCATCAAGCGGGGAGGTTAGGACATGAGACCAAAGGGAGACATTGAGGGGCTTAGCCAAATAAAAAATGGGTAACGAATCAGAGTACACAATCCTTCCCCCAAAGTCCTGCAGCACCGTAAGAAGGGCTTCAGGGAGCGGCTACACATCACGAAACGAGCTCTGCAAGTATATAACATCAGACTCTCTTGCCAGGGCCCACAACGATAGCAATCAGGATTTCCTGAGCAGCATTGCTAAGATCTAGAGCCAGGAAGCGTAGGCCTGCGTAGGTTGCACTGAAAACAACCACCACAGAGGTCGTGGCTTGGCATCAAGGGTATGGCCCAAAATAGCAGCTGCACCGGCCTCGCATCGAGTCACTGCTACTTCAAGAGCCTGATTGGGATCCCACCGCGCTAACGACTCTCCCATACAACACTGCAGAATTTCGTGCCATGCAGCGGCCATATCATGGGTGAGCTCTCGAGGCTTTCTTGGGTCTGCCCCCTTTAATTGATCATAGAAGGGTTTCATGAGCCAGAGGGGAATTCCCAGGGCTCCTCGGACCCATTGAATTGCTCCTACCAACTTCTGCACATCCCACAGGGTGGTAATGTGGGGTCAAATGTCAAGCCCTGTCGGTCAAACCATCTCTGGGCCAAACTTATATCTGAGGTATTCAACCCCCGGGCCACTCTGCAATTTTTGTTCAGAGATGACAAATCCGGCAGTGGTCAATGTTTCCACTACCCGAGTCTCAAGCATATGTAGCCCCAAGTAAGAGGGAGCAGCAAGCAACAGATCGTCCATATAATGTGTGATCGTATACAGAGGGAAGTCTTTTCGGACAGCTTTCAGAACATTTCCCACTACTAGTTGGCATATCGTGGGGGAGCACATCATTCCCTGGGGGAGGACACGCCATTGATACCTCTCTGCAGGCCCTTCATTATTAGTCACCACAATTGTGAAAGCAAACGCTTCTCTGTCCTCTTCCGCGAGAGGAATAGAGAAAAAGCAGTCCTTGAGGTCAATGACCACCATCGGCCAACCCCTTGGAATGGTCAACAAAACAGGTCCTCCCTGTTGGACCGAACCAAAAGGCACAAGCTGAGCGTTAACTGCACGCAGATCATGAAGCAAGCAAAAGGCACCGGAATGTTTCTTAATGACAAAGATCGGGGTATTCCATTGGCTAAGCGAGGGCTTGACGTGCCCTATCTGGAGTTCCTGAGCAACCAACTGTTTAAGCGCTATAAGCTTTTCACCTGAAAGGGGCCACTGATCCACCCAAATAGGATGAATGTCCCTTTTCCAGCGTAGTGGGATTGCATAAGCAGCAGATAACTGGCAGACAGTGGCCCTTATCATAAATTTGGGATATGTGCACCCAAGCCTCTCAAAAAATCCCTCCCCAAGAGGGTTCCCGGCACCCTAGCAACCACGGGGGCGAGCAACACAGGTTTCTCCAGTGTCCCATCCCGGTCGACCGAAATGATCTCAACCTCGTCCTTGGATTGTCCAGTAGGGAGAGACGCTCCTACGCCTGCAACCGCCTGTGATGGGACCACAGGCCACCCAGTAGGCCATTCACTATCTGATATCCCTGTCATGTCTGCCCCTGTGTCGACCAATGCGGTGACTGAAACAGAGCACGGCCCCGTGTACTCGGGGGGCAGGACGCCGGCATAGGTAATGAAGATCTTAACAAGAGGGCGGTCCCGGCAGTCTAACGTCAGTGCCACGGTGGGCGTGTGATGAACTTGAGGGGCTAGGTTGGCCCAACCAGTGGGATAGGGTAGAGGCCCTGGGCCTGAGGCACCCTCCCACTCCCGTTTCCCTGCTGCTGCCCCTCTCCCTTGCTCATGCCATTACTTGGGTATTGACGGGAGGTATGTCCACACCCACCATAGTTCCAACATATGGGCCATATCGGGCCCTTCGCTGGTCCCCGCGGCCCCTGCGTTCCACGCATATTCCAGCAATTTGCCCTAATGTGGTCCATTTGGCCACACCCATAACACAGTCCCTGGGGCTGTTGTGCCCCAATCGCCGCAACGATAGCTGCCGCTAGCCCTTCATTAGTCAGAGATGCCGCCTTCTGTTTATCCAAGATATACTTAATCATCTCCCCTGGTGTACTTAATTGGGGCGCTACCCGTAAAAGGTCTCTAATCTCTGGCTGACACTGCTGTCGCAGGCAATCCATGATAACTGGACCCTGGGCAGACTTTGGAAGTTCTGAACCTTGAATGGCCTTTAAAAGTCTATTCGCAAATTCAGAGAATGGTTCTGTCGGCCCTTGGGTCACTTTGGTCCAGGGGTCCACTAACTCCACGCCTTTAGCTATCCTCCTGAATGCCTGGAGCATTGCGTCTGTAGCTGCTATAAGCTCCCCCGGTCTGAGCCTTCCCGCCTGACCATGAGGGGTCTCCATCCCCCTAGCCATTCCTGCTAAACGCATCAATGAGGACCCATACAATGGATGGTGGGGGCTGGATTCCGCTGCCCCTAAAGCTGCCCGCAACCCTGCCATCCACTCCGAGGACCACAATGTGTACTGCACCGGCATTAATACCATGCACATCAGATTTGTTATGTTGTGAGGGAGGAGGGGGCCTAGCTATGTCATAGCTTCTAAAGCGTTCAGGGTGAGGGCCGAGTTTAATCCCCGCTTCTCCACGCAGTCTAACAGACGGGTGATACCTTTCGGATCAAGAGGCACCCACCCGGGGTTTCCTCCACTATTCACAACTACCAGGAAAGTTTTCAGTACTCTTCCTTCCTCTATCAGACTAGATCTAACCTTCCCCCAATCTGTTAGTGCGTCCCTCTTAACTCCCCAATGCAAACCTCTCCCTCCCCCTCACTATCTTCTTCAGGCACATCAGGAAGTTGCAGGTTCCACCTTCCTCCCCCTCCCCCGGCTTTTCCCTGAGACATTATCTGTTGTGGAGGCCCCTGATTGGTCGAACGCACCCTCAAATCCGTAAAAGGATATGTAGGTCGAGTCGATGGGTCTGGATACAGTGGCGGGGGGAGGGTCAGGAAACAGTCGCCATCTTGTCCTCCTCCACGTGGCGCGGTCAGAGCGCTCGGCATTGGTTGAATGGTGTTGTCTGAGCACCTACAGGTTACAGTGTTTCCCGTCCCCTCTCCACTCCCCATTTGTCCATTATCCCGAGGAGCGTTAACACCCTGTTGGCTCTCCCCCGGACCCTCTTCAGTACCCCTGTTAGTTGTAGACGCACACCCTGCTCCTTCCCCAGCCGGGACGAGCCCGAGAAGCTGCCGAGCAGCCCCCGTTACCTCCCCCCCACCTTCGCCACTCTAAGTATCCCTAAAATCAAACCCCATGTCTTAAGTTCCGTGCCCGATTGTGCAATCATAGTGTGGTGCACAAGCACAGATTTCATCCCACCTCTGGGGATTCAAAATATCGCCGGGGTCACCCAACACCTCCTTTCGCTCTAACCGGGACACTACAGCAGTCAATTCCTTCTTAGAAGGCGTATCCTTGCCGCCATAGTCCATACACAACTGCAACAATACCTTTATAACTGACTCCATCCTCGTGGCCACAAGCAGATCCCTCACCAGATCTCAGGCAACACCTGCCTCTGGGGACATTGGGGAGCGACGGACCGATTCGTTCCTCACACGGGGCACCACTTGTGGCTCCCATGTCTGAGGTGCGTTACGCCGGGGGCTAGCGATCTACTCTCTCTAGGGCCATTGCGACACAGACACCAATATGAGGATGCAGCAAATGGCATTTATTACAGAGCGACAGCTCCTTAAGTACACGTCTTGCTTCGTCTACGCTCCTTAAACATGCGTCATATTCCGGTCACAGAGCGGGAGAGGTCCTACCACATCACATCCCGAGTCCTCGTTAACACCTACTACATCTCAGCAAGAAGACTCTCTCTCTGGAACTGGAGATTCTCTCTAGCAGCTCTGAGAAAATTTTTCAGTTTTTCTCTCTCAATTTCAGAAACTCTATCCCTTTCTGGGACTGTATTGAATAAGGCCTGAAAAGCGTAAGCCAGGCCCCAAATCATTTGTGCCTCCTCAGATCTGCCTGAGCCGCAACATTCCTGTCTTAAATAATTGTTTAAGCTCTCAGGGTCTTTCAGGTGTCATAGTTCGCCTGACGCACAGTCACTTCCAGCTTTTGCTTCGTCTCTCCTCGCTGCTGCCCAACTGTGCGTGCTGCTTCAGCATTACTGTAAGGCCTACAGCTTTTTTTTCATATACTCTCTCACATTATATTTAGTAAACTAGTTTGTTCCTCCTCAGATCGTTGCCGCTGTTCTTTTCTTTAGTTATTTTGGGGTCCCCTGTTTCCCTTTTCCAGAGGCGTGTACTTTGCGAAGTCCCTCCGCCCCACTAGTCACGAAACCAGGCCGTACCAGCCCGTAAACCGTTGACACCTACTTTGAAATTGAAGGCGCATAGCTTGGAAGCACACCCACACCCGCTGCCTGGCAGTGAGAGAGAGAGTGCGCGCCACTTCCATGACGTATTTTCCTCTCTGACCGTGAGGTCCTCTGGGACTTGTAGTTCTTCTCTGTGTTCCACATGATGTCATGATGTGCGTAGTGGAATTCCAGGGTCACAGCCTGAACCAATGGGTTAGCTGGGAGGGTACGTGAGTGCCTGGAGCGGTGGGGGGGTCTGGAGCCACCCAACTTCTGTGCAATCTGAGTCTGCATGGGTTCCCCCCCCTTCCACCGGCCTTTTCCTCCTGCGGCGCAACTGTACGAATGTGGGAGGGTTACATTCCTCAGCTCATCCTTTTCTCCAAACTGTTACTGAGAGGGGTGAGTTAATTCCTTTTGATATCTTTTCCTGCAGCGCCTATTTCTCAAATAAAGGCTCTATCATTGCCCTCATTTGCCCTGCAATGTGGAATACCAATAGCAAAAATTACAAAACCATGACACAGATGAAGGAGGGTATTTTGCAGATGCATCATGTGAAACGGGTTGGTACTCCGAGCGACTTCTTTTTATTACTGGAATGAATTTGGGGAACTCTGGGGATCTCACTAATGAAGGAGCACTGAGTAAATCTCAGAGTATTACAGAGTACTTTCAAGTTTCAGAATTGAACTGTATCTATTTCAGTGTTATATAATTTTCTTAAGTGGATAAGCAAAAATGTTCCTGAGTTTCCAAAATCTGGGTTTTCTTTTTACAGAGCAGTTTGGGACAAAATTGGCATAAGACTCTGGGACACTGCTATTTGCTTAGATACTGTAGCACAAAGCCTTTTAGGGCCACGGAGAACTGTTTTTGAGACTTTAAAGAAACATACGGGTTCGTCAGGCTCGGTAGAGTTGCCTCTGTTGTTAGGCACAACCTTAAATAATCGGCGGGATGGGCCAGACAACCCGCTGGGTCCTGGGCCTGTGGACCCAGAGAAAGAACCCGATCCTTCTCCTGCAGATGAAACAGCTGCTAAACTTTTACCTGTTTGGCGACAAATATCAGAAGCGCTCAAAGAAATTTGGCAAGGAAGGTCAAATTCTTGACCGTTCCCCATTGCACTCTCCACCACCCCCGCCACTGCCCCTCGGTGAGGGAAGCAGCTTCTGCCCTGATCCGATCTGCTACTCCAACCCCTTCCCTGGCCAGGGAGAAGAAAAATTGCAACCCCCGGAGAGCGCTTCCGCTGCTACTGCAAGGTACCCGCAGCCCCGCGATCGCGGTACTCTCCAGAGTACTCTCCTGCCTTACGGCCGCCCTCCACTCATCACTAGCCTCGCCGCTGCAGCTTGCTGTGACACTGCCCCCTCCTCACACCTCCATTGTCGTCCGCCATGCCACAGCCACTGTGCATCCCACCCCTGCCGCCTGCCACTTCGCTTCTGCTGCCCACGTGTAATTTGGTTAAAGACAAGGATGGTTTTCCCCCCAAAATGTGGCAAGCCATCCGAAAGGAGGCAGAATCAAGTGGAGATCTTAAAATGGTCCATTAGTTGCACTCAGCATATGCATGCCCTGTGATATACAAGCCAAATAGACACCCCAGGTGGGAGGGAATAAGTTTTCATATAGTAAAGGAACTCAAGAAAATGGTTTTTGATGTCGGACTAGGATCCCTGTATACGACTAATGAGCTGGGCTCAGTAATGAAGAGCTACACTCTGCCCTCACGACTGTAAAACCCTGGCACAACTGATTTCAACAATTACTCAGTATATGATGTGGATGGCATATTGGAGAGAATCAGCCCAGCAAAAGGCAGTTGAGAATTTGGAGAGAAAGCAAGGAGAACTGACGCGGCCGTCAGTTAACCCGACTTATCCCAGGGCCTCAACCGTCCAGGGGGGAGAGAGAGGCATAGTCATGGATGTCATGAAGTCTTCTCTCCATTTAATGCTGCATCACACGGCTTATATACCAGCATGGCTTCCACGCATGCGCGTCCCGTATACCCGCAATTCAACCCCACACACGACCCTTCCCACTCCCAGAGTCGTCCCTTGCATAAATCATGTCATCACGGGGCATCAGGCAAAGCGCTTCTTCGTATCCTTGATCCATGGTTCCACTTCAGCTGCTTTGGCTGTTGTTATCTTAGCAGTTCCTTACTCAGGCCCATCCTCTGGTTGACTTTATTCCACAACAAGAGCCTTTGCAGGTGATTGGGGCAGATGCCCTGCTAGGGGAATGTGCTTTTGCTACTACAACAGCCCAAGTGCATTTGCCTGCTGCAGCTTTGGAATAGTTTAAGGAATTACCCTTTAGTGCTTTTTTTGAAAGTCCAAGATGCTGGAAAACTGCAGAAAGTATTTACCAGCATTAAATGGGGCCCTACTGAGCCCTACATGCAGTTTATTGATAAGCTGAAGGATAGTCTTGACAAGCAAATCGAGAATGAGGAAGCGCGAGAGATACTGTTACAAAAGCTCGTAATAGAAAATGCTAACGATGATTGACAAAAGTGCTTCACCCTTTATCTAACCTTACACTTTTGCAAATGATAGACACGTGCAGTAAAATAGGGACTATGCAGCACCAGTGTAGCATGATGGCTTTAGCATTCGCACCCATGAAATTGAATTCATGAAACTGCTTCATATGTGGACAACCAGGTCATTTAAGCTGAGACTGTCCTAATAAAAAGGCCCCTGGGTCCCCGGGACTGGGAGCATGATCGAGGTGTTGTAAAGGATGGGCAATCCATGCAGGGAAACGGGGGTCGGAGCATGTGGCAGGGGTGCGCAACAACACGAGTAGCCCTAGTGCAGACATCAACACCATAACCAATTTTGACATCCCCCGGTTAGATGCCAGGACGTGTGGCAGCACAGGAGTGGACCTGGCTACCTCCGAACCAGTAATCCTTGATTCCATGGCAGTGTGATCAGTGGTTACTGGAGTAAATGATCTGTTGGGAAAGGGATTGAGCGCTTTGCTTTTAAGGTGTTCATCAGACACAATACAAGGTTGTTTTGTGTTACCTGGACTTATAGACGCTGATTATACTAGAGAGGTTAAAAGTGTGGTCTGGACACCCATGCCCCCATGTGAAGTACTGCTGGGAGCTCATATTGCTCAATTAATTTATTTTCAGGCACAGTTGGTGCCGGCTGTGCCCATGGAAAGGGAGGCCATAGGGTTTGGATAGACAGGGACCCCCCCCCAAAGAAGTTTGACATTTCAGGAATTTTAGACACAGGTGATGCTGTGACTGTGAATGCTCATGGCGCCTGGCCCACTATTGACTTGAAAGACTGCTTTTTCACCATCCCCCTGGATCCCAATGATGCTCCTAAGTTTGCATTTTCTGTCCCTTCTGTAAATGCATCAGTACCAATCCAGCGGTCTCATTGGATGGTATTATGGATGTCATTATTTCAGGGCATGAAAAAAGACCTACAATTGGTCAATGGTTTGTTGCCAGAGCCTTAACCCCTGTGAGGGAAAAACTGCATGATGCTGTTATCTACCATTGCATGGACAACATCCTTGTGGCAACCCAGTCAGCTGAAGCCATGCATCATGCCATGGCTGTAGCTGTTAATGTTGTACAAAGCTGTGGCTTAGAAGAAGCTCCATAAAAGTTCAAGACAGTTCACCATGGCAGTATTTGGGATGGCAAATTACAAATCGAACTAAGGCTCCACAATGCCTTAAACTAAATTCAGACATTCGAACACTACATGATATGCAAAGGCTGCTGAGAACTCTAAATTGGATAAAATCTCTGCTGGGCATATCTAATGAAACTTTGCACCCATTGTTTCAAATATTTAAAGGCAATCCAGCTTCAAATTCCAAATGATCACTGACACCTGCAGTGCAGCAAGTTTTGAAGGAGGTTGCCACAACTATGTCTCAGAGACAAGCTCAGCAATATGACCATGCCCTTCCGTTTCACTTAATAGTACTGAATCAGGATTTCCAGCCTTATGCTCTCCTTTTCCAGTGGGATAATGGTTTGCATGATCCTCTTTTGATATTGGAATGGGCCTTTTTGCCTTATCAGATTTTGCCAGATCACTACAACAGTTGAAATGGTAGCTGTTCTTATCATGCAAGGAAGACAAAGGTTATTGTTGCTTAGCGGGTCTGAACCATCGGTGGTTACATTGCATGTGTCTACAAGCATGTTACAATGGTTGTCCCAATGTTCATTGCCCTTTCAGGTAGCAATGGAGGGATTCACTGGGGTGACAACAATGCATCCACTGGGACATAAATTCCTATAAATGCATTTTAATATACAGGAAGTGTCCAAATGTTCCTTGGTGCCCTTAGATACCTTGACAGTATTCACAGATGGGTCAGGGAGAACGGGCTGGTTGGTAATCATACAGCAGGACACTCCTGGCCGATGGCAATTGGATATTCAAACAATAAAGGGATCTCTGCAATTGTAGAACTAGCTTCAGTCGTAAGAGTGTTTCAAAAGTGGTCCAGTCTTATTAACATCATCACTGATTCAGCCGATGTTACAGGAATAGAATCATAGAATCATAGAATCACAGAATCACAGAATCATAGAATCATATAATCACAAGGTTGGAAAGGACCTACAAGATCATCTAGTCCAACCATCCTCCCATTAGAGTAGCTACAGCAAACCACCAAACCATATCTCAGAGCTCCTCATCCAGACGCCTCTTGAACACTGCCAGGGACGGTGACTCCACCACTTCCCTGGGCAGGCCATTCCAGTGCCTGACCACTCTCTGAGAAAAAAAGTTCCTTCTTATGTCCAATCTAAACCTCTTTTGGTACAACTTGCAACGATTTCCTCGGGTTCTGTTTGTTGCTTGGGAGAAGAGGCCAAGCCCCTCCTCATCACAACCTCCCATCAGGAAGTTGTAGAGTGCAATGAGGTCTCCCCTGAGCCTTCTCTTCTCCAGGATAAACAATCCCAGCTCCCTGAGCCGCTCCTCATAAGACTTGTGCTCCAGACCACTCACCAGTTTCGTTGCCCTTCTCTGGACATGTTCCAGGGCCTCAATGTCTTTCTTGTAGTGAGGGGCCCAAAACTGAACACAATACTCAAGGTGCGGCCTCACCATAGCTGAGTACAGGGGGATGATTACCTCTCTGCACCTTCTGGCCACACTATTTCTTATATAGGCCAGGATGCTGTTGGCCTTCTTGGCCACCTGGGCACACTGTTGGCTCATGTTCAGCCGAGCATCGACCATCACCCCCAGGTCCCTTTCCTCTTCACAGTCATCCAGCCACTCAGCCCCAAGCCTATAGTGCTGCATGGGGTTATTGTGGCCAAAGTGCAGGACCCAGCACTTGGCCTTGTTGAACCTCATCCCATTCACCTCAGCCCAGTGATCCAGCCTATCCAGATCCCTCTGAAGGGCCTCCCTACCCTCAGGCAGATCGACACTACCTCCCAACTTGGTGTCATCTGCAAACTTACTGAGGGTACACTCAATCCCCTCATCTAGGTCATCAATGAAGATATTAAACAAGATGGGCCCCAGTACTGACCCCTGGGGGACACCACTTGTAACAGGTCGCCAGCTGGACTTAACTCCATTAACCACTACCCGCTGGGCACGACCCTCTAGACAGTTCCTTATCCAAAGGAGGGTATACTTGTCCAGACCACGGGCAGCCAGTTTCCCGAGGAGAATACTGTGAGAGACCGTGTCAAAGGCGTTGCTGAAGTCTAGGTAGACTACATCAACAGCCTTTCCCTCATCTACCAGTCTGATCACCCAGTCGTAGAAGGAAATGAGGTTGGTCAAGCACAACCTGCCTTTCATGAACCCGTGCTGGCTGGGCCTGATCCCCTGGATGCCACGCACATGCCATGTGATCTCACCCAAGATGATTTGTTCCATAACTTTCCCTGGTACTGAGATCAGGCTGACGGGCCTGTAGTTCCCCGGATCCTCCTTACGGCCCTTCTTGTAGATAGGAGTCACATTAGCAAGCCTCCAATCCTCTGGGACCTCTCCAGTTAACCAGGAGCGCTGGTAGATGGTGGAGAGCTGCTCAGCAATCACCCCCACCAGCTCCCTCAGCACCCGAGGGTGGAGCCCGTCCAGTCCCATGGACTTGTGGCAGTCTAGGTGGAGGAGGAGCTCTTTAACTGTCTCCACCTGAATCACTGGGGGTGTATTTTGCATTCTGTCCCAGACTTTCAGATAAGGGCATAAAGTGTCCTGAGGATAACTGATCTGCCAATTAAAGGCAGATGTAAAGAAGGCGTTGAGGACCTCAGCCTTCTCCTTATCCCCAGTGGCCACATTCCCCGTTGCATCAAGTAAGGGGTGGACATTTTCCTTGGTTCTCCCCTTACCATTGATATATTTGTAAAAGGATTTTTTATTCTCTTTAACTGTAGTCTAAATTTGAGTTGGGCTTTTGCCTTCCTAACTTCCTCCCTGCATACCTTAGCAACTTCCTTGTAATCCCCCCAAGTAGCCTGTCCCTGCTTCCAGAGGACGTAGACTCTCTTTTTCCTCCGGAGCCTCAACAATAGTTCCTGGTTCATCCACACCGGTCTTCTTCCCCTACAGCTCTCCTTACGGCATTCAGGGACAGCCTGTTCTTGTGCCTTTAAGATTTCCATCTTGAGGAGCATCCAGGCTTCCTGGACCCCTTTACCCTTAAGGAGTGACTCCCAAGATACCCCTGAAAGAAGTGTCCTGAACAGGTCAAAGTCCGCCCTCTGGAAGTTCAAGATAGCAGTTTTGCTAGTCACCCTTTTGACATCTCCAAAAACAGAATTCTAGAATTTTGTGGTCGCTCAGGCCAAGACAGTCCCCAACCTTCACATCTCCCACCAGTCCTTCACTGTTAGTGAAGAGCAGGTCTAGCAGGGCACCACCCCTGGTAGGCTCTCGTACCAGCTGCGTAAGGAAGCTATCTTCCACACACTCTAGAAAACTCTTGGACTGCTTCCTCTGCGCTGTATTATATTCCCAACATATATCAGGGAAGTTGAAGTCTCCCAAGAGAACGAGTGCTGGCAAACGTGCAACTTCCGCAAGCTGCTCATAGAATGCCTCATCCATCTCTTCATCCTGATTAGGCGGTCTATAACAGACCCCCACCAGGATGTCACCCCTGCAGGCCTTCCCCCTGATCCTTACCAACAGACACTCAACTTTATTATTCCCAACCCCAAGCTCTTCAACTTCAAAACAGTCTTTAATATAAAGGGCTACACCACCACCCTTCCTTCCCCATCTATCCCTTCTGAAGAGCTTGTAACCATCCATCACAGCACTCCAGTCATGGGAGCAGTCCCACCATGTATCAGTAATAGCAACTAGGTCATAGTTCGCCTGACGCACAGTCACTTCCAGCTCCTCCTGCTTGTTGCCTATGCTGCGTGCATTGGTGTACATGCACTTCAGCCGAGTCATCTGCCTCACCCCCAGCTCAAGCACTGTTCCCCTAGGCTCATCTCTTGTAAGCCCTGTTTCATCCCCTTCCCTCGTCGTAGCTAGTTTGACCAGAATAGAAGGATTGTATCTACAAGACGTTTCCAATGAACAACTGTTGGCACTTTTGTATACTCTTCTGTACCTAGTTACCTCCCGACGGAATCAATATTTTGTTGTAGTAGGCGACAGCGAGGATTTGGGATGTGACGTGGTAGGACTCTCCCCTTGCTCTGCGTCGAAGGGTTAATGTATGCATAAGGGGTGTACACGAAGGGCAAAGAATATATAAGTGTATGCCATGCTTTAAGAAACTGCCATTTCTCCGACCATCATATTGATGACACCGCGGTGAGTGGCCAAGCCAGGTCTTCCAGGGAAAACGAACGGGGCCGTACGGTCTTTATTACGACAATATTTCATAACATACATTCAATCACATACCACCTTGCCAGGACCCTTAGCAGAGGGAAACAGATATGATGATCAATTAGCTGGTACAACTGTATATTCATGGGAAACCTACTGTACTAATAAAGAACCTGGAATCAGGTCAATGGGAAGGCTTGTTCCCACTGGTAACTTGGGGGAGAGGTTATGCTTGTGTTTCCATAAGTGCAGGACCGCAATGGATTCCAGCAAGGGCAGTGTGACCTCATTTGTTGGCATCACCTTCATCTGCTGCACCACCATTGTGAATGCTGTATGGGTACCTTCACCTCCTAAAACTAATATGTGAACGACATTTGCCAATGCCACTGGACAGAACACCCCTTGCTTATCAATGTCATCCTCTGACTCTCCATTTACTACATGTCTGAACAGAGCTGCTATTGACTTCCTGCTTCTTGCACACAGATGTGGCTGTGAGGACATTGAAGGACTGTGCTGTATGAACTTATTGGATCACTCCACCTCCATCCATCAGAGCATTCAGCAGCTGCAGGAAGGCATGCGGAAATTACATGTGGGAACTTCATGGGGGTGGTTTGATGGGTGGTTTCAAGGTCTGGGCCCTTGGATTCAGAAACTAATTAAGTTGGGGCTAATGTGTCTCTTGATTTTTGTGTGCCTTTTAATCAGCATTCCCTGCATTATATACTGTGTAAGGGCTATGATTAACAAAGTGATACATCAAGTTCAAATTATTAAAAACGGGGGAGATGCGTGGTCAGTCAGGGATATGTTGGTGAGTGAGGATGACAAGATTCTCACCTTGGTCAGCAAGAAACCATGGGAGAGGTGAACAACCTTGGAATAGCAATTTGAGTGTAATTTTACCACCCTATTATTATTAACATTTGGTTATGATGCTGTTAGCCTATCAGTTAGCCTTTTCTTAATTTCCAGAGATAAAACCTGGAAAGGAATCCCAGGCAAGTGGATGACCCTGTGTTATAGAATGATTAACTCTTTCATCCCAGTAATCAGGATTTTAAAAATATTACCACGCATTACTTGAGACAAAGGCGCATACTGTTTTACTTTGATTCAGCTTATGATCCTGATATAGGATTCTGGAATATTGCCCAGCAGATTTTTTAGTTCGCTGGTCCCTTCAATTGGCACCTATATCAGGGACCCAAATGCTTCTCACTGAAGAATGATCTTGGGATGGAACAAAGTACTCTGGTAGTTTTAAAGAGAACTGATATTTGTGGCTATAGAGAGCTAACCTTGGTAGTTTATTTTGTTCTGCGAGCAGGTGTCCCATTTAGGCTCTGTATCACGCACTGGCCATGCGGATGTGGTGTACAAATGGAACAAACCCTGCAGACCCTGAGAAGAATAAAAGCAGGAGAGAATCTGTGATGGGTGAGATAGGAAAAGTGCACTTTGAAGCAGGGGACACCCTGCTGGCACTACCTATCGCAGCCACCACCAGCATGTTCCTTTTCTCTCCTTTTTGGTTTGCAGTCTCTCAAGGGTCAGTAAGTAATAATGCACTTGCTTAAGGAGTTTCTGCTTCCCACTTATGGGATTATCTAAAATGGATGCGTGTGTGTGTGTCTGTCTGTGTGTGTGTCTGTGTGTATGTTGACTAAAACTTGTGACCCTCTGTGCAGCTCTGGGTGCATAGTTTGCTTGCCTCTGTTCCTGAGACATACTGTCTCTCATATCAAAACATATCCTGAAACAGCACCACTCAAGCTTTAGCCACACTCATCAAGTTAGGATGTTAGCCAGCTAAGGAAAGTAATGCCCCTAGTGATGCTCTAGCATGCTTGCCCACTAATCTTGATTCTCTCAAATACGCAACTCTGCAAAGTCATGCAGCCATTAATTTTCTACCATTAGCCCAAGTGCATAGTTGCGAAGATTTTAAAGGCATGTGTAGTATGAACCTGAGTGATAATTCAAAATCAGTATATCAGTGTATGCAAAAGTTGTCTCTTTTCTTATATATAGTGTGCTGTCAATCAGGGCCTTGATTACGATGGTTGTGTTATTAATAAGTACTATTATTTTATAGTGTGGTAATAGTTTGCTAATAAAAAAAAAAAAAGAGAATTGTGGGAATACAAGAAAGACTATTCAGAGCAGATGCTGTGGAGCAAGATAAAAAGCATGAGAAGCAAGGCTGAGAACCAAGAATATCTGTAGAAGAAGAGAATAGCTTGCAATTCTTTTACCCATGCTTGAAGTGCAGGGGTAGGTTTTTTATGCCACTTCTTCATATCTTCTCCATGGTCACGTAGATAATGCCACAAGGCAAAATGCGGCATAGTTTTATTGTTGACACTTGCATGAGCAGGAGGACGTCTTCTTTTGATAGCTGAGCCGTTGCATGAAGCAACGGCTGAAACACAAGCTTGTAGAGGGGTTAAATGTAACTCAAAGTCTTGAAGTTAATTAATCGGTTCTTTTATAAGGGGTCTTCTTTCCCCTCTGCCATACATTGCTGCAAATGTACTGGCATACGTTTCTGGTGCAGCCTTTGTGAAAATACACCACATATTTGGTGTATACCTGACTATCTCAGGATCATGCTCTTGGTCTGGCTCATCAGGAATGAAAGTGGGGCTGTGTAACATTTCCACTACTGCGTATTCTCTCAAATAACGGATGCCTTTTTCCATATCAGTCCATTTCTTTTTCTCAGGCATCAGATCATCTTTGAAGGGGTATCTTTCTTTCACATCTAACAACATCCGCTTCCAGAGGGTGAAGGACCCATTCTGACATGTAGCAATACCTCTGTCGATGGCTGAGTCCCTAGCAATGCCACCCAGTTGGCGAGCTTCTCTGCTATCTAGCCACACACTGTTCCAACAACCCCATTGTTCCAACATCGAAGTAACCAGGTGACAATAGGCTCCTTTGGGTAGCGTGAGAAGTCTTTTCTCAGACGTCTAATTTCACTCATTTTCAGAGATTGATCAACAATAGTAACAATGTCTTGCTCACCTCCTACTCTTTCAGGACTTCTTGTTACCTTCCTGGGAGTTGGTGACCTCAATCTTATTGAGGGCTCCTCCCCTGGACTCAGGGGCGCTTCCCCTGGATCTTGGAGCCGCTCCTCTGGACCTCTTTCCTCCTCTTCTCTTACAGTGACTGCTTCCTCTACTTTTCCCTCCTCCTCTTCCTTCTGTTCTAATTGACTTGAGATTTGTTTTGTTTTCCGTCCTCTTACAGGGGCAACTGACATCGATTCTGGTGCCTCCTGTGGTTGATTAGGATGGTCAGTTCTGATGCTCTTCCTCTCCAGTTTGGCTCGAAGTCCGTTTCGTTCAACTATGAGGATATTTAGCTCAGATATAAGCATGGCTTGACAAGACTGAGTTCTGTTTAGTTCATTTTGGAGGGTGTCTCGCTCAGTTCAGAGTACGTCCCGTTTGGACTTGAAGATGTCCCTCTCGGACCAGAGGGTGTCTTGCTCGGACTGGCAGGCATCTCGCTCGGATTGGAGGGAGTCCCGCTCGGATTGGAGGGCATCTCTCTCGACTAGGAGACCCTCTCGCTCAGCCCGAAGGTTCTCCGCCTCGTTTTGGAGACTGTTTCTCGACAAGGAGACTCTCAACCCGGAGATTCTCCGCCTCGGTTTGGAGACTCTCTCTTCGTATTTGGAGACTCTGTTTCTCGACTAGGAGACTCTCCTTCTGGACCAGGAGATTGCCCCCTCTCAGCTCGAACTCTCTCCTGGAAACTCTCCTTTTCGGCTTGGAGACTGTATCGCTCATTTTGTATTGTCTTCTGGAGACTCTCCCTTTCAGCTTGGAGACTCACTTGAAAACTCTCTTTTTCAGCCTGGAGATTCTGCTTCTCAGCAAGAAGACTCTCTGGAACTGGAGATTCTCCCTATCAGCTCTGAGACACTCTCTTTCAGCTTGGAGAAACTCTCAATTTCAGAAACTCTATCCCTTTCTGGGACTGTATTGAATAAGGCCTGATAAGCGTAAGCCACGCCCCAAATCATTTGTGCCTCCTCAGATCTGCCTGAGCCGCAACATTCCTGTCTTAAATAATTGTTTAAGCTCCCAGGGTCTTTCAGGTGTTCAGGAGTAAAGTTCCATGACACCGAGGATGTCCATCTCTCTAAAGTCTCTCCCAAGTCTCTCCACACTCCCTGCCACTCAGTATTCTCTGGTTTGGGGGAAGACTTCTTCAAAATATGATAAATACAAATACTGAGTGAAATGATGAGTAGTGCATTCAGGGAAATTAACAACGTGATCAGATGAGCATTCAAAAAATGCATAAAGGATTCAAAGGAGAGACTGGGAGCCTGCTTAAAAATCACAAGTTCTGTAAAATTAGCAGCTCCCTCTGCAAACAGGTGTAAAAAAGAAAATGGAATCATTTTTTTTCTCTCTCTCTTTACAGAAGTAAGATAGCAGTGCTCAAAGTTTACAAATATCACAGAATATTGGCAGTCCGCCTGGACTTTCAAGGTCAAGTTTTCAGTGAGCACCTGTGAAAGAGATAAACTTTCCCAACGAAGCTAACAAAGCTCTCTGAGAGCAGAGAGAGAGATTCGTTCTAAAAAGCTAAAAAGCAGCTTTTTGCTCTCATTATTGCCCACATTCTCCACCAAGAATGTCAACGGTTTACGGGCTGGTTCGGCCCGGTTCCGTGACTAGTGGGGCAGACGGATTTCTCAAAATCCGCACCTCTGGAAAAGGGAAACGGGGGACCCCAAAACTAATTAAAAACAGCGGCAACGATCTGAGGAGAAACAAACTAATTTACTAAACATGGTATTGGAATGCAAGATAACACGTTATAATACAATATAATTAGAATTGAAGCTAATAAATCAAATATAATGAGAGTGAGACTGTCTGAAAAGCTGAAAGCCTTACACTGATACTGAAGTGATGTGTTCAGTCGGGACGGGCAGCAGCGAGAAGAGGCGACGGAGAAGAGCGCATAGACGAAAAGCCCGATCAGGTGACCTTGCCAGGAGTTATATCTCCTCTCTGAATACAAAGCCCCCTGTGGAATGTAGTTCTTCTCTTCCGGACAGGTACCCGGAACTGGAGCATTAACACTTTAACTCCCAGTGCACTACATGATGTAATGATGTGGAATACTAGTAATCAAAAATCATAAAACCATGACAATATGTAACACATGTTAATCATTGTTTGTTCAGATATGTGCATGTGAGAACCCTTCTTTGTTTTCTGGCTCAAAGCTTGCTTCCTGTGGTATTTCTTGTAATGAGACTCTAACTGATTTATGGAGGAGGCAAGTGATGGGTGCTACTGTGTGACAATCAACATCACTTTGTGGACATTTGAAAGCACCTTCCTTCAGAGCTGTTTGCCTCCGGAAGAGAGTGCTCAGGAGTGTTTACTGGCGGAAGATCTGGCCTGTGACTAAATAAATATGGGAAAACTGGGGAATGATACCATCGTGTCCTGTGAAAAACAGGATGCAGATGGGCATCCCTGCTCCCTCTTATCTGCTGGCAAGTCCCAGAAGATGGGAACAAAGGAATTTCTGCTGAGATCCCAGAGCCAGAAGCTATCACTCCAAAGAGAGCTGACTCGACCACTTTGGACTTATAAATAAGATTGTACTACCATTGGAAATTGTTGCCGTGGTCACCGTCATTGTCAACGGAACAACAATGCCTGATGACCCACCACTACTGAAGATCAGTGACTGAACTAGAAACCACGCTGGATCCATGGTGGTGACTATCTCCCTCTTGCTTCCTACAAAGACTCCTTGCTTCTATTTCCTATCTTTACTATCGCCTGCCTTCCCTTCCCCATCGCCCTACATCATAATAGTGTCCGTCCTCCCCTTCCCCATCTCCCTGATTAAGATTTGTAATAAACTGGTCGGACCAACGTTTGAACCGTTGTTTCTTAATCTCACGCCGGGTATACATATACCAAAGAACCTCCTCTCCCTCCTATAAATTGGAGCGAGACAGTGCATATGTAACATATGTTAATTATTATTTGTTCCAATATAGATATATGTTATGCATGATGTGGTGATGTGGAATAAGCGGTGGAATGTTGTGGTTTTGTGACTTTTTTTTGTCGATATTCCACATCAGAACATCATGCAGAACAGTGGGAGTTAAAGAGTTAATGTTCTGGCTCCGCGTTACCGCCTTTTTGGGCATTTTGGGTTCCCAGAGGGTAAGGGAGGGGCGGCATCCCCGGAGGACTTGGCGTGAAGAGGAAGCGGGGTGGAGCTCCGGACTGGATCCCAGCCGTTCTCTGCCTCTGGCCGTCTCGTCTTGCCGTGGAGAAAAGCACGTGCTTCCCTCGCACTACCGTCCGTGGTTTGACTTGTACTTTGGGTACCTGTCAACGGTATACTGACTGCACTCCCCCAACATCAAATTCCCTTGTGGTACACATTGAACATCCCCATCTTTCTGCATCACCCACCAAGTGCACCCAGGTCCCTGGGCAAAAACAGTTCCACGGAGAGGTTTGCCCTTTCCAGAGGCTGGAAGGACCCAAAGTGCTTTTCCCAACATGTTCTTTACATGTACTACAGGGACCTTATCTCCCTCTACAGTCTGTAGGGGGCTGGATTGGGTAGGACCATGACAATTGACAGATCCTCAAGTATTGACCAACCAGGTGGCTTCTGCCAAATGCTTCTCCCAGTGCTTAAATGTTCCGCCACCCATTGCTTTTAACATGGTTTTCGACAACCCGTTGTATTGTTCAATTTTACCAGAAGCTGGTGCATGATAGGGGATATGATAAATCCATTCAATGCCATGATTTTTGCCCAAGTATTTACAAGAGAATTTTTGAAATGAGTCCTGTTATCTGACTCAATACTTTCTGGGGTGCCATGTCGCCACAGGACTTGTTTCTCAAGACCTAATATGGTGTTTTGGACAGGTACTCGGAACTGGAGCATTAACACTTTAACTCCCAGTGCCCTACATGATGTTATGATGTGGAATACCAGTAACCAAAAATCATAAAACCATAACAGTACCCTTTGTCTCTCCTTTTTTTTTTCTTTTTTTTTTTTTTCCGGAGCCTGTGCCCCCCTGTCACGGTCTTATGGTCTTAGTGTCTTAGGGATAACCCAATGACAGCCCCACACAATGATGTTGTCAATATATTGCAGGTGTTCAGGAGCTTCCCTGAACTGATGAATGGGAATTAGGGAGTCCTGGTTGGTGTGATATTGCTAATGGTGCACTGTTGTAGTATCGATTGATGCCTGCTATTCTTCTACTCTTAGTAACCCCACAACTGGAGGGTCCTCTGAGAGATTGGGCATGGTGGAAAGCTGCTGAATGTCCTCCATATCCACGGCAACTATAATGAAAGCCCACCAATATACTTTTAGGTCCTTTAAGTACCCTCTCCTGAAATAATCTATACCAAGGATGCACAGTGCCTCTGGGCTAGTCACATTTTTGGTTAGGCTCACTTTGATCTCCAATAGAGTTAACTCTTGGGCCTTCCTGTCACTCCAGAAATACAAATTGATTTTATCCCTTTATAACTTGATGGCATTCGAGTACATTGTGCACCAGTGTCCACCAGTGCCTCATATTTCTGTGGTTCTGATGTGCCAGGCCATCGAATCCACACGGTCCAATAAACCTAATTGAACCTTTCTTCCACCTGGCTGGAGGAAGGGTCCCTCTTGTTCCTGTTATTGTATTCTTTACTCATTTATTTTGTATGAGAACCAGAAGGCTCATTGTCAGCCTCAGAGATGAGTTCCGACTGTCTTCTCTGACTGGAGAACTACCTGCTGGAAACTGTAGCCACCATTTTCCTGGAAGGACCATTTTTTGTGATTGTTTTCCCTTGCAATTCACATACCTGTGCCTGTAGGGCCAAGGTGGGTTTTTCATCCCACTTCCTCATATCCTCTCCATGGTCACACAGGTAATACCACAGGATGGTACATGGTGCATACTCACTAAATCTTCTCTCTCAAGCAGAGGAATGCTTTCTTCTAATAGCTGAAATATTGGTTTGCATAGGTGGGGAGCAAGGCATAGCATCACAGCAGCAACAATCTGAGGAGGAAAGTTAATTTACTAAATATGATATCGGAATGCAAGATAACACAATATAATACAACATAATTTGAAGTGAAGTTAATAAATGAAATAAAATGAGAGTGTCCAAAAATGAAGGCCTTACTCTAACGCTGAAGGTGAGAAAGCAAGGGAGCACACACAGCAGAGATGAGCAGTAAGAAAAAGGGCAATCTCATGCCTCGCAAGAATTGCAGAATATAGACTCAGATAAAGGAAGCCACTTTACTTCATATGTCGTACAGGAGCTAATGAGAACTTTAGGAATAAAGTGGGAGTTCCATACTCCGTGGCACACCCCCTCTTCAGCGAAAGTACAACGAATGAATCAGACACTGAAAAAGCACTTGTCAAAATTGATTTTAGAGACCAAATTACCATGGACAAAGTGTTTGCCTTTAGTCCTTCTCAGAAAACAGAAAGGACTTAGGAGTATCACATTATGAAACGCTGTTTCAGTTGCCATACTTGGGAGGGAGTGGTGAGATGCCCACTCTCAAAACCAAGGATAAGTTTCTTAAGAACTGTATACTCGGGTTGTCTGCTTCTCTGTTATCCCTCAAGGAATGTGGACTGTTGGCTCAAACTCCACCTCTGGAATTTCCAGTGCATTCATTCCATGCTGGAGACTGGGTCCTAATATGCACCTGGAAGGAGTCGGAGCTTCAGCCCGTGTGGGAAGGACCGTTCCAGGTACTGCTGATCACTGAAACAGCGGTGAAGATGGCAGAGAAAGGTTGGACTCACTACACCCGAGTAAAGGCCTCTGCGCATCCCGACGCTGAGGAAACAGAAGAATCACTGGGAAGCAAGGATTAACAGATTAATGAATACAACCTGTGACTGGGAAGAGGTACTGACATATATTGAATGGGAGTGTCCTCAAATGGGGTTGTTAATGTTTTAATGATTGTTTGTGCATTCATATTTGGGGTGCTAATTTGTAAACCGGAATTTCCAAGTTTCTATTAAGAAAGAGTATTAGAACAAGATATTGTAAACCAATCTGTTGTTTTTAAACTAGAAATTGAAAAAAAAAATAAAAAACGGACAAACTAAATTCACAATGAACGAGGCAATATTTCTATTAATTATAAATAGGAAAAATCAGTAATCAAAAAGAGCTAAAATGGCCATGGCAGCATGGACATACACGATACACTGCAAGTACAATGAGTAATCCAGCTGATACCAAATATTGGGATTTAAGTTTAACCACTGTAGTCTTGTACAGAAGCAAAGTATATACGAAAAAGGAATGGACCGGGGATAAATCTAAGCGAGTAATCTCCTTAATTGGAAGGGTTGGAGAAGAAATCCAAGTAGGATGCCGAATGAAAAATGGAACTACTTCCAAAAAAAGCATCCCAGATAACAGTAGTCTCAGTGAAAGATTTTACGAGTAGGCGACAGGTGTCCTGTGCCAACCAAAGACCAGATTGTTGGCATAACTTCATACTAACAGATCCAGTATTTGCAGTTTGTCACTGGTCCAGCCAGAACTTCAGACTGTCGTTTATGTTTAAAATAGACATCCTCGTAACCACCCCCATCCCTACCACGACATTCCTCTCGTTGGAAGATGCCTTCTCCTCAGGATCAAGATCACTCGGGTTGTTTATGACCGACAGAGTTCCCAAGTGGCCCTGGTCACATGCCCTTATCAATCACACTGGAATTGTGGGAATGCATCCCAGCGATAAGGATCTGAACCTGGCTATTGTAGCAATGCACAGGGGCAAAATGTATTCAGAGCAGGAGTGGGGATGGAATGATACCAATCAAACGGTCAGACTTCACGCAGTACCGGGAGAGAAAATACAAATTGGCTGCCGAGTGATAAATGGATCTGCTTATCGCAGACCCACTGAATACTGATGGGATTGAACCGGAAAATCCTAAGAATGAAGATTTTTATTGTTACAAGATGACAGAGCTAGAACAAGACTGTTGGTATAACTATATACGAGATATATAACTTGTTGTAGTAGGCAACAGCGAGGATTCGGGATGTGACGTGGCAGGACAATCCCCTTGCTCTGCGTCGAAGGGTTAATGTATGCATAAGGGGTGTACACGAAGGGCAAAGGATATATAAGTGTATGCCATGCTTTAATAAACCGCCATTTCTCCGTCCATCATATTGGTGTCAGCGCGGTGAGTGGCCAAGCCAGGTCTTCCAGGGAAAACGAACGGGGCCGTACGGTCGTTATTACGACAATAACTATATACGAAACCGTTATTTATATATTGCAAATGGGGATATAAAGGTTCAGGACTGATATTTGATTTTATGGTCGATACCTGAGATGTGTGGCACCCATGAACCACGGGATGGCCACGGACTGATGCCAATGTTGCCCAAGTAGGGCAAGTGCCAATCCCCTCTGCAGTGGTATTGAGAAATAACATCACAGTTTCCGGACAGGAACGGAAAACAAAGGAGGAGTATGAACATCGACAGATTCCATCGGTGACTGGAAGCAATGGAGAAACTGTTTTGATAGGGTTGACTTGCGGAAATCAAACTCGATAACCACAAAGTAGTTATAAAGCAGGTATGTTTAATGAGTGACGCGCATACACCCTGGTGCAAGGGGGATAGCTCCACCTCACTTGCACACCGTTAGGAGACAGCGTGATACAGATCTAGGCTGAACTAATATATAATCAATAGTTGGCAGGAATTCGGATACACATTCATTACATTCCTGAGACCCCATTAGCATGCGGTCCCTCCCCCCTTGCGTGTGCGTAGTGAGTCGTGGGGGTGGTCGTGGGATGAAGGCTCATCGTCTTCCTCACGAAGGCTCGTAGTCTTCCTTGTAAACTTGCGACCCAGCGGGAGGGGCACCCCCCAAACTGGTTCCTGCTTGCCCTGTGGACATCTAATCACCTCAGTGTTCTCGGGCTGTTGCACCCTCATCTTTATGGCCTTCATCCCCCTTGTTATTCCAGACACGGTGTCTGCAATCCCCACTCTTCTAACAGCTTCTACATAAACTAACTTTTCCCTACCCCTGTCCCAGTTTCTGTAAAGTTCCCTTCTCTCCTTTACTGTGGGGCCCTTCTTTCACCTTTCAATTCCCCCCTTTTCTTTAATCTAGCAGGACTTCCACCTGCTAGATTATTTTACTCTTTCTTGATGTGTCCTGAAATAAGCCCCACTCTCCACCTTTCGTCTTAGCTCATGCCTCTTCCATACCTCGTATTCCCTTCTGGTATCCTGGCACAGACACAAAGAGCATCTCATTACCACACAAGTAAAACACACCAAGAGTAGCAGGGTGACGCAGACTAAGAAAATCTGTTTTGACCATCCTAAATTTGGCAGCCAACTAGTAAGTTTATCCCATAGTCCAGAGAAAGCCGTTCCCCAATTGGTGTTATCCCTACCTACTTCATGTTGCAATACAACTTTGGATAAAGAGGATACCTCCTCTTGGATTGCCCAAAGGGCATCTGCTGCAGCATTCTCAATTATTTCTAAAGTTGCAGAAATGTTCACTACAGCCCTTTCCAGCTGTGCTACTTTTAAGACTGGGATAAGGGCTCTCACAAAGCTATGGTATCCTATATTATACCTTACCAATGGGTTATTTACCCTTTAACCCTCCTTGGATTTTGATACTGGCTCCACATAGTTCTCACTATGCCTGGTGGGAGTTTGAGCTCTCCCACCTCCCCGCAGCCACCAAAACCTTTACTCAAACGACACTTGCTCATTATATTACTTCCATTTTGATATTTGTGCCCACTAATGAGAGTGTTATTACTTTCCTTAATAGTGGCCACTGTTAAATATGGCACCTGCCCCTATGTAAATGGACTCCCTTTGACCGCTTTTATACTTGTACTGAGCAGACCAATTTAGTGACAAGATCTCAGACCACAGTACTTCCATCCCTGCCAACAGCCAGAGAAGTTTAAAGTTTTAGAAAAGTTACTAATTACATTATGAAAAGAGTTCTCTTCCCTGGCTAAAGCACCTCCTGTGTACACTGAGACAAAGCAAATTAGTAACCGACTCATCCTTTTTTTTTTCATGAGTTTAACTTTTGTTGGTGCACTTTCCTTGGCAGATCAAGTAGTCACTCAGCATCTTGGAATAACCTCCTGTAAAAATATATTTTATTTACCCCACATGCCTTATTAGTTTTACAAGGGAATGCCTCCGGCCACTTTAAAAGGTATCAGTTAGTACCAACATACAGTGATACCCCCCTTTTCTTGGGAGTTCCGAGAAATCAATTTGCCATTGTTGCCCTGGAAGGTTCCCTTTCCCAGCAGGCCCACTTGTACCCTGTTCCTGGTACTAGGATTGTACTTTGTAGTGTCTGTTTGCCCAATATATTTTCTTCCCTTAGAACCAAATTTCCGTAAAATACTAAAGGGCAAAACAGTGTGTCCGTCTGGGTGTGCACCCATCTGTCAGCTTGCTCTCTTCCCTTCTAGATCATTAATTAGACTCCTATCCTCTTTTAGAACATTTTACAGGTTTTGACTCAGGTTCAGATATTTTAAGTTTACTGTCTGGAATTAAAGCCTTCTTCAACTGCCTGTTCTGCCACCTGATCTATCATCTCATTTCCAGTTTCCTGTACAGTGTTACCCTTCTGATGTCCTTTACAACGTATAATAGCCATTGGTAGATTTACATCATGCTGTTTTCCTTGTGTGTGAGCAATCCTTGCTCTTTTCAGATGGTACTATGAGCGTGTGGCACCCCAAATACATATTTAGCATCTGTCCATATAATTAAGGCTCTTGTCAAGGCAGTTATTTCAGCCTTCTGAGGGGAAGTCCCCACAGGTGATCGTTGTGCTTTGATTACCTGGTCAGTAGCCGTTACTGCATATCCTGCCTTAAAGTCTCCTTGTCTCACAAAACTGCTACTGTTGGTAGACCAGGTGTCTTCTGCATCTTCTAAGGGTTTGTCCTTCAGGTCTGACCGACCAGCTGGAATGTGCAGCTTCAGATGTTTCAAAGCAGTCATGAAGTACTGGTTCTCCAGGAGTTCCACTAAGGAAAGATACTGGGTTGACAATATTAGTTACAATTATTGCTACATCATCTTGCCCTACCAGGATGGCCTGGTATTTCAGAAATCTTTGGAGTAAGAGCCAATGTCCTCCTTTTACCTCCAGTACAGTAAACACTGTATGAGATATTAACACTGTTATCCTTTGGCCCAGTTTAGATTTACGGGCTTCTTGAATATTGAGCACTAGTGCAGCCACCGCCCTCAGGCACCCTGGCCATCCCTTACTGACTTCATCAGGCTGTTTGTAGCTTTACCATCAGTCCGTAGCTGTGTATCCACAGTCAGCACCATCCTGTCATTCCTGGGAATGTACAGAGTTCCTTGGCAGTTTGCGGCTCAGGGGTTTGGCAGATGGCTTCTTTCCTGGCAGTCCTTAAGGTTCGAAGTCCAGCTGTAATCTCATATCCAAAATATGTCACTTGCTGCTGGGTTATTTGTGCTGTAAACCAAGAAACTCAGCAAACTCAAAGTCCATTGCACACAGTTCTCTTTTGTTGCTGTGGCATCCATGTACTGCAGTAAAGTTCCCCCCTGGGATGGAGGAACCCAAGTCTCAGTCTCACAAGTTGGCCAGTTCTCACTGGGCTGTTCTCACAACCCTGGGTAACACTGTCCAGGTTAACTGAGTCTCTTCTCCCCGTATTGGGGTTTTCCTATTCAAATAACCTTAGGCTTCCTTTGGCCAAACCAGGCAGAAAAGACATCCTTCAAATCCTGAAGGTAAACTCCACCTACTCATTCCTTAACTTGGTTAATAAAGTGCATGGATTTGTCACCACTGAGTGTATGCATTCAACAATTCTATTACTTGCCCTCAAGTCTTGTACCAAACTATAGCACTTGCTATCCAAAAATTTGGCAAAGTTGGAGTCCAAATTCCAAAATGTTAACTATTATTTCTTTTATCTGTCTACAGTCACATATCCTCAAAGGGCACCGCTTTACCCTGACTGGGTGAGCTCTTGCTTTTAACTTCTAATTAGGGCTTTATTTTTGGCCCTGATGCCCACACTCCTAAGCATACCTTATTTGAGATTGCTGTAACTCCTGGGGGCACAACATATTGTCTTTCCCAGTTTGTGTGTTAAAGCCAGACTTACAATTTTCAGTCAGTTAATATTGTTTGACTCTTAGCTCCAGTTTTATTAAATTTCTTGCCAGAGTTACCTGGCATGTACAAGAATTTCTGTATTCCTACTTGTTTTCTTAGCTTATATTTAATTGATCCCAAAAAGTAAACCTTTTCTTGTTGGGCAGTAGCTTCTACTACTGTTACAAAATCATCTACAGGTAGTAAGAAGCACCCGTACCCACCCGAAAATAAACATCTTTATCCTGCCCCCCTAGCTGCAATTTCACCAGTGGATCTGCTAGGGTAAACTTCCCAGGTTCCCATCCTCCAGCTTTGCAATCAGAGGCGGTTCCTTCTCACTCAGCTTGGTAGGATTTCTCTACCAGTGTCTCATTGCAGTTTGCACACTGCTTTCGTTCCAGTGGGGCGGAGCTCTCCCTGGGCTCTTCCAGCCCCCCCCCCCCCCCCCTTCCTGAGGGGATCTCTGGATCCTATGACCCTATTCTAGTGCCAAAACATTAACAGCTGTTATTATTCCCAATTCCCTTACTATCACTGTTTCTTAATCAGGTTTTTTTTTTCTTTTCATATCATTCACCTCTCTTCAGCCCTGACATCCCTGTTATACCTTGCTTATCTTTGCCTCCCTCAGCCTGTGTCCTCCCCAAACTTTCTCACTTTCCAAACTCTCATCATTACATAAACTGCTAACATCCTATTTCAATTTCACCTCCTTCTCTCCAGAGGCGTCTAGTGCTAACACTGGGATTTCAGGTTTCCTAGATCTCTGCAGATGAAGGCTATGCTCACTTCCAGTGCCCGGTCCTCTCCACCTCCCCCTTCGCTGTTTACAGCAGCAGTCTCTGACTCCAGCTCTCTCTCTCACTCCGAGAGTTCTGCTTGCGGGGGAACGGTGCGTGGGGGTTGCTCTCATGCCAGCGCAGATAAATTCACTTTCTCTTTAACCCTTTTGCCTTTGTACACTATTCCACTATTTGTACCCTCAGTTACACTTCCACATACCCTCAATTATACTTCCATATACCATTAACAAGTACACTTTCTTACACCATCAAAATAGTCTGTCCCATTCCCTTCAAAACCCACAGATCAAACAATACAGTTCTTCACTTTCCATAAACACCCTTAATACCGTATAACTTTCCCTTAGCGATCCTTATTGTTTGGTTATAAACACATTGCCACAGAACCAGCACTGACTGACCCACCTCCCTCACACCTCTTCGCAAGCAGAACACAATAGTACATAAATGGGTTGACACTCATTCCCCGAATGGAACAGGCATCTCTCTATGGGTTCACTGTCCCCATTCGTAAATTCACACAAAACGTAAAGACAAACAGTCAGACAATGATAATTGCTATACTCCACACTCGCCCTGCAGCTATGCTGAGTCTCAAGTATTCAACACACTCACTCGCAAATCACAATGCCGGCTTAATTGAAATCTGAACTCAAGACAATATTTCAAATGTTTTGATAACGATAATTTAAAGACACGGTACCGAATACGTACAACAGATGGTAATAATAACCACACAACCTATGACTGACTCCCGCTATTACAGTCAGCAGAACCCACGTTACCAATTGACAGGATATCCACTATACCCTGTCACCATAGGACGGACTGATGATCTAGGCCCATCCTATTACCAACCACCTGAGGGAGAGCTATTGCTCTTCTCCTCGCGTACGACTTACAGGTCCCCTTTGTGGGAGCTCCTCCAAGGAGCTTTCCCACCCCAGCCGGCAACCTAACCTGTGAGCTCACATTCCTCGGGGGGGGGGGGGGAGCATGCACACTCCTTCATATCCTGCATAGGACATCTCCTCATGACTTACAGGTTACCCTTTTCCATACACATACCTGGTCCGCCGATGGATGGTCCTTGTCTGTTCCTGCAGTGATCGGGTGAGGAAAGGGAGTCCTTCCGAGAAATCTCGGGGCGCGCCAAAGGCGTCCCCTCTCTCAGTTGGTCCTGCAGCCAAACAGAGGGGGTCCCATCTGGGGTGCCGAAATTGACTTGCGGAAATCAAACTCGATAACCACAAAGTAGTTATAAAGCAGGTATGTTTAATGAGTGACGCGCATACACCCTGGTGCAAGGGGGATAGCTCCACCTCACTTGCACACCGTTAGGAGACAGCGTGATACAGATCTAGGCTGAACTAATATATAATCAATAGTTGGCAGGAATTCGGATACACATTCATTACATTCCTGAGACCCCATTAGCATGCGGTCCCTCCCCCCTTGCGTGTGCGTAGTGAGTCGTGGGGGTGGTCGTGGGATGAAGGCTCATCGTCTTCCTCACGAAGGCTCGTAGTCTTCCTTGTAAACTTGCGACCCAGCGGGAGGGGCACCCCCCAAACTGGTTCCAGCTTGCCCTGTGGACATCTAATCACCTCAGTGTTCTCGGGCTGTTGCACCCTCATCTTTATGGCCTTCATCCCCCTTGTTATTCCAGACACGGTGTCTGCAATCCCCACTCTTCTAACAGCTTCTACATAAACTAACTTTTCCCTACCCCTGTCCCAGTTTCTGTAAAGTTCCCTTCTCTCCTTTACTGTGGGGCCCTTCTTTCACCTTTCAATTCCCCCCTTTTCTTTAATCTAGCAGGACTTCCACCTGCTAGATTATTTTACTCTTTCTTGATGTGTCCTGAAATAAGCCCCACTCTCCACCTTTCGTCTTAGCTCATGCCTCTTCCATACCTCGTATTCCCTTCTGGTATCCTGGCACAGACACAAAGAGCATCTCATTACCACACAAGTAAAACACACCAAGAGTAGCAGGGTGACGCAGACTAAGAAAATCTGTTTTGACCATCCTAAATTTGGCAGCCAACTAGTAAGTTTATCCCATAGTCCAGAGAAAGCCGTTCCCCAATTGGTGTTATCCCTACCTACTTCATGTTGCAATACAACTTTGGATAAAGAGGATACCTCCTCTTGGATTGCCCAAAGGGCATCTGCTGCAGCATTCTCAATTATTTCTAAAGTTGCAGAAATGTTCACTACAGCCCTTTCCAGCTGTGCTACTTTTAAGACTGGGATAAGGGCTCTCACAAAGCTATGGTATCCTATATTATACCTTACCAATGGGTTATTTACCCTTTAACCCTCCTTGGATTTTGATACTGGCTCCACATAGTTCTCACTATGCCTGGTGGGAGTTTGAGCTCTCCCACCTCCCCGCAGCCACCAAAACCTTTACTCAAACGACACTTGCTCATTATATTACTTCCATTTTGATATTTGTGCCCACTAATGAGAGTGTTATTACTTTCCTTAATAGTGGCCACTGTTAAATATGGCACCTGCCCCTATGTAAATGGACTCCCTTTGACCGCTTTTATACTTGTACTGAGCAGACCAATTTAGTGACAAGATCTCAGACCACAGTACTTCCATCCCTGCCAACAGCCAGAGAAGTTTAAAGTTTTAGAAAAGTTACTAATTACATTATGAAAAGAGTTCTCTTCCCTGGCTAAAGCACCTCCTGTGTACACTGAGACAAAGCAAATTAGTAACCGACTCATCCTTTTTTTTTTCATGAGTTTAACTTTTGTTGGTGCACTTTCCTTGGCAGATCAAGTAGTCACTCAGCATCTTGGAATAACCTCCTGTAAAAATATATTTTATTTACCCCACATGCCTTATTAGTTTTACAAGGGAATGCCTCCGGCCACTTTAAAAGGTATCAGTTAGTACCAACATACAGTGATACCCCCCTTTTCTTGGGAGTTCCGAGAAATCAATTTGCCATTGTTGCCCTGGAAGGTTCCCTTTCCCAGCAGGCCCACTTGTACCCTGTTCCTGGTACTAGGATTGTACTTTGTAGTGTCTGTTTGCCCAATATATTTTCTTCCCTTAGAACCAAATTTCCGTAAAATACTAAAGGGCAAAACAGTGTGTCCGTCTGGGTGTGCACCCATCTGTCAGCTTGCTCTCTTCCCTTCTAGATCATTAATTAGACTCCTATCCTCTTTTAGAACATTTTACAGGTTTTGACTCAGGTTCAGATATTTTAAGTTTACTGTCTGGAATTAAAGCCTTCTTCAACTGCCTGTTCTGCCACCTGATCTATCATCTCATTTCCAGTTTCCTGTACAGTGTTACCCTTCTGATGTCCTTTACAACGTATAATAGCCATTGGTAGATTTACATCATGCTGTTTTCCTTGTGTGTGAGCAATCCTTGCTCTTTTCAGATGGTACTATGAGCGTGTGGCACCCCAAATACATATTTAGCATCTGTCCATATAATTAAGGCTCTTGTCAAGGCAGTTATTTCAGCCTTCTGAGGGGAAGTCCCCACAGGTGATCGTTGTGCTTTGATTACCTGGTCAGTAGCCGTTACTGCATATCCTGCCTTAAAGTCTCCTTGTCTCACAAAACTGCTACTGTTGGTAGACCAGGTGTCTTCTGCATCTTCTAAGGGTTTGTCCTTCAGGTCTGACCGACCAGCTGGAATGTGCAGCTTCAGATGTTTCAAAGCAGTCATGAAGTACTGGTTCTCCAGGAGTTCCACTAAGGAAAGATACTGGGTTGACAATATTAGTTACAATTATTGCTACATCATCTTGCCCTACCAGGATGGCCTGGTATTTCAGAAATCTTTGGAGTAAGAGCCAATGTCCTCCTTTTACCTCCAGTACAGTAAACACTGTATGAGATATTAACACTGTTATCCTTTGGCCCAGTTTAGATTTACGGGCTTCTTGAATATTGAGCACTAGTGCAGCCACCGCCCTCAGGCACCCTGGCCATCCCTTACTGACTTCATCAGGCTGTTTGTAGCTTTACCATCAGTCCGTAGCTGTGTATCCACAGTCAGCACCATCCTGTCATTCCTGGGAATGTACAGAGTTCCTTGGCAGTTTGCGGCTCAGGGGTTTGGCAGATGGCTTCTTTCCTGGCAGTCCTTAAGGTTCGAAGTCCAGCTGTAATCTCATATCCAAAATATGTCACTTGCTGCTGGGTTATTTGTGCTGTAAACCAAGAAACTCAGCAAACTCAAAGTCCATTGCACACAGTTCTCTTTTGTTGCTGTGGCATCCATGTACTGCAGTAAAGTTCCCCCCTGGGATGGAGGAACCCAAGTCTCAGTCTCACAAGTTGGCCAGTTCTCACTGGGCTGTTCTCACAACCCTGGGTAACACTGTCCAGGTTAACTGAGTCTCTTCTCCCCGTATTGGGGTTTTCCTATTCAAATAACCTTAGGCTTCCTTTGGCCAAACCAGGCAGAAAAGACATCCTTCAAATCCTGAAGGTAAACTCCACCTACTCATTCCTTAACTTGGTTAATAAAGTGCATGGATTTGTCACCACTGAGTGTATGCATTCAACAATTCTATTACTTGCCCTCAAGTCTTGTACCAAACTATAGCACTTGCTATCCAAAAATTTGGCAAAGTTGGAGTCCAAATTCCAAAATGTTAACTATTATTTCTTTTATCTGTCTACAGTCACATATCCTCAAAGGGCACCGCTTTACCCTGACTGGGTGAGCTCTTGCTTTTAACTTCTAATTAGGGCTTTATTTTTGGCCCTGATGCCCACACTCCTAAGCATACCTTATTTGAGATTGCTGTAACTCCTGGGGGCACAACATATTGTCTTTCCCAGTTTGTGTGTTAAAGCCAGACTTACAATTTTCAGTCAGTTAATATTGTTTGACTCTTAGCTCCAGTTTTATTAAATTTCTTGCCAGAGTTACCTGGCATGTACAAGAATTTCTGTATTCCTACTTGTTTTCTTAGCTTATATTTAATTGATCCCAAAAAGTAAACCTTTTCTTGTTGGGCAGTAGCTTCTACTACTGTTACAAAATCATCTACAGGTAGTAAGAAGCACCCGTACCCACCCGAAAATAAACATCTTTATCCTGCCCCCCTAGCTGCAATTTCACCAGTGGATCTGCTAGGGTAAACTTCCCAGGTTCCCATCCTCCAGCTTTGCAATCAGAGGCGGTTCCTTCTCACTCAGCTTGGTAGGATTTCTCTACCAGTGTCTCATTGCAGTTTGCACACTGCTTTCGTTCCAGTGGGGCGGAGCTCTCCCTGGGCTCTTCCAGCCCCCCCCCCCCCCCCTTCCTGAGGGGATCTCTGGATCCTATGACCCTATTCTAGTGCCAAAACATTAACAGCTGTTATTATTCCCAATTCCCTTACTATCACTGTTTCTTAATCAGGTTTTTTTTTTCTTTTCATATCATTCACCTCTCTTCAGCCCTGACATCCCTGTTATACCTTGCTTATCTTTGCCTCCCTCAGCCTGTGTCCTCCCCAAACTTTCTCACTTTCCAAACTCTCATCATTACATAAACTGCTAACATCCTATTTCAATTTCACCTCCTTCTCTCCAGAGGCGTCTAGTGCTAACACTGGGATTTCAGGTTTCCTAGATCTCTGCAGATGAAGGCTATGCTCACTTCCAGTGCCCGGTCCTCTCCACCTCCCCCTTCGCTGTTTACAGCAGCAGTCTCTGACTCCAGCTCTCTCTCTCACTCCGAGAGTTCTGCTTGCGGGGGAACGGTGCGTGGGGGTTGCTCTCATGCCAGCGCAGATAAATTCACTTTCTCTTTAACCCTTTTGCCTTTGTACACTATTCCACTATTTGTACCCTCAGTTACACTTCCACATACCCTCAATTATACTTCCATATACCATTAACAAGTACACTTTCTTACACCATCAAAATAGTCTGTCCCATTCCCTTCAAAACCCACAGATCAAACAATACAGTTCTTCACTTTCCATAAACACCCTTAATACCGTATAACTTTCCCTTAGCGATCCTTATTGTTTGGTTATAAACACATTGCCACAGAACCAGCACTGACTGACCCACCTCCCTCACACCTCTTCGCAAGCAGAACACAATAGTACATAAATGGGTTGACACTCATTCCCCGAATGGAACAGGCATCTCTCTATGGGTTCACTGTCCCCATTCGTAAATTCACACAAAACGTAAAGACAAACAGTCAGACAATGATAATTGCTATACTCCACACTCGCCCTGCAGCTATGCTGAGTCTCAAGTATTCAACACACTCACTCGCAAATCACAATGCCGGCTTAATTGAAATCTGAACTCAAGACAATATTTCAAATGTTTTGATAACGATAATTTAAAGACACGGTACCGAATACGTACAACAGATGGTAATAATAACCACACAACCTATGACTGACTCCCGCTATTACAGTCAGCAGAACCCACGTTACCAATTGACAGGATATCCACTATACCCTGTCACCATAGGACGGACTGATGATCTAGGCCCATCCTATTACCAACCACCTGAGGGAGAGCTATTGCTCTTCTCCTCGCGTACGACTTACAGGTCCCCTTTGTGGGAGCTCCTCCAAGGAGCTTTCCCACCCCAGCCGGCAACCTAACCTGTGAGCTCACATTCCTCGGGGGGGGGGGGGGGAGCATGCACACTCCTTCATATCCTGCATAGGACATCTCCTCATGACTTACAGGTTACCCTTTTCCATACACATACCTGGTCCGCCGATGGATGGTCCTTGTCTGTTCCTGCAGTGATCGGGTGAGGAAAGGGAGTCCTTCCGAGAAATCTCGGGGCGCGCCAAAGGCGTCCCCTCTCTCAGTTGGTCCTGCAGCCAAACAGAGGGGGTCCCATCTGGGGTGCCGAAATTGACTTGCGGAAATCAAACTCGATAACCACAAAGTAGTTATAAAGCAGGTATGTTTAATGAGTGACGCGCATACACCCTGGTGCAAGGGGGATAGCTCCACCTCACTTGCACACCGTTAGGAGACAGCGTGATACAGATCTAGGCTGAACTAATATATAATCAATAGTTGGCAGGAATTCGGATACACATTCATTACATTCCTGAGACCCCATTAGCATGCGGTCCCTCCCCCCTTGCGTGTGCGTAGTGAGTCGTGGGGGTGGTCGTGGGATGAAGGCTCATCGTCTTCCTCACGAAGGCTCGTAGTCTTCCTTGTAAACTTGCGACCCAGCGGGAGGGGCACCCCCCAAACTGGTTCCAGCTTGCCCTGTGGACATCTAATCACCTCAGTGTTCTCGGGCTGTTGCACCCTCATCTTTATGGCCTTCATCCCCCTTGTTATTCCAGACACGGTGTCTGCAATCCCCACTCTTCTAACAGCTTCTACATAAACTAACTTTTCCCTACCCCTGTCCCAGTTTCTGTAAAGTTCCCTTCTCTCCTTTACTGTGGGGCCCTTCTTTCACCTTTCAATTCCCCCCTTTTCTTTAATCTAGCAGGACTTCCACCTGCTAGATTATTTTACTCTTTCTTGATGTGTCCTGAAATAAGCCCCACTCTCCACCTTTCGTCTTAGCTCATGCCTCTTCCATACCTCGTATTCCCTTCTGGTATCCTGGCACAGACACAAAGAGCATCTCATTACCACACAAGTAAAACACACCAAGAGTAGCAGGGTGACGCAGACTAAGAAAATCTGTTTTGACCATCCTAAATTTGGCAGCCAACTAGTAAGTTTATCCCATAGTCCAGAGAAAGCCGTTCCCCAATTGGTGTTATCCCTACCTACTTCATGTTGCAATACAACTTTGGATAAAGAGGATACCTCCTCTTGGATTGCCCAAAGGGCATCTGCTGCAGCATTCTCAATTATTTCTAAAGTTGCAGAAATGTTCACTACAGCCCTTTCCAGCTGTGCTACTTTTAAGACTGGGATAAGGGCTCTCACAAAGCTATGGTATCCTATATTATACCTTACCAATGGGTTATTTACCCTTTAACCCTCCTTGGATTTTGATACTGGCTCCACATAGTTCTCACTATGCCTGGTGGGAGTTTGAGCTCTCCCACCTCCCCGCAGCCACCAAAACCTTTACTCAAACGACACTTGCTCATTATATTACTTCCATTTTGATATTTGTGCCCACTAATGAGAGTGTTATTACTTTCCTTAATAGTGGCCACTGTTAAATATGGCACCTGCCCCTATGTAAATGGACTCCCTTTGACCGCTTTTATACTTGTACTGAGCAGACCAATTTAGTGACAAGATCTCAGACCACAGTACTTCCATCCCTGCCAACAGCCAGAGAAGTTTAAAGTTTTAGAAAAGTTACTAATTACATTATGAAAAGAGTTCTCTTCCCTGGCTAAAGCACCTCCTGTGTACACTGAGACAAAGCAAATTAGTAACCGACTCATCCTTTTTTTTTTCATGAGTTTAACTTTTGTTGGTGCACTTTCCTTGGCAGATCAAGTAGTCACTCAGCATCTTGGAATAACCTCCTGTAAAAATATATTTTATTTACCCCACATGCCTTATTAGTTTTACAAGGGAATGCCTCCGGCCACTTTAAAAGGTATCAGTTAGTACCAACATACAGTGATACCCCCCTTTTCTTGGGAGTTCCGAGAAATCAATTTGCCATTGTTGCCCTGGAAGGTTCCCTTTCCCAGCAGGCCCACTTGTACCCTGTTCCTGGTACTAGGATTGTACTTTGTAGTGTCTGTTTGCCCAATATATTTTCTTCCCTTAGAACCAAATTTCCGTAAAATACTAAAGGGCAAAACAGTGTGTCCGTCTGGGTGTGCACCCATCTGTCAGCTTGCTCTCTTCCCTTCTAGATCATTAATTAGACTCCTATCCTCTTTTAGAACATTTTACAGGTTTTGACTCAGGTTCAGATATTTTAAGTTTACTGTCTGGAATTAAAGCCTTCTTCAACTGCCTGTTCTGCCACCTGATCTATCATCTCATTTCCAGTTTCCTGTACAGTGTTACCCTTCTGATGTCCTTTACAACGTATAATAGCCATTGGTAGATTTACATCATGCTGTTTTCCTTGTGTGTGAGCAATCCTTGCTCTTTTCAGATGGTACTATGAGCGTGTGGCACCCCAAATACATATTTAGCATCTGTCCATATAATTAAGGCTCTTGTCAAGGCAGTTATTTCAGCCTTCTGAGGGGAAGTCCCCACAGGTGATCGTTGTGCTTTGATTACCTGGTCAGTAGCCGTTACTGCATATCCTGCCTTAAAGTCTCCTTGTCTCACAAAACTGCTACTGTTGGTAGACCAGGTGTCTTCTGCATCTTCTAAGGGTTTGTCCTTCAGGTCTGACCGACCAGCTGGAATGTGCAGCTTCAGATGTTTCAAAGCAGTCATGAAGTACTGGTTCTCCAGGAGTTCCACTAAGGAAAGATACTGGGTTGACAATATTAGTTACAATTATTGCTACATCATCTTGCCCTACCAGGATGGCCTGGTATTTCAGAAATCTTTGGAGTAAGAGCCAATGTCCTCCTTTTACCTCCAGTACAGTAAACACTGTATGAGATATTAACACTGTTATCCTTTGGCCCAGTTTAGATTTACGGGCTTCTTGAATATTGAGCACTAGTGCAGCCACCGCCCTCAGGCACCCTGGCCATCCCTTACTGACTTCATCAGGCTGTTTGTAGCTTTACCATCAGTCCGTAGCTGTGTATCCACAGTCAGCACCATCCTGTCATTCCTGGGAATGTACAGAGTTCCTTGGCAGTTTGCGGCTCAGGGGTTTGGCAGATGGCTTCTTTCCTGGCAGTCCTTAAGGTTCGAAGTCCAGCTGTAATCTCATATCCAAAATATGTCACTTGCTGCTGGGTTATTTGTGCTGTAAACCAAGAAACTCAGCAAACTCAAAGTCCATTGCACACAGTTCTCTTTTGTTGCTGTGGCATCCATGTACTGCAGTAAAGTTCCCCCCTGGGATGGAGGAACCCAAGTCTCAGTCTCACAAGTTGGCCAGTTCTCACTGGGCTGTTCTCACAACCCTGGGTAACACTGTCCAGGTTAACTGAGTCTCTTCTCCCCGTATTGGGGTTTTCCTATTCAAATAACCTTAGGCTTCCTTTGGCCAAACCAGGCAGAAAAGACATCCTTCAAATCCTGAAGGTAAACTCCACCTACTCATTCCTTAACTTGGTTAATAAAGTGCATGGATTTGTCACCACTGAGTGTATGCATTCAACAATTCTATTACTTGCCCTCAAGTCTTGTACCAAACTATAGCACTTGCTATCCAAAAATTTGGCAAAGTTGGAGTCCAAATTCCAAAATGTTAACTATTATTTCTTTTATCTGTCTACAGTCACATATCCTCAAAGGGCACCGCTTTACCCTGACTGGGTGAGCTCTTGCTTTTAACTTCTAATTAGGGCTTTATTTTTGGCCCTGATGCCCACACTCCTAAGCATACCTTATTTGAGATTGCTGTAACTCCTGGGGGCACAACATATTGTCTTTCCCAGTTTGTGTGTTAAAGCCAGACTTACAATTTTCAGTCAGTTAATATTGTTTGACTCTTAGCTCCAGTTTTATTAAATTTCTTGCCAGAGTTACCTGGCATGTACAAGAATTTCTGTATTCCTACTTGTTTTCTTAGCTTATATTTAATTGATCCCAAAAAGTAAACCTTTTCTTGTTGGGCAGTAGCTTCTACTACTGTTACAAAATCATCTACAGGTAGTAAGAAGCACCCGTACCCACCCGAAAATAAACATCTTTATCCTGCCCCCCTAGCTGCAATTTCACCAGTGGATCTGCTAGGGTAAACTTCCCAGGTTCCCATCCTCCAGCTTTGCAATCAGAGGCGGTTCCTTCTCACTCAGCTTGGTAGGATTTCTCTACCAGTGTCTCATTGCAGTTTGCACACTGCTTTCGTTCCAGTGGGGCGGAGCTCTCCCTGGGCTCTTCCAGCCCCCCCCCCCCCCCCCTTCCTGAGGGGATCTCTGGATCCTATGACCCTATTCTAGTGCCAAAACATTAACAGCTGTTATTATTCCCAATTCCCTTACTATCACTGTTTCTTAATCAGGTTTTTTTTTTCTTTTCATATCATTCACCTCTCTTCAGCCCTGACATCCCTGTTATACCTTGCTTATCTTTGCCTCCCTCAGCCTGTGTCCTCCCCAAACTTTCTCACTTTCCAAACTCTCATCATTACATAAACTGCTAACATCCTATTTCAATTTCACCTCCTTCTCTCCAGAGGCGTCTAGTGCTAACACTGGGATTTCAGGTTTCCTAGATCTCTGCAGATGAAGGCTATGCTCACTTCCAGTGCCCGGTCCTCTCCACCTCCCCCTTCGCTGTTTACAGCAGCAGTCTCTGACTCCAGCTCTCTCTCTCACTCCGAGAGTTCTGCTTGCGGGGGAACGGTGCGTGGGGGTTGCTCTCATGCCAGCGCAGATAAATTCACTTTCTCTTTAACCCTTTTGCCTTTGTACACTATTCCACTATTTGTACCCTCAGTTACACTTCCACATACCCTCAATTATACTTCCATATACCATTAACAAGTACACTTTCTTACACCATCAAAATAGTCTGTCCCATTCCCTTCAAAACCCACAGATCAAACAATACAGTTCTTCACTTTCCATAAACACCCTTAATACCGTATAACTTTCCCTTAGCGATCCTTATTGTTTGGTTATAAACACATTGCCACAGAACCAGCACTGACTGACCCACCTCCCTCACACCTCTTCGCAAGCAGAACACAATAGTACATAAATGGGTTGACACTCATTCCCCGAATGGAACAGGCATCTCTCTATGGGTTCACTGTCCCCATTCGTAAATTCACACAAAACGTAAAGACAAACAGTCAGACAATGATAATTGCTATACTCCACACTCGCCCTGCAGCTATGCTGAGTCTCAAGTATTCAACACACTCACTCGCAAATCACAATGCCGGCTTAATTGAAATCTGAACTCAAGACAATATTTCAAATGTTTTGATAACGATAATTTAAAGACACGGTACCGAATACGTACAACAGATGGTAATAATAACCACACAACCTATGACTGACTCCCGCTATTACAGTCAGCAGAACCCACGTTACCAATTGACAGGATATCCACTATACCCTGTCACCATAGGACGGACTGATGATCTAGGCCCATCCTATTACCAACCACCTGAGGGAGAGCTATTGCTCTTCTCCTCGCGTACGACTTACAGGTCCCCTTTGTGGGAGCTCCTCCAAGGAGCTTTCCCACCCCAGCCGGCAACCTAACCTGTGAGCTCACATTCCTCGGGGGGGGGGGGGGGGAGCATGCACACTCCTTCATATCCTGCATAGGACATCTCCTCATGACTTACAGGTTACCCTTTTCCATACACATACCTGGTCCGCCGATGGATGGTCCTTGTCTGTTCCTGCAGTGATCGGGTGAGGAAAGGGAGTCCTTCCGAGAAATCTCGGGGCGCGCCAAAGGCGTCCCCTCTCTCAGTTGGTCCTGCAGCCAAACAGAGGGGGTCCCATCTGGGGTGCCGAAATTGACTTGCGGAAATCAAACTCGATAACCACAAAGTAGTTATAAAGCAGGTATGTTTAATGAGTGACGCGCATACACCCTGGTGCAAGGGGGATAGCTCCACCTCACTTGCACACCGTTAGGAGACAGCGTGATACAGATCTAGGCTGAACTAATACATAATCAATAGTTGGCAGGAATTCGGATACACATTCATTACATTCCTGAGACCCCATTAGCATGCGGTCCCTCCCCCCTTGCGTGTGCGTAGTGAGTCGTGGGGGTGGTCGTGGGATGAAGGCTCATCGTCTTCCTCACGAAGGCTCGTAGTCTTCCTTGTAAACTTGCGACCCAGCGGGAGGGGCACCCCCCAAACTGGTTCCAGCTTGCCCTGTGGACATCTAATCACCTCAGTGTTCTCGGGCTGTTGCACCCTCATCTTTATGGCCTTCATCCCCCTTGTTATTCCAGACACGGTGTCTGCAGTCCCCACTCTTCTAACAGCTTCTACATAAACTAACTTTTCCCTACCCCTGTCCCAGTTTCTGTAAAGTTCCCTTCTCTCCTTTACTGTGGGGCCCTTCTTTCACCTTTCAGGGTGTTGGATTGAAAACAACACTGAATGTGCAGCTGTGACTCAGATCACTGTCAAGTATGAAAAAGGCAAGTTGGAGGATCAAATACATATTTGCCCCTTTAAACGTGAATGCTGGTATGCTTTTACTTTGTTACATCTAGTATTGATAACACGTTTTTAGGTGAATTCCAAAGTCCATCCCAATGCAGCATCCTCATATTTCTAGTACAGGTGCTTATATATTTCACCATACCTGTGGACCTCTTCAGTGGGATGGACAACCTGGATACGTAAACACACCTTCTCCTCAGGAAATCGGAGGAAGAGGGATGTTGCTGGTTTTCTAGCATCAGGACTGGGCGTCTTAAACAGCATAGACTCAGAATTGTTAATGAATAACATGTCTGCAATAACGATGGACCTGAACCAATTAGAACATCCCATACAATCCTCTCTTTGGCACTGGGCAATGGTTACCGTTGGATATATTGCTTCAGTGGGAGGAGTTTAATGCCCCAAATCATCAGTTGATGGCTGAAACGTTGGGTACACTTCAGGCAAACCTCTCTATGGCACTGAGTTGCATACAGGCTTTATTATGGACAGACAATGGGGTCTGCATTGATAAGGGAAGGAGAAGAAGGTACCCTATCCAAGGAGATTCAAAAGATCGTTTGGGACAATGCTAATGACTTTGAAAGAAGGTTCCAGTCTTGGTGGAATTTGGTTAATTTCACCTATGACCCGATACAAGATTCGATCACATCATTTGTGGTGATGCCATGGTTTTCTAATTTTTGCTATTGGTATTCCACATCATAACATCATGCGGAGCACAGAGAAGAACTACATGTCCCAGAGGACCTCACGGTCAAAGAGGAAAATACGTCATGGAAGTGACGCTCGCTCTCTCTCTCGCTGCCGGGCAGTGGGTGTGGGTGTGCTTCCAAGCCGCTGCGCCTTCAATTTCAAAGTAGGCTTCTCGGTCTTCGGAAACCTCTCTCTCTCTTATTTCACTTGATTTATTAGCCTCAATTTCAATTAGATTGTATTATAGTGTGTTATCTTGCATTCCAATATCATAGTTAGTAAAAAAATTTTTCCTCCTTAGACTGTTGCCGCTGTACTGTTTGTTTCCTTGAGCCCAGCTCCCATCTCCCTACCCCATTTCCCTTTTTCCCTTTCCATTTTCAGGGGCTGGAGGGCCCACGGGCCTACTGCCCCCCTGTCACGGACACAGAATGATCTAGATAACTCCGTTACAGTTTTTGGCAGAGAATGCGGGCAGTAGCATAAGATTAACATTAGTTAAAAATTAGTTAGTAAGGAAGAAAGAAAAAAAAAAGAAAAAAAAAAAAAGGATTTCTTTAAGCCAGAGACTGCAAAAGCATTGCTACTTGACCTTCATAGATTACATTGTAGTCTGGGCAGTCTGCCAAACTCCGGACACTGTACAGAGTGTCTTCTGTTTTGGTTCTTTTTTTCCCTTCCCTTTTTAGCACCTACCAGATATGAATCCACTCTTCTGACATGCGGAAATCAAACTCCCTAACCATAAAGCAGGTATGTTTAATGAGTGATGCGCATACACCCTGGTGCAAGGGGGATAGCTCCACCTCACTTGCACACCGTTAGGAGAAAGCGTGCTACAGATCTAGGCTGAACTAATACATAATCAGTAGTTGGCAGGAATTCGGATACACATTCATTACATTCCTGAGACCCCATTAGCATGCGGTCCCTCCCCCCTTGCGCGTGCGTAGTGAGTTGTGGGAGTGGTCGTGGGATGAAGGCTCATCGTCTTCCTCGCGAAGGCTCGTAGTCTTCCTCGCTGTAAACTTGCGACCCAGCGGGAGGGGCACCCCCCAAACTGGTTCCTGCTTGCCCTGTGGACATCTAATCACCTCAGTGTTCTCGGGCTGTTGCACCCTCATCTTTATGGCCTTCATCCCCCTTGTTATTCCAGACATGGTGTCTGCAATCCCCACTCTTCTTACAGCTTCTACATAAACTAACTTTTCCCTACCCCTGTCCTAGTTTCTGTAAAGTTCCATTCTCTCCTTTACTGCGGGGCCCTTCTTTCACCTTTCAGTACCTTTTAGCTGCTCTGTTTAAGGGACTGAAAGCAATCATGATCTTCTCAACATATTGGCCAATTATTAACGTCATGATGTATTGTTGTGGAATTGTGTTTATATATATCCAAATAAGGGCACTGATGGCGACACCTGTCTGGCACTAATACGCAATGTGGTATAATTTGAATTTTGACACTTATATCTGTCATGCTCCAATTAATAGGAGTGAGAGGAGGTTCTTTTAATATACCCGGCGTGAGATTAAGAATCAACGGTTCAAATGTTGGTCCAACCAGTTTATTACAAATCCTAGGTTTTTAGAGTGATGGGGAAGGTGAAACAGGCAATAGAAAAGGTAAGAAGAAAAGCAAGAATTGTGGTAATTGGGGATAGTCACCAACTCGATCCAGCAGTGTCCCATTATCCGTTGGTCCAGGGTCCAAGCAGGCAACGAAGAGCAGTGGGCTGGTGCCAAGCAGTACGGGTGGTGGCGGTGGAAGCAGCAGCGTCTTGTGCAGCAAGGCCGGGAGAGTCCGTAGACAGTAGGGCAGCAAAACAGCAACGAGGAATCTGAAGACAGTAAACCCTCTCTCTCTCTCTCTCTCTCTCTCTCTCTCTCTCGCCTTCTCCCTCTCACTGCTTCATGATTTTTCCTGCGCCCTTTTATCCTGTTTTTTTTCCTGCCTACATGACATTCCCGGGGGCTTAGGTAAGGGTCATGTGAGTACCCCCCCCCCCCCCCCCCCCATCTTGAGATGGCTCTCTTCCTCGAGATGATGAGTTTAGACAAAAGGTTTCCTCCTGGCCATCAAGGTGCTTATCCTTCTCTTGATAAGCTTTGACCATCAAGGTGTGGTTCATCTTTCTCAAGATAAGTCCAGACGAAAGACGTCATCAAGGTGCTCATCTTTCTTTCGCTGCCTCCAGTTAGCAAAATCTTTAGAGAAAGGGATTGCTCAATCCCTGGCCAGGACTGGCATGGCATAGTCCATCTTCAGCAAGTTTTTGAGACAAAGGCACGACAACATGGCCTCTTACACCACCCCGTGACTCAAAAATTGCTGAAAAAGGGGACACTGATGATCCAGGATGGTGAGAAAAAAAAGATAGCAAGCATAAGGGTAAAGGAGGGGAAGGGTGGGGAATTCTATGCAATTATTACTGATGATTTCTCAGGTTTGGTTACAAATGTTGCCCTGATATGCTCGATTTCCCCCTCACTTGAGGAGGTTACAAAGCACATAGAGGATACAACACGATGTAGAAGTTGAATAAAACATGGTATCATACACGGAACAAGCATGAGAGTCACAGCCGCACACAATAGATGAAATAAGATACGTTTTACCCATGGACATATCGTTGTGGAATTGTGGTCCTAATACGCAATGTGGTATAATTAGAATTTTGACACTATAAGTGTCAAAACATATAAGTGTCAAAACAATTTTACAAACAATATGATGTTCAAACCGTTTTGCACGCTATCTTCTGAGTTTGCCACACACTTTTTGAAAGCCGAATTAGTGATCATGCTCGTGTCAATCTCCCTGAATGTTCTCTTCTCCATTCCTTTTATGTGGAAGAAGTCTTCTCCAAAACCGGAGAATGCTGACTGGCAGGGAATATAGAGAGGTTTAGGAAAAATCTTAGACACGTGGGTGCTCACAATGTCATGGGATTTCACTCTTGAACACCTGTGGGGTCCCCGAGAAACTAAGCCAGTATTAAGACAGGGATGGTGCAGCTTAGATAGATCTAAGGGGGTAGAATTTATCAGGGGCTTGGCATGTGCTTACCGTGCTCTATATAATATAATTCTAGAAAGAGAGAGTTTCCGAGCTGGGGTTCAAGCCAAAGGGGGTAATCCCCAAGTAAGTCAAATCTGATCAGTCACAGGAGGCACCAGTAACAATGTCAGTTGCCCCTGTGGAAGGCAAGAAATGGAAACGGGTGTCCTCGCGTCTAGAATGGAAAAAAGAAGAAGAAGCGGAGGAGGAGGCAGAGGAAGATCCAGGCGAGGGGCCCTCCTCAGCACCAAGAAAGGCAAAAGGAAAAACTAAGAGGCTTGAAGAGGAGAGTGATGAGGAGGAAGTCTCTATTACTGTTCATCGACCTTTGAAGATCACTGAAATCCAAGGCTCAAGAAAGGAGTTTACATGGCGCCAGAACCAATCTCTTGTTACTTGGTTGCTTCGCTGTTGGGACAGCAGGACCAGCATCTTGTCTCTAGACGGTAACGAAGCACACCAACTAGGAGGCATTGCCAGAGACCCAACTATTGACAGAGGGATTAGTAGATGTTTGGATGGGGCTGCCACCCTCTGGGTGCGAATGTTAGTAGCCATGAAGGAAAAGCTTCCCTTCAAGGATGGTCTGAAACCTGTGATGAAAAAGTGGGATACAATTGAACCAGGTATCCAGTATTTGAGTGAAATAGCTGTAGTGGAAATGTTGTATAACCCGAATTTTGATCCTAACGATCCTCGCCAAGACCATGATCCTGAGAGAGTGAGGACAATGCCTGATATATGGCAGAAACACAACAATACAGCACCAGAGAGGTACGCCGTTACACTAGCAGCAATGTTTCAAAGGTACGAGGAACAACAGAGAAGACCCCTAGTTTTTGAATTGGTCCTTACACTTCAAAACTTTGAACAACTGTAACCTCCAACTCACGTCTCCATTTCAGCCATCTCAGAAGTAACAGACAGACTGAATGAAATGCACGAACAAATTGTCTCTATTGATTAATTGTGATGATCCAGAAGTAGTATCAGAAACGATTGATGAAGATCAGGATCCTCAAAGGGGTCTAATGAAGGAGCTGATCAAACTAGTCCAATTAATTAAAGGTGATGAGCCCTCCTTCTCACCAGCATCATCAAAAAGCTCAGCTATTAAACGCAAACACTTTCCAGCTCAAGCAAGGAACAACAGTAAGACTACATCGTGTATTTCCTTGTGGCGTTTCCTACGTGACCACGGAGAATACATGAGGAAGTGACATGACCAAGCCACTCCTGTACTATGCGCACGGGTGAGAGAACTACAAAACAGATCAATCGCCAGTACAGTTGCTCCAGTTGCCAGAGGTAATGAATAGAGGGGCCCTGCTCTCACTCAGGGGAGGGAGAGGGATAATAGAGTTTGTTGGACTGTGTGGATTTGATGGCCTGGCACATCAGAACCACAGAAATATAAGGCCCTGGTGGACACTGGTGCACAGTGCACACTAATGCCCTCGAGTCACCAAAGGACAGAATCAATCCATATCTCTTAAGTGACTGGGGGCTCTCAAGAACTGACCATGTCGGGTGCCGAAATAAGCCTCACTGGTTAAGACTGGCAAAAACACCCTATTGTGACTGTCCAGGGGCTCCATGCGTGCTTGGTATCGAATACCTCAGAAGGGGGCATTTCAAGGATCCTAAGGGGTATCGATGGGCCTTTGGAAATAACTGCTGTAGATACAGACAACATTAAGCAGTTGTCTGTTTTGCCTGGACTGTCAGAGGACCCATCTGTTGTGGGGCTGCTATGAGTAAAAGAACAGCAGGTACCGATTGCCACAAAGACAGTGTACAGACGGCACTACCGCACCAACAGGGATTCCTTGCTCTTCATTCAGAAGCTGATTCGTCAGCTCGAGAATCAGGGAGTGATAAGCAAAACTCACTCACCTTTTAACAGCCCCATATGACGAGTTCGTAAAGCCAGTGGAGAATGGAGGCTGACAGTAGACTACAATGGCCTGAATGAGGTCATACCCCCAATGAGTGCTGTTGTGCCATGTTGTAGTAGGCGTTTCTGAGGAGCCGGGATGTGACGCATCAGGCCCTTCCCTGTTCAGCTATTGGATACACAGCCAGGGGGCGTAAACGAAGCAGAGCTAGTATATAAAGGGACGTCATGTAGAAATAAATGCCTTTTTGCCTCACGTTTATATGGGGTCTGTGTGGTGAATTGGCCCCTCCCGGACGCAGGACGGTTTCGTTGATTAACTACCCGTGGAGAAGGGCACAGTCGTTTAACAACTGCAATAATTGTTGACCCCCGATGTGATCACCCTCCATGGCGTGTGGCATGCCCGCGAGGTGGATAAGAGCCTGTGAGGTGGCGTCAGGTCACTCACAGAAGATGTGTAGCGGATTTACCCGAGGTGACGGCGGGCACTCACGTTTCAATGGAGCAAGTCATAAAGGTACTTCTCCAGTTTTGTAAAGAATATTGCGGCAAAAGCATTCCTTCGAAAAAGGAGATCGCTGACGTGTTAATGCTTTTAGAAAGAGGGGGAGCTGGCCTCCCCCCAGCATGTGTTAGATTCTGGGCGGTGGGATTCACTCACCTCGGCACTGTGTCAGCGTGCCATATGCAGCCAAAAAGCTGCGGAACTTCAGACTTGGGGGCTAATCCTCGGAGCTCTCAAAGCAGCTAAAGAGGAAGGGAAGCTTGCTACGCTTAATATGGGGCCAGATCTGGGATGGTCCCCAGGGTGTGGGGCCGCAGTTTGTTGCAGGAAGATGGCGCCCGGAGAAACAGCCGTACCCTGTTTGGTGGGAAATGAACAAGGTGGCGAACACGGCGGACAGCCCCCCGCGCCACCCGAGCTGCTGCCTGGCGAGACCACCTGGCCACAGAAGGAAGCCCCGCCACCCTATCCTCGACAGCTGTTGTATCCTTCTCTGTGTAACCTGACACCAAGCAAAGGGGGGCGAGAGGGGGAAAAGAGTGACACAATGGCGATTGCGCCCCCGAGATCAGGGAGTGGAGTCGAGGGGCGTGCCCAGGGCTCGGATCGGTCAAAGATTAGGGAGGCGTTGGAGGAGAAGGGCCTCCCTGTCACTTCCGCATTCCCGGTAGTTGTCGGGGAGGAGGGCCCCGCGTGGGTACCACTTTACCCAAATGCGGTTTCATGGCTGGTAGAGGCTGTGGAGAAAAAAGGACTGCGATCCCCTTTAACATTGAATGCATTGGAAATTCTCACAGCTCCAGGGCCCTTGTTGCCATATGACATAGAGAGCTTAATGCGTATTGTATTGAAACCAGTCCAATTTACAGTGTGGAAAGAGGAGTGGTCTAATCAGCTCAAGCACATTGTAACCACAGCACAAAATTATCCGAGACATCCTGTTCACGGCTCAAGCCTGCAAAGGCTGATGGGGTCGGCTCCAGGCATGCTCACTCCTCAGGGGCAGATTTCACAATTAATTTCATAATTAATTAACACAGGTTAATTAAAGCGGTAGAGGGGTCGGACTTACCTAGAGCAGTACATAATCTGGTCATCTTGGATTGCTTGCAACAACAGTCCACAAGGGACATACAAACCCTCTTGAGAACAGCCCCAGAAAAGTTCCACACCCCAGGGGAGGCCATCAAGTATGTTTTGGATAAGCAAACCCCCCCCCGCTTAGTAACGAAGGGATAGTTAAGGCAGTTGTTGAGGCTATGGCCGTCGCGGAGGATCAGCCATGGCCAGGGGGGTCGGGTCTTTGTTTTCACTGTGGCCAGTTTGGCCATATAAAAGCGCAGTGTGGGAGTGGTTGGCATTCGGCAACATGCCAGAAATGTCAGTAGCATGGCAGGAATCTAATAGCGACACTCAGATTTTGCCTTGCAGAGTTGGTTTCTGAGGAGGCTGAAGACAGAGCCATTGAAACCACCGAAGCCGTCAAGATTGGATAAAGAAGATGCAGATCGAGAACCACTAACATCTTCAGGAAGTTCTGTTTTACATATAATGTGGTGTTCGTTGCTTATTATTGTGCTTATATGTCCCCATAGCACTTGTGCAGCACAGGCAGAATCAGAGTACCATCCCCATCGGCCATTCAGGTGGGTCCTACGAGACCCTACAAGCAATTATAGAGTGATAAAGGAAAACATAACAGCAGGTGCCCCGACTTTTACGATAACAATTGGTGAGTTATTCCCCATGGCGGGAGGACCCAAATCCAAATCATTATTTGGAACATATTGGTGCCCCAGTTCAAACCAAGGAAAGAGTTATTGTAATTATCCAGGATATTGGTTTTGTGGATGCTGGGGGTGTGAGACCATTGTAACAAGTGATAGATGGAAACCAGAAAAAGAGGACGAATTTTTGCGGGTAAGATGGGGACCAAATGGGTGTAACCATCCAAAATTTGCGAGCGATGGATTGGTAACTCACAAAGGTACTTGTACCCATTTGAATTTAGAAATCCTGCAGCTGAATAATATGGGTTGGGCTGTGGGGAAAATGTGGTCAGTATTTATTCACAACGTTTTGAAAGATCCAGGAGTAGTGATACAAATTATTAGGCTCATACCACAAGCACCCCAAGCCATCAGGCCTAACCTAGTTCTTAACCCATAAATATCCACACCTTTACTACATAATACTGAAATTACCATACTTGCAGCGCAAGTTAATTATCAGGTATTGAACAAAACTAACCCAAATCTTCCCTTAGTTATCCCCAGTTAAATTCCGTTACTTCTTATTGCACTACCCAACTACCTCTCACTTAAGGTGCCTTATGTTTTCTATTCCAGTTTCTGATGTATATATTCTGAGATTGTTGTAAAGGATAGAACAAGAAAAAGATATTGTTATATTTTACTCGATTTAAGTACGCATATAGGTAGTTAGGGTTTGGCGGCCGGAAGATATCACGCTGTATGGAAAGATAGGGCTTTTTCGAACATGGGGAGGGGGAGATGTTGTAGTAGGCGTTTCTGAGGAAACGGGATGTGAAGCGTCAGGCCCTCCCCTGTTCAGCTATTGGATACACAGCCAGGGGGCGTAAACGAAGCAGAGCTAGTATATAAAGGGACGTCATGTAGAAATAAATGCCATTTTGCCACACGTTTATACGGGGTCTGTGTGGTGAATTGGCCCCTCCCAGACGCGGTACAGTTTTGCCGATTAACTACCCGTGGAGAAGGGCATAATCGTTTAACAACTACAACAGTGCCGGAGATGTAAGAACACCCATATGAACTGGACTCAAAAGCAGCCAAATGGTATGCCACCACTGACATTGCTAACGCCTTCATTTCCATTCCTTTGGCCACAGAATGTAGGCCACAGACTGTAGGCCACAGTTTGCCTTCACATGGAGGGGCGTTCAGTATACTTGGAAACGTTTGTCCAGGGGGTGGAAACACAGCCCAACCATTTGCCATGGGTTGGTCCAAACTGTACTGGAACAGGGTGGTGCACCTGAGCACCTGCAGTACTGTCACGGAGTTATCTAGATCAATCTGTGTCCGTGACAGGGGGGGCAGTAGGCCCTTGGGCCCCCGGCCCCTGACAAAGGGGAAGGGAAAAAGGGAAAGGGGTAGGGAGATGGGAGCTGGGCTCAAGGAAACAAACAGAGCAGTGGCAACGATCTAAGGAGTAAAACTTATTTTACTATAATACAATCTAATTGAAATTGAGGCTAATAAATCAAGTGAAATAAGAGAGAGAGAAAGAGAGGTTTCCGAAGACCGAGAAGCCTACTTTGAAATTGAAGGCGCCGTGGCTTGGAAGCACACCCACACCCGCTGCCAGGCAGTGAGAGAGAGAGCGAGCGTCGCTTCCGTGACGTATTTTCCTCTCTGACCGCGAGGTCCAATGGGATGTGTAGTACTTCTCTGTGCTCCACATGATGTTATGATGTGGAATACCAATAGCAAAAATTACAAAACCATGACATTCCACCCCTTATTCTACATCACTACATCATGCTTAAGATACATATATATGTATATATATACACTAATAAACAATACTTAAAAAATGCATTACACACATAGGTCTATATACATATATACACATGGAATTATTGACTGCACTCCCCCAACATCAAATTCCCTTGTGGCACACATTGAACATCCCCATCTTTCTGCATCAACCACCACGTGCACACAGGTCCCTGGGCAAAAACAGTTCCACGGAGAGGTTTGCCCTTTCCAGAGGCTGGAAGGACCCACACTGCTTTCCCCAGCATGTTCTTTACGTGTACAACAGGGACCTTATCTCCCTCTACAGTATGTAGGGGGCTGGATTGGGTAGGACCATCACGATTGACAGATCCTCTGGTATTGACCAACCAGGTGGCTTCTGCCAAATGCTTCTCCCAGTGCTTAAACGTTCCACCACCCATTGCCTTCAACATAGTTTTCAACAACCCACTGTATCGTTCAATATTACCAGAAGCTGGTGCATGATAGGGGATATGATAAATCCACTCAATGCCATGATCTTTGGCCCAAGTATTTATAAGGGAATTTTTGAAATGTGTCCCATTATCAGACTCAATTCTTTCTGGGGTGCCATGTCGCCACAGGACTTGTTTCTCAAGACCCAATATGGTGTTTCGGGCCGTAGCATGGGGTACTGCGTATGTTTCAAGCCACCCAGTGGTTGCCTCCACCATGGTAAGCACAAAACGCTTACCACTGCGAGATCGTGGCAAGGTGTTATAATCAACTTGCCACGCCTCCCCATATTTATACTTTTGCCATCGCCCTTCCCCCCAGAGAGGTTTCATCCTCTTGGCTTGTTTAATTATGGCACACATCTCACAGTCATGAATAACCTGTGCAATAGCGTCCATAGTTAAGTCCACCCCTCGGTCTCTAGCCCACTTATATGTTGCGTCCCTTCCCTGATGGCCCGAGGTCTCATGGGCCCATCGAGCTAGAAATAATTCACCCTTGTTCTGCCAGTCCAAGTCTATTGGAGCCACCTCAATTCTAGCAGCTCGATCTACCTGATGGTTGTTTTGTTGTTCTTCAGTAGCCCGACTCTTGGGAACGTGAGCATCTACATGATGCACCTTTATAACGATATCTTTTGTTTGGGCAGCAATGTCTTTCCACAGTTCAGCAGCCCAAATAGGTTTACCTCCCCGCTGCCAGTTATTTTGCTCCCACTGCTGCAACCACCCCCATAAGGCATTTGCCACCATCCATGAGTCGGTATAAAGATAAAGCATTGGCCACCTCTCCCATTCAGCAACATCTAAGGCCAGCTGGACAGCCTTTACCTCTGCAAACTGACTTGATTCTCCTTTTCCTTCAGTGGCCTCTGCAACCTGTCGTGTGGGGCTCCACACAGCAGCTTTCCATCTGCGATGCTTCCCCACGATACGACACAATCCATCAGTGAACAGGACATATTTCTTCTCATTTTCTGGTAGCTCATTGTATGGTGGGGCCTCTTTAGCACGTGACACCTCTTCTGCTGGTGATGTTCCAAACTTTTTACCTTCAGGCCAGTCCATGATCACCTCTAAAATTCCCGGACGACTGAGGTTCCCCATCCGCGCTCGTTGTGTAATCAGTGCAATCCACTTGCTCCAAGTGGCATCAGTAGCATGATGGGTGGAGGGAACCTTTCCTTGAAACATCCAGTTCAGTACTGGCAGTCGAGGTGCCAGAAGGAGCTGCGTTTCAGTATCAACTACTTCAGAAGCAGCCCGAACCCCCTCATATGCGGCTAAGATCTCCTTCTCAGTTGGAGTGTAGCCCTCTTCAGACCCCTTGTACGCTCGACTCCAAAATCCCAGGGGTCTGCCTCGGGTCTCTCCTGAGGCTCTTTGCCCCAACCTCCAAGTGGGACCTTTCTCACCAGCAGCAGTGTAGAGGATGTTCTTTACATCCTGTCCCGTCCGTACTGGCCCCAGGGCCACGGCACGGGCTATCTCCTGTTTAATCTGTTCAAAAGCCTGCTGCTGCTCTGGGCCCCATGTAAAATTATTCTTCTTCCGCGTCACCTGATAAAGGGGGCTTACAATGAGGCTGTAGTTTGGAACATGCATTCTCCAAAAGCCCACTACACCCAGAAAAGACTGTCTCTTTCTTGCTAGTGGGTGGAGACATAGCAGCGATTTTGTCGATCACATCTGCTGGGATGTGACGACGCCCATCTTGCCACTTTATACCTAGGAACTGAATCTCTTGGGCAGGTCCTTTTACTTTGCTTCGCTTTATAGCAAAACCAGCTTGCAGAAGAATTTGGATTATTTGCTCTCCTTTCGTGAAAACTTCTTCTGCTGTATCACCCCAAACAATGATATCATCAATGTACTGCAGGTGCTCAGGCGCACCACCCTGTTCCAGTACAGTTTGGACCAACCCATGGCAAATGGTTGGGCTGTGTTTCCACCCCTGGGGCAAACGGTTCCAAGTATACTGAACGCCCCTCCAGGTGAAGGCAAACTGTGGCCTACAGTCTGTGTCCAAAGGAATGGAGAAGAAGGCGTTAGCAATGTCAATGGTGGCATACCATTTGGCTGCTTTTGACTCCAGCTCGTATTGGAGTTCTAACATGTCGGGCACAGCAGCGCTCAGTGAGGGTGTGACCTCATTCAGGCCACGGTAGTCTACTGTCAGCCTCCATTCTCCACTGGCTTTGCGCACTGGCCATATGGGGCTGTTAAAAGGTGAGCGAGTTTTGCTTATCACCCCCCGATTATCCAGCTGGCGAATCAACTCATGAATGGAGAGCAAGGAATCCCTATTGGTGCGGTACTGCCATCTGTGCACAGTCTTTGTAGCATTCGGTACCTGCTGCTCTTTCACTCGTAGCAGCACCACAACAGATGGGTCTTCCGATAGGCCAGGCAAAACAGACAACTGCTTAATGTTGTCTGTATCTACAGCAGCTATTCCAAAGGCCCATCGATACCCCTTAGGATCCTTGAAATGCCCCCTTCTTAAGTAATCGATACCAAGTATGCATGGAGCCCCTGGGCCAGTCACAATCGGATGTTTTTGCCAGTCTTTACCAGTGAGGCTTATTTCAGCCTCCAACACAGTCAATTCTTGAGAGCCCCCAGTCACTCCAGAAATATGGATTGATTCTGTCCCTTCATGACTCGAGGGCATTAGAGTGCACTGTGCACCGGTATCCACCAGTGCCTTATATTTCTGTGGTTCTGATGTGCCAGGCCACCGAATCCACACAGTCCAATAAACTCTATTATCCCTCTCCCTCCCCTGACTGAGGGCAGGGCCCCTCTATTCATTACCTGTGGTAACTGGAGCAGATGTACTGGCTATGGATCTGTTTTGTAATTCTCTCACCCGTGCTCGTAGTACTGGAGTGGCTTGGTCATGCCACTTCCTCATATCTTCTCCATGGTCACGTAGGTAACGCCACAAGGCAATACACGATGTAGTCTTACTGTTGTTCCTTGCTTGAGCTGGAAAGCGTTTGCGTTTAATAGCTGAAATTTTTGATGATACAGGTGAGGAGGAGGGTTCATCACCTTTAATTAACTGGATCTGAGTTTTCATTAGTTTGATCAGCTCCTTCATTAGACTGACGATGATTAGATTGATGATCCTGATCTTCATCAATCGTTTCTGATACTACTACAGGATCATTACGATTAATCAATAGAGACATTTGCTCTTCCATTTCAATCAGTCTGTCCGTTACTTCTGAGATGGCTGAAATGGAGACGTGAGTTGGAGGTAACTGTTGTTCAAAGTTTTGAAGAGTAAGAACCAATGCAAAAACTAGGGGTCTTCTCTGTTGTTCCTCGTACCTTTGAAATGTTGCTGCTAGTGTAACGGTGTACCTCTCTGGTGCTGTCTTGGTGAGTTTCTGCCATATATCAGGTGTTGTCCTCACTCTCTCAGGATCATGGTCTTGGCGAGGATCGACAGGATCAAAATTAGGGTTGTACAACATTTCCACCACAGCTATTTCCCTCAAATACTGGATACCTTTTTCAATTGTATCCCACTTTTTCATCACAGGCTTTAGACCGTCCTTGAAGGGAAGCTTTTCCCTCACAGCTACTAACATTCGCTCCCAAAGGGTGGCAGCCCCATCCAAGCATCTACTGATCCCTCTATCAATAGTTGGGTCTCTGGCAATGCCTCCTAATTGGCGAGCTTCATTCTCATCTAGAGACAAGCTGCTGGCCCCGCTGTCCCAACAGCGAAGCAACCAGGTAACAAGAGATTCATTGTGGCGCCGTGTAAACTCCTTTCTTGAGCCTTGGATTTCAGACATCTTCAGAGGTCGACGAACAGTAATCGAGACTTCCTCCTCATCACTCTCCTCCTCACGCCTCTTAGTTTTTCCTTTTGCCATTTTCGGTACTGAGAAAGGCACCTCGCTTGGACCTTCCGCTGCCTCCTCCTCCGCTTCTTCTTTTTTCCGTTCTAGACGTGAGGACACCCGTTTCCATTTCTTGCCTTCCACAGGGGCAACTGACATTTTTACTGGTGCCTCCTGTGACTGATCAGATTTGACTTGAGGATTTCCCCCTTTGGCTTGAACCTCAGCTCGGAAACTCTCTCTTTCCAGAATAGCATTATATAGAGCACGGTAAGCACAAGCCAAGCCCCAAATAAGTCGTACCTCCTTAGATCTATCTAAGCTGCACCATCCCTGACTCAAATACTGGCTTAGTTTCTCGGGATCCCACAGGTGTTCAAGAGTGAAATCCCATGACATTGCCGGCCCCCACGCTTCTAAGATTTTTCCTAAACCTCTCCATATTCCCTGCCAGTCAGCATTCTCTGGTTTTGGAGGAGACTTCTGCATAGAACGAATGTATTGGAGTACATTCAGGGCGATTGATAACATGCACATGGATATGAGCACGAGTATGAGTACTAACTCGGCTTTCGAAAAGCGTGTGGCAAACCGAAAAGACAGCCCAGAAACCGGATTGAACATCGTGTTGTTTGTAAAATTGGCTATTCCGTCTGGGATGTAGTTGTTTGTAAAATTAGCTATTCCATCTGGGATGTAAGTGTCAAAATCCAAATTATACCACACTGAATATAAGTACCAGGCAGGTGTCTCCATCAGTGCCCTTATTTGGTTATATACGAACACAATTCCACAACAAGAAAGCATGACATTAATAATCGGCCAATACGTTGAAAAGATCATAACTGTTTTCAATCCCTTAAACAGAGCAGCTATAATGAAGAGTGGATTCATAGCTGGTAGCTGCTAAGAAAGGAAAAAAAAAAAAAAAAAACGGAAAAAAAAAAACAACCAAAGAACCAAAACAGAAGACACTCTGTACAGTGTCCAGAGTTTGGCAGACTGCCTAGACTACAATCTAATCTATGAAGGTCAGGTAGCAATGCTTCTGCAGTCTCTGGCTTAAAGAAATCCTGGTGTTTTTTGCTTCTTCCCTACTAACTAACTTTTAACTAATGTTAAAAGCTTTAAAATTGTGCCCGCATTCTCCACCAAAATCTGTCACGGAGTTATCTAGATCAATCTGTGTCCGTGACGGGGGGGGCAGTAGGCCCTTGGGCCCCCGGCCCCTGACAAAGGGGAAGGGAAAAAGGGAAAGGGGTAGGGAGATGGGAGCTGGGCTCAAGGAAACAAACAGAGCAGCGGCAACGATCTAAGGAGTAAAACTTATTTTACTATAATACAATCTAATTGGAATTGAGGCTAATAAATCAAGTGAAATAAGAGAGAGAGAAAGAGAGGTTTCCGAAGACCGAGAAGCCTACTTTGAAATTGAAGGCGCCGCGGCTTGGAAGCACACCCACACTCGCTGCCAGGCAGTGAGAGAGAGCGAGCGAGTGTCACTTCCGTGACGTATTTTCCTCTCTGACCGCGAGGTCCCCTGGGATGTGTAGTACTTCTTCTCTGTGCTCCACATGATGTTATGATGTGGAATACCAATAGCAAAAATTACAAAACCATGACAAGTACACTGATGATATCATTGTGTGGGGCAATAGAGCAGAAGAAGTTCTCACAAAAAAAAGAGCAAATAATCCAAATTCTTCTGCGAGCTGGTTTTGCTATTAAACGAAACAAAGTGAAAGGACCTGCCCAGGAAATTCAGTTCCTAGGTGTAAAGTGGCAAGATGGGCGTTGTCACATCCCAGTAGATGTGATCGAAAAAATCACTGCTATGTCTCCACCCACTGTTGTAGTAGGCGACAGCGAGGATTCGGGATGTGACATGGTAGGACACTCCCTTTGCTCGGTGTCAAAGGGTTAATAAATGCATAAGGGGCGTAGACGAAAGAGGATAGGTATATAGGTAAATCGCACAGTGCAATAAACGCCATTTTTCTGCTTCCCTTATTGGTATTCACGTGCAGTTCTTTGGCCCGGGTAGATTTTACCCGATAGTCCAGCACAGGCACAGAGCTAAAAGAACATGGGTTGCCAGGTGCACGGCAACAAGTGGTGCCCCGTGTGAGGAGCTCTGTGTTATTCCTGTGCTGGGGGGCGATACCGAGGTGACGGCGGTGCCCCGCATCCTGCAGACGCGGTAACCCGAGGTGACGGCGGGGCTCTGCAGAAGTTTGTGGTGACGACGGAATTTATCGCGCGCATATTCGAAACGGCGGGTAGAGCCGAGACGCTGATTATGGATCAGGTTATTACGGTACTGCTTCAGTTTTGTAAGCTGTATTGCGGCAAAGATATTCCTTCTAAGAAGGACACTGCTGCAGTTATTTCCCGATTGGAACGGGAGGGGGAGGTTAAAGCTCCCGATGAAATTCTTGACCATCAGAAGTGGGATAGTATCACCTCTGCACTTGCGCAGCATGCCATGAGCGCCCAGAAAGGCGCCGAACTTAAAACTTGGGGATTGCTGCTGGGAGACCTTAAAGCAGCCAGGGAGGAAGGGAAGTCATCCGAGCGGGCACGAGCACTCCTAGGTCTTATTACAGGGGGAAATGTGGATTTTGGGGACCCTGGGGGGCCAGGTAGTGGGGGCTCGTCGGGGTCGGGGGTAATTACCTCTTGTAGGAGTTCGGAGGAAATTAAGGCTGCAGCCCCGAGTACTGACAAGATGGCATCAGCCATGTTGGCGCTGACCATAGTAAAGATGGCGCCGACCGCGCGGGCTCCAACTGTTTAAAAGATAGCGCCGACCACGCTGGAGCTGACCACGCCCACGATGCCGGAAGTAGACAAGCAGCAAAATAGCAGCCCCCATCCGTCAGCTGCCAGTTCCAGCGGCCGGCAGGGCCTCAAGGGAGGAACATCGGCGGAGTCCCCACCCCCATATCCGTCGGCATCGCCTCAGAAATCGCTGTATCCTTACTTGCGTGACCTGTCCATGCCAGCGGTGGGGGAGGGCGTGTCTGTCCCCGCGGCTGGGTGAGGGTGTAGGCGCGGTCAGCTCGCTGATTGGTCCAAAGTTAGAGGCGGTGGAAGATAAGGGCTTATCAGCTACGCCTACGTTTCTGGTAGTGGCTGGGAGGAGGGTCCCGTGTGAGTTCCTCTGGAGCTGAAGGGGGGTGGCGTGCCTGATAGAGACGGCTGAGAAAAGGGGGCTAAGATCGCCCCTGATTTTAAATGCACTGGAGGGTCTCACAGTGCTAGGCTGTGTGCTCATGTGTATGGTACTTAAGCCGGTACAGTGTACACTTTGGAAGGCGGGGTGGAGTCGGGGCAATAGTGACCGGTCTCCTCGTCTTCAGGGAGAAGCCTTAGATTCCTTTTTCACAGAGGAGGGGCCGTTTGCCCTCGGCATTGCGGTCGATCCTGTGCCGGCGCCGACTTCTGCCCTGGCTGCTCCTTCTGCTCCAAAAGCTAGGCCAAGCAAGCGCTTCCAAAAGCTCAACTAAAGTTTTCTTGAGCTCGCAAAAGCTGCTATTAATTTTCTAAGTCCTGCATCCTCTAACTCCTTACTTCAATAAACGTAATTGTCTCTGGACACTGGTCTGGCAATAGGGTGTTCCATGAGATTAGATGAATGGATTACCCACAGTCGGGTTAGAGAAATTAGTTAACTGGTGGCCAGAACAAAAGCTCAAGAACCTCAAGGAAAGCTGATGCCTTCGCCCCCTCCCCCAGGTGAGCGGGAGGTGGGGGCAGGTTGCAAAGGGTGGATACATTAGAAAGCTCACAACAAAGGGAAACAAGATCCTCGATTTAACACCTTCTGTCCCAAGGCTTCACCACTCTTGCCATTTACCCCTGTGAGACACAATCCAGTGGAACCATATTAACAAAGCCCCAAAAAAGGGCAAGTCGGTGTCTTGCTTTGTTTTACAGAAGACCTCCTAGGGACCTTGACTGAACACAGAATGGCTCATAGCTGACTTTAACCGTTTGTGTTTTGTGACAGAAAAATTGAAGATGTGATCATACTAGATTACTGAATATACCTCTTTAATTACATATTTTGGTTGCAATAGTATTATGTTTTGGGTTGTTGTGGTTGTGGGTTGTGATTGATACCAGTCCTTGGATCTGTTAAACTTCACAATTGGGTTCAGAGTTTTTACAGGTCATCCTGGCTTTCTGGTACTCCCTGCACAGTGATAGCATTTCTTTTGACCCTTTATTTCACCCCTTTTTACCAAACTGATTATGATTTGCATGTAACTCCTCCGTGGTGTTTCCAAATTCCTAACAAACTGGGAAATGAACCAACGGACCCATCTAATCTGTTAGATGTAGATGTAATCACAAAAGAAATCTATCAGAAAGCCCTTTGCACTGATGCTTTTCAATGTCACATCAGTCCAGGAGTTCCATCCAAAACATGGTTGTTGGATAAGTTTTGATAAGAGATGCGTATGTTTCTGGGATTACCCCTCTTCTGGTATATACTGTGGGGTATCCTACACACACTATCCTGTGAAAAGTTTGGTAGACTATAACATTACTTCAACTTGCCAAACTAGTATTTATATCTCTCAGCCTTTGAATTGCTTCGGAAATGCTCAAGTAAAAAATTCTCAAGACACTAAATCATCTTTCAGAACATTACATGGCAAGTCCACATATTGTCAAATTGGACTAGATATGCTTTTGGTGAATTAACTGAAGTGTAATATTGTACAGCTGTTCATAAACACCACAGATTCCATTGAAGAATTCCCATCTGGATCCTGGCTTACACTGGGACTTCCTGGGTGAAGAAAGCAGCCGATGCAAATACCTCTATTTGTTTTACTTGTTTATTTATTATTATTGGTTATTGTTAAATGTATGGTTATTGTCAAATGTATGGTGGTCTCTTTTCACTTTATACCTTTTATTCACTATGTAATATTTGTGTCACCACTCCTGAAGAATCACAGGGGGGTGTCTGTGGCAAATTAAATGACTCCACCTGTTGTCTAAAGATTGATGATAATGGTAAAGTTGTTAAACAAATTGCTGAAGGTATACAGAAAATTGCGCATGTTCCTGTACAAAATTGGAAAGGCCCAGACCTTGACCTTTTTTTCCGGGCTTCCAGGTGGTCCATGGGTGAAACGTATCTTATTTCATCTATTGTGTGCGGCTGTGACTCTCATGCTTGTTCCGTGTATGATACCATGTTTTATTCAACTTCTACAACGTGTTGTATCCTCTATGTGCTTTGTAACCTCCTCAAGTGAGGGGGAAATCGAGCATACCAGGGCAACAGGGCGCCATCTTCCTGCAACAAACTGCGGCCCCACACCCTGGGGACCATCCCAGATCTGGCCCCATATTAAGCGTAGCAAGCTTCCCTTCCTCTTTAGCTGCTTTGAGAGCTCCGAGGATTAGCCCCCAAGTCTGAAGTTCCGCAGCTTTTTGGCTGCATATGGCACGCTGACACAGTGCCGAGGTGAGTGAATCCCACCGCCCAGAATCTAACACATGCTGGGGGGAGGCCAGCTCCCCCTCTTTCTAAAAGCATTAACACGTCAGCGATCTCCTTTTTCGAAGGAATGCTTTTGCCGCAATATTCTTTACAAAACTGGAGAAGTACCTTTATGACTTGCTCCATTGAAACGTGAGTGCCCGCCGTCACCTCGGGTAAATCCGCTACACATCTTCTGTGAGTGACCTGACGCCACCTCACAGGCTCTTATCCACCTCGCGGGCATGCCACACGCCATGGAGGGTGATCACATCGGGGGTCAACAATTATTGCAGTTGTTAAACGACTGTGCCCTTCTCCACGGGTAGTTAATCAACGAAACCGTCCTGCGTCCGGGAGGGGCCAATTCACCACACAGACCCCATATAAACGTGAGGCAAAAAGGCATTTATTTCTACATGACGTCCCTTTATATACTAGCTCTGCTTCGTTTACGCCCCCTGGCTGTGTATCCAATAGCTGAACAGGGAAGGGCCTGATGCGTCACATCCCGGCTCCTCAGAAACGCCTACTACAACATGGCACAACAGCACTCATTGGGGGTATGACCTCATTCAGGCCATTGTAGTCTACTGTCAGCCTCCATTCTCCACTGGCTTTACGAACTCGTCATATGGGGCTGTTAAAAGGTGAGTGAGTTTTGCTTATCACTCCCTGATTCTCGAGCTGACGAATCAGCTTCTGAATGAAGAGCAAGGAATCCCTGTTGGTGCGGTAGTGCCGTCTGTACACTGTCTTTGTGGCAATCGGTACCTGCTGTTCTTTTACTCATAGCAGCCCCACAACAGATGGGTCCTCTGACAGTCCAGGCAAAACAGACAACTGCTTAATGTTGTCTGTATCTACAGCAGTTATTTCCAAAGGCCCATCGATACCCCTTAGGATCCTTGAAATGCCCCCTTCTGAGGTATTCGATACCAAGCACGCATGGAGCCCCTGGACAGTCACAATAGGGTGTTTTTGCCAGTCTTAACCAGTGAGGCTTATTTCGGCACCCGACATGGTCAGTTCTTGAGAGCCCCCAGTCACTTAAGAGATATGGATTGATTCTGTCCTTTGGTGACTCGAGGGCATTAGTGTGCACTGTGCACCAGTGTCCACCAGGGCCTTATATTTCTGTGGTTCTGATGTGCCAGGCCATCAAATCCACACAGTCCAACAAACTCTATTATCCCTCTCCCTCCCCTGAGTGAGAGCAGGGCCCCTCTATTCATTACCTCTGGCAACTGGAGCAACTGTACTGGCGATTGATCTGTTTTGTAGTTCTCTCACCCGTGCGCATAGTACAGGAGTGGCTTGGTCATGTCACTTCCTCATGTATTCTCCGTGGTCACGTAGGAAACGCCACAAGGAAATACACGATGTAGTCTTACTGTTGTTCCTTGCTTGAGCTGGAAAGTGTTTGCGTTTAATAGCTGAGCTTTTTGATGATGCTGGTGAGAAGGAGGGCTCATCACCTTTAATTAATTGGACTAGTTTGATCAGCTCCTTCATTAGACCCCTTTGAGGATCCTGATCTTCATCAATCGTTTCTGATACTACTTCTGGATCATCACAATTAATCAATAGAGACAATTTGTTCGTGCATTTCATTCAATCTGTCTGTTACTTCTGAGATGGCTGAAATGGAGACGTGAGTTGGAGGTTACAGTTGTTCAAAGTTTTGAAGTGTAAGGACCAATTCAAAAACTAGGGGTCTTCTCTGTTGTTCCTCGTACCTTTGAAACATTGCTGCTAGTGTAACGGCGTACCTCTCTGGTGCTGTATTGTTGTGTTTCTGCCATATATCAGGCATTGTCCTCACTCTCTCAGGATCATGGTCTTGGCGAGGATCGTTAGGATCAAAATTCGGGTTATACAACATTTCCACTACAGCTATTTCACTCAAATACTGGATACCTGGTTCAATTGTATCCCACTTTTTCATCACAGGTTTCAGACCATCCTTGAAGGGAAGCTTTTCCTTCATGGCTACTAACATTCGCACCCAGAGGGTGGCAGCCCCATCCAAACATCTACTAATCCCTCTGTCAATAGTTGGGTCTCTGGCAATGCCTCCTAGTTGGTGTGCTTCGTTACCGTCTAGAGACAAGATGCTGGTCCTGCTGTCCCAACAGCGAAGCAACCAAGTAACAAGAGATTGGTTCTGGCGCCATGTAAACTCCTTTCTTGAGCCTTGGATTTCAGTGATCTTCAAAGGTCGATGAACAGTAATAGAGACTTCCTCCTCATCACTCTCCTCTTCAAGCCTCTTAGTTTTTCCTTTTGCCTTTCTTGGTGCTGAGGAGGGCCCCTCGCCTGGATCTTCCTCTGCCTCCTCCTCCGCTTCTTCTTCTTTTTTCCATTCTAGACGCGAGGACACCCGTTTCCATTTCTTGCCTTCCACAGGGGCAACTGACATTGTTACTGGTGCCTCCTGTGACTGATCAGATTTGACTTACTTGGGGATTACCCCCTTTGGCTTGAACCCCAGCTCGGAAACTCTCTCTTTCTAGAATTATATTATATAGAGCACGGTAAGCACATGCCAAGCCCCTGATAAATTCTACCCCCTTAGATCTATCTAAGCTGCACCATCCCTGTCTTAATACTGGCTTAGTTTCTCGGGGACCCCACAGGTGTTCAAGAGTGAAATCCCATGACATTGTGAGCACCCACGTGTCTAAGATTTTTCCTAAACCTCTCTATATTCCCTGCCAGTCAGCATTCTCCGGTTTTGGAGAAGACTTCTTCCACATAAAAGGAATGGAGAAGAGAACATTCAGGGAGATTGACACGAGCATGATCACTAATTCGGCTTTCAAAAAGTGTGTGGCAAACTCAGAAGATAGCGTGCAAAACGGTTTGAACATCATATTGTTTGTAAAATTGTTTTGACACTTATATGTTTTGACACTTATAGTGTCAAAATTCTAATTATACCACATTGCGTATTAGGACCACAATTCCACAACGATATGTCCATGGGTAAAACGTATCTTATTTCATCTATTGTGTGCGGCTGTGACTCTCATGCTTGTTCCGTGTATGATACCATGTTTTATTCAACTTCTACATCGTGTTGTATCCTCTATGTGCTTTGTAACCTCCTCAAGTGAGGGGGAAATCGAGCATATCAGGGCAACATTTGTAACCAAACCTGAGAAATCATCAGTAATAATTGCATAGAATTCCCCACCCTTCCCCTCCTTTACCCTTATGCTTGCTATCTTTTTTTTCTCACCATCCTGGATCATCAGTGTCCCCTTTTTCAGCAATTTTTGAGTCACGGGGTGGTGTAAGAGGCCATGTTGTCGTGCCTTTGTCTCAAAAACTTGCTGAAGATGGACTATGCCATGCCAGTCCTGGCCAGGGATTGAGCAATCCCTTTCTCTAAAGATTTTGCTAACTGGAGGCAGCGAAAGAAAGATGAGCACCTTGATGACGTCTTTTGTCTGGACTTATCTTGAGAAAGATGAACCACACCTTGATGGTCAAAGCTTATCAAGAGAAGGATAAGCACCTTGATGGCCAGGAGGAAACCTTTTGTCTAAACTCATCATCTCGAGGAAGAGAGCCATCTCAAGATGGGGGGGGGGGGGGGGGGGGGTACTCACATGACCCTTACCTAAGCCCCCGGGAATGTCATGTAGGCAGGAAAAAAAACAGGATAAAAGGGCGCAGGAAAAATCATGAAGCAGTGAGAGGGAGAAGGCGAGAGAGAGAGAGAGAGAGAGAGAGAGAGAGAGAGGGTTTACTGTCTTCAGATTCCTCGTTGCTGTTTTGCTGCCCTACTGTCTACGGACTCTCCCGGCCTTGCTGCACAAGACGCTGCTGCTTCCACCGCCACCACCCGTACTGCTTGGCACCAGCCCACTGCTCTTCGTTGCCTGCTTGGACCCTGGACCAACGGATAATGGGACACTGCTGGATCGAGTTGGTGACTATCCCCAATTACCACAATTCTTGCTTTTCTTCTTACCTTTTCTATTGCCTGTTTCACCTTCCCCATCACTCTAAAAACCTAGGATTTGTAATAAACTGGTTGGACCAACATTTGAACCGTTGATTCTTAATCTCACGCCGGGTATATTAAAAGAACCTCCTCTCACTCCTATTAATTGGAGCATGACAGATATAAGTGTCAAAATTCAAATTATACCACATTGCGTATTAGTGCCAGACAGGTGTCGCCATCAGTGCCCTTATTTGGATATATATAAACACAATTCCACAACAATACATCATGACGTTAATAATTGGCCAATATGTTGAGAAGATCATGATTGCTTTCAGTCCCTTAAACAGAGCAGCTAAAAGGTACTGAAAGGTGAAAGAAGGGCCCCGCAGTAAAGGAGAGAATGGAACTTTACAGAAACTAGGACAGGGGTAGGGAAAAGTTAGTTTATGTAGAAGCTGTAAGAAGAGTGGGGATTGCAGACACCATGTCTGGAATAACAAGGGGGATGAAGGCCATAAAGATGAGGGTGCAACAGCCCGAGAACACTGAGGTGATTAGATGTCCACAGGGCAAGCAGGAACCAGTTTGGGGGGTGCCCCTCCCGCTGGGTCGCAAGTTTACAGCGAGGAAGACTACGAGCCTTCGCGAGGAAGACGATGAGCCTTCATCCCACGACCACTCCCACAACTCACTACGCACGCGCAAGGGGGGAGGGACCGCATGCTAATGGGGTCTCAGGAATGTAATGAATGTGTATCCGAATTCCTGCCAACTACTGATTATGTATTAGTTCAGCCTAGATCTGTAGCACGCTTTCTCCTAACGGTGTGCAAGTGAGGTGGAGCTATCCCCCTTGCACCAGGGTGTATGCGCATCACTCATTAAACATACCTGCTTTATGGTTAGGGAGTTTGATTTCCGCATGTCAGAAGAGTGGATTCATATCTGGTAGGTGCTAAAAAGGGAAGGGAAAAAAAGAACCAAAACAGAAGACACTCTGTACAGTGTCCGGAGTTTGGCAGACTGCCCAGACTACAATGTAATCTATGAAGGTCAAGTAGCAATGCTTTTGCAGTCTCTGGCTTAAAGAAATCCTTTTTTTTTTTTTCTTTTTTTTTTCTTTCTTCCTTACTAACTAATTTTTAACTAATGTTAATCTTATGCTACTGCCCGCATTCTCTGCCAAAAACTGTAACGGAGTTATCTAGATCATTCTGTGTCCGTGACAGGGGGGCAGTAGGCCCGTGGGCCCTCCAGCCCCTGAAAATGGAAAGGGAAAAAGGGAAATGGGGTAGGGAGATGGGAGCTGGGCTCAAGGAAACAAACAGTACAGCGGCAACAGTCTAAGGAGGAAAAATTTTTTTACTAACTATGATATTGGAATGCAAGATAACACACTATAATACAATCTAATTGAAATTGAGGCTAATAAATCAAGTGAAATAAGAGAGAGAGAGGTTTCCGAAGACCGAGAAGCCTACTTTGAAATTGAAGGCGCAGCGGCTTGGAAGCACACCCACACCCACTGCCCGGCAGCGAGAGAGAGAGCGAGCGTCACTTCCATGACGTATTTTCCTCTTTGACCGTGAGGTCCTCTGGGACATGTAGTTCTTCTCTGTGCTCCGCATGATGTTATGATGTGGAATACCAATAGCAAAAATTAGAAAACCATGGCATCACCACAAATGATGTGATCGAATCTTGTATCGGGTCATAGGTGAAATTAACCAAATTCCACCAAGACTGGAACCTTCTTTCAAAGTCATTAGCATTGTCCCAAACGATCTTTTGAATCTCCTTGGATAGGGTACCTTCTTCTCCTTCCCTTATCAATGCAGACCCCATTGTCTGTCCATAATAAAGCCTGTATGCAACTCAGTGCCATAGAGAGGTTTGCCTGAAGTGTACCCAACGTTTCAGCCATCAACTGATGATTTGGGGCATTAAACTCCTCCCACTGAAGCAATATATCCAACGGTAACCATTGATTATTTCCCAGTGCCAAAGAGAGGATTGTATGGGATGTTCTAATTGGTTCAGGTCCATCGTTATTGCAGACATGTTATTCATTAACAATTCTGAGTCTATGCTGTTTAAGACGCCCAGTCCTGATGCTAGAAAACCAGCAACATCCCTCTTCCTCCGATTTCCTGAGGAGAAGGTGTGTTTACGTATCCAGGTTGTCCATCCCACTGAAGAGGTCCACAGGTATGGTGAAATATATAAGCACCTGTACTAGAAATATGAGGATGCTGCATTGGGATGGACTTTGGAATTCACCTAAAAACGTGTTATCAATACTAGATGTAACAAAGTAAAAGCATACCAGCATTCACGTTTAAAGGGGCAAATATGTATTTGATCCTCCAACTTGCCTTTTTCATACTTGACAGTGATCTGAGTCACAGCTGCACATTCAGTGTTGTTTTCAATCCAACACCCTGAAAGGTGAAAGAAGGGCCCCACAGTAAAGGAGAGAAGGGAACTTTACAGAAACTGGGACAGGGGTAGGGAAAAGTTAGTTTATGTAGAAGCTGTTAGAAGAGTGGGGACTGCAGACACCGTGTCTGGAATAACAAGGGGGATGAAGGCCATAAAGATGAGGGTGCAACAGCCCGAGAACACTGAGGTGATTAGATGTCCACAGGGCAAGCTGGAACCAGTTTGGGGGGTGCCCCTCCCGCTGGGTCGCAAGTTTACAAGGAAGACTACGAGCCTTCGTGAGGAAGACGATGAGCCTTCATCCCACGACCACCCCCACGACTCACTACGCACACGCAAGGGGGGAGGGACCGCATGCTAATGGGGTCTCAGGAATGTAATGAATGTGTATCCGAATTCCTGCCAACTATTGATTATGTATTAGTTCAGCCTAGATCTGTATCACGCTGTCTCCTAACGGTGTGCAAGTGAGGTGGAGCTATCCCCCTTGCACCAGGGTGTATGCGCGTCACTCATTAAACATACCTGCTTTATAACTACTTTGTGGTTATCGAGTTTGATTTCCGCAAGTCAATTTCGGCACCCCAGATGGGACCCCCTCTGTTTGGCTGCAGGACCAACTGAGAGAGGGGACGCCTTTGGCGCGCCCCGAGATTTCTCGGAAGGACTCCCTTTCCTCACCCGATCACTGCAGGAACAGACAAGGACCATCCATCGGCGGACCAGGTATGTGTATGGAAAAGGGTAACCTGTAAGTCATGAGGAGATGTCCTATGCAGGATATGAAGGAGTGTGCATGCTCCCCCCCCCCCCCCCCGAGGAATGTGAGCTCACAGGTTAGGTTGCCGGCTGGGGTGGGAAAGCTCCTTGGAGGAGCTCCCACAAAGGGGACCTGTAAGTCGTACGCGAGGAGAAGAGCAATAGCTCTCCCTCAGGTGGTTGGTAATAGGATGGGCCTAGATCATCAGTCCGTCCTATGGTGACAGGGTATAGTGGATATCCTGTCAATTGGTAACGTGGGTTCTGCTGACTGTAATAGCGGGAGTCAGTCATAGGTTGTGTGGTTATTATTACCATCTGTTGTACGTATTCGGTACCGTGTCTTTAAATTATCGTTATCAAAACATTTGAAATATTGTCTTGAGTTCAGATTTCAATTAAGCCGGCATTGTGATTTGCGAGTGAGTGTGTTGAATACTTGAGACTCAGCATAGCTGCAGGGCGAGTGTGGAGTATAGCAATTATCATTGTCTGACTGTTTGTCTTTACGTTTTGTGTGAATTTACGAATGGGGACAGTGAACCCATAGAGAGATGCCTGTTCCATTCGGGGAATGAGTGTCAACCCATTTATGTACTATTGTGTTCTGCTTGCGAAGAGGTGTGAGGGAGGTGGGTCAGTCAGTGCTGGTTCTGTGGCAATGTGTTTATAACCAAACAATAAGGATCGCTAAGGGAAAGTTATACGGTATTAAGGGTGTTTATGGAAAGTGAAGAACTGTATTGTTTGATCTGTGGGTTTTGAAGGGAATGGGACAGACTATTTTGATGGTGTAAGAAAGTGTACTTGTTAATGGTATATGGAAGTATAATTGAGGGTATGTGGAAGTGTAACTGAGGGTACAAATAGTGGAATAGTGTACAAAGGCAAAAGGGTTAAAGAGAAAGTGAATTTATCTGCGCTGGCATGAGAGCAACCCCCACGCACCGTTCCCCCGCAAGCAGAACTCTCGGAGTGAGAGAGAGAGCTGGAGTCAGAGACTGCTGCTGTAAACAGCGAAGGGGGAGGTGGAGAGGACCGGGCACTGGAAGTGAGCATAGCCTTCATCTGCAGAGATCTAGGAAACCTGAAATCCCAGTGTTAGCACTAGACGCCTCTGGAGAGAAGGAGGTGAAATTGAAATAGGATGTTAGCAGTTTATGTAATGATGAGAGTTTGGAAAGTGAGAAAGTTTGGGGAGGACACAGGCTGAGGGAGGCAAAGATAAGCAAGGTATAACAGGGATGTCAGGGCTGAAGAGAGGTGAATGATATGAAAAGAAAAAAAAAACCTGATTAAGAAACAGTGATAGTAAGGGAATTGGGAATAATAACAGCTGTTAATGTTTTGGCACTAGAATAGGGTCATAGGATCCAGAGATCCCCTCAGGAAGGGGGGGGGGGGGGGGGCTGGAAGAGCCCAGGGAGAGCTCCGCCCCACTGGAACGAAAGCAGTGTGCAAACTGCAATGAGACACTGGTAGAGAAATCCTACCAAGCTGAGTGAGAAGGAACCGCCTCTGATTGCAAAGCTGGAGGATGGGAACCTGGGAAGTTTACCCTAGCAGATCCACTGGTGAAATTGCAGCTAGGGGGGCAGGATAAAGATGTTTATTTTCGGGTGGGTACGGGTGCTTCTTACTACCTGTAGATGATTTTGTAACAGTAGTAGAAGCTACTGCCCAACAAGAAAAGGTTTACTTTTTGGGATCAATTAAATATAAGCTAAGAAAACAAGTAGGAATACAGAAATTCTTGTACATGCCAGGTAACTCTGGCAAGAAATTTAATAAAACTGGAGCTAAGAGTCAAACAATATTAACTGACTGAAAATTGTAAGTCTGGCTTTAACACACAAACTGGGAAAGACAATATGTTGTGCCCCCAGGAGTTACAGCAATCTCAAATAAGGTATGCTTAGGAGTGTGGGCATCAGGGCCAAAAATAAAGCCCTAATTAGAAGTTAAAAGCAAGAGCTCACCCAGTCAGGGTAAAGCGGTGCCCTTTGAGGATATGTGACTGTAGACAGATAAAAGAAATAATAGTTAACATTTTGGAATTTGGACTCCAACTTTGCCAAATTTTTGGATAGCAAGTGCTATAGTTTGGTACAAGACTTGAGGGCAAGTAATAGAATTGTTGAATGCATACACTCAGTGGTGACAAATCCATGCACTTTATTAACCAAGTTAAGGAATGAGTAGGTGGAGTTTACCTTCAGGATTTGAAGGATGTCTTTTCTGCCTGGTTTGGCCAAAGGAAGCCTAAGGTTATTTGAATAGGAAAACCCCAATACGGGGAGAAGAGACTCAGTTAACCTGGACAGTGTTACCCAGGGTTGTGAGAACAGCCCAGTGAGAACTGGCCAACTTGTGAGACTGAGACTTGGGTTCCTCCATCCCAGGGGGGAACTTTACTGCAGTACATGGATGCCACAGCAACAAAAGAGAACTGTGTGCAATGGACTTTGAGTTTGCTGAGTTTCTTGGTTTACAGCACAAATAACCCAGCAGCAAGTGACATATTTTGGATATGAGATTACAGCTGGACTTCGAACCTTAAGGACTGCCAGGAAAGAAGCCATCTGCCAAACCCCTGAGCCGCAAACTGCCAAGGAACTCTGTACATTCCCAGGAATGACAGGATGGTGCTGACTGTGGATACACAGCTACGGACTGATGGTAAAGCTACAAACAGCCTGATGAAGTCAGTAAGGGATGGCCAGGGTGCCTGAGGGCGGTGGCTGCACTAGTGCTCAATATTCAAGAAGCCCGTAAATCTAAACTGGGCCAAAGGATAACAGTGTTAATATCTCATACAGTGTTTACTGTACTGGAGGTAAAAGGAGGACATTGGCTCTTACTCCAAAGATTTCTGAAATACCAGGCCATCCTGGTAGGGCAAGATGATGTAGCAATAATTGTAACTAATATTGTCAACCCAGTATCTTTCCTTAGTGGAACTCCTGGAGAACCAGTACTTCATGACTGCTTTGAAACATCTGAAGCTGCACATTCCAGCTGGTCGGTCAGACCTGAAGGACAAACCCTTAGAAGATGCAGAAGACACCTGGTCTACCAACAGTAGCAGTTTTGTGAGACAAGGAGACTTTAAGGCAGGATATGCAGTAACGGCTACTGACCAGGTAATCAAAGCACAACGATCACCTGTGGGGACTTCCCCTCAGAAGGCTGAAATAACTGCCTTGACAAGAGCCTTAATTATATGGACAGATGCTAAATATGTATTTGGGGTGCCACACGCTCATAGTACCATCTGAAAAGAGCAAGGATTGCTCACACACAAGGAAAACAGCATGATGTAAATCTACCAATGGCTATTATACGTTGTAAAGGACATCAGAAGGGTAACACTGTACAGGAAACTGGAAATGAGATGATAGATCAGGTGGCAGAACAGGCAGTTGAAGAAGGCTTTAATTCCAGACAGTAAACTTAAAATATCTGAACCTGAGTCAAAACCTGTAAAATGTTCTAAAAGAGGATAGGAGTCTAATTAATGATCTAGAAGGGAAGAGAGCAAGCTGACAGATGGGTGCACACCCAGACGGACACACTGTTTTGCCCTTTAGTATTTTACGGAAATTTGGTTCTAAGGGAAGAAAATATATTGGGCAAACAGACACTACAAAGTACAATCCTAGTACCAGGAACAGGGTACAAGTGGGCCTGCTGGGAAAGGGAACCTTCCAGGGCAACAATGGCAAATTGATTTCTCGGAACTCCCAAGAAAAGGGGGGTATCACTGTATGTTGGTACTAACTGATACCTTTTAAAGTGGCCGGAGGCATTCCCTTGTAAAACTAATAAGGCATGTGGGGTAAATAAAATATATTTTTACAGGAGGTTATTCCAAGATGCTGAGTGACTACTTGATCTGCCAAGGAAAGTGCACCAACAAAAGTTAAACTCATGAAAAAAAAAAGGATGAGTCGGTTACTAATTTGCTTTGTCTCAGTGTACACAGGAGGTGCTTTAGCCAGGGAAGAGAACTCTTTTCATAATGTAATTAGTAACTTTTCTAAAACTTTAAACTTCTCTGGCTGTTGGCAGGGATGGAAGTACTGTGGTCTGAGATCTTGTCACTAAATTGGTCTGCTCAGTACAAGTATAAAAGCGGTCAAAGGGAGTCCATTTACATAGGGGCAGGTGCCATATTTAACAGTGGCCACTATTAAGGAAAGTAATAACACTCTCATTAGTGGGCACAAATATCAAAATGGAAGTAATATAATGAGCAAGTGTCGTTTGAGTAAAGGTTTTGGTGGCTGCGGGGAGGTGGGAGAGCTCAAACTCCCACCAGGCATAGTGAGAACTATGTGGAGCCAGTATCAAAATCCAAGGAGGGTTAAAGGGTAAATAACCCATTGGTAAGGTATAATATAGGATACCATAGCTTTGTGAGAGCCCTTATCCCAGTCTTAAAAGTAGCACAGCTGGAAAGGGCTGTAGTGAACATTTCTGCAACTTTAGAAATAATTGAGAATGCTGCAGCAGATGCCCTTTGGGCAATCCAAGAGGAGGTATCCTCTTTATCCAAAGTTGTATTGCAACATGAAGTAGGTAGGGATAACACCAATTGGGGAACGGCTTTCTCTGGACTATGGGATAAACTTACTAGTTGGCTGCCAAATTTAGGATGGTCAAAACAGATTTTCTTAGTCTGCGTCACCCTGCTACTCTTGGTGTGTTTTACTTGTGTGGTAATGAGATGCTCTTTGTGTCTGTGCCAGGATACCAGAAGGGAATACGAGGTATGGAAGAGGCATGAGCTAAGACGAAAGGTGGAGAGTGGGGCTTATTTCAGGACACATCAAGAAAGAGTAAAATAATCTAGCAGGTGGAAGTCCTGCTAGATTAAAGAAAAGGGGGGAATTGAAAGGTGAAAGAAGGGCCCCACAGTAAAGGAGAGAAGGGAACTTTACAGAAACTGGGACAGGGGTAGGGAAAAGTTAGTTTATGTAGAAGCTGTTAGAAGAGTGGGGATTGCAGACACCGTGTCTGGAATAACAAGGGGGATGAAGGCCATAAAGATGAGGGTGCAACAGCCCGAGAACACTGAGGTGATTAGATGTCCACAGGGCAAGCTGGAACCAGTTTGGGGGGTGCCCCTCCCGCTGGGTCGCAAGTTTACAAGGAAGACTACGAGCCTTCGTGAGGAAGACGATGAGCCTTCATCCCACGACCACCCCCACGACTCACTACGCACACGCAAGGGGGGAGGGACCGCATGCTAATGGGGTCTCAGGAATGTAATGAATGTGTATCCGAATTCCTGCCAACTATTGATTATATATTAGTTCAGCCTAGATCTGTATCACGCTGTCTCCTAACGGTGTGCAAGTGAGGTGGAGCTATCCCCCTTGCACCAGGGTGTATGCGCGTCACTCATTAAACATACCTGCTTTATAACTACTTTGTGGTTATCGAGTTTGATTTCCGCAAGTCAATTTCGGCACCCCAGATGGGACCCCCTCTGTTTGGCTGCAGGACCAACTGAGAGAGGGGACGCCTTTGGCGCGCCCCGAGATTTCTCGGAAGGACTCCCTTTCCTCACCCGATCACTGCAGGAACAGACAAGGACCATCCATCGGCGGACCAGGTATGTGTATGGAAAAGGGTAACCTGTAAGTCATGAGGAGATGTCCTATGCAGGATATGAAGGAGTGTGCATGCTCCCCCCCCCCCCCCCGAGGAATGTGAGCTCACAGGTTAGGTTGCCGGCTGGGGTGGGAAAGCTCCTTGGAGGAGCTCCCACAAAGGGGACCTGTAAGTCGTACGCGAGGAGAAGAGCAATAGCTCTCCCTCAGGTGGTTGGTAATAGGATGGGCCTAGATCATCAGTCCGTCCTATGGTGACAGGGTATAGTGGATATCCTGTCAATTGGTAACGTGGGTTCTGCTGACTGTAATAGCGGGAGTCAGTCATAGGTTGTGTGGTTATTATTACCATCTGTTGTACGTATTCGGTACCGTGTCTTTAAATTATCGTTATCAAAACATTTGAAATATTGTCTTGAGTTCAGATTTCAATTAAGCCGGCATTGTGATTTGCGAGTGAGTGTGTTGAATACTTGAGACTCAGCATAGCTGCAGGGCGAGTGTGGAGTATAGCAATTATCATTGTCTGACTGTTTGTCTTTACGTTTTGTGTGAATTTACGAATGGGGACAGTGAACCCATAGAGAGATGCCTGTTCCATTCGGGGAATGAGTGTCAACCCATTTATGTACTATTGTGTTCTGCTTGCGAAGAGGTGTGAGGGAGGTGGGTCAGTCAGTGCTGGTTCTGTGGCAATGTGTTTATAACCAAACAATAAGGATCGCTAAGGGAAAGTTATACGGTATTAAGGGTGTTTATGGAAAGTGAAGAACTGTATTGTTTGATCTGTGGGTTTTGAAGGGAATGGGACAGACTATTTTGATGGTGTAAGAAAGTGTACTTGTTAATGGTATATGGAAGTATAATTGAGGGTATGTGGAAGTGTAACTGAGGGTACAAATAGTGGAATAGTGTACAAAGGCAAAAGGGTTAAAGAGAAAGTGAATTTATCTGCGCTGGCATGAGAGCAACCCCCACGCACCGTTCCCCCGCAAGCAGAACTCTCGGAGTGAGAGAGAGAGCTGGAGTCAGAGACTGCTGCTGTAAACAGCGAAGGGGGAGGTGGAGAGGACCGGGCACTGGAAGTGAGCATAGCCTTCATCTGCAGAGATCTAGGAAACCTGAAATCCCAGTGTTAGCACTAGACGCCTCTGGAGAGAAGGAGGTGAAATTGAAATAGGATGTTAGCAGTTTATGTAATGATGAGAGTTTGGAAAGTGAGAAAGTTTGGGGAGGACACAGGCTGAGGGAGGCAAAGATAAGCAAGGTATAACAGGGATGTCAGGGCTGAAGAGAGGTGAATGATATGAAAAGAAAAAAAAAACCTGATTAAGAAACAGTGATAGTAAGGGAATTGGGAATAATAACAGCTGTTAATGTTTTGGCACTAGAATAGGGTCATAGGATCCAGAGATCCCCTCAGGAAGGGGGGGGGGGGGGGGCTGGAAGAGCCCAGGGAGAGCTCCGCCCCACTGGAACGAAAGCAGTGTGCAAACTGCAATGAGACACTGGTAGAGAAATCCTACCAAGCTGAGTGAGAAGGAACCGCCTCTGATTGCAAAGCTGGAGGATGGGAACCTGGGAAGTTTACCCTAGCAGATCCACTGGTGAAATTGCAGCTAGGGGGGCAGGATAAAGATGTTTATTTTCGGGTGGGTACGGGTGCTTCTTACTACCTGTAGATGATTTTGTAACAGTAGTAGAAGCTACTGCCCAACAAGAAAAGGTTTACTTTTTGGGATCAATTAAATATAAGCTAAGAAAACAAGTAGGAATACAGAAATTCTTGTACATGCCAGGTAACTCTGGCAAGAAATTTAATAAAACTGGAGCTAAGAGTCAAACAATATTAACTGACTGAAAATTGTAAGTCTGGCTTTAACACACAAACTGGGAAAGACAATATGTTGTGCCCCCAGGAGTTACAGCAATCTCAAATAAGGTATGCTTAGGAGTGTGGGCATCAGGGCCAAAAATAAAGCCCTAATTAGAAGTTAAAAGCAAGAGCTCACCCAGTCAGGGTAAAGCGGTGCCCTTTGAGGATATGTGACTGTAGACAGATAAAAGAAATAATAGTTAACATTTTGGAATTTGGACTCCAACTTTGCCAAATTTTTGGATAGCAAGTGCTATAGTTTGGTACAAGACTTGAGGGCAAGTAATAGAATTGTTGAATGCATACACTCAGTGGTGACAAATCCATGCACTTTATTAACCAAGTTAAGGAATGAGTAGGTGGAGTTTACCTTCAGGATTTGAAGGATGTCTTTTCTGCCTGGTTTGGCCAAAGGAAGCCTAAGGTTATTTGAATAGGAAAACCCCAATACGGGGAGAAGAGACTCAGTTAACCTGGACAGTGTTACCCAGGGTTGTGAGAACAGCCCAGTGAGAACTGGCCAACTTGTGAGACTGAGACTTGGGTTCCTCCATCCCAGGGGGGAACTTTACTGCAGTACATGGATGCCACAGCAACAAAAGAGAACTGTGTGCAATGGACTTTGAGTTTGCTGAGTTTCTTGGTTTACAGCACAAATAACCCAGCAGCAAGTGACATATTTTGGATATGAGATTACAGCTGGACTTCGAACCTTAAGGACTGCCAGGAAAGAAGCCATCTGCCAAACCCCTGAGCCGCAAACTGCCAAGGAACTCTGTACATTCCCAGGAATGACAGGATGGTGCTGACTGTGGATACACAGCTACGGACTGATGGTAAAGCTACAAACAGCCTGATGAAGTCAGTAAGGGATGGCCAGGGTGCCTGAGGGCGGTGGCTGCACTAGTGCTCAATATTCAAGAAGCCCGTAAATCTAAACTGGGCCAAAGGATAACAGTGTTAATATCTCATACAGTGTTTACTGTACTGGAGGTAAAAGGAGGACATTGGCTCTTACTCCAAAGATTTCTGAAATACCAGGCCATCCTGGTAGGGCAAGATGATGTAGCAATAATTGTAACTAATATTGTCAACCCAGTATCTTTCCTTAGTGGAACTCCTGGAGAACCAGTACTTCATGACTGCTTTGAAACATCTGAAGCTGCACATTCCAGCTGGTCGGTCAGACCTGAAGGACAAACCCTTAGAAGATGCAGAAGACACCTGGTCTACCAACAGTAGCAGTTTTGTGAGACAAGGAGACTTTAAGGCAGGATATGCAGTAACGGCTACTGACCAGGTAATCAAAGCACAACGATCACCTGTGGGGACTTCCCCTCAGAAGGCTGAAATAACTGCCTTGACAAGAGCCTTAATTATATGGACAGATGCTAAATATGTATTTGGGGTGCCACACGCTCATAGTACCATCTGAAAAGAGCAAGGATTGCTCACACACAAGGAAAACAGCATGATGTAAATCTACCAATGGCTATTATACGTTGTAAAGGACATCAGAAGGGTAACACTGTACAGGAAACTGGAAATGAGATGATAGATCAGGTGGCAGAACAGGCAGTTGAAGAAGGCTTTAATTCCAGACAGTAAACTTAAAATATCTGAACCTGAGTCAAAACCTGTAAAATGTTCTAAAAGAGGATAGGAGTCTAATTAATGATCTAGAAGGGAAGAGAGCAAGCTGACAGATGGGTGCACACCCAGACGGACACACTGTTTTGCCCTTTAGTATTTTACGGAAATTTGGTTCTAAGGGAAGAAAATATATTGGGCAAACAGACACTACAAAGTACAATCCTAGTACCAGGAACAGGGTACAAGTGGGCCTGCTGGGAAAGGGAACCTTCCAGGGCAACAATGGCAAATTGATTTCTCGGAACTCCCAAGAAAAGGGGGGTATCACTGTATGTTGGTACTAACTGATACCTTTTAAAGTGGCCGGAGGCATTCCCTTGTAAAACTAATAAGGCATGTGGGGTAAATAAAATATATTTTTACAGGAGGTTATTCCAAGATGCTGAGTGACTACTTGATCTGCCAAGGAAAGTGCACCAACAAAAGTGCACTCCCACAACTCACTACGCACGCGCAAGGGGGGAGGGACCGCATGCTAATGGGGTCTCAGGAATGTAATGAATGTGTATCCGAATTCCTGCCAACTATTGATTATGTATTAGTTCAGCCTAGATCTGTATCACGCTGTCTCCTAACGGTGTGCAAGTGAGGTGGAGCTATCCCCCTTGCACCAGGGTGTATGCGCGTCACTCATTAAACATACCTGCTTTATAACTACTTTGTGGTTATCGAGTTTGATTTCCGCAAGTCAACCCTATCAAAACAGTTTCTCCATTGCTTCCAGTCACCGATGGAATCTGTCGATGTTCATACTCCTCCTTTGTTTTCCGTTCCTGTCCGGAAACTGTGATGTTATTTCTCAATACCACTGCAGAGGGGATTGGCACTTGCCCTACTTGGGCAACATTGGCATCAGTCCGTGGCCATCCCGTGGTTCATGGGTGCCACACATCTCAGGTATCGACCATAAAATCAAATATCAGTCCTGAACCTTTATATCCCCATTTGCAATATATAAATAACGGTTTCGTATATAGTTATTGTCGTAATAACGACCGTACGGCCCCGTTCGTTTTCCCTGGAAGACCTGGCTTGGCCACTCACCGCGCTGACACCAATATGATGGACGGAGAAATGGCGGTTTATTAAAGCATGGCATACACTTATATATCCTTTGCCCTTCGTGTACACCCCTTATGCATACATTAACCCTTCGACGCAGAGCAAGGGGATTGTCCTGCCACGTCACATCCCGAATCCTCGCTGTTGCCTACTACAACAAGTTATATATCTCGTATATAGTTATACCAACAGTCTTGTTCTAGCTCTGTCATCTTGTAACAATAAAAATCTTCATTCTTAGGATTTTCCGGTTCAATCCCATCAGTATTCAGTGGGTCTGCGATAAGCAGATCCATTTATCACTCGGCAGCCAATTTGTATTTTCTCTCCCGGTACTGCGTGAAGTCTGACCGTTTGATTGGTATCATTCCATCCCCACTCCTGCTCTGAATACATTTTGCCCCTGTGCATTGCTACAATAGCCAGGTTCAGATCCTTATCGCTGGGATGCATTCCCACAATTCCAGTGTGATTGATAAGGGCATGTGACCAGGGCCACTTGGGAACTCTGTCGGTCATAAACAACCCGAGTGATCTTGATCCTGAGGAGAAGGCATCTTCCAACGAGAGGAATGTCGTGGTAGGGATGGGGGTGGTTACGAGGATGTCTATTTTAAACATAAACGACAGTCTGAAGTTCTGGCTGGACCAGTGACAAACTGCAAATACTGGATCTGTTAGTATGAAGTTATGCCAACAATCTGGTCTTTGGTTGGCACAGGACACCTGTCGCCTACTCGTAAAATCTTTCACTGAGACTACTGTTATCTGGGATGCTTTTTTTGGAAGTAGTTCCATTTTTCATTCGGCATCCTACTTGGATTTCTTCTCCAACCCTTCCAATTAAGGAGATTACTCGCTTAGATTTATCCCCGGTCCATTCCTTTTTCGTATATACTTTGCTTCTGTACAAGACTACAGTGGTTAAACTTAAATCCCAATATTTGGTATCAGCTGGATTACTCATTGTACTTGCAGTGTATCGTGTATGTCCATGCTGCCATGGCCATTTTAGCTCTTTTTGATTACTGATTTTTCCTATTTATAATTAATAGAAATATTGCCTCGTTCATTGTGAATTTAGTTTGTCCGTTTTTTATTTTTTTTTTCAATTTCTAGTTTAAAAACAACAGATTGGTTTACAATATCTTGTTCTAATACTCTTTCTTAATAGAAACTTGGAAATTCCGGTTTACAAATTAGCACCCCAAATATGAATGCACAAACAATCATTAAAACATTAACAACCCCATTTGAGGACACTCCCATTCAATATATGTCAGTACCTCTTCCCAGTCACAGGTTGTATTCATTAATCTGTTAATCCTTGCTTCCCAGTGATTCTTCTGTTTCCTCAGCGTCGGGATGCGCAGAGGCCTTTACTCGGGTGTAGTGAGTCCAACCTTTCTCTGCCATCTTCACCGCTGTTTCAGTGATCAGCAGTACCTGGAACGGTCCTTCCCACACGGGCTGAAGCTCCGACTCCTTCCAGGTGCATATTAGGACCCAGTCTCCAGCATGGAATGAATGCACTGGAAATTCCAGAGGTGGAGTTTGAGCCAACAGTCCACATTCCTTGAGGGATAACAGAGAAGCAGACAACCCGAGTATACAGTTCTTAAGAAACTTATCCTTGGTTTTGAGAGTGGGCATCTCACCACTCCCTCCCAAGTATGGCAACTGAAACAGCGTTTCATAATGTGATACTCCTAAGTCCTTTCTGTTTTCTGAGAAGGACTAAAGGCAAACACTTTGTCCATGGTAATTTGGTCTCTAAAATCAATTTTGACAAGTGCTTTTTCAGTGTCTGATTCATTCGTTGTACTTTCGCTGAAGAGGGGGTGTGCCACGGAGTATGGAACTCCCACTTTATTCCTAAAGTTCTCATTAGCTCCTGTACGACATATGAAGTAAAGTGGCTTCCTTTATCTGAGTCTATATTCTGCAATTCTTGCGAGGCATGAGATTGCCCTTTTTCTTACTGCTCATCTCTGCTGTGTGTGCTCCCTTGCTTTCTCACCTTCAGCGTTAGAGTAAGGCCTTCATTTTTGGACACTCTCATTTTATTTCATTTATTAACTTCACTTCAAATTATGTTGTATTATATTGTGTTATCTTGCATTCCGATATCATATTTAGTAAATTAACTTTCCTCCTCAGATTGTTGCTGCTGTGATGCTATGCCTTGCTCCCCACCTATGCAAACCAATATTTCAGCTATTAGAAGAAAGCATTCCTCTGCTTGAGAGAGAAGATTTAGTGAGTATGCACCATGTACCATCCTGTGGTATTACCTGTGTGACCATGGAGAGGATATGAGGAAGTGGGATGAAAAACCCACCTTGGCCCTACAGGCACAGGTATGTGAATTGCAAGGGAAAACAATCACAAAAAATGGTCCTTCCAGGAAAATGGTGGCTACAGTTTCCAGCAGGTAGTTCTCCAGTCAGAGAAGACAGTCGGAACTCATCTCTGAGGCTGACAATGAGCCTTCTGGTTCTCATACAAAATAAATGAGTAAAGAATACAATAACAGGAACAAGAGGGACCCTTCCTCCAGCCAGGTGGAAGAAAGGTTCAATTAGGTTTATTGGACCGTGTGGATTCGATGGCCTGGCACATCAGAACCACAGAAATATGAGGCACTGGTGGACACTGGTGCACAATGTACTCGAATGCCATCAAGTTATAAAGGGATAAAATCAATTTGTATTTCTGGAGTGACAGGAAGGCCCAAGAGTTAACTCTATTGGAGATCAAAGTGAGCCTAACCAAAAATGTGACTAGCCCAGAGGCACTGTGCATCCTTGGTATAGATTATTTCAGGAGAGGGTACTTAAAGGACCTAAAAGTATATTGGTGGGCTTTCATTATAGTTGCCGTGGATATGGAGGACATTCAGCAGCTTTCCACCATGCCCAATCTCTCAGAGGACCCTCCAGTTGTGGGGTTACTAAGAGTAGAAGAATAGCAGGCATCAATCGATACTACAACAGTGCACCATTAGCAATATCACACCAACCAGGACTCCCTAATTCCCATTCATCAGTTCAGGGAAGCTCCTGAACACCTGCAATATATTGACAACATCATTGTGTGGGGCTGTCATTGGGTTATCCCTAAGACACTAAGACCATAAGACCGTGACAGGGGGGCACAGGCTCCGGAAAAAAAAAAAAAAGAAAAAAAAAAGGAGAGACAAAGGGTACTGTTATGGTTTTATGATTTTTGGTTACTGGTATTCCACATCATAACATCATGTAGGGCACTGGGAGTTAAAGTGTTAATGCTCCAGTTCCGAGTACCTGTCCAAAACACCATATTAGGTCTTGAGAAACAAGTCCTGTGGCGACATGGCACCCCAGAAAGTATTGAGTCAGATAACAGGACTCATTTCAAAAATTCTCTTGTAAATACTTGGGCAAAAATCATGGCATTGAATGGATTTATCATATCCCCTATCATGCACCAGCTTCTGGTAAAATTGAACAATACAACGGGTTGTCGAAAACCATGTTAAAAGCAATGGGTGGCGGAACATTTAAGCACTGGGAGAAGCATTTGGCAGAAGCCACCTGGTTGGTCAATACTTGAGGATCTGTCAATTGTCATGGTCCTACCCAATCCAGCCCCCTACAGACTGTAGAGGGAGATAAGGTCCCTGTAGTACATGTAAAGAACATGTTGGGAAAAGCACTTTGGGTCCTTCCAGCCTCTGGAAAGGGCAAACCTCTCCGTGGAACTGTTTTTGCCCAGGGACCTGGGTGCACTTGGTGGGTGATGCAGAAAGATGGGGATGTTCAATGTGTACCACAAGGGAATTTGATGTTGGGGGAGTGCAGTCAGTATACCGTTGACAGGTACCCAAAGTACAAGTCAAACCACGGACGGTAGTGCGAGGGAAGCACGTGCTTTTCTCCACGGCAAGACGAGACGGCCAGAGGCAGAGAACGGCTGGGATCCAGTCCGGAGCTCCACCCCGCTTCCTCTTCACGCCAAGTCCTCCGGGGATGCCGCCCCTCCCTTACCCTCTGGGAACCCAAAATGCCCAAAAAGGCGGTAACGCGGAGCCAGAACATTAACTCTTTAACTCCCACTGTTCTGCATGATGTTCTGATGTGGAATATCGACAAAAAAAAGTCACAAAACCACAACATTCCACCGCTTATTCCACATCACCACATCATGCATAACATATATCTATATTGGAACAAATAATAATTAACATATGTTACATATGCACTGTCTCGCTCCAATTTATAGGAGGGAGAGGAGGTTCTTTGGTATATGTATACCCGGCGTGAGATTAAGAAACAACGGTTCAAACGTTGGTCCGACCAGTTTATTACAAATCTTAATCAGGGAGATGGGGAAGGGGAGGACGGACACTATTATGATGTAGGGCGATGGGGAAGGGAAGGCAGGCGATAGTAAAGATAGGAAATAGAAGCAAGGAGTCTTTGTAGGAAGCAAGAGGGAGATAGTCACCACCATGGATCCAGCGTGGTTTCTAGTTCAGTCACTGATCTTCAGTAGTGGTGGGTCATCAGGCATTGTTGTTCCGTTGACAATGACGGTGACCACGGCAACAATTTCCAATGGTAGTACAATCTTATTTATAAGTCCAAAGTGGTCGAGTCAGCTCTCTTTGGAGTGATAGCTTCTGGCTCTGGGATCTCAGCAGAAATTCCTTTGTTCCCATCTTCTGGGACTTGCCAGCAGATAAGAGGGAGCAGGGATGCCCATCTGCATCCTGTTTTTCACAGGACACGATGGTATCATTCCCCAGTTTTCCCATATTTATTTAGTCACAGGCCAGATCTTCCGCCAGTAAACACTCCTGAGCACTCTCTTCCGGAGGCAAACAGCTCTGAAGGAAGGTGCTTTCAAATGTCCACAAAGTGATGTTGATTGTCACACAGTAGCACCCATCACTTGCCTCCTCCATAAATCAGTTAGAGTCTCATTACAAGAAATACCACAGGAAGCAAGCTTTGAGCCAGAAAACAAAGAAGGGTTCTCACATGCACATATCTGAACAAACAATGATTAACATGTGTTACATATTGTCATGGTTTTATGATTTTTGATTACTAGTATTCCACATCATTACATCATGTAGTGCACTGGGAGTTAAAGTGTTAATGCTCCAGTTCCGGGTACCTGTCCGGAAGAGAAGAACTACATTCCACAGGGGGCTTTGTATTCAGAGAGGAGATATAACTCCTGGCAAGGTCACCTGATCGGGCTTTTCGTCTATGCGCTCTTCTCCGTCGCCTCTTCTCGCTGCTGCCCGTCCCGACTGAACACATCACTTCAGTATCAGTGTAAGGCTTTCAGCTTTTCAGACAGTCTCACTCTCATTATATTTGATTTATTAGCTTCAATTCTAATTATATTGTATTATAACGTGTTATCTTGCATTCCAATACCATATTTAGTAAATTAGTTTGTTTCTCCTCAGATCGTTGCCGCTGTTTTTAATTAGTTTTGGGGTCCCCCGTTTCCCTTTTCCAGAGGTGCGGATTTTGAGAAATCCGTCTGCCCCACTAGTCACGGAACCGGGCCGAACCAGCCCGTAAACCGTTGACATTCTTGGTGGAGAATGTGGGCAATAATGAGAGCAAAAAGCTGCTTTTTAGCTTTTTAGAACGAATCTCTCTCTCTGCTCTCAGAGAGCTTTGTTAGCTTCGTTGGGAAAGTTTATCTCTTTCACAGGTGCTCACTGAAAACTTGACCTTGAAAGTCCAGGCGGACTGCCAATATTCTGTGATATTTGTAAACTTTGAGCACTGCTATCTTACTTCTGTAAAGAGAGAGAGAAAAAAAATGATTCCATTTTCTTTTTTACACCTGTTTGCAGAGGGAGCTGCTAATTTTACAGAACTTGTGATTTTTAAGCAGGCTCCCAGTCTCTCCTTTGAATCCTTTATGCATTTTTTGAATGCTCATCTGATCACGTTGTTAATTTCCCTGAATGCACTACTCATCATTTCACTCAGTATTTGTATTTATCATATTTTGAAGAAGTCTTCCCCCAAACCAGAGAATACTGAGTGGCAGGGAGTGTGGAGAGACTTGGGAGAGACTTTAGAGAGATGGACATCCTCGGTGTCATGGAACTTTACTCCTGAACACCTGAAAGACCCTGGGAGCTTAAACAATTATTTAAGACAGGAATGTTGCGGCTCAGGCAGATCTGAGGAGGCACAAATGATTTGGGGCGTGGCTTACGCTTATCAGGCCTTATTCAATACAGTCCCAGAAAGGGATAGAGTTTCTGAAATTGAGAGTTTCTCCAAGCTGAAAGAGAGTGTCTCAGAGCTGATAGGGAGAATCTCCAGTTCCAGAGAGTCTTCTTGCTGAGAAGCAGAATCTCCAGGCTGAAAAAGAGAGTTTTCAAGTGAGTCTCCAAGCTGAAAGGGAGAGTCTCCAGAAGACAATACAAAATGAGCGATACAGTCTCCAAGCCGAAAAGGAGAGTTTCCAGGAGAGAGTTCGAGCTGAGAGGGGGCAATCTCCTGGTCCAGAAGGAGAGTCTCCTAGTCGAGAAACAGAGTCTCCAAATACGAAGAGAGAGTCTCCAAACCGAGGCGGAGAATCTCCGGGTTGAGAGTCTCCTTGTCGAGAAACAGTCTCCAAAACGAGGCGGAGAACCTTCGGGCTGAGCGAGAGGGTCTCCTAGTCGAGAGAGATGCCCTCCAATCCGAGCGGGACTCCCTCCAATCCGAGCGAGATGCCTGCCAGTCCGAGCAAGACACCCTCTGGTCCGAGAGGGACATCTTCAAGTCCAAACGGGACGTACTCTGAACTGAGCGAGACACCCTCCAAAATGAACTAAACAGAACTCAGTCTTGTCAAGCCATGCTTATATCTGAGCTAAATATCCTCATAGTTGAACGAAACGGACTTCGAGCCAAACTGGAGAGGAAGAGCATCAGAACTGACCATCCTAATCAACCACAGGAGGCACCAGAATCGATGTCAGTTGCCCCTGTAAGAGGACGGAAAACAAAACAAATCTCAAGTCAATTAGAACAGAAGGAAGAGGAGGAGGGAAAAGTAGAGGAAGCAGTCACTGTAAGAGAAGAGGAGGAAAGAGGTCCAGAGGAGCGGCTCCAAGATCCAGGGGAAGCGCCCCTGAGTCCAGGGGAGGAGCCCTCAATAAGATTGAGGTCACCAACTCCCAGGAAGGTAACAAGAAGTCCTGAAAGAGTAGGAGGTGAGCAAGACATTGTTACTATTGTTGATCAATCTCTGAAAATGAGTGAAATTAGACGTCTGAGAAAAGACTTCTCACGCTACCCAAAGGAGCCTATTGTCACCTGGTTACTTCGATGTTGGAACAATGGGGTTGTTGGAACAGTGTGTGGCTAGATAGCAGAGAAGCTCGCCAACTGGGTGGCATTGCTAGGGACTCAGCCATCGACAGAGGTATTGCTACATGTCAGAATGGGTCCTTCACCCTCTGGAAGCGGATGTTGTTAGATGTGAAAGAAAGATACCCCTTCAAAGATGATCTGATGCCTGAGAAAAAGAAATGGACTGATATGGAAAAAGGCATCCGTTATTTGAGAGAATACGCAGTAGTGGAAATGTTACACAGCCCCACTTTCATTCCTGATGAGCCAGACCAAGAGCATGATCCTGAGATAGTCAGGTATACACCAAATATGTGGTGTATTTTCACAAAGGCTGCACCAGAAACGTATGCCAGTACATTTGCAGCAATGTATGGCAGAGGGGAAAGAAGACCCCTTATAAAAGAACCGATTAATTAACTTCAAGACTTTGAGTTACATTTAACCCCTCTACAAGCTTGTGTTTCAGCCGTTGCTTCATGCAACGGCTCAGCTATCAAAAGAAGACGTCCTCCTGCTCATGCAAGTGTCAACAATAAAACTATGCCGCATTTTGCCTTGTGGCATTATCTACGTGACCATGGAGAAGATATGAAGAAGTGGCATAAAAAACCTACCCCTGCACTTCAAGCATGGGTAAAAGAATTGCAAGCTATTCTCTTCTTCTACAGATATTCTTGGTTCTCAGCCTTGCTTCTCATGCTTTTTATCTTGCTCCACAGCATCTGCTCTGAATAGTCTTTCTTGTATTCCCACAATTCTCTTTTTTTTTTTTTATTAGCAAACTATTACCACACTATAAAATAATAGTACTTATTAATAACACAACCATCGTAATCAAGGCCCTGATTGACAGCACACTATATATAAGAAAAGAGACAACTTTTGCATACACTGATATACTGATTTTGAATTATCACTCAGGTTCATACTACACATGCCTTTAAAATCTTCGCAACTATGCACTTGGGCTAATGGTAGAAAATTAATGGCTGCATGACTTTGCAGAGTTGCGTATTTGAGAGAATCAAGATTAGTGGGCAAGCATGCTAGAGCATCACTAGGGGCATTACTTTCCTTAGCTGGCTAACATCCTAACTTGATGAGTGTGGCTAAAGCTTGAGTGGTGCTGTTTCAGGATATGTTTTGATATGAGAGACAGTATGTCTCAGGAACAGAGGCAAGCAAACTATGCACCCAGAGCTGCACAGAGGGTCACAAGTTTTAGTCAACATACACACAGACACACACACAGACAGACACACACACACGCATCCATTTTAGATAATCCCATAAGTGGGAAGCAGAAACTCCTTAAGCAAGTGCATTATTACTTACTGACCCTTGAGAGACTGCAAACCAAAAAGGAGAGAAAAGGAACATGCTGGTGGTGGCTGCGATAGGTAGTGCCAGCAGGGTGTCCCCTGCTTCAAAGTGCACTTTTCCTATCTCACCCATCACAGATTCTCTCCTGCTTTTATTCTTCTCAGGGTCTGCAGGGTTTGTTCCATTTGTACACCACATCCGCATGGCCAGTGCGTGATACAGAGCCTAAATGGGACACCTGCTCGCAGAACAAAATAAACTACCAAGGTTAGCTCTCTATAGCCACAAATATCAGTTCTCTTTAAAACTACCAGAGTACTTTGTTCCATCCCAAGATCATTCTTCAGTGAGAAGCATTTGGGTCCCTGATATAGGTGCCAATTGAAGGGACCAGCGAACTAAAAAATCTGCTGGGCAATATTCCAGAATCCTATATCAGGATCATAAGCTGAATCAAAGTAAAACAGTATGCGCCTTTGTCTCAAGTAATGCGTGGTAATATTTTTAAAATCCTGATTACTGGGATGAAAGAGTTAATCATTCTATAACACAGGGTCATCCACTTGCCTGGGATTCCTTTCCAGGTTTTATCTCTGGAAATTAAGAAAAGGCTAACTGATAGGCTAACAGCATCATAACCAAATGTTAATAATAATAGGGTGGTAAAATTACACTCAAATTGCTATTCCAAGGTTGTTCACCTCTCCCATGGTTTCTTGCTGACCAAGGTGAGAATCTTGTCATCCTCACTCACCAACATATCCCTGACTGACCACGCATCTCCCCCGTTTTTAATAATTTGAACTTGATGTATCACTTTGTTAATCATAGCCCTTACACAGTATATAATGCAGGGAATGCTGATTAAAAGGCACACAAAAATCAAGAGACACATTAGCCCCAACTTAATTAGTTTCTGAATCCAAGGGCCCAGACCTTGAAACCACCCATCAAACCACCCCCATGAAGTTCCCACATGTAATTTCCGCATGCCTTCCTGCAGCTGCTGAATGCTCTGATGGATGGAGGTGGAGTGATCCAATAAGTTCATACAGCACAGTCCTTCAATGTCCTCACAGCCACATCTGTGTGCAAGAAGCAGGAAGTCAATAGCAGCTCTGTTCAGACATGTAGTAAATGGAGAGTCAGAGGATGACATTGATAAGCAAGGGGTGTTCTGTCCAGTGGCATTGGCAAATGTCGTTCACATATTAGTTTTAGGAGGTGAAGGTACCCATACAGCATTCACAATGGTGGTGCAGCAGATGAAGGTGATGCCAACAAATGAGGTCACACTGCCCTTGCTGGAATCCATTGCGGTCCTGCACTTATGGAAACACAAGCATAACCTCTCCCCCAAGTTACCAGTGGGAACAAGCCTTCCCATTGACCTGATTCCAGGTTCTTTATTAGTACAGTAGGTTTCCCATGAATATACAGTTGTACCAGCTAATTGATCATCATATCTGTTTCCCTCTGCTAAGGGTCCTGGCAAGGTGGTATGTGATTGAATGTATGTTATGAAATATTGTCGTAATAAAGACCGTACGGCCCCGTTCGTTTTCCCTGGAAGACCTGGCTTGGCCACTCACCGCGGTGTCATCAATATGATGGTCGGAGAAATGGCAGTTTCTTAAAGCATGGCATACACTTATATATTCTTTGCCCTTCGTGTACACCCCTTATGCATACATTAACCCTTCGACGCAGAGCAAGGGGAGAGTCCTACCACGTCACATCCCAAATCCTCGCTGTCGCCTACTACAACAAAATATTGATTCCGTCGGGAGGTAACTAGGTACAGAAGAGTATACAAAAGTGCCAACAGTTGTTCATTGGAAACGTCTTGTAGATACAATCCTTCTATTCTGGTCAAACTAGCTACGACGAGGGAAGGGGATGAAACAGGGCTTACAAGAGATGAGCCTAGGGGAACAGTGCTTGAGCTGGGGGTGAGGCAGATGACTCGGCTGAAGTGCATGTACACCAATGCACGCAGCATAGGCAACAAGCAGGAGGAGCTGGAAGTGACTGTGCGTCAGGCGAACTATGACCTAGTTGCTATTACTGATACATGGTGGGACTGCTCCCATGACTGGAGTGCTGTGATGGATGGTTACAAGCTCTTCAGAAGGGATAGATGGGGAAGGAAGGGTGGTGGTGTAGCCCTTTATATTAAAGACTGTTTTGAAGTTGAAGAGCTTGGGGTTGGGAATAATAAAGTTGAGTGTCTGTTGGTAAGGATCAGGGGGAAGGCCTGCAGGGGTGACATCCTGGTGGGGGTCTGTTATAGACCGCCTAATCAGGATGAAGAGATGGATGAGGCATTCTATGAGCAGCTTGCGGAAGTTGCACGTTTGCCAGCACTCGTTCTCTTGGGAGACTTCAACTTCCCTGATATATGTTGGGAATATAATACAGCGCAGAGGAAGCAGTCCAAGAGTTTTCTAGAGTGTGTGGAAGATAGCTTCCTTACGCAGCTGGTACGAGAGCCTACCAGGGGTGGTGCCCTGCTAGACCTGCTCTTCACTAACAGTGAAGGACTGGTGGGAGATGTGAAGGTTGGGGACTGTCTTGGCCTGAGCGACCACAAAATTCTAGAATTCTGTTTTTGGAGATGTCAAAAGGGTGACTAGCAAAACTGCTATCTTGAACTTCCAGAGGGCGGACTTTGACCTGTTCAGGACACTTCTTTCAGGGGTATCTTGGGAGTCACTCCTTAAGGGTAAAGGGGTCCAGGAAGCCTGGATGCTCCTCAAGATGGAAATCTTAAAGGCACAAGAACAGGCTGTCCCTGAATGCCGTAAGGAGAGCTGTAGGGGAAGAAGACCGGTGTGGATGAACCAGGAACTATTGTTGAGGCTCCGGAGGAAAAAGAGAGTCTACGTCCTCTGGAAGCAGGGACAGGCTACTTGGGGGGATTACAAGGAAGTTGCTAAGGTATGCAGGGAGGAAGTTAGGAAGGCAAAAGCCCAACTCAAATTTAGACTACAGTTAAAGAGAATAAAAAATCCTTTTACAAATATATCAATGGTAAGGGGAGAACCAAGGAAAATGTCCACCCCTTACTTGATGCAACGGGGAATGTGGCCACTGGGGATAAGGAGAAGGCTGAGGTCCTCAACGCCTTCTTTACATCTGCCTTTAATTGGCAGATCAGTTATCCTCAGGACACTTTATGCCCTTATCTGAAAGTCTGGGACAGAATGCAAAATACACCCCCAGTGATTCAGGTGGAGACAGTTAAAGAGCTCCTCCTCCACCTAGACTGCCACAAGTCCATGGGACTGGACGGGCTCCACCCTCGGGTGCTGAGGGAGCTGGTGGGGGTGATTGCTGAGCAGCTCTCCACCATCTACCAGCGCTCCTGGTTAACTGGAGAGGTCCCAGAGGATTGGAGGCTTGCTAATGTGACTCCTATCTACAAGAAGGGCCGTAAGGAGGATCCGGGGAACTACAGGCCCGTCAGCCTGATCTCAGTACCAGGGAAAGTTATGGAACAAATCATCTTGGGTGAGATCACATGGCATGTGCGTGGCATCCAGGGGATCAGGCCCAGCCAGCACGGGTTCATGAAAGGCAGGTTGTGCTTGACCAACCTCATTTCCTTCTACGACTGGGTGATCAGACTGGTAGATGAGGGAAAGGCTGTTGATGTAGTCTACCTAGACTTCAGCAACGCCTTTGACACGGTCTCTCACAGTATTCTCCTCGGGAAACTGGCTGCCCGTGGTCTGGACAAGTATACCCTCCTTTGGATAAGGAACTGTCTAGAGGGTCGTGCCCAGCGGGTAGTGGTTAATGGAGTTAAGTCCAGCTGGCGACCTGTTACAAGTGGTGTCCCCCAGGGGTCAGTACTGGGGCCCATCTTGTTTAATATCTTCATTGATGACCTAGATGAGGGGATTGAGTGTACCCTCAGTAAGTTTGCAGATGACACCAAGTTGGGAGGTAGTGTCGATCTGCCTGAGGGTAGGGAGGCCCTTCAGAGGGATCTGGATAGGCTGGATCACTGGGCTGAGGTGAATGGGATGAGGTTCAACAAGGCCAAGTGCTGGGTCCTGCACTTTGGCCACAATAACCCCATGCAGCACTATAGGCTTGGGGCTGAGTGGCTGGATGACTGTGAAGAGGAAAGGGACCTGGGGGTGATGGTCGATGCTCGGCTGAACATGAGCCAACAGTGTGCCCAGGTGGCCAAGAAGGCCAACAGCATCCTGGCCTATATAAGAAATAGTGTGGCCAGAAGGTGCAGAGAGGTAATCATCCCCCTGTACTCAGCTATGGTGAGGCCGCACCTTGAGTATTGTGTTCAGTTTTGGGCCCCTCACTACAAGAAAGACATTGAGGCCCTGGAACATGTCCAGAGAAGGGCAACGAAACTGGTGAGTGGTCTGGAGCACAAGTCTTATGAGGAGCGGCTCAGGGAGCTGGGATTGTTTATCCTGGAGAAGAGAAGGCTCAGGGGAGACCTCATTGCACTCTACAACTTCCTGATGGGAGGTTGTGATGAGGAGGGGCTTGGCCTCTTCTCCCAAGCAACAAACAGAACCCGAGGAAATCGTTGCAAGTTGTACCAAAAGAGGTTTAGATTGGACATAAGAAGGAACTTTTTTTCTCAGAGAGTGGTCAGGCACTGGAATGGCCTGCCCAGGGAAGTGGTGGAGTCACCGTCCCTGGCAGTGTTCAAGAGGCGTCTGGATGAGGAGCTCTGAGATATGGTTTGGTGGTTTGCTGTAGCTACTCTAATGGGAGGATGGTTGGACTAGATGATCTTGTAGGTCCTTTCCAACCTTGTGATTATATGATTCTATGATTCTGTGATTCTGTGATTCTATGATTCTATGATTCTATTCCTGTAACATCGGCTGAATCAGTGATGATGTTAATAAGACTGGACCACTTTTGAAACACTCTTACGACTGAAGCTAGTTCTACAATTGCAGAGATCCCTTTATTGTTTGAATATCCAATTGCCATCGGCCAGGAGTGTCCTGCTGTATGATTACCAACCAGCCCGTTCTCCCTGACCCATCTGTGAATACTGTCAAGGTATCTAAGGGCACCAAGGAACATTTGGACACTTCCTGTATATTAAAATGCATTTATAGGAATTTATGTCCCAGTGGATGCATTGTTGTCACCCCAGTGAATCCCTCCATTGCTACCTGAAAGGGCAATGAACATTGGGACAACCATTGTAACATGCTTGTAGACACATGCAATGTAACCACCGATGGTTCAGACCCGCTAAGCAACAATAACCTTTGTCTTCCTTGCATGATAAGAACAGCTACCATTTCAACTGTTGTAGTGATCTGGCAAAATCTGATAAGGCAAAAAGGCCCATTCCAATATCAAAAGAGGATCATGCAAACCATTATCCCACTGGAAAAGGAGAGCATAAGGCTGGAAATCCTGATTCAGTACTATTAAGTGAAACGGAAGGGCATGGTCATATTGCTGAGCTTGTCTCTGAGACATAGTTGTGGCAACCTCCTTCAAAACTTGCTGCACTGCAGGTGTCAGTGATCATTTGGAATTTGAAGCTGGATTGCCTTTAAATATTTGAAACAATGGGTGCAAAGTTTCATTAGATATGCCCAGCAGAGATTTTATCCAATTTAGAGTTCTCAGCAGCCTTTGCATATCATGTAGTGTTCGAATGTCTGAATTTAGTTTAAGGCATTGTGGAGCCTTAGTTCGATTTGTAATTTGCCATCCCAAATACTGCCATGGTGAACTGTCTTGAACCTTTTATGGAGCTTCTTCTAAGCCACAGCTTTGTACAACATTAACAGCTACAGCCATGGCATGATGCATGGCTTCAGCTGACTGGGTTGCCACAAGGATGTTGTCCATGCAATGGTAGATAACAGCATCATGCAGTTTTTCCCTCACAGGGGTTAAGGCTCTGGCAACAAACCATTGACCAATTGTAGGTCTTTTTTCATGCCCTGAAATAATGACATCCATAATACCATCCAATGAGACCGCTGGATTGGTACTGATGCATTTACAGAAGGGACAGAAAATGCAAACTTAGGAGCATCATTGGGATCCAGGGGGATGGTGAAAAAGCAGTCTTTCAAGTCAATAGTGGGCCAGGCGCCATGAGCATTCACAGTCACAGCATCACCTGTGTCTAAAATTCCTGAAATGTCAAACTTCTTTGGGGGGGGGTCCCTGTCTATCCAAACCCTATGGCCTCCCTTTCCATGGGCACAGCCGGCACCAACTGTGCCTGAAAATAAATTAATTGAGCAATATGAGCTCCCAGCAGTACTTCACATGGGGGCATGGGTGTCCAGACCACACTTTTAACCTCTCTAGTATAATCAGCGTCTATAAGTCCAGGTAACACAAAACAACCTTGTATTGTGTCTGATGAACACCTTAAAAGCAAAGCGCTCAATCCCTTTCCCAACAGATCATTTACTCCAGTAACCACTGATCACACTGCCATGGAATCAAGGATTACTGGTTCGGAGGTAGCCAGGTCCACTCCTGTGCTGCCACACGTCCTGGCATCTAACCGGGGGATGTCAAAATTGGTTATGGTGTTGATGTCTGCACTAGGGCTACTCGTGTTGTTGCGCACCCCTGCCACATGCTCCGACCCCCGTTTCCCTGCATGGATTGCCCATCCTTTACAACACCTCGATCATGCTCCCAGTCCCGGGGACCCAGGGGCCTTTTTATTAGGACAGTCTCAGCTTAAATGACCTGGTTGTCCACATATGAAGCAGTTTCATGAATTCAATTTCATGGGTGCGAATGCTAAAGCCATCATGCTACACTGGTGCTGCATAGTCCCTATTTTACTGCACGTGTCTATCATTTGCAAAAGTGTAAGGTTAGATAAAGGGTGAAGCACTTTTGTCAATCATCGTTAGCATTTTCTATTACGAGCTTTTGTAACAGTATCTCTCGCGCTTCCTCATTCTCGATTTGCTTGTCAAGACTATCCTTCAGCTTATCAATAAACTGCATGTAGGGCTCAGTAGGGCCCCATTTAATGCTGGTAAATACTTTCTGCAGTTTTCCAGCATCTTGGACTTTCAAAAAAAGCACTAAAGGGTAATTCCTTAAACTATTCCAAAGCTGCAGCAGGCAAATGCACTTGGGCTGTTGTAGTAGCAAAAGCACATTCCCCTAGCAGGGCATCTGCCCCAATCACCTGCAAAGGCTCTTGTTGTGGAATAAAGTCAACCAGAGGATGGGCCTGAGTAAGGAACTGCTAAGATAACAACAGCCAAAGCAGCTGAAGTGGAACCATGGATCAAGGATACGAAGAAGCGCTTTGCCTGATGCCCCGTGATGACATGATTTATGCAAGGGACGACTCTGGGAGTGGGAAGGGTCGTGTGTGGGGTTGAATTGCGGGTATACGGGACGCGCATGCGTGGAAGCCATGCTGGTATATAAGCCGTGTGATGCAGCATTAAATGGAGAGAAGACTTCATGACATCCATGACTATGCCTCTCTCTCCCCCCTGGACGGTTGAGGCCCTGGGATAAGTCGGGTTAACTGACGGCCGCGTCAGTTCTCCTTGCTTTCTCTCCAAATTCTCAACTGCCTTTTGCTGGGCTGATTCTCTCCAATATGCCATCCACATCATATACTGAGTAATTGTTGAAATCAGTTGTGCCAGGGTTTTACAGTCGTGAGGGCAGAGTGTAGCTCTTCATTACTGAGCCCAGCTCATTAGTCGTATACAGGGATCCTAGTCCGACATCAAAAACCATTTTCTTGAGTTCCTTTACTATATGAAAACTTATTCCCTCCCACCTGGGGTGTCTATTTGGCTTGTATATCACAGGGCATGCATATGCTGAGTGCAACTAATGGACCATTTTAAGATCTCCACTTGATTCTGCCTCCTTTCGGATGGCTTGCCACATTTTGGGGGGAAAACCATCCTTGTCTTTAACCAAATTACACGTGGGCAGCAGAAGCGAAGTGGCAGGCGGCAGGGGTGGGATGCACAGTGGCTGTGGCATGGCGGACGACAATGGAGGTGTGAGGAGGGGGCAGTGTCACAGCAAGCTGCAGCGGCGAGGCTAGTGATGAGTGGAGGGCGGCCGTAAGGCAGGAGAGTACTCTGGAGAGTACCGCGATCGCGGGGCTGCGGGTACCTTGCAGTAGCAGCGGAAGCGCTCTCCGGGGGTTGCAATTTTTCTTCTCCCTGGCCAGGGAAGGGGTTGGAGTAGCAGATCGGATCAGGGCAGAAGCTGCTTCCCTCACCGAGGGGCAGTGGCGGGGGTGGTGGAGAGTGCAATGGGGAACGGTCAAGAATTTGACCTTCCTTGCCAAATTTCTTTGAGCGCTTCTGATATTTGTCGCCAAACAGGTAAAAGTTTAGCAGCTGTTTCATCTGCAGGAGAAGGATCGGGTTCTTTCTCTGGGTCCACAGGCCCAGGACCCAGCGGGTTGTCTGGCCCATCCCGCCGATTATTTAAGGTTGTGCCTAACAACAGAGGCAACTCTACCGAGCCTGACGAACCCGTATGTTTCTTTAAAGTCTCAAAAACAGTTCTCCGTGGCCCTAAAAGGCTTTGTGCTACAGTATCTAAGCAAATAGCAGTGTCCCAGAGTCTTATGCCAATTTTGTCCCAAACTGCTCTGTAAAAAGAAAACCCAGATTTTGGAAACTCAGGAACATTTTTGCTTATCCACTTAAGAAAATTATATAACACTGAAATAGATACAGTTCAATTCTGAAACTTGAAAGTACTCTGTAATACTCTGAGATTTACTCAGTGCTCCTTCATTAGTGAGATCCCCAGAGTTCCCCAAATTCATTCCAGTAATAAAAAGAAGTCGCTCGGAGTACCAACCCGTTTCACATGATGCATCTGCAAAATACCCTCCTTCATCTGTGTCATGGTTTTGTAATTTTTGCTATTGGTATTCCACATTGCAGGGCAAATGAGGGCAATGATAGAGCCTTTATTTGAGAAATAGGCGCTGCAGGAAAAGATATCAAAAGGAATTAACTCACCCCTCTCAGTAACAGTTTGGAGAAAAGGATGAGCTGAGGAATGTAACCCTCCCACATTCGTACAGTTGCGCCGCAGGAGGAAAAGGCCGGTGGAAGGGGGGGGAACCCATGCAGACTCAGATTGCACAGAAGTTGGGTGGCTCCAGACCCCCCCACCGCTCCAGGCACTCACGTACCCTCCCAGCTAACCCATTGGTTCAGGCTGTGACCCTGGAATTCCACTACGCACATCATGACATCATGTGGAACACAGAGAAGAACTACAAGTCCCAGAGGACCTCACGGTCAGAGAGGAAAATACGTCATGGAAGTGGCGCGCACTCTCTCTCTCACTGCCAGGCAGCGGGTGTGGGTGTGCTTCCAAGCTATGCGCCTTCAATTTCAAAGTAGGTGTCAACGGTTTACGGGCTGGTACGGCCTGGTTTCGTGACTAGTGGGGCGGAGGGACTTCGCAAAGTACACGCCTCTGGAAAAGGGAAACAGGGGACCCCAAAATAACTAAAGAAAAGAACAGCGGCAACGATCTGAGGAGGAACAAACTAGTTTACTAAATATAATGTGAGAGAGTATATGAAAAAAAAGCTGTAGGCCTTACAGTAATGCTGAAGCAGCACGCACAGTTGGGCAGCAGCGAGGAGAGACGAAGCAAAAGAGCGATGAAGGAAAGCGAAAGGAAGGTCAGATGACCCGACAGCGCCTTATATGGGTTCCCCCTGTGCGAGAACGATATCAGCACAGTGAACAGTTTTCTGGGGAACGTAGTTTCTTCTTTTAAGTACGTTGAACTGGGACATTAACACTTTAATTCCCAGTGCACTACATGATGTTATGATGTGGAATACCAATGACCATAAAACCATGACATTCCACCCCTTATTCCACATCATCACATCATGCTTAATATACACGAGAAAACAGTAATTAACAAGCATTAGACACACACATAGAATTACTAACTGCACTCCCCCAGCATCAAATTCCCTTGTGGCACACACTGGACATCCCCATTTTTCTACATCACCCACCAAGTGGACCCAGGTCCCCGTGCAAAAACAGTTCCATGGAGAGGTTTGCCCTTTCTGGAAGCTGCAAGAACCCAGACTGCTTTTCCCAACATGCTTTTTACATGTACCACAGGGACCTTATCTCCCTCTACGGTATGTAAAGAGCTGGATTGTGTAAGACCATCTTGACTGACTGATCCTCTGGTGTTTACTAGCCAGGTGGCTTCTGCCAAATGCTTCTCCCAGTGCTTAAATGTTCCACCACCCATTGCCTTCAACATCATAGTTTTCAACAACCCATTAAATTGTTCAATTTTACCAGAGGCTGGTGCATGATAGGGGATATGATAAATCCACTCAATGCCATGATCTTTGGCTCAAGTATTTATAAGGGAATTTTTGAAATGTGTCTCATTATCAGACTCAATTCTTTCTGGGGTGCCATGTCGCCACAGGACTTGTTTCTCAAGACCCAATATGGTGTTTTGGGCGGTAGCATGGGGTACTGCATATGTTTCAAGCCACCCAGTGGTTGCCTCCACCATGGTAAGCACATAACACTTAGCATTGCGAAATCGCGGCAAGGTGATATAATCAACCTGCCATGTCTCCCCATATTTATACTTTTGCATTCCCCTTCCTCCCAGAGAGGTTTCATCCTCTTGTCTTGTTTAATTGTGGTGCATGTTTCACAGTCATAAATAACCTGTGCCATAGCGTCCATAGTGAAGTCCACCCCTCGGTCTCTAGCCCACTTATATTTTGTGTCTCTTCCTTGATGGCCTGAGGTCTCAGGGGCACAGCGGGCTAGAAATAGCTCTCTCATGTTCTGCCAGTCCAGGTCTATTTGAGCAACCTCAATTCTGGCATGCTCAGTCTACCTGATGGTTATTCTGCTGTTCTTCAGTAGCCTGACTCTTGTGTACACGGGCATCTACGTGACGCACCTTTATAACCATATCTTTTGTTCAGGCAGCAATGTCTTTCCACAGTTCAGCAGCCCAAATAGGTTTACCTTTCTGTTGCCAGTTGTTTTGTTCCCACTGTTGTAATCATCCCTATAGAGCATTTGCCACCATCCATGAGTCGGTATAGAAATGAAGCATTGGCCACCTTTCCCGTTCAGCAACATCTAAGGCCAGTTGGACGGCCTTTACCTCTGTGAACTGACTTGATTCTCCTCTTCCTTCGGTGGCCTCCACAACTTGTCTTGTGGGGCTCCACAGAGCAGTTTTCCATCTGCAATGCTTCCCCACAGTACGACACGATTCATCAGTGAACAGGGCGTATTTCTTCTCATCTTCTGGTAATTCATTATATGGTGGGGCCTCTTTAGCACGTGACACCTCTTCTGCCGGTGCTGTGCTGAACTTTTTGCCTTCAGTCCAGTCCATGATCACCTCTAAGATTCCTGTTTGGCTGAGGTTCCCCATCCGCGCTCATTCTGTAATCAGTGCAATCCACTTGCTCCAAGTGGCATCAGTTGCATGATGGGTGGAGGGAAACTTTCCTTTAAACATCCAGTTCAGCACTGGCAGTCGAGGTGCCAGAAGGAGCTGCGTTTCAGTGCCGACTACTTCAGAAGCAGTCCGAACCCCCTCATATGCTGCTAGAATCTCTTTTTCAGTTGGAGCACTCTTCCGACCCCCTGTATGCTCTACTCCAGAATCCCAGGTGTCTGCCTCGGGTCTCTCCTGAGGCTCTTTGCCACAGACTCCAAGTGGGACCTTTCTCTCCCGCAGCAGTGGAGAGGATGTTAATTACATCCTGTCCCGTCCGTACTAGCCCCAGGGCTACAGCGCGGGCTATTTCCTTTTTAATCTGTTCAAAAGCTTGCTGCTGCTCAGGACCGCATGTAAAATCATTCTTCTTCCGTGTCACCTGATAAAGGGGGCTTACAATGAGGCTATAGTTTGGAACATGCATTCTCCAGAAGCCCACTACGCCCCGAAAAGATTGTGTCTCTTTCTTATTAGTGGGCAGAGACGTAGCAGTGATTTTGTCGATCACATCTCTTGGGTTGTGACGATGTCCATCCTGCCACTTTATTCCTAGGAAACGAATTTTCAGAACAGGTCCTTTCACTTTGGTTCCCTTAATAGCGAAGCCAGTGCGTAAAAGGATCTGGATTATTTGTTCTCCTTTCTCAAAAACTTCCCTTGCTGTATTGCCCCACACAATTATGTCATCAATGTACTGTAAGTGCTCAGGAGCACTGCCCTCTTCAAATGCACTCTGGATCAACCCATGGCAAATGGTTGGGCTATGTTTCCACCCCTGGGGCAAATGATTGCAGTTATAATGACTGCTTGTCCAGGTGAAGGCAAACTGCGGACTGCATTCTATGGCCAAAGGAATGGAAAAGAAGGTGTTGGCAATGTCAGTAGTGGCATACCATTTGTCACTCGGGGGGGGGGGGTGTGACCTCATTCAGGCCACGGTAGTCTACCGTCAGCCTACATTCTCCACTGGCTTTACGCACTGGCCATATGGGGCTGTTAAAAGGTGAGTTTTACTATTCACTCCCAGACTCTCCAGTTGATGAATTAACTCATGAATGGGGAGAAAGGAATCCCTGTTGGTACGGTAATGCCGTCTGTGCACCGTTTTTGGAGCAATTGGTACCTTCTGCTCTTTTACTTGTAGCAGCCGCACAACAGATGGGTCTTCTGACAGGCCAGGCAAAACGGGAAACTGCTTAACACCCTCTGTGTCTACAGCAGCTATTCCAAAGGCCCATCGATACCCCTTGGGGTCCTTAAAATATCCCATTCTGAGGTAATCGATACCAAGTATGCATGGAGTCCCTGGGCCAGTCACAATAGGGTGTTTCTGCCAGTCTTTACCAGTGAGGCTTATTTCAGCCTCCAACATAGTCAGCTCTTGGGAACCCCCAGTCACTCCATGAATATAAATCGATTTTGTCCCTTGGTGACTCGAGGGCATTAGGGTGCACTGTGCACCAGTGTTCACCAGGGCCTTATATTTCTGTGGTCGTGATGTGCCAGGCCACCTAATCCACACAGTCAAATACGCTCTATTATGTCTTTCCACCCCCTGGCTGGGGGCAGGGCCCCTCTATTTGTTACCTCGATTATTTGTAGCGACTGGAGCAATCACCCTTTTGGAGAAATAATTCTCATAATATGTCACATAATTCTTTCACTCGTGCTTGAAGTGCAGGAGTGGGCTGATTATGCCTCTTCTCCATATCCCCCCCATGGTCACGCAGGCAGCTCCACAAGGCAAGATGCAATGTAATCTTAATGTTGTCATTTGCCTGAGCAGGAGGACGTCTCCTTCTGATGGCTGAGATGTTGGATGATGCAGGTTGGGAGAAAACCAAGTTGATCAGCTCTTCCTGTAGGCAGTTTTGGGAATTCTGGTTCTCGTCAGATGTATCTGGTACCACCATGGATCCATCAGCATTAAGCATGGTAGACAGTTCGTCCATTATATCTTCTTGTTTGCTCTCCATTATGTCCAGCTTTTCAGCTACCTTTGTGATGGCTGAAACACAAGCTCGTAGAGGGGTTAAATGTAACTCAAAGTCTTGAAGCCTATTAACCAGTTCATTTACAAGGGGTCTTCTTTCCCTTCTAGCATACATTGCTGCAAATATACTGGCACATGTTTCTGGTGCAGTCTTTGTGAAAATACACCACATATTTGGTGTATACCTGACTATCTCAGGATCATGCTCTTGGTGTAGGTTGTCAGGGACAAAGTTGGGGCTTTATAATATTTCCACTACAGCGTATTCTCTCAAATAACATACCTTTTTCCATATCGGCCCATTTCTTTTTCTCAGGCATCAGATCGTCTTTGAAGGGGTATCTTTCTTTCACGGCTAACAACATCCGCTTCCAGAGGGTGAAGGACCCATTCTGGCATGTACTAATACCCCTCTCAATGGCTGAGTCCCTAGCAATGCCACCCAGTCGGCGAGCTTCTCTACCTCCTAGCCACACACTGTTGGCCCCATTGTCCCAACATTGGAGTAACCAGGTGACGATAGGCTCATTAGGGCGTTGTGAAAAGTCTTTTCTTAGGCCTTAAATTTCATTCATTTTCAGAGATCGATCAACAAGAGTTATGATGTCTTGCTCACCTCCTAGTCTTTCAGGACTTCTTGCCCTCCTTGGCGTTGGTGACCACGGTCTTACAGAGGGCCTCTCACCTGGACTCAGGGGCACTTCTCCTGGATCTCGAAGCCACTCCTCTGGACCTGTTTCCTCCTCTTCTCTTACACTGACTGCTTCTTCTACTTCACCCTCCTCCTCTTTCTTCTGTTCTAACTGAGTCGAAATTCGTTTTGTTTTCCATCCTCTTTCAGGGGCAACTGACATGGAATCTGGTGCCTCTTGTGGTTGATCAGGTTGGATGGTTCCAATGCTCTCACTCTCCAACTTGTCTCGGAGTCTGTCTCGCTCAGTTATGAGGGTATTTAGTTCAGATTCGAGCCTGGCTCGACGAGACTGAATTCTGTTTATTTCAGTTTGGAGACTGAATTTTGCGTGCTGGAAGGCATCGCACTCAGTTTGGAGTACATCCCGTTCGGACTTGAGGATGTCCATCTTGGACCGGAGGGCATCTCGCTCAGACTGGAGGGTGTTTGTTGCAATTGGAGGTTGTCAAGTTTGGATTGCAGGGAGTCTCACTCGTTTTGGACGGTGCCTCTCTCAGACCGGAGTGTGTCTTGCTCGGATTGGAGGTCTTTTCTCTCGACTAGGAGACTCTCTCGCTCGGCCCGGAGATTCTCCTACTCGGCTTGGAGACTCTCTTGCTCATTCTCCCTTTCAGGTCTGAGACACTCTCTCTCAATTTCAAAAACTTTCTCCCTCTCTGGGATAGTATTGAATAAGGTCCGATAAGCGTTAGCCAGGCCCCAAATCATTTATACCTCCTGAGATCTGCCCGAGTTGCAACACTCTTGTCTCAAATATATGTTTAAGCTCTCTTTCAGGTGTTCAGGAATAAAGTTCCATGACACCAAGGTGTCCATCTCTCTAAAGTCTCTCCCAAGGCACTCCACGCTCCCTGCCACTCAGTGTTCTCTGCTTCTGGGGAAGACTTCCTCAGAATATTATATATATAGATATAGATTATATATATAGAATATATAATATATCCACACTTTATTCTAGGTGCTCTGTTTAAGGGACTGAAAGCAAATATAATCTTCACAACATAATGGCCTATTATTAATGTCATGATTTCTTGTTGTGGAATTGTGTTCATATATAACCAAAAAAGAGCTCTGATGGAGACACCTGCCTGGTACTAATATGCAATGTGGTATAATATGAATTTTGACACTTACTTAAATCCCAGATGGAATAGCCAGTTTTACAAACAACATGATAATCAAACCAGTTACCAGGCTTTCTTCTCAGTTCGCCACACGCTTTTTGAAAGCCGAGTTAGTGCTCATACTCGTGTGCATGTTATCAGTCTCCCTGAATGTACTCTTCTCCATTTGTTTTATGTGGAAGAAGTCTCCTCCAAAACCAGAGAATACTGACTGGCGGGGAATATGGAGAGGTTTAGGAAAAATCTTAGACACGTGGGTGCCCGCAATGTCATGGGATTTCACTCTTGAACACCTGTGGGATCCCAAGAAACTAAGCCAGTATTTGAGTCAGGGATGGTGCAGCTTAGTTAGATCTAAAGAGGTACAACTTATTTGGGGCTTGGCTTGTGCTTACCGTGCTCTATTTAATACTATTCTGGAAAGAGAGAGTTTCCGAGCTGAGGTTCAAGCCAAAGGGGGAAATCCCCAAATAAGTCAAATCTGATCAGTCACAGGAGGCACCAGTAATAATGTCAGTTGCCCCTGTGGAAGGCAAGAAATGGAAACAGGTGTCTTCGCATCTAGAACAGAAAAAAGAAGAAGTGGAGGAGGAGGCAGAGGAAGATCCAGGTGAGGGGCCCTCCTCAGCACCGAGAAAGGCAAAAGGAAAAACTAAGAGGCTTGAAGAGGAGAGTGATGAGGAGGAAGTTTCTATTACTGTTCGTCAACCTCAGAAGATGACTGAAATCCAAGGCTCAAGAAAGGTGTTTACACGGCTCCCAAACAAAGCTCTTCTTACCTGGTTGCTTCACTGTTGGGACAGCACGGCCAATAGCTTGTCTCTAGATGGTAACGAACGTCGCCAACTAGGAGGCATTACCAGAGACCCAACTATTGACAGAGGGATTAGTAGATGTTTGGTTGGAGCTGCCACCCTCCAGGAAAGAGTGTTAGCGCTGTGAAGGAAATGCTTCCCTTCAAAGACAATCTGAAACCTGTGATGAAAAAGTGGGATACAACTGAAAAACTTTTCCAGTATTTGAGGGAAATAGCTGTGGTGGAAATGTTGTATAACCCTAACTTTGATCCTAACAATCCTCGCCAAGACCATGATCCTGAGAGATACACTGTTACACTAGCAGCAATGTTTCAAAGGTAAGAAGAACAACAGAGAAGACCCCTAGTTTTTGAATAGGTCCTTACACTTCAAAACTTTGAACAACTGTTACCTCCAACTCACATCTCCATTTCAGCCATCTCAGAAGTAACAGACAGACTGAAGGAAGTGCAAGAGCAAGAGTCTATATTGACTAATTGAGACGAACCCGTAGTAGTATCAAAATGCTTGATGCAGACATGGATCATTATGGGGGTCTAATGAAGGTGCTGTTCAAACTAATGAAAATCCAGATACAGTTAATTAAAAGTGATAAACCCTCTTTCTCACCTGTATCATCAAAATTCTCAGCAATTAAACACAAAGGCTTTCTGGCTCAAGCAAAAAACAGAAGTAAGACTACATCGCGTATTGCCTTGTGGCGTTACCTACGTGACCATGGAGAAGGCATGAGGAAGTGGCATGACCAAACTACTCCTGTACTACGAGCACGGGTGAGAGAACAAAACAGATTCATCGCCAGTACATCTGCTCCAGTTACCACAGGTAATGAATAGAGGGGCCCTGCCCTCAGTCAGGGGAGGGAGAGGGATAATAGAGTTTACTGGACTGTGTGGATTCGGTGGCCTGGCACATCAGAACCACAGAAATACAAGGCACTGCTAGATTCTGGTGCACAGTGCACTCTAATGCCCTCGAGTCATGAAGGGACAGAATCAATCCATATTTCTGGAGTGACTGGGGGCTCTCAAGAATTGACTGTGTTGGAGACTGGAATAAGCCTCACTGGTAAAGACTGGTAAAAACATCCTAGTCAGGGATGGGAAAAATCCTAGTCAGGGGAGGGAAAGGGATAACAGAACTTATTGGACAGTGTGGATTCGATGGCCTGGCACGTCAGAACCACAGAAATATAAGGCCCTGGCGGATACTGGTGCACAGTGCATTCTAATGCCCTCAAGTGACCAAGGTACAAAACCAATTTATATTCATGGGATGACTGGGGGTCCCAAGAGCTGACCATGATGGGCTCTGTCATGGAGTTACCTAGATCAATCTGTGTCCGTGACAGGGGAGGGGGCAATAGGCCCGTGGCCCCCCAGCCCCCTCGACAAATGGGAAGGGGTAGGGAGATGGGAGCTGGGCTCAAGGAAACAAACGGAGCAGCGGGAACAATCTGAGGAGGAACTTTGACCGCGAGGTCCCCTGGGACATGTAGTTCTTCTTCTCTGTGCTCCACATGATGTTATGATGTGGAATATCAATAGCAAAAATTACAAAACCATGACAGGCACTGAAATAAGCCTCACTGTCAAAGACTGGCAAAAACATCCTATTGTGACTGGCCCAGGGCCTCCATGCATACTTGGTATCGATTACCTCAGAAGGGGCATTTCAAGGATCCTAAGGGCTATCAATGGGCCTTTGTAATAGCCACTGTAGATCCAGACAGCATTAAGCATCTGACTTCTTTGCGTGGCCTGTAAGAAGACCCATCTGTTGTGAGGCTGCTACAAGTAAAAGAGCATCAGGTACCAACTGCCACAAAGACAGTGCGCAGACAGCACTACCGCACCAACAGGGATCCCTTGCTCCCCATTCATAAGCTGATTTGTCAGCTAGAGTGTCAGAGAGTGATAAACAAAACTCAATCGCATTTTAACAGCCCCATATGGTCAGTGCGTAAAGGCAGTGGAGAATGGAGTCTGGCGGTAGACTACAGTGGCCTGAATGAGATCACACCCCACTGAGCACTGCTGTGCCAGACATGTTAGAACTCCAGTATGAAACGGAGTCAAAAGTAGCCAAATTGCATGCCACCACTGACACTGCTAACGCCTTCTTCTCCATTACTTTGGCCACAGACTGTAGGCCACAGTTTGCCTTCACCTGTAGGGGCGTTCGGTATACCTGGAACCGTTTGCCCCAGGGGTGGAAACACAGCTCAACCATTTGCCGCGAGTTGGTCCAAACTGTATTGGAACAGGGTTATGCGCCTGAGCACTTACAGTACATTGATGATATCATTGTGTGGGGGGATTCAGAAGTTTTCACGAAAGGAGAGCAAATGATCCAAATTCTTCTGCAAGCTGTTTTTTCTATAAAGAGAAGCAAAGTAAAAGGACCTGCCCAGGAGATTCAGTTCTTAGGTGAAGAAAACAGGCTCGGAAAATTCAATTCCTAGGTATTAAGTGGCAGGATGGGCGTCGTCACATCCCAGCAGATGTGATCAACAAAATCACTGCTATGTCTCTGCCCACAAGAGACACAGTCTTTTCTGGGAGTAGTGGGCTTTTGGAGGATGCATGTTCCAAACTATAGCCTTATTGAAAGCCCCCTTTATCAGATGACGTGGAAGAAGAATGATTTTACATGGGGCCCTGAGCAGCAGCAGGCTTTTGAACAGATTAAACAGGAGATAGCCCGTGCCGTGGCCCTGGGGCCAGTACGGACAGTACAGGAGGTAAAGAACATCCTCTACATTGCTGCTGGAGAGAAAGGTCCCACTTGGAGTTTGTGGCAAAGAGCCTCAGGAGAGACCCGCGGCCGATCCCTGGGATTTTGGAGTTGAGCGTACAAGGGGTCTGAAGAGGGCTACACTTCAACTGAGAAGGAGATCTTAGCCGCATATGAGGGGGTTCGGACTGCTTCCGAAGTAGTCGGTACTGAAACGTAGCTCCTTCTGGCACCTCGACTGACAGTGCTGAACTGGATGTTTAAAGGAAAGGTTCCCTCCACCCATCATGCTACTGATGCCACCTGGAGAAAGTGGATCGCGTTGATTACACAACGAGCTCAGATTGGGAACCTCAGTCGTCCAGAAATTTTAGAGGTGATCATGGACTGGCCTGAAGGGAAAAAGTTTGGAACATCTTGGTCAATGGAGTTGAATCCAGTCGGCGGCCGGTCACAAGCGGTGTCCCCACGGCTCAGTGCTGGGGCCGCTTCTGTTTAACATCTTCATTGATGATCTTGATGAGGGGATTGAGTGCAGCCTCAGTAAATTTGTAGACGACACCAAGTTGCGAGGGAGTGTTGATCTGCTAGAGGGTAGAAGGGCTCTGCAGAAGGACCTGGATAGACTGGATCGATGGGCCAAGGTTAATGGCATGAGTTTCAATAGGGCCAAGTGTCGGGTCCTGCATTTTGGCCACAACCAAAGGCAACCCTACAAGCTTGGGGAGGTGTGGCTGGAAAGCTGCCTGATGGAAAGGGACCTTGGTGTGCTGATGGACAGTCGGCTGAATATGAGCCAGCAGTGTGCCCTGGCAGCCAAGAAGGCTAATGGCGTCCTGGCTTGTATCAGGAATGGTGTGGTGAGCGGGACTAGGGAAGTCATCCTGCCCCTGTACTCAGCATTGGTGAGGCCTCACCTCAAGTACTGTGTTCAGTTTTGGGCACCTCAGTACAGAAAGGATGTGGAGGTACTGGAGCAGGTCCAGAGAAGGGCAACGAGGCCAGTGAAGGGCTTGGAAAATCAGCCCTATGAGAAGAGGCTGAGAGAGCTACAGCTGCTTAGTATGGGGAAGAGACGGCTGAGGGGAGACCTTATTACTCTCTTCCAGTACCTGAAAGGTGCTTATAGTGAGAGCGGGGCTGGTCTCTTCTCCCTGGTGACAGGTGACAGGACGAGGGGAAATGGCCTCAAGTTGCGCCAGGGTAGGTTTAGGTTGGACATTAGGAAACACTTCTTTATAGAAAGGGTGGTTAAACATTGGAATAGGCTCCCCAGGGAGGTGGTTTAATCACCGTCCCTGGATGTGTTTAAGAGTTGTTTGGATGTGGCGCTCGTAGATACGATTTAGCAGAGGGTTGTTAGATTTAGGGTACTGTGGTTAGGCTGCGGTTGGACTTGATGATCTTTTGAGGTCCCTTCCAACCTGAGTGATTCTATGATTCTATGATTCTATGATCACCAGGAGAAGAGGTGTCACTTGCTAAAGAGAACCCATCATACAATGAACTACCAAAAAATGAAAAGAAATATGTCCTGTTCACTGATGGATTGTGTCGTATTGTGGGGAAGCATCGCAGATGGAAAGCTGCTGTGTGGAGCCCCACATGACGGCTTGCAGAGGCCACTGAGGGAATAGGAGAATCAAGTCAGTTTGCAGAGGTAAAGACCATCCGACTGGCCTTAGATGTTACTGAATGGGAGAGGTGTCCAACTCTTTATTCTGCATCATGGATGGTGGCAAATTCCTTATGGGGGTGGTTACAGTAGTGGGAGCAAAACAACTGGCAGCGGAGGGGTAAACCTATTTGGGCTGCTGAACTGTGGAAAGACATTGCTGCCCAAATAAAGAATATGGTTTTTAAAAGGTGTGCCATGTGGATGCTCACGTGCCCAAGAGTTGGGCTACTGAAGAACAACAAAACAACCATCAGGTAGATCGAGCTGCCAGAATTGAGGTGGCTCAAATAGACTTGGACTGGCTGACGAAGGGTGAATTATTTCTAGCTAGATGGGCCCATGAGACCTCGGGCCATCAAGGAAGAGACATGACATTTAAGTGGACTAGAGTCCGAGGGGTGGACTTAAATATAGATGCTATTGCGCAGGTTATTCATAACTGTGAAACGTGCCATAATTAAGCACACCAAGAGGATGAAACCTCTCTGGGGGGAAGGACAATGGAAAAAGTATAAATACGTGGAGCCTTCGCAAGTTGATTATATCACCTTGGCTCAATCTCGCAATGGTAAGCATTATGTGCTTACCATGGTGGAGGCAACCACTGGGTGGCTTGAAACATATGCAGTACTCCATGCTACTGCCCAAAACAATATATTGGGTCTTGAGAAAAAAGTCCTGTGGCGACATGGCACCCCAGAAGGAATTGAGTCTGATAATGGTGCACATTTTAAAAATTCCCTTCTAAATACTTGGGCCAAAGATCATGGCGTTGAGTGGATTCATCATAATCCCTATCATGCACCAGCTTCTGGTAGAATCAAACAATACAGTGGGTTGTTGAAAACTATGTTGAAGGCAATGGGTGGTGGGAACGGCTGGGAGAAGCATTTGGCAGAAGCCACCTGGTTAGCTAATACTAGAGAATCTGTCAATCGTGATGGTCCTACCCAATCCAGCCCCCTACATACTGTAGAGGGAGATAAGGTCCCTGTAGTACATGTAAAGAACATGTTGGGAAAAGCAGTTTGGGTCCTTCCAGCCTCTGGAAAGGGCAAACCTTTCTGTGGAACTGTTCACCTGGGTGCACTTGGTGGGTGATGCAGAAAGATGGGGATGTTCAGTGTGTACCTCAAGGGAATTTGATGTTAGGGGAGTGCAGTCAGTAAATCTATGTATATATATGTATATAGACCTGTGTGCGTAACGCATTTTAGTATTGTTTATTTGTATATATATTTGTATTTTAATCATGATGTAGTGATGTAGAATAAGGGGTGGAATGTCATGGTTTTGTAATTTTTTCTAAAATTACTAAATTTTTGCTGAACTAAATTTTTGCTATAATGGAGTTGTTTGAAGTGTAGAGGAGGGAAAGGACACAAAGAGGAGTGGAGGAGGAGGAAATGAAATGGTGGGAAGTGAAGCGTAGGGAAATTAAATGGTGTTGAATGGACGGTAATGAAACGGTGAGGAGTGGAGTGTAGGGATATGAATTGAAGTGGAGTGGAGGGAAATAAAATGGTGTTCACTGGAGGGAAATGAAATTGTGGAAGTGAAAAGTAGGTAAATGAAATGGAGCGGATTGGACAGAAATGAAATGATGAAGAGCAGAGTGGAGGGAAATAAAATGGAGTAGGGTGGAGTTGAGGGAAATTAAATGGTGTGGAATAGAAGGAAGGGTAATGAAATTGAGTGCAGAGGAGTGAAGTGGAAGGAAATGAAATGGGCTGGATTTGAGGGTGATGAGTTGAGTGGAGAGGAGGGAAATTATATTGAGTAGAGTGGAGGGAAATGGAGTGGATTGGAGTGGAGTGGAGGGAAATGAAATGGAGTGGATGGGAGGTAAATAAATGGTGAGGAGTGGAGAGAAAGGTAATGGAGTGGAGTGCTTTAAAGGGAAGTAAAACAGGGTGGCGTGAAGGTAAGTGGATTGGAGGGGAGTGGAGTGGAGGGAAATGAAATGAAGTGTAGTGGATGGAAATGGAGTGGTGTGGTGTGGGAGATGGAGAAGTCAGCTCAGCCTCGTCAGATGCTGACTCACTGATAATGAGGCTCTGGAAAGGAGACAGAAGGTTTGAACGAGCAGGGATGTCTTGTACCTAGGCATAAGATAAACTCTCTGCTGATTATGAAGACTTGTTATGGAATTTGCTTGCTTTCTAGCCAAAGGATTGTTAGTGGAAATGTACCGAATATGTGTGTTAGAGTATGAAAAGGCTTGCCTAGAAAAGTGAGAGGGATATATACAGCATTATGAATCTTCCTGGCATGAGGACCCTGTGTTGCGTAGCTAACTCGCGACAGCGTAGAGAAAAATGAAATGGATTGGAGCTGAGAAAAATGGAGTAGAGAAGACTGGGGAGGACTGAAATGAAATTGCATGGAGGTGAGGGCATGGAATTTGAGCGGAGTGAAAGGAAATGTAATGGAGTGGAGGAAAATGAAAGGGATTGGAGTGGAGAAAAATGGAGTAGAGAGGAGTGGAGATGAAATAAATGAAATGGCGTGGAGGTGAGGGAAACGAAATGGAACGGATTGGAAGGAAATGAAATGGAGTGGAATGGCAAAAAATGCAGTGGAGTAGACTGGAGTGGATGGAAATGAGATGGAGTTGAGTGGAGAGAAATAGAGAGTTCTTGACGGAAATGAATTGGGCAAGAGAGGAGGGGAGATAAGGGAAATTAAATGGAGTGGAGTGGAGTGGAGTGGAGGGAAATTAAATGGAGTGGATTGGAGTGGAGTGGAGTGGAGTGAAGTGAAGGGAAATAAAATGGAGTGGAGTGGAGGGAAATGAAATGGTGATGAGTGGAGATGAGGGAAATGAAATGAACACTGGACGGAAATGAAAAGGTGAGGAGTGCAGTGGAGGGAAATAAAATTGTGTGGAGTTAACTGGAGTAGAGAGAAGTGATATGGAGTGGAGTGGAGGGAAATGAAATGTTTAGGTGTGGAGTGGAGGGAAATGAAATAGAGTGCAGTTGAGGGAAATGAAATGGAGTGCAGCAGAGGGAAATGAAATAGAGTGGACTGGAAGGAAATGGAGTTGAGTGGAGTGGAGGGAAATGAAATGAGGTGGAGTAGAGTGGAGGGAAATGAGATGGAGAGGAGTGTAAAAAATTGAGTGGAGGGGAGTGCAGTGTAGGGAAATGAAATGGAGAGAAGTGGAGTGGAGGGAAATGAAATGGAGAGGAGGGGAGTGGAGGGAAATTAAATGAAGAGGAGTGGAGTGTAGAGAATTGAAATGCAGTGGAGTGGAAGGAAATGGAGTGGTGTGCAGAGGGGGGAAATGAGATGGAATGGAGAGGAGAAGAGGGAAATGAAAAGGACTTCAGTGGAGGGAAATGAAATTGAATGTGTGGAAGGAAGAGGAGTTTAGTGGAGTAGAGGGAAATGAGATGGAGTGGAGCAGAGGAAAATGGAGTTGAGAGGAGTGGAGTGGAGGGAAATGAGATGTAGTGACACGGAGAGAAATGGAGTAGAGTGGAATAGAAGAAAATGAAATTGAGGGAAGTGGAGTGGTGGGAAATGAAATGGATAGGAGTTTAATGGAGCGAAATTAAATGCAGTGGAGTGTATTTCCCGGAAATAAATTAAGAGGAGTGGAGTGGAGAGAAAAGAAAAAATTAGTGGAGTGGAATGAATTCGAGTGGAGTGGAGTGGAGTGGAGTGGAGTGGAGTGGAGTGGAGTGGAGTGGAGTGGAGTGGAGTGGAGGGAAACAGAGTGGAGAGGAGTGGAGTGGAGGGAAATGAAATGGTGAGGAGTGGAGTGGAGGGAAATGAAACGTAGTGGATTTCTTGCTCCAATTTATAGGTGGGTGAGGAGGTTTTTTTGCTATATGTATGCCTGAAGTGAGATTAAGAAACAACGGTTCAAATGTTGGTCCAACCAGCTTTTTACAGATCTTATTCAGGGAAATGAGGAAGGGGAGACTGGAGACTATAACAAATTAGGGTGATGGGGAAGGGAAAGAGAGCAATAGAAATGAGAGGAAAGAAGCAAGAATTGCATAAAGCACGGATAGTCACCACCAAGATCCAGCAGCATCCTGTTGCATGCCGTTCCGATGGTTCGAGGCAGAAGGGCAGGGGGAGAGCAGCAGCAGTGTGGCTGGCCTTAGGCAGCAAGCAGGTAAAGTGACAGGGTATGTACAGAAGGAAGTGACAGGTCTCAGGTAGCAGGCCAAGGAGAGTCCATCAGTAGGCAGGCATCACTTTGTGAGGCTTCTGATGTCAGAGATGCCTTCTTCAGCATGCAGGCATCACGTTGTGAGGAACCTGTTGTCAGAAATTCACCCTCATGGTTGTTGGTTCCTTTTTAATCCTTCCTCTTCTGCCAACGTGACATTCCTGGGCGCTTGGGTAAGATTCATGTGCAGTACTCCCTGAGATAGCTATGTCCCTCGAGATAAGCCCACACAAAAGACTGCTTCCCGACCATTAAGCTGCGGCTTATCTCTCCCTCGTTGCCCCTGGCCTGCAAATCTTCATACAAAAGATTTTGCCAACTTTGACCAGGACTTGCCTGGACCTGTCCATCTGTGTCCCTCAGCAAGCTTTGACATAATAGTGCAAAAAAATAATCTCTTACACCACCCCGTGACTCAAAAGTTGCTTAAAATGGGACACTGGTGATCCATGATGGTGAGAAAAAGATAGCGAGCATAAGGGTAAAGGAGAGAGGGGGTGGGGAATCATTACAAAAGCTTTCTCAGGCTTGGTTACAAATGTTGCCTCCATCTGCTGGGCTTCCCCATCAGTTGAAGAGGTTACAAAGTACAAAGAGGATACAACACGTTGAATAAGTTGAATAAAACATGGTATCATACAAGGGACAAACATGAGAGTTGCAACAGCACACAATATCACTTTTCCACAGACACCACCCCATGATTCTTCAGGAGTGGTGACACGAATACTACATAATGAACAGAAGGGAGAAGAAACAATCATACATTTAACAATAACCAAGAAATAAGTATAACAAACTGAGCTGCAACATTACCACCCAAAACAACCCAAAACATAGTACTACTGCAAGCAAAATACAAAATGTAATCAACAGGTATATTCAGCATTTGTGTGTGATAAAATTTTTAGTATTTCTGTCACAAAACACAAATTATTAGAGTCCTTTCTGTGTTCTGGCAAGGTTCCACGGGGGTATTTTGTAAAATAAAACAAGACACTGACTTGCCCTTTTTGGGCTTTGTTAGTATGGTTTAAAACAAGGGAACAGAACAGTGAGCGTGTTGATATTACATTCCTTTTGTTGTGAGCTTTCTAATGAATCCACACTTTGTCTCCCTGCCCCGCTCACTTGGGAGGGGCGAAGACATCAGTTTTCAATGACTTGGGTAGCCATTCAGGTTCCTCGGGAGAAGCACTTGGACCTGGGGCTTTGCTTTCCTCAAGCTTAGCTGGCCATCCAGACACCAACATCTTGAGTCTATCTGTTGTTAGTCCATCCATCAAATCTCATGGAATACCCTTTTGCCAGCCTAGAGTCCAAAGTCCATTGCGTTTCTGATCAATATTTTGCCTACCTGTTTTTACTAGAAATGAGACCCTTCCAGTTCCATTGAGCTTTGGGCTAGGTGGCCTGGGGGCAAGGCTGACCACTGCAAGCCTCACTCCCCTTGGCTCAAATTTACTGGAGGAAGAAACCACCGGCCCATACTTTTTTCCATAGTTCATTAACTCTTGGGCAACCTCCCCTCACGTCCATACTTTGTACCCTGACTGCAGATGGTTAGAGGTTACAGTTCCTTCTAATGCTGCCCAAGCTCTTTCTCCCTAAGATGCAGCCTGTATATCTCCTTGAAGTTGTATGCCTATGGGTTTCAACGATTCGGGAAGCCCCCTGATTAAAGGGGGTCATCCTCTCAGGATCAACGGGCTTCATCATAGGTGATTCATGGTGTGGCTGCAGCTTTTTGTCATGCATCATTTGGAGGCAGGCAGCCTTTTGAACATTCTCTACAAATTGATCAACCATTCCAGTAATAGCAAGAGGGTCTCCCCTTTCTAAAGGGTTGAGACCACCTGCCCAATAAGCAGCCCTCTGTGTTAAGGACCAGGAAGCATGACTGTTGCCAGTAGTTAAAAATACTCCTGGTCCCCAATAACCTTCAGCTTCATTTTCAGTTAAAAGTATTTGGTCTCCACCAGTGAGACTAACCCTCCATACATACTCTGTCTCTGATTCTTTGGAGAGTGGCTAAAATCTCTTTTCAATTTTGCTAGTTCAGTGGCTGAGAAAGGAATTTCTTTAACATTCATTTGAAGATCTAGATCCTCACTGTTATTGAATGTATAGTCGGTTTTTATCAAAGGACGCAATGGGGCTATTGGGGTTTCTAATTTATCTAGCCTTTCCTTTATTCCTTGTAGTTCCTCCTGAGGATAATTTCTTTTCTTGAGGTGCCTTATGGATAACAGTGTCACTGGTATCCTTACAGGTTAACAGCTCCTTAAAGGCCATTTGCAACAAAGCTGAATTATGTTTCTCTCTTTCTAATTGTTCCTCAAGGTTCACTATTTGATTCTGCAGAGTTTTTACCATTTCTTGTGTTACTTCAAACGATTCCTGCAATGCTTGTATAGTTTGGGTTTCTTTTGAATGCTTTTCATCTCAGAACTCCACGGCTGCTTTAAAAGCAGCACCAAGTACCGCACAAATAGAGGATTTTTCTTTTCCAGCTCAGGTATGAGCCTCATTTTGTAGAACACTAATATGGTCCGAAACACTCTGCAAGTTATGCCAGTTCTGTCGTGCCCAATCCACCCCTGATAAAGAGGGCTGAGCACCATGCTTTTCAAAAAGGTCAAATAACATATCTTCACTTTTCATAGTGACAATACTGTCGCTCATTCCTCAATATGCTGAAAGATCTACACTGAGGGAGGAGGAGGTACACATATTCAAAAGCTCAAGTTATTCTTTACCCCCCCCAGGGAGGCACACACACACCTATTAAACAAATGCAAATGCTCCAGTCACCTGGAACTGAATCTGGCAAAAGTGACAAAGGATAATAAAAAAAGGCTTAAGTATGTTAACAGTAAAAGGAAGACTAGGAAGAATGTGGGCCCCCTACTAAGTGAGGGGGGTGTTCTGGTAACGGGGGATGCTGAGAAGGCATCTGAATATATGCTGAGAAGGCATACTGAATGCCTTCTTTGTTTCTGTCTTCAGTGGAAAAGCTCTCCCTCAGGAATCCCAGACCCTGGAGGTTAGTGAGAGATCTGGGGAATGGAAGACTTCCCTTCAGTAAAGGAAGAGGTGGTCCGTGAGCGACTAGGCAACACCAATGTTCATAAATCCATGGGACCCAATGGGGTGCATCCACGGGTGCTGAGGGAGCTGGCGGAGGTGATTGCTGAACTGCTCTCTATCATCTTTGAGAGCGGGGCCAGTAGCTTGTCTCTAGACGGTAACGAACACTGCAAACTTGGAGGCATTGCCAGAGACCCAACTATTGACAGAGGGATTAGAAGATGTTTGGATGGGGCTGCCGCCTTCTGGGAGCGAATGTTAGTAGCCGTGAAGGAAAAGCTTCCCTTAAAGGATGGTCTGAAACCTGTGATGAAAATGTGCGCTACAGTTGAAAAAGGTATCCAGTATTAGAGGCAAATAGCTGTGGTGGAAATGTTGTATAGCCCTAACTTGGATCCTAACAATCCTCGCCAAGACCATGATCCTGAGAGAGTGAGGATGACGCCTGATATACGGCAGAAACTCACCAAAACAGCACCAGAGAGGTACGCCGTTACACTAGCAGCAACATTTCAAAGGTACGAGGAACAACAGAGAAGACCTCTAGTCTTTGAATTGGTTCTTACTCTTCAAAACTTTGAACAACTATTACCTCAAACTCACGTCTCCATTTCAGCCATCTCAGAAGTAACGGACAGACTGAATGAAACGGAAGAGCAAATGTCTCTATCGGTTAATCGTGATGATCCCGTAGTAGTATCAGAAATGACTGAAGAAAGTCAGGATCATCAAGGGGATCTAATGAAGGCACTGTTCAAACTAATGAAAATCCAGATCCAGTTAATTAAAGGTGATGAACCCTCCTCCTCCTCACCTGTATCATCAAAAATCTCAGCCATTAAATGCAAACGCTTTCCAGCTCAAGCAAGGAACAACAGCAAGACTACATCGCATATTGCCTTGTGGCGTTACCTACGATACCATGGAGAAGACATGAGGAATTGGCATGACCAAGCCACTCCTGTACTACGAGCACGGGTGAGAGAATTACAAAACAGATCAATCGCAAATGCAGTTGCTTCAGTCACCACAGGTAATGAATAGAGAGGCCGTGCCCTCGGTCAGGGGAGAGAAAGGGTTAATAGAGTTCATTGAACTGTGTGGATTCGGTGGCCTGGCACATCAGAACCACAGAAATATAAGGCACCGGTGGATACCGGTACACAGTGCACTCTAATGCCCTCGAGTCATGACGGGAAAGAATCAATCCATATTTCTGGAGTGACTGGGGGCTCTCAAGAATTGACTGTGTTGGAAGCCGAAATAAGTCTCACTGGTAAAGACTGGCAAAAACATCCTATTGTGACTGGCCCAGGGGCTCCATGCATACTTGGTATCGATTACCTCAGAAGGGGGCATTTCAAAGATCCTAAGGGGTATCGATGGGCCTATGGATTAGCTGCTGTAGATACAGACATCATGAAGCAGCTGTCTGTTTTGCCTGGCCTGCCAGAAGACCCATCTGTTGTGCGGCTGCTACGAGTAAAAGAGCAGCTGGTACCAATTGCTACAAAGAAGGTGCACAGACGGCAGTACCGCACCAACAGGGATTCCTTGCTCCCCATTCATGAGTTGATTCGCCAGCTGGAGAATCAGGGAGTGATAAGGAAAGTTCCTAGGTATAAAGTGGCAAGATGGACGTCGTCACATTCCAGCAGATGTGATCGACAAAATCACTGCTATGTCTCCACCCACTAGCAAGAAAGAGACACAGTCTTTTCGGGGCGTAGTGGGCTTTTGGAGGATGCATGTTCCAGACTTGTCACGGGGTTATCAAGAGCAATCTGTGTCCGTGACAGGGGAGGGGGCAGTAGGCCCGTGGCCCCCCCGGCCCACTCGGGATAATAGGAAGGGAAAAAGGCAAAGGGTTAGGGAGATGGGAGTTCAAGGGAACAAACGGAGCAGCGGCAACGATCAGAGGAGTAAAACTTATTTACTAACTACGATATCGGAATGCAAGATAACACACTATAATACAATATAATTAGAATTGAAGCTAATAAATCAAAAATAATGAGAGAGAGAGGTTTCTGAAGACCGAGAAGCCTACTTTGAAATTGAAGGCGCCGCGGCTTGGAAGCACACCCACACCTGCTACCAGGCAGTGAGAGAGAGAGCGAACGTCGCTTCCGTGACGTATTTTCCCTCTCCGACCGCGAGGTCCCCTGGGACGTGTAGTACTTCTTCTCTGTGCTCCACATGACGTTGTGATGTGGAATATCAATGGCAAAAATTACAAAACCATGACATTCCACCCCTTATTCTACACCACTACATCATGCTTAAAATACCTATATATACATATACAGATAAACAATACTTAAAAATGCATTACAAACACAGGTCTATATACAGATATATATATGGAATTACTGACTGCGCTCCCCCAACATCAAATTCCCTTGTAGTACACACTGAACATCCCCATCTTTCTGCATCACCCACCAAGTGCACCCAGGTCCCTGGGCAAAAACAGTTCCACGGAGAGGTTTGCCCTTTCCAGAGGCTGGAAGGACCCAAACTGCTTTCCCCAACATGTTCTTTACATGTACAACAGGGACCTTATCTCCCTCTATAGTATGTAGGGAGCTGGATTGTGTAGGACCATCATGATTGACAGATCCTCTGGTATTGACCAACCAGGTTGCTTCTGCCAAATGCTTCTCCCAGTGCTTCACTGTTCCACCACCCATTGCCGTCAATATAGTTTTCAACAACCCACTGTATCGTTCAATTTTACCAGAGGCTAGTGCATGATAGGGGATATGAAAAATCCACTCAATGCCATGATCTTTGACGCAAGTATTTACAAGGGAATTTTTGAAATGTGTCCCATTATCTGTGTCAGTTCTTTCTGGAATGCCATGTTGCCACAGGACTTGTTTCTCCAGACCCAATATAGTGCTTCGGGCAGTAGCATGGGGTACTGCATATGTTTCAAGCCACCCAGTGGTTGCTTCCACCATGGTAAGCACATAACGCTTACCATTGCGAGACCGTGGTAAGGTGACATAATCAACATGCCACGCCTCCCCGTATTTATACTTTTGCCATCGCCCTTACCCCCAGAGAGGTTTCATCCTCCTGGCTTGTTTAATTATGGCACGCGTCTCACAGTCATGAATAACCTGTGCAATAGCGTCCATAGTTAAGTCCACCCCTCGGTCTCTAGACCACTTATATGTTGCATCCCGTCCTTGATGGCCCGATGTCTCATGGGCCCATTGAGATGGAAATAATTCAACCTTGTTCTGCCAGTCCAAGTCTATTTGAGCCACCTCAATTCTTGCAGCTCGATCTGCCTGATTGTGGTTCTTCAGTAGCCCGACTCTTATGAGCATCTACATGACGCACCATGTCATTATAACGACCGTACGGCCCCGTTCGTTTTTCTTGGAAGACCTGGCTTGGCCACTCACCGCGGTGTCACCAATATGATGGTCAGAGAAATGGCGGTTTATTAAATCATGGCATACACTTATATATCCTTTGCCCTTCGTGTACACCCCTTATGCATACATTAACCCTTCGACACAGAGCAAGGGGAGAGTCCTACCACGTCACATCCCGAATCCTCGCTGTCGCCTACTACAACATCTCTCCCTCCCCATGCTCAATGAAGCCTATCCCGTAATAGCGCGAGTATCATTTATCGCCTACAATCTTACCACCTACAATCTTACCGTCTATAGTCTTATCACTTATAATCTTATCTATGATCTTATCATCTATATCCTTATCACATAAGAAGACCTTACGCGTCACAACCCGAAGCCCACATGCACCTAAATATTCGATTGCCCTCTTGGTTAAGCCTTGCCCCGTTACACTACACGACGCGCTAGACTAATATTTATCCTAAAGCTTATCCTGCATCCTACGAAATTCTATTTGCAAATAAATCACTTTCTCTACCATTCGCTGCAAACAGCCCTGTAAACATTGAAATATGCACGGCAAGCATAACATTAAACCTAAAAATACGAAGAACCCAATTAATACTACCCTAAGCAATTGCTTGAACCATGGCCCAATAACTCTAAACAAACTCTCCAACCAATCTCCAAAAGGGTCGTCCTGTATCCCAATCTTCTGCGTGTGTTCCTTGAGTAGCTCCAACTCCTTGTGCAGTGACTCACTGTGATCACTCAGACTGAAACATGTTGTAGTAGGCGACAGGGAGGATTCGGAATGTGACGTGGTAGGACTCTCCCCTTGCTCGGTGTCAAAGGGTTAAGATATGCATAAGGGGCGTAGACGAATGAGGATAGGTCTATAGGTAAATTGCACAACGCAATAAACGCCATTTTCTGCATGCCACATTGGTATTCATGTGCAGTTCTTTGGCCCGGGTAGATTTTACCCGATAGTCCAGCACAGGCACAGAGCTAAAAGAACATGGGTTGCCAGGTGCACGGCAACAAGTGGTGCCCCGTGTGAGGAGCTCTGTATGTTATTCCTGTGCTGGGGGGCGATACCGAGGTGACGGCGGTGCCCTGCATCCTGCAGACGCGGTAACCCGAGGTGATGGCGGGGCTCTGCAGAAGTCCGTGGTGACGATGGAATTTCTCGTGTGCATATTCGAGACGGCAGTGAGAGCCAGGACAGCGGTGAGACGCTGATTATGGATCAGGTTATTAAGGTACTGCTTCAGTTTTGTAAGCTTTATTGCGGCAAAGATATTCCTTCTAAGAAGGACACTGCTGCAGTTATTTCCCGATTGGAATGGGAGGGGGAGATTAAAGCTCCCGATGAAATTCTCGACCATCAGAAGTGGGATAGTATCACCTCTGCGCTTGCGCAGCATGCGATGAGCGCCCAGAAAGGCGCCGAACTTAAAACTTGGGGATTGCTGCTGGGAGCCCTTAAAGCAGCCAGGGAGGAAGGGAAGTCATCCGAGCAGGCACGGGCACTCCTAGGTCTTATTACAGGGGGAAATGTGGATTTTGGGGACCCTGGGGGGCCAGGTGGTGGGGGCTCGTCGGGGTTGGGGGTAATTACCTCTTGTAGGAGTTCAGAGGAGATTAAGGCGGCAGCCCCGAGTACCGACAAGATGGCATTGGCCACGTTGGCGCTGACTGTAGTAAAGATGGCGCCGACCGCGCGGGCTCCAACTGTTTAAAAGATAGCGCCCACCACGCTGGAGCTGACCACGCCCACGATGCCGGAAGAAGACAAGCAACAAAATGGCAGCCCCCATCCGTCAGCTGCCAATACCAGCGGCCGGCAGGGCCTCAAGGGAGGAACATCAGCGGAGTCCCCACCCCCATATCCGTCAGCACCGCCTCAGAAATCGCTGTATCCTTACTTGCGTGACCTGTCCGAGCCGGCAGCGGGGGAGGGCACGTCTGTCCCCGCGGCTGGGTGAGGGTGTAGGCGCGGTCAGCTCGCTGATGGGTCCAAAGTTAAAGACGCGGTGGAAGATAAGGGCTTATCAGCTACGCCTACGTTTCTGGTAGTGGCTGGGAGGAGGGTCCCGTGTGAGTTCCTCTGGAGCTGAAGGGGGGTGGCGTGCCTGATAGAGACGGCTGAGAAAAGGGGGCTAAGATCGCCCCTGATTTTAAATGCACTGGAGGGTCTCACAGTGCTAGGCTGTGATGAATGCAGGAAAGAAGGATTTTTCTACAGTGTACCGAGGTGTAATATTACGGAGTGGGAATCACTGCTTTATGAGGCTGTAAAAGAGCTAATCCTGTCTCCCATGCAGTACACTGTGTTTATGATTGAATACTGAGATCAGGTTACCATCTAGATTATGAATAATGAAGGAGAGGAGAGGATCTGGGCAACACCTCAGGCTAGGCACAAATGGACGAGCGATGCCTTGAACAAGTTAAGACTTCGGTGTTATATGTTATCTTTTGGATACCTGATATTAATTTGTTTAATGCCTCAATTAGGTCAGTTAAACAGGAGGCTGCCCATTACGCTTCTGGGCCATTTCCCGACTCGATACAGGAACAACTCAAAGAATGAAGTGCTGCAATTCTGGGGGGCTGAGTCATGTATAGAGGGACTGTAAACAGCCTGAGCAAGCAAATGAAGCTGCTTGTGCTATTGCAGATGGACCCTGTCCCCAATGCAGGAGGGGGCTGCACGGGGCGAGAGAATGACAATCCAAACTCCTTGTTGCCGTATGGCCCTGCAATCTGCTGGGAAACAGGAAGAGGAGTGCATGACAGTGCACTATGGCAGCAAATATGGTCCTAAATTGGTCAGCCACTGCCTAACTAGTTAACTCGGACCAGCCATTGTCAGCAGTGCAGGAGTGGATTTGGCCAGCGCCCAGTCAGTGCTGCAGACTAACAGCACCGTGACTCTCATTCCAACAGGTGTCACGGGTTCCCTTGGGGACAGGTGTAGCGCTTTCTTATCAAGATGTTCTCCTGTTACATGGATAGGACTTTGCTTTACCAGGACTTATAGATGTTGACCATGCTGGGGTGATTAACATGGTGGCTTGGTCACCCTCACCCTCTGTGTTATTTCCAAAGGCCATAAAAACAAACAAACAAACAAACAAAAAAGGCAATATTAATCTCTTTTCATTCTTTGACTAAACCTGGCATCGAGGACTAAATGGGTGGACTTGGAAGTGACAAAAGACAAACCTTTGTTACTATGCTTAGTAGACGGTTGACAGTTGTTAGGCCTAATAGATACTGGGGCTGATGTTACCATCATTAAGTCAAATGACTGGCTGTCTGAATGGCCATTAGAAGACCCTAATTTTGTTATTATAGAAGTTGAGGGGTACGCCATATGCTTGGTATCCTGTACAGCAGTATTAACCAAAGGATCGTCAAACACACTAATCAGACACTGAAATTGCAGCAAACACGATTAAGGGAGAGAAGGGTGATCTGACCATGATATTGCAATAGGCACTGATAGTACTCAACTAGCCAGCTACGGTGGTGTCTCTTCTTGGGGGTCTGGTGTTGCATGCCTGAATCTTCTATCTGGCAGGGCCCAGCCAACCTCCTTATATGGGGTCGAGGGTACGCTTGTGTTTCCATAGGTACAGGGACCAACCGGATTCTCGCGTGACTTGTTCGGCCATGGATGTCATCGAACACTTCTGCTAATGATTACCATCAGGGCTGACGATGGAACTGCTAACCCTGATACCACCTGAACTGGCGGGTAATTCCTGGGAAGTTGATGCTTTTACGGATCCAATGGTTAGTGTCCAGTTGCTTGAAGTAAGAGCGGTAGCACATGCTGTGCGGTTATGGCATGAGATACCGTGCAACATCGTCACAGACTACTTTTGCAGCTTGACTTCTGGCCCGAATGGGACAGGAGGGTTCACCCAGTACGGAGGCCTCCAGTATTTTGGAGGAGGCCTTGATGACACGCTCCGCCCCTGTTGCCATCCTACATGTGCGGAGTCACTCAGAAGTACCAGGCTTTTTCACTGAGGGCAACGCTGCAGCAGACAGAGCTGCTGGAACGTAAGTTTTCACTGTGCAAGAAGCTCGTGATCTCCATTCCACTCTTCATGTAGGCACTCGTGCATTATCTAGAGCTTGTTCTATCCCATTGTCTGTTGCACATGATGTTGTTCAGGCGTGCCCTCACTGTAATTCAGCACCAGTTGAAGGGGCTGGAGTGAATCCTCGTGGCCTCACACCATTGCAGATTTGGCAGACGGACTTTACTCGAGAACCACGGCTGTCACCGCGTTTGTGGCTGGCCATTACAGTTGACACCTCCTCTTCTGTCCTTATTGCTACCCACCATGCTAGATCTAACTCTAGAGCAGCGCAAAGTCATGGGGTAACAGCAATTGCTGCCATTGGCTTGCCCCGCCAGATCAAGACAGACAATGGAACTTGCTTTACCTCGCGTTCTACTCAGGACTGGTTGGTGAGGTGGAACATCTCTCACATCACAGACATTGCGTGCAATTCTCAGGGGCAAGCAATTATTGAGCACGCTAACTGCCTTCTTAAGGAAAAGATACATATCCTTGGGGAATGTGAGGGATTCTGAGACCGCATTCTAGTTTCCAGACAAGCTGAGGTGTTGGTGAAAGCTCTTTATGCATTGAACCACTTTGAGCGTGGTGACAGTAAGCGCATTCCTATTCAGAAACATTGGCAGCCAAAAATCTTGGGTGAGGGCCTCCAGTTTCAGTAAAAACAGACGGTGGAGTTTGGGAATCAGGATGGAGAATATTGGTGTGGGGTAGGAGATACGCTGCAGTAAAACACGAGGAAACAGGTAAAATCCTGTGAGTTCCATCAAGGAAAGTGAAACTGGTCCTTCACAAGGAAGATGATGACGACAATCATGACCCAGGTTGAGACATAGAAACAAGGTGTAAACTGTTTTGTGAATTCTGACAATAAGTAGGGTTTTGCTTTGTGGCGGTGGCTCCCAAAAAACCAGGATCTGACCCTGCTCTGAGACCCGTGCAACCATGCAAGAGCCCTGAGGACCCACTGATTACTTGGAGAAGGTCATGCACTATTCAAATGCTGATATCCTTGTTATTATTTGTGTTTCCTACTGTCTGGGAGAGCACCCACCCTACACAACAGCTACTCCACATACATCAATTCCTTCTAAAGGCTCTACTTTTACAGAGGAAATAGAAAATATCTCTACAGATTTATGAAATTGGGCCGTATGCCATTAAGAATACAGGTCAACAACAGGTGATGTTCAACCCAGTATGGTCTCTTAAACATGTGAAATTATCAATGCAGACTAATATCTCAGCAATTAAACTGGCTTTTGCGCCATTTTTAAATACGTCCTTTACAAGTTGGTTGTCATGGTTACACTGGCGTACCTTTGCTCAGACTAAGAGAACACAGAGGGATATGAATGGTATGTTGGGAACAGGTCTAGGGATTCTAAATAGTATAGATGCTAAAATGCTCATGAATAAGTTAAGCGTACTGACAAGTGACTTTTATGTACTTCAATATCCTCTGCAGTCATCTTTATCAGCATTAGGAACTCACCAATGGCTCTTATCTGACATACTACACTAATGGGAAAGGACCAACACAAGGGACCACTCGTTATTAATAGATACACTTGCTGTAGCTCAAAGCGATTCTTTCTTAAGCTTTCAGCTGTATTCAAGCTCAAATATGGGTACAATCTATGTCAGCAGCAGTAATTAGAGAAGGCGAAGGTGGTATCCTGCCCAATGAAGTTCGAAAGGTAATTTGGGATAATGCTAATGAGTTTGAAAGGAAATTTCAATCTTGATGGCAGTTGGTGAATTTTACTTATGAACCTGTTACTAATGATGTCACATCTTATGCCCTAATGATTAGCAATGCTTCAGTGTTCACGATATACCTAATTGTGGTAGTGGGGTTAATTTGCAATGGAGCGGTGTTTTACCCAATGGAACATCGTATGTGGGCTCATAAGAATGGGCAAAGATGGCAAACTGTTGATATTAGTTCTTGCACTATAAAAGAACAACGAGGGTTTATATGCGAAAGTAATACTCTTGGAACTCAAGACGTGTGCCTGGACACTGAGCAGAACATCTGTCATTTTGAGGTCCACCCTAATGCAGTACATGAGACTATGCTTATATATGTTGGGAAGGGATGTGTGTGTGTAAGAACTTTTTATGATTCTCTGCTTGTTGACCATATTACTGTTAACATTAGTACTCGCTTAAACTTCTATGTGTGTAACTTTACTAGCATTGTAGGTTGTGATTTCAATTATTCAGTTCCGGTTACTTCATATCAGCTGTTGCAGTCCAATTACGCGTTAATTCAGGATTTGTCACCTATCTCCATCGGGATGAACCTTCTGCTGGTGAAGAAATTATTACGACATGATGATCTACACCAACTGCTGACACACATTCGGGACAATGGACAGAAAAACTTTAGTTACTATTCACCATGATACAACAGAGATACGTCGTGTCCTAGAACGAGTGAAGAAGGATGGAAGACACCACTGGTAGGAATTGCTTCTCGGATGTTCTCCAACTGCAACGGGAACTTTTAATACTATACTCCATCCAGTTTTGATCATGTTAGCATTAATAATAACATGTTCACTACTAATAATTATATTATATACTAGGGTTAAGCGTATACTGGCACATGTGTCTAAACTTGGGAGCACAATATAAAATCCTTTACATCCCTTTGGATAAGATGATAAGATGATAAGTGATAAGGCGATAAGGTTATAGACGATAAGATCATAGATAAGATCATAGGTAAAGAATATAAGTGGTAAGACCATAGATGATAAGAATATAGGTGGTAAGATGTAAGATTATAAATGGTAAGATCATAGATGGTAAGACTGTAGACGGTAAGATTGTAAGCAGTAAGATTGTAGGTGATAAGATTGTAGGCGATGAGCGATACTCGCGCTGTACGGGATAGGCTTCATTGAGCATAGGGAGGGGGAGATGTTGTAGTAGGCGACAGCGAGGATTCAGGATGTGACGTGGTAGGACTCTCCCCTTGCTCAATGTCAAAGGGTTAATATATGCATAAGGGGCATAGACAAAGGAGGATATGTATATAGGTAAATTGCACGACGCAATAAACGCATTTTTCTGCTTGACACATTGGTATTCACGTGCAGTTCTTTGGCCCGGGTAGATTTTACCCGATAGTCCAGCACAGGCACAGAGCTAAAAGAACATGGGTTGCCAGGTGCACGGCAACAGAAACAGCACATTCCTTCAAAGTCCTTGCATCCGTTGCCCTGGGCCAAAAGCAAAAAGTCAATCTCCGCTCTGTTTTGGAGCACGGCATGCTTAATACTATCAACGTCCACAAGCAGTTCACTCAAGAACACAGACGCCATGCCGGCTTGCTTCATTGACCAACAGGCCAACCTTTCTATTTCCTTTAAAGCCTGAGCTGCGGCTACTCCCAGAGCTAAGATGGATGTAAATATTCGAGCCGTAGGTCCCAAAACGCGTACTTCGTCCCCACACACTGGTGTCAGCACATGCATATTCCGCTTCTTCCTGGTTTTAGTCATGTTTCTAACCAGCTGTACCCACTCAGAGACGTTTGGGGACAGCATAGTTAACCTTCCTAGATAACAAGGTCCCCCCAGTGCATTCGCCTGGACCCCTTGCCACGCATGATCACCACAAATCAAGAAAATACCTGGTGGCAATGCCTTCGCAGTGTGGTTGTACCAAACACTCCTCTCCGGGCCCTGTCCTCTCACCCTGGGACTAAAACAAAAGCCCTTTGTGTAGTTACCAGGAGCGCAATCAACCCCCCGTTGGGAACCATCGGTCCACATCACGTTAATGACACAGGTTTCACTCACCCAATGCCCGGACAGACAATAAATATTACTTTTCATCCGTGTGGACCCATTTGGATAAAAGCCACAATATGGTCCATGCCAGGTAAACTGTTCTGTGTTGTGTGGATAGACAAGGGTAAATGGATCTGACAGATTTTTCCTTGTGTTCCAATAGGGCCCCCGCGGAGTAAAAAGGTCTAGGATACTTGAACGCTTCCCACTATTATTAAATTTTGCGAAACCCACACACCCGGGAGACCACCAAAGGCTTTTGTCCTTGTCCTACGTGTCATTAGGCAACCCCTGCGATCCCATTATCTGTAATTCTTGGGGTTCCCAGGGGAGGGTAACATTCAACTTACAAATGACGCATGCCATTTTCTTGCTGGCGAGGATCACGGTGTCATTCCCTAGGCCCCTGTCTGTGATATTAAGTGCATCTGATCTACAAAACTTATAGCACGAGTCTGTGCGGTTGTTCGTGAATGGCCATACATATCCTTGAAACCTGGAAGATTCTTCCCACACCTCTTCCCATGTGGGCACCCCAATCAAACACGTTTGAAATGGCGAAGTAGCTGATTGTAAGCTGAGACAGAAATCTGTTCTCCCTGTCTGGTTGGCCCAAGTCACTCACAAATTCCTGGACTGTTGAATCAAATGAGTACCTCCCACCGGCGACCAACACAGACAAAAGAGACACAGCAACATTAACATGGTAACTCTCGTAGGCAGCAAGGGTTCCTTTTTTGGATCTTTCTTCCCACTTCTTTTCTCTGGGTGAGCATCCTCCGGCTGCTGTTTCCTCAGATTTCCGAAGAACAAGTCCTGCAACAAGACACTCAGTTCTTGGTCACCCCTCCGGTATGGCTGAAAGCAGTGGTCCACCCTGTTGTACTAGACCAAAGAGAATAAGCTGAGCACTAACTGCTCGGAGATCATGCAATAACTTATATGACCCCGAGGCCTTCCGAATCACAAAAACAGGTGTATTCCAATTGCTAAGTGAGGGTTCAATGTGTCCTTTTTCAAGTTCTCGCGAAACAAGCTGTACAAGCGCTGCCAATTTTTTAGTAGGAAGGGGCCACTGATCCACCCAAACGGGAGAAACATCCCGTTTCCATCACAGCGGAATGGCATACTGCAGCGCCAAATGGTAGACAGTGGCCCTCTCTATAAATTTGACAACCGTACATTCAGCATCAAAAGGAAATCCCTGCCCAATATTGATCCCCCTATTGGCGCTAGGGTAGGGTACATGAAGACACTTTCCACTATGGAGCCATCAAGGTTAACAATTACAAGCTCCACCTTCATGTCAGACTGCCTGACGGGTACATCACCCCCCACCCCCGCAATAGCCCTCCAATGGTAGGTGGCTGGCCATTGCCGAGGCCAATCATCCCCTGATATAATCGTAATATCTGCTCCAGAATCCAACAGGGCAGTGAAAAATACTGTCTTGGGTCCCGATGGTGGGGACTCAGGTCCTACATATGACATCATAACCTTGGCTATCGGCCGTTCTCCCAAGTCCATAGCTAATGCCACAGTGGGTGCTGTGTGCGTGACCTGCCTTGAGGCGATGGGAAGGGGCCGCGGGCCGTTGGTACCTTCCCCCCCCCCGGTTCCCTGAGGGGTCACCCTAAATTTCTTGCATTGACGTGCACCATGTCCCTCTCCGCCACACCATTGACACTGCTTCTCTAGTCCCTTTTGATCTTCCTGCCCTGCTTTCCTTGGGCACTGTGCCTTGAAATGGCCACGTTGCCCACACCTGCAACACAGGCGTTTGTTTTTTTCTTCCCCAATCCGGGCCGCTGCCATCACTGCTGTTTTGACTGCTGAGCTGACCGAATCAGCTACTCCCTGCATGGCAGTGGCTAGTCCCTCATTAGTTAGTGGCGCAGCCTTCTGATGATCCAAGGCATACTTAACGAGCTCCCCTGGCGTAGTCAAGGTCCCAGGTGCTGCTCTGATAATCTGCTGAATGTCCGGCAGTGATTTTTGCTTAAGACAGTCGATAATGACAGGGGATTGAACCTCTCATGGGAGATCAGACCCCTCCACCGCACAAATCAGTCGATTCGCAAAATCAGAAAATGGTTCGGAAGGACCCTGCTTGATGTCTGCCCATGGGAGTACAGGCTCTGCAATTTTAGCCAGCTCCCGCAAAGCCTGGAGGGCCGCAGTCGCATTAGCTGCCAGCTCCCCTGGCCGAAGCGCTCGCGCCTGGCCCTCCGGGGTACCCACCATTCCATCTGCCAGGCCCTGGAGGCGTGCAAGATTGGTCCTGTCATTTCTACCCTGGCCGTTGGCCGGATGACGAGGGTCACGGGCTGCTGCTGCCACTACAACCTGAAGCAGCCTGTTCCATTCGTCATACCACAGGATGTACTGTACGGGCTCAAGGATAACATGCATAAGATTCACCACATCATACGGCAAAAGGTTAGAGGCCATGAGGGCCTCCACCACTGCCATGGTGACAGGGGAACGCAAGCCCCTGCTTTTAACCAAATCCGAGAGGCGAGTAATCGCTTTAGAATCCAAGGGAACCCACGCCGGGCTGTCTGCCCTGATTACTACTGGGAGTGCAAGCGTGGTCCCCGCTGGGTCTGCTGCCTGCAAGTCCTCTCTCACCCGGGCCCAATCCGTGAGGGTGGGCGGGTTCCACGGCGGCAGCATCGCGGGGCCACACCCCCCGGGGGCGGACCCCGGGGCTACGCACGTCAGAGCATTACACCCACCGCATGGCGGGGCGGGACAGTTCACGCCCACAGGGGTGTGGCCAGGGCAATGGGCGGAGCTGGACAGTGAGAGGGTACCGCCCCTGCTATCACATTCCACAGGTTGCGCTCTTCCAGCCTCTCCAGACAGCTCACCCTCCCCCGCTGCTTTCTTATCAATTGTACAAACTGTTACACTACATTCCTCAGCCGAGCCTGCTAACCCCCCACCCCCTTTGTCCCTGAAGGGTTGTAGTGAAGGGTTGTAGTGAAGGGTTGTAGTGAAGTATAAGCCTTGATCTGGATAAGGAGGCGGCACATCATCTTTGCTGTCTAACCGTTCACAGTCTGTGTTGTCTTTCTTCATCCTTGAGGCTGTTGCTTCTGGTGGGGCCGAGGGGGCCAGCGCCATCTTATCCTCCTGCGAGCCTGTGGAGAAGACAGAACTCCCCCCCTCTCAAATTCCTATGAACTCCTTCGCATGTTCGCCTGCGATTTTCTATTCCCTGGCTGCTTTAAGCACGCCCGGAATCAGCCCCCACACCTTAAACTCTGCAGCTTTCTGAGTAACTGTTGCTCTTTGGGAAAGTGCAGCAGTAAATACATCCCAACGGCCCGCGGCCCCTTCCCATCTGACAAGGAGTAATGCGCACTCCTCCCTGTCCCGGGCATTTACTACTCCGCGGTCCGAAGATTACCTCTCTGCCGCTCCGCAGCGATCCTGCGCCGTTACGCAGACAGCCGCTCCCAGGGATTGCACACCAGGGTCACCATTTGTCGTAATAACGACCGTACGGCCCTGTTCGTTTTCCCTGGAAGACCTGGCTTGGCCACTCACCGTGGTGACACCAATATGATGGACGGAGAAATGGCGGTTTATTAAAGCATGGCATACACTTATATATCCTTTGCCCTTCGTGTACACCCCTTATGCATACATTAACCCTTCGACACAGAGCAAGGGGAGAGTCCTACCACGTCACATCCCGAATCCTCACTGTCACCTACTACAACAGCACTGTTAGAACCATATCTTTTGTTCGGGCATCAATGTCTTTCCAGAGTTCAGCAGCCCAAATAGGTTTACCTCTCCGCTGACAATTATTGTGCTCCCACTGCTGTAACCACCCCCATAAGGCATTCGCCACCATCCATGAGTCAGCATAAAGATAAAGCATTGGACACCTCTCCCATTCAGCAACATCTAAGGCTAGCTGGATGGTCTTTACCTCTGCGAATTTACTTGATTCTCCTTTTCCTTCAGTGGCCTCTGCAACCTGTCGTGTGGGGCTCCACACAGCAGCTTTCCATCTGCAATGCTTCCCCACAATACGACACGATCCATCAGTGATCAGGGCTTATTTCTTTTCATTTTCGGGTAGTTCATTGTATGGTGGGGCCTCTTTAGCACGTGTCACCTCTTCTCCCGGTGATGTTCCAAACTTTTTACCTTCAGGCCAGTCCATGATCATCTTTAAAATTCCTGGACGGCTGAGGTTCCCCATCCGCACTCGTTGTGTAATCAGCGCAATCCACTTGCTCCAAGTGGCATCAGTAGCATGATGAACTACCGGAAGGTGTCTCGCTCAGACTGGAGGGTGTCTTGTTGAAGTTGGAGGTTGTCAAGTTTGGATTGCAGGGTGTCTCTCTCATTTCGGAAGGCATCTCACTCAGACCGCAGTGTGTCTCGCTCAGATTGGAGGTCTTTTCTCTCAACTAGAAGACTCTCTTTCTCAACCTGGAGTTTCTCCGCCTCGGTTTGGAGACTCTCTCTTTGGATTTGGAGACTCTGTTTCTCGACTAGGAGACTCTCCTTCTGGACCAGGAGATTGCCCCCTCTCAGCTCGAACTCTCTCCTGGAAACTCTCCTTTTCGGCTTGGAGACTGTATCGCTCATTTTGTATTGTCTTCTGGAGAGTCTCCATTTCAGCTTGGAGACTCTCCTGAAAACTCTCTTTCTGAAACTGCAGATTCTCTCTATCAGCTCTGAGACACTCTCTTTCAGCTTGGTGACTCTCTCTCTGGAACTGGAGATTCTCCCTATCAGCTCTGAGACACTCTCTCTCAGCTTGGAGACTCTCTCTCTCAGCTTGGAGACTCTCTCTCTCTATTTCAGAAACTCTATCCCTTTCTGGGATAGTATTGAATAAGGCCCGATAAGCATTAGCCAGGCCTCACATCATTAGCTGCTCCCTCTGCAGCTGTATTCCACATTGTATGCAGGTACCAGGTAGGTATTTCTAACAGTGTTTTCAATTGACTATATATACCTGTAGCTCCATAGAGCAAAGTGGCAAACTTAATCAGGGCCCAGTATGTTTTGAGCATCAAAAAAGAAACACCAATGGCATGCAGTCCCTTGAAAAGCAGTTTTAGAAGGGAAAGCATTTTTTTTTTCTTCCTCTTTACAGAAGCAAAATATCAGTGCTCAAAGTTTACAAATATCACCAGAGTACTGACAGTCTGTCTGGACTTTCAAGGCCAAGCTTTCAGTGAGCACCTGCAAAAGAGATAAACTTTCCCAACAAAGCTAACGAAACTCCCTGAGAGCAGAGATTCGTTCTAAAAAGCTAAAAAGCAGCTTTTTAAGAGCAGAGGGATTTATTTCAAAAACCAGGAAACAAGCCCTAATATCTTAATATCTTATCTTAATATCTCTGCCCGCATCCTCCACCAAGAACTGTCATGGGGTTATCAAGATCAATCTGTGTCCATGACAGGGGAGGGGGCAGTAGGCCCGTGGCCCCCCTTGCCCACTCGGGAAAATAGGAAGGGAAAAAGGCAAAGGGGTAGGGAGATGGGAGTTCAAGGGAACAAATGGAGCAGCGGCAACGATCAGAGGAGTAAAACTTATTTACTAACTACGATATTGGAATGCAAGATAACACACTATAATACAATATAATTAGAATTGAAGCTAATAAATCAAAAATAATGAGAGAGAGAGGTTTACGAAGACCGAGAAGCCTACTTTGAAGTTGAAGGCGCCGCAGCTTGGAAGCACACCCACACCCGCTGCCAGGCAGTGAGAGAGAGAGCAGGCGTCGCTTCCGTGACGTATTTTCCCTTTCTGGCCGCGGGGTCCCCTGGGACATGTAGTACTTCTTCTCTGTGCTCCACATGATGTTATGATGTGGAATACCAATAGCAAAAATTACAAAACCATGACACAAACTATGGCCTTTTTGAAAGCCCCCTTTATCAGATGAAAGTGAAAGCAAAGTGAAAGGACCTGCTCAGGAAATTCAATTCCTAGGAATAAAGTGGCAAATGGACGTCATCACATCCCAGCAGATATGATTGACAAAATCGCTGCTATGTTTCCACCCACTAGCAAGAAAGAGACACAGTCTTTTCGGGGCGTAGTGGGCTTTTGGAGGATGCATGTTCCAAACTACAGCCTTATTGTAAGCCCCCTTTATCAGGTGACGCGGAAGAAGAATGATTTTACATGGGGCCCTGAGCAGCAGCAGGCTTTTGAACAGATTAAACAGGAGATAGCCCATGCCGTGGCCCTGGGGACAGTATGGACGGGACAGGACGTAAAGAACATCCTCTACACTGTTGCTGGAGAGAAAGGTTCCACTTGGAGTCTGTGGCAAAGAGCCTCAGGAGAGACCTGAGGACCTGGGATTTTGGAGTCAAGCATACAAGGGGTCTGAAGAGTGGTACACTCCAACTGAGAAGGAGATCTTAGCCGCATATGAGGGGGTTCGGGCTGCTTCAGAAGTAGTTGATACTGAGGCGTAACATCTTCCGGCACCTCAACTGCCAGTGCTGAACTGGATGTTTAAAGGAGAGGTTCCCTCCACCCATTATGCTACTGATGCCACCTGGAGAAAGTGGATTGCGCTGATTACACCACAAGCTTGGATGGGGAACCTCAGTCGTCCAGGAATTTTAGAGGAGATCGTGGACTGGCCTGAAGGTAAAAAGTTTGGAACATCACCGGCAGAAGAGGTGCCACGTGCTAAAGAGGCCCCACCATAGAATGAACTACCAGTAAATTGAAAGAAATATGCCCTGTTCACTGATGGATCGTGTCATATTGTGGGGACGCATTGCAGATGGAATGCTGCTGTGTGGAGCCCCACACGACAGGTTGCAGAGGCCACTGAAGGAAAAGGAAAATCATAGAATCATAGAATCACTCAGGTTGGAAGGGATCTGAAAGATCATCAAGTCCAACCGCAGCCTAACCATAGTACCCTAAATTTAAAACTCTCTGCTAAATCATATCTCCGAGCACCACATCCAAATGACTCTTAAACACATCCAGGGACGGTGATTCAACCACCTCCCTGGGGAGTCTATTCCAATGTTTAACCACCCTTTCTGTAAAGAAGCGTTTCCTAATGTCCAACCTAAACCTACCTTGGCGCAACTTGAGGCCATTTCTGTTCGTCTTGTCACCTGTCACCAGGGAGAAGAGACCAGCCCCGCTCTCTCTGTAAGCACCTTTCAGGTACTGGAAGAGAGTAATAAGGTCTCCCCTCAGCCGCCTCTTCCCCAGACTAAACAGCTGTAGCTCCCTCAGCCTCTCCTCACAGGGCTGATTTTCCAAGCCCTTCACTAGCCTCGTTGCCCTTCTCTGGACCTGCTCCAGTACGTCCACATCCTTTCTGTACTGAGGTGCCCAAAACTGAACACAGTACTCGAGGTGAGGACTCACCAATGCCCAGTACAGGGGCAGGATGACTTCCCTGGTCCTGCTCACCACACCATTCCCGATACAAGCCAGGATGCCATTGGCCTTCTTGGCTGCCAGGGCACACTGCTGGCTCGTATTCAGCCGACTGTCCATCAGTACACCAAGGTCCCTTTCCATCAGGCAGCTTTCCAGCCACTCCTCCCCAAGCCTGTAGGGTTTCCTGGGGTTGTTGTGGCCAAAATGCAGGACCCGAGACTTGCCCCTTTTGAAACTCATGCCATTAACCTTGGCCCATTGATCCAGTCTATCCAGGTCCTTCTGCAGTGCCCTTCTCCTCCCTAGCAGATTAACATTCCCTGCCAGCTTGGTGTCATCTGCAAAGTTACTGAGGGTACAGTCAATCCCCTTGTCAAGATCATCAATGAAGATGTTAAACAGAAGCGGCCCCAGTACTGAGCCCTGGGGACACCGCTCGTGACTGGCCACCAACTGGATTCAACTCCATTGACCACAACTCTTTGGGCCCGGACATCCAGCCTGTGCTTCACACACCGGTGCGTACACCCATCCAGACCATGGGCAGCCAGCTTCTTCATGAGAATGTTATGGGGAACAGTGTTAGAGGCCTTACTGAAGTCCAGGTAGACCACATCGACAGCCTGACCCTCATCCACCAAGCGGGTCACCTTGTCATAGAATGAAATCAGGTTTGTCAGACAGGATCTACCATTCGTAAACCCATGCTGACTGGGCCTGATCCCGGTTGACCTTTAATTGGTCCACGATGGTTCCCGAGATTATACGTTCCATGACCTTCCCAGGCACCGAGGTGAGACTGATAGGTCTGTAGCCACCAGGATCATCTTTCCGGCCCTTTTTGAACATGGGCGTCACATTTGCCAGTTTCCAATCCACCGGGACATCCCCTGTTAGCCAGGATTGCTGAAAAATGATGGACAGTGGCTTGGCAACCAAATCCGCCAACTCCCTCAGCACTCTAGGGTGAAGGGAAATGAAATGGAGACAAGTGGAGTGGAGGGAAATGAAATGGGGAGGAGTGGAGCGGAGGGTAATTAAATGAAAAGGAGTGGAGCGGACGTAATTTAAATGAAGTGGCAACGAAGGAAAAGAAGTTGTCATGGTTTTGTAATTTTTGCTATTGATATTCCACATCATAACATCATGTGGAGCACAGAGAAGAAGTACACGTCCCAGAGGACCTCACGGTCAAAGAAGAAAATGCGTCAGAGAAGCGACGCTCGCTCTCTCTCTCTCACTGCCTGGCAGTGGGTGTGGGTGTGCTTCCAAGCCGCGGCGCTTTCAATTTCAAAGTAGGCTTCTCAGTCTTCGGAAACCTCTCTCTCTCTTATTTCACTTGATTTATTAGCCTCCGTTTCAATTAGATTGTATTATAGTGTTCCGATATCATAGTTAGTAAAATAAGTTTTACTCCTTAGATCGTTGCCGCTGCTCTGTTTGTTTCCTTGAGCCCAGCTCCCATCTCCCTACCCCTTTCCCTTTTTCCCTTTCCATTTGTCAGGGGCTGGGGGCCCACGGGCCTACTGCCCCCCCCTGTCACAGACACAGATTGATCTAGATAACTCCGTGACAGGAGTGAAGTGCAGTGGGGGAAAATGTGATGGAATGGCGTTGAGAGGAGGAAAATGCAAAGGAATTGAATAGAGGGAAATGAAATTGAATGGAGTGGAAGGAAGAGGAGTTAAGAGGAGTAGAGGGAAATGAGATGGAGAGGAGTGGAGAGAAATGGATTTGAGAGGAGTGGAGTGGAGGGAAATGTAATAATGGAGGGGTGTGGAGTAGCAGAAAAAGAAATGGATAGAAGTTTGGTGGAGGAAAATTAAATTTAGTAAAGTGGATTGGAGGGAAATTAAATGGAGAGGAGTGGAGTGAAATGAATTGGTGTGGAGTGGAAGGAAATGAGATGTAGTGGAGTGTAGGGAAAGAGTGAGAGAAAAGAAAGTAAGAAAGTGGAGTTGAGAAAAATGAAATGGAGGGTAGTAAAGTGGAGGGAAAGCATATGGTGGGAATGGATTGGTTGGAAATCAAATTAAGTGGAATGGAGAGGATGGAATTGGAGTGGAGTGGAAGGAAATGGAGTGGAGTGGAGGGAAATGGAGTGGAGGGGAGTGAAGGGAAATGAAATGGAGAAAAGTGAAGTGGAGTGAAATGAAATGGAGTGTTGTGGAGGGAAATGACAGGGAATGGAGTGTAAGGGAATAGAAAGTATTGCAGTGGAAGAAAATGGAGTGGAGTGGAAAGAAATGAAAGGGAGTGGAGAGGAGGGAAATGGAGGAGAGGGGAGTGGAGTAGAGGGAAATGAAATGGAGAGGAGTGGAATGGAATGAAATTAAATGGAGAGGAGAGGAGTGGAGGGAAATCAAATGAAGAAGAGTGGAACTGAGGGAACTGAAATGCAGTGGAGTTGAAGGAAATGGAATGGAGTGGAATGTGGGGATGTGAGATGGAGTGGAATGGAGAGGAGGGAAATGGAAAAGAGAGGAGTGGAGTGGAGGGAAATGAGATGGTGTGGCATGGAGGGAAATGGAGTAGAGTGGAGTGGAGCGAAATGAAATGAAACGGAGTGAATTAGGGTTGAGTGAAATGAAATTGAGTGGAGTGGGGGAAATGAAGAGGAGTAGAGTGGAAGGAAATGAGGTGCAGTGGAGGGAAATGAAATGGAGACAAGTGGAGCAGAGGGAAATGACGTAGCCGTCAACAATCCGATCTTCCCGGAACCTCGACAATCTAGGGGAAAGAGAAACAGCCATGGATGCCATGAAGTCTTCTCTCAATTTTATGCTGCGTCACATGGCTTATATACCAGCATGGCTTCCACGCATGCGCATCCCGTACACCTGCTACGCAACCCCACACATGACCCTTCCCACTCCCAGAGTCCTCCCTTGCATAAATCATGTAATCACGGGGCATCCAACAAAGCGCTTCTTTGTATCCCCGTTCCATGGTTCTGCTTCAGCTGCTTTGCCTGTTGTTATTTTAGCAGTTCTTTACTCAGGCCCATCCCCCGGTTGACCATATTCCCCAAATGGGAAATAGTGTAGAGTGGAGTGGAGGGAAATCAAATGAAAAGGATCACAGATGAGGGAACTGAAATGCAGTGGAGTGGAAGGAAATGGAGTGGAGTGCAGTGGGGGAAAATGTGCTGGAATTGAGTTGAGAGGAGGGAAAAGCAAAGGATTTCAGTAGAAAGAAATGAAATTGAATGGAGGGAAGGAAGAGGAGTTGAGTGGAGTAGAAGGAAATGAGATGGAAAGGAGCGGAGGGAAATTGAGATGAGAGGAGTGGAGTGGAGGGAAATGAGATCGAGTGGATTAGAGAAAAACGGAGTAGAGTGGAGTGGCGAGAAATGAAATATAGGGCTGTGGAGTAGAGGGAAATGCAGTGTTGTGGAGGAAAATGAAAGGGAATGTAGTGAAAGGGAATACATAGGAAATGAAATGGAGTAGAGTGGAGGGAAATGAAAGGGAGTGGAGTTCAGTAAAGGGTGTCAACGGTTTACGGGCTGGTTCGGCCCGTGTGCACTACACGACGTTATGATGTGGAATACTGATGACCAGAAAACCATGACATTCCACCCCTTATTCTACATCATCACATCATGCTTAATATATACAATAATTAACAAGCATTAGACACACATAGAATTACTAACTGCACACCCCCAGCATCAAATTCCCTTGTGGTACACACTGGACGTCCCCATTTTTCTCCATCACCCACAAGGTGGACCCAGGTCCCTGTGCAAAAACAGTTCCACGGAGAGGTTTGCCCTTTCCAGAAGCTGGAAGAACCCAGACTGCTTTTCCCAACATGCTTTTTACATGTACCACAGGGACCTTATCTCCCTCTACAGTATGTAGGGAGCTGGATTGTGTAGGACCATCTTGACTGAACGATCCGCTGGTGTTGACCAGCCAGGTGGCTTCTGCCAAATGTTTCTCCCAGTGCATAAATGTTCCGCCACCCACTGCTTTCAACATGGTTGTTAACAACCTGTTGTAGCACTCGATCTTACTAGAGGCTGGTGCATGATAGGGAATATGATAAACCCACTCAATGCCATGTTCTCTGGCCCAGGTATCCACAAGTGAATTTTTGAAATGTTTCCCATTATCAGACTCAATTCTTTCTGGGGTACCATGTCGCCACAGGATTTGTTTCTCAAGACCCAATATGGTGTTTCGGGCGGTAGCATGGGGTACTGCATATGTTTCAAGCCACCCAGTGGTTGCCTCCACCATGGTAAGCACGTAACGCTTACCATTGCGACATCGCAACAAGGTGATATAATCAACCTGCCATGTCTCCCCATATTTATACTTTTGCATACCCCTTCCCCCCAGAGAGGTTTCATCCTCTTGGCTTGTTTAATTGTGGTGCATGTTTCATAGTCATGAATAACCTATGTGATAGTATCCATAGTGAAGTCCACCCCTCGGTCTCTAGCCCATTTATATGTTGCATCTCTTCCTTTATGGCCCGAGGTCTCAGGGGCACAGCGGGCTAGAAATAGCTCTCCCTTCTTCTGCCAGTCCAGGTCTATTCTGTGCATTTGCCACAATCCATGAGTTGGTATAAAGATGAAGCATTGGCCACCTCTCCCATTCAGCAACATCTAAGGCCAGTTGGACGGCCTTTACTTCTGCAAACAGACTTGATTCTCCTCTTCCTTCAGTGGCCTCCACAACTTGTTGTGTGGGCCTCCCACACAGCAGCTTTCCATCTGGGATGCTTCCCCACAATACGGCACAATCCATCCATGAACAGGGCAAGTTTATTTTCGTGTTCTGGTAATTCATCATATGGCGGGGCCTCTTTAGCACATGGCACCATTTCTGTCGGTGATATGCTGAACTTCTTGCCTTCAGACCAGTCCATGATCACCTCTAAGATTCCTGGATGGCTGAGGTTCCCCATCCGTGTTCATTCTGTAATAAGTGCAATTCATTTACTCCAAGTGGCATCGGCAGCATGATGGGTGGAGGGAACCTTTCCTTTAAACATCCAGTTCAGCACTGGCAGTCGAGTTGCCAAAAGGAACTGAGTTTCAGTGACGATTACTTCAGAAGCAGCCCAAACCCTCACATATGCTTCTAGGATCTCCTTTTCTGTTGGAGTGTAGCACTCTTCCGACCCCCTGCATGGTCTACTCCAGAATCCCAGGGGTTGGCCTCGGGTCTTTCCTGAAGCTCTTTGCCACAAACTACAAGTGAAACCTTTCTCTCCCGCAGCAGTATAGAGGATGTTCCTTACGTCCTGCCCCGTCCGTACTGGCCCCAGGAACACAGCACAAGATATCTCCTGTTTGATCTGTTCAAAAGCCTACTGCTGCTCGGGACCACATGTAAAATCATACTTCTTCCACATCACCTGATAAAGGGGGCTTACAATGAGGCTGTAGTTTGGAACGTGCGTTCTCCAAAAGCCCACTACACCCAGAAAAGATTGCGTCTCTTTCTTATTAGTGGGCGGAGACATAGCAGTGATTTTGTCGATCATATCTGTTCGGGTTTGACGACGTCCATCTTGCAACTTAATACCTAGGAACTGAATTTCCCAAGCCAGTCCTTTCACTTTGGTTCCCTTAATAGTGAAGCCAGCACGTCGAAGGATCTGGATTATTTGTTCTCCTTTCTCAAAGACTTGCCTTGCTGTATTGCCACACACAATAATGTCATCAATGTACTGTAAGTGCTCAGGAGCACTGCCCTGTTCCAGTGCAGTCTGGATCAACCCACAGCAAATGGTTGGTCTGTGTTTCCACCCCTGGGGCAAACGATTCCTGGTATACTGAACGCCTCTCCAGGTGAAGGCAAAGTGTGGCCTGCATTCTGTGGCCAACGGAATGGAAAAGAAGGTGTTGGCAATGTCAATAGTGGCATCCCATTTTGCAGCTTTTGATACGAGTTTGTGTTGGAGTTCTAACATGTCTGACACAGCAGCAATCAGTGGGGGTGTGACTTCATTCAAGCCACAGTAGTCTACCATCACCCTTCATTCTCCACTGGCTTTACGCACTGGCTATATGGGGCTGTTAAAAGGTGAGTGAGTTTTGCTTATCACTCCCTGATTCTCCAGCTGGCGAATCAATTCATGAATGGGGAGCAAGGAATCCCTGTTGGAGCGATACAGCTCTATATGCACCGTCTTAGTAGCAATCAGTACCTGCTGCTCTTTCACTCGTAGCAGCCCCACAACAGATGGGTTTTCTGGCAGGCCAGGCAAAACAGACAGCTACTTAATGTTGTCTGTACCTACAGCAGCGATTCCAAAGGCCCATCGATACCTCTTAGGATCTTTGAAATGCCCCCTTCTGAGGTAATCGATACCAAGTATGCATGGAGCCCCTGGGCCAGTCACAATAGGATGTTTTTGCCAGTCTTTACCAGTGAGGCTTATTTCGGCCTCCAACACAGTCAATTCTTGAGAGCCCCCAGTCACTCCAGAAATATGGATTGATTCTGTCCCTTCATGACTCGAGGGCATTAGAGTGCACTGTGCACCGGTATCCACCAGGGCCTTGTATTTCTGTGGTTCTGATGTGCCAGGCCACCGAATCCACACAGTCCAATAAACTCTATTATCCCTCTCCCTCCCCTGACTGAGGGCAGGGCCTCTCTATTCATTACCTGTGGTGACTGAAGCAACTGCATTTGCGATTGATCTGTTTTGTAATTCTCTCACCCGTGCTCATAATACAGGCGTGGCTTGGTCATATCACTTCCTCATATCTTCTTCACGTTCACGTAGGTAACGCCACAAGGCAATATGCGATGTAGTCTTGCTGTTGTTCCTTGCTTGAGCTGGAAAGCATTTGCGTTTAATGGCTGAGATTTTGATGATACAGGTGTGGAGGAGGGTTCGTCACCTTTAATTAACTGGATCTGGATTTTCATTAGTTTGATCAGCTCCTTCATTAGACTCCCTTGATGATCCTGATCTTCATCAGTCATTTCGGATACTACTACGGGATCATCACGATTAACCGATAGAGACATTTGCTCTTCCGTTTCATTCAGTCTGTCCGTTACTTCTGAGATGGCTGAAATGGAGACGTGAGTTTGAGGTAACTGTTGTTCAAAGTTTTGAAGAGTAAGAACCAATTCAAAAACTAGAGGTCTTCTCTGTTGTTCCTCGTACCTTTGAAATGTTGCTGCTAGTGTAACGGCGTACCTCTCTGGTGCTGTTTTGGTGAGTTTCTGCCGTATATCAGGCGTCATCCTCACTCTCTCAGGATCATGGTCTTGGCGAGGATCGTTAGGATCAAAATTAGGTTTATACAACATATCCACCACAGCTATTTCCCTCTAATACTGGATACCTGGTTCAATTGTATCCCACTTTTTCATCATAGGTTTCAGACCGTCCTTGAAAGGAAGCTTTTCCTTCACGGCTACTAACATTCGCTCCCAGAGGGTGGCAGCCCCATCCAAACATCTACTAATCCCACTGTCAGTAGCTGGGTCTCTGGCAATGCCTCCTAGTTGGTGTGCTTCGTTACCGTCTAGAGACAAGCTGCTGGTCCTGATGTCCCAACTGAGAAGCAACCAGTTAACAAGAGATTCGTTCTGGCGTGGTGTAAACTCCTTTCTTGAGCCTTGGATTTCAGTGATCTTCAGAGGTCGATGAACAGTAATAGAGACTTCCTCCTGATCACTCTCCTCTTCATGCCTCTTAGTTTTTCCTTTTTCCTTTCTCGGTGCTGAGGAGGGCCTTTTTCTTGGATCTTCCTCTGCCTCCTCTTCCGCTTCTTCTTTTTTCCGTTCTAAATGCGAGGACACCAGTTTCCATTTCTTGCCTTCCACAGGGGCAACTGACATTTTTACTGGTGCCTCCTGTGACTGATCAGATTTGACTTATTTGGGGATTACCCCCTTTGGCTTGAACCTCACCTTGGAAACTCTCTCTTTCCAGAATAGTATCATATAGAGCATGGTAAGCACAAGCCAAGCCCCAAATAAGTCGTACCTCCTTAGATCTATCTAAGCTGCACCATCCCTGACTCAAATACTGGCTTACTTTCTCGGGATCCACAGGTGTTCAAGAGTTAAATCCCATGACATTGCCGGCCCCCACGCTTCTAAGATTTTTCCTAAACCTCTCCATATTCCCTGCCAGTCAGTAGTCTCTGGTTTTGGAGGAGTGTAATGTAATGGAGTACATTCAGGGAGATGGATAACATGCACACGAATTGGAGCACGAGTATGAACACTAAGTCAGCTTTCGAAAATCGTGCGGCAAACTGAAAAGGCAGCCTGGAAACCGGATTGAACATCATGTTGTTTGTAAAATTGGCTATTCCGTCTGGGATGTAAGTGTCAAAATCCAAATTATACCACATTGAATATAAGTACCAGGCAGGTGTCTTCATCAGTGCCCTTATTTGGTTATATGACGTTAATACTCAGCCAATACGTTGAGAAGATCTTAATTGCTTTCAATCCCCTAAACAGAGCTGCTAAATTGAAGAGTGGATTTATAGCTTGTAGCTGCTAAGAAGGCAAAAAAAAAAAAAAAAACAACAAAGAACCAAAACAGAAGACACTCTGTACAGTGTCCAGACTTTGGCAGACTGCCAGACTACAGTCTAATCTTTGAAGGTCAGGTAGCAATGCTTCTGCAGTCTCTGGCTTAAAGAAATCATTTTTTTCTTTCTTCCCTACTAACTTTTAGCTAATGTTAAAAGCTTTAAAATCTTGCCCGCATTCTCCACCAAAAACTGTCACGGAGTTATCTAGATCAGTCTGTGTCTGTGACAGGGGGGGCAGTAGGCCCATGGGTCCCCCGGCCCCCGACAAATGGGAAGGGAAAAAGGGAAAGGGGTAGGGAGATGGGAGCTGGGCTCAAGGAAACAAACAGAGCAGCGGCAGCGATCTAAGGAGTAAAACTTATTTTACTAATGTCATGGTTTTGTAATTTTTGGTATTGGTATTCCACACCATAACATCATTGTTGTAGTAGGCGACAGCAAGGATTCGGGATGTGACGTGGTAGGACTCTCCCCTTGCTCTGCGTTGAAGGGTTAATGTATGCATAAGGGGTGTACACGAAGGGCAAAGGATATATAAGTGTATGCCATGCTTTAATAAACCGCCATTTCTCTGACCATCATATTGATGAAACTGCGGTGAGTGGCCAAGCCAGGTCTTCCAGGGTAAACGAACGGGGCTGTACGGTCCTTATTACGACAAATGGTGACCCCGGTGTGCCATCCCTGGGAGCGGCTGTCTGCGTAACGGCGCAGGATCGCTGCGGAGCAGCAGAGAGGTAATCTTCGGACCGCGGAGTAGTGAAAGCCCGGGACAGGGAGGAGTGAGCATTACTCCTTGTCAGGTGGGAAGGGTACTTGAAATCTCAGGCGGAATTCTGGGAAGCGCCAGGTGAAGGTGCGGGAAGCACCAGGTGAAAGGTGGCGACTCGGCCGGTGGCGCTATGGAAACCATTATTAAGGTGCTTCTTCACGCGTGTAAAATTTACTGCGAGAAAGTTCCTTCTAAGAAGGAGATTTCTGCAGCGCTTTCGCTGCTAGAGAAGGAGGGACTGTTATCGTCTCCCTCTGACTTATATAATCCTGATAATTGGGATGTATTTACTGCTGCACTTTCTCAAAGAGTAATGGTTACTCAGAAAGCTGCAGAGTTTAAGGTGTGGGGGCTGATTCTGGGCGCGATTAAAGCAGCCAGGGAAGAGAAAATCGCAGGCGAATGTGCGAAGGAGTTCTTAGGAATTGGAGACGGGGGGAGTTCTGTCTTCCCCACAGGCTCGCAGGAGGATAAGATGGCGCTGGCCCCCTCGGCCCCACCAGAAGCAACAGCCTCAAGGATGAAGAAAGACAACACAGACTGTGAACGGTTAGACCGCAAAGAAGATGATACGCCGCCTCCTTATCCAGCTCAAGGCTTATACTTCACAACAACCCTTCACTACAACCCTTCAGGGACAAAGGGGGTGGGGGGTTAGCAGGCTCGGCTGAGGAATGTAGTGTAACAGTTTGTACAATTGATAAGAAAGCAGCGGGGGAGGGTGAGCTGTCTGGAGAGGCTGGAAGAGCGCAACCTGTGGAATGTGATAGCAGGGGCGGTACCCTCTCACTGTCCAGCTCCGCCCATTGCCCTGGCCACACCCCTGTGGGCGTGAACTGTCCCGCCCCGCCATGCGGTGGGTGTAATGCTCTGACGTGCGTAGCCCCGGGGTCCGCCCCCGGGGGGTGTGGCCCCGCGATGCTGCCGCCGTGGAACCCGCCCACCCTCACGGATTGGGCCCGGGTGAGAGAGGACTTGCAGGCAGCAGACCCAGCGGGGACCACGCTTGCACTCCCAGTAGTAATCAGGGCAGACAGCCCGGCGTGGGTTCCCTTGGATTCTAAAGCGATTACTCGCCTCTCGGATTTGGTTAAAAGCAGGGGCTTGCGTTCCCCTGTCACCATGGCAGTGGTGGAGGCCCTCATGGCCTCTAACCTTTTGCCGTATGATGTGGTGAATCTTATGCATGTTATCCTTGAGCCCGTACAGTACATCCTGTGGTATGACGAATGGAACAGGCTGCTTCAGGTTGTAGTGGCAGCAGCAGCCCGTGACCCTCGTCATCCGGCCAACGGCCAGGGTAGAAATGACAGGACCAATCTTGCACGCCTCCAGGGCCTGGCAGATGGAATGGTGGGTACCCCGGAGGGCCAGGCGCGAGCGCTTCGGCCAGGGGAGCTGGCAGCTAATGCGACTGCGGCCCTCCAGGCTTTGCGGGAGCTGGCTAAAATTGCAGAGCCTGTACTCCCATGGGCAGACATCAAGCAGGGTCCTTCCGAACCATTTTCTGATTTTGCGAATCGACTGATTCGTGCGGTGGAGGGGTCTGATCTCCCATGAGAGGTTCAATCCCCTGTCATTATCGACTGTCTTAAGCAAAAATCACTGCCGGACATTCAGCAGATTATCAGAGCGGCACCTGGGACCTTGACTACGCCAGGGGAGCTCGTTAAGTATGCCTTGGATCATCAGAAGGCTGCGCCACTAACTAATGAGGGACTAGCCACTGCCATGCAGGGAGTAGCTGATTCGGTCAGCTCAGCAGTCAAAACAGCAGTGATGGCAGCGGCCCGGATTGGGGAAGAAAAAAACAAACGCCTGTGTTGCAGGTGTGGGCAACGTGGCCATTTCAAGGCACAGTGCCCAAGGAAAGCAGGGCAGGAAGATCAAAAGGGACTAGAGAAGCAGTGTGAATGGTGTGGCGGAGAGGCACATGGTGCACGTCAATGCAAGAAATTTAGGGTGACCCCTCAGGGAACCGGGGGGGGGGAAGGTACCAACGGCCCGCGGCCCCTTCCCATCGCCTCAAGGCAGGCCACGAACACAGCACCCACTGTGGCATTAGCTATGGACTTGGGAGAACGGCCGATAGCCAAGGTTATGATGTCATATGTAGGACCTGAGTCCCCACCATCGGGACCCAAGACAGTATTTTTCACTGCCCTGTTGGATTCTGGAGCAGATATTACGATTATATCAGGGGATGATTGGCCTCGGCAATGGCCAACCACCTACCATTGGAGGGCTATTGCGGGGGTGGGGGGTGATGTACCCGACAGACAGTCTGACACAAAGGTGGAGCTTGTAATTGTTAACCTTGATGGCTCCATAGTGGAAAGTGTCTTCATGTACCCTACCCTAGCGCCAATAGGGGGATCAATATTGGGCAGGGATTTCCTTTTGATGCTGAATGTACGGTTGTCAAATTTATAGAGAGGGCCACTGTCTACCATTTGGCGCTGCAGTATGCCATTCCGCTGCGATGGAAACGGGATGTTTCTCCCGTTTGGGTGGATCAGTGGCCCCTTCCTACTAAAAAATTGGCAGCGCTTGTACAGCTTGTTTCGCGAGAACTTGAAAAAGGACACATTGAACCCTCACTTAGCAATTGGAATACACCTGTTTTTGTGGTTCGGAAGGCCTCGGGGTCATATAGGTTATTGCATGATCTCCGAGCAGTTAATGCCCAGCTTATTCCCTTTGGTCTAGTACAACAGGGTGGACCACTGCTTTCAGCCATACCGGAGGGGTGACCAAGAACTGAGTGTCTTGTTGCAGGACTTGTTCTTCGGAAATCTGAGGAAACAGCAGCCGGAGGATGCTCACCCAGAGAAAAGAAGTGGGAAGAAAGATCCAAAAAAGGAACCCTTGCTGCCTACGAGAGTTACCATGTTAATGTTGCTGTGTCTCTTTTGTCTGTGTTGGTCGCCGGTGGGAGGTACTCATTTGATTCAACAGTCCAGGAATTTGTGAGTGACTTGGGCCAACCAGACAGGGAGAACAGATTTCTGTCTCAGCTTACAATCAGCTACTTCGCCATTTCAAACGTGTTTGATTGGGGTGCCCACATGGGAAGAGGTGTGGGAAGAATCTTCCAGGTTTCAAGGATATGTATGGCCATTCACGAACAACCGCACAGACTCGTGCTATAAGTTTTGTAGATCAGATGCACTTAATATCACAGACAGGGGCCTAGGGAATGACACCGTGATCCTCGCCAGCAAGAAAATGGCATGCATCATTTGTAAGTTGAATGTTACCCTCCCCTGGGAACCCCAAGAATTACAGATAATGGGATCGCAGGGGTTGCCTAATGACACGTAGGACAAGGACAAAAGCCTTTGGTGGTCTCCCGGGTGTGTGGGTTTCGCAAAATTTAATAATAGTGGGAAGCGTTCAAGTATCCTAGACCTTTTTACTCCGCGGGGGCCCTATTGGAACACAAGGAAAAATCTGTCAGATCCATTTACCCTTGTCTATCCACACAACACAGAACAGTTTACCTGGCATGGACCATATTGTGGCTTTTATCCAAATGGGTCCACACGGATGAAAAGTAATATTTATTGTCTGTCCGGGCATTGGGTGAGTGAAACCTGTGTCATTAACGTGATGTGGACCGATGGTTCCCAACGGGGGGTTGATTGCGCTCCTGGTAACTACACAAAGGGCTTTTGTTTTAGTCCCAGGGTGAGAGGACAGGGCCCGGAGAGGAGTGTTTGGTACAACCACACTGCGAAGGCATTGCCACCAGGTATTTTCTTGATTTGTGGTGATCATGTGTGGCAAGGGGTCCCGGCGAATGCACTGGGGGGACCTTGTTATCTAGGAAGGTTAACTATGCTGTCCCCAAACGTCTCTGAGTGGGTACAGCTGGTTAGAAACATGACTAAAACCAGGAAGAAGCGGAATATGCATGTGCTGACGCCAGAGTGTGGGGACGAAGTACGCGTTTGGGGACCTACGGCTCAAATATTTGCATCCATCTTAGCTCCGGGAGTATCCGCAGCTCAGGCTTTAAAGGAGATAGAAAGGTTGGCCTGTTGGTCAATGAAGCAAGCCAACATGACATCTGTGTTCTTGAGCGAACTGCTTGTGGACGTTGATAGTATTAAGCATTCTGTGCTCCAAAACAGAGCAGCGATTGACTTTTTGCTTTTGGACCAGGGCCATGGATGCAAGGACTTTGAAGGAATGTGCTGTTTCAATCTGAGTGATCACAGCGAGACACTGCACAAGAAGTTGGAGCTACTCAAGGAACACACGCAGACGATTGGGATACAGGACGACCCTTTTGGAGACTGGTTGGAGAGTTTGTTTAGAGCTATTGGGCCATGGCTCAAGCAATTGCTTAGGGTAGTATTAATTGGGTTCTTCGTATTTTTAGGTTTAATGTTATGCTTGCCGTGCATATTTCAATGTTTACAGGGCTGTTTGCCGCGAATGGTAGAGAAAGTGATTTATTCGCAAATAGAATTTCGTAGGATGCAGGATAAGCTTTAGGATAAATATTAGTCTAGCGCGTCGTGTAGTGTAACGGGGCAAGGCTTAACCAAGAGGGCAATCGAATATTTAGGTGCATGTGGGCTTCGGGTTGTGACGCGTTAGGTCTTCTTATGTGATAAGGATATAGACGATAAGATCATAGATAAGATTATAAGTGATAAGACTATAGATGATAAGATTGTAGGCGATAAGCGATACTCGCGCTATTACGGGATAGGCTTCACTGAGCATGGGGAGGGGGAGATGTTGCAGTAGGCGACAGCAAGGATTCGGGATGTGACGTGGTAGGACTCTCCCCTTGCTCTGAGTCGAAGGGTTAATGTATGCATAAGGGGTGTACACGAAGGGCAAAGGATATATAAGTGTATGCCATGCTTTAATAAACCGCCATTTCTCTGACCATCATATTGATGACACCGCGGTGAGTGGCCAAGCCAGGTCTTCCAGGGAAAACGAACAGGGCCATACAGTCGTTATTACGACACATCATGTGGAGCACAGGGGACTTTGTGGTCAGAGAGGGGAAATACGTCACGGAAGCAACGCTCTCTCTCTCTCTCACTGCCTGGCATCGGGTGTGGGTGTGCTTCCAAGTAATTATTATAGTAAAATAAGTTTTACTCCTTAGATCTTTGCCACTGCTCTGTTTGTTTCCTTGAGCCCAGCTCCCATCTCCCTACCCCTTTTCCTTTTTTCCTTTTCCCTTCCCATTTGTCAGGGGCCAGGGGCCCACAGGCCTACTGCCCCCCCCCCCCCCCCCCCCGACACGGACACAGATTGATCTAGATAACTCCGTGACAACTAACTATATCGGAATGCAAGATAACACACTATAATACAATCTAATTGAAATTGAGGCTAATAAATCAAGTGAAATAAGAGAAAGAGTGGTTTCCGAAGACCAAGAAGCCTACTTTGAAATTGAAGGCGCCGCGGCTTGGAAGCACACCCACACCCGCTGCCAGGCAGTGAGAGCAAGAGAGCGAGCGTCGTTTCCGTGATATATTTTCCTCTTTGACCGCAAGGTCCTCTGGGATGTGTAGTTCTTCTCTGTGCTCCACATGATGCTATGATGTGGAATACCAATAGCAAAAATTGCAAAACCATGAGAAATTACAAAACCAAGAAGCGCACATGAAAAAGGTTCAAAATTTCACACTTAAGTTACGAGGTACTTAAATCACAAAGCTTGGAGTGGTCTTCCCGAGGAGGCGCACATGTATTAAACAAATGCAAATAGTCAAAATTAATTCATACGTCCGCGAGAGGTATACACATAAAATTTAAAGTTTCAGAATATGAAACGGTCTTCCTGGAGAGGTGCTCATTTTTAAGTTCTCAAAAATATCACTCCTTTCAACTTCAGGAGGCACACACAGAAAAAAATCAGACTATATAGGGAAAGAGAACACTCTCACAGCGGGGATCCTGCTTTGACTACACCATTAAATGGATGTCTTGCTCCAATTTATCAAAGAGAGAGGAGGTTCTTTGATATATGTATACCCAATGTGAGATAAAGAAACAACGGTTCAAATATTAGTCTGACCAGTTTATCACAAATCCTAATCAGGGAGATGGGGAAGGGGAGGCCGGCAACTATAACAAATTAGGGTGATGGGGAAGGGAAAGAGGGCAGTAGAAATGAGAGGAAAGAAGCAAGAATTGCGTAAAGCGCGGATAGTCACCACCAAGATCCAGCAGCATCCTGTTGCACGCAGTTCCAATTGTCTGAGGCAGAAGGGCAGGGGGAGAGCAGCAGCAGTGTGGCCGGCCTTAGGCAGCAAGCAGGTAAAGTGACAGGGTATGTCCAGAAGGAAGTGGCAGGTCTCAGGTAGCAGGCCAAGGAGAGACTGTCAGCAGGCAGGCATCTCATCGTGAAGTATCTGACATCAGAGATCTCTTTTTCAGCATGCAGGCTGCAGGTTGTGAGGAACCTTGACGTAGCCGTCAATAACCCGATCGTCCCGGAACCTCGACAATCCAGGGAAGAGAGACATAAACACGGATGCCGTGGGGTTAACTCTCTCTTCAAATTAACTGCTGTGTCACATTCCTTATATATCATCCTAATTCCTGCACGGATGAGTACACCTGCCACGCAACCAATGCACGTGAGAAGATCTATACACGCACCTACCCAAACCCCACGCCCACTAGCTCCCTAATCTACGGGCCGTAACTCAACTGTTCCAGAACACTCATCCTACTCAGAACAACATTCTGTGCACTTGTTAACAGAAGTTAACACAGAAAACTCAGTCTCCCAACAGAACCTGTTGCCAGAAACCCATCCTCATGGTTGTTGGAACCTTTTTATCCCTTCTTCTTATGCCAACGTGGCATTCCTGGGTGCTTGGGTAAGATTCATGTGCAGTACCCCCTGAGATGGCTATGTCCCTTGAGACAAGCCCACACAAAAGACTGCTTCCCGACCAATAAGCTGTGGCTTATCTCTCCCTCGTTGCCCCTGGCCTGCAAATCTTCATACAAAAGTGTCATGGTTTTGTAATTTTTGCTATTGGTATTCCACATCATAACATCATGTGGAGCACAGAGAAGAACTACACGTCCCAGAGGACCTCACGGTCAAAGAAGAAAATACGTCACGGAAACGACGCTCTCTCTCTCTCTCACTGCCTGGCAGCGGGTGTGGGTGTGCTTCCAAGCTGTGACACCTTCAATATCAAAGTAGGCTTCTCGGTCTTTGGAAACCTCTCTTTCTCTCTCTCTTATTTCACTTGATTTATTAGCCTCAATTTCAAATAGATTGTATTATAGTGTTCGGATATAATAGTAAAATAAGTTTTCCTCCTTAGATCGTTGCCGCTGCTCTGTTTGTTTCCTTGAGCCCAGCTCCCATCTCCCTACCCCTTTCCCTTTTTCCCTTCCCATTTTATCGGAGGCCGGGGGGGCAACGGGCCTACTGCCCTCCCCCGTCACAGACACATATTGATCTAGATAACTCCATTTCAGTTTTTGGTGGAGAAGGCGGGCAGGACTTTAAAGCTTTTAACATTAGTTAAAAGTTAGTAGGGAAGAAAGAAAAAACGGGATTTCTTTAAGCCAGAGACTGCAGAAGCATTGATACCTGACTTTCATAGATTAGATTATAGTCTGGGCAGTCTGCCAAACTCCGGACACTGTACAGTCTCTTCTGTTTTGGTTCTTTTTTTCCCTTCCCTTCTTAGCAGCTACCAGCTATGAATCCACTCTTCATCATAGCTGATCTGTTTAAGGGATTGAAAGCACTTACGATCTTCTCAACGTATTGGCCAATTATTAATGTCATGATTTACTGTTGTGGAATTGTGTTCATATATAACCAAATAAGGGCACTGATGGCGACACCTGCCTGGTCCTTATACGCAATGTGGTATAACTTGAATTTTGACACATCCCAGATGGAATAACTAATTTTACAAACAACACGATGTTCAGTCCGGTTTCCAGGCTGACTTCTGAGCTTGACACATGCTTTTCGAAAGCCAAATTAGTGATCATGCTCGTGACAATCTCCCTGAATGTACTCTTCTCCATACGTTTTATGTGGAAGAAGTCTTCTCCAAAACCGGAGAATGCTGACTGGCAGGGAATATGGAGAGGTCTAGGAAAAAACATAGGCGCATGGAAGCATTGTCATGGGATTTCACTCTTGAACACCTGTGGGATCCCGAGAAACTAAGCCACTATTAAGACAGGGATGGTGCAGCTTAGACAGATCTAAGGAGGTACAATTTGTCCGGGGCTTGGCTTGTGCTTAACATGCCCTATACAGTACAATTCTGGAAAGAGACAGTTTCCGAGCTGAGATTCAAGCCAAAGGAGGAAATCCCCAAGTCGGATCTGATCAGTCACAGGAGGCACCAGTAACAATGTCAGTTGCTCCCGTGGAAGGCGAGAAATGGAAACGGGTGTCCTCGCGTCTACAATGGAAAAAAGAAGAAGAAGCGGAGGAGGAAGCAGAGGAAGATCCAGGCGAGGGGCCCTCTTCGGCACCGAGAATGGCAAAAGGAAAAACTAAGAGGCATGAAGAGGAGAGTGATGAGGAGGAATTCTCTATTACTGTTCGACAACCTCTGAAGATGACTGAAATCCAAGGCTCAAGAAAGGAGTTTACATGGTGCCAGAACGAATCTGTTGTTACCTGGTTGCTTTGGTGTAGGGACAGCGGGGCCAGTAGCTTGTCTCTAGACGGTAACGAACACTGCAAACTTGGAGGCATTGCCAGAGACCCAACTATTGACAGAGGGATTAGAAGATGTTTGGATGGGGCTGCCGCCTTCTGGGAGCGAATGTTAGTAGCCGTGAAGGAAAAGCTTCCCTTAAAGGATGGTCTGAAACCTGTGATGAAGAAGTGCGCTACAGTTGAAAAAGGTATCCAGTATTAGAGGCAAATAGCTGTGGTGGAAATGTTGTATAACCCTAACTTTGATCCTAACAATCCTTGCCAAGACCATGATCCTGAGAGAGTGAGGATGACGCCTGATATACGGCAGAAACTCACCAAAACAGCACCAGAGAGGTACGCCGTTACACTAGCAGCAACATTTCAAAGGTACGAGGAACAACAGAGAAGACCTCTAGTCTTTGAATTGGTTCTTACTCTTCAAAACTTTGAACAACTATTACCTCAAACTCACGTCTCCATTTCAGCCATCTCAGAAGTAACGGACAGACTGAATGAAACGGAAGAGCAAATGTCTCTATCGGTTAATCGTGATGATCCCGTAGTAGTATCAGAAACGACTGAAGAAAGTCAGGATCATCAAGGGGATCTAATGAAGGCACTGTTCAAACTAATGAAAATCCAGATCCAGTTAATTAAAGGTGATGAACCCTCCTCCTCCTCACCTGTATCATCAAAAATCTCAGCCATTAAATGCAAACGCTTTCTAGCTCAAGCAAGGAACAACAGCAAGACTACATCGCATATTGCCTTGTGGCGTTACCTACGATACCATGGAGAAGACATGAGGAATTGGCATGACCAAGCCACTCCTGTACTACGAGCACGGGTGAGAGAATTACAAAACAGATCAATCGCAAATGCAGTTGCTTCAGTCACCACAGGTAATGAATAGAGAGGCCGTGCCCTCGGTCAGGGGAGAGAAAGGGTTAATAGAGTTCATTGAACTGTGTGGATTCGGTGGCCTGGCACATCAGAACCACAGAAATATAAGGCACCGGTGGATACCGGTACACAGTGCACTCTAATGCCCTCGAGTCATGACGGGAAAGAATCAATCCATATTTCTGGAGTGACTGGGGGCTCTCAAGAATTGACTGTGTTGGAAGCCGAAATAAGTCTCACTGGTAAAGACTGGCAAAAACATCCTATTGTGACTGGCCCAGGGGCTCCATGCATACTTGGTATCGATTACCTCAGAAGGGGGCATTTCAAAGATCCTAAGGGGTATCGATGGGCCTATGGATTAGCTGCTGTAGATACAGACATCATGAAGCAGCTGTCTGTTTTGCCTGGCCTGCCAGAAGACCCATCTGTTGTGCGGCTGCTACGAGTAAAAGAGCAGCTGGTACCAATTGCTACAAAGAAGGTGCACAGACGGCAGTACCGCACCAACAGGGATTCCTTGCTCCCCATTCATGAGTTGATTCGCCAGCTGGAGAATCAGGGAGTGATAAGGAAAGTTCCTAGGTATAAAGTGGCAAGATGGACGTCGTCACATTCCAGCAGATGTGATCGACAAAATCACTGCTATGTCTCCACCCACTAGCAAGAAAGAGACACAGTCTTTTCGGGGCGTAGTGGGCTTTTGGAGGATGCATGTTCCAGACTTGTCACGGGGTTATCAAGAGCAATCTGTGTCCGTGACAGGGGAGGGGGCAGTAGGCCCGTGGCCCCCCCGGCCCACTCGGGATAATAGGAAGGGAAAAAGGCAAAGGGTTAGGGAGATGGGAGTTCAAGGGAACAAACGGAGCAGCGGCAACGATCAGAGGAGTAAAACTTATTTACTAACTACGATATCGGAATGCAAGATAACACACTATAATACAATATAATTAGAATTGAAGCTAATAAATCAAAAATAATGAGAGAGAGAGGTTTCTGAAGACCGAGAAGCCTACTTTGAAAGTGAAGGCGTTGGTCGTTGGTCCCTTTTTATCCCTTCTTCTTATGCCAACGTGACATTCACAGAATCACAGAATCACAGAATTATCGAGGTTGGAAAAGACCTAGAAGATCATCCAGTCCAACCATTAACAATACTTCCCAGCTAAATCATACCCCTCAATGCAACATCCAAACGTTTCTTGAACACTCCCGTGTTCGGTGATTCCACCACCTCCCTGGGCAGTGCATTCCAATGCCTGACTACCCTTTCCGAGTAGTAATACTTCCTAATGTCCAGCCTGCACCTCCCCTGGCGCAGCTTGAAACCATTCCCTCTAGTTCTATCACTGATTACATGAGAGAAGAGGCCGACCCCCAGCTCACCACAACCTCCCTTCAGGAAGTTATAGAGAGCTATAAGGTCTCCCCTGAGCCTCCTCTTCTCCAGGCTGACCAATCCCAGCTCCCTCAACCGCTCCTCATAAGGCCTGTGCTCCAGACCCCTCACCAGCTTCGTAGCCCTCCTCTGAACACGTTCCAGGGCCTCAATGTCTTTCTTGCAGTGAGGGGCCCAAAACTGAACACAGTACTCAAGGTGCGGCCGCACCAATGCCAAGTACAGGGGGACAATTACCTCCCTGTTCCTGCTAGTAACACTGTTTTTGATGCAAGCCAGGATGCCGTTGGCCTTCTTGGCCACCTGGACACACTGTCGGCTCATGTTCAGCCGAGCATCAATCAGTACCTCCAGGTCTGTTTCCTCAACACAGTCCTCCAGCCACTCCGCCCCAAGCCTATAGCGCTGCCTGGGGTTGTTGTGGCCAAAGTGCAGGACCCGGCATTTGGTCTTGTTGAACCTCATCCCATTGGCTTTGGCCCAGCTCACCAGCCTATGAAGATCCCTCAGTAGGGCCACGCTACCCTCAGGCAGATGGACACTCCCTGCCAATTTGGTGTCATCCGCGAACTTACTGAGGGTGCACTCAATGCCCTCATCCAAGTCATCAATAAAGATGTTGAAGAGGACAGGCCCCAGCACCGACCCCTGGGGAACACCACTCATGACTGGTCTCCAACTGGATTTGACTCCATTTACCACCACTCTCTGGGCCTGGCCTTCCAGCCAGCTCCTTACCCAGCCGAGAGTGTACCCATCCAAGCCACGGGCTGCCAGCTTTTGCAGGAGAATAGCATGGGAGACAGTGTCAAAGGCTTTGCTGAAGTCTAAGTAGACCACATCAACCGCCTTTCCTTCATCCATCAGATGGGTCACAGGATCATAGAAGGAGATCAGATTGGTCAAGCAGGACCTGCCCTTCACGAACCCATGCTGGCTAGGTCTGATCTCCTGGTCATCCCACACCTGCCGCGTGATCTCCCTCAAGACAATCCGTTCCATTACCTTCCCTGGCACCGAGGTCAGGCTAACAGGCCTGTAGTTCCCCGGATCCTCCTTACAACCTTTCTTGTAAATGGGAGTCACGTTGGCAAGCCTCCAGTCTTCTGGGACCTCACCCGTTAACAAGGAGCGCTGAAAGATAACGGAAAGCAGCTCAGCGATCACCTCCACCAGTTCCTTCAGCACTCTCGGGTGAATCTCATCTGGACCCATGGACTTGTGGCAGTCCAGTTGGAGTAGTAATTCCCTGACCGCTTCTTCAAGAATCACAGGGGGTTCAGTCTGCTCCCCAGCCGAGACTACCAAGCCAGAGCGTGGGGAGCCCTGGGAATAACCGAGATGACTTTTAAAGGCAGACGTAAAGAAGGCATTCAGAACCTCTGCCTTTTCCTTATCCTCTGTGATCACATTCCCAGCCTAGTCCAGTAAAGACTGGAGATTCCCCTTTGCCCTCCTCTTACAGTTGATGTATTTATAAAAGAGTTTCTTGTTTGTTTTTACCCCAGCAGCCAGCTTAGATTCAAGCTGGGCTTTTGCCTCTCTGATTTTCCTTCTACACGTCTTAACAGCCTCTTTGTAGTCATTCTGAGTTGCTCTTCCCTCCTTCCACAGGCGATAGATTCTCTTTTTCTCCCGCAATCTTAAGAACAGCTCCCTGTTCACCCATGCCGGTCTTCTTCCCCGCCGGCTCATTTTGCGGCTCAGGGGGACCGCCCACTCCTGCGCCTTTAAGACTTCCTTCTTCAAGAGCGACCAGCCATCTTGGACCCCTTTGTTCGCTAAGACTGAACGCCAGGGGACTGCCCCTACTAGTCTTCTGAACAAATCAAAGTCTGCCCTCCGGAAGTCTAAGGTGGCAGTTTTGCTATTCTCCCTCCAGGCTCCACCTAGAATCGAGAACTCTACTATTTCGTGGTCACTCTGTCCAAGACAGCCCCCAACCTCCACATCTCCCACCAGACCTTCCCTGTTTGTGAACAGCAGGTCTAGCGGGGCAGCTCCTCTCGTGGGCTCTCTCACCAGCTGCATTAGGAAGTTATCCTCTATGCATTCCACAAACCTCCTAGACTGCTTCTTCTCCGCCATGCCATACTCCCAGCATATGTCAGGGAAGTTAAAGTCACCCATGAGGACAAGGGCTGGTGACCGCGCAGCTCCTGCGAGCTGCTTATAGAACAGCTCATCTGCCTCTTCATCCTGGTTTGGCGGTCTATAACAGACGCCCACCAGGATGTCTGCCTTATCAGCCCTTCCCCTGATCTTCACCCATAGGGATTCAACCACATCATCCCCAGTCGCAAGCTCTGCAGCATGAAAGCATTCCCTGACATAGAGAGCCACGCCACCACCCCTCCTTCCTTGCCTATCCTTCCTGAAGAGTCTGTAGCCATCCATTGGAGCACTCCAGTCATGGGAGCAATCCCACCATGTTTCCGTTATGGCAACTAGGTCATAGTTTGCCTGCCTCACAATGGCTTCCAACTCTTCTTGTTTGTTGCCCATGCTGCGTGCATTGGTATAGGCGCACCTCAGCCGAGCCCCTCGCCTCGCTCCTAATCCCAATACCACTTCATCAGGCTTATCCCCAGAAGACCTGCCTTTACCCCCTTCCCCCTTCATAGAGTCATCCTCCTCTGTCACGAAGGCACAAGACCATGGGTTCGTACAAGCACGTCCCTCTCCTGCAAGCAGCGGGTCGCTACACACTGACTTTGTGTTAGTGACCCCAGTTACACACCCATCCCCCTTCATACCTAGTTTAAAGCCCTCTGAATGAATCTGCTTAACTCTCGGCCTAAGATCCTTTTTGAACGCTGGGAGAAGCCACTCCTATCAGTTTCTAGCCGGTCCAGTCTCCTGCAGACAGAGGCCAAGTCAAAGAAGCCAAATGCCTGCCGAGCACACCAAGCTTGGAGCCAGTTATTAATCCGCTGGCCTATTATATTAAGTCGCTCATTATTCCCTATAGCTGGAGGGATAGAGAACACAACTTGTGCTCTGGAACCCTTCACCTGTCTCCCCAGGGCTCTGAAATCCTTTTTCAGAGTCCTTAGGGAAGTCCTGTGTAATTTATCACTACCAACCTGAAACAGCAACAAAGGATAGTAATCAGTGGGCCGGACAAGGGAAGGAAGTTTCTTCTTTATATCCTTTACTCGGGCACCCGGGAGGCAGCAGACCTCCCTATGCAGAGGGTCTGGCCTACATATTGGCCCTTCTGCTCCCTTCAGCAGAGAGTCACCAATGACAATGACCCATCGTGTTTTCCTATTTGATGATGTATTAATTTTAGAAGGCTGGTTAGACTTGGAAAGCACCAACCGATGAGATCCATCATCACCACCATTATCCAGTTGTCCCTGCAGAGCACTGTACCTGTTTTGCAGGGGCAGCTGGGGGGGCTGGGGACTCACCGGGGGGGCACGCCTGCATCGTTGAGAAGGGGCCTTATGCCACTGACCTACATCCTCCAATTCCTTGCCTTTGTTCCCAGGAGGGTGGGAGGACAGGAATGCCTTCCTATTGGGCATGTGCAGGACCTCAGTCTGGGTCTCCGCAGTCTTCTTGGTTGCTGCCTCCCTTTTCTGATAGCATGGGACCCTTGTCTGAGCCTCTTCAGTATTTCTGGTTGCAGCCTTCCGCCGGGGCACAACCATGGCTAAGCAGAATACTAACCAGCACTGAAACAGGAAGTCACGAGGTGCAAGGACCCTAGCCCCTCCTATCCGTCTCTGGTGGGCAGCGACGCATCGCTGCCCTCCTTGTGCCGGTTTAAATCTCCCGCCGTTGCCAGGCAACGCCCACGCGCTGCGTCAGCGCCTGCATCAGCGGCTCCCGCGAGAGCTGCCGGGCTGCTCCTGTAGCCCGGGGGTTCCCTGCTTGAAGGAACCGCCCGAGATCCCCCTTGAACCACGCGGTCAGTCGCTGCTGATCGGCCGGGACGGCTCCGAGTCAGGCGACTTCGGCGATCAAAAGGGCGCTTGGGTAAGATTCATGTGCAGTACTCCCTGAGATGGCTATGTCCCTCGAGACAAGCCCACACAAAAGACTGCTTCCCGACCATTAAGCTGTGGCTTATCTCTCCCTCATTGCCCCTGGCCTGCAAATCTTCTTGTGCTTGGAAGCACACCCACACCCGCTGCCAGGCAGTGAGAGCAAGAGAGCGAGCGTCGCTTCCGTGACATATTTTCCTCTTTGACCGCAAGGTCCTCTGGGATGTGTAGTTCTTCTCTGTGCTCCACATGATGTTATGATGTGGAATACTAATAGCAAAAATTACAAAACCATGACAGCTTGTTGAACCACAGAGGGGAGTCAGCAGAACTGCCACCTTGGACTTCCGGAGGGCAGACTTCAACCTTTTTACGACCATGGTTAGAGGGTCCCTTGGAAGGTAACTTTGGAGAGTGTGGGAGCCCAGGAAGGCAGGGAATACTTCAAGGATACTGTTTTAAAGGTGCGGGAGCTGGCCATCCTGAAGTCACGAAAGATGAGCCGATGGGCAAGGAAGCTGGGCTGGCTGAATAGACACCTTTGGCTGGATCTCAAGAACAAAAGGGAAGTTTATGGTCTCCGGAAGAGTGGGCAAGCTACTTATGAGGATTACAGGTACATAGTGAAGCTATGCATGGAGAAAATTAGAAAAGCAAAAGGGCAGCTAGAACTGAGCTTGGCCTCTAAGGTAAAGGAGAACACTAAATATTTTTATAAACACATCAACAGCAAGAAGAAGGCTAGGGAAAATCTCCATCCCTTGTTGGTTGCCGAGGGCAACTTGGTCACCAAGGATCGGGATAAGGCTGAGGTACTTAATGCCTTCTTTGCCTCAGTCTTTAATAGTAAAACTTGATGCTCCCTGGGAACACAGCCCCCTGAGCTGGTAGATTGGGATGGGGAACAGAATAAACCCTGCATGATCCATGATGAGATGATAGTTTTGGACATGCTGCAAAAACTGGATGCTTACAAGTCCATGGGGCCGGGTGGATTGCACCCTAGAGTGCTGAGGGAGTTGGCAGATGTGGTTGCGAAAAACTCTTCATCATTTTTCGGCAATCCTGGCTAACAGGGGATGTCCCGGTGGATTGGAAACTGGCAAATGTGACGCCCATGTTCAAAAAGGGCCGGAAAGATGATCCTGGAAGCTATAGGCCTATCAGTCTCACCTCGGTGCCTGGGAAGGTTATGGAACGTATAATCTCGGGAACCATCGTGGACCAATTAAAGGTCAACCGGGGATCAGGCCCAGTCAGCATGGGTTTACGAATGGTAGATCCTGTCTGACAAACCTGATTTCATTCTATGACAAGGTGACCCGCTTGGTGGATGAGGGTCAGGCTGTCGATGTGGTCTACCTGGACTTCAGTAAGGCCTCTAACACTGTTCCCCATAACATTCTCATGAAGAAGCTGGCTGCCCATGGTCTGGATGGGTGTACGCACCGGTGTGTGAAGCACAGGCTGGATGTCCGGGCCCAAAGAGTTGTGGTCAATGGAGTTGAATCCAGTTGGTGGCCAGTCACGAGCGGTGTCCCCAGGGCTCAGTACTGGGGCCGCTTCTGTTTAACATCTTCATTGATGATCTTGACAAGGGGATTGACTGTACCCTCAGTAACTTTGCAGATGACACCAAGCTGGCAGGGAATGTTAATCTGCTAGGGAGGAGAAGGGCACTGCAGAAGGACCTGGATAGACTGGATCAATGGGCCAAGGTTAATGGCATGAGTTTCAAAAGGGGCAAGTCTCGGGTCCTGCATTTTGGCCACAACAACCCCAGGAAACCCTACAGGCTTGGGGAGGAGTGGCTGGAAAGCTGCCTGATGGAAAGGGACCTTGGTGTACTGATGGACAGTCGGCTGAATACGAGCCAGCAGTGTGCCCTGGCAGCCAAGAAGGCCAATGGCATCCTGGCTTGTATCGGGAATGGTGTGGTGAGCAGGACCAGGGAAGTCATCCTGCCCCTGTACTGGGCATTGGTGAGTCCTCACCTCGAGTACTGTGTTCAGTTTTGGGCACCTCAGTACAGAAAGGATGTGGACGTACTGGAGCAGGTCCAGAGAAGGGCAACGAGGCTAGTGAAGGGCTTGGAAAATCAGCCCTGTGAGGAGAGGCTGAGGGAGCTACAGCTGTTTAGTCTGGGGAAGAGGCGGCTGAGGGGAGACCTTATTACTCTCTTCCAGTACCTGAAAGGTGCTTACAGAGAGAGCGGGGCTGGTCTCTTCTCCCTGGTGACAGGTGACAAGACGAACAGAAATGGCCTCAAGTTGCGCCAAGGTAGGTTTAGGTTGGACATTAGGAAACGCTTCTTTACAGAAAGGGTGGTTAAACATTGGAATAGACTCCCCAGGGAGGTGGTTGAATCACCGTCCCTGGATGTGTTTAAGAGTCATTTGGATGTGGTGCTCGGAGATATGATTTAGCAGAGAGTTTTAAATTTAGGGTACTATGGTTAGGCTGCGGTTGGACTTGATGATCTTTCAGATCCCTTCCAACCTGAGTGATTCTATGATTCTATGATTTTCCTTTTCCTTCAGTGGCCTCTGCAACCTGTCGTGTGGGGCTCCACACAGCAGCATTCCATCTGCAATGCGTCCCCACAATATGACACGATCCATCAGTGAACAGGGCATATTTCTTTCAATTTACTGGTAGTTCATTCTATGGTGGGGCCTCTTTAGCACGTGGCACCTCTTCTGCCGGTGATGTTCCAAACTTTTTACCTTCAGGCCAGTCCACGATCTCCTCTAAAATTCCTGGACGACTGAGGTTCCCCATCCAAGCTTGTGGTGTAATCAGCGCAATCCACTTTCTCCAGGTGGCATCAGTAGCATAATGGGTGGAGGGAACCTCTCCTTTAAACATCCAGTTCAGCACTGGCAGTTGAGGTGCCGGAAGATGTTACGCCTCAGTATCAACTACTTCTGAAGCAGCCCGAACCCCCTCATATGCGGCTAAGATCTCCTTCTCAGTTGGAGTGTACCACTCTTCAGACCCCTTGTATGCTTGACTCCAAAATCCCAGGTCCTCAGGTCTCTCCTGAGGCTCTTTGCCACAGACTCCAAGTGGAACCTTTCTCTCCAGCAACAGTGTAGAGGATGTTCTTTACGTCCTGTCCCGTCCATACTGTCCCCAGGGCCACGGCATGGGCTATCTCCTGTTTAATCTGTTCAAAAGCCTGCTGCTGCTCAGGGCCCCATGTAAAATCATTCTTCTTCCGCGTCACCTGATAAAGGGGGCTTACAATAAGGCTGTAGTTTGGAACATGCATCCTCCAAAAGCCCACTACGCCCCGAAAAGACTGTGTCTCTTTCTTGCTAGTGGGTGGAAACATAGCAGCGATTTTGTCAATCATATCTGCTGGGATGTGATGACGTCCATTTGCCACTTTATTCCTAGGAATTGAATTTCCTGAGCAGGTCCTTTCACTTTGCTTTCACTTTCATCTGATAAAGGGGGCTTTCAAAAAGGCCATAGTTTGTGTCATGGTTTTGTAATTTTTGCTATTGGTATTCCACATCATAACATCATGTGGAGCACAGAGAAGAAGTACTACATGTCCCAGGGGACCCCGCGGCCAGAAAGGGAAAATACGTCACGGAAGCGACGCCTGCTCTCTCTCTCACTGCCTGGCAGTGGGTGTGGGTGTGCTTCCAAGCTGCGGCGCCTTCAACTTCAAAGTAGGCTTCTCGGTCTTCGTAAACCTCTCTCTCTCATTATTTTTGATTTATTAGCTTCAATTCTAATTATATTGTATTATAGTGTGTTATCTTGCATTCCAATATCGTAGTTAGTAAATAAGTTTTACTCCTCTGATCGTTGCCGCTGCTCCATTTGTTCCCTTGAACTCCCATCTCCCTACCCCTTTGCCTTTTTCCCTTCCTATTTTCCCGAGTGGGCAAGGGGGGCCACGGGCCTACTGCCCCCTCCCCTGTCATGGACACAGATTGATCTTGATAACCCCATGACAGTTCTTGGTGGAGGATGCGGGCAGAGATATTAAGATAAGATATTAAGATATTAGGGCTTGTTTCCTGGTTTTTGAAATAAATCCCTCTGCTCTTAAAAAGCTGCTTTTTAGCTTTTTAGAACGAATCTCTGCTCTCAGGGAGTTTCGTTAGCTTTGTTGGGAAAGTTTATCTCTTTTGCAGGTGCTCACTGAAAGCTTGGCCTTGAAAGTCCAGACAGACTGTCAGTACTCTGGTGATATTTGTAAACTTTGAGCACTGATATTTTGCTTCTGTAAAGAGGAAGAAAAAAAAAATGCTTTCCCTTCTAAAACTGCTTTTCAAGGGACTGCATGCCATTGGTGTTTCTTTTTTGATGCTCAAAACATACTGGGCCCTGATTAAGTTTGCCACTTTGCTCTATGGAGCTACAGGTATATATAGTCAATTGAAAACACTGTTAGAAATACCTACCTGGTACCTGCATACAATGTGGAATACAGCTGCAGAGGGAGCAGCTAATGATGTGAGGCCTGGCTAATGCTTATCGGGCCTTATTCAATACTATCCCAGAAAGGGATAGAGTTTCTGAAATAGAGAGAGAGAGTCTCCAAGCTGAGAGAGAGAGTCTCCAAGCTGAGAGAGAGTGTCTCAGAGCTGATAGGGAGAATCTCCAGTTCCAGAGAGAGAGTCACCAAGCTGAAAGAGAGTGTCTCAGAGCTGATAGAGAGAATCTGCAGTTTCAGAAAGAGAGTTTTCAGGAGAGTCTCCAAGCTGAAATGGAGACTCTCCAGAAGACAATACAAAATGAGCGATACAGTCTCCAAGCCGAAAAGGAGAGTTTCCAGGAGAGAGTTCGAGCTGAGAGGGGGCAATCTCCTGGTCCAGAAGGAGAGTCTCCTAGTCGAGAAACAGAGTCTCCAAATCCAAAGAGAGAGTCTCCAAACCGAGGCGGAGAAACTCCAGGTTGAGAAAGAGAGTCTTCTAGTTGAGAGAAAAGACCTCCAATCTGAGCGAGACACACTGCGGTCTGAGTGAGATGCCTTCCGAAATGAGAGAGACACCCTGCAATCCAAACTTGACAACCTCCAACTTCAACAAGACACCCTCCAGTCTGAGCGAGACACCTTCCGGTAGTTCATCATGCTACTGATGCCACTTGGAGCAAGTGGATTGCGCTGATTACACAACGAGTGCGGATGGGGAACCTCAGCCGTCCAGGAATTTTAAAGATGATCATGGACTGGCCTGAAGGTAAAAAGTTTGGAACATCACCGGGAGAAGAGGTGACACGTGCTAAAGAGGCCCCACCATACAATGAACTACCCGAAAATGAAAAGAAATAAGCCCTGATCACTGATGGATCGTGTCGTATTGTGGGGAAGCATTGCAGATGGAAAGCTGCTGTGTGGAGCCCCACACGACAGGTTGCAGAGGCCACTGAAGGAAAAGGAGAATCAAGTAAATTCGCAGAGGTAAAGACCATCCAGCTAGCCTTAGATGTTGCTGAATGGGAGAGGTGTCCAATGCTTTATCTTTATGCTGACTCATGGATGGTGGCGAATGCCTTATGGGGGTGGTTACAGCAGTGGGAGCACAATAATTGTCAGCGGAGAGGTAAACCTATTTGGGCTGCTGAACTCTGGAAAGACATTGATGCCCGAACAAAAGATATGGTTCTAACAGTGCTGTTGTAGTAGGTGACAGTGAGGATTCGGGATGTGACGTGGTAGGACTCTCCCCTTGCTCTGTGTCGAAGGGTTAATGTATGCATAAGGGGTGTACACGAAGGGCAAAGGATATATAAGTGTATGCCATGCTTTAATAAACCGCCATTTCTCCGTCCATCATATTGGTGTCACCACGGTGAGTGGCCAAGCCAGGTCTTCCAGGGAAAACGAACGGGGCCGTACGGTCGTTATTACGACAAATGGTGACCCTGGTGTGCAATCCCTGGGAGCGGCTGTCTGCGTAACGGCGCAGGATCGCTGCGGAGCGGCAGAGAGGTAATCTTCGGACCGCGGAGTAGTAAATGCCCGGGACAGGGAGGAGTGCGCATTACTCCTTGTCAGATGGGAAGGGGCCGCGGGCCGTTGGGATGTATTTACTGCTGCACTTTCCCAAAGAGCAACAGTTACTCAGAAAGCTGCAGAGTTTAAGGTGTGGGGGCTGATTCCGGGCGTGCTTAAAGCAGCCAGGGAATAGAAAATCGCAGGCGAACATGCGAAGGAGTTCATAGGAATTTGAGAGGGGGGGAGTTCTGTCTTCTCCACAGGCTCGCAGGAGGATAAGATGGCGCTGGCCCCCTCGGCCCCACCAGAAGCAACAGCCTCAAGGATGAAGAAAGACAACACAGACTGTGAACGGTTAGACAGCAAAGATGATGTGCCGCCTCCTTATCCAGATCAAGGCTTATACTTCACTACAACCCTTCACTACAACCCTTCACTACAACCCTTCAGGGACAAAGGGGGTGGGGGGTTAGCAGGCTCGGCTGAGGAATGTAGTGTAACAGTTTGTACAATTGATAAGAAAGCAGCGGGGGAGGGTGAGCTGTCTGGAGAGGCTGGAAGAGCGCAACCTGTGGAATGTGATAGCAGGGGCGGTACCCTCTCACTGTCCAGCTCCGCCCATTGCCCTGGCCACACCCCTGTGGGCGTGAACTGTCCCGCCCCGCCATGCGGTGGGTGTAATGCTCTGACGTGCGTAGCCCCGGGGTCCGCCCCCGGGGGGTGTGGCCCCGCGATGCTGCCGCCGTGGAACCCGCCCACCCTCACGGATTGGGCCCGGGTGAGAGAGGACTTGCAGGCAGCAGACCCAGCGGGGACCACGCTTGCACTCCCAGTAGTAATCAGGGCAGACAGCCCGGCGTGGGTTCCCTTGGATTCTAAAGCGATTACTCGCCTCTCGGATTTGGTTAAAAGCAGGGGCTTGCGTTCCCCTGTCACCATGGCAGTGGTGGAGGCCCTCATGGCCTCTAACCTTTTGCCGTATGATGTGGTGAATCTTATGCATGTTATCCTTGAGCCCGTACAGTACATCCTGTGGTATGACGAATGGAACAGGCTGCTTCAGGTTGTAGTGGCAGCAGCAGCCCGTGACCCTCGTCATCCGGCCAACGGCCAGGGTAGAAATGACAGGACCAATCTTGCACGCCTCCAGGGCCTGGCAGATGGAATGGTGGGTACCCCGGAGGGCCAGGCGCGAGCGCTTCGGCCAGGGGAGCTGGCAGCTAATGCGACTGCGGCCCTCCAGGCTTTGCGGGAGCTGGCTAAAATTGCAGAGCCTGTACTCCCATGGGCAGACATCAAGCAGGGTCCTTCCGAACCATTTTCTGATTTTGCGAATCGACTGATTTGTGCGGTGGAGGGGTCTGATCTCCCATGAGAGGTTCAATCCCCTGTCATTATCGACTGTCTTAAGCAAAAATCACTGCCGGACATTCAGCAGATTATCAGAGCAGCACCTGGGACCTTGACTACGCCAGGGGAGCTCGTTAAGTATGCCTTGGATCATCAGAAGGCTGCGCCACTAACTAATGAGGGACTAGCCACTGCCATGCAGGGAGTAGCTGATTCGGTCAGCTCAGCAGTCAAAACAGCAGTGATGGCAGCGGCCCGGATTGGGGAAGAAAAAAACAAACGCCTGGGTTGCAGGTGTGGGCAACGTGGCCATTTCAAGGCACAGTGCCCAAGGAAAGCAGGGCAGGAAGATCAAAAGTGATGTGGTGCACGGAGATATGATTTAGCAGAGAGTTTTAAATTTAGGGTACTATGGTTAGGCTGCGGTTGGACTTGATGATCTTTCAGATCCCTTCCAACCTGAGTGATTCTATGATTCTATGATTTTCCTTTTCCTTCAGTGGCCTCTGCAACCTGTCGTGTGGGGCTCCACACAGCAGCATTCCATCTGCAATGCGTCCCCACAATATGACACGATCCATCAGTGAACAGGGCATATTTCTTTCAATTTACTGGTAGTTCATTCTATGGTGGGGCCTCTTTAGCACGTGGCACCTCTTCTGCCGGTGATGTTCCAAACTTTTTACCTTCAGGCCAGTCCACGATCTCCTCTAAAATTCCTGGACGACTGAGGTTCCCCATCCAAGCTTGTGGTGTAATCAGCGCAATCCACTTTCTCCAGGTGGCATCAGTAGCATAACGGGTGGAGGGAACCTCTCCTTTAAACATCCAGTTCAGCACTGGCAGTCGAGGTGCCGGAAGATGTTACGCCTCAGTATCAACTACTTCTGAAGCAGCCCGAACCCCCTCATATGCGGCTAAGATCTCCTTCTCAGTTGGAGTGTACCACTCTTCAGACCCCTTGTATGCTTGACTCCAAAATCCCAGGTCCTCAGGTCTCTCCTGAGGCTCTTTGCCACAGACTCCAAGTGGAACCTTTCTCTCCAGCAACAGTGTAGAGGATGTTCTTTACGTCCTGTCCCGTCCATACTGTCCCCAGGGCCACGGCATGGGCTATCTCCTGTTTAATCTGTTCAAAAGCCTGCTGCTGCTCAGGGCCCCATGTAAAATCATTCTTCTTCCGCGTCACCTGATAAAGGGGGCTTACAATAAGGCTGTAGTTTGGAACATGCATCCTCCAAAAGCCCACTATGCCCCGAAAAGACTGTGTCTCTTTCTTGCTAGTGGGTGGAAACATAGCAGCGATTTTGTCAATCATATCTGCTGGGATGTGATGACGTCCATTTGCCACTTTATTCCTAGGAATTGAATTTCCTGAGCAGGTCCTTTCACTTTGCTTTCACTTTCATCTGATAAAGGGGGCTTTCAAAAAGGCCATAGTTTGTGTCATGGTTTTGTAATTTTTGCTATTGGTATTCCACATCATAACATCATGTGGAGCACAGAGAAGAAGTACTACATGTCCCAGGGGACCCCGCGGCCAGAAAGGGAAAATACGTCACGGAAGCGACGCCTGCTCTCTCTCTCACTGCCTGGCAGTGGGTGTGGGTGTGCTTCCAAGCTGCGGCGCCTTCAACTTCAAAGTAGGCTTCTCGGTCTTCGTAAACCTCTCTCTCTCATTATTTTTGATTTATTAGCTTCAATTCTAATTATATTGTATTATAGTGTGTTATCTTGCATTCCAATATCGTAGTTAGTAAATAAGTTTTACTCCTCTGATCGTTGCCGCTGCTCCATTTGTTCCCTTGAACTCCCATCTCCCTACCCCTTTGCCTTTTTCCCTTCCTATTTTCCCGAGTGGGCAAGGGGGGCCACGGGCCTACTGCCCCCTCCCCTGTCATGGACACAGATTGATCTTGATAACCCCATGACAGTTCTTGGTGGAGGATGCGGGCAGAGATATTAAGATAAGATATTAAGATATTAGGGCTTGTTTCCTGGTTTTTGAAATAAATCCCTCTGCTCTTAAAAAGCTGCTTTTTAGCTTTTTAGAACGAATCTCTGCTCTCAGGGAGTTTCGTTAGCTTTGTTGGGAAAGTTTATCTCTTTTGCAGGTGCTCACTGAAAGCTTGGCCTTGAAAGTCCAGACAGACTGTCAGTACTCTGGTGATATTTGTAAACTTTGAGCACTGATATTTTGCTTCTGTAAAGAGGAAGAAAAAAAAAATGCTTTCCCTTCTAAAACTGCTTTTCAAGGGACTGCATGCCATTGGTGTTTCTTTTTTGATGCTCAAAACATACTGGGCCCTGATTAAGTTTGCCACTTTGCTCTATGGAGCTACAGGTATATATAGTCAATTGAAAACACTGTTAGAAATACCTACCTGGTACCTGCATACAATGTGGAATACAGCTGCAGAGGGAGCAGCTAATGATGTGAGGCCTGGCTAATGCTTATCGGGCCTTATTCAATACTATCCCAGAAAGGGATAGAGTTTCTGAAATAGAGAGAGAGAGTCTCCAAGCTGAGAGAGAGAGTCTCCAAGCTGAGAGAGAGTGTCTCAGAGCTGATAGGGAGAATCTCCAGTTCCAGAGAGAGAGTCACCAAGCTGAAAGAGAGTGTCTCAGAGCTGATAGAGAGAATCTGCAGTTTCAGAAAGAGAGTTTTCAGGAGAGTCTCCAAGCTGAAATGGAGACTCTCCAGAAGACAATACAAAATGAGCGATACAGTCTCCAAGCCGAAAAGGAGAGTTTCCAGGAGAGAGTTCGAGCTGAGAGGGGGCAATCTCCTGGTCCAGAAGGAGAGTCTCCTAGTCGAGAAACAGAGTCTCCAAATCCAAAGAGAGAGTCTCCAAACCGAGGCGGAGAAACTCCAGCAGAGAAGGGTAACGAGGCTTGTGAAGGGCTTGGAAAATCAGCCTTATGAGGAGAGGCTGAGGGAGCTGGGGCTGTTTAGTCTGAGGAAAAGGAGGCTGAGGGGAGATCTTATTACTCTCTTCCAGTACCTGAAAGGATCTTACAGTGAGAGTGGGGCAAGTCTCTTCTCACTGGTGACAGGTGACAGGATGAGGGGAAATGGCCTCAAGTTGTGCCAAGGTAAGTTTAGGATGGGCGTTAGGAAACACTTCTTTACAGAAAGGGTGGTTAAACACTGGAATAGGATCCCCAGGGAGGTGGTTGAGTCATCGTCCCTGGATGTGTTTAAGAGCCATTTGGATGTGGTACTCAGAGATATGATTTAGCAGAGGGTTGTTAGAGTTGGAGCACTATTGTTAGGCTGTAGTTGGACCTCTCCTCTGTATCTCACTTCTGTCCTCTCCACACGTTGTTTTCTTGCACTCATCTCCACTCCATTTCATTTCTTTCCACTGCAGTCCACTCCACTCCACGACATTTCATTTTCCTCATCTTCAGTCCTCTCCATTTCATTTCCCTCCACTCCACTCCATTACATTTCATTTTTCTCTGCTCCACTCCCATCCATTTCCCTGCTCTTTACTGCATCTCAGTTCCCTCCGCTCCACACTTTATTTCCTTGCACTCATCTCCACTCCATTTCATTTCTTTCCACTGCAGTCCACTCCACTCCACGACATTTCATTTTCCTCATCTTCAGTCCTCTCCATTTCATTTCCCTCCACTCCACTCCATTACATTTCATTTTTCTCTGCTCCACTCCCATCCATTTCCCTGCTCTTTACTGCAGCTCAGTTCCCTCCGCTCCACACTTTATTTCCTTGCACTTATCTCCACTCCATTTCATTTCCCTTCACTCCACTCCAGTCCATTTCACAGAATCACAGAATCACAGAATTGTAGGGGTTGGAAGGGACCTCCGGAGATCATCGAGTCCAACCCCCCTGCACTCCACTGCATTTTATTTCTCTCCACTTCACTGCACACCATTTCATTTCCCTCCACTCCACTCCATTTTATTTCACTCCTCTCCACATCACTCCATTTCATTTTCCTCCACTCCCCTCCTTTTCATTTCCCTCCACTCACCTCCATCTTTCCTCCAGGAAATGAAATGATTAGTGCTGGAGTGGAGGGAAATGAAATGAAGTGGAGTGGAGTAAAATGAAATGAAGTTGAGTGGAGGGAAATGAAATGGATGGGAGTGGAGTGGTGTGGAGGCGAGTGAAATGAAACGGAGTGTAGTAGAAGGAAATGGAGAAGAGTGCAGTGAAGAGAAATTAACTGGAGAGAAGTAAACTGGAGCGGAGGGAAATTGAATGGAGTAGAGCGGATAGAAATGAAATGGAGTGGAGTGAGGAAAAATTAAAAGGAGGGGAGTGGAGTGGAGAGAAAGGAAATGGAGAGGAGTGGAGGGAAATGAAATGGAGTAAAGTAGAAGGAAATGGAAGGGAGTGGAATAAAGGGAAATGAAATGGAGTGAAGAAAAATGGAAGGGAGTGGAGTGGAGTGTAGGAGAATGAAATGGTATGGAGAGGAGTGAAATGAAATGCAAAGGAGTGGAGTGAAGAGAAATGTAGTGGAGTGGAGCGAAATGAAATGGAGTTCTGTAGAGTGGAGGGAAATGAAATGGTGTGGAATGAAGGGAAATGAAATGGATGGGAGTAAAGAGAAGGGAAATAATAGAGTGGAGTGGAGAGATGTGGAATGGAGTGGAGTGGAAGGATATGGAGTGGAGTGGAGTGGAGGACACTGCAATGGAGTGGAGGCAAGGGAAAATGAAATGAGTGGAGTGGAGTGGAAGGAAATGAGATGGAGTGAAGGAACGTAGTGGAGTGGATTTTAGGGAAATGAAATGGAGTGGAGTGGAGGGAAATGAAATGCAGTGGAATGGAGGGAAGTGGGATGGAGTGGAGTAGAAGGAAATTGAGTGAAGTGGAATGAAGTGGAGTGGAGTGGAGGGCAATGCAATAGTGTGGAGGCGAGGGAAATTGACATGAGTGGAGTGGAAGGAAATGAGATGGTGTGGAGTGGAGGTAAATGTAGTGGAGTGGATTTTAGGGAAATGAAATGGAGTGGAGTGGAGGGAAATTAGATTGACAGGAATGGAGGGAAATGTAATGGAGATGAGGGAAATTAAATGGAGTGCGTTTGAGGGAAATGGAGTGGAGTGGAGGGAGATGAAACTGAGCGGAGTGGAAGGGAAATGAAATTGAGTGGAGTGGATAGAAATGGAGGGGAGTGGAGTGGAGGGAAATGAGATTGGGAGAAGTGGATCGGAGGGAAAAGAAACAGTGCAGTGAAATGGAATGGAGAGCCTTAGAGTGAATGGAATTAAAATTGCAATGAGAGAAGGGAAATAAAATCATAGAATTACAGAATCATAGAATCACAAGGTTGGAAAGGACTTACAAACTCATCTAGTCCAACCATCCTCCCATTACCTTTGCTACCACAAGCTACTAAACCATATCTCGTAGCACATCATCCAGACGTCTCTTGAACACTGCCAGGGACAGTGACTCCAACACCTCCCTGGGCAGGCCATCCCTGTGCCTGAGCACTCTCTGAGAAGTTTTTCCTTCTGTCAAATCTAAACCTCCTCTGGTACAACTTGCGGCCATTTCCTCGGGTCCTGTTTGTTGCCTGGGAGAAGAGGCCAAGCCCCTCCTCATCACAACCTCCTATCAGGAAGTTGTAGAATGCAATGAGGTCTCTCCTGAGCCTCCTCTTCTCCAGACTTAACAATCCCAGCTCCCTCAGTTGCTCCTCATAAGACTTGTGCTCCAGGCCACTCACCAGTTTCGTTGCCCTTCTCTGGAAACATTCCAGGGCCTCAATTTCTTTCTTGTAGTGAGGGGCCCAAAACTGAACACAGTATTCAAGGTGCGGCCTCACCAGGGCTGAGTACAGGGGAATGATTACCTCTCTGCTCCTGCTGGCCACACTATTTCTAAGGGAGACCTGTATGACATTGGCCCTCTTAGCCACCTGGGCACACTGTCAGCTCATGTTCAGCTGAGCATCAACCAACACCCCCAGGACCCTCTCCTCTACACAGTCATCCAGCCACTCAGCCCCAAACCTATAGCGCTGCATGGAGTTATTGTGGCCATAGTGCAGGACCTGGCACTTGGCCTTGATGAACCTCATCCCATTCACCTCAGCCCAGCAATCCAGCTTGTCTAGATCCCTCTGAAGGGCCTCCCTACCCTCAGGCAGATTGACACTACCTCCCAACTTGGTGTCATCTGCAAACCTACTGAGGGTACACTCAATCCCTTCATCTAGGTCATCAATAAAGACATTAAACAAGATGGGCCCCAGTACTGACCCCTGGGAGACACCACTTGTAGCGGGTCGTCAGCTGGATTTAACTTCATTAAATGCTACCCGTTGGGCATGGCCCTCGAGCCAATTCCTTACCCACAGGAAGGTATACCTTTCCAGGCCACAAACAGGAGAGGCGTGGAGTGGAAAAAATAAAATGGAGTAGCATTGAGGAAGTAATGTAGACTGGAAGGAAATGGAGTGGAGAGGAGTGGAATAGAACGGAGTAGAGTGGTGTGAGGGGAAATGACATGGAGTAGAGGAAAAGGGAGTGGAGTGAAATGGAATGGAGTGGGGTGGAGGGAAATGAAATGGTGTGGTGTGGAAGGAATTAATTAGAGGAGTGGAGTGGAGGAAAATGAAATGGAGTGCAGTGAAGTGGAGAGAAATAAAATGCAGTGGAGTGGAGTAATATGAAGTGGAGGAGTTGGGAGGAGGGAAATAAAAAAGAAAGTGGAGTGGAGGGAAATGAAATGGTGAGGAGTCGAGGGAAATGAAATGGAGTGGAAGGAAATGGAGAGGAGTGCAGTGGAGGGAAATGAAATGGAGTGTTATGGTGTGAAATGGAATGGAGTGGAGTGGCAGGAACTGATATGGAACGGAGTGGAAGGAAAAGGAGTTGAGTGGAGTAAAGGGAAATGAGATAATGTTAAGTGGAGGGAAATGGAATCAAGTGGAGTTCAGTAAAATGGAGTGGAGAGGAGTTGACTGACGAGATGTAAAGGAGTGGAGGTAAAATGGAGTGTAGTTGAGGGAAATGAAATGGAGCAGAGTGGCTTGGAGCGAAATGAAATGGAGTGGAATGGTGTTGAGGGAACTGAAAAGGAGTGGAGTGTAGGGATGGGAAATGAAATGCAGTGGAGTGGAGGTAAAAGAAATGTAGTTGAATCAAGTGGAGGGAAATGAAATGCTGAAGAGTAGAGAGAATGGGAGGCAAATGAAATGGAGTGGAGCAGAGGGAAATGAAATGGAGTGAAGTGGAAAGAATTAGAAGTAGAGTGGAGAGAAATTAAATGGATTAGAGAGCAGTGGAGGGAAATGGAGTGGAGTTTAGGGAAATGAAATGGAGCGGAGCGAAATGAAATGGTAGGAGTCAAGGGAAATGAAATGAAGTGGAGTGGAAGAAAATGGAGAGGATGAAGTGGAGGGAAATGGAATGGAATGGATGGGAGGAAAATTAAATGGAATGGAGACGAAGGAAATGAAGTGGAGTGAAGGGAAATGAGATGGTGTGAAGTGAATGGAAGTGGAGATGAGTGGAGTGGACTATAGTGGAGGGAAGGGGAGAAGAGTGGACTTGAGAGGAGGGAAATGAAATGGAGTGAAGGTGAATGGAGGGAAATTACATGGAGTGGAATGGAGTGAAGTGGAGGGAAATGAAAAGGAGTGGAGTGGATGAAAATTAAATTGAGTGATGTGGAGTGAAGTAAAATGGAGAGGAGTGGAGAGAAATGAAATGGAGTTGAGTGAAGGGAAATGAAATGGAACGGAGTAGAAGGAAATAGAGTTGAGTTGACTGGAGAAGAGTGGAGAGGAGGGAAATGAAATGGAGGGGAGTGGAAGGTAATGGAGAGAAGTGGAGGGAAATGAAAAGGAGTTGAGTTGTGTTGAGGGAAATGAAATGGAGTGGAGTGGAGTGGAGTGACATGGAATGGAGTGAAATGGAGGGAAATGAAAAGGACTGGAGTGGATGAAATTTAAATGGAGTGATGTCGAATGGAGTGAAATAAATTTTAGTGGAGTGGAGGGAAATGAAATGCTGTGGGGTGGAAGAAATGAGAGAGGAATTGAAGGAAATGAAATGACGTAGCCGTCAATTAACCCAACCTATCCCGGGACCTCGACTGTCCGGGGGAGAGAGACATAGTCATGGATGCCATGAAGTCTTCTCTCAGTTTACTGCTGCATCACATGGCTTATATACTAGCATGGCTTCCACGCATGTGCGTCCCGTACACCCGCTACACAACCCCACGCACGACCCTTCCTACTCCCAGAATCCTCCCTTGTATAAATCACGTCATCAAGGGGCATCCGGCGAGGTACTTTCTTCGTATCCCTGTTAGATGGTTCCGCTTCGGCTGTTGTTATCTTAGCAGTTCTTTACTCAGGCCCATCCCCTGGTTGACCTTGTCCCACAACAATGAAATGAAGTGGAGTGGGAGGAAACGGAGAGGAGTGCATTAGAGGGAAATAAAAAGTAGAGAGGTAGAGTGAAGGGAAATGAAAAGGAGTGGAGTGGAGGGAAAAGAAATAGAATGAGACTGTGAGTTGTGGAGGGAAAATACATGGAGCAGAGTGGAGCAAAATGATATTGAGTAGAGTGGATGGAGATGAAATGGGGTGGAGTGAAGTGGAGGGAAATGGAATGGAGGGAAAAGAAATGGAATGGAGTGGAAGGAAATGGAGTGGAATGAATTTGAGTAGTAGAGTGGAGTAGAGTGAAGTTGAGTGGAGGGAAATGCAATGCTAAAGAGTGTTGAGGGAAATGAAACGGAGTGGGGAGGAGGGAAATGAAATGGAAAGGAGTGAAACTAAATGGAGTGAAGTGGAGTGGTGTGGAGTTAAGTGGGGGGAAATGAGATGGAGTGAAATTAAATGGAGTGGTGTGAAGTGGAGGAAAATGAAATGGAGTGGAGTGGCAGAAAGTAAAATGCATTGAAGGGGAAAAAAATTGAGAGAAGTGGAGGGAAATGAAATGGAGTTGTGAGAGGTAGAATGTGGTTTTACAGTGGAAATTTCCAGTATAACTTTATGTAGCATATGTTAAGCTCCCTTTCGCAAAGAAAGCTTCTGAACAGAGTAAAGTTGAGACTGGGGCATTCAGACCTAGGTAATATTGGCACAGACGCTAGGTAAGGTAGGGTAGAGGAGAGTCCAGTACAGGACAGGACTAGTATGTAATTTATTGAAAATATTGTCCTCTTATCGTGGTAAAAGGTACAGAACATACCCGAAGACACTGGGTTGGTAACAGACATTGTATGGAAGTGTAATGTAGCTATGGAAGTGTAACATAGATGTGGAAGTGTAATGTAGCAACAGCATCGGAAGACTGTGAGCCTGGGATGCTCAACCAATGAGTGCCAGGAGAGGCTTAACCTGCATCGGACCTGGGGTATGTAACAGAATGGATTTCACTGACTAGTTGCATAATTTCTCCCTTGTCAGTAGGGGGTGTGTGCTGATTATTGCAATAATGAATAAACTGCTCTTCACAGAGATTTTTGCCTGATTAGAAATATTTGATCGTGAGCGTGTTTCTCACAGAGTGGAGTGGAAGGAATTAGAGAGGAGTGCAGTGGAGGGAAATTAAATGGAGTGGAGTGAAGGGAAATGAAATGGAAGGCAATGGAAGGAAATGGAGTGGAGTGTAGTGGTGTGGAGTGGAGTGGAAAGGAGAGGAGGGAAATGAGATTGTATGCAGTGGAATGGAGGGAAATTAAATGGAGTTGTGTGGTGAGGAGGATTGGGAAGTGAAATGGAGTGCAGTGGAGTGGTTGGAAAAGAAATGGAGTGGAATGAAGTTTAGGGAAATGCAATGAAGAGGTGTGAAGTTGTGGGCAATGAAGTGGAGCGGAGTGTAGGGAAAAGAAATGGCGAGGAGTGGAAGGGAAGGCAATGGTGAGAAACAGAGAGGAATGTAATGAAATGGAGTGGAGGGAAATGGAGTGGAGAGGAAATGAGGGAAATGAAATGGAGTGGAGTGGAAGGAAATGAGATTGTGAGGAGTGGAGTGGAAGGGAATGAATTTGTGTGGAGTGGAAGGAATGAGAGAGGAGTGGAGGGAAATGGAGAGGAGAGAAGATGAGGGAAATTAAATGGATTGGTGTTGAGGGAAGTGAAATAGAGCAGAGTGAAATAACATGGAGTGGAGTGAAGGGAAACAAAATGGAGTGGAAGAGAGTGGAGTGGAGGGAAATGAAATGGAACAGAATGGAAAAAGAGTGGTGTTGATTGGAGTTGAGGGGAGTGGAGCGCAGTGGAGTAGAGGGAAATGAAATTGACTGGAATGAAATGGAGTGCACTTGAGAGAAGGGAAAAGAAATGGAGTGGAGTGGAAGGGTGGGAAATGAAATGCAGTGCAGTTGAGTGGAGGGGAGGGCAATGAAATAGAGTGGAGTGGAGCGGATGGAAATGAAATGGCGAGAGTGGAGTTGTGGGAAATGAAGTGGAGAGGAGTGTAGACAAAAGAAAAGCGGAGTGGAGAGAAATGAATAGGAGTAGAGATGAGAGAAATGATATGGAGTAGAGTTGAAAGAAATGGAGAGGAGAGGATAGAAGTAAAATTAAATGGTGTGAAGTGGAGGGTAATGAAATGGGATGGGCCGGAAAGAAATGAAATGGACTTGAGTGGTGATGAGGGAAAAGAAATGGAGTGGAGTGAAATGACATGGAATGGAGTGGAGTGGATAGAAATGAAATGAAGTGGAGGTGAGTGGAAGGAAATTAAATTGAGTGAAGTGAAGGGAAATGAAAATGAGTGGAGTGGACAAAAATGAAATGGAGTAGAGTGGAGTGAAATTAAATGGAGTGAAGTGAAAGGAAATGAAATGGAGTTGAGTAGAAGAAAATAAAGAGGAATGCAGTGGATAGAAAAAAATCGAGTTGAGTGGAGGAAAATGAAATGGATTTGAGTAGAGGGAAATGAAATGGAGTGGAGTGGATACAATTAGAGAGGAGTGGAGTACAGGGAAATGGAGAGGAGAAAAGCTGAAGGAAATGAAGTGAATTGGTGTGGAGAAAAATGAGACAGTGAGGAGTGGAGTGGAGGGAACTGAAATGGAGTCGAGTGGAAGGAAATGGAGAGGAGTGCAGTCAAGGGAAATAAAATTGAGGGGAGTCGAGTGGAGGGAAATGAGATTGAGTAGAGTGGAAGGAAACTAGACTGAGGAGTGGAGTGGAGAAAAATTAAATTGAGTAGAGCGGAGCTAAATAAAATGGTTTGGAGTGGAGGGAAATGAAACTGTGGAGTGGAGTGGAGGGTACTGAAATGGAGTTCAGTGGAAGGAAATGAAGAGAAGTGGAGGGAAATGAAATGGAGTGCAGGAGCGTGGAGGGAAACGAAATGGTGTACAGTGGATGAAACGAAATGGATGAAAATTAAAGGGAGTGGAGTGAAATAAAATGGAGTTGTCACAGAGTTATCTATCCATCTATTATTTATCTATCTAGCCCCTCTATTCGTTACCCGTGGTAACTGGAGCAGCTGTACTGGTGAATGATCTGTTTTGTAACTCTCTCATCCGTGCTCGTAGTACTGGAGTAGCTAGGTCATACCAATTCCTCATGTCTTCCCCATGGTCACGTAGGTAACGCCACAAGGCAATACGCAATGTAGTCTTACTGTTGTTCCTTGGTTGAGCTGGAAAGAGTTTGCGTTTAATAGCTGAGATTTTTGATGATACAGGTGAGCAGGAGGGTTCGTCACCTTTAATTAACTGGATCTGGATTTTCATTAGTTTGATCAGCTCCTTCCTTAGACTCCCTTGATGATCCAGATCTTCATCAATCGTTTCTGATACTACTACGGGTTCGTCACGATTAACCAATAGAGACATTTGCTCTTCCATTTCATTCAGTCTGTCCATTACTTCTGAGATGGCTGAAATGGAGACGTGGGTTGGGGGCTACTGTTCTTCATAGTTTTGAAGAGTAAGAACCAATTCAAAAACTAGGGGACTTCTCTATTGTTCCTTGTACCTTTGAAACGTTGCTGCTAGTGTAATGGCGTACCTCTCTGGTGCTGTTTTTGAGAGTTTCTGCCGTATATCAGGTGTTGTCCTCACTCTCTCAGGATCATGGTCTTGGCGAGGATCGACAGGATCAAAATTAGGGTTATACAACATTTCCACCACAGCTATTTCCCTCAAATACTGGATACCTTTTTCAATTGTATCCCACTTCATCATCACAGGCTTCAGACTGTCCTTGAAGGGAAGCTTTTACTTCATGGCTACTAACATTCGCTCCCAGAGGGTGGCAGCCTCATCCAAGCATCTACTAATCCCTCTTTCAATAATTGGGTCTCTGGCAATGCCTCCTAATTGGCGAGCTTCATTCTCATCTAGAGACAAGCTACTGGCCCCACTGTCCCTACAGCGAAGCAACCAGGTAACAAGAGATTTGTTCGGGCACTGTGTAAACTCCTTTCTTGAGCCTTGGATTGAACATCATGTTTGTAAAATTAGCTATTCCATCTGGGATGTAATTGTTAGTAAAATTAGTTACTCCATCTGGGATATAAGTATCAAAATTCAAATTATACCACATTGCATATTAGTACCAGACAGGTGTCTCCATCAGTGCCCTTATTTGGTTATATATGAACACGATTCCACAACATAAAAGTATGATGTTAATAATCGGACAATACATTGAGAAGATCATAATTGCTTTCAATCCCTTAAACAGAGCAGCTAGAATCACACAGAATCACAGAATCACAGAATTGTGGGGGTTGGAAGGGACCTCTAGAGATCATCGAGTCTAACCCCCCTGCCAAAGCAGGTTCCCTACAGCAGGTCGCACAGGTAGGTGTTGCCGTGCACCTGGCAACCCATGTTCTTTTAGCTCTGTGCCTGTGCTGGACTATCGGGTAAAATCTACCCGGGCCAAAGAACTGCACGTGAATACCAATGTGGCAAGCAGAAAATGGCGTTTATTGCGTCGTGCGATTTACCTACATACCTATCCTCCTTCGTCTACGCCCCTTATGCATATATTAACCCTTTGACACCGAGCAAGGGGAGAGTCCTACCACGTCACATCCCGAATCCTCGCTGTCACCTACTACATCTCCCCCTCCCTATGCTCAATGAAGCCTATCCCGTACAGCGCGAGTATCGCTCATCGCCTACAATCTTATCACCTACAATCTTACTGCTTACAATCTTACTGTCTACTGTCTTACCATCTATGATCTTACCACTTATAATCTTACATCTTACCACCTATAATCTTATCATCTATGATCTTACTTACAACCACTTATTGTCTTTACCTATGATCTTATCTATGATCTTATCCTCTATAACCTTATCGCCTTATCACTTATCATCTTATCCAAAGGGATGTAAAGGATTATATATTTTGCTCTCAAGTTTAGACACACGTGCCAGTATACGCTTAACCCTAATATATAATATAATTATTAGTAGTGAACATGTTATTATTAATGCTAACATGATCAAAACTGGATGGAGTATAGTATTAAAAGTTCCGGTTGCAGTTGGAGACCATCCGAGAAGTAACTCCCACCAGTGGTGTTCTCCGTCCTTCTTCACTCGTTCCAGGATGCGATGTATCTCTGTTGTATCATGGTGAACAGTAACTAAAGTTTTCTGTCCATTGTCCCGAATGCGTATCAGCAGTTGGTGTAGATCATCATGTTGTAATAATTTCTTCACCAGCAGAAGGTTCATCCCGATGGAGATAGGTGACAAATCCTGAATTAACGCGTAATTAGACTGCAATAGCTGATGTGAAGTAACCGGAACTGAATAATTGAAATCACAACCTACAATGCTAGTAAAGTTACACACACAGAAGTTTAAGCGAGAACTAATGTTAACAGTAATATGGTCAACAAGCAGAGAATCACAGAAAGTTCTTACACACGCACATCCCTTCCCAACATATATAAGCATAGTCTCATGTACTGCATTATGGTGGACCTCAAAATGACAGATGTCTGCTCAGTGTCCAGGCACACGTCTTGAGTTCCAAGAGTATTACTTTCACATATAAACCCTCGTTGTTCTTTTATAGCGCAAGAACTAATATCAACTGTTTGCCATCTTTGCCCATTCTTACGAGCCCACATACGATGTTCCATTGGGTAAAACACCGCTCCATCACAAATTAACCCCAATGCTACAATTGGGTATATCGTGAACACTGAGGCATTACTAATCGTTAGGATATAAGATGTAATGTCATTAGTAACAGGATCATAGGTAAAATTCACTAATAATTGCCACCAAGATTGAAACTTCCTTTCAAACTTATTAGCATTATCCCAAATTACCTTTCGAACTTCAGTGGGCAGGATACCACCTTCGCCTTCTCTAATTATTGCTGCTGACATAGATTGTACCCATATTTGAGCCTGAATACAGCTGAGGGATAGTGAGGTATCGTTTTGAGTTGCGGCGAGTGTGTCTAATAATAACTGGTGGTCCCTTGTGTTGGTCCTTTCCCACTGAGGTAGACTGTCAGATAAGAGCTGTTGGTGAGTTCCTAATGCTGATAAAGATGACTGCAGAGGATATTGAAGTACAAATAAGTCATTTGCTGTCGCACTTAACTTATTCATGAGCATTTCATCATCCATACTATTTAGAACCCCTAGACCTGTTCCCAACATACCAGTCATATCCCTTCGTGTTCTTTTAGTTTGAGCAAAGGTACGCCAGTGCAACCATGACAACCAATCTGCAAAGGATGTATTTAAAAATGGTGCGCAAGCCGGTCTAATCACTGAGATATTAGTTTGCATCGATAATTTCACATGTTTAAGAGACCATACTGGGTTGAACATCACCTGTTGTTGACCTGTATTCTTAATGGCATACGGCCCAATTTCATAAATCTGTGGAGATAAGATCTCTTCTATTTTCTCTGTAACAGTGGAACTTTCAGAAGGAATTGGTGTATATGGAGTAGTTGTTGTTTGCTGCTTAATAGGGTTTATTCTAAATTTAAAGGATCGCCCCTGGTGATTATGTGCCCAGAGACAGACTACTGAAACAGGCTGGATGAGAGTAAAGTTATACCAACAGTCCCATTGCTCAGTGGTACATGATTTACTTTCTTTGATCCCCGTATCATGATGTATTACAGATATCTGGGTAGCTTTATTGTAAAGGGATCCATTGGTAATTCGACATCCCACTTTTATCTTTTGCCCTGTTTTCCCTTGAAGCTGAGGAGATGATTGATTACCATTGTCTTGACTCCATTCCTCCTTTGAATATATTTTATCATTATGTAACACCACTATTAAGAGGGTTAGATTGCAAGATTCTGGTCCCATAATGCCAGTATGACCTCTATATGCATAGGCCCAAGGCCATTCCATACCATGTAGTTGCTGTGTGAGGTGAGTGCTCATCCCGAGGGTAGGGAACACAAATAACAACAAAAGTGTCAGCATTTGAGTGATGTATAACCTTCTCGAGGCAATCAGTAGGTCCTCAGGGCTCTCACGAGGCTGCGCAGATCTCAAAATGGGGTCAGATCTTGATTTTACCAGGAGCCACCGCCACAAAGCAAAACCCTACTTGTTGTCAGAATTCGCAAAACAGATTACACCTTGTCATTATCTCAACCTGGATCATCATTGTCATCATCATCTTTCTTGCGAAGGTCTGGCTTTACTTTCCTTGATGGAACCCACAGGATTTTACCAGTTTCCTCGTGTTATACTGCAGCGTATCCCCTACCCCACACTAATATCCTCCAACCTGTTTCCCAAATTCCACTGTCTGTTTTTATTGAAACTCCAGGCCCTTCACCCAAGACTTTTGGCTGCCTCTGTTTCTGCATAGGAGTGCGTTTACTATCACCACGTTCAAAATGGTTCAGTGCATAAAGAGCTTTCGCTAATATCTCAGCTTGTCTGGAAACTGGAATACGGTCTCGAAATCCCTCACCTTCCCCAAGGATACGTATCTTTTCTTTGAGAAGACGGTTAGCACGCTCAACAATTGCTTGCCCCTGTGAATTACCCGCAATGCCAGTGAAGTGAGAGATGTTCCACCTCACTAACCAGTCCTGCGTAGAACGCGAGGTAAAGCAAGTTCCATTGTCTGTCTTGATCTGGCGGGGCAAGCCAATGGTAGCAATCGCTGCTGCCCAATGACTTTGTGCTGCTCTAGAGTTAGATCTGGCATGCTGGGTAGCAATAAGGACAGAAGAGGAGGTGTCTACTGTAACAGCCAACCACGAACGTGGTGACAGCCGTGGTTCTCGAGTAAAGTCCGTCTGCCAAATCTGCAATGGCGCAAGGCCACGAGGATTCACTCCAGCCCCTACAACTGGTGCTGAATTACAGTGAGGGCACGCCTGAACAACATCATGTGCAATGGACAACGGGATGGAACAAGCTCTAGATAATGCACGAGCGCCTACATGAAGAGTGGAATGGAGATCACGAGCTTCTTGCACAGTGAAAACTTGCGTGCCAGCAGCTTTGTCTGCTGCAGTATTGCCCTCAGTGAAAAAGCCTGGTACTTCTGAGTGACTCCGCACATGTAGGATGGCAACAGGGGCTGAGCATGTCATTAAAGACTCCTCCAAAATACTGGAGGCCTCCGTGCTGGGTGAACCCTCCTGTCCCATTCGGGCCAGAAGTCTAGCTGCAAAAGCAGAGTCCGTGACGATGTTGCACGGTATCTCACGCCATAACCGTACAGCGTGTGCTACAGCTCTTACTTCAAGCAACTGGACACTAACTGTTGGATCTGTGAAAACATAATTTCCCAGGATTTACCCGAGCGCCATACCACTGCGCCCTGCTTAGTAACTGAAGATGCATCGGTGAACAAGGTAGGCCCTTGTAATGGTGAAGTGATTACTCAAACACGCAGTGAAGTATGAAGTGGCTTAGCCAGATCAAAAATAGGCAGCGAATCTGAGAATGTAAGTGAGCCACCAAAATCATTAAGAGTCACAATGAGGGTGTCTGGAAGCGGCTGCACGTCGCGGAGAGACCCTGGAAGGTGAATGACTGCAGGCTCCGTGTTGAAAACTCGCAGCAGGAGCAATCGAGATTTTCTGAGGAGTGTTGCCAGGATCTCCAACCAAGAGGTAAAGGCACAGGTGGGCTGTATCGAAAACAACCACCATAATGGCTGAGGTTTTGCGCTGAGAGAGTGACCTAAAACAGCAACAGCTCCTGCCTCGCATCTACAGACAACCACTTCCAGATTTAAAGCAGGATTAAAATGCGCAAGCGAGCTGTCCATACACTTCTGCAAAATTTCTTGCCACGCTACTGCCATTTCTTGAGTAAATTCTCGGGGCTCATTTGGGTCGGAGCCCTTCAACTGAACGTAAAAGGGTTTCATTAGACGAGGGGGTATGCCTAAGGCACCCCGTACCCACTGAAGAGCTCCTACAAATTTCTGCACGTCCTACAATGTTCTAATTTGTGGTCGAATGTCCAGGCCTATCGGACAAACAAGATCTGGACCAAATCTGTATCCAAGATATTCAATCTTGGGTCCCCTTTGAACTTTCTGCACAGAAATAGTGAATCCGGCGCTAGTCAAAGTGGTCATAGTCTGTGATTCAAGCGCCTGAAGACCCAGTTCTGAGGGAGCCGCTAGCAGAAGATCACGGGCTATCACTGCCCGAGGATTGGTCATAGGTGTCATCTCCGGCCCACTCTGTGGAATGTGGGAGGGGCCCTGGGACTGAGGCTCCCTCCCATTCCCGTTTCCCTGCAGCGAAAGCTGAGCGTTTCTGCACTGACGAGCAGTGTGTCCTTCCCGGCCACACAACTGGCACACCGTTCTGCTTCTGTCATCCCCCCTTTTTACTCTACACTGAACCTTTATATGACCATATTGCCCACATCGAAAGCAAGGGCCTTTTACCGGCGAACTCATGTCAAGAGCTGGTGCAGGAGTCACTTGCATTGCCTGAATAGCAGCTGCAAGTCCCTCATTTGTCAGAGGAGCAGCCTTCTGCTTATCTAGCACGTACTTGATGGCCTCTCCAGGTGTGGTGAACTTCCTTGGGGCAGAGCAGAGCAAGTTCTTAACGTCCTCAAGGGACCTTTGGTACAAGCAGTCCAAAATTACTGGATTCTGGACTGCCCTAGGCAAATCTGACCCTTCCACTGCTTTAATCAATCTATCTGCAAACTCCTGAAACGACTCAGTTGGACCTTGAGTCACATCTGTCCAGGGGGTGGAGGGCTCAGCGCTTCGAGCAAATCTCCTGAATGCCTGAATTGCTGCATCTGTAGTTGCTATTAACTCACCCAGGAGTAGAAAAGCGACTTGGCCGTGAGGAGTGGCCATTCCGCCTGCAGCACCAGAAAGCCTTTGTATATCTGTACCGTGCACAGGATGACCCGGATCAGTTTGTGCAGCTGCCACTATCTGCCTAAGTTGAATCATCCGCTCCTCTTTCCAGAGCGTGTATTGTACTGGCTTAAGTATCATACGCATGAGGTTCTCGATGTCATAGGGGAGCAAGGGTCCTGGTGCTGTAAGACCCTCCAGTATATTTAAAGTCAGGGGCGATCTTAGCCCCTTTTTCTCAACTACTTCCACCAGGCGCGCCACCCCTTTCGGGTCCAGAGGGACCCACAGAGGGCCCTCCTCCCCTGCCACTACCGGAAATGTAAATGTAGCTGATAAGCCCTTATCTTCCACTGCCTCTTTAACTTTGAACCAATCAGTGAGCTGGCCACGCCTACGCTCCCCCCTAATTGCAGGGGCAGACACGCCCTCCCCCGCTGCTGGCGCAGGAAGATTACGTAAAGAAGGATACAGCAGCTTCTGAGGCGGCGCCGACAGATATGGGGGTGGGAACCCTGCCGATGCCCCTCCCTCGTGGTCTTGCCGGCCGCTGGTACTGGCTGCCGATGGATGGGGGCTGCCATTTTGTTGTTTGTCTTCTTCCGGCTTCGTGGGCGTGGTCGGAGTCGGCATGTCCGGCGCCATCTTTTCGGTTGTTGGAGCCCGCGTGGCCGGCGCCATCTTGTCGGTACTCGCGGCTGGCGCCTTGATCTCCTCCGGACTCCTACAAGCGGCAATCACCCCCGATCCCGACAAGCCTGGCTCCCCAGAATCTTTAGCATCCACATTTTCCCCCATAGTTAGACCTAGGAGTGCCCGTGTCCTCTCAGATGACTTCCCTTCTATTCTGGCTGCTTTAAGGGCTCCCAGCAGCAATCCCCAAGTTTTAAGTTCGGCGCCTCTCTGGGCGCTCATCGCATGCTGCGCAAGCGCAGAGGTGATACTATCCCACTTCTGATGGTCAAGAATTTCATCGGGGGTTTTAACCTCCCCCTCCTGTTCCAATCGGGAAATAACTGCAGCAATATCCTTCTTAGAAGGAATATTCTTGCCGCAATAGAGCTTACAAAACTGAAGCAGTACCTTAATAACTGGATCCATAATCGGCGTCTCACCGCTGTTCTGGCTCCACCTGCTGTTCCGGCTCCACCTGCTGTCTTGAATTTGCGCGCGAAAATTTCCGTTGTCACCATGGACTTCTGCAGAGCCCCGCCGTCACCTCGAGTTACCGCGTCTGCAGGATGCGGGGCACCGCTGTCACCTCGGTATCGCCCCCCAGCACAGGAATAACACACAGAACCTCACACGGGGCACCACTTGTTGCCGTGCACCTGGCAACCCATGTTCTTTTAGCTCTGTGCCTGTGCTGGACTATCGGATAAAATTCGGGATGCACGTGAATACCAATGTGGCAAGCAGAAAATGGCGTTTATTGCATCGTGCGATTTACCTATATACCTATCCTCCTTCGTCTACGCCCCTTATGCATATATTAACCCTTTGACACCGAGCAAGGGGAGAGTCCTACCACGTCACATCCCGAATCCTCGCTGTCGCCTACTACAACAGGTAGGTGTCCAGGCGGGTCTTGAATATCTCCAGAGAAGGAGACTCCACAACCCCCCTGGGCAGCCTGTTCCAGTGCTTCGTCACCCTCACCGTAAAAAAGTCTTTGCGCACATTCGTGTGGAACTTCCTATGCTCTAGCTTCATCCCATTTCCCCTTGTCCTGTCTCCACGCACTACTGAAAAGAGTCCGGTCTCACCACTATGGCCCCTACAGCTCAAGTATTTATAAACCTGGATCAAATCCCCTCTCAGCCTTCTTTTCTCAAGGCTAAACAGACCCAGTTCACTTAGTCGTTCCTCATAGGGGAGATGCTCCAGGCCCTTCACCATCTTTGTGGCCCTCTGCTCGACTCTTTCCAAGAGATCCCTGTCTTTTTTGTACTGGGGAGCCCAGAACTGGACACAGTACTCCAGATGAGGCCTTACCAGGGCAGAGTAGAGGGGGAGGATCACCTCCCTTGACCTGCTGGCAATGCTCTTTTATACACCCCAGTATGCCATTGGCCCTTTTGGCCACAAGGGCACACTGCTGGCTCATGGCCAACCTGTCATCCACCAGGATGCCCAGGTCCCTCTCTGCAGAGCTCCTCTCCAGCAGGTCATCCCCCAGCCTGTACTGGTGCATGCAATTATTTCTTCCTAGATGCAAGACTCTACACTTGCTTTTGTTAAACCTCATCCTGCTTCTTACTGCCCAGCTCTCCAGCCTGTCCAGGTCTCGCTGAATGGCAGCACAGCCTTCAGGCGTGTCAGCCAATCCTCCCAAATTCGTATCATCAGCAAACTTGCTGAGGATGGCCACTATCCCCTCATCAAGGTCGTTGATGAAGATGTTGAACAAGACCGGACCCAGCACAGACCCCTGGGGGACGCCACTAGTTACAGGCCTCCAGACGGACACTGCACCGCCAACGACAACCCTCTGCACTCTGCCAGTCAGCCAGTTCACGACCCACTTCACTGTCCACTCATCTATCCCATACTTCCTCAGCTTTGTTATAAGGAGGTCATAGGGGGCAGTATCAAAAGCCTTACTGAAATCAAGGTTGATTACATCTACCGCTCTCCCCCCATCCACCCAGCCTGTGACAACTTCATAGAAGGCCACCAGGTTGGTCGAGCACAACCTCCCCTTGGTGAACCCATGCTGGGTACTCCTGATAACCTCCTTTTCTCCCAATTGTCTGGAGATGGCATCCAGCACAAGCTGTTCCATCACCTTCCCTGGGACAGAGGTGAGGCTGACTGGCCTATAATTACCTGGGTCCTCCTTCTTGCTCTTTTTGAAGACCGGAGTGACATTTACTGTCTTCCAGTCATCAGGCACCTCCTCATTTCTCCAAGACCTCTGAAAGATTACAGAGAGCGGCTCAGCAATGACCTCCGCCAGCTCTCTCAGCACCCGTGGTTGCACCCCATCAGGTCCCATGGATTTATGCACCTTAGTGTTTCCTAGGCACTCATGGACTACCTCTTCCCTGACTAAAGGGAAGTCTCCCATTCCCCAGACTCTCTCATTAACCTCCAAGGTTTGGGATTCCTGAGGGAGAGCCTTTTCACTAAATACAGAAGCAAAGAAGGCGTTCAGTATTTCCGCCTTCTCAGCATCCCCCTTACCAGAACGCCCCCCTCACTTAATATGGGGCCCACATTCTCTCTGGCCTTCCTTTTGCTGTTACGTACTTAAAAAAGCCTTTTTTATTATCCTTTATCCCTTTAGCTAGATTCAACTCCAGGTTGGCTTTGGCCTTCCTCGTCGCGTCCCTGCAGGCCCTGACTACATTCTTATATTGTTCCCAAGTGGTCAGACCCTTTTTCCACATTTCATGAACTTTCTTCTTTCCTTGGAGCTTGCGCATGAGCTCCTTGCTCATCCATGCAGGTCTCCTGCCACCTTTTCCCGATTTCTTAGTCACAGGGACGCACTGATCCTGAGCTTGGAAGAAGAACTGTTTAAATGCTAACCAGCTCTCACAGGCCCCCATACCTTCTAATACCCTGGCCCACGGGATAGCCCCAAGTAGGTCCCAGAAGAGATCAAAGTTTGCTCTCCTAAAGTCCAGGGTAGCAATCCTACTTTTTGCTTACCTTCTTCTGCTCAGGATCTTGAACTCCACCATCTCGTGGTCGCTACAACCCAAGCTGCCCCTGACCTTTACTTCCTTAACAAGAAGTCCTTCCTTGTTGGTGAGAATGAGGTTCAGTAACACCCCACCCCGCGTTGGTTCCTCCACCACCTGCATCAGAAAGTTGTCTTCAACACACTGCAAGAATCGTCTGGACCGTGCATGCCTGACCATGTTGGTCGTCCAGCAAATATCCGGATAATTGAAGTCCCCCATAAGTACCAGCGACTGGGAGCATGATGCTACTTCCAGTTGCTTATGGAAGGCCTCATCTACCTTCTCCTCCTGATCAGGGGGCCTGTATTACACACCCACAACAGTGTCACCCTTATCAGCCTGCCCCTTGATTCTCACCCACAAGCTCTCCACTGCTCCATCACTCTCCCCCAGGTGGAGTTCAATACAATCTAGCTGCTCTCTCACATAAAGAGCAACTCCACCACCCCGCCTTGCCAGTCGATCTTTCCTAAAAAGCACATAGCCCTCCATGACAACATTCCAGTCATGCGAGCTGTCCCACCACGTCTCCGTGATCGCAATGAGATCATGACCTCGCGACCGCACGCAGAACTCCAGCTCTTCCTGTTTATTTCCCATCCTACGTGCATTAGTATTGTCACGGGGTTATCAAGATCAATCTGTGTCCGTGACAGGGGAGGGGGCAGTAGGCCCGTAGCCCCCCGGCCCCCTCGGGAAAAAAAGGGAAAAAGGGAAAAGGGGTAGGGAGATGGGAGTTCAAGGGAACAAACAGAGCAGCGGCAACGATCTGAGGAGTAAAACTTATTTACTAACTATATCGGAATGCAAGATAACACACTATAATACAATATAATTATAATCGAAGCTAATAAATCAATTATAATGAGAGGCAAGACGCGATGTAGTCTTACGGTTGTCATTTGCCTGAGCACGAGGACGTCTCCTTCTGATGGCTGAGATATTGGATGATGCAGGTTGGGAGGAAACCAAGTTGATCAGCTCTTCCGGTAGACAGTTTTGGGAATTCTGGTTCCCATCAGATGTATCTGGTACCACCATGGATCCATCTGCATTAAGCATGGTAGACAGTTCGTCCATCATATCTTCTTGTTTGCTCTCCATTCTGTCCAGCTTTTCAACTACCTTTGTGATGGCCGAAACAGAAGCCCGTAGAGGGGCTAAATGTAACTCAAAGTCTTGAAGTCTATTAACCAGTTCATTTACAAGGGGTCTTCTTACCCCTTTGCCATACATTGCTGCGAGTGTACTGGCATACCTTTCCGGTGCAGTCTTCGTGAATGTATGCCACATATTTGGTGAACACCTGACTTTCTCAGGATCATGATTTTGGTCTGGCTCGTCAGGGATGAAGTCGGAACTGTATAACATTTCCACTACGGCATGTTCTCTCAAATAACCGATACCTTTTTCCATATCAGTCCATTTCTTTTTCTCAGGCATCAGATCATCTTTGAAGGGGTATCTTTCTCTTACGGCTAACAGCATTCGCTTCCAGAGGGTGAAGGATCCATCCTGGCATGTACCAATACCCATGTCAATGGCTGAGTCTCTAGTAATGCTACCCAGTTGGCGAGCTTCTCTACCATCTAGCCACACACTGTTGGCCCCACTGTCCCAACAGCGGAGTAACCAGGTGACGATAGGCTCTTTTGGGTATCGTGAAAAGTCTTTTCTCAGACCTCTAATTTCACTCATTTTTAGAGATCGATCAACAACAGTAACTATGTCTTGCTCACCTCCACCTCCTGCTCTTTCAGGACTTCTTGTTACCCTCCTGGGAGTTGGTGACCGCGATCTTATTGAAGGCCCCTCCCCTAGACTCAGGGCCGCTTTCCATGGATCGAGCCACTCTGGACCTCTTTCCTCCTCTTCTCTTACAGCATCTGCTTCCTCTACTTTCTCCTCCTCCTCTTCCTCTACTTTCTTCTCCTCCTCTACTTTTCCTTCCTCCTCTTCCTTCTTCTCTAGCTGAGTTGAGACTCGTTTCGTTTTCCGTCCTCTTACAGGGGCAACTGACATCGATTCCGGTACCTCCTGTGGTTGAAGGACGATGGCAGGTTGGTCGGTTCTGATGCTCTCCCTCTCCAATTTGGCTCTAAGTCCGTTTCTTTCAACTATGAGGATTTTTAGTTCAGATTCAAGCATGGCCTGAGAAAACTGAATTCTGCTTAGTTCATTTTGGAGGGTGTCTCGCTCAGTTCGGAGTACATCCCTCTCAGACTTGAGGGTATCTCGCTCAGACTGGAGGGTGTCTTGCTGTAGTTGGAGGTTGTCAAGTTTGGATTGCAGGGAGTCTTTCTCATTTTGGAGGGCATCTCTCTCAGACTGGAGTGTGTTTCGCTCGGATTGGAGGTCTTTTCTCTCGACTAGAAGACTCTCTTTCTGGACCTGGAGATTCTCCACCTCCGTTTGGAGACTCTCTCTTTGGATTTGGAGACTCTGTTTCTCGACTAGGAGACTCTCCTTCTCGACCTGGAGGTTGTCCCTCTCGGCTTGGACTCTCTCCTGGAAACTCTCCTTTTCGGCTTGGAGACTGTCTCGCTCATTTTGTATTGTCTTCTGGAGACTCTCCCTTTCAGCTTGGAGACTCTCCTGAAAACTCTCTTTCTGGAACTGCAGATTCTCTCTATCAGCTCTGAGACACTCTCTTTCAGCTTGTATTGTCTTCTGGAGACTCTCCCTTTCAGCTTGGAGACTCTCTCTCTCAGCTTGGAGACCCTCTCTCTCAATTTCAGAATCTCTATCCCTTTCTGGGATAGTATTGAATAAGGCCCGATAGGCATTAGCCAGGCCCCAGATCATTTGTATCATTTGTGCCTCCTCAGATCTGCCTGAGCTACAACATTCCTGTCTTAAATAATTGTTTAAGCACTCAGGGTCTTCCAGGTGTTCAGGAGTAAAGCTCCATGACACCGAGGATGGCCATTTCTTTAAAGTCTCTCCCAAGCCTTTCCACACACCCTGCCACTCAGTACTCTCTGGTTCTGGGGAAGACTTCCTCAGATTTCTATAAGTCCAGATGCTGAGTGAGATAAGTAAAATAATGAGCAATACATTCAGGGACACTGACACTGTGATCAAATGGGCATTCAAAAACTGCATAAAGAATTCAAAGGGGAGACTGGGAGCCTGCTTAAAAATCACAAGTTCTGTAAAATTAGCAGCTCCCTCTGCAGTTGTATCCCACATTGTATGCAGGTACCAGGTAGGTATTTCTAACAGTGTTTTCAATTGACTATATATACCTGTAGCTCCATAGAGCAAAGTGGCAAACTTAATCAGGGCCCAGTATGTTTTGAGCATCAAAAAAGAAACACCAATGGCATGCAGTCCCTTGAAAAGCAGTTTTACAAGAGAAAGCATTTTTTTTTTTTCTTTTTACAGAAGCAAAATATCAGTGCTCAAAGTTTACAAATATCACCAGAATATTGGCAGTCCGCCTGGACTGTCAAGGTCAAGCTCTCAGTGAGCACCTGCAAAAGAGATAAACTTTCCCAACACAGCTAACGAAACTCTCCGAGAGCAGAGATTCGTTCTAACAAGCTACAAAGCAACTTTTTAAGAGCAGAGAGGGATTTATTTCAAAAAACAGAAAACAAGCCCCAATATCTTATCTTAATATCTTATCTATCTTTGCCCGCATTCTCCACCAAGAACTGTCACGGGGTTATCAAGATCAATCTGTGTCCGTGACAGGGGAGGGGGCAGTAGGCCCGTAGACCCCCGGCCCCCTAGGGAAAAAAAGGAAAAAAGGGAAAAGGGGTAGGGAGATGGGAGTTCAAGGGAACAAACAGAGCAGCGGCAACGATCTGAGGAGTAAAACTTATTTACTAACTATGATATCGGAATGCAAGATAACACACTATAATACAATATAATTAGAATTGAAGCTAATAAATCAAATATAATGAGAGAGAGAGAGGTTTCCGAACACCGAGAGGCCTACTTTGAAGTTGAAGGCGCCGCGGTTTGGAAGCACACCCACACCCGCTGCCAGGCAGTGAGAGAGAGAGCGAGCGAGCTTCGCTTCCGTGACGTATTTTCCCTCTCTGGCCGCGAGGTCCCCTGGGACGTGTAGTACTTCTTCTCTGTGCTCCACATGATGTTGTGATGTGGAATACCAATAGCAAAAATTACAAAACACAAAACCATGACAAGTATACAGGCACTTAAGAGAAGCAGCATCTCCCCACCCCCTCCATGCCCTTTGGGCTCCATTGTCTCCACCCATCAAGCTTTGTTTTAAGCCTTGAACTGCTACCTCAGACCCAGCGGCCCTCATTTTATCCCCCTCCCCCTTCATACCCAGTTTAAACACCTGTCGATAAGTCCCAACAGTTCCTCAGCTAGAACCCTCCTACCCCTTGGAGACAGGCTGCTTCCATCTGCAGCCATCATGCCAGGTGCCGAATAAATTGCCCTGTGATCAAAAAAACCAAAACTCCGTTGTTTGCACCAACTCTTAAGCCATCTGTTCAAGAGGTGGGTTTTTAGGTTCAACCCAGTATCCTTCCCTGCCACTGAAGGTACAGATGCAATAACCACTTGCTCACCTGTTCCTTCAACTACCCTCCCCAGTCCCCTGAAGTCATCTTTGATTCATACCTGGTAGCTGCTAAAAAGGGAAGGGAAAAAAATAGAACCAAAACAAAAGACACTCTGTACAGTGTCCAGAGTTTGGCAGACTGCCCAGACTACAATCTGATCTATGAAGGTCAGGTAGCAATGCTTTTGCAGTCTCTGGCTTAAAGAAATCACTTTTTTTTTTTTCTTCCCTACTGACTAAGTTTTAACTAACGTTAAAATCTTATGCTAATGCCCGCATTCTCCACCAAAAAACTTTCATGGAATTTTCTAGATCAATCTATGTCCGTGACAGGGGGGCAGTAGGCCTGTGGACCCCCTGACCCCAAAAATGGGAAGGGAAAAGGGAAAAGGGGTTGGGAGATGGGAGCTGGACTCAAGGAAACAAACAGAGAAGTGGCAACGATCTAAGGAGGAAAACTTATTTTACTAACTATGATATCGGAATGCAAGATAACACAATATAATACAATCTAATTGAAAATTGAGGCTAATAAATCAAGTAAAATAAGAGAGAGAGAGATGTTTCTGAAGACCGAGAAGCCTTCTTTGAATTGAAGGCACATGGCTTGGAAGCACACCCACACCCGCTGCCAGGCAGTGAGAGAGAGAGAGCAAGCGTCGCTTCCATGACGTATTTTCCTCTTTGACCGTCAGGTCCTCTGGGACGTGTAGTTCTTCTCTGTGCTCCACATAATGTTATGATGTGGAATACCAATAGTAAAAATTACAAAACCATGACAGGAGTGGTGTGGAGGGAAATGAAATGGACTTGAGTGGAGTGGAGGGAATCAAAATGGAGTGGCGTGGAAAAAATTGGAGGGGAGTTGACAGAAATGAAATGGATTAGAGTGGAGGGAAATGAGACTGAGGAGTGGCGTGGAGGGAGTCGAGTGGAAGGAAATGGAGAGGAGTGCTGCGGAGGGAAATAAAATATAGGGGAGTCAAGTGGAGGGAAACAAGATGGTGTGAAGTGAAAGGGAGATGAGTGGAAAGGAGGGAAGTGAAATGGAATGTTGTGGAGTGGAGGGAAATTAAATGGACTGAAGTAGAGTGGCGTGAAATGAAATGGATTTCAGTGGTCGGAAATGGAATGGTGTGGAAGGTAATAGAGAGGAGTAGAAAGGTGCATAAGGAAATAGAGAGGATTGGAAGGAAATGGAGAGGAATGGTGTGCAGGGCAATGAAATGGAATGGAGTGAAATGTAATAATGAAGAGTGGAGTGGAGTTAAATTAAATGAAGTGGTGGGAAATGAGTTTGTGAGGAGTGGTGTAGAATAAAATTGAGAGGAACACAGCAGGGAGAAATGAAATGGAGTGGAGTGGAGGGAAATAAAATGGAGTGGAGTGGATGGAATTAGAGAGGAGTGGATTGGAGGGAAGTGAAATGGAGTGGAGGTGAGTGTAGGGAAATTAAGAGGAATGGAGTGAAGTGGAGGGAAATGAGAAGGAGCGGAATAGAGGGAAATGAGTCTGTGAGGAGGGGAGTGGAGGAAATTGAGATGGAGTCTAGTGGAAGGAAAAGGAGAGGAGTGCAGTGCAGAGAAATAAATTGGAGGGGCATGGAGTTGAGGGAAATCAGACAGAGTGAAGTGAAATGGACTGGAGTAAAATGGAAGGAAGTGAAATGGTGTGATGTGGAATGAAGGGAAATGAAACAGAATGGAGTGGAGTAAAAGGAAATGACACAGTTGAGTGGGGTGGAGGGAAATGAAATTGAGTGGATTGGAGGGAAATGAGATTGTGAGGAGTGGACTGGAGAGAAATTAAATGGACTGGAGTGGAGTGGAGGGAAATGAAATGGTCTGGAGCAGAAGGAATGAGAGAGGAGTTGACTGGGGGGAAATATAATGGAGTGGAGTGGAAGGAAATGGAGAGGAGAGTAGTGGAGTTGTGTGGAGTGGAAGAAAATAAGATGGAGTGGAGTTAAACGGAGAGGAGTTGAGTTGAGGGAAATGAAATGGATTGGAGTGAAGTGTAGGGAAAAGAAATGATGTAGAGTGGAGGGAAATGAAATGGTGAGGAATGCAGTGAAGGGTGTTGTCGGTATTCCACATCAGAACATCCTGCAGAACAGTGGCAGTTAAAGAGTTAATGTTCTGGTTCCATGTTACCACCTTTTTGGGCATTTTGTGTTCCCAGAGGGGAGGGGCAGCATCCCGGGAGGACTTGACCTGAGGAGGAAGCAGGGTGGTACTCCGGACTGGACCCCAGCTGCTTTCTGCCTCTGGCCATCTCAGCCCACCGCGGAGAAAAGCACATGCTTCCCTTGCACTGTCGTGGTTTGACTCCTACTTTGGGTACTCTTGTCTCTCTTGCTTTTTTTTATTTGGTTACATTTAGTAAATTACCGTTCCTCCTCAGATCGTTGCCATTGTGTTTTCTCCTTGTTAAAACTATCTGCTCACTCTCTGCCCTTCCCCCTCTCCCAAAGCGCATGGCCAGGGGCCGGCCGGGTCGTGCGGCAAAGCACATTCCTTTTTTTCTTTTTTTTTTTTCCTTTTCCCAGGGCCTGTGCCCCCCTCTCACGGACTTACATCTAGGGATAACCCCGTGACAAGGGAAATGAATAGGAGTGTAGATGAGGGAAAGAAAACAAAGTGGAATGGAAGTAAATAGAGAGATGTGGAGTGGAGGGGAAGGAAATGGAGTAGAGAAAAATGGAGTGGAGAGAAGGAAAATGAAATATTGAGGAGGGAAAAGAAATGCAGTGGAGTGGAGCAAAATGAAATGGTGAGGAGTAGAAGGAAATGGAGAGGAGTAGAGTGCAGGGAAATGAAATGGAGTGTAGTGGAATGAAATTGAAAGGAGTGGAGTGCAGGGAAATGAAATGCAATGGAGTAGAAGGTAAAAGAGCGGAGAGGAGTGAAGCAAAATGAAATGGAGAGGAGTGGAGGGAAATGAAACTGTGCTGTGGAAAAAATTACAGAGGAGCAGAGTTGAGGAAAATAAAATGGAGTGGAGTGGAAAAATGGAGAGGAGTGGAGAGAACTGAATTTAAATGGTGTGAAGTAGAGGGAAATGAAATGGAATGGGCTGGAAGGAAATGAAATGAGTTGAACGGTGTTGAGGGAAAATAAATGGAGTGGAGTGGAGTGAAGTGGAGGGAAATGAAAATGAGTGAAGTGGATGAAAATTAAATGGAGTGATTAGGAGTAGAGTGAAATAAAACTGGAGTGGAGGGAAATGAAATGGTGTGGAGTTGAAGGAATTAGAGAGGAGAGGAGTTGAGGGAAATGAAATGGATTGGAGTGGAAGAAAACAGAGGTGTGCAGGTGAAAGAAAAAAATGAAGAAAAGTAGAGTGGGGAGAAAACAAATGGAGTGGAGTGGCAGGAAACGAAATGGAGTGGCAGGAAATGAAATGGAATAGAGTGGTAGGAAACAGACTAGAGTGGAGTGGTATGGAGTGTATTGGAGTGGAGGGAAAATAAATGCAGTGAAATGGATAGGAGTCAAAACGAGGGAAATTAAATGGAGTGATGTGGTGAGGAGTGGTGCAAAGTGAAACACAGTGCAGTGGAGTGGTTGGAAATGATAGGGAATGGAGTGGAGTTAAGGGAAATGCAATGGAGAGGAGTGAAGTGGAGGGAAATGGAGTGGAGTGGAGTGTAGGGAAAAGAAATGGCGAGGAGTGGAAGGAAAGGCAATGGTGAGGAGTGGAGAAGAGTGAAATGAAAAAAAATGGAGGGGAACTGGGTGAAGGGAAATGAGTGAGAGTGAATTTAAATGGAATGGAGTAAAAATGAGAGAGTGAAATGGAGTGGTGTGGAGTGGAAGGAAATGAAATGGAATTGAGTGGAAGGAAATGATGAGGAGAGAAGCAGGGTGAAATGAAATAGTGTGGAGTTGGAGGAATTAGAGACAAGTGGAGTGGAGGGAAATGGAGTAGAAAAAAAGGAGAAGAAAAGGAGTGCACAGGAAAGAAGTAAAACCGAGTGGAGTGAAATGCTGTGAACTGCAGTGGAGAGAAATGAAATGGAACAGAATGGAAGGAGAGTGGAGCTGAGTGAAGCAGAGTTGAGTGGACTAGAGGGAAATGAAATGGACCGGACTGAAATAAATGGAGTGCAGCAGAGAGAGAGGAAATGATAGGAAATGGAATGGTGCGGAGTGGAGAGGAGAGAACTGAAATAGAGTAGAGTGGAGGAAAATGAGGTGGAGTGGAGTGGGCTGGAAAGAAATGAAACTGAGGAATGGAGTGGAAAAAAATGAAAAGGAGTGGAGTGGCGAGAAATGAAATGGAGTGAAGTGGAGTGCAGGGAAAAGAAATTGCGTGAAGTGGAAGTAAATATAGTGGTGAGGAATGGAATGGAAATGAAATGCAATGGAGTGGAATTAAATGAAATGGAATGGAGTGGAAAGAAATAGAGTGGAGTGCTGTGGACTGCAGGGAAGTGAAATAGACTGGAGTGGAAGGAAATGGAGAGTAGTGGAGAAGTGGAGTGATTTAAAATGGAGTGGAGTGGAATGGAGTGGAGGTGTTGTGGGACAAGGTCAACCAGGAGATGGGCCTGAGTAAGGAACTGCTAAGATTACAACAGCCCGAAGCAGCTGAAGCGGAACCATGGATCAGGGATACGAAGAAGCACTCTACCTGATGCCCCGCGTTGACATGGTTTATGCAAGAGAGGACTCTGGGAGTAGGAAGGGTCGTGCGTGGGGTTGCGTAGCGGGTGTACGGGACACGCATGCATGGAGGCCATGCTGGTATATAAGCCATATGACGCAGCATTAAATTGAGAGAAGATTTCATGGCATCCATGACTATGTCTTTCTCTCCCCCAGGCGGTCGAGGCCCCGGGATTAGTCGGGCTAATTGACGGCTACGTCAAGTGGTGAACCCGACGTGATAGTGTGCATGATTTGCAATTGTGGAGAGTGCTTGTAGCGTGCTTGTGGAGAGTGATTGTTTTTATTCTTTTGTAGAGTTTGGTGCACCAGTAAGCAGAGTGATAAGCGGCGCAGACGGGTCCGGGAAGAGCGGACGGGTCTGGTGAGAGGTTGGCTCCGGAGGAGGTGGACGGGTTCGTTGAATGGATCCAGAGTGGACGGGTCCAGAGAAGGACGGGTCCAGTGAATTTTGGTCTCTACTATGGCGGCAGGATCCGTTAAGGAGATGGTAAAGGTTTTAAAAGCGCTGGCGAAAGACGCAGGGGGCACATTGTCCTCCAACAGCACGGAGAGGCTCATCCAATGGATGATTCGGGGGGGCTGATTGAGTCAGCCGCACTGGCTGTGGACCTGAATAAGGTTCAAGCCACAGGGATGGAGTTACTATCATCCACTGGGGCAGGGAATAATTCTGCTCTCCAGCTTATCCTTGCTTGGGGGGTGCTACGAGCTTGCCCCCATAAACTTCTCAAATCATGGAATGTTTGGATGGGAGCTGTGGGTGTCGTTTATGGCTTGCTGAAAGCAGCAGAGCCAGGAAATTCGAGCTCTAACAACTCAGGGGAGAGTTTCCAACTGCTCTCTGGTGATTCGGCTCAGGAATGTGCTGGGGAGATAAAGGGAGAGAAAAAGGGGGAGGATTGTGATGATTCTCGGGAGTTAGCTCAGGCATTCCCGGTCCATCTAAGCCTTAGATTCCTTGTTCTCAGAGGAGGGGCCTTTGGGCCCGGCATTGTGGTCAATCCAGTGCAGGCGCTGGCTCCTTCTGCCCTAGCTGCCTCTTCTGCTTTGCACCCGACACCTGTGAGCAGTTCAGGCGTCTCCTCAGATGTTAGTATGCCATCAGCAGCTGTTGGGCCTTCGGTGGTTTCTGGGGGAGGCCGCGGGACTGCTCAGGGCACTGGAGATTCTGAGGGGGATGATTTGCCAGAGACATTGTTAAAAGAACTCTGGCGGCTTTCAGTGAACTCGAGGTCGTTAACTCAGGTAGTGCAAATTCAAGCTGTGCAACAACAGCAGGAGCGCAGTTCAGCAACACCCCTGTCATGGTTTTGTAATTTTTGCTATTGGTATTCCACATCATAACATCATGTGGAGCACAGAGAAGAAGTACTACACGTCCCAGGGGACCTCGTGGTCAGAGAGGAAAATACGTCACGGAAGCAACGCTCGCTCTCTCTCTCACTGCCTGGCAGCGAGTGTGGGTGTGCTTCCAAGCCGCGGCGCCTTCAATTTCAAAGTAGGCTTCTCGGTCTTTGGAAACCTCTCTTTCTCTCTCTCTTATTTCACTTGATTTATTAGCCTCAATTTCAATTAGATTGTATTATAGTAAAATAAGTTTTACTCCTTAGATCGTTGCCGCTGCTCTGTTTCTTTCCTTGAGCCCAGCTCCCATCTCCCTACCCCTTTCCCATTTTCCCTTCCCCTTTGTCAGGGGCCGGGGGCCCACGGGCCTACTGCCCCCCCTGTCACAGACACAGATTGATCTAGATAACTCCGTGACAGATTTTTGGTGGAGAATGCGGGCACAATTTTAAAGATTTTAACATTAGTTAAAAGTTAGTTAGTAGGGAAGAAGCAAAACTCGCTCAACTTTTAACAGCCCCATATGGCCAGTGCGCAAAGCCAGTGGAGAATGGAGACTGACAGTAGACTAACGTGGCCTGAATGAGTTCACATCCCCACTGAGCACTGCTGTGCCGGACATGTTAGAACTCCAATACAAGCTGGAGTCAAAAGCAGCCAAATGGTATGCCACCATTGACATTGCTAACGCCTTCTTCTCCATTCCTTTGGACACAGACTGTAGGCCACAGTTTGCCTTCACCTGGAGGGGCGTTCAGTATACTTGGAACCGTTTGCCCCAGGGGTGGAAACACAGCCCAACCATTTGCCATAGGTTGGTCCAAACTGTACTGGAACAGGGTGGTGCGCCTGAGCACCTGCAGTACATTGATGATATCATTGTTTGGGGCGATACAGCAGAAGTTTTCACGAAAGGAGAGCAAATAATCCAAATTCTTCTGCAAGCTGGTTTTGCTATAAAGCGAAGCAAAGTAAAAGGACCTGCCCAAGAGATTCGGTTCCTAGGTATAAAGTGGCAAGATGGGCGTCGTCACATCCCAGCAGAGGTGATCGACAAAATCGCTGCTATGTCTCCACCCACTAGCAAGAAAGAGACACAGTCTTTTCTGGGCGTAGTGGGCTTTTGGAGAATGCATGTTCCAAACTACAGCCTCATTGTAAGCCCCCTTTATCAGGTGACGCGGAAGAAGAATGATTTTACATGGGGCCCTGAGCAGCAGCAGGCTTTTGAACAGATTAAACAGGAGATAGCCCATGCCGTGGCCCTGGGGCCAGTACGGATGGGACAGGATGTAAAGAACATCCTCTACACTGCTGCTGGTGAGAAAGGTCCCACTTGGAGTTTGTGGCAAAGAGCCTCAGGAGAGACTCGAGGCCGACCCCTGGGATTTTGGAGTCGAGCATACAAGGGGTCTGAAGAGGGCTACACTCCAACTAAGAAGGAGATCTTAGCCGCATGTGAGGGGGTTTGGGCTGCTTCTGAAGTAGTCGGTACTGAAACGCAGCTCCTTCTGGCACGTCGACTGCCAGTACTGAACTGGATGTTTAAAGGAAAGGTTCCCTCCATCCATCATGCTACTGATGCCACTTGGAGCAAGTGGATTGCACTGATTACACAACAAGCGTGGATGGGGAACCTCACTCGTCTGGGAATTTTAGAGGTGATCATGGACTGGCCTGAAGGTAAAAAGTTTGGAACATCACCAGCAGAAGAGGTGTCACGTGCTAAAGAGGCCCCACCATACAATGAACTACCAGAAAATGAGAAGAAATATGCCCTGTTCACTGATTAGATAAAATAGATGCTAAATATGCCCCACACGACAGGTTGCAGAGGGCACTGAAGGAAAAGGAGAATCAAGTCAGTTCGCAGAGGTAAAGGCTGTCCAGCTGGCCATAGATGTTGCTGAACAGGAGAGCTGGCCAATGCTTTATCTTTATACCGACTCATGGATGGTGGCAAATGCCTTATGGGGGTGGTTGCAGCAGTGGGAGCAAAACAACTGGCAGCGGAGGGGTAAACCTATTTGGGCTGCTGAACTGTGGAAAGACATTGCTGCCCGAACAAAAGATATGGTTATAAAGGTGCGTCATGTAGATGCTCATGTGCCCAAGAGTCGGGCTACTGAAGAACAACAGAACAACCATCACTAGATCGAGCTGCTAGAATTGAGGTGGCTCCAATAGACTTGAACTGACAGAACAAGGGTGAATTATTTCTAGCTCGATGGGCCCATGAGACCTCGGGCCATCAGGGAAGGGACGCAACATGTAAGTGGGCTAGAGACCGAGGGGTGGACTTAACTATGGACGCTATTGCACAGGTTATTCATGACTGTGAGACGTGTGCCATAATTAAACAAGCCAAGAGGATGAAACCTCTGTGGGGGGAAGGGCGATGGCAAAAGTATAAATATGGGGAGGCGTGGCAGGTTGATTATATCACCTTGCCACGATCTCGCAGTGGTAAGCGTTATGTGCTTACCATGGTGGAGGCAACCACTGGGTGGCTTGAAACATACGCAGTACCCCATGCTACGGCCCGAAACACCATATTGGGTCTTGAGAAACAAGTCCTGTGGCGACATGGCACCCCAGAAAGAATTGAGTCTGATAATGGGACACATTTCAAAAATTCCCTTATAAATACTTGGGCCAAAGATCATGGCATTGAGTGGATTTATCATATCCCCTATCATGCACCAGCTTCTGGTAAAATTGAACGATACAATGGGTTGTTGAAAACTATGTTGAAGGCAATGGGTGGTGGAACATTTAAGCACTGGGAGAAGCATTTGGCAGAAGCCACCTGGTTGGTCAATACCAGAGGATCTGTCAATCGTGATGGTCCTACACAATCCAGCTCCCTACATACTGTAGAGGAAGATAAGGTCCCTGTGGTTCATGTAAAAAGCATGTTGGGAAAAGCAGTCTGGGTTCTTGCAGCTTCCGGAAAGGGCAAACCTCTCCGTGGAACTGTTTTTGCCCAGGGACCTGGGTGCACGTGGTGGGTGATGCAGAAAGATGGGGATGTTCAGTGTGAACTACAAGGGAATTTGATGTTGGGGGAGTGGAGTCAATAATTTCATGTGTATATATATGTATATAGACCTATACATGTAATGCATTTTTAAGTATTGTTTATTTGTATATATATATGTATCTTAAGCATAATGTAATGATGTAGAATAAGGGGTGGAATGTCATGGTTTTGTAATTTTTGCTATTGGTATTCCACATCATAACATCATGTGGAGCACAGAGAAGTACTACACGTCCCAGGGGACCTCGCAGTCACAGAGGAACATACGTCACGGAAGCGACGCTCGCTCTCTCTCTCACTGCCTGGCAGCGAGTGTGGGTGTGCTTCCAAGCCGCGGCGCCTTCAATTTCAAAGTAGGCTTCTCGGTCTTCGGAAACCTCTCTTTCTCTCTCTCTTATTTCACTTGATTTATTAGCCTCAATTTCAATTAGATTGTATTATAGTAAAATAAGTTTTACTCCTTAGATCGTTGCCGCTGCTCTGTTTCTTTCCTTGAGCCCAGCTCCCATCTCCCTACCCCTTTCCCATTTTCCCTTCCCCTTTGTCAGGGGCCGGGGGCCCATGGGCCTACTGCCCCCCCTGGCACGGACACAGATTGATCTAGATAACTCCGTGACAACCCCTTAAAGATCCAGTGGGCCATTGGCACATGATTGTTAAGAACTGCGCACTTCAAGGGGATGTTATCCTGCAACCGTCAGAGGGGGGAGGACTGCCCCGTTGTACAGGATCCTCAGGGCCGGCCTACTTGGGAGTCTTTTGATTGGCAGCTAATTAAGAAGTTAAGATCGGTGATGGCTACGTCCGGCTTGGAAAGTCTCGCCTGCCAAGTCCTATTGGACATGATACAGATGGGGCTCACCACCCCCTTTGATTGGCAGTCTGGTCAAGGCGGTCCTATGGGAATCGTCAGGACTGGCCCTACGTGGGTCTGACTACGATATGTTCGGCCTTATCTCAAGGCAGACACTTGCATTCAGCTCTCATAGTGACTTGGATTGTGTACTTCTTACTTACTGGTACTGCTTTGTAACATGTTGTACTGCAAATAACAGTGGTGTGACATAATGGGAGAATTTTACTACTGCAGGTCTCAGGAATTAGAATTATTAGGCATTGTCTAGGTTATTGTGTGCTTCTTCTATTTTCGTAATTGATCGAATGTAAATTAAGCAGAATTTGATGTTACCAATGCTGGAATTTACGGGAATTGTTCTTTCATGTATGAGTAATGTTTGGTTGTGATGGTATTAGCCTACCAATTAGCTTTTCTCAATTTGCAAAGACGAAACCTGGAAAGAAATCCCATGCAAAGGGGATAACCCTATATCATAGAGTGATTGCCTCTCCTTCAACCCACTAATCAGGATTTTTCAAATATGACCATGCATCACTTGAGACAAAGGCTCACACTAAAAGAGTTGATCTTAATAACTTATCATGTTTCTGAGCAGGTGTTCCACTTGGGCTCTATCACGCACTGGCCACGCGGATGCAGTGTACAAATTGAGAATACCCTTCAGACTCTGAGAGAAATAAAAGCAGGAGAGAACCTGTGATGGGTGAGAAAGGTAAAGTGCACTTTGAAGCAGGGGACGCCCTGCTGGCACTCCCTATCGCTTCCACCGCAAACACATTTTTGGCACATTTGCCCACTAATAACGATTCTATCTGACATGCAACTTCATAAAGTTGTACAACCATTAATCATCTATTAGTTTTAGAGCATGGTTGTGGGCACTCTAAAAGCATTTACTGCACAAATTTTAGTGATCCTTCAAATTGATATATCAGAGAAAAAGTTGAAGGCTTCTTTCTAATCAGTTGCTGACTAACACAGAATGGGACCCCTTTCGGATTAATTTCCAGGTTGCAGTAAAATGTTTCTGAATTTCTGAAAACTGGGTTCTCTCTTGATGGGGAGCTTTGGGATAAAATTGTTATAAAACTCTGGGAGGCTTCTATTGTTAACGACAGAACAGCTGCTAAACTGTTGTTTGTTTGCACTAAATAATGCAAGGGCTTAAGCAAATTTGACAAGGAAGGGTCTGGGCAACACCTCAGGCCCAGGCACAAATGGACAAGCAATGCCTTGAACAAGTTAAGACTTTGGCGTTACATGTTATCTTTTGGATACCTGATACTAATTTGTCTAATGCCTCAATTATGTCAGTTAAGCAGGAGGCTGCCCAGCCCTACATTACATTTCTGGGCTGTTTCCTGACTCGATGCAGGAACAGCTCAAAGAATGAAGTGCTGCAATTCGGGGGGGCTCAGTCATGTACAGAGGGACTGTAAACAGCCTGAATGAACCTGCTCGTGCTATTCCAGATCGACCCTGTCCCCAATGCAGGAGGGGGTTGCACGGGGCGAGAGAATGCCAATCCAAATTCCCTATTACTGTATGGCCCTGCGATCTGCTGGGAAACAGGAAGAGGAGTGCGTGACCGTGCGCTATGACAGCATGACAGCAAATACGGTCCTAAATCGGTCAGCCACTGCCTGGCCAGCTCACTCAGACCAGCAACCGCCAGCAGTGCAGGAGTGGATTTGGCCAGCGCCCAGTCAGTGCCGCAGACTGACATCACCGTGACTCTCATTCCAACAGGTGTCACGGGCCCCTTGGGGACAGGTGTAGTGCTTTCTTATTAGGATGTTCTTATGTTACATGGATAGGACTTTTCTTTTACCAGGACTTATAGATGCTGACCATGCTGGGGTGATTAACATAATGGTTTGGTCACCCTCACCCTCTGCATTATTTCCGATAGTCAATAATAAAAAAAAAAATAGCACTATTAATCCCTTTTCATTCTTTGACCAAACCTGGTATCGAGGACTAAATTGGTGGACTTGGAAGTGACAAAAGACAAACCATCGTTACCATGTTTAGTAGGCGGTTGTCAGTTATTAGGCCTAATAGATACCGGGGATGATGTTACCATCATTAAGTCAAGTGCTTGGCCGTCTGAATGGCCATTAGAAGACACTAATTCTGTTATTACAGGAGTTGAGGGGTACGCCACATGCTTGGCATCCTGTACAACAATACCAACCGAGTGATCGTCGAACACACTAATCAGTCGCTAATGCGATTAAGGGAGGGGGGAGACAAGGGTGATCTGACCATGATATTGCAATAGGCACTGATAGTGCTCAACTAGCCAGCTACAGTGGTGTCTCTTCTTGGGGGTCTGGTGTTGGATGCCCGCATCTTCTATCTGGCAGGGCCCAGCCAACCTCCTTATATGGGGTCGAGGTTATGCTTGTGTTCCCACAGGTGCAGGGACCAACTGGATTTTCGTGGAACTTGTTCAGCCATGGATGTCATCAAACACTTCTGCTAATGATTACCATCAGGGCTGACGATGGAACTGCTGACCCTGACACCACCCGAGCTGTCGGAGAATTTTTGGCAACAATGTGCGAACCTGACTAACTCCTCCAAGGCTTAGGTTGCGCTGACATGGAAAGTCAGCTGGGGATGGAAGGATTCTGCTGTCTTGATTTTGGTGCGAACGCAATGTCAGCCATTGGGAAGATACGTCTGGAAGCCAAGGACATTGCTGAGTCCGTGTTTAAAATCAGAGTGGACAATAGCTGGGGGCTCCTGTCCAACCTTTTCGGTGCCCCCCAATGCTTGGAAAATTTACTTGCGATGAGGGCCATCATATTAGTCATTGAATTGCTTGTTGTTTAGTTTCTGTGCGCTAAGGAAGGGGGGAGATGTGGGACAAGGTCAACCAGGGGATGGGCCTGAGTAAGGAACTGCTAAGATTACAACAGCCCGAAGCAGCTGAAGCGGAACCATGGATCAGGGATACGAAGAAGCACTCTACCTGATGCCCTGCGTTGACATGGTTTATGCAAGAGAGGACTCTGGGAGTAGGAAGGGTCGTGCGTGGGGTTGCGTAGCGGGTGTATGGGACACGCATGCGTGGAGGCCATGCTGGTATATAAGCCGTGCGACGCAGCATTAAATTGAGAGAAGATTTCATGGCATCCATGACTATGTCTCTCTCTCCCCCGGGCGGTTGAGGCCCCGGGATTAGTCGGGCTAATTGACGGCTACGTCAGTGGAGGGAAATTAAATTGTGAGGAATGGAATGGAAGGGAAATAAATGCAGTGGAGTAGAGTGGAGCAAAATGAAATTGAGTGCAGTGGAGGAAAACGAAATTGAGTGGAGTGGAAGGAATAAGGGAGGTGTGGCGTGGAGTGAAATGAAAAGGAGTGGAAGTAAATGGAGTGGGGTTATATAAAATGGAATGGAGTGGAGGGAAATGTAAAGGTACAGAGTGTGTCAACTGTTTATTGGCTTGTTCGACCCGGTTCCATGAATAGTGGGGTGGAGGGATTTCGCAAAATCCACACCTCCAGAAAAGGGAAACAGGGGACACCAAAATAATTTAAAAAAATCAGCGGCAACGATCTGAGGAGAAATAAACTAATTTACTACATATGGTATCGGAATGCAAGATAACAAGATCTTCAAGATATTCAAGATAACACACTATAATACAATATAATTAGAATTGAAGCTAATAAATCAAACATAATGAGAAAGTATCTGAAAGCAGTAGGCATTACAGTAATACTGAAGTAGTACGTGCAGTCAGGACGGGCAGCAACGAGGAGAGATGAAGGAGAAGAGTGATGAAGAGGAAAGCCAAAGGAAAGTGAAAGAGCAATGGATGTCCTGCCAACGCCTTATATGTGTTCCCCCCTGTGCAGGAATGATATCAGTACAGTGAACAGACTTCTGGGGAACATAGTTTCTTCTCTTTGGTATGTGGAAGTGGGACATTAACTCTTGAATTCCCAGTGCACTACACGATGTTATGATGTGGAATACTGATGACCATAAAACCATGACATTTATCCCTTTATTCCACATCACCACATCATGCTTAATATATATGAGCAAATAAAAATTAACAAGCATTAGACACACATAGAATTACAAACTGCATACCCCCAGCATCAAATTCCCTTGTGGTACACACTGGACGTCCCCATTTTTCTCCATCACCCGCCAGGTGGACCCAGGTCCAAAAACAGTTCCACGGAGAGGTTTCCCCTTTCCGGAAGCTGCAAGAACCCAGACTGCTTTTCCCAACATGCTTTTTACATGAACCACAGGGACCTTATCTCCCTCTACAGTATGTAGGGATCTGGATTGTGTAGGACCATCTTCATTGACAGATCCTCTGGTGTTGACCAGCCAGGTGGTTTCTGCCAAATGCTTCACCCAGTGCTTAAATGTTCCGCCTCCCATTGCTTTCAACATGGTTTTTAACAACCCATTGTAGCATTCAATTTTACCAGAGGCTGGTGCATGATAGGGGATATGATAAACCCACTCGATGCCATGTTCTCTGGCCCAGGTATCCACAAGAGAATTTTTGAAATGAGTCCCATTGTCGGACTCAATTCTTTCTGGGGTGCCATGTCGCCACAGGATTTGCCTCACCGGATCCAATATGGTGTTTCGGGCGGTAGCATGGGGTACTGCATATGTTTCAAGCCACCCAGTGGTTGCCTCCACCATGGTAAGCACATAACACTTACCATTGCAAGATTGTGGCAAGGAGATATAATCAACCTGCCATGCCTCCCCATATTTATACTTTTCCATCGCCCTTCCTCCCAGAGAGGTTTCATCCTCTTGGTTTGTTTAATTATGGCACACGTCTCACAGTCATGAATAACCTGTGCAATAGCGTCCATAGTTAAGTCCACCCCTCGGTCTCTAGCCCACTTATATGTTGCGTCCCTTCCCTGATGGCCCGAGGTCTCATGGGCCCATCGAGCTAGAAGTAATTCACCCTTGTTCTGCCAGTCCAAGTCTATTGGAGCCACCTCAATTCTAGCAGCTCGATCTACCTGATGGTTGTTCTGTTGTTCTTCAGTAGCCCGACTCTTGGGCACATGAGCATCTACATGACGCACCTTTATGACCATATCTTTTGTTCGGGCAGCAATGTCTTTCTACAGTTCAGCAGCCCAAATAGGTTTACCCCTCCGCTGCCAGTTATTTTGCTCCCACTGCTGCAACCACCCCCATAAGGCATTTGCCACCATCCATGAGTCAGTATAAAGATAAAGCATTGGCCACCTCTCCTGTTCAGCAACATCTAAGGCCAGCTGGACAGCCTTTACCTCTGCGAACTGACTTGATTCTCCTTTTCCTTCAGTGGCCTCTGCAACCTGTCGTGTGGGGCTCCACACAGCATCTTTCCATCTGCGATGCTTCCCCACGATACGACACGATCCATCAGTGAACAGGGCATATTTCTTCTCATTTTCTGGTAGCTCATTGTATGGTGGGGCCTCTTTAGCACGTGACACCTCTTCTGCTGGTGATGTTCCAAACTTTTTACCTTCAGGCCAGTCCATGATCACCTCTAAAATTCCCGGACGACTGAGGTTACCCATCCGCGCTCGTTGTGTAATCAGTGCAATCCACTTGCTCCATGTGGCATCAGTAGCATGATGGATGGAGGGAACCTTTCCTTTAAACATCCAGTTCAGTACTGGCAGTCGACGTGCCAGAAGGAGCTGCGTTTCAGTACCGACTACTTCAGAAGCAGCCCAAACCCCCTCATATGCGGCTAAGATCTCCTTCTTAGTTGGAGTGTAGCCCTCTTCAGACCCCTTGTATGCTCGACTCCAAAATCCCAGGGGTCGGCCTCGAGCCTCTCCTGAGGCTCTTTGCCACAAACTCCAAGTGGGACCTTTCTCACCAGCAGCAGTGTAGAGGATGTTCTTTACATCCTGTCCCGTCCGTACTGGCCCCAGGGCCACGGCACGGGCTATCTCCTGTTTAATCTGTTCAAAAGCCTGCTGCTGCTCTGGGCCCCATGTAAAATCATTCTTCTTCCGCGTCACCTGACAAAGGGGGCTTACAATGAGGCTGTAGTTTGGAACATGCATTCTCCAAAAGCCCACTACGCCCAGAAAAGACTGTGTCTCTTTCTTGCTAGTGGGTGGAGACATAGCAGCGATTTTGTCAATCACATCTGCTGGGATGTGACGATGCCCATCTTGCCACTTTATACCTAGGAACTGAATCTCTTGGGCAGGTCTTTTTACTTTGCTTCGCTTCATAGCAAAACCAGCTTGCAGAAGAATTTGGATTATTTGCTCTCCTTTCGTGAAAACAACTTCTGCTGTATCGCCCCAAACAATGATATCATCAATGTACTGCAGGTGCTCAGGCGCACCACCCTGTTCCAGTACAGTTTGGACCAACCTATGGCAAATGGTTGGGCTGTGTTTCCACCCCTGGGGCAAACGGTTCCAAGTATACTGAACGCCCCTCCAGGTGAAGGCAAACTGTGGCCTACAGTCTGTGTCCAAAGGAATGGAGAAGAAGGCGTTAGCAATGTCAATGGTGGCATACCATTTGGCTGCTTTTGACTCCAGCTCATACTGGAGTTCTAACATGTCCGGCACAGCAGTGCTCAGTGGGGGTGTGACCTCATTCAGGCCACGGTAGTCTACTGTCAGCCTCCATTCTCCACTGGTTTGCGCACTGGCCATATGGGGCTGTTAAAAGGTGAGCGAGTTTTGCTTATCACTCCCTGATTCTCCAGCTGGCGAATCAACTCATGAATGGGGAGCAAGGAATCCCTGTTGGTGCGGTACTGCCGTCTGTGCACAGTCTTTGTAGCAATTGGTACCTGCTGCTCTTTCACTCGTAGCAGCCCCACACCAGATGGGTCTTCCGATAGGCCAGGCAAAACAGACAAATGCTTAATGTTGTCTGTATCTACAGCAGCTATTCCAAAGGCCCATCGATACCCCTTAGGATCCTTGAAATGCCCCCTTCTTAAGTAATCGATACCAAGTATGCATGGAGCCCCTGGGCCAGTCACAATAGGATGTTTTTGCCAGTCTTTACCAGTGAGGCTTATTTCAGCCTCCAACACAGTCAATTCTTGAGAGCCCCCAGTCACTCCAGAAATATGGATTGATTCTGCCCCTTCATGACTCGAGGGCATTAGGGTGCACTGTGCATCGGTATCCACCAGTGCCTTATATTTCTGTGGTTCTGATGTGCCAGGCCACCGAATCCACACAGTCCAATAAACTCTATTATCCCTCTCCCTCCCCTGACTGAGGGCAGGGCCCCTCTATTCGTTACCTATGGTAACTGGAGCAGATGTACTGGTGAATGATCTGTTTTGTAATTCTCTTACCCGTGCTCGTAGTACTGGAGTGGCTTGGTCATGCCACTTCCTCATATCTTCTCCATGGTCACGTAGGTAACGCCACAAGGCAATACGCGATGTAGTCTTACTGTTGTTCCTTGCTTGAGCTGGAAAGCGTTTGCGTTTAATAGCTGAAATTTTTGATGATACAGGTGAGGAGGAGGGTTCATCACCTTTAATTAACTGGATCTGAGTTTTCATTAGTTTGATCAGCTCCTTCATTAGACTCCCTTGATGATCCTGATCTTCATCAGTCGTTTCTGATACTACTACAGGATCATCACGATTAACCGATAGAGACATTTGCTCTTCCATTTCATTCAGTCTGTCCGTTACTTCTGAGATGGCTGAAATGGAGACGTGAGTTGGAGGTAACTGTTGTTCAAAGTTTTGAAGAGTAAGAACCAATCCAAAAACTAGGGGTCTTCTCTGTTGTTCCTCGTACCTTTGAAATGTTGCTGCTAGTGTAACGGCGTACCTCTCTGGTGCTGTCTTGGTGAGTTTCTGCCATATATCTGGTGTTGTCCTCACTCTCTCAGGATCATGGTCTTGGCGAGGATCGACAGGATCAAAATTCGAATTATACAACATTTCCACCACAGCTATTTCCCTCAAATACTGGATACCTTTTTCAATTGTATCCCACTTTTTCATCACAGGCTTCAGGTTGTCCTTGAAGGGAAGCTTTTCCCTCACAGCTACTAACATTCGCTCCCAGAGGGTGGCAGCCCCATCCAAGCATCTACTGATCCCTCTATCAATAGTTGGGTCTCTGGCAATGGCTCCTAATTGGCGAGCTTCATTCTCATCTAGAGACAAGCTGCAGGCTCCGCTGTCCCAACAGCGAAGCAACCAGGTAACAAGAGATTCAGTCTGGCGCCGTGTAAACTCCTTTCTTGAGCCTTGGATTTCAGACATCTTCAGAGGTCGACGAACAGTAATAGAGACTTCCTCCTCATCACTCTCCTCCTCACGCCTCTTAGTTTTTCCTTTTGCCATTTTCGGTACTGAGAGAGGCACCTCTCTTGGACCTTCCTCTGCCTCCTCCTCCGCTTCTTCTTTTTCCGTTCTAGACGTGAGGACTCCCGTTTCCATTTCTTGCCTTCCACAGGGGCAACTGACATTGTTACTGGTGCCTCCTGTGACTGATCAGATTTGACTTGAGGATTTCCCCCTTTGGCTTGAACCTCAGCTCGGAAACTCTCTCTTTCCAGAATAGTATTATATAGAGCACGGTAAGCACAAGCCAAGCCCCAAATAAGTCGTACCTCCTTAGATCTATCTAAGCTGCACCATCCCTGACTCAAATACTGGCTTAGTTTCTCGGGATCCCACAGGTGATCAAGAGTGAAATCCCATGACATTGCCGGCCCCCACGCTTCTAAGATTTTTCCTAAACCTCTCCATATTCCCTGCCAGTCAGCATTCTCTGGTTTTGGAGGAGACTTCTGCATAGAACGAATGTATAGGAGTACATTCAGGGAGATTGATAACATGCACATGGATATGAGCATGAGTATGAGTACTAACTCGGCTTTCGAAAAGCGTGTGGCAAACCGAAAAGACAGCCCAGAAACCGGATTGAACATCGTGTTGTTTGTAAAATTGGCTATTCCGTCTGGGATGTGTCAAAATCCAAATTATACCACATTGAATATAAGTACCAGGCAGGTGTCTCCATCAGTGCCCTTATTTGGTTATATACGAACACAATTCCACAACAAGAAAGCAGGACATTAATAATCGGCCAATACGTTGAGAGGATCATAACTGTTTTCAATCCCTTAAACAGAGCAGCTATAATGAAGAGTGGATTCATAGCTGGTAGCTGCTAAGAAAAGGGAAAAAAAAAAAAAACAGCAACCAAAGAACCAAAACAGAAGACACTCTGTACAGTGTCTAGAGTTTGGCAGACTGCCCAGACTACAATCTAATCTATGAAGGTCAGGTAGCAATGCTTCTGCAGTCTCTGGCTTAAAGAAATCCTGGTGTTTTTTGCTTCTTCCCTACTAACTAACTTTTAACTGATGTTAAAAGCTTTAAAATTGTGCCCGCCTTCTCCACCAAAATCTGTCACGGGGTTATCTAGATCAATCTGTGTCCGTGACAGGGGGGGCAGTAGGCCCGTGGGCCCCCGGCCCCTGACAAAGGGGAAGGGAAAAAGGGAAAGGGGTAGGGAGATGGGAGCTGGGCTCAAGGAAACAAACAGAGCAGCGGCAACGATCTAAGGAGTAAAACTTATTTTACTATAATACAATCTAATTGAAATTGAGGCTAATAAATCAAGTGAAATAAGAGAGAGAGAAAGAGAGGTTTCCGAAGACCGAGAAGCCTACTTTGAAATTGAAGGCGCCACGGCTTGGAAGCACACCCACACTCGCTGCCAGGCAGTGAGAGAGAGAGTGCCAGCGTCGCTTCCGTGACGTATTTTCCTCTCTGACCGCGAGGTCCCCTGGGATGTGTAGTACTTCTTCTCTGTGCTCCACATGATGTTATGATGTGGAATACCAATAGCAAAAATTACAAAACCATGACACATGGGTTGATCTAGACTGCAATGGAACAGGGTGGTGCTCCTGAGCACTTACAGTACATTGATAACATCACTGTGTGGGGCAATACAGCAAGGGAAGTTTTTGAGAAAGGAGAACAAATAATCCAGATCCTTTTACGCGCTGGCTTTGCGATTAAGCGAAGCAAAGTGAAAGGACCTGCTCAGGAAATTCAATTCCTAGGAATAAAGTGGTAAGATGGACGTTGTCACATCCCAGCAGATGTGATTGACAAGATCGCTGCTATGTCTCCACCCACTAGCAAGAAAGAGACACAGTCTTTTTGGGGCGTAGTGGGCTTTTGGAGGATGCATGTTCCAAACTACAGCCTCATTGTAAGCCCCCTTTGTCAGGTGACGCGGAAGAAGAATGATTTTACATGGGGCCCAGAGCAGCAGCAGGCTTTTGAACAGATTAAACAGGAGATAGCCCGTGCTGTGGCCCTGGGGCCAGTACGGATGGGACAGGATGTAAAGAACATCACTAGCAGCAGGCTGGTGAGAAAGGTCCCATTTGGAGTTTTTGGCAAAGAGCCTCAGGAGAGACTCAAGGCCGACCCCTGGGATTTTGGAGTCGAGCGTACAAGGGGTCTGAAGAGGGCTACACTCCAACTGAGAAGAAGATCTTAGCTGCATGTGAGGGGGTTCGGGCTTCTTCTGAAGTAGTCAATACTGAAACGCAGCTCCTTCTGGCACGTCGACTGCCAGTACTGAACTGGATGTTTAAAGGAAAGGTTCCCTCCACCCATCATGTTACTAATGCCACTTGGAGCAAGTGGATTGCACTGATTACACAACGAGCGCGGATGGGGAACCTCAGTCGTCTGGGAATTTTAGAGGTGATCATGGACTGGCCTGAAGGTAAAAAGTTTGGAACATCATCAGCAGAAGAAGTGTCACGTGCGAAAGAGGCCCCACCATACAATGAACTACCCTAAAATGAAAAGAAATATGCCCTGTTCACTGATGGATCGTGTCGTATTGCGGGGAAGCATCGCAGATGGAAAGCTGCTGTGTGGAGCCCCACACGACAGGTTGCAGAGGCCACTGAAGGAAAAGGAGAATCAAGTAAATTCGCAGAGGTAAAGGCTGTCCAGCTGGCCTTAGATGTTGCTGAACGGGAGAGGTGGCCAATGCTTTATCCTTATACCGACTCATGGATGGTGGCAAATGCCTTATGGGGATGGTTACAGCAGTGGGAGCAAAATAACTGGCAGCGGAGGGGTAAACCTATTTGAGCTGCTGAACTGTAGAAAGACATTGCTGCCCGAACAAAAGATATGGTCATAAAGGTTTGCCACGTGGATGCTCACGTGCCCAAGAGTTGTGCTACTGAAGAACAACAAACAACCATCAGGTAGATCGAGCTGCCAGAATTGTGGTGGCTCCAATAGACTTGGACTGGCAGAACAAGGGTGAATTATTTCTAGCTCGATGGGCCCATGAGACCTCGGGCCATCAGGGAAGGGACGCAACATATAAGTGGGCTAGAGACCGAGGGGTGGACTTAACTATGGACGCTATTGCACAGGTTATTCATGACTGTGAGACGTGTGCCATAATTAAACAAACCAAGAGGATGAAACCTCTCTGGGGGGAAGGGCGATGGCAAAAGTATAAATATGGGGAGGCGTGGCAGGTTGATTATATCACCTTGCCACGATCTCGCAGTGGTAAGCGTTATGTGCTTACCATGGTGGAGGCAACCACTGGGTGGCTTGAAACATATACAGTACCCCATGCTACCGCCTGAAACACCATATTGGGTCTTGAGAAACAAGTCCTGTGGCAACATGGCACCCCAGAAAGAATTGAGTCTGATATTGGGACACATTTCAAAAATTCCCTTATAAATACTTGGGCCAAAGATCATGGCATTGAGTGGATTTATCATATCCGCTATCATGCACCAGCCTCTGGTAAAATTGAACGATACAATGGGTTGTTGAAAACTATGTTGAAGGCAATGGGAGGTGGAACATTGAAGCACTGGGAGAAGCATTTGGCAGAAGCCACCTGGTTGGTCAATACCAGAGGATCTGTCAATAGTGATGGTCCTACACAATCCAACCCCCTACATACTGTAGAGGGAGATAAGGTCCCTGCTGTACACGTAAAGAACATGTTGGGAAAAGCAGTGTGGGTCCTTCCAGCCTCTGGAAAGGGCAAACCTCTCCGTGGAACTGATTTTGCCCAGGGACCTGGGTGCACGTGGTGGGTGATGCAGAAAGATGGGGATGTTCAGTGTGTACCACAAGGGAATTTGATGTTGGGGGAGTGCAGTCAATAATTCCATGTATATATATGTATATAGACCTGTGTGTGTAATGTATTTTTAAGTATTGTTTATTAGTATATGTATATTTATGTATTTTAAGCATGATGTAGTGATGTAGAATAAGGGGTGGAATGTCATGTTTTTGTAATTTTTGCTATTGGTATTCCACATCATAACATCATGTGGAGCACAGAGAAGAAGTACTACACATCCCAGGGGACCTCGCGGCCAGAGAGGGAAAATACGTCACAGAAGCGACGCTCACTCTCTCTCTCTCACTGCCTGGCAGCGGGCATGGCTGTGCTTCCAAGCCGTGGCGCCTTCAACTTCAAAGTAGGCTTCTCGGTCTTTGGAAACCTCTCTCTCTCATTATATTTGATTTATTAGCTTCAATTCTAATTATATTGTATTATAGTGTGTTATCTTCCATTCCGATATCATAGTTAGTAAATAAGTTTTACTCCTCAGATCGTTGCCGCTGTTCTGTTTGTTCCCTTGAACTCCCATCTCCCTACCCCTTTCCCTTTTTCCCTTTTTTTTTCCGAGGGGGCCGGGGGGCTACGGGCCTACTGCCCCCTCCCCTGTCACGGACACAGATTGATCTAGATAACCCCGTGACAACACTAATTGGAGGAAAGCTACTACAGTAACAACCCTTAAACCCCCCTTCAAAGCCGCGAGCCATTCATTCTTTTCCTAGAGGTGTCCTTGGTTCTCATGTTGTTTATCCTGCTCTGCAGCTGCTGCTCTGTCAAGTCCTTATATTGCTCCATAGCTGCTGCTCTGTAAAATCCTTCTTGTATTCCCATAGCAGGGAGGTGCCACCTTGCATCCTCTCTTCACAGGATACAATGATATCATCCCCGAATTTCCCATACCAAGCTGGAGTTATTCGCTCACAGGCCAAGTCTTCAGCCAATTAGTGTCTGAGCACTCCCTTTTGAAGGCAAACATTTCCAAAGAAATACTTTCAAATGTTAAATTGTCCTTATTGCCAAAAAGCCTTGCAGAGCAACCTTTGAGCCAAGAAAAAGGAAGTGTTCAGCTATCATTTTTCACACCGACCTAGTAAAATTCATGACTGGGTTGTGAGATCTGATATTACAACAAGCCCCTTCTTGCCAATACAGCTCTTTAGTAGCCATCCTAAACCCTTTGATAGCTCCAGATGCCACAATCCAACAGGCATCACAAATAGCATCTGACCGAGGAGCAACAGAATGACTCAGATCTAGATGAAATTTACATTTTGTAGAATCCAGAGAATTCTGCCCTCACAAACCAGTCCGGAGGGATCCACAATCAGGACCAGTGAAAGTCTCACTGGCAGATGTGGAACAACCTAATAAAAGCAGGGGTCCAATATAACAAAATTGATAAACAGCCAAATCATGTTTTACTAAATCTATGGCAACAACTTAATAACAATGAATGCTTTAAACTCTCCCCAGTAAGAAAAGAGGGTATAAGAAGAATAGAGAGGCTCCCCACTCAATCGTGGAATTTGGAGGATGTTCTAGAACTGGCCACGTGAAGGCAACTGCCCCAATTAGCTACTGCTGTGTCTCCTGCAAAGCAAGATCTGGGTCTAGCTATGCTAATGGCATGAAGGGAGGGTCAAGGTCCTCTCAGAGTCAGGGTCTCCTTGGGAGATCAGAGGTCATACGTAGAGCTTACCGTATACTGGTCCCGGAAAAAATGTACAATGGTTCACGGCTCTGGTTGACAGCAGAGCTGAAGCATCCATAGTCTAGGCAATCTGTTGAGGTTTTCCTGTCGAGGTTTGTAATGTGTGCCGTTATAGGGGGGTATGGGGGAACATTGATCCCTGTCACACAAAACTGACTAAAATTGTGTGTTAGGTACCTCCCCAGGAGTATAAAGTGTTTATAGCACCAATTCAGGAATGCATATTGGACGTACGCATACTTGGGGAATGACTCTTCAAACAAATATTGGAGAGTTCAGATTATGTATTATAAGTATTAGCATCCAGGCGATGCAATTGATTCTGCACGGCTATGTGGAACATAAGCCCATTTTCTTGCCCCAGCCTTTCTGGATTACTAATGTTGGAAACATCCAAATAATTTTGTCAGAATAGTATCTCTGACAAAAGCAGATTGATTATTTGCGATTGCAATGACAGGCGTCCAGCAAGCAGGAGCACCCCTAAGGACACAATGACAGCTTTTGTACCTTGTTTCCCCCCCTTTCCTATCCCCCTCCCCTGTTTCCCCATTGGCTGGGTACTACTAGTTCACGATCTTATCAAAGGTTTACTGCTGCGTCTGATGCACGGACTCAGATGTGAACGATCCAAAACGTTTATTACAAGTTCTCACATCACTTATATACCTTCACAAGTTTTCTTTTCCTAGCTTTCCCATTCGCCCCTACAGGTCAACAGAACATTCCACAAACACTCTTCAACCGTTCACACGGGCGTTTATCCAATCAGAGCTGCAAGCTGTTCTTTCTTCTTCTAGAGGTGTCCTTGGTTCTCATGCTGTTTATCTTGCTCCACAGCTGCTGCTCTGTAAAATCCTTCTTGTATTCCCACAATTCCCCCTTTTTTATTAATTAACAAGCTACTACCATACCATTGAATAATAACACTACTTATACTAATAACACAATCATTATAACTCAATCAAGGCCTCGATTGACAATACTCTAAAGGTGAGAAAGAAGACAAGTCAAACATAGCATAACAGCAGGAAATACTGTTAAATTCACTAAAAGGAACAAACACGTTTGCCCTGCAACCCAAGTTTCTGCAACCTGGAAATAAATCCCTAAGAGTCCTATTCTGTGTTAATCTGTAACCGGTTAGGAAAAATCTTCAACTTTCGTATACTCTGATATATTAATTTTAAATGATCACTAAAATTTGTGCAACAAATGCTTTTAGGGTACTCATAACCATGCCTTTGGGCTAATAAATGATTGATGGTCATGCAACTGTATGAAATTGCATGTCAGATAGAACCAGTATTAGTGGGCAAATGTACTAGAGTATCACTACGGGCGTTATTACTTATTGACCCTTGAGAAACAGCAAACTGCAGAAGAGGAGAAAGAAGGAACATATTGGTGGTGGATGCGATAGGCAGTGCCAGCAGGGTGTCCCCTGCTTCAAAGTGCACTTTCCTCTCTCACCCACCACAGACCCTCTCCTGCTTTCAGGGTCTGAAAGGTATTTTCCATTTGTACACCGCATCCACGTGGCCAGTGCGTGATACAGAGCCCAAGTGGAACACCTGCTTGGAAAATAGAATAAGCTATCGAGGTTAGCTCTCTTAGTGTGCACCTTTGTGTCAGGTGATGCATGGTCATATTTTTAAAATCCTGTTTAGTGGGATGAAAGACAGGTAATCATTCTATAATACAGGGTCATCCTTTTGCCAGGGATTCCTTTCCAGGTTTTGTCCTTACAAATTAAAAAACGCTAATTGATAGGCTAATACCATCATAACTGAGCATTGCTAATACATCAAAAGAGATATTCCCATAGATTCAATCTCTGATTACATCAAATCCTGTTTAATTCACATTCGATCTATTACTAAAATAGAAGAAGCACACAACAACCTAGATAATGCCTAATAATTCTAATTCTTGAGACTGCATCCTTCAAATTATCATCATGAGGGAAAATGATCGGTTTGTCTTTCGAATCTACTGAACAAGGATCAAAAAGTTCCTCTGGTCGTGGTCCATCCTTGTCTTTAACCAAGTTAAGCGCAGGCTGCAGAGACGCAGCAGCAGACAACGTAGACGCGGCGGTAGGCGGCAATGTCATGGCGAGTGGCGTGGGCGGAGAAGAAGACGGGAGCGCGACCGGCGTCGCGGGCGGAGCAGAAGGCGGGAGCGGCGCGGCGAGCATTGGAGGAGGAGCGTAGGGCAGCAGTGAGGGGGGAGTCCGGATTTCTCTTCTCCCCAGCCTGGGGAGGGGTCTGAGCTGCGGATCGAATCCAGGCAGGGGCTGTTTTCCATACCGAGGGGCAGCGCTGGGGATGAGAGGAAGAGCAATAGGGAACAATCGGAAAAAATTCTTCCTTGTCTAACTTGTTTAAGTCCTTCCATTATTTCGTGCCAAACAGATAAAAGTTTAGCAGCCGTTCTGTCTTTAGCAATAAAAGCCTCACAGAGTTTTGTGCCAATTTTGTCCCAAAGCTCTTCATCAAGAGAGAGCCCAGTTTTCGGAAATTCAGGGACATTTTTGCTTATCCATTTAAGAAAAGTAACTAATGTTGAAGTAGATACAGGCTGATCCTGAAATTTCAAAACTAGCCATAATACTTCGAGATGTACTTGTTGCTCTTTCGTTAGTGAACTCCCCATAGTTCCCAACTGCTCACCTTCTGTCCTGCAGAACCATGCGGGCACGCGCGAAACAATCTCTCCAAAGTTCAGTCGGGCGACGCTGCCGGACCGGGCTTGCTCAGCCTCGGCTTGATTTGTCTCACGTAGTGGGCTCCATTTGCTGCGTCTGATGCACGGACTCAGATGTGAACAATCATACAGTCCTTCTTGTATTCCCACAGTTTACATTTGTTAATTTATGTGTTATCTGGTGTCAGTCAGTAGCCATCCTGTTGTTTCCAAGATGTCTCAGATGTCTCAGTACTCTTCTTGTCGTCTTGATATGGTGATTTTCTTCAAAGTCTTCATTAAACAAAGAGTACTGGGGGGCGGGGCGGGGGGGGGGGAATGCTAGGCTTTCCCATTGTCTCTTCAGGCGCTTCCTTGGGCATGTCATGACTTATTCTCTGGTTTGATCAATCTCGTGCAGGATATTCTTGCAGTGTGTATGATGAAATATAACATATATACTTCACCTACATACTGAGTGTGCATTTCTGGGGAAGGTTCATTTAGAGGATAAGTGATGCAAACTATCAGAGACACCCCCCCCAAAGTAAAGTAGAAAGCCTCCCAAAAAGAACTATGGCAGTGGAGACCATGAAATAAAAAAGTCTTATCTAATTCTAATTCAGAAACAACATTTGATTCCCACACTAATATGAAACAGTACAGACTCCTAGGAGATCAAGAAGAAATTACGAGAACAATACAAGAACTGGAAAAATGTAGGGGTCATAAGACCAATGCACAACCCATATAATTCCCCTATATGTCTGGTCTGGAAACCAGATGAGACCTGGTGGATGACTGTGGATTACAGAGAACTGAACTCCACCAATTCATGCAGAAGTACCCAATATCTCCACCCTCCAGGATGCATTGAGTAGGGAATTAGAAACCCACACATTGTGTCCTAGATCTAGCCAATGCATTCTTCAGCATTCCAATTGCTAAAGAACTGCAAGATCAATTTGCATTTACATGGGAGGATAGGCAGTGGACCTTTCAGGTCCTACCTCAAGGGTAAGTACATTCGCCAACCTTTTGCCACAATTTGGTAGCACATAATTTGGTGGGGTGGGATAAACTTGATGATGTCAAATTACACCACTATATCAATGATTTAATGTTAACATCAGCCTCTTTGGAAATGCTAGAAAAAGCGGTAGGCTTGTTATCAGCCTACCCACAAGAGAAAGGGTGAGCTATTAACACACAGAAAGTCCAAGGGCCCAGATTATCAGAAAAATTTCTGGAAGTCATTTCGTCAGGGAAGACAAAAGTCTAACCTAATGCCATTCTTGACAAAATACAAGCATTTCCAATGCTGACTACAGCAAAACAATTACAAGATTTTTTAGGTATCCTGAGATACTGGAAGACATGTATACTCCACCTTGCACAGATCCTGAGGTATCTAAGTAAACTAAGAAAGGCTAGTTGTGGGACTGGGGAGAAACAGAACAAGAAGCTTTTCAACACGCAAGGATAGCCGTCAAACAGGCTCAGGCGCTCAGTATATATGATCCCACTCTCCCCACCGAACCAGATGTACGTGTGACCCAGGAAGGATTTGAGTGGGGATTGTGGCAGCATAAGGGTTCCATCCTGTCACGGAGTTATCTAGATCAATCTGTGTCCAAGACAGGGGGGCAGTAGGCCCATGGGCCCTCCGACCCCCAGAATGGGAAGGGAAAAAAGGGAAAAGGGGTGGGGAGAAGGGAGCTGGGTTCAAGGAAACAAACAGGGTAGCGGCTATGATATAAGGAGGAAAACTAATTTTACTACTAACTATGATATCGGAATGCAAGATAACACAATATAATGCAATCTAATTGAAATTGACGCTAATAAAGCAAGTAAAATAAGAGAGAGAGACGTTTCTGAAGACCAAGAAGCCTAGTTTGAAATTGAAGGCGCATGGCTTGGAAGCACGCCCACACCCGCTGCCAGGCAGAGAGAGAGAAAGCGAGCGTCGCTTCCGTGACATACTTTCTTCTTTGACCGTGAGGTCCTCTGGGACGTGTAGTTCTTCTTTGTGCTCCACATGATGTTATGATGTGGAATACCAATAGCAAAAATTACAAAAACATGACATTCCACCCCTTATTCTACATCACTACATCATGCTTAAAATGCATATATATATACAAATAAACAATACTTAAAAAAGCATTACCACACACATCTATATACATATATATACATGGAATTACAAACTGCACTCCCCCAACATCAAATTCCCTTGTGGTACACATTGAACATCCCCATCTTTCTGCATCACCCACCACGTGCACCCAGGTCCCTGGGCAAAAACAGTTCCACGGAGAGGTTTGCCCTTTCCAGAGGCTGGAAGGACCCACACTGCTTTCCCCAACATGTTCAACATGTTACAACAGGGACCTTATCTCCCTCTACAGTATGTAGGGGGCTGGATTGGGCAGGACCATCATGACTGATAGAACCTCAAGTGTTGACCAACCTGGTGGCTTCTGCCTAATGCTTCTCCCAGTGCTTAAATGTTCCGCCACTCATTGCTTTCAACATGGTTTTCAACAATCCACTGTATCGTTCAATTTTATCAGAAGCTGGTGCATGATAGCGGATATGATAAATCCACTCAATGCCATGATCTTTGGCCCAAGTATTTATAAGGGAATTTTTGAAATGTGTCCCATTATCAGACTCAATTCTTTCTGGAGTGCCATGTAGCCACAGGACTGTATTCTCGAGACCCAATATGGTGTTTTGGGCGGTAGCCTGGGGTACTGCATATGTTTCAAGCCACCCAGTGGCTGATAAAGCATTGGTTTGAAAAGGTATCAGTTAGTACTTACATATAGCGGTACTCCCCTTTTCTTGGGAGTTCTGAGAAGTCAGTATGCCATTGTGCCCTGGAAGGTTCTCTTTTCAATAAACCCACATGTACCCTGTTCCTGGCACTAGGATCATACTTTGTAGTGTCTGTCCAATATATTTTCTTATCTTCCCTTAGAACCAATTTCCGTAAAATACTAAAGGGCATAACAATGCTTCCATCTGAGCATGCGCCCATCTATCAGATTGCTCTCTTCCCTTCTAAATCATTAATTAGATTCCTGTCCTCTCTAGAATATTTTACAAGTTCTGACTCAAGTTCTGAGATTTTAATTTTACCGTCTGGAATCAAAGCCTTCAACTGACTATTCTGCCACCTGATCCACCATCTTATTTCCAGTTTCCTTTACAGTGTTACCTTTCTGATGTACTTTACAGTGTATAATAGTGTCAATGGTTTACGGGCTGGTTAGGCCCGGTTCCGTGACTAGTGGGGCGGAGGTGTTGTAGTAGGTAACAGCGAGGTCTCAGGATGTGATGCGGTAGGACTCTCCCCTTGCTCTGTGATGAAGGGATAATGCATGCTTAAGGGGCGTAGACGAAGTAGGATAGGTATATAAGTAAGGCACATGATATAATAAACGCCATTTTACTGCTCATCATATTGGTGTCCACATGCAGTTCTTTGGCCTGGACACATTTTGCCCGATAGTCCAGCACAGGCGCAGGGCTAAAAGAACATGGGTTGCTAGGTGTACGGCAATAAGTGGTGCCCTGTGTGAGGAGCTCTGTGTATTATTCCTGTGCTGGGGGGTGATACCGAGGTGACGGCGGTGCCCCGCGTCCTGCAGAAGCGGTAACCCGAGGTAATGGTGGGGCTCTGCAGAAGTCTGTGGTGACGACGGAATTTTTTGCGTGCATGTGTTCGGGATGGTGGGGAGAGCCGGGACAGCGGTGAGACGCTGGTTATGGATCAGGTTATTAAGGTACTGCTTCAGTTTTGTAAGCATTATTGCAGCAAAGATATTCCTTCTAAGAAGGACATTGCTGCAGTTATTTCCCGATTGGAACGGGAGGGGGAGGTTAAAACTCCCGATGAGATCCTTGATTATCAGAGGTGGGACAGTATCACCTCCACTCTTGCGCAGCATGCGATGAGCACCCAGAAAGGCACCAAACTTAAAACTTGGGATTGCTTTTAGGAGCCCTTAAAGCAGCCAGAGAGGAAGTTAAGTCATCGAGCGGGCACGGGCACTCCTAGGTCTTACTACAGGGGGAAATCTGGATTCTGGAGACCCTGGGGGGGCAGGTGGTGGAGGCTTGTTGGGCTCGGGGGTAATTACCGCTTATAGGAGTCCGGAGGAGATTAAGGTGCCAGCCCCGACTGCCGACAAGATGGTGCCGACCACGCCGGCCCCGACCACGCCCATGATTCCGGAAGAAGACAAACAGCAAAATGGCGGCCTCCATCTGTTAGCCACGCCTTCATCGTGTTGCACCAGTTGCCGGCAGGGCCTCGAGGGAAGGACATCGGCGGAGTCCCCACCCCCATATCCGACAGCACCACCTCAGAAGCCGCTGTATCCTTCCTTGCGTGATCTCTCCGCGCCGGTGGCGGGGGAGGGCATGTCTGCCCCCATGGCTGGGGGGGAGCATAGGCCTGGCCAGCTCACTGATTGGTCCAAAGTCAGAGAGGTGGTGGAAGAAAAGGGCTTATTGGTTACGCTTACATTTCCGGTACTGGCTGGGGAGGAGGGTCCTTTGTGGATCTGTCTGGACCCAAAAGGGGTGGCGCGCCTGATGGAGGTGGTAGAGAAAAAGGGGCTAAGATCATCCCTGACTTTAAATATACTGGAGGGTCGCACAGTGCCAGGCCCTTTGCTCCCCTACGACATTGAGAGCCTCTTGTGTATGGTACTTAAGCTGGTACAATATATGCTCTGGAAGGAGGAGTGGATGACTCAGCTTAAGCAGATAGTGGCAGCCGCACAGTATGATCCAGGTCACCCTGTACATGGCACAAATTTACAGAGGCTTTCGGGTGCGGCGGGCGGAATGGCCACTCCTCATGGCCAGGTTGCCCAGCTACTCCCGGGTGAGTTGATAGCAACTACGGATGCAGCAATTGGGGAGTTCAGGAGATTCGCTCGGAGTGCTGAGCCGTCCACCCCCTGGACGGACATAATTTAAGGTCCAACTGAGTCATTTCAGGAATTTGCGAATAGACTGATTAAAGTGGTGGAAGGGTCAGACTTGCTCAGGGCAGTCCACAATCCGGTAATTTTGGATTGCTTGTACCAAAGGTCCCTTGAGGACATTAAGAGCTTGCTCCGCTCAGCCCCAAAAAAGTTTATCACACCCGGAGAGGCCATCAAATATGTGCTAGATAAACAGAAGGCTGCTCCTCTGACAAATAAGGGGCTTGCAGCCGCTATTCAGGCAATGCAAGTGGCCCCTGCATCAGCTCCGGCCTTGAGTCCTCCAGTAAAAGGCCATTGCTTTAGATGCGGGCAATATGGTCATATAAAGGCTCAGTGTAGAATAAAAAGGGGGGAGGACAGACGCAGAGTGGTGTGCCAAATGTGTGGCCGAGAAGGACACACTGCCCGTCAATGCAGAGGCGCCCGGCTTCCGCTTCAGGGAAACAGGAGTGAGAGGGAGCCCCTGGCCCAGGGCCCCTCCCATATTCCACAGAATGGACCAGCGACGACACCTATGCCGAACCCCCAGGTATCACCAGCCCCGCCTCTCCAACATATCACATGCTCACTGTGGCACTGACTCTAGATTGTCGGGACCGCCCCTTGGTCAAAGCATATCTTTCCTACGTCGGACATCTACCACCTGACTTCTCGGGCAGTCATTCTGTTCTGATTACAGTGCTCATTGACTCAGTAGCGGATGTCACAGTTATTTCTGATAAAAATTGGCCTAAAGAGTGGCCGGTGGGCCCCTCTCAGGTGATCAGAGGGGTAGGAGGAACTTTCCCTTCCGGAAGATCTGTGGGAGAAGTGGAGATCATTGTGATTAACAGGGATGGTTCGTTGGAAAGACCCGTCTAGCTTGTTCCGCTTATTGCCAAGATACCAGGGATGCTATTAGGACGGGATTTCCTAAATAGTGTGGGTGCACGCATTACAAATTTATAATAAGGGCCACTGTCTGCCAGCTGTCTACGGGATATGTGATCCCATTAGAGTGGAAATGGGACGCGCGCCCCATTTGGGTAGATCAGTTGCCTCTTCCTCGCGAAAAATTTGAAGCACTCACTCAGTTGGTTTTGTCAGAGCTCCAAATGGGACATATTGAACCCTCCCTTAGTCAATGGAACACCCCAGTCTTTGTCATTAGGAAATGATCAGGCGCCTTCCACCTGCAGCATGACTTGCGCACGGTCAATGCTCAACTTGTGCCTTTTGGAGCAGTGCAGCAGGGAGGACTGATGTTATCAGCGATACCCAAAGAATGGCCACTGATGGTCATTGATCTGAAAGATTGTTTCTTCGGCATTCCCCTTGCAGAGGAGGATAGGGAAGCGTTCACGTTCACAGTGCCGACTCCCAACAATCAGGGTCCTGCTAAAAGATATCAGTGGCGTGTGCTCCTGCAGGGAATGATGTGCTCTCCAACTATTTGCCAGTTAGTGGTGGGCAAGATTTTGGAGTCGGTCAGGAGAGACTTCCCAATTATATGATTCTGCATTACATGGATGATCTCCTGCTAGCAGCCCCCACTGAACTCGGTCTCCAGGTGCTCGAGTCACAGAATATGGCCACACTAACTAACGCTGGATTCACCATTTCTATGCAGAAAGTCCAAAAAGGGCCCAGAATTGAGTATCTTGGATGCAGATTTGGTCCAGACTTTGTTTGTCTGACAGGCCTGGACATTCAACCAAAAATTAGAACGCTGTGGGATGTGCAGAAATTCATGGGAGCTCTTCAGTGGGAGCGGGGTACCCTAGGCATACCCCCCCGACTGAAGAAACCATTTGCGATCAGTTGAAAGGCTCTGACCTGAGTGAGCCCCAAGAATTTACTCAAGAGATGGCAGTAGCATGGCAAGAAATCTTGCAGAATTGTATGGACAGCTCGCTTGTGCGTTTCAACCCTGCTTTTGAAAGGTGACAGGGATTCCATAATAAGAGGGAGAAAGGAAAAGGACTTCACAGAAACCTAGAGAAGGGGGAGAAGGGAATAGTTTATGTTAAGGGGGGACAGAGAAAAGGGGGATCGCAGACACTAAGTCTGGGAAAGTAAGGGGAAGAAGGCCATAAAGATAAGGGTTGAGAACAGCCCATGGACATCTGGCAGTGAGGTGATTAGACATTCACTTGGCAAGACGACCCCGATGTGTGGGGGTTTCGACATCAGAAGCAAACAAGAGCTCTCGCCGTGAGAAAGGAATCTTCATCCCAAAACACCAGAGGAAGAAGAAGGGGGGGAAACCATTTGCCAATGGGGTCGCGGGGAATGTAATGAATATGTACACGAACTCGGGGGGGAAACTATTGATTATGCATTAGTTTGGCCTATATCTGTATCACGCTTTTTCCTTACGGCGCGCAAGTTTTGAGTGTTAACCCCTTGCGCCAGGGCTGTGTGCACATCTCTTTATTAAAACATACCTGCTTTATATCCTAACAGGCTATAGAGTTTGTTTCCGCACATCAATTTGGCACCCCAGATGGGACAACCTCTGTTCGGCTGCAGGACCAGCTGAGAAGGGGGACGCCTTTGGCGCGCCCTGAGATTTCTCAGAAGGACTCCCCTTCCTCATCCGATCACTGCAGGAACAGACAAGGACCATCTGTCGGCGGACCAGGTATGTGTATGTAACGGGGAACCCATAAGTCGTGAGGAGATGTCCGACGCAGGGTATAGAGGGGCTTATATGCCCCCCCCCCCAAGGGACGTGAGCTTACAAGTTCAGTTGCCGGCTGGGTTAGGAGTTCTCCTGTGTGGTTTTTAATAGGTTGCTCTCTCCTACAGGGTAAGACGCAGTGGGCATCTTACCAATTCGTATTCCTGGCTGGGATAATTGGTATTGTATGTTGTATTGTAGCAGTACTGTGATGTGAGTCAACAACTATAACATCATTAGTCTTATGGTTAAGCTTAATGAGTAATATATACCATGGTTCTTTTCGAAATGTTGGAATGAATGTGGTGTGAGTGAGACGCGGCATAGCTGCGGGGCGAGTGCAGAGTCCCGACCCGCGGTTCCGTCCTCCCACGAGGGAAACGGCTGGGGACGGACAAAGCGAAAGTTGTCTTTTGATACGTGTTTTGTTTGTCTTTATAAGTGTTGTTTGTTGGCCATTGTAAAGTACGTAGTTGTGAAGTGCATACGGGGTCAGCTGGGGAAAGGAGTATTGCTGAATCTATCGTAAGACAGTACCGGGGTTTAAGTGTGTGGATTAGAAGTCATAGATAAAGTTAAGATGGGGGGACCACAGGGAAAAGAGGTCCCTAAGCGCACACCCTTGGGATGTATTCTAGCACACTGGCGAGATATTGCAGGGGAACCAGGAGGAACTCTGAGTCAGAAAACGCTGATTAAATACTGCAGTCAGTGGTGGTTGGTGTATAAGTTAGAGAATGGGGAAAAGTGGCCCCTGAATGGAACTGTAAACTATAATACAATCTTACAGCTTATGCTGTTTTTAAGGAGAGAGAGTAAATGTGATGAAGTAGCATATGCAGATATGTTCTTCACGCTCCGTAACCATCCCAAATGGCAGAAAGAGTGTGGGATGGGGCCACCACAAGATCCATTTGTATTAACGGTAGAAAAGGAGCGGTGTGAAACAAGGGAGAATAGGGTCAAACGCTGCTGCTCATCCTGCAGTATTGGACAGCAGTGCATAAAGGCTAGGGTCAAACGCTGCTGCTCATCCTGCAGTATTGGACAGCAGTGCATAAAGGCAGGCAAGGTTAGAGAGTCCGAAGAAATGTTAGAGTATCTCCAGGTTCCCTGGGCAGGGGCGAGGAGTGAGGAAACCCCACTAAATCCTGAGATGCCTCCTCTTGAGGACCTTCCTTCACCCCCTGAGCCTCCAGTCCTTCCTGCGCCCTCAGTGCCCTCAGCGCCTTCGGCGCCCCTGGCCTCCCCAGTACCCTCACGGACCCAGAGGCAACAGCAACAGCAGTTAACAATAGCCCCATTGAGGGAGATGATAGGGCCAGATGGAAGTGCGAAGTTAGTCAAAGTCCCGTTCTCTTCATTTGATTTGGAATCCTGGAGAGAGATTTGCAAAAACTACCGGGACGACCCATTAAAGGTAGCGAGAGATTTTCAGTTTCTAATTAAACAACATAAACCTGATTGGAATGATGTTCAGCTGCTGTTAGATCAGCTGACCGAAACAGAGAAGCAACTAGTTTTAAAAACTGCGCAAAATCTAATTGAGGACAGTTTGCGAGGAACAAATGAAGACATTAAAGATCATTTCCCATTACTAAATCCTCGCTGGGACCCAAATACAGCACATGGGAGGGAGAGTTTGGAGAGGTACCGAGAATGGATAGTGAAGGGAGTGGAAAGAGCTTTCCCTAGAACAATAAATTGGTCTAATCTATTTGAAGTAAGACAGGGTCCAAAGGAATCCCCCTCAGAATTCCTGGACAGACTGAGGAATGCAATGAGAAAACACACCTCTCTGGACCCAAGGTCCGAGGAAGGCATACAACAGTTAACAACATTGTTCCTGGGGCAGTCTGCAGGGGATATAAGAAGAAAATTGCAAAAGTTAGAGGCTCCAGCTAACCAGAACTTGGAAAGTTTGCTAGAAGTGGCTTGGAGAGTGTTTAGCAATCAGGAGGAGGTAGATAAGAGAAAAGACAGGAAAGCACTAATTGCAGCTCTGCAAGAAACGAGCGGGGGGGGGGGTATTAACAGAGTAAGGAAGCCCCTGGAAAGGGACCAGTGCGCCCTCTGCAGGAAAAAGGGGCACTGGAAAAATGAATGCCCGCTGAGGAAACAGAAAAAGGGAGGGGGGGCATGGAATAAAGTCCAAGCCCCCGTGGAAGAACACTGACGGGAACCAGGAGAATCTACCCTAGCGGATTCACTGGTTAAGATAAAGCTCGGGAATAAGCAGCAGAGCGTGGAATTTCTAATAGATACGGGTGCGGCTTGTTCAGTTCTAAACGAAGAATTAACTCCATTAAGTAAAGAATTTATGACTGTAAAAGGGGCCAGTGGTCAACCCGAAAAGGCTTACTTCCTCAAACCTCTGAAGGAGGTTTGGGAAACTGGGAAAACAGATAGGGATACATCGGTTCTTATATCTACCTGATTCACCACATCACCTCTTAGGGAGAGACCTGTTAGAACAATTAGGGGCAGAAATAAAATTCGAGTCAGGAAAAATGCAATTTAAAGTAAGAGACAATTCGTTTATTGAAGTATTTAGTCTGGCATTGATAACAACACCAGTGGATACGGGGATGCCTGAGGAAATTAGTAATCAGGTTTATCCAGGGGTATGGGCAACAGAAATCCCAGGACGTGCGAAAAATGCACTCCCTGTTGTAATTAAAGTAAAACAAGAAGCCCAACCCCCGCGAATTAAACAGTATCCCCTAAGGACAGAGGATAGAGAAATAGTACAGCCGTTAATTGACAAATTCATGAGACATGGGTTACTAGTAGAGTGTGAATCTAAATATAACACCCCAATACTCCTGATCAGGAAACCAGATGGAAGCTACCGTATAGTACAGGATTTGAGGGCAATCAATAAGACAGTAGAAGATTTGTATCCTTTGGTGGCAAACCCATATACATTGCTCACAAAGTTATCTAGTGAATTAGCTTGGTTTACCGTACTGGACTTAAAGGATGCATTCTTCTGCCTGCCTCTGAGCCCTGAAAGTCAATTATTATTTGCGTTTGAATGGGAGAACCCCAAATCAGGCAGGAAAACACAATTAACATGGACAGTGCTTCCCCAGGGATTCAAAAACAGCCCAACTATCTTTGGGAATCAGCTAGCCAAGGATTTGGTGCAATGGGAACGCCCCTCAGGGAAAGGAGTTTTATTACAGTATGTGGACGATCTGTTGATAGCTACTGAGACAGAGGAATCCTGTGTATCATGGGCTATAAGTCTTCTGAATTTTCTGGGACTCAATGGATATCGAGTTTCCCCACAGAAAGCCCAAGTGGCCAAACAACAGGTAGTCTATTTAGGCTACGAAATCACCACCAGACTGAGGATGCTGGGAACAGCAAGGAAGGAAGCCATCTGTCAAACCCCTCAGCCTCGGACAGCGAAGGAGCTGCGTACGTTCCTGGGAATGACAGGATGGTGTCGGCTTTGGATCCATGACTATGGACTGTTGGTAAAACCACTCTACACGCTTTTAAAAACTAACCCCAATACTCTCATGTGGGATGGGGAGTGCAGGAGAGCCTTTAAACAGTTAAAGCATGAACTCATGCAGGCTCCTGCTTTAGGGCTGCCAGACACAACAAAACCGTTCTGGCTGTTTTTGTATGAAAAACAGGGAATAGCCTTGGGAGTTCTGGCTCAGAACTTGGGGCCCTATCGAAGAGCAGTAGCTTACTTCTCCAAACAACTAGATGAAGTGAGCAAAGGATGGCCAGGCTGCCTGAGAGCAGTAGCTGCGCTGGTGGTAAACATTCAGGAAGCATGCAAATTTACCTTAGGCCAGAAAATCACAGCATTGACATCTCATACAGTTTCAGCTGTGTTAGAGGTGAAGGGCGTACCACAAGGCTCTCACCACAAAGTCTCCTTAAATATCAGGCTATTTTAATGGAACAGGATGACGTGGAAATAGTAGTAACTAACATTATCAACCCAGCATCCTTTCTCCGTGGAACCTCGGGAGAACCAGTATCGCATGATGGTCTGGAGACCATCGACGCTGTGTATTCCAGCCGACCGGACCCGAAGGAGGAACCGCTAGAGGATGCTGAGGACTCCTGGTATACTGACGGTAGCAGCTTTGTGCTGCAGGGTATACGCAAAGCGGGCTACGCTGTGACAACTACAGACAAGGTAATAGAGTCTAAAGCCCTGACCCCAAATACCTCCGCACAAAAGGCGGAGATTATAGCTCTAACCCGAGCTTTAGAGCTGGCAGAAGTAAAAAGGATCAACATATGGACTGACTCAAAATATGCCTTTAGTGTGGTACATGCCCATGGAGCAATATGGATGGAGAGAGGACTATTATCAACACAAGGAAAAGGCATTAAACATGCTGAGGAGATTCTTAGACTCCTAGAAGCAGTACATCGGCCAGAAAAGGTGGCCATTATGCATTGCAGAGGGCATCAGAAAGGAAAGACACCAGATGAAATAGGAAATGCTTTTGCAGATTGAGAGGCAAAGTGGGCAGCAAAGGAGGATCCAGTGGAGCTGCATTCTCTAATTCCAGACGGTAAAATCCAAATGGATAGCGAGCCCAGGTACTCGAAGGAAGATAAAAATCTCATAGAAGATCTAGGAGGGCAAGAGGGAGAGGGAGGATGGGTCACAACTCCACAGGGCAAAATAATTATACCCAGCGCCATTCTGTGGGCAGTGATAATGGCCGAACACAGAAAAACACACTGGGGAACTGAGGCGCTATATAAATACTTAGTTCAAAGGATAATTGCCTGGAACTTGTACTCCACAGTAAAGCAGGTCACCCAGCAATGTGAGATTTGTTTGCAAAATAACCCCAAAGTGGGTCATAAGATCTCATTGGGACAGATAGGGAAAGGAAATTACCCAGGACAGCAGTGGCAAATTGATTTTTCAGAACTCCCAAGAAAAGGAGGGTTCAAATACATGTTGGTATTAACAGATACCTTTTCGGGATGGCCAGAGGTATACCCCTGTAGGACTAATAAAGCGCAGGAGGTAACAAAGGCTTTGTTACATGAAATCATTCCGAGGTTCGGGGTCCCTGCAACCATTTCATCAGACCGGGGCCCACATTTTATTGCTAAGGTGGTCCAACAAGTGAGTACATTATTGGGAATCGATTGGCAGTTGCATACTCCTTGTAGGCCGCAATCCAGTGGCCAGGTAGAGAAAATGAATCATCTAATCAAATTACAGATAGTAAAGTTGGGCCAAGAGGCTGGGATACCCTGGCCACAAGCATTGCCGTTGGCACTTTTAAGAATTCGCACAAAACCCCAAACCAAGGAAGGACTAAGCCCATTTGAGATTCTTTATGGACGACCCTACACTGTACAAAAGGGAATCTCTACGCAGACGGGGGAGGAAGTGTTAAGTGAATATATGATCAGCTTGACAAAGCAGCTAAGAAAGGTTGAGAAAACAGTACTCGGTGCCGGGGCCCGGGGCCTGGACGGCCCAGTGCATGATATATTACCAGGCGACTATGTCTATGTTAAATCCCTCTCAGATTCACCTTTGGAGCCAAGGTGGAACGGGCCCTACCAAGTGCTTCTGACCACCCACGCTGCAGCAAAGGTGGAAGGACTGATACCGTGGATACACCATACCCGCCTGAGGAAAGCTCCTGGACAACGGTGGACCGTGGAAGAAGAAGGATTGCTGAAGATCAGAATCCGGAAGCATGTTTAGAGGTTTAGTGATAGTTAGCGTAACCATAACAGCAATTATGGCCTAGCATGATAACAGCTACTTAAGAATGACTGAGAAAATTGGCCAGGCCCTTAATAAATCTTGTTGAATATGCACGGCTCTCCCTGGAAGAGAGTGAAGAGTACCGATGTATGGGGTAGTGGCATTAAATTGGACAATTCCTAGCTGGGTGGAACATGGGAAATGTAAATTTGGTATAGAAAATAAGCCACAGAAAGGTCCTAATTTTGATCTGTTAGTTATAGACTCTACTAAGTCAATCTTTGTAGATAGAAAGGCTAATAGCAAGAGTGGGGTGGGAGTAGGATGGCGAATCTTAACAGGTATAGGGTGTAGTTGGGAATATGGGAATTCTGAACTAGTATCAGGGATTAGTGAAATTAGAAGATGGATGCAAGGTGAGGGATGTGACCCTAGAACAGATGGGGCAACACAGTGGGTCTCAGATGAGAACATACTCAGAATTGTGGGAATGGGAACATCATTTACCCACCAAGAGAAAATACCCAAGCCATGTAAGTTACCACAGGGGTATTGGTGGTTATGTGGGGATGGGCAGGCACGAAAAGCATTACCTTTAAATTGGACAGGGACATGCACTGCAGGATATTTAGTACCTCAGACCACAGTGCATGAAGAGATCCCACGGGGACTTTTAAGGACCCCCTGGATTCAGACTAGGCGTACATACAATCCCCTCGCTAGTCATGGTACCGGATTTCACAGCTTCCTAAGAGCCCTAATCCCAGCTCTAGGAGTAGTTCAGCTGGAAAAGGCAATTGTGAATATTTCTGCAACCTTAGAAATAGTGGAAAATGCTACAACGGATGCATTACGAGCAATCCAAGAGGAAGTATCCTCCTTATCCAAAGTGGTGCTTCAAAATAGGATGGCACTGGATCTATTAACAGATAAAGAAGGAGGGGTATGCACGATAATAAATCAGAGTTGCTGTGCATACTTAAACAAAGATCTGAGGATTGAAACAGACTTGAGGAAAATTTGGGAACAGACAAAGGTATTGCATAAGGCAAGCCAGGATAACACTGACTGGGGAGGAGAACTATGGAATACACTTACTAGCTGGCTACCAAATCTGGGATGGATAAAACAGCTCTTCTTAGGTAGTATCATCCTAGTCATTTTAGGACTATAAATAGGTTTTACCTGTGTGGTAATGAGGTGTTTTATGTGCCTATACCAGAGTACTGGAGGGGAGTATGAGGTTTGGAAAAAACATGAACTAAGGAAGAAGGTAGAAAGTGGAGTTTATTTCGAAACTCATTAAGGGGTTGAATAATCTAGCAGGAGTAAGGTCCTGCTAGATTAAAGAAAAGGGGGGAATTGAAAGGTGACAGGGATTCCATAATAAGAGGGAGAAAGGAAAAGGACTTCACAGAAACCTAGAGAAGGGGGAGAAGGGAATAGTTTATGTTAAGGGGGGACAGAGAAAAGGGGGATCGCAGACACTAAGTCTGGGAAAGTAAGGGGAAGAAGGCCATAAAGATAAGGGTTGAGAACAGCCCATGGACATCTGGCAGTGAGGTGATTAGACATTCACTTGGCAAGACGACCCCGATGTGTGGGGGTTTCGACATCAGAAGCAAACAAGAGCTCTCGCCGTGAGAAAGGAATCTGCATCCCAAAACACCAGAGGAAGAAGAAGGGGGGGAAACCATTTGCCAATGGGGTCGCGGGGAATGTAATGAATATGTACACGAACTCGGGGGGGAAACTATTGATTATGCATTAGTTTGGCCTATATCTGTATCACGCTTTTTCCTTACGGCGCGCAAGTTTTGAGTGTTAACCCCTTGCGCCAGGGCTGTGTGCACATCTCTTTATTAAAACATACCTGCTTTATATCCTAACAGGCTATAGAGTTTGTTTCCGCGCATCACTTTAAGCTTAGAAGTGGCTGTCTGTAGATGCGAGGCAGGAGCCTTTGCTGTTTTAGGTCACTCCCTCAGCGCAAAACCTCAGTGATTATGGTGGTTGTTTTCGGTGCAGCCCACGCATGCCTTTACTTCTTGGCTAGAGACCCTGGCGACGCACCTCAGGAAATCTCGATTGCTTCTGCTGCGGGTCTTCAACACGGAGCCTGCAGTCATTTATCTTCCAGGGTCTCTCCACAACATGCAGCTGCTTCCGGACACCCTCATTGTGTCTCTTAATGATTTTGGAGGCTTGCATACATTCCCAGACTCGCTGCCTATTTTCGATCTGGCTAAACCACTCCACACTTCACTGCGTGTCTGAGTACTCACTTCACCACTGCAAGGACCTACCTTGTTCACTGACGCGTCTTCAGTCACCAAACAGGGTGTGGTGGTATGGCGTTCGGGTAACTCCTGGGGAACTGATGTCTTCAAGGATCCAACGGTCAGTGTTCAGTTGCTCGAAGTAAGGGCTGAGGCACACGCCGTGTGGTTATGGCATGAGATACCATGTAACATTGTCATGGATTCTGCCTTTGCATCTAAGCTTCTAGCCCGGATGGGACAGGAAGGCTCACCCAGCACAGAGGCCTCCAGTATTTTGGAGGAAGCCTTGTTGACACGCTCAGCTCCTATTGCCATCCTACATGTGCGGAGTCATTCAGAAGTGCCTGGCTTTTTCACTGAAGGCAATGCTCTGGCAGATAGAGCTGCTGGCACGCAAGTTTTCACCGTGCAGGAGGCTCACGATCTCCATTCCACCCTCCATGTAGGCGCTCATGCATTGTCTAGAGCTTATTCTATCCCATTGTCTGTCACGCGTGACGTCGTTCAGGCGTGCCCTCACTGTAACTCAGCACCGGTTATAGGGGCTGGAGTGAATCCTTGTGGCCTCGCGTCGTTGCAAATTTGGCAGACGGATTTTACTCGGGAACCACGGCTGTCACCTTGTTCGTGGTTGGCTGTTACAGTAGACACCTCCTCTTCTGTCCTTATTGCTACCCAACATGCCAGATCAAATTCAACAGCAGCACAAAGTCATTGGGCAGCGGCAATCGCTACTATTGGCCTACCCCGCCAAATCAAGACAGACAATGGGTCTTGCTTTACTTCACGTTCTACACAGGACTGGTTGGTGAAGTGGAACATCTCTCACTTCACAGGCATTGTGGGTAATTCGCAGGGACAGGCAATTGTTGAGCGTGCTAACCGTCTTCTCAAAGAAAAGATATGTATCCTTGGGGAAGGTGAGGGATTCCGAGACTGTATTCCAGTTGCCAGACAAGCTGAGGTGTTAGCGAAAGCCCTTTGTGCATTGAACCACTTTGAACGTGGTGACAGTAAGCACACTCCTATGCAGAAACATTGGCAGCCAAAAATTTTGGGTGAGGGGCCTCCAGTTTCAGTAAAGACAGACGGTGGAGTTTGGGAAACAGGATGGAGAATATTAGTGTTGGGAAGGGGATACGCTGCAGTATAACACGAAGAAACAGGTAGAATCCTATGGGTTCCATCACAGAAAGTGAAACTGGACCTTCGCAAGAAATATGATGATGACATTCACGACCCTTTTCCATACTCACATCCGGGTTGAGACTAATAACAGGGTGTAAACTGTTTTATGAATTCTGACAACAAGTAGAGTTTTGCTTTGCAGCGGTGGCTCCTAGGAAAACCAGAACCTACCTGGCTCCGAGACTTGCGCAGCCACGTGGGAGCCCTGAGGAAGACCTGCCGATTGCCTCTAGAAGGCCATGTTTTGCTCAAATGCTGGCGTCCTTGTTATTATTCACGTTTCCTACTCTCGGGGAGAGCGTCCACCTTACACAACAACTACATAATATGGGATGGCCTTGGTCCTACGCCTACAGAGGGCATACCGGTATTATGGGGCCAGATTCTAACGCTCTAACCCTCTTAATAGTGGCATTACATAATGATAAAACATATTCAAAGGAGGAATGGTGTTGGGACATTAGTGATCAATCTCCTCGGCTTCAAGGAAAAGCAGGGCAAGAGATAAATGCGGGATGTCGGGTTATCAAAGGATCCCGTTATGAAAAAGCAACCCAGATATCGGAAACACATCATAATACGGGAAATAAATACAGCAAATCTCGTGCCACTAAACAATGGGACTTTTGGTACAATTTTACTTTGATCCAGCCTATTTCGGTAGTCTGCTTATGGGCACGTGATAGCCAGGGGCGATCCTTCAAATTTAGAATGGACCTTGTCAAGCAGCAAACAACAGTTACTCCACATACATCAGTTCCTTCTCAGGCCCTACCTCTAAAGAAGAAACAGAAAAGATCTTATCCCTACAGATTTACGAAATTGGGCCGTATGCCATTAAGAGTACAGGTCAACAACAGGTGATGTTCAACCCAATATGGTCTCTTAAACGTGTGAGATTATCAATGCAGACTAATATCTCAGCAATTAAACCGGCTTGCACACCATTTTTAAATACATCCTTTGCAGGTTGGTTGATGTGGTTACACCGGCGTACCCTTGCTCAGACTAAAAGAATATGGAAGGATGTGACTGGTATATTGGGAACAGGACTAGGGGTTTTAAATAGTATACATGCTGAAATGCTTATAAGTAAATTAAGTGCAGCGACAAGTGACTTATATGCACTCCAATAACCTCTGCAGTCATCTTTATCAACATTAGGAACCCACCAATGGTTCTTTTCCGACGTATTATCCCAAAGGGAAAGGACCAACACAAGGAACCACCAGTTATTAATAGGTACACTTGCTGCAGCTCAAAGCGATACTTCTTTAGCTTTCAGCTGTATCCAAGCTCAAATATGGATACAATCTATGACAGCGGCAATAGTGAGAGAAGGCGAAGGAGGTACCCTGCCTAATGAAGTTTGAAAGGTGATTTGGGATAATGCAAATGAGTCTGAAAGGAAATTTCAATCTTGGTGGCAGTTGGTGAATTTTACCTATGATCCTGTTACTAATGATGTCACAGCTTATGTCCTAACGATTCACAATGCTTCAGTGTACACGATATACCCAATTGTGGCACTGGGGATGATTTGCGATGGAGCGGTGTTTTACCCAATGGAACATCGTATGCGGGCTCGTAAAAATGGGCAGAAATGGTAAACTGTTGATACTAGCTCATATGCTGTACGGGAACAATGAGGGTTTGTCTGTGAGAGTAATACTCTCAGGACTCAAGATGTGTGTTTGGATACTGAACAGAACATCTGCCATTTTGAGATCCACCCCGATGCAGTACATGAGATGATGCTTATATATATTGGGAAAGGATGTGCGTGTATGAGGACTTTCTATGATTCCCTGCTCATAGACCATATTACTGTAAATATTAGTACCCGCTCAAACTTGTGTGTGTGTAATTTTACTAGCATTGTAGGTTGTGACTTCAATTATTCGGTTCCAGTTACTTCATATCAGTTGTTGCAGTCTAACTACGTGTTAATTCAGGATTTATCACCTATTCCAATTGGGATGAACCTTCTTCTGGTGAAGAAATTGTTGCAGCATGATGATCTATGCCAGCCGCTGGGACACATTTGGGACAATGAATAGAAAACTTTAGTTACTGTTCACCATGATACGAGAGAGGTACATCGGCGTCCTGGAACGAGTGAATAAGGACGGAGGACACCACTGATGGGAATCGCTTCTTGGATGGTCTCCAACTGCGACAGGAACTCTTAATGCTGCGCTCCATCCAGTTTTGTTTATGTTAATCCTAATAGTGATATGCTTACTGCTGGTGATTATGCTGTATATTAGAGTTAGGCATATGCTGACACGTGTCTAGACTTGAGAGTAAAATACATAATCCTTTATATTCCTTTAGATAAGATTATAGGCAATAAGCGACATTCGCGCTGTGGCGGGGTAAAGCTTCATTGAGCATGGGGAGGGGGAGATGTTGTAGTAGGCGACTGCGAGGTCTTGTGATGTGACGCAGTAGGACTCTCCCCTTGCTCTGTGACGATGGAATAATGCATGCTTAAGGGGCGTAGACGAAGTAGGATAGGTATATAAGTAAGCCATGCGATATAATAAACGCCATTTTACTGCTCACCATATTGGTATCTACGTGCAGTTCTGTGGCCCGGGCAGGTTTTGCCCGATAGTCCAGCACAAGCGCAGGGCTAAAAGAACATGGGTTGCCAAGTGTACAGCAACATGGAGGGACTTCGCAAAATCCATGCCTCTGGAAAAGGGAAACAGGGGACCCCAAAATAATTAAAGAAAAGAACAGCAGCAACAATCTGAGGAGGAGCAAACTAGTTTGCTAAATATAATGAGAGAGTATCTGAAAAAAAAGCTGTAGGCCTTACAGTAATGCTGAAGCAGCACGCGCAGTTGGGTAGCAGCGAGGAAAGACAAAGGGGAAGAGCGATGAAAGAAAGCGATAGGAAGTCAGATGACCCGACAGCGCCTTATATGCATTCCCCCTTGTGCAAGAATGATATCAGCACAGCGAACAGTCTTCTGGGGAACGTAGTGTCTTTTCTTTAGTATGTTGAACTGGGACATTAATACTTTAATTCCCAGTGCACTACATGGTGTTATGATGTGGAATACTGATGACCATAAAACCATGACAAATAGCCACACTCTTTGGTTGATTTACATCATGCTGGATTTATTTTCCCTGTTTGTGAGCAATCCTTGCTCTTTCCAGATGTTACTATGAAGTGTGTTCCACCCCAAATACAAAATTAGCATCTGTCCATATATGTAAGGCTCTTGTCAAGGCAGTTATTTCAGCCTTCTGAGGGAAAGTCCCCACAGGTAATGGTTGTGCTTTGTTTACCTTGTCAGTGTCAGTAACTGCATATCCTGCCTTACAGTTTCCTTGTCTCACAAAACTGTTACTGTCAGTAAACCAGGTGTCTTCTGCTTCTTCTAAGGGTTTGTCCTTCAGGTCCAACTGGCTGGAATAGGCAGTTTCAATTGTTTCCAAGCAGTCATGAAATACTGGTTCTCCAGGAGTTCCGCTAAGGAAAGATGCTGAGTTGACAATATTAGTTACAATTATTTCTACATCATTTTGCTCTACCAGGAGGACCTGGTATTTCAGGAACCTTTGTGGGTCTACTTTGAGATTGAAGGTGCACGGCTTGGAAGCACACCCACACCCGCTGCTAAGCAGTGACAGAGAGAGCGAGCGTCACTTCCGTGACGTATTTTCCTCTTTGACTGTGAGGTCCTCTGAGACGTGTAGTTCTTCTTTGTGCTCCACATGATATCATGATGTGGAATACCAATAGCAAAAATTACAAAACCATGACAACATCCTTGTTACACCTTGCTCATCTCTGCTATCCTCACCCTGTGTCTTTTACAAACCTTTTTCACTTTCCAAACTCTTATCATTACATAAACTTCTAACATTATGTTTTAGTTTCACCTAACACTGGGATTTCAGGTTTCCTCTGCAGATGAAGGCTATTCTCACTTCCAGTGCCCCAGGCTCTCCACCCCCCTCCTTTGCAAGTAATGCTGTTTACAGCAGCAGTCTCCAGCCTCGTCTCTCTCTCTCACTCTGAGAGTTCTGCTCACGGGGGTACGGTGCCGGGGGGTTGCTCTAATGACAGCACAGATAAATTCACTTTCTCTTTAACCCTTTTGCCTTTGTACAGTATTCCAATATCACTATCATCATTTACACTTCTACATACCCTCAGCTATGCTTCCATTAAAGCAAAATTCCATTCCACTTTCTTATACCATCAAAATAGTTAGTCCCATTCCCTTCAAAACCCACAAATGAAACAGCACAGTTCTGCAGTTTCCACAAACACCCAGTACTTAGTCTCATGATTAGAGCACTCAGTTATTAAAACTGGTCGTGTTACTTAATTTATGTTCCCGGTTTCTTCCAGTTTTCTTTTCCTTCTCTAGTGCTAAAACCATTGGATCTTGGGGTGCCCTCATACCACAGTCCCGTTGCCAGTTGGGATGATTGGGAAGAGTGAAAAACATATCTTTGTATGCAACCTCTTCCCATTTACCTTCCCTTCTTAAGAATAACAATAACTGTAAGAGGGTATTATAGTTTAGGGTCCCATTCCAAGGTCACATCTCATCATCTTCTAACTTCTATACTAAGCATCATTGATTGTAATACTTAATTAAGGTTTTTGTACTCAGGGTACCCCCAGGCTCCCCAGCAATGTCTCACCCATGTGCCAATACACTCTCAAGTGGGGTTCATTAAGGGATTTCTTTGACACAGCTTGTCTCATAACAGCTGTTTATCCCAACTACTCTTAGGTATTGGGTGAAAATCCCTTGTGTTTTGCTGGGTAATGGAGTCCACCTACTTCCCCAGAGCACTTTCTCTGCTCTGCAGTGGACGTGTCGGCCTGGAGGAGTCTTCTCCAAGAATCTCTCGGGGCATGCCAGAAGTGTCCCCTGGGCCAACCAGTCCCACAACCCAGCAAAGATTCTCCTGGCTGGCTCGCCAAATTGATGTACGGAAATCAAACTCTATAACCACAGAGTAGTTATAAAGCAAGTGTATTTAATCAGCACTGTGCACATGCCAGATGCAGAGGGGATATTCCCACCTAGCCTGCATATCGGAGGGCAAGAAAGGCACATACTTAAAGAGCAAGCTGCTTACATAGGCATTAGATCTCCTAGAAAAGTCTGGGTTATTAAAATGGGTCCCCAAAATGATTGACATTCCCCCCCCGGCCCCAAGTCTCAGTTCTTTTACAGGTGTGTATCTCTCAGTCGTCTTTCCAATGAAGGTCATTGTGTTATTTTCTTGGACTTGGGTTAGGATGGAGGATGCTTGGCTGGCTCTGGTTGGTCATCTCAGCCATAACTCTGTTCACCAATCCTCTGCTTCTTCATAAATTTGTGGCTTTACTGTTCGAGCCCATTACCTTGCATTCCAGGGATAGGATAGCCAACAATGTTATTTGAAAAAGCAGGAGACCTGATGTCTGCACTAATTGTCTAAGTCTGTAGAAAAGCATCTGTTATCTACATTGAGAACCTGGCTTAGTAAGGTCAAACCTGCAGCTGCTGATTCAACACACTATGAAGTTGCATAACATTTTACCTAACTTACTTTCCTTAATTCACACTCAATACACTCGCACCCGTAAATTATCTACAACACAACAAATTGAAAAACAATGCCAACAAGAAAGAAAAACACAATCCCAGTCATTATGAGGGCTGGATGCTATTGCCTGCCTTGAGATGAGGCCAAATATATCTCACTTGAACCCACGTAGGGCCACTCCCCATTGAAATGCAAGCATATTCACAACACCAAGTTATCAGTGGTAAGGGACCATCCCAATGTCCTGTGGCTGTATTCTGAACATTAACTGTTGGTCGTTCCTTGAGCACTGGGGAGGCCCCAAAATGACAATCTACTTGAGTTGTATCTGTATGATCGCAATTCAAAAAAATCAGCACAAGCAAAGCTTTACATAACCTTTCTTGTGGCATGTCTCCCGTGTTCCCCCTTTTCTGTTTATGAAGAGTACATTTAAATGTCTGATGAGCATGTTCAATGATAGCTTATCCAGTGGGAGAATGAGGAATGCCAGTAATGTGTCTAACCCCCCATTCCTGGAGGAAAACTTGAGTGGCCTTACAAGTGTATGCAGGTCTATTACCAGTTTTTATAGTATGTGGGATACCCATGGCAGCCTAAGCAGATAGCCAGTGTACACAGGCATCACAACTGTGTTCGCCTGTATGCACTATAGCAAACATGTAAGAAGTGTCTATTGTTACATGCTGTCTGTGACAGTTTTTGGTGGAGAATGCAGGCATTAGCGTAAGATTTTAACGTTAGTTAAAAGTTAGTTAGTAGGGAAGAAAGAAAAAAAAAGAAGGATTTCTTTAAGCCAGAGACTGCAAAAGCATGGCTACTTCACCTTCATAGATTAGATTGTAGTCTGGGCAGTCTGCCAAACTCTGGACACTGTACTGAGTGTCTTCTGTTTTGGTTCTTTTTTTTCCTTTCCCTTCCCTTTTTTAGCAGCTACCAGCTATGAATCCACTCTTCATTCTAGCTGCTCTGTTCAAGGGATTGAAAGCAATTATGGTCTTCTTAATGTATTGGCCGATTATTAACGTCATGTTTCTTGTTGTGGAATTGTGTTTGTATATAACCAAATAAGGGCACTGATGGAGACACCTGCCTGGTAATTATATGCAATATGGTATAATTTGAATATTGACACTTATATCCCAGATGGAATAACTAATTTTACAAACAATTACATCCCAGATGGAATAGCCAATTTTACAAACAACACAACGTTCAAACTGGTTTCCAGGCTGTCTTCTCAGTTTGCCACACACTTTTCGAAAGCTGAATTAGCGATCATGCTTGTGTTCATACTCGTGAGCATGTTCTCAGCTTCCCTGAATGTACTCCAATACATTTGACCTATGCGGAAGAAGTCTCCTCCAAAACCAGAGAATGCTGACTGGCAGGGAATATGGAGAGGTTTAGGAAAAATCTTAGAACCGTGGGGGCCGGCAATGTCATGGGATTTCACTCTTAAACACCTGTGGGATCCCAACAAACTGAGCCAGTATTTGAGACAGGGAAGGTGCACCTTAGATAGATCTAAGGAGGTACGACTTATTTGGGGCTTGGCTTGTGCTCTATATAATACTATTCCGGAAAGAGAGAGTTTCCGAGCTGAAGTTCAAGCCAAAGGGGGAAATCCTCAAATCAAATCTGATCAGTCACAGGAGGCACCAGTAACAATGTCAGTTGCCCTTGTGGAAGGCATGAAATGGAAACGGGTGTCCTCGCATCTATAACGGAAAAGAGAAGAAGGAGCAAAGTAGGAGGCAGAGGAAGACCCAGAGGCATGAAGAGGAGAGTGATGAGGAGGAAGTCTCTATTACTGTTCACCGACCTCTGAAGATGTCTGAAATCCAAGGCTCAAGAAAGGAGTTTACATGGCGCGCAAACGAATCTCTTGTTACCTGGTTGCTTCGCAGTTGGGACAGCGGGGCCAGTAGCTTGTCTCTAGATGGTAACTAAGCTCGCCAACTAGGAGGCATTGCCAGAGACCCAACTATTGACAGATGAATTAGCAGATGCTTGGATGGGGCTGCCACCCTCTGGGAGCGAATGTCAGTAGCCATGAAGGAAAAGCCTCCCTTCAAGGACAGTCTGAAGCCTGTGATGAAAAAGTGGGATACAATTGAAAAAGGTATCCAGTATTTGAGGGAAATAGCTGTGGTGGAAATGTTGTATAACCCGAATTTTGATCCTAATGATCCACGCCAAGACCATGATCCTGAGAGAGTGAGGACAACATCTGATATATGGCAGAAACTCACAAAAACAGCACCAGAAAGGCATGCTGTTACACTAGCAGCAACATTTCAAAGGTACGAGGAACAACAGAGAAGACCCCTAGTTTTTGAATTGGTTCAAAACTTTGAACAACAGTTACCCCCAACTCATGTCTCCATTTCAGCCATCTCAGAAGTAACGGACACACTGAATGAAATGGAAGAGCAAATGTCTCTATTGGTTAACCATGACAAATCTGTAGTAGTATCAGAAACGACTGATGAAGATCAGTATCATCAAGGGAGTCTAATGAAGGAGCTGATCAAACTAATGAAAATCCAGATCCAGTTAATTAAAGGTGATGAACCCTCCTCCTCCTCACCTGTATCATCAAAAATCTCAGCTATTAAACGCAAAGGCTTTCTGGCTCAAGCAAGGAACAATAGTAAGACTACATCGTGTATTGCCTTGTGGCGTTACCTACGTGACCATGGGGAAGACATGAGAAAGTGGCACGACCACGCTACTCCTGTACTATGAACACAGGGGAGAGAATTACAAAACAGATCAATCACCAGTACAGCTGCTCCAGTTACGACAGGAAATGAAAAGAGGGGCCCAGCCCTCAGTCGGGGGGGGATAGGGATAATAGACTTAATTGGACTGTGTGGATTCGGTGGCCTGGCACATCAGAACCACAGAAGTATAAGGCGCTGCTGAATACCGGTGCACAGTGCACTCTAATTCCCTTGAGTCATGAAGGGACAGAATCAATCCATATTTCTGGAGTGACTGGGGGCTCTCAAGAATTGACTGTGTTGGAGGCCAAAATAAGCCTCACTGGTATGCCAACACTGACATTGCTAACACCTTCTTCTCCATTCCTTTGGCCACAGGCTGTAGGCCAGTTTGCCTTCACCTGGAGGGGCGTTCAGTATACTTGGAACCGTTTGCCCCAGGTGTGGAAACACAGCCCAACCATTTGCCATGGGTTGGTCCAAACAGCATTGGAACAGGGAGGTGTGCCTGAGCACCTGCAGTACATTAATGATATCATTGTGTTGGGCGATACAGCAGAAGTTCTCACGAAAGGAGAGCAAATGATACAAATTCTTCTGCATGCTGGTTTTGCTATAAAGAGAAGCAAAGTAAAAGGACCTGCCCAGGAGATTCAGTTCTTAGGTATAAAGTGGCACGATGGGCGTCGTCACATCCCAGCAGATGTGATCGACAAAATCAGTGCTATGTCTCCACCCACTAGCAAGAAAGAGACACAGTCTTTTCTGGGCGTAGTGGGCTTTTGGAGGATGCATTTTCGAAACTATAGCCTTATTGTAAGCCCCCTTTATCAGGTGACATGGAAGAAGAATGATTTTACATGGGGCCCAGAGCAGCAGCAGGCTTTTGAACAGATTAAACAGGAGATAGCCCGTGCTGTGGCCCTGGGGCCAGTACGGACGGGACAGGATGTAAAGAACATCCTCTACACTGCTGCTGGGGAGAAAGGTCCCACTTGGAGTTTTTGGCAAAGAGCCTCAGGAGAGACCCGAGGCCGACCCCTTGGATTTTGGAGTAGAGCATACAAGGGGTCTGAAGAGGGCTACACTCCAACTGAGAAGGAGATCTTAGCTGCATATGAGGGGGTTCGGGCTGCTTCCGAAGTAGTCGGTACTGAAAACGTCGCTCCTTCTGGCACCTCGACTGCCAGTGCTGAATTGGATGTTGTATTGTGGGGAAGCATCGCAGATGGAAAGCTGCTGTGTGGAGCCCCACACAGACGAGTTGCAGAGGCCACTGAAGGAACAGGAGAATCAAGCGAATTTGCAGAGGTAAAGGCTGTCCAGCTGGCCTTAGATGCTGCAGAATGGGAGAGATGGCCAATGCTTTATCTTTATACCGACTCATGGATGGTGGCAAAGGCCTTCATGGGGGTTGTTACAGCAGTGGAAGCAAAATAACTGGCAGCGGAGGGGTAAACCTATTTGGGCTGCTTCTTTACATGCACCTGGCAACCCATGTTCTTTAGCTCTGTGCCTGTGCTGGACTATTGGGTAAAACCTACCCGGGCCATAGAACTGCACGTGAATACCAATAAGATGAGCAGAAAAATGGCGTTTATTGCATCGTGCAATTAACCTATATACCTATCCTACTTCGTCTATGCCCCTTATGCATACATTAACCCTTCAACACCGAGCAAGGGGAGAGTCCTACCACGTCACATCCCGAATCTTCGCTGTCGCCTACTACAACGTCTCCCCCTCCCTATGCTCAATGAAGACTTACCCTGTAACAGCGCGAGTGTCGCTTACCGCCTATGATCTTACCACCTATAATCTTACCATTTTCAATCTTATCGTCTATAACCTTACCACCTTATCGCTTATAATCTTATCCAAAGGGATGTAAAGGATTATGTATTTTACTCTCAAGTTTCAGACACACATGTCAGTATACGCCTAAATCTAATATACAACAAAATTGTTAGCAGTGAACATATCATTATTAATACTAACATAATCATAACTGGATAGAGTGCAGCATTAAAAGTTCCCGTTGCAGTTGGAGACCATCCAAGAAGCAATTCCTACCAGTGGTGTCTTTCGTCTTTCTTCACTCGCTCCAGGGCATGATGTATCTCTGTTGTATCATGGTGAACAGTAACTAAAGTTTTCTGTCCGTTGTCCCGAATGTGTTCCAGCAGCTGGTGTGGATCATCATGCTGCAACAATTTCTTCACCAAAAGAAGGTTCATCCCAATTGGAATAGGTGATAAATCCTGAATTAACACGTAGTTAGACTGCAACAACTGATAAGAAGTAACTGGAGTAACAGAGCCGCTGCTCAGTTTGTTTCCTTGTGCCAAGCTCCCATCTCCCTACCCCTTTCCCTTTTTTCCCTTCCCATTGTCAGGGGCCGGGGGCCCACGGGCCTACTGCCCCCCGCTGTCACGGACACAGATTGATCTAGATAACTCCTTGACACCATGACAACCAACTTGCAAAGGATGTATTTAAAAATGGTGTGCAAGCCGGTTTAATTGCTGAGATATTAGTCTGCACTGATAATTTCACATGTTTAAGAGACCATACTGGGTTGAACATCACCTGTTGTTGACCTGTATTCTTAATGGCATACGGCCCAATTTCATAAATCTGTAGAGATAAGATCTTTTCTATTTCCTCTGTAAAAGTAGAGCCTTTAGATGGAATTGATGTATGAGTAGTTGTTGTGCTGGGTGGGTGCTCTCCCCGAGAGTAGGAAACACAAATAATAACAAGGATGTCAGAATTTGAATAGCGCATGACCTTCTCGAAGTAATCAGTGGGTCCTCAGGGATCTCACGTGGTTGCACGGGTCTCAGAGCAGGGTCAGATCCTGGTTTTCACTGGAGCCATCGCCGCAAAGCAAAACCCTACTTATTGACAGAATTCGCATAACAGTTTACACCTTGTTACTATCTCAACCTGGGTCATGATTGTCGTCATCATCTTTCTTGCGAAGGTCCGGTTTCACTTTCCTCGATGGAACCCATAGGATTTTACCTGTTTCCTCGTGTTTTACTGCAACATATCCCCTACCCCACACCAATATTCTCCATCCTGTTTCCCAAACTCCACCGTCTGTTTTTACTGAAACTCGAGGCCCTTCACCCAAGATTTTTGGCTGCCAATGTTTCTGCATAGGAGTGCGCTTACTATCACCACGTTCAAAGTGGTTCAATGCATAAAGAGCTTTCGCTAACACCCCAGCTTGTCTGGCAACTAGAATGCGGTCTCGGAATCTCTCACCTTCCCCAAGGATACATATCTTTTCCTTAAGAAGGCAGTTAGCGTGCTCAACACTTGCTTGCCCCTGAGAATTACCCGCATTGTCTGTGAAGTGAGAGATATTCCACCTCACCAACCAGTCCTGCGTAGAATGTGAGGTAAAGCAAGTTCCATTGTCTGTCTTGATCTGGCGGGGCAGGCCAATGGTAGCAATTGCTGTTGCCCAATGACTTTGTGCTGTTGTAGAGTTAGATCTAGCATGCTGGGTAGGAATAAGGACAGAAGAGGAGGTGTCTACTGTAATGGCCAGCCACAAATGCGGTGACAGCCGTGGTTCCCGAGTAAAATCCGTCTGCCAAATTTACAGCCTCTTTAACCGGTGCTGAATTACAGTGAGGGCACGCCTGAACAACATCACGTGCAACAGACAACAGGATAGAACAAGCTCTAGATAACGCACGAGCACCTACATGCGGAGTGGAATGGAGATGGTGAGCCTCCTGCACAGTGAAAACTCACGTGCCAGCAGCTCTATCTGCCGCAGCATTGCCCTCAGTGAAAAAACCTGGCACTTCTGAGTGACTCCGCACATGTAGGATGGCAACAGGGGCTGAGCGTGTCATCAAGGCTTCCTCCAAAATATTGGAGGCCTCCGTGCTGGGTGAACCCTCCTGTCCCATTCGGGGTAGAAGTCTAGCCGCAAAAGCAGAATCCGTGACGATGTTGCACGGTATCTCACTCCATAACGGCACAGCGCGTGCTACAGCCCTTACTTCAAGCAACTGAACATTAACTGTTGGATTCGTAAAAACGTCAACTTCCCAGGAATTACCCGCCCGTTCAGGTGGTATCAGGGTTAGCAGTTCCATCGTCAGCCCTGATGGTAATCATTAGCAGAAGTGTTCATCACGCGAGAATCCGGTTGGTCCCTGTACCTGTGGAAACACAAACGTACCCTCGACCCCATATAAGGAGGTTGGCTGGGCCCTGCCAGATAGAAGATTCAGGCTTCCAACACCAGACCCCCAAGAAGAGACACCACCGTAGCTGGCTAGTTGAGCACTATCAGTACCTATTGCAATATCATGGTCAGATCACTCTTGTCTCCCTTAATCACGTTAGCTGCCATTTCAGTGTCTGATTAGTGTGTTCGACGATCCTTTGGTTGATACTGTTGTACAGGCTGCCAAGTGTATGGTGTGCCCCTCAACATCTATAATAACAAAATTAGGGTCTTCTAATGGCCATTCAGATGGACAATCATTTGACTTAATGATGGTAACATCAGCTCCAGTATCTATTAGGCCTAATAACTGTCAAACGTCTACTTTAGTACTCTATGCCAGGTTTAGTCAAAGAATGAAAAGAGATTAATATTGCTACACCTGAGATTAAAGTGCTACACCTGTCCCCAAGGGAACCTGTGACACCTGTTGGAATGAGAGTCACAGTGCTGTTAGTCTGCAGCACTGACTGGGCGCTGGCCAAATCCACTCCTGCACTGCTGACAATGGCTGATCCGAGTTAACTAGTCAGGCAGTGGCTGACCGATTTAGGACCATATTTGCTGCCATAGCGCACTGTCACGCACTCCTCTTCCTGTTTCCCAGGCAACAAGGAGTTTGGATCGGCATTCTCTCGCCCTGTGCAGCCCCCTCCTGCATTGGGGAAAGGATCGATCTGGAATAGCACAAGCAGGTTCATTTGCATGCTCAGGCTGTTTACAGACCATCTGTACATGACTGAGCCCCCCAGAATTGCAGCATTTCATTCTTTGAGCTGTTCCTGCATTGAGTCGGGGAATGGCCCAGAAGTGGAATGTAGGGCTGGGTAGCCTCCTGCTTAACTGACATAATTGAGGCATTAGACAAATTAATATCAGGTATCCAAAAGATAACATATAACACCAAAGTCTTAACTTATTCAAGGCATCGCTCATCCATTTGTGCCTGGGCCTGAGGTGTTGCCCAGATCCTCTCCTGTTCTTCATTATTCATAATCTGGATGGTAACCTGATCTCAGTATTCAATCATAAACACAGTGTACTGCATGGGAGACAGGATTAGCTCTTTTACTGCCTCATAAGGCAGGGATTCCCACTCCGTAATATTGCACCTCAGTACTCTGTAGAAAAATCCTTCTTTCCTGCATTCATCCCTGTCTAAGCAAGTTACATACAGGCAATAGAAAATAATTAGAAGAAATTCTTCCTTGTCAAATTTGTTCAAGCCCTTGCATTATTTAATGCAAACAGACAACAGTTTAGCAGCTGTTCTGTCGTTAGCAATAGAAGCCTCCCAGAGTTTTGTACCAGTTTTATCCCAAAGTTCCTCATCAAGAGAGAACCCAGTTTTCAGAAATTCAGAAACATGTTTACTGCAACCTGGAAATAAATCCCAAAGGGGTCCTATTCTGTGTTAATCTGTAACTGATTAGAAAGAAGCCTTCAAGTTTTACTCTTATATATCAATTTGAAGGATCACTAAAATTTGTGCAGCAAATGCTTTTAGAGTGCTCACAACCATGCTTTTAAACTAATAGATAATTAATGGTAGTACAACTTTACGAAGTTGCATGTGAGATAGAATTGTTATTAGTGGGCAAATATGCCAAAAATGTGTTTGCAGTGGATACAGTTTGTCGAACACAGAGCCAAGTGGAACACCTGCTCAGAAACAAGATAAGCTATTAAGCTATTAAGATCAACTCTCTTAGTATGAGCCTTTGTCTCAAGTGATGCATGATTATATCTGAAAAATCCTGATTAGTGGGCTGAAGGAGTAGTAATCATACTGTGATACAGGGTCATCGGGTCCAGAGGGACTCACACAGGACCCTCCTCCCCAGCCACTACCAGAAACGTAAGCGTAACTGATAAGACCTTATCTTCCAACGCCTCTTTAACTTTGGACCAATCAATGAGCTGATCGCGCCTACGCTCTCACCCAGCCACGGGGACAGACGCGCCCTCCCCCGCCGGCGGCGCGGAGAGATCACACAAGTAAGGATACAGCGTTTTCTGAGGTGGTGCCGATGGATATGGGGGTGGGGACTTCGCCGATGTTCCTCCCTCTTGCCCTGCCAGCCGCTGGTACTGGCGGCTGACTGATGGGGGCTGCCATTTAGTTGCTTGCCTTCTTCCGGCATCGTGGGCGTGGTCAGAGTCGGCATGGTCGGCGCCATCTTTTCAACAGTTGGAGCCCACACGGTCAGCACCATCTTTACTACGGTCAGCGCCAACGTGGCCGGCGTCATCTTGTCAGTACTCGGGGCTGGCGCCTTAATCTCCTTCAGACTCCTACAAGCAGTAATTACCCCACCACCTGGCCCCCCAGGGTCCCCAAAATCCACATTTTCCCCTGTAATAAGAACTAGGAGTGCCTGTGCCCACTCAGATGACTTCCCTTCCTCCCTGGCTACTTTAAGGGCTCCCAGCAGCAATCCCCAAGTTTTAAGTTCGGCACCTTTCTGGGCGCTCATCGCATGCTGTGCTAGCGCAGAGGTCCCACTTCTTATGGTCAAGAATTTCATCGTGAGCTTTAACCTCACCCTCCTGTTCCAATCGCGAAATAACTGCAGCAGTGTCCTTCTTAGAAGGAATATCTTTGCCGCAATAATGCTTACAAAACTGAAGCAGTACCTTAATAACCGGATCAATAGTCAGCGTCTCACCGCTGTTCTGGCTCCACCCGCCGTTTCGAATATGCGCGCGCAAAAAATTCTGTCGTCACCACGGACTTCTACAGAATCCCGCTGTCACCTCAGCTTACCACGTCTGCAGGATGCGGGGCACCGCCGTCACATCGATACCGCCCCCCAGCACAGGAATAACACACAGAGTTCCTCACACGGGGAACCACTTGATGCCGTGTCACGGGGTTATCAAGATCAATCTGTGTCCGTGACAGGGGAGGGGGCAGTAGGCCCGTAGCCCCCCGGCCCCCTCGGAAAAAAAAGGGAAAAAGGGAAAAGGGGTAGGGAGATGGGAGTTCAAGGGAACAAACAGAACAGCGGCAACGATCTGAGGAGTAAAAACGTATTTACTAACTATGATATCGGAATGCAAGAAAACACACTAAAATACAATATAATTAGAATTGAAGCTAATAAATCAAATATAAAGAGAGAGAGAGGTTTCCGAAGACCGAGAAGCCTACTTTGAAGTTGAAGGCGCCGCGGCTTGGAAGCACACCCACACCCGCTGCCAGGCAGTGAGAGAGAGAGAGCGTCGTTTCCGTGACGTATTTTCCCTCTCTGGCCGCGAGGTCCCCTGGGATGTGTAGTTCTTCTTCTCTGTGCTCCACATGATGTTGTGATGTGGAATACCAATAGCAAAAATTACAAAACACAAAACCATAACATTCCACCCCTTATTCTACATCACTACATCATGCTTAAAAATACATATACGAATAAACAATACTTGAAAATGCAGTACACACACAGGTCTATATACATGTATATACATGGAATTACTGACTGCACTCCCCCAACATCAAGTTCCCTTGTGGTGCACATTGAACATCCCCATCCTTCTGCATCACCCACCAAGTGCACCCAGGTCCCTGGGCGAAAACAGTTCCACGGAGAGGTTTGCCCTTTCCAGAGGCTGGAAGGACCCACACTGCTTTTCCCAACATGTTCTTTACGTGTACAACAGGGACCTTATCTCCCTCTACAGTATGTAGGGGGCTGGATTGGGTAGGACCATCGCGATTGACAGATCCTCTGGTATTGACCAACCAGGTGGCTTCTGCCAAATGCTTCTCCCTGGGCTTAAATGTTCCACCACCCATTGCCTTCAACATAGTTTTCAACAACCCATTGTATCGTTCAATTTTACCAGAGGCTGGTGCATGATAGCGGATATGATAAATCCACTCAATGCCATGATCTTTTGCCCAGGTATTTATAAGAGAATTTTTGAAATGTGTCCCATTATCAGACTCAATTCTTTCTGGGGTGCCATGTCGCCACAGGACTTGTTTCTCAAGACCCAATATGGTGTTTCGGGCGGTAGCATGGGGTACTGTATATGTTTCAAGCCACCCAGTGGTTGCTTCCACCATGGTAAGCACGTAACGCTTACCATTCCGAGATCGTGGTAAGGTTATATACTCAACCTGCCATGCCTCCCCATATTTGTACTTTTGCCATCGCCCTTCCCCCCAGAGAGGTTTCATCCTCCTGGCTTGTTTAATTATGGCACGTCTCACAGTCATGAATAACCTGTGCAATAGCGTCCATAGTTAAGTCCACCCCTCGGTCTCTAGCCCACTTATATGTTGCGTCCCTTCCCTGATGGCCCGAGGTCTCATGGGCCCATCGAGCTAGAAATAATTCACCCTTGTTCTGCCAGTCCAAGTCTATTTGAGCCACCTCAATTCTGGCAGCTCGATCTACCTGATGGTTGTTTTGTTGTTCTTCAGTAGCCCGACACTTGGGCACGTGAGCATCCACATGACGCACCTTTATAACCATATCTTTTGTTCGGGCAGCAATGTCTTTCCACAGTTCAGCAGCCCAAATAGGTTTACCCCTCCGCTGCCAGTTATTTTGCTCCCACTGCTGTAACCATCCCCACAAGGCATTTGCCACCATCCATGAGTCAGTATAAGGATAAAGCATTGGCCACCTCTCCCGTTCAGCAACATCTAAGGCCAGCTGGACAGCCTTTACCTCTGCAAACTGACTAGATTCTCCTTTTCCTTCAGTGGCCTCTGCAACCTGTCGTGTGGGGCTCCACACAGCAGCTTTCCATCTGCGATGCTTCCCCACGATACGACACGATCCATCAGTGAACAGGGCATATTCCTTCTCATTTTCTGGTAGTTCATTGTATGGTGGGGCCTCTTTAGCACGTGACACTTCTTCTGCTGGTGATGTTCCAAACTTTTTACCTTCAGGCCAGTCCATGATCACCTCTAAAATTCCGGGACGGCTGAGGATCCCCATCTGTGCGCGTTGTGTAATCAGCAGAATCCACTTGCTCCAAGTGGCATCAGTAGCATGATGGGTGGAGGGAACCTTTCCCTTAAACATCCAGTTCAGCACTGGCAGTCGAGGTGCCAGAAGGAGCAACGTTTTCAGTACCGACTACTTGAGAAGCAGCCCGAACCCCCTCAAATGCAGCTAAGATCTCCTTCTCAGTTGGAGTGTAGCCCTCTTCAGACCCCTTGTACGCTCGACTCCAAAATCCCAGGGGTCGGCCTCGAGTCTCTTCTGAGGCTCTTTGCCACAAACTCCAAGTGGGACCTTTCTCACCAGCAGCAGTGTAGAGGATGTTCTTTACATTCTGTCCCGTCCGTACTGGCCCCAGGGCCACGGCACGGGCTATCTCCTGTTTAATCTGTTCAAAAGCCTGCTGCTGCTCTGGGCCCCATGTAAAATCATTCTTCTTCCGCGTCACCTGATAAAGGGGGCTTACAATGAGGCTGTAGTTTGGAACATGCATTCTCCAAAAGCCCACTACGTCCAGAAAAGACTGTGTCTCTTTCTTGCTAGTGGGTGGAGACATAGCAGCAATCTTGTCGATCACATCTGCTGGGATGTGACGACGCCCATCTTGCCACTTTATTCCCAGGAATTGAATTTCCTGACCAGGTCCTTTCACTTTGCTTTGCTTAATCGCGAAGCCAGCACGTAAAAGGATCTGGATTATTTGTTCTCCTTTCTCAAAAACTTCCCTTGCTGTATTGCCCCACACAATGATGTCATCAATGTACTGTAAGTGCTCAGGCGCACCACCGTGTTCCATTGCAGTCTAGATCAACCCATGGCAAATGGTGGGGCTGTGTTTCCACCCCTGGGGCAAATGGTTCCAGGTATACTGAATGCCCCTCCAGGTGAAAGCAAATTGTGGCCTACATTCTGTGGCCAAAGGAATGGAAAAGAAGGCATTCGCAATGTCAATGGTGGCATACCATTTGGCTGATTTTGACTCCAGCTCGTATTGGAGTTCTAACATATCTGGCACAGCAGCACTCAGTGGGGGTGTGACTTCATTCAGGCCACGGTAGTCTACCGTCAGCCGCCATTCTCCACTGCCCTTTACGCACCGGCCATATGGGGCTGTTAAAAGGTGAGCAAGTTTTGCTAATCACTCCCTGACTCTCCAGTTGATGAATTAACACATGAATGGGGAGCAAGGAATCCCTATTGGTGCGATACTGACGTCTGTGCACCGTTTTTGTAGCAATCGGTACCTGCTGCTCTTTCACTCGTAGCAGCCCCACAATAGATGGGTCTTCCGACAGGCCAGGCAAAACAGACAACTGCTTAACACCTTCTGTGTCTACAGCAGCTATTCCAAAGGCCCATCGATACCCCTTGGGATCCTTGAAATATCCCATTCTGAGGTAATCGATAGCAAGTATACAGGGAGCCCCTGGGCCAGTCACAATAGGGTGTTTCTGCCAGTCCTTACCAGTGAGGCTTATCTCAGCCTCCAACATAGTCAACTCCTGGGAACCCCCAGTCACTCCATGAATATAAATCGACTTTGTCCCTTGGTGACTCGAGGGCATTAGGGTGCACTGTGCACCAGTGTCCACCAGGGCCTTATATTTCTGTGGTCGTGATGTGCCAGGCCACCTAATCCACACAGTCCAGTATACTCTATTGTCCCTTTCCCCCCCCTGGCTGGGGGCAGGGCCCCCCTATTAGTTACCTGGATTGTTCACAGCGACTGGAGCAGGCACCCTTTTGGAGAAGTTCACCTTGGTGGTCGATCTGTCTCGTAATTTTTTCACTCGTGCTTGAAGTGCAGGAGTGGGCTGATTATCCCACTTCTTCATATTCTCCCCATGGTCATGCAGGTAGCGCCACGAGGCAAGACGCGATGTAGCCTTACTGTTGTCATTCGCCTGAGCACGAGGACGCCTCCTTCTGATGGCTGAGATACTGGATGATGCAGGTTGGGAGGAAACCAAGTTGATCAGCTCTTCCGGTAGACAGTTTTGGGAATTCTGGTTCCCATCAGATGTATCTGGTACCACCATGGATCCATCTGCATTAATCATGGTAGACAGTTCGTCCATTATATCTTCTTGTTTGCTCTCCATTCTGTCTAGCTTTTCAACTACCTTTGTGATGGCCAAAACACAAGCCCGTAGAGGGGTTAAATGTAACTCAAAGTCTTGAAGTCTATTAACCAGGTCATTTACAAGGGGTCTTCTTACCCCTTTGCCATACATTGCTGTGAGTGTACTGGCATACCTTTCCGGTGCAGTCTTTGTGAATGTACACCACATATTTGGTGTACACCTGACTTTCTCAGGATCATGATTTTGGTCTGGCTTGTCAGGGATGAAGTCGGAACTGTACAACATTTCCACTACGGCATGTTCTCTCAAATAACTGATACCTTTTTCCATATCAGTCCATTTCTTTTTCTCAGGCATCAGATCATCTTTGAAGGGGTATCTTTCTCTTACGGCTAACAGCATTCGCTTCCAGAGGGTGAAGGATCCATCCTGGCATGTACCAATACCCATGTCAATGGCTGAGTCTCTAGTAATGCTACCCAGTTGGCGAGCTTCTCTACCATCTAGCCACACACTGTTGGCCCCACTGTCCCAACAGCAGAGTAACAAGGTGACGATAGGCTCTTTTGGGTGTCGTGAAAAGTCTTTTCTCAGACCTCTAATTTCACTCATTTTTAGAGATCGATCAACAACAGTAACTATGTCTTGCTCACCTCCACCTCCTGCTCTTTCAGGACTTCTTGTTACCCTTCTGGGAGTTGGTGACCGCGATCTTATTGAAGGCCCCTCCCCTAGACTCAGGGCCGCTTTCCATGGATCGAGCCACTCTGGACCTCTTTCCTCCTCTTCTCTTACAGCATCTGCTTCCTCTACTTTCTCCTCCTCCTCTTCCTCTACTTTCTTCTCCTCCTCTACTTTTCCTTCCTCCTCTTGCTTCTTCTCTAGCTGAGTTGAGACTCGTTTCATTTTCCGTCCTCTTAAAGGGGCAACTGACATCGATTCCGGTACCTCCTGTGGTTGAAGGACGATGGCAGGTTGGTCAGTTCTGATGCTCTCCCTCTCCAATTTGGCTCGAAGTCCGTCTCTTTCAACTGTGAGGATTTTTAGCTCAGATTCAAGCATGGCTTGACAAGACTGAACTCTGCTTAGCTCATTTTGAAGGGTATCTCGCTCGAATCGGAGGAAGTCCCGCTCAGATTCAAAGGTGTCTTGTTGAGATTGGAGATTCTTTCTCTCAGCTCGAAGATCTTCCCCTTCAGCTTGGAGACTTTCTTTCTCAGCTCGGAGACACTCTTGCCAGGTTTTGAGATTCTCTCTCCTGACTAGGAGACTCTCTTTCTCAACCTGGAGATTCTCTGCCTCGGTTTGGAGACTCTCTCTTTGGATCTGAAGACTCTGTTTCTCGACTAGGAGACTCTCCTTCTGGGCCTGGAGATTGTCCCACTCGGCTCGGACTCTTTCCTGGAAACTCTCCTTTTCGGCTTGGAGACTGTCTCGCTCATTTTGTATTGTCTTCTGGAGACTCTCCCTTTCGGCTCGGAGACTCTCCTGAAAACTCTCTTTCTGGAACTGCAGATTCTCTCTATCAGCTCTGAGACACTCTCTTTCAGCTTGTATTGTCTTCTGGAGACTCTCCCTTTCAGCTTGGAGACTCTCTCTCTGGAACTGGAGATTCTCCCTATCAGCTCTGAGACACTCTCTCTCAGCTTGGAGACTCTCTCTCTCAATTTGGAGACTTTCACTATCAATTTCAGAAACTCTATCGCTTTCTGGGATAGTATTGAATAAGGCCCAATAGGCATTAGCCAGACCCCAGATCATTTGTGCCTCCTCAGATCTGCCTGAGCTACAACATTCCTGTCTTAAATAATTGTTTAAGCACTCAGGGTCTTCCAGGTGTTCAGGACTAAAGCTCCATGACACCAAGGATGGCCATCTCTTTAAAGTCTCTCCCAACCCTTTCCACACACCCTGCCACTCAGTACTCTCTGGTTCTGGGGAAGACTTCCTCAGAGCGTTACAAGTCCAGATGCTGAGTGAGATAAGTAAAATAATGAGCAATACAATCAGGGAGATTAACAGTGTGATCAAATGGGCATTCAAAAACTGCACAAAGGATTCAAAGGGGACACTGGGAGCCTGCTTAAAAATCACAAGTTCTGTAAAATTAGCAGCTCCCCCTGCAAGCAGGTGTAAAAGAGAAAATAGAATCATCATTTTTTTTTCTCTTTACAGAAGCAAAATATCAGTGCTCAAAGTTTACAAATATCACCAGAATATTGGCAGTCCGCCTGGACTGTCAAGGCCAAGCTTTCAGTGAGCACCTGCAAAAGAGATAAACTTTCCCAACACAGCTAACAAAAATCTCCGAGAGCAGAGATTCGTTCTAACAAGCTAAAAGGCAACTTTCTAAGAGCAGAGAGGGATTTATTTCAAAAACCAGAAAACAAGCCCCAATATGTTAATATCTTATCTTAATATCTTATCTCTGCCCGCATCCTCCACCAAGAACTGTCACGGGGTTATCAAGATCAATCTGTGTCCGTGACAGGGGAGGGGGCAGTAGGCCCGTAGCCCCCCGGCCCCCTCGGAAAAAAAAGGGAAAAAGGGAAAAGGGGTAGGGAGATGGGAGTTCAAGGGAACAAACAGAACAGCGGCAACGATCTGAGGAGTAAAACTTATTTACTAACTATGATATCGGAATGCAAGATAACACACTATAATACAATATAATTAGAATTGAAGCTAATAAATCAAATATAATGAGAGAGAGAGGTTTCCGAAGACCGAGAAGCCTACTTTGAAGTTGAAGGCACTGCGGCTTGGAAGCACACCCACACCCGCTGCCAGGCAGTGAGAGAGAGAGCGAGCGTCGTTTCCGTGACGTATTTTCCCTCTCTGGCCGCGAGGTCCCCTGGGATGTGTAGTACTTCTTCTCTGTGCTCCACATGATGTTGTGATGTGGAATACCAATAGCAAAAATTACAAAACACAAAACGGTGACATGCCGTGCACCTGGCAACCCATGTTCTTTTAGCTCTGCACCTGTGCTGCACTTTCGGGTAAAACCTACCCGGGCCAAAAAACTGCACGTGAATACCAATATGGTGAGCAGAAAAATGGCGTTTATTGCGTCGTGCGATTTACCTATATACATATCCTACTACATCTACGCCCCTTAAGCATGCATTATCCCCTCGTCACAGAGCAAGGTGAGAGTCCTACCACGTCACATCCCGAATGTTCTCTGTCTTCTACTACAACATCTCCCCCTCCCTATGATCAATGAAGCCTTACCCCGTAACAGCGCGAGTATCGCTTACTGGTTGCCTACTAAAACAGCTGCTGAACTGTGGAAAGACATTGCTGTCCGAATAAAGAATATGGTTATAAAGGTGCGCCATGTGGATGCTCATGTGCCCAAGTGTTGGGCTACTGAAGAACAACAAAACAACCACCAGGTAGATCGATCTGCCAGAATTGAGGTGGCTCAAATAGAGTTGGACTGGCAGAACAAGGGTGAATTATTTCTTGCTCTATGGGCCCATAAGACCTCGGGCCATCAAGGGAGAGACGCAAAATATAAGTGAGCTAGAGACCGAGGGGTGGAGTTAACTATTGACTCTATTGCACAGGTTATTCATGACTGTGAGACATGTGCCATAATTAAACAAGCCAGGAGGACGAAACCTCTCTGGGGGGAAGGGCGAATGCAAAACTATAAATACGGGGAGGCGTGGCAGGTTGATTATATCACCTTGCCGCGATCTCGCAATGGTAAGCGTTATGTGCTTACCATGGTGAGGCAACCACTGGGTGACTTGAAACATATGCAGTACCCCATGCTACTGCCGGAAACACCATATTGGGTCTTGAGAAACAAGTCCTGTGGCGACATGGCACCCCAGAAAGAATTGAGTCTGATAATGGGACACATTTCAAAAATTCCCTTATAAATACTTGGGCCAAAGATCATGGCATTGAGTGGATTTACCATATCCCCTATCACGCACCAGCTTCTGGTAAAATTGAACGACACAATGGGTTGTTGAAAACTTTGTTGAAGACAGTGGGTGGTGGAACATTTAAGCCCAGGGAGAAGCATTTGCCAGAAGCCACCTGGTTGGTCAATACCAGAGGATCTGTCAATCGTGACGGTCCTACCTAATCCAGCCCCTACACACTGTAGAGGGAGATAAGGTCCCTATTGCACATGTAAAGAACATGTTGGGAAAAGCAGTTTGGGTCCTTCCAGCCTCTGGAAAGGGCAAACCTTTCCGTGGAACTGTTTTCGCCCAGGGACCTGGGTGCACTTGGTGGGTGATGCAGAAGGATGGGGATGTTCAATGTGCACCACAAGGGAACTTGATGTTGGGGGAGTGCAGTCAGTAATTCCATGTATATATATGTATATAGATGTGTGTGTAACGCATTTTTCAATTATTGTTTATTTGTATATGCATTTTAAGCATGATGTAGTGATGTAGAATAAGGGGTGGAATGTCATGGTTTTGTAATTTTTGCTATTGGTATTCCACATCATAACATCATGTGGAGCACAAAGAAAAACTATACGTCCCAGAGGACCTCACGGTCAACGAGGAAAATACATCACGAAAGCAACGCTCGCTCTCTCTGTCACTGCCTGGCAGCGGGTGTAGGTGTGCTTCCAAGCCGTGCGCCTTCAATTTTCAAAGTCGGTTTCTCGGTCTTCTTAAACCTCTCTCTCTCTCTTATTTTACTTGATTTATTAGCCTCAATTTCAATTAGATTGTATTATATTGTGTTGTTTTGCATTCCGTTATCATAGTAAAATAACTTTTCCTCCATACATCATTGCTGCTGCTCTGTTTGTTTCCTTGAAACCCAGCTCCCATCTCCCTATCCCTTTCCCTATTTTCTTCCCATTTTCAGGGACTGGGGGGCCCACAGGCCTACTGCCCCCCTGTCACGGATACAGATTGATCTAGATATCTCGTTGACACATGCACATCTTTTAGAAGGCCAAATTTGGAAACGTGAGTGTCATCTGTCTGCCACAGTTGAAGAGGTGCTGTGCCATGGGGATTTCTCCCTATTTGAGCCAAAGGGGCAATTGCCTGGTAGTCTGGGCGTCTTAGAATTAAGTTATCACGGAATCACAGAATCCATCTCCAGAGATCATCAAGTCTAACCCCCCTGCCAAAGCAGGTTCCCTACACCAGGTTGCACAGGTAGGCGTCCAGGCGCGTCTTGAATATCTCCAGAGAAGGAGACTCCACAACCCCCCTGGGCAGCCTGTTCCAGTGCTCCGTCACCCTCACTGTAAAGAAATTCTTGTGCACATTCATGCAGAACTTCCTATGCTCCGGTTACTGGCTGTTTCCCCTTGTCCTGTCTCCACACACTGCTGAAAAGAGTCTGGCCTCTCCACTTTGCCCCCACACCTTAGATATTTATAGACCTGGATCAGGTCCCCTCTCAGTCTTCTTTTCTCAAGGCTAAACAAACCCAGTTCACTTAGCCTTTCTTCATAGGGGAGATGCTCCAGGCCCTTCACCATCTTTGTGGCCCTCCGCTGGACTCTTTCCAAGAAATCCCTGTCTTTTTTTGTACTGGGAAGCCCAGAACTGGACACAGTACTCCAGATGAGGCCTTACCAGGGCAGAGTAGAGGGGGAGGACCACCTCCCTCGACCTGTTGGCCACGCTCTTTTTAATGCGCCCAAGAATGCCATTGGCCTTTTTGGCCACGAGGGCACACTGCTGGCTCATGGCCAACCTGTCGTCCCCCAGGACACCCAGGTCCCTCTCTGCGGAGCTCCTCTCCAGCAGGTCGTCCCCCAACCTGTCCTGGTGCATGCAATTATTCCTCCCTAGGTGCAAAACTCTATGCTTGCTTTTGTTAAACCTCATCCGTTTTCATATCGCCCAGCTCTCCAGCCTGTCCAGGTCTCGCTGAATGGCAGCACAGCCTTCAGACGTGTCAGCCAATCCTCCCAACTTCGTATCATCAGCAAACTTGCTGAGGATGGCCACTATCCCCTCGTCAAGGTCGTTGATGAAGATGTCGAACAAGACCGGACCCAGCACAGACCCCTGGGGAACACCGCTAGTTACAGGTCTCCAACCGGACTCTGCACCGCCAACGACGACCCTCTGCACTCTGCCAGTCAGACAGTTCTCAACCCACCTCACTGTCCACTCATCTATCCCACACTTCTCAGCTTTGTTATAACGATGTTGTGGGAGACAGTATCAAATGTCTTGCTGAAATTAAGGTAGACTATATCCACTGCCCTCCCCCCATCCTCCCCTGGCTATCCTCCAGTCTTCAGGCACCTCCCCCATTCTCTAAGACCTCTCAAAGATGATAGAGAGCGGTTCAGCAATCACCTCCGCCAGCTCCCTCAGCACCCGTGGATGCACCCCATCAGATCCCATGGATTTATGAACATTGGTGTTGCCTAGTCGCTCACGGACCACCTCTTCCTTGACTGAAGGTAAGTCTTCCATTCCCCAGACCCTCTCACTAACCTCCAGGGTCTGAGATTCCTGAGGGAGAGCTTTTCCACCGAAGACAGAAACAAAGAAGTCATTCAGTATCTCTGCCTTCTCAGCATCCCCCGTTACCAGAACACCCCCCTCACTTAGTAGTGGACCCACATTCTCCCTAGTTTTCCTTTTACTGTTAACATACTTAAAAAAGCCTTTTTTATTATCCTTTATCACTTTCACCAGATTCAATTCCAGGCGGGCTTTAGCCTTCCTCGTCGCATCCCTGCAGGCCCTGACAACATTTCTATACTCTTCCCAAGTGGTCAGTCCCTTTTTCCACATTTCATGGACCTTCTTCTTCCCTTTGAGTTTGCAAAGTCAAAGGGCTTGGTCCACTGTCAGTTGGAATTGTTTCTGTAAGGTTCTCCTATTCTGATGGAAAAATTGATGGGAGAGTCGAGCTTGTAGAAATAATTGAGGGGTAGCAAAGGCGACTGTGGCTTGATCAGCCTTACGGTTGCCCTCAGTTGACAGTCCAGGAAACGTAGTGTGTGAGCAAATATGCATAATAAAATAAGGAAGAGTACGGTGAGTGACATAATGCAAAACTAGCTTGAGCTGTGCAACCAAGGCAGAGTTGTTAACTTCCTTAAGAAAAGATCCTTCAGTCCGCTGAACAATCCCTGTAACATACAAAGAGTCAGTTATTATATTAAGCTTTTGTTCTGCAAATTTCGTAAAGTTCGAGCTACCGCAGCAAGTTCTACAACTTGAGGTGACCCACTGACAACATGCACATCTGACTGCCATCGTGTAGCAGTCGCATGCCAGAGAACCACTGCTCGGTGTGTCTTGCCGGAGCCATCTGTAAATACAGTAACAGCATTAGGTATTGGAACATGTGAAAGTAAAGCATTTTTAGTAAGGGATAGACCACACAAATTATGCAGGAACTGATGTTTGGGGGGATGGGTGGAGATTTGTCCAGTACAGTATGCTATAGCAGTTTGTAAAGCGAGCAAACGTGCAAGCATCCAATCTAAATCTTTTTTAGTAGCAGGTATGTAGATGCAATCAGAGTCAAGAGCTCATGAAATCTGTAGACAATGTCGACCGTGCTGTATTAGCATTGCAAACATCTCCAGTCATGATGTAATGGTTTTTGAAAATGTATGCAGTAAGAATATCCATTTGAGGGTGATGAGAGGATCTTTTCTTGAGGTATCCCATTGACGTAACAAGCTGTATGTTTGATAAGAGTTTTATATTATTAGAAAAGATACTGGGAGTGATAAACAAACACTATGGCTATATCGATGTCGTAGTGATGTTATTAAATAGTCTAAGCATTGTAGTGCTGCCACTGTCAATTAACATATTGTTGGACTATTTTCAAAGAGTTGTCTATCCATCTGTGCCTGGGCTTTAGGTGCTGCCCGAGCCCCTTCCCCCAGGAGCTCCTCCATGTCAATATTATTTAAGGTAGCCAAGTTATCCATAGTCTGGACGGTAGCCTGTTCTCGGTATTCCATCATAAACACAGTATATTGCATGGGAGACAGAATCATTTGTAACAAAATTTTCCAATCATGAGAAGTCATAACATAACTGTCACCCATTGCAACCAAAAGATTATATGTAAGGTTGGACTGAATTCCATAATTTCTCACCGACTTCCTTAGCTCCTTCACTGCCTCGCAAGGCAGGGATTCCTGCTGGGGGGCTGATTTGCACGAGACATCACAGGAAAGGCTTGCAACGAATCAGCATCACCCTGCAATATTGCTTCTTTTCCGCATTGCTCTAAAGCACTGTAGTATGCTGCAGAAGCAACAATATTTTTCCTTCCCGTCCCCCTCAAATTATTGTCAGGAGGCAAAAAGTCCGGTCTTTCCTCCAAATCAAAAAGATCCTCTGGTTCCGGTCCATCCTTGTCTTTAACCTAATTACATGCGGGTGGCAGAAGTGGAGTGGCAAGTGGCGGGGGTGGGGCGGAGGGTGGCGGTGGCGGCAGTGACGGCGGCGCAACGGGCGGTGTGGGGGGACAGTTTTCTGCCAATGTTGTCCCAAAGCTCCCCATGAAAAGAAAACCCAGTTTTCAGAAACTCACAGACATTTTTGCTTATCCTTTCCTTTTAAGAAAAGTAGCCAATGCTGAGGTAGATACAGGTCAATTCTGAAGCTTTAAAATTATCCATAATCCTGTGAGATTTACTTGTTGCTCCTTCGTTAGTGAACTCCCCATAGTTCCTGACTTCTCACCTTCTGTCTTGCAGAACGGTGCGGGTGCGTGCTGAACAATCTCCATAGTTCAGTTGGGCGGTGCTGTGGGACTGGGCTTGCTCAGCCTTGGCTTAATTTGCTCCACATGGTGGGCGCCATTTGCGGCGTCTGATGCATGGACTCAGATGTGAACGATCCACATCGTTTGTTACAGGTTCTAACATCCCTTATATACATTCACAGGTTTTCTCTTGTAACTTTTCCACCTGCCTTTACATGTCAACAAAACATTCTACAAACACTCGTTAACTGTGCATGCAGGTGCCTATCTAATCAGGATCATAAGTCGTTCCTAGCCATGTGCTCACTTCCTCCAATCCGGGTCATCATCACACGGCCATCACGCAGCTTACTTGACTTCGTTTTTCTCATTGGAGGGTGTCCTTGGTTCTCAGCGTTGCTTTCTCATGCTGTTTATCTTGCTCCACAGCTTCTGATCTGAATAGTCTGTCTTGTATTCCTACAAGGGATGGTGATTCAATCACTTCCCAGGGGAGCCTGTTCCAAGTGCTTAACAACCCTTTCTGTAAAGAAGTTTTTTGAGGCCATTTCCCCTTGTACTGTCGCCAGTGAGAAGAGACCAACCCCACTCCCACTGCAATCAGTATTTGAAGAGAGCAATAAAATCTCCCCTCAGCCTCCTCTTCAGCAGACTAAACAGCCCCAGTTCCTTCAGTCGCTCCTCATGGGGCATATTCTCCAAGCCCTTCACCAGCCTTGTCCCTCTTTGGACCTGCTCCAGCACCTCAATGACCTTTCTTTATTGTATTACACTGAACCAACAATGTTTATATGAGATTTTACTCATCAGAATATAGGGGTTTGGGACTACAGGGTATCATTTCCTCACAATATCATTATTTTTTCTCAAGTCCTGAAATAACCTATTGTGGCAACCAGGCATGGACTCAGATGTGAACAATTGAAATCGTTTATTACAGGTTCTCACATCACTTATATACGTTCACAAGTTTTCCTTCTTTAGCTTTCCCCTCCACCCTTACAACTTTCCCATCCTCCTTTACATGTCAACAAAGCATCCCACAAACACTCTTTAACCATGCATGCAGGTGCTTATCCAATCAGAGCCATGGGCCATTTCTTTGTTTTACTCTTCTTCTAGTGATGTTCTTGGTTCTCAGCCTTGCTTTCTCATGCTGTTTATCTTGCTTCACAGCTGCTGCTCTAAATAGTCTTTCTTGTATTCCCACAAATCCCCCTTTTTTATTTATTAACAAACTATTACCACGCTATAAAATAATAGCACTAATTATATTAATAACACACTAATCATAACTCAATCAAGGCCTTGATTTATAACATGCTGAACACAAGAGAAGAGTTACATAGAAGGTCACAAGTTTTTTAGTTAATATGTGCACACTCACACATGCAATCTTAGGCAATTCCATGAATGGGAAATGAAAACCTTCTAAGCTAATGCATTATTACTTATTGACTCCTGAGAGACGACAAATCACCGGAAAGAAGAGAGAGGTAACATGCCTGCGGTGGATGTGACAGGTAGTGCCAGTAGGGTGTCCCCTGCTTTAAAGTGCACTTGTCCTCTCTCACCCATCAAAGACTCTCCTGCTTTTATTCTTCTCAGGGTCTGCAGGGTGTTTTTTCCATTTGTACTCCGCATTCATGTGGCCAGTGCATGATACAGAACCCGAGCGGAACACCTGCTCATAAAATTAAACAAAATACTGAAGCTAGCTCTCTCTACAAACAAAATGCTTGCAGAAAGTATTTACAGTCACAGCTACTTAATCCCATGGTTTCTTGCTAACTAAAGCGATAATGTTGTCATCCTTGCTTACTGACACATCACTGACTGGATCCACACTGCCCAAGACATTATTAACTCGAACAAAAAGTACTTGATTTATCGCTTAGTGAATCATAACTCTTACACAGAATATAATGCAAGGAATACAGATTAAAAGGAACACAAAAATCTAGAGACACATTAGCCCTATCTTAATTAGTTTCTGAATCCAAGAGCCCAAACCTTGAAACCACCCATCGAACCACCCCCATGAAGTTTCTGCATGCCGTCTTGCAGTTGCTGAATACTCTGATGGATGGAGGTGGAATGATCCGATAAGTTCATACAGCGCAGTCCTTCAGTGTCCTCACAGCCACGTCCATGTGCAAGAAGCAGGAAGTCAATAGCCGCTCTGTTCTGCAACGTAGCATGACGAACTGAGTCGACATCCTGTAACAGGCCTGAAAGTGCTTGTGAGGTTGAGTTAGTCTGTTTGCTAAGCCAACATCCTAGCTTATTTAAACTAACTAATGCTTTAGCAGCCACTACCCCTGGAATGAAGAGTAGTGCAAACACTGTTCCAAAATTCAAACTTGTTGCAATTTTTATCAAAAGCATGAATATTTCTTTGGATTCTACCACGATTGTGGTGTTTTGAGAGGATCATGGTCAGATTCGGCATTAATAAGGTCAACCTGCCCAATGATCAGGGCCCTCCTTTAATATGTGATGGAATGGTCAGCCGTGCATGATCTCCACATATTAAAAATAACCCTCGGGGTAATTGAAGGGGTAAATTACTTGATTTTGAAATCTTTGAAGATGTGTAATTACATCAGGGTGACACATTTCTATACACCAGCACTGTAGTTTTGACTGACCATGAAAGGGATTGATCATTACCAGAATAATTGAAAAATACATACCAATCCATTTTTACTGATCCCAAAAGTTCTAGCTCCTGCAGGGGTAGGGACATTCGGGGCAAGTGGGGTACCCATTGGTCCCATATGTCCATCATCCAGTTCCCTCCCCATATCTTCTCTTCCTGCACAACTGTAGAAGCACTAGTGGCATGAACCAGTTGTCCCCATTTCCCTTGATCAAGGGTAAGTCCTACTAGACACGTAGTAAATGGAGAGTCAGGGGATGACATTGCTAAGCAGAGAGTGTTCTGTCTGATGGTGTTGGCAAGTGTCACCCACACATTAGTTTTAGGCTGTGAAAGTACCCATATAGCATTCACAATGGTGGTGCAGCAGATGAAGGTGATGCTGACAAATGAGGTCGCACTGCCCTTGCTGGAACCCATCCCAGTCCTGCACCTGTGGAAACACAAGCATAACCTCTCCCCCAAGTAATCAGTGTGAGTGGGCCTTCCCATTGACCTGATTCCAGATTCTTTACTAGTACAGTAGCTTTTCCATAAATATTCATTCTTTCCTCGTTAACTGAAACAAAATGACGGGCTATCGGTGGTCCTCCGTCATCACACCATCGATTTAAGAAGTTCAATACATATGTAGCTTTAGCAAGCCTTTCTGCTGGAAGTGCCTTCTCCATTCCCCCTTTTTGCTTAAGTAGCATAGCCTTAAGAGTGCTATGAGTATGCTCAACTATGGCTTGTCCTGTGGGCGAGCGTGGTATGACCGTGAGATGTTTAGTTTCCCATGATTGTAGAAACTGTAATACTTTCTGGGACATATATCCTGGGCCATTATCTGTCTTAAGTGTTTTCGGTACCCTAAGAATTGCAAAGGCCAAAAGAAAATGTTCGCAGATATTGCAGGCCTTTTCTTCAGTATCTGCTGTCACTGCTATGGCTCCAGAAAAGGTATCCACTGAGACGTGGACATATTTAAGGCTTCCAAATTCAGGGATGTGCGTGACATCTGTCTGCCATAATTCCAGAGCTGTTAGTTTAATCCTCGAGGATTAAACCCATAAAATAAAGAAACCCATAAAATAGAAAAGGTGTCATCTGTTGACAATCAGAGCATGCTGTAATTATTTGTCATGCCTGAATTAAGCTATAAGACTTTTGCAGTGCCTTAGCGTTCTGGTGAAAAAAAAAGGCATGCAACAGTCAAGCCTGTTCAAATGAATTGGGAAGAACAGTAACACCAGCTAACTGATCTGCATATCTGTTTCCTTCAACTAAAGGCCCTGGCAAAGCGGTGTGTGATCAGATGTGTGTTACGAAATATGGATCCTATCAGCAACTAACTAGAGACAAAAGAATATACAGAAGCATGAACAGCTGTTCATTAGGAATGTCTCTTAGATACGTTCCTTCTATTCTAGTCACTATTCCTGTAACATAGGCTGAATCAGCGATGATGTTAATGGACTGGATGACTTCTGAAACACTCTTTCAACTGCAGCTAATTCTACAATTTGTGGATAGCCCTTTATTGTCTGAATATCTTATTGCCATCAGCTGGATGTGTCCTGGCAGACAATTACTGACCGACCTGTTCTCCCTGACCCATCTGTGAATACGGTCAAGGTGTCTAAGGGTACCAAGGAACATTTCGGCATCTCCTGCATATTAAAATGCATTTGTAGCAATTTATGCCTGTAAGAGTCCATGTTGTTGTACTTTTGTCTCAAAAAATTGCTGAAGATGGACTATTCCATGCCAGTCCTGGACAGGGATTGAGCAATCCCTTTCTCTAAAGATATGCTAACTGGAGGCAGCAAAAGAAGGATAAGCACCTTGATGGCCAGGAGAAAACCTTTTGTCTGGACTTATCACCAAGAAAGATGAGTATCAAGAGAAGGATAAGCACCTTGATGGCCAGGAGAAAACCTTTTGTCTGGACTTATCACCGAGAAAGATGAACCACACCTTTGGTCAGGGCTTATCAAGAGAAGGATAAGCACCTTGATGGCCAGGAGGAAACCTTTTGTCTGGACTCATCATCTCGAGGAAGAGAGCCATCTCGAGAGGTGGGGGGGGGGGATACTCATGACCCTTACCCAAGCCCCCAGCAATGTCACATAGGCAGGAAAAAAACAGGATAAAAGGGCGCAGGAAAAATCATGAAGCAGCTTGAGGGAGAAGGCGAGAGAGAGACAGAGAGAAGGTTTACTGCCTTCAGATCCCTCGTTGCTGCTTTGCTGCCCTACTGTCTACGGACCCTCCCGGCCTTGCTGCACGAGACACTGCTGCTTCCACCGCCACCACCCGTACTGCTTGGCACCAGCCCGCTGCTCTTCGTTGCCTGCTTGGACCCTGGACCAACGGATAATGGGACACTGCTGCATCGAGTTGGTGATTATCCCCACTTACCGCAACTCTTGCTTTTCTTCCTACCTTTTCTATCGCCCGTTTCCCCTTCCCTGTCTCCCTAAAAGGCTAGGATTTGTAATAAACTGGTTGGACCAACATTTGAACCGTTGTTTCTTAATCTCACGCAGGGTATATTAAAAGAATCTCCTCTCACTCCTATTAATTGGAGCGAGACAATGCCCAGGTGAGTTTATTGATGTCACCCCAATGAATCCCTCCATTGCTACCTGAAAAGGCAATGAACACTGAGACAACCATTGTAACATGTTTGTAGACACAGGTAATGTAATTACTGAAGGTTCAGACCCGCTCAGCAACAACAACCTTTGTCTTCCTCATATAACAAGAGCAGAAATCATGTCAACTTTCATAGTGATTGTTTAGGAAAACTGATGAGGCAAAAAGATCTATTCCAGTATTAAAAGAGGATCCTGCAAAGTGTTATCCCACTGAAAGAGAAGAGCATAAGGCTGAAAATCTGGATTCAGTACTATTAAGTGAAACGGAAGGGCTGGGTCATATCACTGCGCTTGTCGCTGAAACATAGTAGTGGCAACCTCCTGCAAAGCTTGCTGTGCTGCAGGTGTCAGTCTTCTTTTGGAATTTAAAGCTGGATAGCCCTTTAATAACTGAAATAACAGGTGCAGGGTTTAATTAGATATTCCCAGCAAAGACCTGATCCAATTTATAGTCCTTAACAGCCTTTGCATATAATTTAGAGTCTGAATGTCTAAATCCAGTGTAAGGCATTGTGGAGTGATAGTCTGATTTTTAATTCGCCATCCCAAATACTTCCGTGGCGAGATCTCATGGACCTTTTCTGGAGCTGCCTCTAAGTAAGTCACAGCTTTTTACGCTGTCAATGAGTACAGCCACGGCTTGTCACATTTCTTCAGTTGACTTGGTTGCTACAAGAGCGTCATCCATGTAATGATAAAAAACAGCATTAAACAGTGTCATGGTTTTGTAATTTTGCTATTGGTATTCCACATCATAGCATCATGTAAAGCACGGGTAATTAAAGAGTTAATACTCTAGTTCCCTGGACTGAAAATTTCTGAATACCCAGTTCTCAGAAGAGAAGAACTACATATCCCAGGGGACCTCATGGTCAGAGAGGAAGATATGTCACAGAACTCACAGGATCTCGCTCTCTCACTTGCTGCCTGGCAGAGGGTGTGGTTGTGCTCCCCAGCCGTGTGCCTTCAGTTCAAATTAAGCTTTTCAGTTTCAGAAAAATCTCTTTATTACTTTATTTGATTTATTAGCCTCAGTTTCAATTAGATTGTATTATATTGTGCTATCTTGTATTCTGAGATCATAGTTAGTAAAATAAGGTTTACGCATTAGATCGTTGCTGCTGTTCTGTTTTTTTAATCCAAGCTTCATCCCCCTGTCATGGGCATAGATTGATCTAGATAACTCCGTGACAGTTTTTGGTGGAGAATGAGGGCATTCTGAAACTTTTAATGGTAGCAGAAATAAATAAATAAATAAATAAATAAATAAATAGATAAATAAATAAATAAATAAATAAGGATTTCTTTAAGCCAGAGACTGCAAAAGCATTGCTACTTTGACCTTCAAAGATTAGATTGTAGTCTGGGCAGTCTGCCAAACTCTGGACACTGTACCGAGTGTTTTTTGATTTTTTTTTCTTTCCCTTTTTAGCAGCTTCCAGCTATGAATCCACTCTTCATTTTAGGAGCACTGTACAAGGGATTAAAAGCTATTATGCTTTTCGGAACTTATTGGCCTCTTATTAACGTCATGATTTCTTGTTGTGGAATTGTTTATATATAACCAAGGAAGGGCACTGATGGAGACACCTGCCAGGCACTGATATGCAGTGTTGTTTAATTTGACTTTTGACAATTACATCCCAGATGAAATAGCTAATTTTACAAACAACACGATGTTCAAACCGGTTTCCAGGCTTTCTCCTCATTTTGTCATATGCTTTTCGAGTTCCAAGTTAGTGGTCATGGTCGTGCTCATACTCGTGTGCAAGTTATCGATCTCCCTGAATGCACTCCTATAGAGGAAGATCCAGGCAAGGGGCCCTCTTCAGAACCACCATCATCAAGAAAGGCAACAGGAAAAAAAAAAAAGAGACACAGAGAGGAGAGTGATGAAGAGGAAGTCTCTGTTACCACTATTCAACGACCTCTGAAGATGACTGAAATCCAAGGCTCAAGAAAGGAGTTCACACAGCACCCGAACGAAACTCTTGTCATCTGGTAGCATCACCATTAGGACAACAGGGCCAGTAGCGTGTTTCTAGATGATAACGCAGCTTGCCAACTAGGAGCCATTGCCAGAGTCTCAGTTATTGACAGAGGGATTAGTAGATGTTTGGATGGAGTTGCCTCCCCCTGGGAACAAGTGTTAGTAGTCGTGAAGGAAAGGCATCCCTTCGAAGACAATCTGAAGCCTGTGACGTAAAAGTGGAATACAATTGAACAAGTTATGAGTACTTGAGGAAAATAGCCATGGTGGAAATGTTCTATGACCCTAATCTTGTACCTAACGATCCACGCCAAGACTACAATCCTGAGAGAGTAAGGAGAATGCCTGTTATATGGCAGAAACTCACAAGTACAGCACCAGAAAGATACACCAGTACACAAGCAGTAACGTTTGACAGATACGAGGACCAACAGAGAAGACCCCCAGTTTTTGAACTGATTCTTACACTTCAAATCTATGAACAAAATCTACCCCCAACTCATGCTTCCATTTCAGCCACCTCACATGCAACAGATAGACTGGATGAAGTGCAAGAGCAAGTGTGTCTATTGATTAATCATGACGAACCCATAGTAGTATCAGAAACACTTGATGAAGATAAGGATGATTGTTGGGGTACTGAGTTGCCTATGTAAGGATTAATGAGTGCATAGAGTGTAGTTCTGATTAGATAGAGTGTTCTGGAATAGTTGAGTTACAGCCTGTAGGTTAGGGAGCTAGTGGACGGGGGATTTAGGTAGGTGTGTGTATAGGTCCTCTCCCGTGCATTGGGTTTGCGTAGCGGGTATACGCATCTGCGCAGGAATTAGAATGGTATATAAGGTGTGTGACGCAGCAATAAATCGAGAGTTGAGACCTCATGGCATCCATGAATATGTCTTTCTCTCCCTCCTGGTCAAGATCTCAGGATAAGTCAGGTTAATTGTCATGTCAAGTGGTGACCCCCGACGTGATAGTGTGCTCGTGATTTGCAATTGTGGAGAGTGCCTGTGTAATGCTTGTGGAGAGTGATTATTTTTCTTCTTTTGTAGAGTTTGGTGCACCAGTAAGCAGAGTGATAAGCAGCGTAGACGGGTCTGGGAAGAGTGGACGGGTCTGGAGATCAGTTGGATCCGGAGAAGGTGGACGGGTTCGTCGAACAGGTCCAGTGAGAGGGAGAGGACGGGTCCAGTGAATTTCAGTCTCTACCATGGCGGCAGGATCCGTTAAGGAGACGGTAAAGGTTTTAAAAGTGCTGGCGAAAGATGCGGGGGGCACATTGTCCTCCAACAGCACGGAGGGACTCATCCAATGGATGATTCAGGGGGGGCTGATTGAGTCAGCCGCACAGGTGATGGACCTGGATAAGGTTCAAGCCGCAGGGATGGAGTTACTATCATCTGCTGGGGCAGGAAATAAGTCTGCTCTTCAGCATATCCCTGCTTGGGGGGTGCTACTAGCTTGCTTTCACAAACTTCACGAGTCGCGGGGTGTGTGGATGGCGGCTGCAGGTGCCGTTTATGGATCGCCGAAAGTGGCAGAGCTGGGGAATTCGAGCTCTAATAGCTCAGGGGAAAGTTTCCAGCTGCTCTCTGGTGATTCATCTCAGGAATGTGCCAGGGAGATAAAGGGAGAGAAGGGGGAGGGTTGTGATGATTCTCGGAAGTCAGCACAGGCTTTCCCGGTCACCGAGGGAAAAGCCTTAGATTCCTTGTTTGCAGAGGAGAGGCCGTTTGCCCCCGGCATTGCAGTCGACCCTGTGCCTGCGCCAACTCCTTCAGCTCTGGCTGCTCCCTCTGCTTCGCGCCCACCCCCTGTGTGCAGTTCAGGCATCTCTTCAGACATTAGTATGCCATAGGCGGCTGTTGGTCCTTCTGAGGTTCCTGGGGGGAGTCACGGGACTGTTCAGAGCGCTGGGGATTCTGAGGGAGATGATTTGCCTGAAAGGTTGTTAAAAGAACTTTGGCGGCTTTCAGTGAACTCTAGGTCGTTAGCTCAGGCAGTGCAAATTCAAGCAGTGTAACAACAGTGGGAGTGCAGTTCAGCAGCGCCCCCTAAAGACCCGGTGGGCCATTGGCACATGATTGTTAAGAACTGCGCACTTCAAGGGGACATTATCTTGCAACTGGCAGAGGGGGGAGGACCTCTTGTATGTCCCGCGATGCAGGATAATCAGGGCTGGCCCACCTGGGAGCCTTTTGATTGGCGGCTAGTTAAGGAGTTAAGATCAGCAATGGCTACTTCCAGCCTTGAAAGTCCCGCCTGCCAAGCCCTATTGGACATGATGCAGGTGGAGCTCACCACCCCCTTTGATTGGTGTAGTCTGGCCAAGGCAGTCCTATCGCCAGCCCAAATTGTGCCTTTTGAAAGCAAATGGGACTCATAAGGGCTGGAAAGTGAAATTAACAACAGAACTCTGTCTCAGGGTCATCCGCTTCATGGAGTGGGTTCTGACCAGCTGAGAGGCACGGCAGGTTTTGCAGATCCATGAGCTCAGGCTCAGTGGGATCATGCGATTCTTCATCAAGCCGCATATATCGCGAGACGGGCAATGGGAGCGGTGGCGAGATTGAGTCAGTCGAACCCCCCTTACATAGAAATTAAACAGGGACTGAGTGGATTCCCGCATGACTTGTTCAGCCATGGACGTTATCAAATACTTCTGTTAATGGTTACCATTGGGCTGACAATTTGGAGAGCAATTGGTTGTAGGTCATTTGGATTTTCCCAGTGGGGTCCTGGGTTGTTGATGCCGGTAAAGTTGTCATGGCTCTCTGACAAGCCGGTGTGGGTCCCCCAGTGGCCCCTGAGTCAGGAGAAATTGACCCACTTACAGGAATTGGTGAACCAGGAGGTTGCAGCGGGCCACTTGGTTCCGACTACTAGTCCCTGGAATTCGTCAGTTTTTGTTATTCATAAGAAGTCAGGGAAATGGTGCTTTATACATGATCTTAGAGCAGTCAATGACACCATGGAAGACATGGGAGCCTTGCAACCAGGCCTTCCCATGCCTTCTACGTTACCACGCGACTGGCAGTTGCTAGTGATAGATCTGAAAGACTGTTTTTTCACCATTGCTTTGCACTGTGATGATCAGAAGCACTTTGCTTTAACTATTCCATCTGTGAATAATGCTGCCCCTGCCCACCGGTATCATTGGACTGTTCTGCCACGGGGTATGAAGAATTCCCCGACCATTTGCCAAATGCATGTGGATATGGCCTTATGATCTTTTCGGGAAGAATACCCAGAGTTGCTGGTATATCATATGGATGACATCTTAGTTTCTGCCGTCAAATTTGGAGCGAGACCTTTCTGGCCGTCTGGCTGCAGTGGGTCTACATGTTGCCCAGAATAAAGTCCAACAAGCAAGCCCTTATTCCTACCTGGGTACTATTATCAGAGAGCGTTCGCTGTCTCCTCAGCGGCTTCAAATTAACATACCAGTAGCAACTCTTACCAACCTTCAGCGTTTGGTCAGAGGTATTCAGTGGGTTTGATCCTTTGTGCCAATACCACAGCAGGATCTTCAGCCACTTTTAGATGGCTTAGCTGGCCCTCCAGATCCATCTGCACCTCAACGCTGTCTGCAGCGCGCTGCAGTGGTGAAGATAGAGAAGACATTATCTACTCATGCACTGGGTCACTGGATTCCACAGCAGTCCTTGTAGGTGCAGGTCTTTGTGCATGTGTCAGGGACGACAGCTTTGCTGTACCAATGGGACGAAGCCGCAGCGCTTGCTCAGCACTTGATCCCTCTAGTATGGCTGTACTCTGCAACTTCAGCACGTACAGTTATTATGCTGGGAGAAAGCTTGGCTGATATTATTACCCGAGTGTGATGGCGTGCCATTCAGATAGTAGGTTTGGAGAGAGGAAAGTGCGAGTGTTCAGATGCTTGAGCTTAGTGCAATGAGAGCAGTTTTGATGCAGTGGAAACATGTCCCATTGAACATTGTGATGGACAGTCAGTATTGTTACATTCTAATACAACGTTTAGCTCAGGCTTTTGCCTGTAGCCCAGGAGGTTCATACGCTTATGGCCTCCCGAACAGCTCTCTTTTTTGTCACTCATGTGCGGAGTCATACGGGCCTACCGGGGTTAGCTGAAGGGAATAGTTGTGCAGATGTGGCAGCAGGCCAGCTGCAAGTAGCTCTGACTACTCCTGCTCCAGATACTTTATCACAGGCACGGTCATCACATCAATTTTATCACCAAGGTGCTCGTGCACTCACACGACAGTTTGATTTAACTTTACCAATGGCATGGTCCATTGTGGCAGCATGTCCAGCTTGTCAAACTGTAGGAGGCGTTTCCCCTGCAGTATCATTAGTGGTTAACCCTCGTGGTCTCTCACCAAATCAGACCTGGCAAGTTGACATCACTGATTACCCCCCATTCAGTCGTCTCCGCCATATCCATGTGGCAGTGGATACTTGCTCTCATGCAATGGTGGCTTGACCCACTACTCGTACCACTGCTCGCCAATCCATCAGGCATTTGTAATTGCCTTTTTCTGTACTTGGTGTGCACGAGCTAATCAAGACTGACAACAGCTCCAAGTACCGTTCCCGTATGTTTTAACATTTCTTGCAACTTTGGGGTGTGCGCCATGCTATGGGCATCTCCCACAACAGCACTGGTCAAGCAATAGTCGAACAGGCTCATCACACCCTCAAGGCACAGATCGAGTGGCTAAGGGAGGGGGGAGACGTAGGAGATCCCATAGCTGCAGTGCAGAAAGTGTTGGTAGTGCTCAATCAACTTGCTACTGATGATGCCTTGTCCCCCATACAAAAGCACTTCTCAACCAGGCAGTGGAGTTTGGTGGTAAGGCAGTCCCAAAGGTTCGCTTTCGGGAGCCCGAGTCTGATAAATGGGAGGGTCCCGCAGATCTCCTTACATGGGGCCAAGGTTATGCTTGTATTTCCACAGGAGCTAGAACCCAGTGGATTCCTGCCCATCTGGTCCGGCCATGGGTGCCAGCTACTGCTGCCTCTGCTTCTGCTCCTACTGCTGGGAGTGAGCCTGTTGGAGATAACAATGCAGGTGTTGACTCTAATGACCCCCGAGTCGTTGGGGAATTTCTGGCTGCAGTATGCGAAACTGACTAAGTCTTCCACAGTGTGCTTGGCCCTCTTGGCAGTAGGTGATCCATTTCATACCAGTGCTCTTGCAGAAGTTCCTTGTTTCAACCAGACGGCCTGCACCTGTCATGGTTTTGTGTTTTGTAATTTTTGCTATTGGTATTCCACATCACAACATCATGTGGAGCACAGAGAAGAAGTACTACACGTCCCAGGGGACCTCGCGGTCAGAGAGGGAAATACGTCACGGAAGCGACGCTCGCTCTCTCTCTCTCACTGCCTGGCAGCGAGTGTGGGTGTGCTTCCAAACCGCGGCGCCTTCAACTTCAAAGTAGGCTTCTCGGTGTTCGGAAACCTCTCTCTCTCTCATTATATTTGATTTATTAGCTTCAATTCTAATTATATTGTATTATAGTGTCTTATCTTGCATTCCGATATCATAGTTAGTAAATAAGTTTTACTCCTCAGATCGTTGCCGCTGTTCCGTTTGTTCCCTTGAACTCCCATCTCCCTACCCCTTTTCCCTTTTTCCCTTTTTTTCCGAGGGGGCCGGGGGGCTACAGGCCTACTGCCCCCTCCCCTGTCACGGACCCAGATTGATCTCGATAACCCCGTGACAGTTCTTGGTGGAGGATGCGGGCATAGATAGAGATAAGATATTAAGATAAGATATTGGGGCTTGTTTTCTGGTTTTTGAAATAATCCCTCTCTGCTCTTAAAAAGTTGCTTTTTAGCTTGTTAGAACGAATCTCTGCTCTCGGAGAGTTTCGTTAGCTGTGTTGGGAAAGTTAATCTCTTTTGCAGGTGCTCACTGAGAGCTTGACCTTGAAAGTCCAGGCGGACTGCCAATATTCTGGTGATATTTGTAAACTTTGAGCACTGATATTTTGCTTCTGTAAAGAGAAAAAAAAAATGCTTTCTCTTGTAAAACTGCTTTTCAAGGGACTGCATGCCATTGGTGTTTCTTTTTTGATGCTCAAAACATACTGGGCCCTGATTAAGTTTGCCACTTTTCTCTATGGAGCTACAAGTATATATAGTCAATTGAAAACACTGTTAGAAATACCTACCTGGTACCTGCATACAATGTGGGATACAACTGCAGAGGGAGCTGCTAATTTTACAGAACTTGTGATTTTTAAGCAGGCTCCCAGTCTCCTCTTTGAATCCTTTATGCAGTTTTTGAATGCCCATTTGACCACAGTGTCAGTCGTGTCAGTCTCCCTGAATGTATTGCTCATTATTTTACTTATCTCACTCAGCATCTGGACTTGTAACGCTCTGAGGAAGTCTTCCCCAGAACCAGAGAGTGCTGAGTGGCAGGGTGTGTGGAAAGGCTTGGGAGAGACTTTAAAGAGATGGCCATCCTCGGTGTCATGGAGCTTTACTCCTGAACACCTGGAAGACCCTGAGCGCTTAAACAATTATTTAAGACAGGAATGTTGTGGCTCAGGCAGATCTGAGGAGGCACAAATGGCACAAATGATCTGGGGCCTGGCTAATGCCTATCGGGCCTTATTCAATACTATCCCAGAAAGCGATAAAGTTTCTGAAATTGACAGAGAAAGTCTCCAAGCTGAGAGAGAGAACCTCCAAGCTGAGAGAGAAAGTCTCCAAGCTGAGAGAGAGAACCTCCAAATTGAGAGAGAGAGTCTCCAAGCTGAGAGAGAGTGTCTCAGAGCTGATAGGGAGAGTCTCCAGTTCCAGAAAGAGAGTCTCCAAGCCGAAAAGGAGAGTTTCCAGGAGAGAGTCCAAGCCGAGAGGGACAACCTCCAGGCCCAGAAGGAGAGTCTCCTAGATGAGAAACAGAGTCTCCAAATCCAAAGAGAGAGTCTCCAAACCGAGGCGGAGAATCTCCAGGTCCAGAAAAAAGTCTTCTAGTCGAGAGAAAAGACCTCCAATCCGAGCGAGACACACTCCAGTCTGAGAAAGATGCCCTCCAAAATGAGAAAGACTCCCTGCAATCCAAACTTGACAACCTCCAACTACAGCAAGACACCCTCCGAACTGAGCGAGACACCCTCCAAAATGAACTAAGCAGAATTCAGTCTTGTCAAGCCATGCTTGAATCTGAGCTAAAAATCCTCACCGTTGAAAGAAACGGACTTCGAGCCAAATTGGAGAGGGAGAGCATCAGAACCGACCAACCTGCCATCGTCCTTCAACCACAGGAGGTACCGGAATCGATGTCAGTTGCCCCTGTAAGAGGACGGAAAACGAAACGAGTCTCAACTCAGCTAGAGAAGAAGGAAGAGGAGGAAGGAAAAGTAGAGGAGGAGAAGAAAGTAGAGGAAGAGGAGGAGGAGAAAGTAGAGGAAGCAGACGCTGTAAGAGAAGAGGAGGAAAGAGGTCCAGAGTGGCTTGATCCATGGAAAGCGGCCCTGAGTCTAGGGGAGGGGCCTTCAGTAAGATCACGGTCACCTACTCCCAGAAGGGTAACAAGAAGTCCTGAAAGAGCAGGAGGTGGAGGTGAGCAAGACATTGTTACTGTTGTTGAACGATCTCTAAAAATGAGTGAAATTAGAGGTCTGAGAAAAGACTTTTCACGACACCCAAAAGAGCCTATCGTCACATGGTTACTCCGCTGTTGGGACAGTGGGGCCAACAGTGTGTGGCTAGATGGTAGAGAAGCTCGCCAACTGGGTAGCATTAGTAGAGACTCAGCCATTGACAGGGGTATTTGCACATGCCAGGATGGATCCTTCACTCTCTGGAAGCGAATGCTGTTAGCCGTAAGAGAAAGATACCCCTTCAAAGATGATCTGATGCCTGAGAAAAAGAAATGGACTGATATGGAAAGAGGTATCGGTTATCTGAGAGAGCATGCCGAAGTGGAAATGTTATACAGTTCCGACTTCATCCCTGACGAGCCAGACCAAAAGCATGACCCTGAGAAAGTCAGGTGTACACCAAATATGTGGCGTACATTCACAAAGACTGCACCGGAAAGGTATGCCAGTACACTCGCAGCAATGTATGGCAAAGGGGTAAGAAGACCCCTTGTAAATGGACTGGTTAATAAATTTCAAGACTTTGAGTTACATTTAGCCCCTCTGCGGGCTTGTGTTTCGGCCATCACAAAGGTAGTTGAAAAGCTAGACAGAGTGGAGAGCAAACAAGAAGATATGAGGGACGAACTGTCTACCATGCTTAATGCAGATGGATCCATGGTGGTACCAGATACATCTGACGGGAACCAGAATTCCCAAAACTGTCTACCGGAAGAGCTGATCAACTTGGTTTCCTCCCAACCTGCATCATCCAATATCTCAGCCATCAGAAGGAGACGTCCTCGTGCTCAGGCGAATGACAACCGTAAGGCTACATCGCGTCTTGCCTTGTGGCGCTACCTGCGAGACCACGGGGAGAATATGAAGAAGTGGGATAAGCAGCCCACTCCTGCACTTCAAGCACGAGTGAAAGAACTACGAGACAGATCGACCACCAAGGTGAACTTCTCCAAAAGGGTGACTGCTCCAGTCGCTGCGAACAATCGAGGTAACAAATAGGGGGGCCCTGCCCCCAGCCAGGGGGGGGAAAGGGACAATAGAGTATACTGGACTGTGTGGATTAGGTGGCCTGGCACATCACGACCACAGAAATATAAGGCCCTGGTGGACACTGGTGCACAGTGCACCCTAATGCCCTCGAGTCACCAAGGGACAGAATCGATTTATATTCATGGAGTGACTGGGGGTTCTCAGGAGCTGACTATGTTGGAGGCTGAGATAAGTCTCACTGGTAAAGACTGGCAGAAACACCCTATTGTGACTGGCCCAGGGGCTCCCTGTATACTTGGTATTGATTACCTCAGAATGGGATATTTTAAGGATCCTAAGGGGTATCGATGGGCCTTTGGAATAGCTGCTGTAGACACAGAAGGTGTTAAGCAGTTGTCTGTTCTGCCTGGCCTGTCGGAAGACCCATCTGTTGTGGGGCTGCTACGAGTAAAAGAGCAGCAAGTACCGATTGCTACAAAAACAGTGCACAGACGTCAGTATCGCACTAACAGGGATTCCTTGCTCCCCATTCATGAGTTAATTCGTCAACTGGAGAGTCAGGGAGTGATTAGTAAAACTCACTCACCTTTTAACAGCCCTATATGGCCGGTGCGTAAAGCCAGTGGAGAATGGCGGCTGACGGTAGACTACCGTGGCCTGAATGACGTCACACCCCCACTGAGTGCTGCTGTGCCAGACATGCTAGAACTCCAATACGAGCTGGAGTCAAAATCAGCCAAATGGTATGCCACCATTGACATTGCGAATGCCTTCTTTTCCATTCCTTTGGCCACAGAATGTAGGCCACAGTTTGCTTTCACCTGGAGGGGCATTCAGTATACCTGGAACCGTTTGCCCCAGGGGTGGAAACATAGTCCCACCATTTGCCATGGGTTGATCCAGACTGCACTGGAACAGGGTGGTGCTCCCGAGCACTTACAGTACATTGATGACATCATTGTGTGGGGCAATACAGCAAGGGAAGTTTTTGAGAAAGGAGAACAAATAATCCAGATCCTTCTACGTGCTGGCTTTGCGATTAAGCGAAGCAAAGTGAAAGGACCTGCTCAGGAAATTCAATTCCTGGGAATAAAGTGGCAAGATGGGCGTCGTCACATCCCAGCAGATGTGATCGACAAGATTGCTGCTATGTCTCCACCCACTAGCAAGAAAGACACACAGTCTTTTCTGGGCGTAGTGGGCTTTTGGAGAATGCATGTTCCAAACTACAGCCTTATCGTAAGCCCCCTTTATCAGGTAACGCGGAAGAAGAATGATTTTACATGGGGCCCAGAGCAGCAGCAGGCTTTTGAACAGATTAAACAGGAGATAGCCCGTGCCGTGGCCCTGGGGCCAGTACGGACGGGACAGGATGTAAAGAACATCCTCTATACTGCTGCTGGGGAGAAAGGTCCCACTTGGAGTTTGTGGCAAAGAGCCTCAGAAGAGACTCGAGGCCGACCCCTGCGATTTTGGAGTCGAGCGTACAAGGGGTCTGAAGAGGGCTATACTCCAACTGAGAAGGAGATTTTAGCTGCATATGAGGGGGTTCCGGCTGCTTCCGAAGTAGTCGGTACTGAAACGCAGCTCCTTCTGGCACCTCGACTGCCAGTACTGAACTGGATGTTTAGAGGAAAGGTTCCCTCCACCCATCATGCTACTGATGCCACTTGGAGCAAGTGGATTGTGCTGATTACACAACGAGCGCGGATGGGGAACCTCAGCCGTCCAGGAATTTTAGAGGTGATCATGGACTGGCCTGAAGGTAAAAAGTTTGGAACATCACCAGCAGAAGAGGTGTCACGTGCTAAAGAGGCCCCACCATACAATGAACTACCAGAAAATGAGAAGGAATATGCCCTGTTCACTGATGGATCGTGTCGTATTGTGGGGAAGCATCACAGATGGAAAGCTGCTGTGTGGAGCCCCACACGACAGGTTGCAGAGGCCACTGAAGGAAAAGGAGAATCTAGTCAGTTAGCAGAGGTAAAGGCTGTCCAGCTGGCCTTAGATGTTGCTGAACGGGAAAGGTGGCCAATGCTTTATCTTTATACTGACTCATGGATGGTGGCGAATGCCTTGTGGGGATGGTTACAGCAGTGGGAGCAAAATAACTGGCAGCGGAGAGGTAAACCTATTTCGGCTGCTGAACTGTGGAAAGACATTGCTGCCCGAGCAAAAGATACGGTTATAAAGGTGCGCCATGTGGACGCTCACGTGCCCAAGAGTCGGGCTACTGAAGAACAACAAAACAACCATCAGGTAGATCGAGCTGCCAGAATTGAGGTGGCTCAAATAGACTTGGACTGGCAGAACAAGGGTGAATTATTTCTAGCTCGATGGGCCCATGAGACCTTGGGCCATCAAGGAAGAGACGCAACATATAAGTGGGCCAGAGACCGAGGGGTGGACTTAACTATGGACGCTATTGCACAGGTTATTCATGACTGTGAGACGTGTGCCGTAATTAAACAAGCCAGGAGGATGAAACCTCTCTGGGGGGAAGGGCGATGGCAAAAGTACAAATATGGGGAGGCATGGCAGGTTGATTATATCACCTTACCACGATCTCGCAATGGTAAGCGTTACGTGCTTACCATGGTGGAAGCAACCACTGGGTGGCTTGAAACATATGCAGTACCCCATGCTACCGCCCGAAACACCATATTGGGTCTTGAGAAACAAGTCCTGTGGCGACATGGCACTCCAGAAAGAATTGAGTCTGATAATGGGACACATTTCAAAAATTCCCTTGTAAATACTTGGGCCAAAGATCATGGCATTGAGTGGATTTATCATATCCCCTATCATGCACCAGCTTCTGGTAAAATTGAACGATACAATGGGTTGCTGAAAACCATGTTGAAAGCAATGGGTGGTGGAACATTTAAGCACTGGGAGAAGCATTTGGCAGAAGCCACCTGGTTGGTCAATACCAGAGGATCTGTCAATCGCGATGGTCCTACCCAATCCAGCCCCCTACATACTGTAGAGGGAGATAAGGTCCCTGTTGTACATGTAAAGAACATGTTGGGAAAAGCAGTGTGGGTCCTTCCAGCCTCTGGAAAGGGCAAACCTCTCCGTGGAACTGTTTTTGCCCAGGGACCTGGGTGCACTTGGTGGGTGATGCAGAAGGATGGGGATGTTCAATGTGTACCACAAGGGAACTTGATGTTGGGGGAGTGCAGTCAGTAATTCCATGTATATATATGTATATAGACCTGTGTGTGTAATGCATTTTCAAGTATTGTTTATTTGCATATGTATTTTTAAGCATGATGTAGTGATGTAGAATAAGGGGTGGAATGTCATGGTTTTGTGTTTTGTAATTTTTGCTATTGGTATTCCACATCACAACATCATGTGGAGCACAGAGAAGAAGTACTACACGTCCCAGGGGACCTCGCGGCCAGAGAGGGAAATACGTCACGGAAGCGACGCTCGCTCTCTCTCTCTCACTGCCTGGCAGCGAGTGTGGGTGTGCTTCCAAACCGCGGCGCCTTCAACTTCAAAGTAGGCTTCTCGGTGTTCGGAAACCTCTCTCTCTCTCATTATATTTGATTTATTAGCTTCAATTCTAATTATATTGTATTATAGTGTCTTATCTTGCATTCCGATATCATAGTTAGTAAATAAGTTTTACTCCTCAGATCGTTGCCGCTGTTCCGTTTGTTCCCTTGAACTCCCATCTCCCTACCCCTTTTCCCTTTTTCCCTTTTTTTCCGAGGGGGCCGGGGGGCTACAGGCCTACTGCCCCCTCCCCTGTCACGGACCCAGATTGATCTCGATAACCCCGTGACAGCACCGATGATGATATACTGAATCGGATCAGGGTGGTAAACAATAGAGGTAATCGTCTGCCTCTTCTTAGGTGCATGTGCGAAGGGATCTGGCATAGCACAGGGCGATCCAGCCAGTCTTCTGTGGCAAAGAGCAATAGCAACGGGGTTACTTGTTCTCCAGCAGCCCCAGGGCCCTCTGTCAATGGTTTATGGGCTGGTTCGGCCCGGTTCCGTGACTAGTGGGGCAGAGGGACTTCGTAAAGTCCACGCCTCCGGAAAAGGGAAACAGGGGACCCCAAAATAAAGAAAAGAACAGCGGCAACGATCTGAGTAGGAACAAACTAGTTTACTAAATATAATGAGAGAGAGAGAGTATCTGAAAAAAAACTGTAGGCCTTACAGTAATGCTGAAGCAGCACACGCAGTTGGGCAGCAGCGAGGAGAGGTGAAGCAGAAGCGATGAAGGAAAGCGAAAAGAAGTCAGATGACCCGACAGCGCCTTATATGCGTTCCCCCCTGTGCAAGAATGACATCAGCACAGCGAACAGTCTTCTGGGGAACGTAGTGTCTTTTCTTTAGTATGTTGAACAGGGACATTAACACTTTAATTCCCAGTGCCCTACACGATGTTATGATGTGGAATACTGATGACCATAAAACCATGACACCTTCAAGCAGGGAATGTTCAATGGCAGTCTTGGCCATCATGCGTCCCAACGCGTCAGTGGTGGGGTGGGTCTGGTTTCACTCCAACTTACCTAACACAAGGCTGCAAGGCAGCCAGGACTGTGATCCGCGGGAAAGTAAGACCTTTCTCGGAAGCAACACTACGGTCTACGTGACGATCGAGCTAGAGAATGATGCTCCTATACACCTGCCCCCGGGTATGGTCCTGATTTGCGGGTCAGGATATGTCTACCTGGTCATACCCATTCAACCTAAGGGTGGTCCTTGCAGTTTGGGCAGGCTAGATATAGCACCTACCTTGCCACGTGACATCCAACAATTCCTCGCAGAGGGCTCGCGATGACGATGGGGTATAGAGACGTTGACACCAGACTGCAACGATCACGTGTGTCTTGATAGGAAAGCACACCAGATCATAGGTATTATCCTTATCTGGCCCTGACTGAACAGCTTGCATGTTGGGCGGCAAAGAACGCAAATCGCACTTCCTGTGCGTTGACTGATATAGCTGATATACTGAGTTCCCTTGACACTGGACTGACTCAGACAAAGATGGCGATGGACTTTCTGCTTGCTCGGACTGGTGTAGGTTGCGCCGAGATGGAACGACACCTAGGCTTGAAGGGATTCTTCTGCCTCGACTTCAGCGCGAATGCATCTTCGGCCATAGAGAAGATCCGACAGGAGATGAAGGAGTTAGCTGAATTAGCTGATTCAACATTCAAGATAATCAAGGACAATAACTGGGTTTTTTTCTCCAATTTGCCTGGCCTCTTAAATGGTGACGTGAGTTGGGGGTAACTGTTGTTCAAAGTTTTGAAGAGTAAGAAGCAATTCAGAAACTAGGGGTCTTCTCTGTTTTTCCTTGTACCTTTGAAACGTTGCTGCTAGTGTAACAACGTACCTTTCTGGTGCTGTTTTTGTGAGTTTGTGCCATATATCAGGCGTCGTCCTCACTCTCTCAGGACCATAGTCTTGGCCTAGATCGTTAGGTTCAAAATTAGGGTTATACAACAATTCCACCATGGCTATTTTCCTCAAATACTGGATACCTTTTTCAATTGTATCCCACTTTTTCATCACAGGCTTCAGATTGTCTTTGAAGGGAACTTTTCCTTCACGGCTACTAACATTTGCTCTCAGAGGGTGGCAGCCCCATCCAAGCATCTACTGATCTCCCTCTATCAATAGTTGGGTCTCTGGCAATGGCTCCTAGTTGGCAAGCTTCGTTACCATCTAGAGACAAACTACTGGCCCCTCTGTCCCAACAGTGAAGCAACCAGGAAACGAGAGTTTTGTTTGGGCGCCGTGTAAATTCCTTTCTTGAGCCTTGGATTTCAGTCATCTTCAGAGGTCGGTGAACAGTAATAGAGACTTCCTCCTCATCACTCTCCTCTTCATGCCTCTTAGTTTTTCCTGTTGCCTTTCTGGGTGCTGAGGAGGGCCCCTCGCCTGGATCTTCCTCTGCATCCTCCTCTGCTTCTTCTTCCTTTTTCTTTCCTAGACTCTTTACAGTGTCCAGAGTTTGGCAGACTGCCCAGACTACAATCTAATTGAACTACTACAAAGTAGTAATGCTTTTGCAGTCTCTGGCTTAAACAAATCCTTTTTTTTCCCCTGCTAACATTAAAAGCTTCAGTATGCCTGCATTCTCCACCAAAAACTGTCACGGAGTTATTTAGATCAATCTACGGCCCTTACAGGGGGGCAGTAGGCCCGTGGAAAGCGCAAGGGAAAAGGGAAAGGAGATGGGAGCTGGACTCAAGGAACCAAACAGCAGCAGCAACGATCTAAGGAGGAAAACTTATTTTACTAACTATGATATCGGAATGCAAGATAACACAATACAATACAATCTGATTCAAATTGAGGCTAATGAATCAAATAAAGTAAGAGAGAATGAGTTCCCAAAACCAAAACCTACTTAACTTAACTTAGTTTTACGGCTTTGAAGTACACCCAGACTTATCAGGCAGCAGTGAGAGAGAGAGACAGAGACCAGATACATCATTTCTGTGACTTATCTTCCTCTCTGGAGTATTAACTCTTTAATTCTCTGTGCTTGGCGTGATGTTATGATGTAGAATACCAATAGCAAAAAATTACAAAATCATGACACCGCGATAGTTTTTCCCTCACAGGGGTTAAGCCTCTGGTAACAAACCATTGACAGATTGTAGGGCTGTTTTTCATGCCCTGAGGTAACACTGTCCAATGATACCTCTGGATTGGTGCCAATGCATTTACAGAAGTGACAGAAAATGCAAACTTGGGAGCACTGTTGGGGTCCCGAGGGATGGTGAAAAAACGGTCTTTTGAGTCAATAACAGTTAGGCACCAATTTTTCGGTATCACTGAAGGGGAGGGGAGTCCCAGTTGTAAAGTGTGGGAGATGGAGAGGTCAGCTCGGCCTCGTCATTTGCTGACTCGCTGATAATGAGGCTCTGGAAAGGAGACAGAAGGTCTGAACAAACAGGGATGTCTTGTACCTAGGCATAAGATAAACTCTCTGCTGATTAAGAAGACTTGTTATGGAATTTGCTTGCTTTCTAGCCAATGGATTATTAGTGGAAATATACTGAATACACGTGTTAGAGTATAAAAAGGCTTGCTTAGAAGAATGAGAGAGATACATACAGCATTATGATCATGATCATCACAGCAATAAAGAAATCTTCCTGGCACGAGAACCCTGTGTTGTGTTGCTAGCTTGCGACAACTGGCGCCCAAACAGGGGCCACGCACAAGGACCACGAACAGGGACTCAACCAGGGACTTGACCTAACTTGAAAACTGACCGGTCTAGAACATGTTGAAATAAACATGGCAGGTGTTGAAATAAACGCGGCAGACGTTGAAAAAAAACGTGGAAAACCTGTACAGGGGAGCATTGAGATAAACGTGGCAGACCGAGGATTCATCATCCCTAACTGCTTTGATTACCTCTTGGTGGACGAAGGTAAGCGTGCGCACTATGGGGAACAAAATGACCTCGGAACAGAAAAATGTCCTAGTTACTTTTCAATCTATCCTTAAACAACAGGGAGTGTCAGTATCCTCCCATGATCTGCAGCAAATGCTTGCATGGGCTACCAGGAAGGATCCCTTTACCACCAGTCAGTTTATGATCCAGAGACTTGGGAAGGGATCGGGGTGAAACTGTGGGATGCATCCACTAAAGGTGATAAGGTGGCATCCGGGTTGCATGAAACCTGGAGAAAAATTTTTGAAGCTTTAAAAAGTCATGCGGGCTCATCATCAGCCACCCCCAGTCTGCCCGAGAATGAAGGGTCTGCAGGCTCCTCCTCAGATTTACCTGCTGTGCCAGCAAGCCCCTCATTACCACTGCTGCGGGGGGGGCTTGCCACTTCCCCTCCTGAGGACCCCGACAATCCCTTTGATCCTGGCCCGATAGACTCTGAAGAAGAGCCAGATCTGTCTCCCCCCGATCCACACGATGCGTGGGCACTCGTTCAGAGGGAGGCTAGAAAAGCTTCATTCAGGCACTGTCCCACTGCCGTCTTCTGCTACGTCTACGTCATCTGAGCTAAGGAAGTCAGCGAGAGACTATGCAATTCTGTTTGCCTTTATATACAATCTTTTGGTTGCAGTTGATAACAGTTATGTTATGACCCCTCCCGACTGGAAAATCTTGTTACGAACAATTCTGTCTCCCATGCAATACACTGTGTACTGAGATCAGGCTACCCATATGCACTCAAAAAAAAAAAAAAAAAAAAAAAGGGTGGGGGAGAGGGTCTGGGCAACACCTCAGGCCCAGGCACAGATGGATAGGCAATGCCTTGACCAAGTTAAGACTTCGGTGTTACGCGCTATTGGTCGGATACCTGATACTAATTCGCCTAATGCTTTTACATCAGTTAAGCAGGAGGCTGCAGAGTCCTACATTAAATTTCTTGACTGTTTGCAAAATACGCTAGAGAGACAAGTAGAAAATCAGGCCGCCTGGAATGTTTTGCTTAAGCAATTAGCAACAGAAAATGCAAATGCGGACTGTTGAAAGGCTTTACAATCCTTAAAAAATGCAGATCCATCCATTACTGCCATGATTAAAGCCTGTCGTGATGTAGGCTCATAAAATCATAAAATGGCCTTGCTTGCAGAAATGCTGGCAGCCCGACATGATGCAGGGACAGCTCAAAGAATGAGATGTTACAATTGTGGGAAGCCTGGTCATATACAAAGGGACCGTAAACAGCCTAAGCAAGCAAATAAAAATGCTCATGTTGTTCCAACTCGACCCTGTCCCCACTCTATTAGCCTATCAATTAGCGTTTTTCTTAATTTGCAAAGACAAAACCTGGAAAGGAATCCCTGGCAAAGGGATGACCCTGTATTATAGAACGATTACCTGTCTTTCATCCCTCTAATCAGGATTTTTAAAATATGACCATGCATCACTTGAGACAAAGGCGCATGCTAAGAGAGCTAACCTTGATAGTTTATTCTGTTTTTTCAAACAGGTGTTTCCACTTGGGCTCCGTATCACACGCTGGCCACGCGGATGCGGTATACAAATGGAGAATACCCTGAAAGCAGGAGAGAATCTGTGGTGGGTGAGAGAGGAAAAGTGCACTTTGAAGCAGGGGACGCCCTGCTGGCACTACCTATTGCATCCACCACCACCATGTTCTTCTCCTCTCCTTTTCTGCAGTTTGCTCTTTCTCAGGGGGCAATAAGTAATAATGCCCCTAGTGATACTCTAGTACATTTATCCTCTACTATAGTTTCTATCTGATATGCAACTTCATAAATTTGCACAACCATTAATCATTTATTAGCCTAAAGGCGTGGTTATGAGCACCCTAAAAGCATTTGTTGCACAAATTTTAGTGATCATTCAAAACTGTTGCTTTCCTAATTCTATAGCGAATCACTGATTGTATAATGAGGGGATGTAAGAGGCCGTGTTGTCGTGCCCTTGTCTCAAAAACTTGCTGAAGATGGACTATGCCATGCCAGTCCTGTCCAGGGATTGAGCAATCCCTTTCTCTAAAGATTTTGCTAACTGGAGGCAGCGAAAGAAAGATGAGCACCTTGATGACGTCTTTTGTCTGGACTTACCTTGAGAAAAATGAACCACACCTTGATGGTCAGGGCTTATCAAGAGAAGGATAAGCACCTTGATGGCCAGGAGGAAACCTTTTGTCTAAACTCATCATCTCGAGGAAGAGAGTCGTCTCGAGGGGGGGGGGGGTTACTCACATGACCCTTACCCAAGCTCCCGGGAATGTCACATAGGCAGGAAAAACAAACAGGATAAAGGGCACAGGAAAAATCATGAAGGAGTGCAAGGGAGAAGGCGAGAGAGAGAGATAGAGAGGGTTTACTGCCTTCGGATTCCACGTTGCTGCTTTGCTGCCCTACTGTCTATGGACTCTCCCGGCCTTGCTGCACAAGACGCTGCTGCTTCCACCACCACCACCCTTTGATGTGCGGAAACAAACTCTATAGCCTGTTAGGATATAAAGCAGGTATGATTTAATAAAGAGATGTGCACACAGCCCTGGCGCAAGGGTTTAACACTCCAAACTTGCGCGCCGTGAGGAAAAAACGTGATACAGATATAGGCCAAACTAATACATAATCAATAGTTTCTCCCCCGAGTTTGTGTACATATTCATTACATTCCCCGCGACCCCATTGGCAAATGGTTTCCCCCCCTTCTTCTTCCGCCGGTGTTTTGGGATGAAGATTCCTTTCTCACTGCGAGAGCTCTTGTTTTCTTCTGATGTCGAAACCTCCACACATCGGGGTCATCTTGCCAAGTGAATGTCTAATCACCTCGCTGCCAGATGTCCATGGGCTGTTCTCAACCCTTATATTTGTGGCCTTCTTTCCCTTATTTTCCCAGACTTAGTGTCTGCAATCCCCCTTTTCTCTGTCCCCCCTTAACATAAACTATTCCTTTCTCCCCCTTCTCTAGGTTTCTGTGAAGTCCTTTTCCTTTCTCCCTCTTATTATGGAATCCCTGTCACCTTTCAATTCCCCCCTTTTCTTTAATCTAGCAGGACCTTATTCCTGCTAGATTATTCAACCCCTTAATGAGTTTCGAAATAAACTCCACTTTCTACCTTCTTCCTTAGTTCATGTTTTTTCCAAACCTCATACTCCCCTCCAGTACTCTGGTATAGGCACATAAAACACCTCATTACCACACAGGTAAAACCTATTTATAGTCCTAAAATGACTAGGATGATACTACCTAAGAAGAGCTGTTTTATCCATCCCAGATTTGGTAGCCAGCTAGTAAGTGTATTCCATAGTTCTCCTCCCCAGTCAGTGTTATCCTGGCTTGCCTTATGCAATACCTTTGTCTGTTCCCAAATTTTCCTCAAGTCTGTTTCAATCCTCAGATCTTTGTTTAAGTATGCACAGCAACTCTGATTTATTATCGTGCATACCCCTCCTTCTTTATCTGTTAATAGATCCAGTGCCATCCTATTTTGAAGCACCACTTTGGATAAGGAGGATACTTCCTCTTGGATTGCTCGTAATGCATCCGTTGTAGCATTTTCCACTATTTCTAAGGTTGCAGAAATATTCACAATTGCCTTTTCCAGCTGAACTACTCCTAGAGCTGGGATTAGGGCTCTTAGGAAGCTGTGAAATCTGGTACCATGACTAGCGAGGGGATTGTATGTACGCCTAGTCTGAATCCAGGGGGTCCTTAAAAGTCCCCGTGAGATTTCTTCATGCACTGTGGTCTGAGGTACTAAATATCCTGCAGTGCATGTCCCTGTCCAGTTTAAAGGTAATGCTTTTCGTGCCTGCCCGTCCCCACATAACCACCAATACCCCTGTGGTAACTTACATGGCTTGGGTATTTTTTCTTGGTGGGTAAATGATGTTCCCATTCCCACAATTCCGAGTATGTTCTCATCTGAGACCCACTGTGTTGCCCCATCTGTTCTAGGGTCACATCCCTCACCTTGCATCCATCTTCTAACTTCACTAATCCCTGATACTAGTTCAGAGTTCCCATATTCCCAACTGCACCCGATACCTGTTAAGTTTCGCCATCCTACTCCCACCCCACTCTTGCTATTAGTCTTTCTATCTACAAAGATTGACTTAGTAGAGTCTATAACTAACAGATCAAAATTAGGACCTTTCTGTGGCTTATTTTCTATACCAAATTTACATTTCCCATGTTCCACCCAGCTTGGAACTGTCCAATTTAATGCCACTACCCCATATATCGGTACTCTTCCCTCTCTTCCAGGGAGAAGCCGTGCATATCCAGCAAGATTTATTAAGGGCCTGGCCAATTTTCTCAGTCATTCTTAAGTAGCTGTTATCATGCCAGGCCATAACTGCTGCTATGGTTATGCTGACTGTCACTAAACCTCTAAACATGCTTCTGGATTCTGATCTTCAGGGGTCCTTCTTTTTCCACGGTCCACCGTTGTCTAGGAGCTTTCCTCAGGCGGGTATGGTGTATCCACGGTATCAGTCCTTCTACCTTTGCTGCAGTGTGGGTGGTCAGAAGCACTTGATAGGGCCCATTCCACCCTGGCTCCAAAGGTGAATCTGAGAGGGATTTAACATAGACATAGTTGCCTGGTAATATATTATGCACTGTGCCGTCCAGGCCCCGGGCCCTGGCACCGAGTACTGTTTTCTCAACCTTTCTTAGCTGCTTTGTCAAGCTGATCATATATTCACTTAATACTTCCTCCCCCATCTGCATAGAGATTCCCTTTTGTACAGTGTAGGGTCGTCCATAAAGAATCTCAAATGGGCTTAGTCCTTCCTTGGTTCAGGGTTTTGTGCGAATTCTTAAAAGTGCCAACGGCAATGCTTGTGGCCAGGGTATCCCAGCCTCTTGGCCCAACTTTACTATCTGTAATTTGATTAGATGATTCATTTTCTCTACCTGGCCACTGGATTGCGGCTTACAAGGAGTATGCAACTGCCAATCGATTCCCAATAATGTACTCACTTGTTGGACCACCTTAGCAATAAAATGTGGGCCCCGGTCTGATGAAATAGCCGCAGGGACCCCGAACCTTGGAATGATTTCATGTAACAAAGCCTTTGTTACCTCCCAAGCTTTATTAGTCCTACAGGGATATACCTCTGGCCATCCCGAAAAGGTATCTGTTAATACCAACATGTATTTGAACCCTCCTTTTCTTGGGAGTTCTGAAAAATCAATTTGCCACTGCTGTCCTGGGTAATTTCCTTTCCCTATCTGTCCCAATGAGATCTTATGACCCACTTTGGGGTTATTTTGCAAACAAATCTCACATTGCTGGGTGACCTGCTTTATTGTGGAGTACAAGTTCCGGGCAATTATCCTTTGAACTAAGTATTTATATAGCGCCTCAGTTCCCCAGTGTGTTTTTCTGTGTTCGGCCATTATCACCGCCCACAGAATGGCGCTGGGTATAATTATTTTGCCCTGTGGAGTTGTGACCCATCCTCCCTCTCCCTCTTGCCCTCCTAGATCTTCTATGAGATTTTTGTCTTCCTTCGAGTACCTGGGCTCGCTATCCATTTGGATTTTACCGTCTGGAATTAGAGAATGCAGCTCCACTGGATCCTCCTTTCCTGCCCACTTTGCCTCTCAATCTGAAAAAGCATTTCCTATTTCATCTGGTGTCTTTCCTTTCTGATGCCCTCTGCAATGCATAATGGCCACCTTTTCTGGCCGATGTACTGCTTCTAGGAGTCTAAGAATCTCCTCAGCATGTTTAATGCCTTTTCCTTGTGTTGATAATAGTCCTCTCTCCATCCATATTGCTCCATGGGCATGTACCACACTAAAGGCATATTTTGAGTCAGTCCATATGTTGATCCTTTTTACTTCTGCCAGCTCTAAAGCTCGGGTTAGAGCTATAATCTCCGCCTTTTGTGCGGAGGTATTTGGGGTCAGGGCTTTAGACTCTATTACCTTGTCTGTAGTTGTCACAGCGTAGCCCGCTTTGCGTATACCCTGCAGCACAAAGCTGCTACCGTCAGTATACCAGGAGTCCTCAGCATCCTCTAGCGGTTCCTCCTTCGGGTCCGGTCGGCTGGAATACACAGCGTCGATGGTCTCCAGACCATCATGCGATACTGGTTCTCCCGAGGTTCCACGGAGAAAGGATGCTGGGTTGATAATGTTAGTTACTACTGTTTCCACGTCATCCTGTTCCATTAAAATAGCCTGATATTTAAGGAGTCTTTGTGGTGAGAGCCTTGTGGTACGCCCTTCACCTCTAACACAGCTGAAACTGTATGAGATGTCAATACTGTGATTTTCTGGCCTAAGGTAAATTTGCATGCTTCCTGAATGTTTACCACCAGCGCAGCTACTGCTCTCAGGCAGCCTGGCCATCCTTTGCTCACTTCATCTAGTTGTTTGGAGAAGTAAGCTACTGCTCTTCGATAGGGCCCCAAGTTCTGAGCCAGAACTCCCAAGGCTATTCCCTGTTTTTCATACAAAAACAGCCAGAACGGTTTTGTTGTGTCTGGCAGCCCTAAAGCAGGAGTCTGCATGAGTTCATGCTTTAACTGTTTAAAGGCTCTCCTGCTCCCCCCATCTCACATGAGAGTATTGGGGTTAGTTTTTAAAAGCGTGTAGAGTGGTTTTACCAACAGTCCATAGTCATGGATCCAAAGCTGACACCATCCTGTCATTCCCAGGAATGTACGCAGCTCCTTCGCTGTCCGAGGCTGAGGGGTTTGACAGATGGCTTCCTTCCTTGCTGTTCCCAGCATCCTCAGTCTGGCGGTGATTTCGTAGCCTAAATAGACTACCTGTTGTTTGGCCACTTGGGCTTTCTGTGGAGAAACTCGATATCCATTGAGTCCCAGAAAATTCAGAAGACTTATAGCCCATGATACACAGGATCCCTCTGTCTCAGTAGCTATCAACAAATCATCCACATACTGTAATAAAACTCCTTTCCCTGAGGGGCGTTCCCATTGCTCCAAATCCTTAGCTAGCTGATTCCCAAAGATAGTTGGGCTGTTTTTGAATCCCTGGGGAAGCACTGTCCATGTTAATTGTGTTTTCCTGCCTGATTTGGGGTTCTCCCATTCAAACGCAAATAATAATTGACTTTCAGGGCTCAGAGGCAGGCAGAAGAATGCATCCTTTAAGTCCAGTATGGTAAACCAAGCTAATTCACTAGATAACTTTGTGAGCAATGTATATGGGTTTGCCACCAAAGGATACAAATCTTCTACTGTCTTATTGATTGCCCTCAAATCCTGTACTATACGGTAGCTTCCATCTGGTTTCCTGATCAGGAGTATTGGGGTGTTATATTTAGATTCACACTCTACTAGTAACCCATGTCTCATGAATTTGTCAATTAACGGCTGTACTCCTTCCCTATCTTCTGTCCTTAGGGGATACTGTTTAATTCGCGGGGGTTGGGCTTCTTGTTTTACTTTAATTACAACAGGGAGTGCATTTTTCGCACGTCCTGGGATTTCTGTTGCCCATACCCCTGGATAAACCTAATTACTAATTTCCTCAGGCATCCCCGTATCCACTGGTGTTGTTATCAATGCCAGACTAAGTACTTCAATAAACGAATTGTCTCTTACTTTAAACTGCAGCTTTCCTGACTCGAATTTTATTTCTGCCCCTAATTGTTCTAACAGGTCTCTCCCTAAGAGGTGATGTGGTGAATCAGGTAGATATAAGAACCGATGTATCCCTATCTGTTTTCCCAGTTTCCCAAACCTCCTTCAGAGGTTTGAGGAAGTAAGCTTTTTCGGGTTGACCACTGGCCCCTTTTACAGTCATAAATTCTTTGCTTAATGGAGTTAATTCTTCGTTTAGAACTGAACAAGCCACGCCAGTATCTATTAGAAATTCCACGCTCTGCTGCTTATTCCCTAGCTTTATCTTAACCAGTGAATCCACTAGGGTAGATTCTCCCGGTTCCCGTCAGTCTTCTTCCACGGGGGCTTGGACCTTATTCCATGGCCCCCTTCCCTTTTTCTGTTTCCTCAGGGGGCATTCATTTTTCCAGTGCCCCTTTTTCCTGCAGAGGGCGCACTGGTCCCTTTCCAGGGGCTTCCTTACTCTGTTCATACCCCCCTTGCTCGTTTCTTGCAGAGCTGCAATTAGTGCTTTCCTGTCTTTTCTCTTATCTACCTCCTCCCGATTGCTAAACACTCTCCAAGCCTCTCCTAGCAAGCTTTCCAAGTTCCGATTAGCTGGTGCCCGTAATTTTTGCAATTTTCTTCTTATATCCCCTGCAGACTGCCCCAGGAACAATGTTGTTAACTGTTGTATGCCTTCCTCGGACCTTGGGTCCAAAGAGGTATGTTTTCTCATTGCATTCCTCAGTCTGTCCAGGAATTCCGAGGGGGATTCCTTTGGACCCTGTCTTACTTCAAATAGATTAGACCAATTTATTGTTCTAGGGAAAGCTCTTTCCACTCCCTTCACTATCCATTCTCAATATCTCTCCAAACTCTCCCACCCATGTGCTGTGTTCGGGTCCCAGCGAGGATTTTGTAATGGGAGATGATCTTTAATATCTTCATTTGTTCCTCGCAAACTGTCCTCAATTAGATTTTGCGCAGTTTTTAAAACTAGTTGTTTCTCTGTTTTGGTCAGCTGATCTAACAGCAGCTGAACATCATTCCAATCTGGTTCATGTTGTCTAATTAGAAACTGAAAATGTCTCGCTACCTTTAATGGGTTGTCCCGGTAGTTTTTGCAAATCTCTCTCCAGGATTCCAAATCAAATGAAGAGAACGGGACTTTGACTAACTTCACACTTCCATCTGGCCCTATTACCTCCCTCAATGGGGCTATTGTTAATGGCTGTTGCTGTTGCCTCCGGGTCCGTGAGGCTACTGGGGAGGCCGGGGGCACCGAGGGTGCAGGAAGGACTGGAGGCTCAGGGGGTGAAGGAGGGTCCTCAAGAGGAGGCATCTTAGGATCTAGTGGGGTTTCCTCACTTCTCGCCCCTGCCCAGGGAACCTGGAGATATTCTAACATTTCTTCGGACTCTCTAACCTTGCCTGCCTTTATGCACTGCTGTCCAATACTGCAGGATGAGCAGCAGCATTTGACCCTATTCTCCCTTGTCTCACGCCGCTCCTTTTCTACCGTTAATACAAATGGATCTTGTGGCGGCCCCATCCCACACTCTTTCTGCCATTCGGGATGGTTACGGAGGGTGAAGAACATATCTGCATATGCTACTTCATCCCATTTGCTTTCTCTCCTTAAAAACAGCATAAGCTGTAAGATTGTATTATAGTTTACAGTTCCATTCAGGGGCCACTTTTCCCCATTCTCTAACTTATACACCAACCACCACTGATTGCAGTATTTAATCAGCGTTTTCCGACTCAGAGTTCCCCCTGGTTCCCCTGCAATATCTCACCAGTGTGCTAGTATACATCCCAAGGGTGTGCGCTTAGGGACCTCTTTTCCCTGTGATCCCCCCATCTTAACTTTATCTATGACTTCTAATCCACACACTTAAACTGCGGTACTGTCTTATGATAGTTTCAGCAATACTCCTTTCCCCAGCTGACCCCGTATGCACTTCACAGCTATGTACTTCACAATGGCCAACAAACAACACTTATAAAGACAAACACGTATTAAAAGACAACTTTCGCTTCGTCCGTCCCCGGCCGTTTCCCTCGTGGGAGGACGGAACTGCGGGGTAGGGACTCCGCACTCGCCCCGCAGCTATGCCGCGTCTCACTCACACCACATTCATTCCAACATTTCGAAAAGAACCATGGTATATATATTACTCGTTAAGCTTAGCCATAAGAATAATGATGTTATAGTTGTCGACTCAAATCACAGTACTGCTAAAATACAACATACAATACCAATTATCCCAGCCAGGAATACGAATTGGTAAGATGCCCACTGCGTCTTACCCTGTAGGAGAGAGCAACCAAGTTCTGTCCTATTAACAACCACACAGGAGAACTCCTAACCCAGCCGGCAACCTAACTCGTGAGCTCACGTTCCTCGGGGGGGCATACGAGCCCCTCTATACCCTGCGCAGGACGTCTCCTCACGACTTATGGGTTCCCCGTTACATACACATACCTGGTCCGCCGACAGATGGTCCTTGTCTGTTCCTGCAGTGATCGGATGAGGAAGGGGAGTCCTTCTGAGAAATCTCGGGGTGCGCCAAAGGCGTCCCCCTTCTCAGCTGGTCCTGCAGCCGAACAGAGGTTGTCCCATCTGGGGTGCCAAATTGATGTGCGGAAACAAACTCTATAGCCTGTTAGGATATAAAGCAGGTATGATTTAATAAAAAGATGTGCACACAGCCCTGGCGCAAGGGGTTAACACTCCAAACTTGCATGCCGTGCGGAAAAAACGTGATACAGATATAGGCCAAACTAATACATAATCAATAGTTTCCCCCCTGAGTTTGTGTACATATTCATTACATTCCCCGCGACCCCATTGGCAAACAGTTTCCCCCCCTTCTTCTTACACCGGTGTTTTGGGATGAAGATTCCTTTCTCACTGCGAGAGCTCTTGTTTTCTTCTGATGTCGAAACCCTCACACATCGGGGTCATCTTGCCCTGTGAATGTCTAATCACCTCACTGCCAGATGTCCATGGGCTGTTCTCAACCCTTATCTTTATGGCCTTCTTTCCCTTATTTTCCCAGACTTAGTTTCTGCAATCCCCCTTTTCTCTGTCCCCCCTTAACATAAACTATTCCCTTCTCCCCCTTCTCTTGGTTTCTGTGAAGTCCTTTTCCCTTTCTCCCTATTATTATGGAATCCCTGTCACCTTTCACCGTACTGCTTGGCACCAGCCCACTGCTCTTTGTTGCCTGCTTGGACCCTGGACCAACGGATAATGGGACACTGCTGCATCGAGTTGGTGATTATCCCCGCTTACCACAATTCTTGCTTTTCTTTTTACCTTTTCTATCGCCTGTTTCCCCTTCCCCATCTCCCTAAAAGGCTAGGATTTGTAATAAACTGGTTGGACCAACATTTGAACCGTTGATTCTTAATCTCACGCCGGGTATATTAAAAGAATCTCCTCTCGCTCCTATTAATTGGAGCGTGACAGGAGAGTAGAACGAATAACACAGAATACCTTGCTCATACAAAAAGAAAAAGGGGGAATTGTTGCAGAACGGCTAAAAGACCAAGGGGGCCACTGGTCTCTGGGGGCACTGTAGGAGCAAGACAGAATAGGCAGCAGTGACTACATGGCCGTGGGATAATACGACCTGGTGAAAAACACCAGCTGGCTGTGAAAAACAAGGTCAGTCTGGTCTTGCTCTGGTGTGAAACAACTAAGGAGGGAACTGAGATACGGGTAGAATGAGGGGGAAGAGCAGACCCCTGAGAATGGTATCCTGATCGTAGCTATGGTGTGTTGCCATGGGAAATAAACAAAGGTGATGGGTTTTACAACCAATCAATTAAAGCCAAGAGTAATTAAACCAATCAGCCTGAACCAAGTGTGCCTAGTAGACTATAAAAGTAGTGTGACCACAAGTAATAAACGGAGTTTGATGCACTCATTGGGTCCTTGTCATCTCTCCCCCGCGCCAATCCACAAGCAGCTCAAATTCTGGGAACCCAGCCTCAGTCCGTGGCACAGACCCAAAATCGTCTGCTCTCTCCGGACCCAAATCGTTCTCTCTTTCCAGACCCAAATTGTCTGCTGTCTCCAGACCGAAAACCATCTGCTCTGTCCAATCACAACACAATCAGACTCCACAATCGCAAATCACATTCACTCTATCATATTCATCACGTCGGGGTCACCACTTGAGGTAGTTGTCAAATAACCCGATCGTCCTGGAACCTCGACAGTCCAGGGAAGAGAGACATAAACACGGATGCCCTGGGGTTAACTCTCTCTTCCAATTTACTGCTGCATCACGTTCCTTATATACTAGCATGGCTTCCATGCATGCGCGTCCCGTACACCCGCTACACAACCCCACACACACATGACCCTTCCCACTCCCAGAGTCCTCCCTTGCATAAATCATGTCATCACGGGGCATCCGGCAAAGTGCTTCTTCATATCCCTGTTCCATGGTCCCGCTTCAGCTGCTTTGGCTGTTGTTATCTTAGCAGTTCTTTACTCAGGCCCATCTCCCAGTTGACCTTATTCCCCAACACATATTTTCCTCTCTGACTGTGAAATCCTCCGGGATACGTAGTTCTTCTCTGAGCACCACATGATGTCATGATGTGGAATACCAATAGCAAAAATTACAAAACCATGACACTTCCCTGATGCAAAAGAGTTAAAATTTCCCTCATTAATTGTTTGTTTACCACTTCCCTACCATCAGGGAGAATCCACCATTCTCCTGACTCCTTTACTTCTAACTCTCTAAAAGTTGCTTTCTCTTTCTCACTGAATATTTAATTTCAGGCAGATGCTTTATCTCAGGCACCTGTTACAGTTTTGTTACCCCTTCTGACTGCAAAGCAGCCTCCCTTGCTTTTTCGTATGGGGTTCGGTTTTCCTGTGCTTCCAGGGAATCTCCTGTTTGATGTCCCTTTATATGTACTACAGCAATCTCTACAGGCAGTAACAGGTTTTCCAAAACCTGTCTGATTAGTTTTTCATGTGCCAATTCCTTTCCCCTACTGTTTATCAAACCTCTCCTCAAATTTTTCCAAATGTATGTACCACTCCATATGCATATCTCAAATCTGTATATATAGTTCCCTTTTTCCCCTGTAACAGCCTCAGGGCTTGATTTAAAGCGAACAGTTCACAGGTTTGAGCCGACCAACTACTAGGCAACTTTCCCATTTCTGCTACTTTCCCTTCTGCTCCTTCACCAACGGCATAACCATTGCACCACTTTCCATTTATCACTGTAGATGATCCATCTATAAACAGAATTTCTCCTTCATCCAAATATACATCCTGTAAATCCAACCTTATCTTTGTTTGAAAATTCCAGACAAATTTTTGAATTTTGAAAAGTTTGAAAAGTCCAGACAGTTATGTTCCACATCCATGGTTTTTTCACTTCCCTTAACTAAGAAGGAAGCAGGATTTGTGATAGAGCTTGTAATTATAATCAAATCATCTTTTTCAATCAGTATTGTTTCATATTTAAGTATTCTAGAATCCATCAGCCATCTCCCAGCTTTCTGAGTGAGAATTGTTTTGATTTGATGAGGAGTGACAAGAATCAATTGCCCCCGGAAGGTCAATTTACTGCTTTCTTCTACCAATAAGGCAGTTGCTGCTACTGCCTGGACACATTTGGGCCAACCTCGAGATACAGGGTCTAATAGCTTAGACAAATATGCAATAGGTTTTCTTTTGACTCCCCATTCTTTTGTTAGAACTCCTAAAGCAGCTCCTTCACTGACTGTTACAAAGAGGTGAAATGGTTTCTTTAAGGCAGGCAGTTCTAACACTGGTGCTGTGATTAAGTCTCATTTCAGTACTTCTACTAAATCTTTTTCCTTTTCTATCCATTTTAATAGGTTGAGTTCCTCCTCTGATAGTTTGAGATACAATCTCTGTTTTCTGTGCATATGCTTCTATCTATCTATATTCTACAGTATTCAATTAAGCCTAGAAACTTCCGCAATTCCCTCTTTGTTTCAGGCAGAGGAAACTGCACAGTGCCTTGAATTCTTTCAGAATTTATTCTCTGTTTCCCCTCAGAAATCACATGCCCAAGGTATCTGACTTTTTCCACATACTGCAGTTTCTTTTTAGGCACTCTTAGTCCGTGTTCTCCCAAAACGTTCAATAGTTTATTTGTAATCTCTTTTACTTCGAACTCCTCTGTCCCACAAATCAACAAATCATCCACATACTGTAACAACTTCACCTCCTCTCTAGCCTGTAACCACTTTTCCTCTTCTCCAGACTGAAACTTTCTCAAAACTTTCTCCAGCACTTGTCCAAATAGATTAGGTGATTCTGTGAACCCTTGAGGTAAAACAGTCCACTTATATTGCAGCTTTCACCCTGTTTCTGGGTTCTCCCATTCAAAGGCAAAAAGATCTTGACTCTATGTGTCCAAAGGACAGGTCCAGAAAGCATCTTTTAAGTCTTTTACACTAAACCATTTATGTTTGTGTGGGATCTGACTCATTAGGGTATAGGGATAAGGAACTGTCACGGGGTGTCGCTTGAGAACTATTTCATTAATTTTTCTTAGATCTTGCTGTCACGGGGTTATCCCTAGATGTAAGTCCGTGACAGGGAGGCAGAGGCCCCGGGAAAAGAAAAAAAAAGGAGAGACAAAGGAGCGAAGGAAAAAAAAAAGAGCCGCACAACCCGACCGGCCCAAGGCCACACGCTTCGGGAGAGGGGGAAGGGCAGAGAGCCAGCAGATAGTTCTAACAAAGAGAAAACACAATGGCAACTATCTGAGGAGGAACGGTAATTTACTAAATGTAACCAAATCAAACAAAATGAGAGAGACAAGAGTATCCAAAGTAGGAGTCAAACCACGATAGTGCGAGGGAAGCACGTGCTTTTCTCCGCGGTGAGCTGAGACGGCCAGAGGCAGAGAGCGGCTGGGGTCCGGTCCGGAGTCCCACCCTGCTTCCTCTTCGTGCCAAGTCCTCCGGGGATGCCGCCCCTCCCCTCTGGGAACCCAAAATGCCCAAAATGGCAGTAACACGGAACCAGAACATTAACTCTTTAACTGCCACTGTTCTGCATGATGTTCTGATGTGGAACACTGACAACAGAAATCACAAAATCACAACACTTGCACCAGCCAATAAGTGCCGTCTGCCTTCCATACCGGCAGAATTGGAGTGTTATAAGGCAACATGCTAGGTTCCAGAAGGCCATCCTTAACCAATGTCTGTATTACAGGTTTTAAACCCATTCTCCCTTCTAAGGGTATGGGATATTGGTGCTGTTTAACAGGTTCACTCCCTTCTTGGACAGTTATTTTTAATGGACTAATTGCGAGTCCACCCCACTTTCCTTCTCTTGCCCACACCTTTGGATTTATTTCTTTTTCATCAGCAGTTGTTAACACATTCATTGACACTTTTATTCCTGTTTCACAAGTTTTCAACTGCAATCCTAATTTTGCTATTAAATCTCTCCCCAATAAATTGGTCCCTGCTTCCAGCACATATAACAATTGCCCTGTAACTATTTTATCTTTCCATTTTAATTCTGTGGTCTCAAAAAGTGGAACTATCATTTCTGATCCCTCAACCCCCATTATTCCTAAAGAATTCCCAGTTAAATCAAGTCCCAGTATTTTATAAGCTAAAGATGACCTAGCTGCCCCTGTATCTACTAAAAATGCAACTTCTTCCTTATTAGGTCCCACTTCCAAATTTATCAAGGGCTTCTTGTGGGACCAACTTTCAGGAAGCCCCCAACACCCCTAGTCTTCATTCATAACAGCAATTAATCGCTCTTCCTTTTCTAACTCACTTGCCTATTTTTGTTTTTATTCCTTTTATCCCAACTGCCCCTTGAGTACTGATTCCCTTGGGAACCTCTCTTTTGCCAATTCTCCATTTTCTGTTTTACTCCTTGGTTTGCTGCAACAACCATCATTTTTGTCTTTTGTTTTTGCTTCTCTTCCTCCCTCCTAACATACACCTTCTGTGCCTCTCTCAAGAGATTCACTAATGGCTGCTCATGCCACCCTTCTATTTTCTGCAGTCTCTTGTGTATGTCTGGCCAGGATTTAGTGACAAAATTGACCCTCAATATTCCCTGTGTGACTTGATCATCAGGATCCAACCCAGAGTACCTCCGCATTCTATCCCTTAGTTTCTCCAAAAATTCACTTGGTGTTTCATCTTTACCATGCTGAATTTCAAATGCTTTAGCAAAATTCTGAGACTGAGGCACTGCTCCCTTAATTCCTAAGATTGTTATTTCCTGGAGATCCCTCATATGTGCCCTTTCTTCATCATCATTACCATCCCATCCTGGGTCTGTTAAAAGGTATATATCACTTCAGCTGGTACCGCCTCTACACCCAGAGGGTGCATTTTCTCTCATTCCTGCATGGCAGCTAGTCTAATCATTCCTCTTTCTTCCCCATTAAACAGCATACTCAGGATGGACATCATCTCATCCCATGAGTAAAAATTTGGCCCCAAAAACTGATCAAACTGTTCTGCTAATCCAACAGGATCTTCCATTAAACGTTTAATTTCCCTTTTAAAATTTCTCACCTCTCCACTAGTGAGTGGGGCGTTCACATACCCTATTCTTGTTAACATTGGAACTTCCCTGAGAGGGTACATAGGAGTGTCAGTAGAGTTAGCGGAGTTAGTTTTATGAAAGGGAAAAATTATAATATCTCTTTTGCATTGCTCCAATTCTTTCCTAAGCTGGTGAAATCTTTCCTTTTTAGGTTCAGCACTAGTCACAGAGCTCTGTTCAGGTGGGCTGATCAAGGTCAATGTCCTCCACTCTGTCAGCTGTCTCCAGCTTTTCTCCTGCAATTACAGGACTTGACTCAGGACCAGAATTGTAAGTGGGGGGGGGGGATGCTGTTCCACCGTAGTGATGCGCGGAAACAAACTCTATAGCCTGTTAGGATATAAAGCAGGTATGTTTAATAAAGAGATGTGCACACAGCCCTGGCGCAAGGGGTTAACACTCCAAACTTGCGCGCCGTAGTGAAAAAGCGTGATACAGATATAGGCCCAACTAATACATAATCAATAGTTTCCCCCCCGAGTTCGCGTACATATTCATTACATTCCCCGCGACCCCATTGGCAAACGGTTCCCCCCCTTCTTCTTCTGCCGGTGTTTTAGGATGAAAATTCCTTTCTCACGACGAGGGCTCTTGTTTTCTTCCGATGTTGAAACCCCCACACATCGGGGTCATCTTGCCCTGTAAAGTTCTAATCACTTTGCTACCAGATGTCCATGAGTTGTTCTTGCCCCTTATCTTTATGGCCTTCTTCCCTTTACTTTCCCAGACTTAGTGTCTGCGATTCCCCCTTTCTTTGCCCCCCTTAACATAAACTGTTCCCTTCTCTAGGTTTCGGTGAAAAACATAAACTGTTCCCTTCTCTAGGTTTCTCCCTGTTATAATTGAATTCCTGTCACCTTTCAATTCCCCCCTTTTCTTTAATCTAGCAGGACCTTACTCCTGCTAGATTATTCTACCCTACCCCTTAATGAGTTTCGAAATAAACTCCACTTTCTACCTTCTTCCTTAGTTCATGTTTTTTCCAAACCTCATACTCCCCTCCAGTACTCTGGTATAGGCACATAAAGCACCTCATTGACACGCAGGTAAAGCCGATTAGTAATCCTAAAATTACTAGGATGATGCCAATTAAGAAAAGTTGTTTTACCCATCCCAGATCTGGTAGCCAGCCAGTAAACGTATTCCATAGTTCTCCTCCCCAGTTAGTGTTATCCTGACTTGCCTTATGCAGTACCTTTGTTTGTTCCCAAATTTTCCTTAAGTCTGTTTTGATCCTCAGGTCTTTGTTTAAGTATGCACAGCAACTCTGATTTATAATAGTGCATACCCCTCCTTCTTTAGCTGTTAATAGATCCAGTGCCATTCTATTTTGAAGCACCACTTTGGATAAGGAGGATACTTCCTCTTGGATTGCTCGTAATGCATCCGTTGTAGCATTTCCACTATTTCTAAGGTGGCAGAAATATTCACAATTGCCTTTTCCAGCTGGACTACTCCTAGAGCTGGGATTAGAGCTCTTAGGAAGCTATGAAATCCAGTCCCATGACTGGCTAGGGGATTGTATGTACGCCTAGTCCGAATCCAGGGGGTCCTTAAAAGTCCCTGTGGGATTTCTTCATGTACTGTGGTCTGGGGTACTAGATATCCTGTAGTGCATGTCCCTGTCCAATTTAAAGGTAATGCTTTTCGTGCCTGCCCATCCCCACACAACCACCAATACCCATGAGGTAACTTACATGGCTTGGGTATTTTTTTCTTGGTGGGTAAATGATGTTCCCATTCCCACAATTCCAAGTATGTTCTCATCTGAGACCCACTGTGTTGCCCTATCTGTTCTTGGGTCACATCCCTCACCTTGCATCCATCTTCTAACTTCATTAGTCCCCGATACTAGTTCAGAATTCCCGTATTCCCAACTACACCCTATACCTGTTAAGTTTCGCCATCCTACTCCCACCCCACTACTTTTGCTATTAGCCTTTCTATCTACAAAGATTGACTTAGCAGAATCTATAACTAACAGATAAAAATTAGGACCTTTTTGTGGCTGATTTTCTATGTCAAATTTACATTTCCCTTGTTCTACACAGCTAGGAATTGTCCAATTTAATGCCACTATCCCATACATTGGTACTCTTCCCTCTCTTCCAGGGAGAGCCGTGCATATCCAGCAAGATTTATTAAGGCCTGGCCAATTTTCTCAGTCATTCTTAAATAGCTGTTATCGTGCCAGGCCATAACTGCAGTTATAGCTAGGTTAACTATCACTAAACCTCTAAACATGCTTCCGGATCCGGATCTTCAGTGGTCCTTCCTTTTCCACGGTCCACCGTTGTCCGGGAGCTTTCCTCAGACGGGTATGGTGTATCCACGGTGTCAGTCCTTCCACTTTTGCTGCAGTGTGGGTGGTCAGAAGGACTTGATAAGGCCCGTTCCACCTTGGCTCCAAAGGTGAATCTGAGAGGGATTTAACATAGACATAGTCGCCTGGTAATATATCATGCACTGGGCCATCCAGGCCCCGGGCCCTGACACCGAGTACTGTTTTCTCAACCTTCTTTAGCTGCTTTGCCAAGCTGATCATATATTCACTTAACACTTCTTCCCCCGTCTGCGTAGAGACTCCCTTTTGTACAGTATAGGGTCGCCCGTAAAGAATCTCAAATGGGCTTAGCCCTTCCTTGGTTCGGGGTTTTGTGCGAATCCTTAAAAGTGCCAACGACAATGCTTGTGGCCAGGGTATCCCAGCCTCCTGGCCCAGCTTTACTATCTGTAATTTGATGAGATGATTCATTTTCTCCACCTGACCACTGGATTGTGGTCGGTAAGGAGTATGCAACTGCCAATCGATTCCCAATAGGGTGCTCACTTGTTGGACCACCTTAGCGATAAAATGCGGGCCTCTGTCTGATGAAATGGCCGCAGGAACCCCGAACCTCGGAATGATTTCATGTAACAACGCTTTTGTTACCTTCCGCGCCTTATTAGTCCTACAGGGGTATACCTCTGGCCATCCCGAAAAGGTATCTGTTAATACCAACATGTATTTGAACCCCCCTTTTCTTGGGAGTTCTGAAAAATCAATTTGCCACTGTTGTCCTGGATAATTTCCCTTTCCTATCTGTCCTAATGAGATCTTATGACCCACTTTGGGGTTATTTTGCAGACAAATCTCGCATTGCTGGGTGACTTGTTTTATTGTGGAGTACAAGTTCCGGGCAACTATCCTTTGAATTAAGTATCTATATAGTGCCTCGGTTCCCCAGTGTATTTTTCTGTGTTCAGCCATTACTACTGCCCACAGGATGGCGCTGGGTATAATTATTTTGCCCTGTGGAGTTGTGACCCATCCTCCCTCTCTCTCTTGCCCTCCTAGATCTTCTATGAGATTTTTATCTTCCTTCGAGTACCTGGGCTCGCTATCCATTTGGATTTTACCGTCTGGAATTAGAGAGTGCAGTTCCACCGGGTCCTCCTTTGCTGCCCTCTTTGCCTCTTGGTCTGCAAAAGCATTTCCTATTTCATATGGTGTTTTTCCTTTCTGATGCCCTCTGCAATGCATAATGGCCACTTTTTCTGGCCGATGTACTGCTTCTAGGAGTCTAAGAATCTCCTCGGTGTGTTTAATGCCTTTTCCTTGTGCTGATAATAGTCCTCTCTCTTTCCAAATTGCTCCGTGGGCATGTACCACACTAAAGGCATATTTGGAGTCAGTCCATATGTTGATCCTTTTTCCTTCTGCCAGCTCTAAAGCTCGGATTAAAGCTATGATCTCTGCCTTTTGTGCGGAGGTGTTTGGGGGCAGGGCTTTAGACTCTATTACCTTGTCTGTAGTGGTCACAGCATAGCCTGCTTTACGTATGCCCTGCAGCACAAAGCTACTACCGTCAGTATACCAGGAGTCCTCAGCATCCTCTAGCGGTTCCTCCTTCAGGTCCAGTCGGCTGGAATATACAGCATCGATGGTCTCCAGACAATCGTGTGACACCGGTTCTCCCGAGGTCCCACTGAGGAAGGATGCTGGGTTGACAATGTTAGTTACTACTATTTCCACGTCATCCTGTTCCATCAAGATAGCCTGATATTTGAGAAGTCTTTGTGGTGAGAGCCAGTGTAGACCCTTCACCTCTAGTACAGCTGAAACTGTATGCGATGTCAATGCTGTGATTTTCTGGCCTAAGGTAAATTTGCGTGCTTCCTGAATGTTTACCACCAGCGCAGCTACTGCTCTCAAGCAGCCTGGCCATCCTTTGCTTACTTCGTCTAGTTGTTTGGAGAAGTAAGCTACTGCCCTTCGATAGGGTCCCAATTTCTGAGCCAGAACTCCCAACGCTATTCCCTGTTTTTCATACGAGAACAGCCAGAATGGTTTTGTTGTGTCTGGCAGCCCTAAAGCAGGAGCCTGCATGAGTTCATGCGTTAGCTGTTTAAAGGCTCTCCTGCTCTCCCCATCCCATGTAAGGGCATTGGGATTAGTTTTTAAAAGCGCGTAGAGCGGTTTTACCAACAGTCCATAGTTATGGATCCAAAGCCGACACCATCCTGTCACTCCCAGGAACGTACGCAGCTCCTTCGCAGTCCGAGGCTGAGGGGTTTGACAGATGGCTTCCTTCCTTGCTGTTCCCAGCGTCCTCAGTCCGGCGGTGATTTCATAGCCTAGGTAGACTACCCGTTGTTTGGCCACCTGGGCTTTCTGTGGAGAAACTCGATATCCATTGAGTCCCAAAAAATTTAAAAGACTGATAGTCCATGATACACAGATATCCTCTGTCTCAGTCGCCACCAGCAGATCATCCACATACTGTAATAAAACTCCTTTCCCTGAGGGGCGTTCCCATTGCTCCAAATCCTTAGCTAGCTGATTCCCAAAGATGGTTGGGCTATTTTTGAACCCCTGGGGAAGCACTGTCCATGTTAGTTGTGTTTTCCTGCCTGATTTGGGATTTTCCCATTCGAATGCAAATAATAATTGACTCTCAGGGCTCAGAGGCAGGCAGAAGAATGCATCCTTTAAGTCCAGTACGGTAAACCAAGCTAGTTCACTAGATAACTTGGTGAGCAGTGTATACGGGTTGGCCACCAAGGGGTACAAATCTTCTACTATTTTATTGATGGCCCTCAGATCCTGTACTATCCGGTAACTTCCATCTGGTTTCCTGATCGGGAGTATTGGAGTGTTATATTCAGATTCACATTCTACTAGTAACCCATGTTTCATAAATTTGTCAATTAACGGCTGTACTCCTTCCCTATCCTCTGTCCTTAGGGGATACTGTTTAATCCGCGGGGGTTGGGCCTCTTGTTTTATTTTAATTACAACAGGGAGTGCATTTTTTGCACGTCCTGGGATTTCTGTTGCCCATACCCCTGGATACACTTGATTACGAATTTCCTCGGGCATCCCCGTTTCCACTGAGGGTGTTGTTATCAATGCCAGACTAAGTACTTCAATAAACAAATTGTCTCTCACTTTAAACTGCATCTTTCCTGACTCGAATTTTATTTCTGCCCCTAATTGTTCTAACAGGTCTCTCCCTAAAAGGGGATGTGGTGAATCGGGTAGGTATAAAAACTGATGTATCCCAATCTGTTTTCCCAATTTGTACTTCAGAGGTTTGAGGAAGTAAGCCTTTTCGGATTGACCAGTGGCCCCCTTTACAGTTATAAATTCTTTGCTTAATGGAGTTAATTCTTCATTTAAAACTGAACAAGTCGCACCAGTATCTATCAGAAATTCCACACTCTGCTGCCTATTCCCTAGCTTCATTTTAACCAGTGAATCCGCTAGGGTAGATTCTCCCGGTTCCCGTCAATCTTCTTCCACGGGGGCTTGGACCTTACTCCATGCCCCCCTTCCCTTTTTCTGTTTCCCCAGCGGGCACTCATTTTTCCAGTGCCCCTTTTTCCTGCAGATGGCACATTGGTCCTTTTCCAGGGGCTTCCTTACCCGGTTAGTACCCCCCTTGCTCATTTCTTGCAGAGCTGCCATCAGCGCTTTCCTATCTTTTCTCTTATCTACCTCCTCCCGATTGCTAAACACTCTCCAAGCCTCTTCTAGCAAATTTTCCAAGTTCCGATTAGCTGGTGCCCGTAATTTTTGCAATTTTCTTCTTATATCCCCTGCAGACTGCCCCATGAACAATATTGCTAACTGTTGTATGCCTTCCTCGGACCTTGGGTCCAAAGAGGTATGTTTTCTCATTGCATTCCTCAGTCTGTCCAGGAATTCTGAGGGGGATTCCTTTGGACCCTGTCTTACCTCAAATAGATTAGACCAATTTATTGTTTTAGGGATAGCTCTTTCCACTCCCTTCACTATCCATTCTCGGTATCTCTCCAAACTCTCCCTCCCATGTGCTGTATTCGGGTCCCAGCGAGGATTTTGTAATGGGAAATGATCTTTAATGTCTTCATTTGTTCCTCGCAAACTGTCCTCACTTAGATTTTGTGCAGTTTTTAAAACTAGTTGTTTCTCTGTTTCGGTTAGCTGATCTAACAGCAGCTGAACATCATTCCAATCTGGTTCATGTTGTCTAACTAGAAACTGGAAATGTCTCGCTACCTTTAATGGGTTGTCCCGGTAGTTTTTGCAAATCTCTCTCCAGGATTCCAAATCAAATGAAGAGAACGGGACTTTAACTAACCTTGCACTTCCATCTGGCCCTATCACCTCCCTTGTCTTACGCCGCTCCTTTTCTATAGTTAATACAAACGGATCTTGTGGCGGCCCCATCCCACACTCTTTCTGCCATTCGGGATGGTTACGGAGGGTGAAGAACATATCTGCATATGCTACTTCATCCCATTTGCTTTCTCTCCTTAAAAACAGCATAAGCTGTAAGATTGTATTATAGTTTACAGTTCCATTCAGGGGCCACTTTTCCCCATCCTCTAACTTATACACCAACCACCACTGATTGCAGTATTTAATCAGCGTTTTCCAGCTCAGAGTTCCCCCTGGTTCCCCCGCAATATCCCGCCAGTGTGCCAGTATACACCCCAAGGGTGAGCGTCTAGGGACTTCTTTTCCCTGTGATCCCCCCATCGTAACTTTATCTAAAACTTCTAATCCACACACTTAAACTCTTAACCCGCAGTACTATCTTGCGATAGATTCAGCAATAGATTCAGCAATAGTCAGGCAACCCCATATATGCTTCACAGCTACGTACTTTACAATGGCCAACAAACAACACTTATAAAGACAAACAAAACACGTATCGAAAGACACCTTTCGCTTCGTCCGTCCCCGGCCGTTTCCCTCGCGGGAGGATGGAACCGCGGGTCGGGACTCCGCACTCGCCCCGCAGCTATGCCGCGTCTCACTCACACCACACTCATTCCAACAGTTCAAAAGAACTATGATATATTATTCGTTAAGCTTAACCCCAAGAATAGTGATGTTATAGTCGTCGACTTAAATCACAGTACTGCTACAATACAGCATACAATACCAATACCAATTATCCCAGATAGGAATACCCTCCTAACCCAGCCGGCAACCTAACTCGTGAGCTCACGTTCCTCGGGGGGGGCAGACAAGCCCTCTGCACCCTGCGTAGGACGTCTCCTTACGACTTATGGGTTCCCCGTTAGATACACATACCTGGTCCGCAGACAGATGGTCCTTGTCTGTTCCCGCAGTGATCGGATGAGGAAGGGGAGTCCTTCCGAGAAATCTCGGGGCGCGCCGAAGGCGTCCCCCTTCTCAGCTGGTCCTGCAGCCGAACAGAGGTTGTCCCATCTGGGGTGCCAAATTGATGCGCGGAAACAAACTCTATAGCCTGTTAGGATATAAAGCAGGTATGTTTAATAAAGAGATGTGCACACAGCCCTGGCGCAAGGGGTTAACACTCCAAACTTGCGCGCCGTAGTGAAAAAGCGTGATACAGATATAGGCCCAACTAATACATAATCAATAGTTTCCCCCCCGAGTTCGCGTACATATTCATTACATTCCCCGCGACCCCATTGGCAAACGGTTCCCCCCCTTCTTCTTCTGCCGGTGTTTTAGGATGAAAATTCCTTTCTCACGACGAGGGCTCTTGTTTTCTTCCGATGTTGAAACCCCCACACATCGGGGTCATCTTGCCCTGTAAAGTTCTAATCACTTTGCTACCAGATGTCCATGAGTTGTTCTTGCCCCTTATCTTTATGGCCTTCTTCCCTTTACTTTCCCAGACTTAGTGTCTGCGATTCCCCCTTTCTTTGCCCCCCTTAACATAAACTGTTCCCTTCTCTAGGTTTCGGTGAAAAACATAAACTGTTCCCTTCTCTAGGTTTCTCCCTGTTATAATTGAATTCCTGTCACCTTTCAGTAGGGACAGCTCCGATTGGAGGTAGGCTGTTTAAAGGATCCCATCTGGAATTTCTCTTTTCTTCCTTAACTTCGGAATTTAGTCTAGCCATGATTAATTGTTGCACTCCCTGAATCCAAAAAGCAGAATATTCAGACTCTTCTAAAGAAAAAGGCGTTTTACTATTCACATGCACATTCAGAGTCTGACATACCCAATCTTCATTAGATCCGTGTCTCGGCCAAAAAAACAATTCCCCTACAATTGGTTCCTTAGGCCACACAACAATGCACTACCTAATCATTTTCTGTTTATCCTTATCTCTGGTTCTCAAATTTCTCTTCCAATTTTTCAACATATTTCCTAAAGAACTTAGGACTTTCAACATATTTCCTAAAGCACTGCTCCAGGGGCCCTCTCTCCGTCCCCACCTTGGAACTCTTATTCCTCATTTCTCTCAGCAACCTATGGTCATACTGCTGCAGAAACCACCCTTCTGCAGTGTTGTGCACGCCCAATTCTCGGTTCTAGAAAATGAGGTGTACCGTCAAGCAACTCACTTTGCAAGATGTTCACATACAGCATGAGTCCCAGATCAAGGCAATACTTAATCCTACATGATTGTTCTTACCTTGGTCTGTCCAGAGTTGCCAGGAATTATCAGGTCGATCTCATGAAACCGCAGTGCCCGCTGTCCGTCCCTATCCCACAGCTGTTCACAGATCTTGCCTCTTAAAAACAGCCTCAGCTCCTCAGTCGGCTCCACAATGAATCGCTGCTGCCAACCCACAGGGCTGCAGAAATAACAGTGGGGTGCACCGTCCTGTGCTGTAGAGGCGGAGGTCCACCGCAGGCAATGTTGGTTCCTGGGTTTCGGCATCACATTTGTGAGAAACACTCAAAGTCAAAAATTTCAGGTTTGGCAAGGATCTTAGTGATAGCAGCAAAGTTTATTCGTTATTGCAATAATGGGTGCATGCCCCCTATTGGCAAGGGAGAAATTGTGCACCGGTCAGTGAAAATCATTTTGTTATATACTGTGGGAGATGGAGACAATATACTCTAAATTCGATGCAGGTAATGCTCTCCTGGTGCTCACTCATTGGTTGAGTGTCTCAGGCTCACAACTTCCCCGACGCTGTTGCTAAGATACATTTCCATATAAGGTCTGTTACTAACCTAATGTTTTTTGGTATATTTTGTACTTTCCCATGGCAATAGGAGAGCAATGTTTCCAAAAGTGAGCACATTCCTTCTGTCCCGTGCTAGGCTCTTCCTCCACCATGCATACTTGCCTTATCTTGTACCTGTCTCAATTCTACCCAAGTCAGTATGCCCCAAATCTTAACTTTTTACTCTGTTCAGCAACTTTCTTAGTAGAAGAAAAACAGCTTACATAACTGTTTCACAAGAGGGTTATAAGTTCAGTAAAGGCCTACGCTACATACAGAAAATACTGGAAGCTTCTACTGCAAAAACACAATCTACCTCTCACACCCATAATATCCTTCTCTACAGATTAGAAAGATATGGATTTGACAGGTGAACTGTTTGATGGACGAGGAACTGGTTGCAAGATCGTACTCAGAGAGTGGTGGTCAATGGCTCAATGTCCAGATGGAGATCAGTGATGAGTGGTGTCCCTCAGGGGTCAGCACTGGGACTGGTGCTCTTTAATATCTTCATCAAATACCTAGACAGTAAGATCAAGTGCACCATGAACATGAGCCAGCAATGTGCCCTTGCAGCTCAGAAAGCCAACCATATCCTCGGCTGCATCAAAAGAAGCGTGATCAACAGGTTGAGGGAGTTGATCCTGCACCTCTACCCTGCACTGGTGAAATCTCAACTGGAGTACAGGAGAGACATGGACCTATTGGAGCATGTTCAGAGGAGGGCCACAAAAATAATCCAAGGGATGGAACACCTCACCTAAATAGGACAGGCTGAGAGAGCTGGGGCTGTTCAGCCTGCAGAAGAGAAGGCTCTGGGGAGACTTGATAGAGACCTTTCAGTATGTAAAGGGGGCGATAAGAAAGAAGGGGACAGACTATTTAGTGGAGTCTGCTGTGACAGGACAAGGGGAAATAAATGGTTTCAAACAAAGAGGAGAGATTTAGACTGGATAGGTACACAGAACACCCCTCCAGGTGAAAGCAAACTGTGGCCTGCATTCTGTGGCCTGCATTCTGTGGCCAATGGAATGGAAAAGAAGGCATTAGCAATGTCAGTGGTGGCATACTGCTGCGTCTGATGCACAGACTCAGATGTGAACAATCCAAATCCTTTATTACAAATTCTCACATCACTTATATACCTTCACAAGTTTTCTTTTCCTAGCTTTCCCATTCGCCCCTACAGGTCAACAGAACATTCCACAAACACTTCTTCAACCACTCACACAGGCGTTTATCCAATCAGAGCTGCAAGCTGTTCTTTCTTCTTCTAGAGGTGTCCTTGGTTCTCATGCTGTTTATCTTGCTCCACAGCTGCTGCTCCATACAGTCCTTCTTGTATTCCCACAGCATACCACTTGTCTGCTTTTGACTCCAGTTCATAATGGAGTTGTAACATGTCCAGCACAGCAGCACTCAGTAGGGGTGTGACATCATTCAGGCCACGGTAGTCTACCGTCAGCCTCTATTCTCCACCGGCTTTGCGCACTGGCCATATGGGGCTGTTAAAACGTGAGCAAGTTTTGCTTATCACTCCCAGATTCCATAGTTGATGAATCAACTTATGAATGGGGAGCAAGGAATAGCTGTTGGTGTGGTACTGCCATCTGTGCACCGTCTTTGTAGCAATTGGTACATGTCACTCTTTTACTCATAGCAACCCCACAATAGACGGGTCTTCTGACAGGCCAGGCAAAACAGACAGCTGATTAACAACTTCTGTTTCTACAGCAGCTACTCCAAAGGCCCATCGACACCCCTTGGGAGCCTTGAAATGCCCCTGTCTGAGGTAATCGATACCAAGTATGCATGGAGCCCCTGGGCCAGTCACAATAGGAGGATTTTGCGTCTTTACCAGTGAGGCTTATTTCAGCCTCCAACACAGTCAATTCTTGAGAGGTCCCAGTCACTTCAGAAATATGGATTGATTCTGTCCCTTCATGACTCGAGGGCATTAGAGTGCACTGTGCACCGGTATCCACCTGTGCCTTATATTTCTGTGGTTCTGATGTGCTAGGTCATCCAATCTACACAGTCCAATAAACCCTTTCCCCCCCCGACTGAGGGCAGGGCCCCTCTATCCATTACCTGTGGTGACTGGAGCAATTGCACTGCTGATTCATCTGTTTTGTAATTCTCTCACTCGTGCTCGTAGTACAGGAGTAGCTTAGTCATGCCACTTCCTCATGTCTTCTCCATGGTCACATAGGTAACGCCACAAGGCAATACGCGATGTAGCCTTACTGTTGTTCCTTGATTGAGCCGGAAAGCGTTTGCGTTTAATAGCTGAGATGTTTGATGATACAGGTGAGGAGGAGGGTTCATCACCTTTAATTAGTTTGATCAGCTCCTTCAATAGACAACTTTGATCATCCTGATCATCATCAAGTGGTTCTGACACTACTACAGGTTCATCACGATTAATCAATAGTGACAATTGCTCTTGCATTTCATCCAGTCTACCTGTAACATGTGAGATGGTTGAAATGGAAGCGTGAGATGGGGGTAGCTTTTGTTTAAAGTTTTGAAGTGCAAGAATCAGTTCAAAAACTAGGGGTCTTCTCTGTTGGTCCTTGTATGTTGGGGTACTTAGTTGCCTATGTAAGGATTAATGAGTGCATAGAGAGTAGCTTTCTGTAGATGGAGTGTTCTGGAATAGTTGAGATAGTGGGCGGGGGTTTAGGTAGGTGTGTGGCTAGGTATTCTCGCGTGCATCGGGTTTTCGTAGCGGGTGTACGCGTCTGCGCGGGAATTAGGATGGTATATAAGGTGTGTGACGCAGCAATAAATTGAGAGAAGATTTCATGGCATCCATGATTATGTCTCTCTCTCCCCCGGGCGGTCGAGGCCCCGGGATAAGTCGGGTTAATTGACGGCTACGTCATTGTATCTGTCAAATGTTGCTGCTAGTCTACCGGCGTACTTTTCTGGAGCTGTACTTGTGAGTTTCTGCCATATATCAGGCGTACTCCTCACTCTCAGGATCATGGTCCTGGTGTGGATCGTTCGGAAGAAACATGGGATCATACAACATTTCCACCACAGCTATTTCCCTCAAATACTGGATACCTTTTTCAATCGTTTTCCATCTTTTCATCTCAGGCTTCAGATTGTCTTTGAAGGGATGCCTTTCCTTCACAGCTAACACTCGTTCCCAGAGGGTGGCGGCTCCATCCAAACATCTACTAATCCCTCTGTCAATAGATTAGTCTCTGGCAATGGCTCCTAGTTGGCGAGCTTCGTTACCATCTACAGACAAGCTACTGGCCCCGTTGTCCCAACAGCGAAGCAACCAGGTGACAATAGTTTCATTTGAGCGCCGTGTAAACTCCTTTCTTGAGCCTTGGATTTCAGTCATCTTCAGAGGTTGACAAATAGTGGTAACAGTGACTTCCTCCTCCACACTCTCCTCTCTATGTCTCTTTGTTTTTTCTGTTGCCTTTCTCGATGATGGTGGTTTTGAGGAGGGCCCTTCGCCTGGGTCTTCCTCTACCTCCTCCGCTTCTTCTTCTTTCCGTTCAAGTTGCAAGCCCCCCCTTTTACATTTCTTGCCTTCCACAGGGGCAACTGACATTGATATTTGTGTCTCCTGAGACTGATCAAATTTGACTTGGGGACTTCCCACTTTGGCTTCAACCCCAGCTTGGAAACTATTTCTTCAGAATAGTGTTATATAGAGCTTGGTAAGTACAAAGCAAGCCCCAAATAAGTTGTACCTCCTTAGATCTATCTAAGCTGCACCATCCCTGACTCAAATACTGGCTTACTTTCTCAGGATCCCACAGGTGTTCAAGAGTGAAATCCCATGACATTGCCGGCCCCCACGCTTCTAAGATTTTTCCTAAACCTCTCCATATTCCCTGCCAGTCAGCATTCTCTGGTTTTGGAGGAGACTTCTTCTGCATAGAACGAATGGATTGGAGTACATTCAGGGAGATTGATAACATGCACAAGAGTATGAGCACTAACTCGGTTTTCAAAAAGCGTGTGGCAAACTGAGAAGAAAGCCTGGAAACTAGTTTGAACACTGTGTTTTTTTGTAAAATCAGCTATTCCATCTGGGATGTAATTGTCAATATTCAAATCATACTACATTGCATATAGGTACCAGGCAAGTGCCTCCATCAGTGTCCTTACTGGTTATATATGTACACATCTCCACAACAGGAAATGATGAACTGCAAGGTACAGGGGAGTTTTGGTCAGTTCCTTCATCCAGGGATCCCCGAGATAACAGAGCAGCCCAGCAGCTTCCGCTAGAGCAACTGAAGTGGCTGACGTGACATGGGCGTTCCCTGGGCAACGGCTCTGCATTCACGCCCCCTTGCCTTGAAAAAGCCTCAGGGATGAGAGGAGGAGTCAGGGTGTGTAAATCACGTGAGTTGTTCAAACAGGGAGAAACCCTATGCCACCCATTCACAGGACTACACAGTGAGGAGGGTTGCTATCACTGTGAAGCAAGAGAGAAGTGCAGGGGGCACCTGTTAATGGGCTGGTAATGGGCCGGCAACAGGGCAGGACTGATCCGTCACACTCCATTAAGGCTACCTGAATAGTTCTTGTGAGTCTGCTGGTTTCCATGGCTGCCCCCCCCCCCCCCCCCCCCCCCCCCCCCCGGCGGTAGGCTGCTGACAGGAAAAATGTGGAGACACAGACAGAGGTCCCAAAACAACATGCTAGTGTGCAGGTCACTGGCTGTAGTGAGTGCCAGAGCCTGGCCTTTGCGGTGCTAGGTGAGGGAGACAGCACTTGTGAAAGATGTGTCCAGCTAAATGACTTACTCAGCCTTGTGGTTCACCTGAAGGAAGAGGTGGAGAGCCTCAGGAGCATAAAGGAATGTGAGAGGGAGATTGATCGGTGGTGCCAAACCATATTGGCCCCGAGATCTTGGCAGCCAGCTGAGGCTCCACAAGGAGTCCGTCACACCCTGCTGCTTTGCAAACAAGTGACAGAAGGTTACCAGCAGGCAGACAGTGTTCCTGCAGCAGTGAACCCCCTGTCCTCTCCCCCCCCCCCAGGAACAATGGTGAAGAATCGGGGGGTCTGGGGCAGTGGCAAAAGGTCCCTGCTCGGCGATGCAAGCGTGCCCTCGCAGAAGTTCCCCTGCCTCCCCAGCTGCTCCTGCAGAACAGATATGGTGCTCTGTAGGGACAACTGGACAATGGTGGTGATGATGGTTCTCCCCAGTTGGTGTTGGCACCAACGTCTAACCTGAACTTACTTAGCATTAAAACCTCATCGGCAAAGAAAAAATGACAGGTCATTGTCATTGGTGACTCTCTGCTGAAGTGAACAGAAGGGCCAATATGTAGACCAGATCCTCTACACAGGGAGGTCAGCTGCCTACTGGGAGCCAGGGTCAAAGACGTGAGGAAGAAACTTCTTTCCCTAGTTCAGCCCTCAGATTACTATCCCCTGTTGTTGTTTCAGGTAGGGAGTGATGATATAGGAAGAACTTCCCTAAAGACTAGGAAAAAGAACTTCAGAGCCTTGGGGTGAGAGGTAAAGGGTTCGGGAGCACAAGTTCTGTTCTCCTCTATCCCTCCAGTAATAGAGAATAATGAGGGACTAAATATGATGGGCCAATGGATTAATGCCTGACTCTGAGCCTGGTGTGCCCGGCTGGGGTTTGGGTTTTTTGACCTCTGCTCTGTTTCACAGAATCACAGAATCGTAGGGGTTGGAAGGGACCTCCAGAGATCATCGAGTCCAGTCCCCCTGCCAAAGCAGGTTCCCTACACCAGGTTGCACAGGTAGGCGTCCAGGCGCGTCTTGAATATCTCCAGAGAAGGAGACTCCACAACCCCCCTGGGCAGCCTGTTCCAGTGCTCCGTCACCCTCACTGTAAAGAAGTTCTTGTGCACATTCATGCGGAACTTCCTATGCTCCAGTTTCTCGCTGTTTCCCCTTGTCCTGTCTCCACACACTGCTGAAAAGAGTCTGGCCTCTCCACTTTGCCCCCACACCTTAGATATTTATAGACCTGGATCAGTTCCCCTCTTAGTCTTCTTTTCTCAAGGCTAAACAAACCCAGTTCACTTAGCCTTTCTTCATAGGGGAGATGCTCCAGGCCCTTCACCATCTTTGTGGCCCTCTGCTGGACTCTTTCCAAGAAATCCCTGTCTTTTTTGTACTGGAGAGCCCAGAACTGGACACAGTACTCTAGATGAGGCCTTACCAGGGCAGAGTAGAGGGGGAGGATCACCTCCCTCGACCTGCTGGCCACGCTCCTTTTAATGCACCCCAGAATGCCATTGGCCTTTTTGGCCACAAGGGCACACTGCTGGCTCGTGGCCAACCTGTCATCCACCAGGACACCCAGGTCCCTCTCTGCGGAGCTCCTCTCGAATAGGTCATCCCCCAACCTGTACTGGTGCATGCAATTATTCCTCCCTAGGTGCAAGACTCTACACTTGCTTTTGTTAAACCTCTGCACAAGACCAGGCTGGCTGGCAACCGATAGGAGTAGCTTCTCCCACCGGTGGAAAGGGGTCTTAAGATGGGAGTTGGGAAGGTTCATGGATAGAGCTTTAAACTAGGTATGAAGGGGGGTGGAGGTGTAACTGGGGTCATTACAACGGAGCCTGTATGTAACGTCCCAGTGCTTGTAGGAGAGGGATGTGCTAGAAAGATCCCACAGTCTTGTGTCTTGGTGAAGGAGGAGGATGACTCACTCTTTTGAAGGAAGAACACAAGGGTTGGTGTGAGGTTGGTGGCTATGGAAACACCTGAGTATGGTCATGAGGGTATTAGGGTTACTGCCACTCAAAAGGAGGCCCAGCTCAGGTGCCTTTACACTAATGCACGCAGCATGGGTAATAAACAAGAGGAGCTGGAGGCCATTGTGTGGTCGGAAAGATATGATATAGTTGCCATCATGGAAACGTGGTGGAATGACTCACACGGCTGGAGTGCTGTGATGGACGGCTACCGACTTTTGAAAAGAGATAGGCAAGGCAGGAAAGGCAGAGGTGTAACCCTCTATGTTAAGAAAGAATGTGAATGTATGGAAATTAATGATGGTGGTGATAAGGTTGAGAGCTTATGGGTCAGAATGAAAGCGAAGGCCAATAAGTTTGACATTATTGTGGGAGTCTGCTACAGGCCACCCACCTGGGATGAAGATGTGGAATAGACACTTTAGACAGTTGGGTGAGGTCTCAAGGTCTCTCCCCCTTGTTCTGGTGGGGGACTTCAACTTCCCAGACATCTGCTGGAATTATAATACAGCTGACAGGGAACAGTCCCGGAGGTTCCTAGAGTGTGTGGGAGATAACTTCCTGACACAGCTGGTGAGGGAGCCGACGAGAGGAAGCAAAATCCTGGACCTGCTGTTTGTTACCAGAGGAGGTCTGGTGGGGGATGTAAAGGTTGGAGGCTGTCTGGGGCACAGTGATTATGAGATGCTAGATTTCTCGATCCTTGTTGAACCACAGAGGGGAGTCAACAGAACTGCCACCTTGGACTTCCGGAGGGCAGACTTCAACCTCTTTAGGACCATGGTTGAGAGGGTCCCTTGGGAGGTATTTTTGGAGAGCGTGGGAGCCCAGGAAGTCTGGGGATACATTAAGGAAGTTATTTTAAAGGTGCAGGAGCTGACCATCCCCATGTCACGGAAGACGAGCTGATGGGCAAAGAGGCCAGACTGGCTGAACAGAGACCTTTGGCTGGATCTCAAGAACAAAAGGAATGTTTATGGTCTTTGGAAGAGTGGGCAAGCTACTTATGATGATCACAGGTATGTAGTGAAGCTGTGCAGGGAGAAAATTAGAAAAGCAAAAGTGCAGCTGGAACTGAACTTGGCCACCAAGGTAAGGGAAAACAATAAATATTTCTATGAATACATAACAGCAAGAGGAGGGCTGGGGAGAATCTCCATCCCTTGTTGGATGCCAAGGGCAACCTGGTCACCAAGGATCGGAATAAGGATGAGGTACTTAATGCCTTCTTTGCCTCAGTCTTTAATAGTAAGACTTGTTACTCCCTGGGAATACAGCCCCCTGCGCTGGTGGATAGGGATTGGGAACAGAATAAGCCGTGCATGATCCATGACGAGATAGTTTTGGACCTGCTCCGAAAGGTGGATGCTTACAAGTCCATGGGGCCGGATGGATTGCACCCTAGAGTGCAGAGGGAGTTGGCGGATGTGGTTGCCAAGCCCCTCTCCATCATTCTTCTGCAGTCCTGGCTAACTAAGGATGTCCTGGCAGACTGGAGACTGGCAAATGTGACGCCCATCTTCAAAAAGGGCCGTAAGGATGACCCTGGTAGTGACAGACCTTTCCGACTCACCTCGATGCCCAGAAAGGTTATGGAACGAATAATCTCAGGAGCCATCATGGACCAGTTAAAGGTCAACCAGGGGATCAGGTCCAATCAGCATGGGTTTATGAATGGTAGATCCTGTCTGACAAACCTGATTTCATTCTATGACAAGGTGACCCACTTAGTGGATGACGGTAAGGCTGTCGATGTAGTCTACCTGGACTTCAGTAAGGCCTTTGACACTGTTCCCCACAACAATCTTGTGGAGAAGCCGGCCGCCCATGGTCTGGATGGGTGTACACTCTGCTGGGTGAAACACTGGCTGGATGGAAGGGCCCAAAGAGTTGTGGTCAATGGAGTTAAATCTAGTTGGCGGCCAGTCACGACCTGTGTCCCCTGTGGAGATCTAATCACCTCACTGCCAGATGTCCTTGGGCTGTTTTTCGCACCCTTATCTTTATGGCCTTCATCCCTCTTGTTATCCCAGACCCAGTGTCTGCAATCCCCATTCTTCTAACAACTTCTACATAAACTATGTTTTAACTATCCTGTCCCAGTTTCTGTGAAGTCCCTTTCTCTCCCTTACTGGAGGGCCCTTCTCTCATCCTTCACCTCACCTTGAGTTCTGTGTACAGTTTTGGGCACCTTAGTACAGAAAGGATATTGAGGTGCTGGAGCAGGTCCAAAGAAGGGCAACAAGGCTTGTGAAGGGCTTGGAGAATATGCCCTATGAGGAGAGACTGAGGGAACTGGGGCTGTTTATTCTGGGGAAAAGGAGGCTGAGGAGAGACCTTATTACTCTCTTCCAGTACCTGAAAGGTGCTTACAGCGAGAGTGGGGTTGGTCTCTTCTCACAGGTGACAGGCGACAGGATGAGGGGAAATGGCCTCAAGTTGGGCCAGGGTAAGTTTAGGTTGGATATCAGGAAACACTTCTTTACAGAAAGGGTTTTTAAGCACTAGAATAGGCTCCCCAGGGAGGTGGTTGAGTCACCATCCCTGGATGTGTTTAAAAACTGTTTGGATGTGGTGCTCAGGGACATGATTTAGCAGAGGGTTATTAGTTAGGGTAGTATGGTTAGGTCATGGTTAGACTTGATGATCCTAAGGTCTTTTCCAACCTGAGTGATTCCATGATTCTATGATTCTATAATAAGAAACAAATAAGTTCCAAAAAGACATATGGCTTTTAATCCTTTATACAGCGCTCCTAAAATAAAGAGCAGATTCATAGCTGGCAGTTGATAAAGAAGGGAGAAAAACAAACAAACAAACACTTGGTACAGTGTCCAGAGTCTGGCAGACTGCCCGGCCTTCGATCTAAACTATGAAGGTCAAAGCTAGCTCTGCAATTCTCTGGCTTAAAGAAATCCTCTTTTTTTTTTTTTTTTTTTTTTACTGCTAACATGAAAAGTTTCAGATTGCCCGCATTCTCCACCAAAAACTGTCACAGAGTTAGCTAGATCGATCTGTGTCCGTGACAGGGGACAGCAGGCCTGCAGGCCTGCCAGCCCAGAAAGAAACAGCGGCAACGATCTAAGGCGGAAACTTAACTTTACTAAATATGTTGTTGGAATGCATGATAACACAATATAATTCAAGATAATTGTAATTGAGGCTAATAAATCAAATAAAATGAGAGAGAGGGTGTCCAAAACTGAAAACCTTGCTTCGAACTGAAGGCGCACAGCTAGGGAGCACACCCACACACTGCCAGGCAGCGAGAGAGCGAGAATCCCGCGACTTCCTCCCTTGACGTATCTTCCCCTCTGAACGCAAAGTCCTCTGGGGTATGTAGTTCTTCTTTTCTGAGAACCAGGTATCCGGAAAGTTGTCAGTCCATGGAACTGGAGTATTAACACTTCAATTCCCCGTACTTTACATGATGTTATGATGTGGAATGCCAATAACAAGAACCATAAAACCATGACAGCGACCCAGCGTGCTACTGTTTGAATTTGGGCTACCCCTGTCTTAGGAATATACATCAGGTCTTTCACCCACTCCTGGATAGGTAGTGCTGTTTTTATTATAACTTTAGCTGTCTGTGTTATTGGCTCCTCTACTTGCAGTGCAGAATATATGGCCTATAATTGTCTCTCTGTCATACTAAATTGTTCCTCTGCTCCATGCCAGACCTGGGACTAAAACTGTATTGGAATGTGAATAGAGCCTCGTCATTGCCACATTCTCCACTCAAATCCCTCTTGAGTCTAAGCACATCTAATTTGGTGAGGAGAGTGGGATCAAAAATGTCTAATGCCTGTACCAATTTTACTGCTACCTTTGTCTGTTGAAAGGTGTCCTGTTTTTGTTGGCCCCAATCACACACCTGGCTGTTTTTTGCGCATCAATTAAAAGGGCCTTAAGATCTGTGCTAAACGTGGTATAAACAATCATCAGTATGCCAATATATGTAAAAACTCTTGTAGCTGTTTTACTGTATTTGGCAGAGGGAATGCCTGTATCTTGTCAATAACCGCATTAGGTAGGACTTGTGTCTTACCTGACCAGGCAACACCCAAACATTTGACAGATAATCCAGGTCCTTGTACATTTCGAGGTTTGATAGCCCATCCTTTCTCCTGTAAATAAGGCAAAGAGCCTACCTATTGCAGATAGAGATGTGGAGGTTAGCATTTAATCATCAGTATAATGATACAATTTCACATCAGGCAGTTTGTCCCAATTAGCTAGGTCCTGAGCTATCATGCTGTGGCATTAGATACGACTATGCAGATACCCCTGTGGAAAGACCTGGAACGTCCATTGCCTGCCATGTAAAAGCAAATCGATCTGACTTCAGCAATCGAGATACTAAAAAAAGTAATTAGGTGACGTGCAGAATCAGACTCTATAACCAAAAATACGTTATAAAGCAGGTATGTGTTTATTCAGCACTGGGCACATGAGGGATCATTCCTATCATGCGCATCAATAGACAGAAGCGTTAGAAAGTTATAGAGCAAGCATATACATATTCAACAGATCTTCAAGAAATCATTAGCAAATCCATTGTTTTTCCGGGAACTCATTTACATGCTGTCCCTCCTACTGACGCATGCGCAGTTCGTAGCGGGGGTCTTGCTCTGGTGGTTGTTGGGATGAAGTCAGAAGTCTTCCTCAGGTTGACCTTCCTTCTTTGACCCAGCTCCTTCACTTAGACCAGTCAAAAACAGTTTCTTTGGCTACCTTTCCCTTATGTTTGCCCAGCTCCATTGTCTTGACTGCAGAAATGCCGAAATGTCCCACTGGTCTTTTTAATTTCCCCAAAGCCTAGGATACTTAATCTTCATGTGAAAGGCCCCTATTTACCCGATTCCTGATTTCAATTCCCCCCTTTTCTTGAACCTAGCAAAATCTTTCACTAAATGATTTCATTTTTAGAAAGAGAATACCTGAAATAGCTTCCATTCCTCATCTTCTGCCGTAATCTATGTAATCTTCCAATCTTCATAGCTATTTCCTGAATCTTTACAAAGCCACATCACACATCGCAAAATTATACATATCAAAACAAGTAAGGCCGATATTACAATGCAAGCCAAAAACAGTTGTTTTATCTATGTAAAATTGGGGAGCCAACTAGTTAACTCTTCCCACAGTTTGGTAAAACCAAAGGAAATGTCATCTAATGAAACCTGATGGAGCACTTTAGTACGTTCCCATGTAGTCTGCAAATCAATTTCTACTCTTTGCATCTCATCTATATAAGCACAGCAGCTCTGATTAATAACTCCCCTGTCACGGAGTTATTTAGATCTATCTGTGTCTGTGACAGGGGAGGGGGTAGTAGGCCTGTGGGCCCCCAGCCCCTGAGAATGGGAAGGGAAAAAAGGGAAAGGGGTAGGGAGATGGGAGCTGGGCTCAAGGAAACAAACGGAGCAGCGGCAACAATCTGAGGAGTAAAACTCATTTTACTAACTATGATATCAGAATGCAAGATAACATACTACAATACAATCTAATTGAAAGACTAATAAATCAAGTAAAATAAGAGAGAGAGGTTTCCGAAGACTGAGAAGCCTACTTTGAAGTTGAAGGCACCGCAGCTTGGAAGCACACCCACACCCGCTGCCAGGCAGTGAGAGAGAGAGAGAGAGAGAGCTTCTGTGACGTATTTTCCCTCTCTGACCGCGAGGTCCCCTAGGTCGTGTAGTTCTTCTTCTCAGTGCTCCACATGATGTTATGATGTGGAATACCAATAGCAAAAATTTACAAAACCATGACACTACACAAACTCCCCCTTCCTTTGCTGTTAGTAAGTCCAGTGCCATCCTATTCTGCAGTACTACCTTACTTAACGTTGCAACTTCTATTTGCACTGCTTGTATTGCATCCATAGTTGCATTTTCTATTATCTCCAAAGTAGCTGAAATATTAACTATCGCTTTCTCTAATTCACTTACTCCTGAGAATGGGATAAACCACCTGGCGAAACTATGAAAGCCAGTCGGCTTCTCTATAAGGGGGTTATTTACACGTTTCACCCTCTTCCAAGGAGTTCTCAGTATTCCAGGAGGGAGAATCATTTTGTTGTAAAAGGAAGTATGAGGCACTAAATATCCCCCTACACAATGTCCCCTCCAGTTCCTTGGTAAAGTCTTTCTTGCCTGTCCGTCACCACAAAGCCACCACAACCCTGCTTCCAAGGGGCACTTTTCTGACTCTTTGTAAAACGCAATATTAGAACAAGGGTCATTTGTTTCACTTTGCCTTGGGCTCTCGGGATTACAAAACTGTACTTCATCCCATAGGGACACATTAAATTCCCCTATACTTACTGGTTTACCTATACCATATCTCCTAAGTATTGTAATGTTATGATTTGCCCAGAGTTGTAACTCAAATTTAGGTCCCTTTATTTCTGCAGTTATATTCTCATTTATACACCTACATCTACCTCCTGCCCCTTTTCATAATGTCCAATTAGTGGATGGAATCCCATATTGAGGGAGTTCCATTCCTCCACCCCTTGGCAAGGCTGTACATACCCAAAAGTCCGAAATATTCATAACCCGAGTGAGATTTTCTGTCATTTGTATGAAAGCATTATCCCGCCAAGCTAGGGCAAATCCTATATAAACAATAAGAAATAGTATGTTCATGTTATCTTCTTAAGTTTAAGTTTAAAAGGTTCCTTCTCTTCAACAGTCCACCGTGGTCGGGCGATCTTTTTCAGGCGGGTGTGGTGTATCCACAGGATCAGTCTTTCCACCTTAGCTGCTGTATAAGTGGTCAGAAGCACTTGGTAAAGCCCTTCCCATTTCGGTTCCAAAGGTGAATCTGAGAGGGATTTAACACAGACATAATCACCAGGCAATATATTATGCACTGGTCTGTCCAGGCCCCGTGCTCTAATACCATATACCATTCTTTCAATTCTCTTTAATTGTCTTGTTAGGCTGATCACATATTTATTCAACACCTCATCCCCCACCTGTGTGGAGATTCCCTGTTGTACAGCATAAGGTCACCCATAGAGAATCTCATACGGGCTCAATCCTTCCTTGGTTCAGGGTTTAGTTTGAATTCTCAAAAGTGCCAGAGGTAGTGCTTGTGGCCATGGGATTCCAGCCTCTTGGCCAAGTTTTATTATTTGCAGCTTAATCAAGTGATTCATCTTTTCCACCTGGCCACTTGACTGCAGCCTACAAGGTGAATGCAAATACCAATAAATTCCCAATAACGTTCTGATCTGCTGAACCACTTTAGCAATAAATTGTGGGCCTCGATCTGAGGAGATTGTTCCCGGCACCCCGAACTTTGGAATTATTTCTTGTAACAAAACCTTTGTTACTTCCCTAGCCTTGTTAGTTCGGCAAGGGTATGCCTCAGGCCATCCTGAAAAGGTATCCGTTAAAACTAACATGTATCTGTACCCCCCCCCCTTTTCTTGGGAGTTCTGAGAAATCCACCTGCCATTGTTGTCCTGGATAATTCCCCCTCCCTATTTGCCCTAACTGAACCTTGTGACCTGTTTTAGGATTATTTTGTAAACAAACTTCACATTGCTGGGTCACTTGTCTAATAGTAGTGTACAAATTTCGGGCTACTACTTGCTGAACAAGATATTTATATAATGCTTCTTCTCCCCAGTGGGTTTTCCTATGCTCAGTCATCACCACAGCCCATAATATGGCTGCTGGAATAACTACTTTCCCTTGTGGTGTAACGGCCCATCCTTCCTTTTTTACCTGCCCTTCTAAATCGTTTATCAAATTCCAATCCTCTTTTGAGTACTTTGGCTCAACATTCACCTGAATTTTACCATTTGGAATCAGGGAACCCTCCACCACCTCACCCTCTACCACTTGCTTTGCTTCTCTGTCTGTGTAACCAAAACTAGGTTATAAAGCAGGTATGTGTTTATTCAGCGCCGGGCACATGGGGGATAATTCCTCCTATCATGTGCATCAATAGACAGAAGCGTTAGAAAGTTATAGAGCAAGCATATACATATTCAACAGATCTCCAAGAAATCATTAGCATATCCATTGTTTTTCCGGGAACTCATTTACATGCTGTCCCTCCTACTGACGCATGCGCAGTTCATAGCGGGGGTCTTGCTCTGGTGGTTGTTGGGATGAAGTCAGAAGTCTTCCTCAGGTTGACCTTCCTTCTTTGACCCAGCTCCTTCACTTAGACCAGTCAAAAACAGTTTCTTTGGCTACCTTTCCCTTATGTTTCCCCAGCTCCATTGTCTTGACTGCAGAAATGCCGAAATGTCCCACTGGTCTTTTTAATTTCCCCAAAGCCTAGGATACTTAATCTTCATGTGAAAGGCCCCTATTTACCTGATTCCTGATTTCAAAGGGAGATCTAAAACACAATGATAAGTTTCTAACTCCTTGCTTAGTGTTTCTAATATGGTGGCAATGTTATGTAGAACAGCATGGATAGCAGGTATGACCTTGGTATGACTTTGTTTAATTCTCAGTAATCTACTGTAGTTCTCCATGTCTTATCAGGTTTCTAAACAGGCCATATTGGCAAGTTATATGGACTGTACACTGTTCTAATTCTTTTCTAGATCCAGGATTGTTTGGGTGATCTCTTCATGCCCCCCCGGGAGTTGATATTGTTTTGTATTAGTGACCCAAGGCAGTTAGAGTAAGTGGATGGGGTCATATTTTGCATACCCTTGTAAAATAGGTTTAACTGCTCAAATACTAATCCTCCTGATTCACAATCAAAATTCCGCTACGTTGATCTGTAATGTTTGTCCCCATAACACATCTATACCTAGTATATACTCCCAAATCAAGGCTATGGCCACAAGATACTCCTGAGGGGGTAAACAGTCAATGCACAATGTCAGCTGGGTTTAGGTATGTCATGGTTTTATGATTTTTGATTGGTATTTGTCATGGTTTTGTAATTTTTGCTATTGGTATTCCACATCACAACATCATGTGGAGCACAGAGAAGAACTACACGTCCCAGAGGACCTCGCGGTCAAAGAGGAAAATACGTCATGGAAGCAGCGCTCGCTCTCTCTCTCACTGCCTGGCAGTGGGTGTGGGTGAACTTCCAAGCCATGCGCCTTCGGTTTCTAAGTAGGCTTCTCGGTCTTCGGAAACCTCTCTTTCTCTCTTATTTTACTTGCTTTATTAGCCTCAATTTCAATTAGATTGTATTTTATTGTGTTATCTTGCATTCTGATATCATAGCAAAATAAGTTTTCCTCCTTAGATCATTGCCGCTGCTCTGTTTTTTCCCTTTAACCCAGCTCCCATTTCCCTACCTCCTTTTCCCCTTTTTTCCCTTCCCATTTTCGGGGGCCGGGCGGCCCACAGGACTACTGCCCCCCCTGTCACGGACACAGATTGATCTAGATAACTCCGTGACAGTATTCCATATCATAACATCTTGAATTGCACTGGGAGTTAAAGTGTTAATTATGCAGTTCCGTGGACTGTTGATATTTTTAGTTTCTTGGTCTCAGAAGAGAAGAATCATAGAATCATAGAATCACTCAGGTTGGAAGGGACCTCAAAGATTATCAAGTCCAACCGCAGACTAACCATAGTACCCTAACTCTAACATCCCTCTGCTAAATCGTATCTCCGAGCACCTCATCCAAACGGCTCTTAAACACATCCAGGGCCGGTGACTCAACCATCTCCCTGAGGAGCCTATTCCAATGTTTAACCACCCTTTCTGTAAAGAATTATTTCCTAACGTCCAACCTAAACCTACCTTGGCGCAACTTGAGGCCATTTCCCCTCGTTTTGTCACCAGGGAGAAGAGACCAGCCCCGCTCTCACTGTAAGCACCTTTCAGGTACTGGAAGAGAGTAATAAGGTCTCCCCTCAGCCGCCTCTTCCCCAGACTAAACAGCCACAACTCCCTCAGCCTCTCCTCATAGGGCTGATTTTCCAAGCCCTTCACTAGCCTCGTTGCCCTTCTCTGGACCTGCTCCACTACCTCCACGTCCTTTCTGTACTGAGGTGCCCAAAACTGAACACAGTACTCGAGGTGAGGCCTCACCAATGCCGAGTACAGGGGCAGGATGACTTCCCTGGTCCTGCTCACCACACCATTCCTGATACAAGCCAGGATGCCATTGGCCTTCTTGGCTGCCAGGGCACACTGCTGGCTCATATTCAGCCGACTGTCCATCAGCACACCAAGGACCCTTTCCATCAGGCAGCTTTCCAGCCACACCTCCCCAAGCCTGTAGGGTTGCCTAGGGTTGTTGTGGCCAAAATGCAGGACCCGACACTTGGCCCTATTGAAACTCATGCCATTAACCTTGGCCCATCGATCCAGTCTATCCAGGTCCTTCTGCAGTGCCCTTCTCCCCTCTGGCAGATCAACACTCCCTCCCAACTTGGTGTCGTCTGCAAACTTACTGAGGGTACACTCAATCCCCTCGTCAAGGTCATCAATGAAGATGTTAAACAGAAGCGGCCCCAGTACTGAGCCTTGGGGGAGATGTTGTAGTAGGCGACAGCGAGGATTCGGGATGTGACGTGGTAGGACTCTCCCCTTGCTCGGTGTCGAAGGGTTAAATGTATGCATAAGGGGCGTAGACGAAGTAGGATAGGTATATAGGTAAATCGCACGACGCAATAAACGCCATTTTTTTGCTCACCATATTGGTATTCACGTGCAGTTCTTTCGCCCGGGTAGGTTTTACCCGGTAGTCCAGCACAGGCACAGAGCTAAAAGAACATGGGTTGCCAGGTGCACGGCAACAGGGAGATGAACTACAACTCCCAGAAAATTTCTCCGTATCCATTTTCCATTTGGAGGGAAAGATAAAACTGACTGGGAGTCATGAAACTCTCCCCTATCTTTGCTCTCTTTGCTCCCTGCATGTTTTGCCTGCAGCCTTAGAGTAATGACTTAGGTTTTGGAAACTTCCTCTCTCTCATTTTATTTGATTTATTAGCTTCAATTGCAATCATACTGTATTACATTGCACTATTATATTTAGTAAACTAAGAATTTCCCTTAGCTTGTTGCCGCTGTTTTCCTCGTCTAGGCCCATCTCCCTACCTTTTCCCTTCCCTCCCCCTTTTTCCCGGCGTGTGGGTCCATGGGTCCCTTTTCTCCCTTGTCACAGAACTAGGCCGAATCAGGCCGAACCATGACAGACAGGCACACACTAAATACAAGCACATACACATTCATAGTTTACTCGAGTACCAGCAAGACCCCTCTGTCCTTCTGGTACCATTGCCAGGATACCAAGCCCTCTCAACAACTTCACGGGTTCTCTGCTCAGCAACTTATCCAATTTGATGCTCACTAGCAAACATACAGCACTCACACACTTGTCCCACAGGCACTCCACATTAACAAGTCCACCACTAGCTAGTCCAAGTTGAAGTTTGCTAGTGAACGCACACGTGCACCAGGTTTGGAGAAGATGCAGACACTTCACACCCCTCCCTGAGAAGCCATCACAAGCCACACGGACTGTGACTGTCCCTCACTCACCTCACGCACGCCAGTCCCTAACACTAGCTGCTTTTCATAGAATCATAGAATCACCAAGGCTGGAAAAGACCTCAAAGATCATCTAGGCCAACTGTCCAAGGAACCACAATGGTCTTTTCCCAGTGTCTGGAGGTTAAAGACCCTCAAAACATCTCATCAATCCACGATGAGATCCCACTCACTCCAGTCGTTGGTCACCTACATCCTCACTCTGACTCCAGCAGCTGGCACCTGTCCACTCTCGCCAATCCCTCCAGTAGCTGGCACCCCAGGATCAAAGTCTGTAGGACCCTCCCTTGATCCACAGAGCTATGGCCTTTCCAACAACTGACACTAGTACCCCCATTCACTCCAGTAGCTGACACCACAGGCCAGTGGCACCTATACCTCTGGATCTGACTCAAGCAGCTGGCACCAACCATACACACAGGTCTTACCAGTAGCTGTCACTTAGTCCCTGCAGCACACGTACACATGGTATAGAGTGAGATTATGCAGAGAGAAGAAAAAGATTTAATGAGAAGATAGAAGAAGTTAGGACAGACTGCAGTGCTCAGCAGGTGCAGGGCTCAGCCAGCCAAGTATACTGACTGGCCCCATTTTATGTGCAACTGGCCCCTTTTATATCCTTTTCTCTTTACCCTCCTCTTTGTTTCTCCCTGCTCCCCTTCCTCTGTACATGCCTTCGTGGGTTTGTGTAGTTCTATCAATTCCTGTACCACTCCTAGTCCCATCCCCCATGTCCTCCCCCGGTTTTTTGGATGGCAAATCGATTTGTGAGACTGGCAAGGTTGTTTCTTGACACTGTCTTAATGTTTGTTTTATGAAATCTATGTCCCAGCGTGTATGTTTGCTTATTGTTTCCCTTTTTCCATGCCCCAGTTTAGCAGTACTTAATCAGATAGTCGTGCTGGAATAAACATTCTCACACTACTCCTTTTCCTTAATCACTTAATGCAGTTGATCAGGTTTGTTTCTGGTCATTGTCTTTGTAAACACTGATTGATCAAAATTTGTTTGTTCTCCGCCCTTTCCTCCTCAGTCCAGTTTTGCAGGGCCTTTAGTCAGACAATTTTACCTCAAAGAATAAACATTTTCATATTACACATATCCTTACAAAAATATTATTTAATAAAACAAATGAATGAATAATTAAATTTTAAATATGAATATAAAGCAATTAAACAAAAGCAAAAGTCATGTTTGGGCTCCTCTGCTTTAGCAGGCTGCAGAACAAGTTCAGACACGTGGGGGGGGAGGATAGGGGAGGGGCACCCAAAGGATGAGCAGGAGTGGGCAAGTCAGAACATGCCCAAGGACTATGGATCCCACCTAGAAGTTCTACCAAGGGGACTCTTGGCACAAATCCTGTCACATGCAAAGAAGAGACTGATCCTGTGAGCTGGGCTGAGAGGCCCCCACATCTGGGCTCAACCCACCAGGATGACCATGCAGGATTACCAGGGCAGACTTTGGGCTTTGCATGGTGCTGCAAGACAGGCAACACTGTCTGTGGAAATGGAAAACCAGAACAAAATGCCAGCTTCAGAAGAACATGTGCATGGGGACAATAAAGAAAAGACCCGAAAGGGATCCCAAAAAAGACCAAACAAACAAGAAGAATTGACCAATGGGCCTGTGAACCAGCAACTAGATTTTGAGGTAAGTGCAATGCAGAGAGTGAGTGGTGGTGGAGGAGATCCCTTTCCCAGTAACTGTGGGTTAGTAGTCTATAGCCTTATAGTCTTGTAGTCTTACAACTACCTGTAAAGCCATGATGAGGCACAGGCTGGTGCTATATATGTTTCCTTGTCCTTAGGTTGATGCTGCAAATAAGAGGCAGAGGACCAAGCATGCAGTTGAGACTGTCCTGTTAGACTGTCCTGATTCCTGCAAAAGCAGCAAGACCCAGGCTTTGCGACACAGACTGCAGCCCCGTGCTCTTAGAGACCACAGCTACTGCAGAAAGAGCAAGCGGATCAGTAAGAGCAGTATGGGTATTGCAGAACTGAAAGACCATGACTATTATCTGGTACAGAGGAGTAGCCATCAGGATGCTGTCGATAAAAGGGCTGGCAGTGGTACCATGACAGAGGCTATCCCAAGTCAGGGAGATTGTCATACAAGTGCTAGCTGTGCTCATAAGGCTATGGCTAATGTTCACAGGACATAAAGCAGAACACAAATTTACAATCAAGGCCATTAATTAGTACAGATAAGCCATTTTTTTGGGGGGTGTAACAGTAGGCAAATGGTTTTAGCTCTCAAAGACCATGATTCTTTTCAGGCACAGAGGAGTAGCAGGCAGGATGGTGGTGACAAAAGTGCTGGTGGGGCTGTTAGTTCTGAGGCCTTAGCATATAAGTAAGCAAAACAGAAAAAATAGAATGATAGAACCCTTAGAGTTGGAAGGGACCTTTAAAGGTCTCCTAGTCCAACTCCCCTGCAACGAACAGGGACATGCACAGCTAAATCAGGTTGCCCAGGGCTTGATCCAGCCTTGCCTTGAAAGTCTCCAGGGATGGGGCATCAACCACATCTCTAGGCAACCTGTTGCAGTGCCTCATCACCCTCACTGTAAAAGACTTTTTCCTTATATCCAACCCAAATCTACCCTCTTTAAGCTTGAAGCCATTTCCCCATGTTCTATCACCACTGACCCTTGCTAAAGAGTCTGTCCCCTTCTTTCCTGTAGCTCCCCTTTAGATACTGAAAGGTCGCTATCAGATCACCTCAGAGCTTTCTCTTCTGCAGGCTGAACAGCCCCAGCTCTCTCAGCCTGTCCTCATAGGAGAGGTGTTCCATCCCTTGGATCGTTTTTGTGGCCCTCCTCTGGACACACTCCAACGGGTCTGTCTCCTCTGTACTGAGGACTCCATATCTGGATGCAGTATTCCAGGTGAGACCTCACCAGTGCAGAGTAGAGAGGCAGGATCACCTCCCTCGACTTGCTGGCCACACTTCTTTTGATGCAGCCCAGGACTACTAATTAGAAAAACTAAACAAATTTTGTGTCACTGCAAGTGTCTTTTTGACAAGGGGTTACAGGGACTACCTCAAGGACCCTTAAATGCAAACTGTTTTTCTGAATGTGACAGGCCAGTGAACTCATCTCCCATGAACCTAGAAGATGACCATCTTGAGGGGTCTTCCTGGTTACTGCAGTCTCCTGTAGAGCAAGCAGCTGTCAAACACAATGAACGTGTTTCCCTGGGGAGGCTGCCTGTTGGAATCTCAAGTCCTGAGGGGGCCCTGGGCAGCCTGGTCTAGTATTAAATGTGGAGGTTGGTGGCCCTGCCTGTGGCGGGGGGGTTGGAGATTCATGATCCTTGAGGTCCCTTCCAACCCGGGCCATTCTGTGATTCTGTCATTTGAAAGCCCAGCTTTACCACCACCCTCAAGTGTAGCAGGGGCAGTGAAAGAAGCACCAGTCCAGTTCATGGCTTCTGTAGAGCACGATAGTCAGTGGGACAGGCCAAATCAGAGGTTCGGAGCTAGGCAACATGTAGTAGAATACAGGTTTGTTAATTTAGATCAGGTTTTGCTAAATGAAAGTTGTGAAACATTTGTTTGGGGCGTAGTGCAAATTTTTGATCACTTATGGCACCTGTTTGAAACCTGATTATTACACTCAGCTCTGCCTTGAAGCTGCCAGCATCCGTGACTCTGTATTCTCCTGCTATTAATCAAAACAATACAGACACTGCAAAACATTTTAGACTGTGTCAGGACTCCCCTGAAAAGTAAGAAAGAACTGTGTTTTAATCAGTCCTTCTGCCTGGCTGTCATTATTGTGAAAGCTGCTGAAATTGTGGTACGCAGAACCCAGTCCAAAATTATAGACAAAAGGAGACATGTTTCACTAGATCAGGTTGCTCAAGGTCCCATTCAAACTGACTTTGACCACATCCAGGGATGGGAAGCCACAATTTCTCTGGTTAACCTGTTCCAATGTCTATCTACCCTCAGTAAAGAATTTCTTCCTAATGTCTAATCAAACCTACCCTTTTTTTTTAAGTTTAAAAACCATTACCCCTTGTCCTATCACTACATGTTCCTGTAAAAAGTCTCTCCCCATCTTTCTTATAAGTTCCCTTTAAGTATTGAAAAGCCATAATAAGGTCTCCCCCAGAACCTTCTTGTCTCCAGGCTGAACAACCTCAACTCTCTTAGCCTTTCTGCATAGGAGAGGTGTTCCAGACCTCTTATCATCCTTGTGGCCCTCATCTGGACTCACTCCAACAGGTCCGTGTCCTTCTTGTGCTGGGAGCCCCAGAGCTGAAAGCAGTACTCCAGGTGGGGTCTCAAGAGCACAGTAGAGGGGGGAGAACCACCTCCCTCAGCCTGCTGGTCACACTTCTTTTGGTGCAGCCCAGCACGGAATTGGCTTTCTGGGCTGCAAGTGCACATTGCCAGCTCATGTCTTCATCTACAGTTCTTTCTCTTCATGGCTGCTTTTAATCTATTCAACTTCCAATCTGTACTGATACCAGGGATTATCTCGATCCAGGTGCAGCACCTTGCACTTGGCCTCTTTGAACTTCATGAGGTTCGCATGGGCCCTCAAGCCTGTCAGTGTCCCTCTGGATAGCAACCATTCTCTCATCTGCACCACTCAGCTTGGTGTCTTCCACAAAACTGTTGATGGTACACTCAATCCCTGTATCTACATTATTAATGAAGATATTAGATAGTACTGGTCCCAACATGGACCCACTCGTTGCTGATTTCCACTTGGACATTGAGCCATTGACATTTAGACATGGCCATCCAGCCAATTCCTTATCAATTGAACAGTCCATCCATGAAACCCATGTTCCCACAATTTAGAGGCAAGAATGTTGCGGGGGACTGTATCAAAGGGTCTTAGAGAAGTCCAAGTAGATAGCAACCATTGCTCTTTCTTTGTCCACTGTTGCAGTCAGTCCATTGTAGAAGGCCACAAGATTGGTCAGGAAGTATTTGCCCTTAGTGAACTCATGCTGACTGTCTCAAATCACCTCACTGCTGTCCATATGCATTAACATGATTTCCAGGATGATTTGTTCCATGATCTTCCTGGGTACAAAGGCAAGGCTGACTGTTCTTGTCATGGTTTTGTAATTTTTGCTATTGGTATTCCACATCATGACATCATGTGGAGCACAGAGAAGAAGAACTACACGTCCCAGGGGACCTCGCGGTCAAAGAGGAAAATACGTCACGGAAGCGACGCTCGCTCTCTCTCTCTCTCTCTGCCTGGCAGCGGGTGTGGGTGTGCTTCCAAGCCGTGCGCCTTCAGTTTCAAAGTAGGCTTCTCGGTCTTCAGAAAACTCTCTCTCTCTCTCTTATTTTACTTGATTTATTAACCTCAATTTCAATTAGATTGTATTATATTGTGCTATCTTGCATTCCGATATCATAGTTAGCAAACTAAGTTTTCCTCCTTAGATCGTTGCCACTGCTCTGTTTGTTTCCTTGAGCCCAGGTCCCATCTCCCTACCCCTTTTCACTTTTCCCTTCCCATTTTTGGGGGCCGGAGGCCCACGGGCCTACTGCCCCCTGTCACAGACATGGATTGTTCTAGATAACTCCGTGACAGCTTTTGGTGGAAAATGCAGGCAGGGAGATTCTAAAGCTTTTAATGTTAGTTAAAACTTAGTTAGTAGGGAAGAAAGAAAAAAAAAAAAAAAAAAGGGATTTCTTTAAGCCAGGGACTGCAAAAGCATTGCTACTTGACCTTCATTTATTAGATTGTAGTCTGGGCAGTCTGCCAAACTCCGGACACTGTACAGTGTCTTTTGTTTTGGTTCTTTTTCTCCCTTCCCTTTTTAACAGTTACCAGCTATGAATCCACTCTTCATTCTAGCGGCTCTGTCTAAGGGATTGAAAGCAATTATGATATTCTCGACGTATTGGCCGATTATTAACGTCATGCTTTCTTGTTCTGGAATTGTGTTCATATATAACCAAATAAGGGCACCGATGGAGACACCTGCCTGGTACTTGTATGCAATGTGGTATAATTTGAATTTTGACACTTACATCCCAGATGGAATAGCCAAGTTGAAAACAACACGATGTTCAATCCGGTTTCCAGGCTGTCTTCTCAGTTTGCCACACGCTTTTCGAAAGCCGAGTTAGTGTTCGTACTCGTGTTTGTATTCATGTTCATGTTATCAGTCTCCCTGAATGTACTCCAATACACTGGTTTCATGCGGAAGTCTCCTCCAAAACCAGAGAATGCTGACTGGCAGGGAATATGGAGAGGTTTAGGAAAAATCTTAGAAGCGTGGGGGCCGGCAATGTCATGGGATTTCACTCTTGAACACCTGTGGGATCCCGAGAAACTAAGCCAGTATTTGAGTCAGGGATGGTGCAGCTTAGATAGATCTAAGGAGGTACGACTTATTTGGGGCTTGGCTTGTGCTTACCGTGCTCTATATAATACTATTCTGGAAAGAGAGAGTTTCCGAGCTGAGGTTCAAGCCAAAGAGGGAAATCCCCAAGTCAAATCTGATCAGTCACAGGAGGCACCAGTAACAACGTCAGTTGCCCCTGTGGAAGGCAGGAAGTGGAAACGGGTGTCCTTGTGTCTAGAACGGAAAAGAGAAGAAGCGGAGGAGGAGGCAGAGGAAGATCCAGGCGAGGGGACCTCCTCAGCACCGAGAAAGGCAAAAGGAAAAACTAAGAGGCATGAAGAGGAGAGTGATGAGGAGGGAGTCTCCATTACTGTTCGCCGACCTCTGAAGATGACGAAAATCCAAGGCTCAAGAAAGGAGTTTACATGGCGCCCGAGCTAACCTCTTGTTACCTGGTTGCTTCGTTGTTGGAACAGCGGAGCCAGTAGCTTGTCTCTAGATGGTAACGAAGCTCGCCAACTAGGAGGCATTGCCAGAAACCCAACTATTGACAGAGGGATTAGTAGATGCTTGGATGAGGCTGCCACCCTCTGGGAGCGAATGTTAGTAGCTGTGAAGGAAAAACTTCCCTTCAAGGACAGTCTGAAGCCTGTGATGAAAAAGTGGGATACGATTGAAAAAGGTATCCAGTATTTGAGGGAAATAGCTGTGGTGGAAATGTTGTATAACCCTAACTTTGATCCTAACGATCCTCGCCAAGACCATTATCCTGAGAGAGTGAGGATGACGCCTGATATATGGCAGAAACTCTCAAAAACAGCACCAGAGAGGTACGCCGTTACACCAGCAGCAACGTTTCAAAGGTACGAGGAAAAACAGAGAAGACTCCTAGTTTTTCAAATGGTTCTTACGCTTCAAAACTTTGAACGACAGTTACCCCCAACTCATGTCTCCATTTCAAGCCATCTCAGAAGTAACGGACAGTCTGAATGAAATGCAAGAGCAGATGTCTCTATTGATTAATCGTGATGATCCTGTAGTAGTATCAGAAATGATTGATGAAGATCAGGATCATCAAAGGGGTCTAATGAAGGAGCTGATCAAAGTAGTCCAATTAATTAAAGGTGATGAACCCTCCTCCTCACCTGTACAATTCCAGTGACACAGCTGTTGCATATGATAACAGAAGATGACACCCTGCTGAACACATTCGTTTGGCCATGGAGATTAGGAAGCAAACATATGGTAAAAGGGCTCCTGGAAAAAAATCATCTAAGAAGCCAAAAAAGCAAAATAGCTCAATTAGAAGAAGCACATGATGTGTTTACCCCCCCCAGTCCCAGCTACTACCTCAGGAAAAGATCATTTTTGTAGATGAAGCCAAGCCTGTAACGCAAAGCCAACCACAACTGTTTTCAGAACAACACCAACTCCACCCTGGAGACTCAGAAGGGTATGTAAAATCATTCTCACCTGTATCATCAAAAATCTCAGCTATTAAACGCAAACGCTTTCCGGCTCAAGCAAGGAACAACAGTAAGACTACATCGCCTATTGCCTTGTGGCGTTACCTACGTGACCATAGGGAAGACATGAGGAAGTGGCATGACCAAGCTACTCCTGTACTACGAGCACAGGTGAGAGAACTACAAAACAGATCAATCACCAGTACAGCTGTTCCAGTTGCCACTGGTAATGAATAGAGAGGCCCTGCCCTCAGTTAGGGGGAGAAAGGGATAATAGAGTTTATTGGACTGTGTGGATTCGATGGCCTGGCACATCAGAACCACAGAAATATAAGGCACTGGTGGATACCGGTGCACAGTGCACTCTAATGCCCTCGAGTCATGAAGGGACAGAATCAATCCATATTTCTGGAGTGACCTTTTGATCGCCTAAGTTAGCTGCCTCGGTGTCACGGGGTTATCAAGATCAATCTGTGTCCGTGACAGTGGAGGGGGCAGTAGGCCCGTAGCCCCCCAGCCCCCTCGGGAAAAAAAGGAAAAAAGGGAAAGGGGTAGGACGATGGGAGTTCAAGGGAACAAACTGAGCAGCGGCAACGATCTGAGGAGTAAAACTTATTTACTAACTATGATATTGGAATGCAAGACAACACACTATATTACAATATAATTAGAATCGAAGCTAATAAATCAAATATAATGAGAGAGAGAGGTTTCCGAAGACCGAGAAGCCTACTTTGAAGTTGAAGGCACCGCGGCTTGGAAGCACACCCACACCCGCTGCCAGGCAGTGAGAGAGAGAGCGAGCGTCGCTTCCGTGACGTATTTTCCCTCTCTGGCCGCGAGGTCCCCTGGGACGTGTAGTACTTCTTCTCTGTGCTCCACATGATGTTGTGATGTGGAATACCAATAGCAAAAATTACAAAACACAAAACCATGACACTCGGAGCCGTTCCGGACCGATCAGCAGCGACCAACCGCGTGGTTCAGGGGGATTTCGGACGGTTCCTTCACCCAGGGAACCCCGAGCTAACAGAGCAGCCCGGCAGCTCTCGCGAGAGCGTCTGATGCAGCGCGTGGGCATTGCCTGGGCAACAGCTATGCATTTACGCTCCTGTTCCTTGAAAAAGCCTTGAGGAGGGCAGCAATGCGTCTTAGCCATGCTGCTTAGCTATGGCCGCGCCCCGGCAGAAGGCTGCTGCCAGACATAATAAGGAGACCCTGACAGAGGTCCTATGCTCTCACACAAGGAAAGTGGCAGCCAAGAAGACTGTGGAGACCCAGACTGAGGCCCCGCATACGCATGATAGGAAGGCTGCTGCCAAGAAAAATGAGGAGACTCAGACTGAGATCCCAAACCAAGATGCTGGTGTGCAGGTCTCTGGCTGTAGAGAGTGCCGGAGCCTGGCCTTTGCAGTGCTGGGTGAGGGAGGCAGCGATTGTGTACAATGTGACCAGGTAAACTACTTACTCAGCCTTGTGGTTGACCTGAAGGAGGAGGTGGAGAGGCTGAGGAGCATAAAGGATTGTGAGAGGGAGATTGATTGCTGGTACCAAACCCTATCGGCCCCTAGATCTTGGCAGCCAGACAAGGCTCTGCACGGAGTACGTCACCCCCTGCCGCCTTGCAAACAGGTGACAGAGGGGAACCAGCACGCAGACAGTGTTCCTGCTGCAGTGAACCCACTATCCTTTCCTCCCCCTAGGAACAACGGTGAAGATCTGGGGGATGTAGGGCAGTGGTATAAGGCCCCTGCTCAGCGATGCAGGCGCGCCCTCCCAGTGAGTCCAGTCCCCAGCCTCCCCGGCTGCCCCTGCGGTACGGGTACAGTGCTCTGCAGGGACAACTGGACAATGGAGGTGATGATGGTTCTCCCCAGTTGGTGGTGGTCCCCAAGTCTAACCAGTCTTCGCCTAGCATTAGAACTTCATCGACTAAGAAAAAACGACGGGTCATTGTTATTGGTGACTCTATGCTGAGGGGAGCAGAAGGGCCAATATGTAGACCAGACCCTCTACACAGGGAGGTCTGCTGCCTCCCAGGAGCCTGAGTTAAGGATGTGAGAAAGAAACATACTGTCAAGGGAGATAACGTCCCTGTAGTACATGTAAAGAGCATGTTGGGAAAAGCAGTTTGGGTCTTTCCGGCTTCTGGGAAGGGCAAGCCTCCTCGTGGAACTGTTTTTCCCCAGGAACCTGGGTGCGCTTGGTGGGTGATGCAGAGTCATGGGGATATTCTGTTGGGAATAAGGTCAACCAGGGGATGGGCTTGAGTAAATAACTGCTTAGATAACAACAGCTGAAGCAGCTGAAGTTGAACCATGGAACAGGGATACGTAAAAGGACTTTGCCGGATGCCCTGCCGTTCACGCAGTTATCTCGATCAATCTGTGTCCGTGACAGGGAAGGGGGCAGCAGGCCCGTGGGCCCCCGGCACCCCCAACAAATGGGAAGGAAAAAAAGGGAAAGGGGTACGGAGATGGGACCTGGGCCCAAGGAAACAAACGGAGCAGCGGCAACGATCTGAGGAGCAAAACCCACTCTACCAACTATGATATCGGAATGCAAGACAACACACTATAACACAATCCAATTGAAAACTGAGGCCAACAAACCAAGTGAAACAAGAGAGAGAGAGGTTTCCGAAGACCGAAAAGCCTACTTTGAAATTGAAGGTACCACGGCTTGGAAGCACACCCACACCCACTGCCAGGCAGTGAGAGAGAGAGAGCCAGCGTAGCTTCCGTGACGTATTTTCCCTCTCTGACCACGAGGTCCCCTGGGACATGTAGCTCTTCTCTGTGCTCCACATGATGTTATGATGTGGAATACGAATAGCAAAACTTACAAAACCATGACATTCCACCCCTTATTCTACATCACTACATCGTGCTTAAAATATATATATATACACAAATAAACAATAATTAAAAATGAATTACACACACATCTCTATACAAATATATACATGGAATTACTGACTGCACTCCCCCAACATCAAATTCCCTTGTGGTACACATTGAACATCCCCATCTTTCTGCATCACACACCAAGTGCACCCAGGACCCTGGGCAAAAACAGTTCCACGGAGAGGTGCTAAGGCACCACAGAAATGTGGTGGAACAACTCCCACAGCTGGAGTGCTGTGACGGAGGGCTACCGACCTTTCAAAAGAGACAGGCTAGGTAGGAAAGGCGGTGGTGTAGCTCTTTGTTAAAAAAGACTGTGATTATGTGGAAATCAGTGACGGTGATGATAGGGTTGAGAGCTTATGGATAAGAATAAAAGCTAAGGCCAACATGACTGACGTTATTGTGGGAGTCTGCTACAGGCCACCCACCCGGGATGAAGAGGTGGACAAGATGCTTTATAAACAGTTGGGTGAGGTCTCAAGGTCTCTCCCCCTTGTTCTGGTGGGGGACTTCAACTTCCCAGACATCTGCTGGAATTATAATACAGCTGACAGGGAACAGTCCCGGAGGTTCCTAGAGTGTGTGGGAGATAACTTCCTGACACAGCTGGCGAGGGAGCCAACAAGGGGAAGCAAAATCCTGGACTTGCTGTTTGTTACCAGAGGAGGTCTGGTGGGGGATGTAAAGGTTGGAGGCTGTCTGGGGCACAGTGATTATGAGATGCTAGATTTCTCTATCCTTGTTGAACCACAGAGGGGAGTCAGCAGAACTGCCACCTTGGACTTCCGGAGGGCAGACTTCAACCTCTTTAGGACCATGGTTGAGAGGGTCCCTTGGGAGGCAACTTTGGAGAGCGTGGGAGCCCAGGAAGGCTGGGAATACTTGAAGTTATTTTAAAGGTGCAGGAGCTGACCATTCCCAAGTCATAGAAGACGAGCCAATGGGCAAGGAGGCTGAGCTGGCTGAACAGAGATCTTTGGCTGGATCTCAAGAACAAAAGGAATGTTTATAGTCTCTGGAAGAGTGGGCAAGCTACTTATGAGGATTACAGGTATGTAGTGAAGCTGTGCAGGGAGAAAATTAGAAAAGCCTAAGTGCAGCTAGAACTGAGCTTGGGCACTAAGTTAAAGGAGAAAAATAAATGTTTTCTAAACACATCAACAGCAAGGGGAAGGCTAGGGAGAATCTCCATCCCTTGTTGGATGCCAAGGGCAACTTGGTCACCAAGAATCGGGATTGTGGTCAATGGAGTTGAATCCAGTTGGCGGCCGGTCATGAGTGGTGTCCCCTAGGGCTCAGTGCTGGGACTGCTTCTTTTTAACATGTTCATTGATGATCTTGATGAGGGGACTGAGTGTATCAACTGCACCGCTCAGATTAGTGTAATCAGCAAACTTGCTGACAGTGCACTGAATCCCACTATCTTCGTCATTGATAAAGATGTTAAAGAGCATCGGTCCCAAGATGGAGCACTGGGGGACGTTACTCATCACCAGCCTCCACCTGGACATACAGTCATTGATCACAATCCTCTAGCTGCCAATTCTTTATCCACTGTAGAGTCCACCATTTAAATACATCTGTCTGCAATTTAGAGATAAGAATGTAATGTGGGACCTTATCTAATGCCTTTCAGAAGTCCGGGACGATGACAACAGTTGCTCTTTCTTGGTCCACTGATGCAGTCTGTGTAGAAAAATATAGATCGCAGCCTGAACAGGAGACAAGCCCATGAAAAAGGTCTCATTTTAGCTTGGGAACAAAAGCAACCTGCCTCAGTCTGCATTCCTGCACATAGTCACGCTGGAAAAATTTTGCTCAAATAGGCTTGCTCAATTATCTTTGTCCCAAACAAAGACAGAAGAGAGTCTCCAGCTTTCTTTATTAAAAAAAAAGGGAGAGACTACTGGGGACATTTCCTGGTAGGATCTCTTAAACTATTGGACTTGGCAGGTTGCCTTTTATTCTAACTTCTTGATCACACTATCCCTTCCTCATTGGCTGAAGTACTCAGAGGTTACAGACTTCCCAGACCACCTAATACACGTTACCCCTTGTATGTGACCTATTAGGCCTGTGCAGTGTCAATGGTTTACAGGTTGGTTCGGCCCAGTTCCGTGACTAGTGGGGCAGAGGGATTTCGCAAAATCCATGCCTCCAGAAAAGGGAAACAGGGGACCCCAAAATAGTTAAAAACAGCAGCAACGATCTAAGGAGAAACAAACTAATTTAGTAAATATGGTATCGGAAGGCAAGATAACACACTATAATACAATATAACTAGAATTGAGGCTAAAGAATCAAATATAATGAGAGAAAGACTGTCCAAAAAGCTGAAGGCCTTACACTAATACTGAAGTGATGCATGCAGTCGGGACGGGCAGCAGCGAGGAGACGCGAAGGAGAAGAGAGAAGAGCAAGCAATCAGGTGACCTTGCCAGGAGTTATATCTCCTCTCTGACCTCAAAGCCCCCTGGGGTGTGTTCTCCTATTCTGAACAGGTACCCGGAAGTGGAGCATTAACTCTTTAACTCCCAGTGCACTACATGATGTTATGATGTGGAATATCGATAACCAAAAATCATAAAACCATAACATTACACCCCTTATTCCACATCACTACATCATGCTTAATATATATAAACAAAAAAACAATAATTAACAAGCACTAAACACACACACACAAAGCTATATATATATACATGGAATTTCTGTCTGCACTCCCCCAACATCAAATTCCCCTGTGGTACACACTGAATATTGACGTAGCCGTCAATAACCCAATCATCCCGGAACCTTGACAATCCGGGGGAGACAGACACAGTCATGTATGCCATGTATGTCTGTCATGTATTCTCTCAATTAACTGCCGTGTCACACGGCTTATATACTAGCATGGCTTCCACACATGCGTGTCCCGTACACCCGCTACGCAACCCCACGCATGACCCTTCCCACTCCCAGAGTCCTCCCTTGCATAAATGATGTCATTGCAGGTGTCATGGTTTTGTAATTTTTGCTATTGGTATTCTACATTCTCTCTGCTCTTAAAAAGCTGCTTTTTAGCTTTTTAGAATGAATCTCTCTCTCTGCTCACAGAGTTTTGTTAGCTTCGTTGGGAAAGTTTATCTCTTTTGCAGGTGCTCACTGAAAGTTTGACCTTGAAAGTCCGGGCGGACTGCCAATATTCTGGTGATATTTGTAAACTTTGATCTCTGCTATCTTTCTACTGAGAAAAAAAAAAAAAAAGAGAAAAAAAAAATGATTCCAATTTCTCTTTTACACCTGTTTGCAGAGGGAGCTGCTAATTTTACAAAATCTGTGGTTCTTAGGCATGTTCCCCGTCTCTCCTTTGAATCCTTTATGCAGTTTTTGAATGCCCATTTGATCACAATGTTAATCTCCCTGAATGTATTGCTCATTATTTTACTTATCTCACTCAGTATCTGGACTTATAAAAATCTGAGGAAGTCTTCCCCAGAACCAGAGAATACTAAGTGGCAGGGAGTGTGGAAAGGCTTGGGAGAGACTTTAAAGAGATGGCCATCCTCAGTGTCATGGAGCTTTACTCCTGAACACCTGAAAGACCCTGAGAGCTTAAACAATTATTTAAGACAGGAATGTTGCGGCTCAGGCAGATCTGAGGAGGCACAAATGATTTGGGGCCTGGCTAATGCTTATCAGGCCTTATTCAATACTATCCCAGAAAGGGATAGAATTTCTGAAATTGAGAGAGAGAGTCTCCAAGCTGAGAGTGTCTCAGAGCTGATAGAGAGAATCTGCAGTTCCAGAGAGAGAGTCATCTTGCTGAGAAACAGAACCTCCGGGCCGAGCGAGAGAGCCTCCTAGTCAAGAGAAAAGACCTCCAATCCGAGCGAGGCACACTCCGGTCTGAGAGAGATGCCCTCCAAAATGAGAGAGACTCCCTGCAATCGAAACATGACAACCTCCAATTTCAACAAGACACCCTCCAGTCTGAGCAAGATACCCTCCAGTCCAAGAGGGACATCCTCAAGTCCAAACAGGAAATACTCCGAACTGAGCGAGACACCCTCCAAAATAAATTAAACAGAATTCAGTCTCGTCAAGCCATGCTTGAATCTGAACCAAATATCCTCATAGTTGAAAGAAACTGACTCCAAGCCAAACTGGAGAGGGAGAGCATCAGAACTGACCAACCTGATCAACCACAGGAGGTACTGGAATCGATGTCAGTTGCCCCTGTAAGAGGACGGAAAATGAAACGAATCTTGACTCAGAGAAGAAGGAAGAGATAGTCCGTGCCGTGGCCCTGGGGCCAGTATGGATGGGAGAGGATGTAAAGAACATCCTCTATACTGCTGCTGGAGAGAAAGGTCCTACTTGGAGTTTATGGCAAAGAGCCTCAGGAGAGACCCGAGGCCGACCCCTGGGATTTTGGAGTCGAGCGTACAAGGGGTCTGAAGAGTGCTACACTCCAACTAAGAAGGAGATCTTAGCCGCATATGAGGGGGTTTGGGCTGCTTCTGAAGTAGTCGGTACTGAAACGCAGCTCCTTCTGGCACTTCGACTGCCAGTACTGAACTGGAATTTTAAAGGAAAGGTTCCCTCCACCCATCATGCTACTGATGCCACTTGGAGCAAGTCGATCGCGCTGATTACACAATGAGCTCGGATGGGGAACCTCAGCCATCCAGGAATTTTAGAGGTGATCATCGACTGGCCTGAAGGTAAAAGGTTTGGAACATCGCCAGCAGAACAGGTGTCACGTGCTAAAGAGCCCCACTATACAATGAACTACCAGAAAATGAGAAAAAATATGCCCTGTTCACTGATGGATCGTGTTGTATTGTGGAGAAGCATTGCAGATGGAAAGCTGCTGTGTGGAGCCCCACACGACAGGTTGCAGAGGCCACTGAAGGAAAAGGAGAATCAAGTCAGTTCGCAGAGGTAAAGGCTGTCCAGCTGGCCTTAGATGTTGCTGAACAGGAGAGGTGGCCAATGCTTTATCTTTATACTAACTCATAGATGGTGGCGAATGCCTTATGGGGGTGGTTACAGCAAACTGGAGCAAAATAACTGGCAGTGGAGGGATAAACCTATTTGGGCTGCTGAGCTGTGGAAAGACATTGCTGCCCGAACAAAAGATATGGTCATAAAGGTGCATCATGTAGATGCTCACATGCCGAAGAGTCGGGCTACTGAAGAACAACAAAACAACCATCAGGTAGATCGAGCTGCCAGAATTGAGGTGGCTCCAATAGACTTGGACTGGCAGAACAAGGGTGAATTATTTCTAGCTCGATGGGCCCATGAGACCTCGGGCCATCAAGGAAGAGACGCAACATATAAGTGGGCTAGAGACTGAGGGGTGGACTTAACTATGGACGCTACTGCACAGGTTATTCATGACTGTGAGACGCGTGCCATAATTAAACAAGCCAGGAGGATGAAACCTCTCTGGGGGGAAGGGTGATAGCAAAATTATAAATACGGGGAGGCGTGGCAAGTTGATTATATCACCTTACCACGATCTCGCAATGGTAAGCGTTACGTGCTTTCCATGGTGGAGGCAACCACTGGGTGGCTTGAAACATATGCAGTACCCCATGCTACCGCCCGAAACACCATATTTGGGTCTTGAGAAACAAGTCCTGTGGCAACATGGCACTCCAGAAAGAATTGAATCTGATATTGGGACACATTTCAAAAATTCCCTTATAAGTACTTGGGCCAAAGATCATGGCATTGAGTGGATTTATCATATCCCCTATCATGCACCAGCTTCTGGTAAAATTGAACAATACAATGGGTTGTTGAAAACTATGTTGAAGGCAATGGGTGGTGGAACACTGAAGCACTGGAAGAAGCATTTGGCAGAAGCAACCTGGTTGGTCAATACCAGAGGATCTGTCAATCGTGATGGTCCTACCCAATCCAGCCCCCTACATACTGTAGAGGGAGATAAGGTCCCTGTTGTACATGTAAAGAACATGTTGGGGAAAGCAGTGTGGGTTCTTCCAGTTTCTGGAAAGGGCAAACCTCTCCGTGGAACTGTTTTTGCCCAGGGTCCTGGGTGCACTTGGTGTGTGATGCAGAAAGATGGGGATGTTCAATGTGTACCACAAGGGAATTTGATGTTGGGGGAGTGCAGTCAGTAATTCCATGTATATATTTGTATAGAGATGTGTGTGTAATTCATTTTTAATTATTGTTTATTTGTGTATATATATATATTTTAAGCACGATGTAGTGATGTAGAATAAGGGGTGGAATGTCATGGTTTTGTAAGTTTTGCTATTCGTATTCCACATCATAACATCATGTGGAGCACAGAGAAGAGCTACATGTCCCAGGGGACCTCGTGGTCAGAGAGGGAAAATACGTCACGGAAGCTACGCTGGCTCTCTCTCTCTCACTGCCTGGCAGTGGGTGTGGGTGTGCTTCCAAGCCGTGGTACCTTCAATTTCAAAGTAGGCTTTTCGGTCTTCGGAAACCTCTCTCTCTCTTGTTTCACTTGGTTTGTTGGCCTCAGTTTTCAATTGGATTGTGTTATAGTGTGTTGTCTTGCATTCCGATATCATAGTTGGTAGAGTGGGTTTTGCTCCTCAGATCGTTGCCGCTGCTCCGTTTGTTTCCTTGGGCCCAGGTCCCATCTCCGTACCCCTTTCCCTTTTTTTCCTTCCCATTTGTTGGGGGTGCCGGGGGCCCACGGGCCTGCTGCCCCCTTCCCTGTCACGGACACAGATTGATCGAGATAACTGCGTGAACGGCAGGGCATCCGGCAAAGTCCTTTTACGTATCCCTGTTCCATGGTTCAACTTCAGCTGCTTCAGCTGTTGTTATCTAAGCAGTTATTTACTCAAGCCCATCCCCTGGTTGACCTTATTCCCAACAGAATATCCCCATGACTCTGCATCACCCACCAAGCGCACCCAGGTTCCTGGGGAAAAACAGTTCCACGAGGAGGCTTGCCCTTCCCAGAAGCCGGAAAGACCCAAACTGCTTTTCCCAACATGCTCTTTACATGTACTACAGGGACGTTATCTCCCTTGACAGTATGTTTCTTTCTCACATCCTTAACTCAGGCTCCTGGGAGGCAGCAGACCTCCCTGTGTAGAGGGTCTGGTCTACATATTGGCCCTTCTGCTCCCCTCAGCATAGAGTCACCAATAACAATGACCCGTCGTTTTTTCTTAGTCGATGAAGTTCTAATGCTAGGCGAAGACTGGTTAGACTTGGGGACCACCACCAACTGGGGAGAACCATCATCACCTCCATTGTCCAGTTGTCCCTGCAGAGCACTGTACCCGTACCGCAGGGGCAGCCGGGGAGGCTGGGGACTGGACTCACTGGGAGGGCGCGCCTGCATCGCTGAGCAGGGGCCTTATACCACTGCCCTACATCCCCCAGATCTTCACCGTTGTTCCTAGGGGGAGGAAAGGATAGTGGGTTCACTGCAGCAGGAACACTGTCTGCGTGCTGGTTCCCCTCTGTCACCTGTTTGCAAGGCGGCAGGGGGTGACGTACTCCGTGCAGAGCCTTGTCTGGCTGCCAAGATCTAGGGGCCGATAGGGTTTGGTACCAGCAATCAATCTCCCTCTCACAATCCTTTATGCTCCTCAGCCTCTCCACCTCCTCCTTCAGGTCAACCACAAGGCTGAGTAAGTAGTTTACCTGGTCACATTGTACACAATCGCTGCCTCCCTCACCCAGCACTGCAAAGGCCAGGCTCCGGCACTCTCTACAGCCAGAGACCTGCACACCAGCATCTTGGTTTGGGATCTCAGTCTGAGTCTCCTCATTTTTCTTGGCAGCAGCCTTCCTATCATGCGTATGCGGGGCCTCAGTCTGGGTCTCCACAGTCTTCTTGGCTGCCACTTTCCTTGTGTGAGAGCATAGGACCTCTGTCAGGGTCTCCTTATTATGTCTGGCAGCAGCCTTCTGCCGGGGCGCGGCCATAGCTAAGCAGCATGGCTAAGACGCATTGCTGCCCTCCTCAAGGCTTTTTCAAGGAACAGGAGCGTAAATGCATAGCTGTTGCCCAGGCAATGCCCACGCGCTGCATCAGACGCTCTCGCGAGAGCTGCCGGGCTGCTCTGTTAGCTCGGGGTTCCCTGGGTGAAGGAACCGTCCGAAATCCCCCTGAACCACGCGGTTGGTCGCTGCTGATCGGTCCGGAACGGCTCCGAGTGTCATGGTTTTGTGTTTTGTAATTTTTGCTATTGGTATTCCACATCACAACATCATGTGGAGCACAGAGAAGAAGTACTACACGTCCCAGGGGACCTCGCGGCCAGAGAGGGAAAATACGTCACGGAAGCGACGCTCGCTCTCTCTCTCACTGCCTGGCAGCGGGTGTGGGTGTGCTTCCAAGCCGCGGTGCCTTCAACTTCAAAGTAGGCTTCTCGGTCTTCGGAAACCTCTCTCTCTCATTATATTTGATTTATTAGCTTCGATTCTAATTATATTGTAATATAGTGTGTTGTCTTGCATTCCAATATCATAGTTAGTAAATAAGTTTTACTCCTCAGATCGTTGCCGCTGCTCAGTTTGTTCCCTTGAACTCCCATCGTCCTACCCCTTTCCCTTTTTTCCTTTTTTTCCCGAGGGGGCTGGGGGGCTACGGGCCTACTGCCCCCTCCACTGTCACGGACACAGATTGATCTTGATAACCCCGTGACACCGAGGCAGCTAACTTAGGCGATCAAAAGGTCACTCCAGAAATATGGATTGATTCTGTCCCTTCATGACTCGAGGGCATTAGAGTGCACTGTGCACCGGTATCCACCAGTGCCTTATATTTCTGTGGTTCTGATGTGCCAGGCCATCGAATCCACACAGTCCAATAAACTCTATTATCCCTTTCTCCCCCTAACTGAGGGCAGGGCCTCTCTATTCATTACCAGTGGCAACTGGAACAGCTGTACTGGTGATTGATCTGTTTTGTAGTTCTCTCACCTGTGCTCGTAGTACAGGAGTAGCTTGGTCATGCCACTTCCTCATGTCTTCCCTATGGTCACGTAGGTAACGCCACAAGGCAATAGGCGATGTAGTCTTACTGTTGTTCCTTGCTTGAGCCGGAAAGCGTTTGCGTTTAATAGCTGAGATTTTTGATGATACAGGTGAGAATGATTTTACATACCCTTCTGAGTCTCCAGGGTGGAGTTGGTGTTGTTCTGAAAACAGTTGTGGTTGGCTTTGCGTTACAGGCTTGGCTTCATCTACAAAAATGATCTTTTCCTGAGGTAGTAGCTGGGACTGGGGGGGGTAAACACATCATGTGCTTCTTCTAATTGAGCTATTTTGCTTTTTTGGCTTCTTAGATGATTTTTTTCCAGGAGCCCTTTTACCATATGTTTGCTTCCTAATCTCCATGGCCAAACGAATGTGTTCAGCAGGGTGTCATCTTCTGTTATCATATGCAACAGCTGTGTCACTGGAATTGTACAGGTGAGGAGGAGGGTTCATCACCTTTAATTAATTGGACTACTTTGATCAGCTCCTTCATTAGACCCCTTTGATGATCCTGATCTTCATCAATCATTTCTGATACTACTACAGGATCATCACGATTAATCAATAGAGACATCTGCTCTTGCATTTCATTCAGACTGTCCGTTACTTCTGAGATGGCTTGAAATGGAGACATGAGTTGGGGGTAACTGTCGTTCAAAGTTTTGAAGCGTAAGAACCATTTGAAAAACTAGGAGTCTTCTCTGTTTTTCCTCGTACCTTTGAAACGTTGCTGCTGGTGTAACGGCGTACCTCTCTGGTGCTGTTTTTGAGAGTTTCTGCCATATATCAGGCGTCATCCTCACTCTCTCAGGATAATGGTCTTGGCGAGGATCGTTAGGATCAAAGTTAGGGTTATACAACATTTCCACCACAGCTATTTCCCTCAAATACTGGATACCTTTTTCAATCGTATCCCACTTTTTCATCACAGGCTTCAGACTGTCCTTGAAGGGAAGTTTTTCCTTCACAGCTACTAACATTCGCTCCCAGAGGGTGGCAGCCTCATCCAAGCATCTACTAATCCCTCTGTCAATAGTTGGGTTTCTGGCAATGCCTCCTAGTTGGCGAGCTTCGTTACCATCTAGAGACAAGCTACTGGCTCCGCTGTTCCAACAACGAAGCAACCAGGTAACAAGAGGTTAGCTCGGGCGCCATGTAAACTCCTTTCTTGAGCCTTGGATTTTCGTCATCTTCAGAGGTCGGCGAACAGTAATGGAGACTCCCTCCTCATCACTCTCCTCTTCATGCCTCTTAGTTTTTCCTTTTGCCTTTCTCGGTGCTGAGGAGGTCCCCTCGCCTGGATCTTCCTCTGCCTCCTCCTCCGCTTCTTCTCTTTTCCGTTCTAGACACAAGGACACCCGTTTCCACTTCCTGCCTTCCACAGGGGCAACTGACGTTGTTACTGGTGCCTCCTGTGACTGATCAGATTTGACTTGGGGATTTCCCTCTTTGGCTTGAACCTCAGCTCGGAAACTCTCTCTTTCCAGAATAGTATTATATAGAGCACGGTAAGCACAAGCCAAGCCCCAAATAAGTCGTACCTCCTTAGATCTATCTAAGCTGCACCATCCCTGACTCAAATACTGGCTTAGTTTCTCGGGATCCCACAGGTGTTCAAGAGTGAAATCCCATGACATTGCCGGCCCCCACGCTTCTAAGATTTTTCCTAAACCTCTCCATATTCCCTGCCAGTCAGCATTCTCTGGTTTTGGAGGAGACTTCCGCATGAAACCAGTGTATTGGAGTACATTCAGGGAGACTGATAACATGAACATGAATACAAACACGAGTACGAACACTAACTCGGCTTTCGAAAAGCGTGTGGCAAACTGAGAAGACAGCCTGGAAACCGGATTGAACATCGTGTTGTTTTCAACTTGGCTATTCCATCTGGGATGTAAGTGTCAAAATTCAAATTATACCACATTGCATACAAGTACCAGGCAGGTGTCTCCATCGGTGCCCTTATTTGGTTATATATGAACACAATTCCAGAACAAGAAAGCATGACGTTAATAATCGGCCAATACGTCGAGAATATCATAATTGCTTTCAATCCCTTAGACAGAGCCGCTAGAATGAAGAGTGGATTCATAGCTGGTAACTGTTAAAAAGGGAAGGGAGAAAAAGAACCAAAACAAAAGACACTGTACAGTGTCCGGAGTTTGGCAGACTGCCCAGACTACAATCTAATAAATGAAGGTCAAGTAGCAATGCTTTTGCAGTCCCTGGCTTAAAGAAATCCCTTTTTTTTTTTTTTTTTTCTTTCTTCCCTACTAACTAAGTTTTAACTAACATTAAAAGCTTTAGAATCTCCCTGCCTGCATTTTCCACCAAAAGCTGTCACGGAGTTATCTAGAACAATCCATGTCTGTGACAGGGGGCAGTAGGCCCGTGGGCCTCCGGCCCCCAAAAATGGGAAGGGAAAAGTGAAAAGGGGTAGGGAGATGGGACCTGGGCTCAAGGAAACAAACAGAGCAGTGGCAACGATCTAAGGAGGAAAACTTAGTTTGCTAACTATGATATCGGAATGCAAGATAGCACAATATAATACAATCTAATTGAAATTGAGGTTAATAAATCAAGTAAAATAAGAGAGAGAGAGAGAGTTTTCTGAAGACCGAGAAGCCTACTTTGAAACTGAAGGCGCACGGCTTGGAAGCACACCCACACCCGCTGCCAGGCAGAGAGAGAGAGAGAGAGCGAGCGTCGCTTCCGTGACGTATTTTCCTCTTTGACCGCGAGGTCCCCTGGGACGTGTAGTTCTTCTTCTCTGTGCTCCACATGATGTCATGATGTGGAATACCAATAGCAAAAATTACAAAACCATGACAAGAACAGTCAGCCTTGCCTTTGTACCCAGGAAGATCATGGAACAAATCATCCTGGAAATCATGTTAATGCATATGGACAGCAGTGAGGTGATTTGAGACAGTCAGCATGAGTTCACTAAGGGCAAATACTTCCTGACCAATCTTGTGGCCTTCTACAATGGACTGACTGCAACAGTGGACAAAGAAAGAGCAATGGTTGCTATCTACTTGGACTTCTCTAAGACCCTTTGATACAGTCCCCCGCAACATTCTTGCCTCTAAATTGTGGGAACATGGGTTTCATGGATGGACTGTTCAATTGATAAGGAATTGGCTGGATGGCCATGTCTAAATGTCAATGGCTCAATGTCCAAGTGGAAATCAGCAACGAGTGGGTCCATGTTGGGACCAGTACTATCTAATATCTTCATTAATAATGTAGATACAGGGATTGAGTGTACCATCAACAGTTTTGTGGAAGACACCAAGCTGAGTGGTGCAGATGAGAGAATGGTTGCTATCCAGAGGGACACTGACAGGCTTGAGGGCCCATGCGAACCTCATGAAGTTCAAAGAGGCCAAGTGCAAGGTGCTGCACCTGGATCGAGATAATCCCTGGTATCAGTACAGATTGGAAGTTGAATAGATTAAAAGCAGCCATGAAGAGAAAGAACTGTAGATGAAGACATGAGCTGGCAATGTGCACTTGCAGCCCAGAAAGCCAATTCCGTGCTGGGCTGCACCAAAAGAAGTGTGACCAGCAGGCTGAGGGAGGTGGTTCTCCCCCCTCTACTGTGCTCTTGAGACCCCACCTGGAGTACTGCTTTCAGCTCTGGGGCTCCCAGCACAAGAAGGACACGGACCTGTTGGAGTGAGTCCAGATGAGGGCCACAAGGATGATAAGAGGTCTGGAACACCTCTCCTATGCAGAAAGGCTAAGAGAGTTGAGGTTGTTCAGCCTGGAGACAAGAAGGTTCTGGGGGAGACCTTATTATGGCTTTTCAATACTTAAAGGGAACTTATAAGAAAGATGGGGAGAGACTTTTTACAGGAACATGTAGTGATAGGACAAGGGGTAATGGTTTTTAAACTTAAAAAAAAAGGGTAGGTTTGATTAGACATTAGGAAGAAATTCTTTACTGAGGGTAGATAGACATTGGAACAGGTTAACCAGAGAAATTGTGGCTTCCCATCCCTGGATGTGGTCAAAGTCAGTTTGAATGGGACCTTGAGCAACCTGATCTAGTGAAACATGTCTCCTTTTGTCTATAATTTTGGACTGGGTTCTGCGTACCACAATTTCAGCAGCTTTCACAATAATGACAGCCAGGCAGAAGGACTGATTAAAACACAGTTCTTTCTTACTTTTCAGGGGAGTCCTGACACAGTCTAAAATGTTTTGCAGTGTCTGTATTGTTTTGATTAATAGCAGGAGAATACAGAGTCACGGATGCTGGCAGCTTCAAGGCAGAGCTGAGTGTAATAATCAGGTTTCAAACAGGTGCCATAAGTGATCAAAAATTTGCACTACGCCCCAAACAAATGTTTCACAACTTTCATTTAGCAAAACCTGATCTAAATTAACAAACCTGTATTCTACTACATGTTGCCTAGCTCCGAACCTCTGATTTGGCCTGTCCCACTGACTATCGTGCTCTACAGAAGCCATGAACTGGACTGGTGCTTCTTTCACTGCCCCTGCTACACTTGAGGGTGGTGGTAAAGCTGGGCTTTCAAATGACAGAATCACAGAATGGCCCGGGTTGGAAGGGACCTCAAGGATCATGAATCTCCAACCCCCCCGCCACAGGCAGGGCCACCAACCTCCACATTTAATACTAGACCAGGCTGCCCAGGGCCCCCTCAGGACTTGAGATTCCAACAGGCAGCCTCCCCAGGGAAACACGTTCATTGTGTTTGACAGCTGCTTGCTCTACAGGAGACTGCAGTAACCAGGAAGACCCCTCAAGATGGTCATCTTCTAGGTTCATGGGAGATGAGTTCACTGGCCTGTCACATTCAGAAAAACAGTTTGCATTTAAGGGTCCTTGAGGTAGTCCCTGTAACCCCTTGTCAAAAAGACACTTGCAGTGACACAAAATTTGTTTAGTTTTTCTAATTAGTAGTCCTGGGCTGCATCAAAAGAAGTGTGGCCAGCAAGTCGAGGGAGGTGATCCTGCCTCTCTACTCTGCACTGGTGAGGTCTCACCTGGAATACTGCATCCAGATATGGAGTCCTCAGTACAGAGGAGACAGACCCGTTGGAGTGTGTCCAGAGGAGGGCCACAAAAACGATCCAAGGGATGGAACACCTCTCCTATGAGGACAGGCTGAGAGAGCTGGGGCTGTTCAGCCTGCAGAAGAGAAAGCTCTGAGGTGATCTGATAGCGACCTTTCAGTATCTAAAGGGGAGCTACAGGAAAGAAGGGGACAGACTCTTTAGCAAGGGTCAGTGGTGATAGAACATGGGGAAATGGCTTCAAGCTTAAAGAGGGTAGATTTGGGTTGGATATAAGGAAAAAGTCTTTTACAGTGAGGGTGATGAGGCACTGCAACAGGTTGCCTAGAGATGTGGTTGATGCCCCATCCCTGGAGACTTTCAAGGCAAGGCTGGATCAAGCCCTGGGCAACCTGATTTAGCTGTGCATGTCCCTGTTCGTTGCAGGGGAGTTGGACTAGGAGACCTTTAAAGGTCCCTTCCAACTCTAAGGGTTCTATCATTCTATTTTTTCTGTTTTGCTTACTTATATGCTAAGGCCTCAGAACTAACAGCCCCACCAGCACTTTTGTCACCACCATCCTGCCTGCTACTCCTCTGTGCCTGAAAAGAATCATGGTCTTTGAGAGCTAAAACCATTTGCCTACTGTTACACCCCCCAAAAAAATGGCTTATCTGTACTAATTAATGGCCTTGATTGTAAATTTGTGTTCTGCTTTATGTCCTGTGAACATTAGCCATAGCCTTATGAGCACAGCTAGCACTTGTATGACAATCTCCCTGACTTGGGATAGCCTCTGTCATGGTACCACTGCCAGCCCTTTTATCGACAGCATCCTGATGGCTACTCCTCTGTACCAGATAATAGTCATGGTCTTTCAGTTCTGCAATACCCATACTGCTCTTACTGATCCGCTTGCTCTTTCTGCAGTAGCTGTGGTCTCTAAGAGCACGGGGCTGCAGTCTGTGTCGCAAAGCCTGGGTCTTGCTGCTTTTGCAGGAATCAGGACAGTCTAACAGGACAGTCTCAACTGCATGCTTGGTCCTCTGCCTCTTATTTGCAGCATCAACCTAAGGACAAGGAAACATATATAGCACCAGCCTGTGCCTCATCATGGCTTTACAGGTAGTTGTAAGACTACAAGACTATAAGGCTATAGACTACTAACCCACAGTTACTGGGAAAGGGATCTCCTCCACCACCACTCACTCTCTGCATTGCACTTACCTCAAAATCTAGTTGCTGGTTCACAGGCCCATTGGTCAATTCTTCTTGTTTGTTTGGTCTTTTTTGGGATCCCTTTCGGGTCTTTTCTTTATTGTCCCCATGCACATGTTCTTCTGAAGCTGGCATTTTGTTCTGGTTTTCCATTTCCACAGACAGTGTTGCCTGTCTTGCAGCACCATGCAAAGCCCAAAGTCTGCCCTGGTAATCCTGCATGGTCATCCTGGTGGGTTGAGCCCAGATGTGGGGGCCTCTCAGCCCAGCTCACAGGATCAGTCTCTTCTTTGCATGTGACAGGATTTGTGCCAAGAGTCCCCTTGGTAGAACTTCTAGGTGGGATCCATAGTCCTTGGGCATGTTCTGACTTGCCCACTCCTGCTCATCCTTTGGGTGCCCCTCCCCTATCCTCCCCCCCCACGTGTCTGAACTTGTTCTGCAGCCTGCTAAAGCAGAGGAGCCCAAACATGACTTTTGCTTTTGTTTAATTGCTTTATATTCATATTTAAAATTTAATTATTCATTCATTTGTTTTATTAAATAATATTTTTGTAAGGATATGTGTAATATGAAAATGTTTATTCTTTGAGGTAAAATTGTCTGACTAAAGGCCCTGCAAAACTGGACTGAGGAGGAAAGGGCGGAGAACAAACAAATTTTGATCAATCAGTGTTTACAAAGACAATGACCAGAAACAAACCTGATCAACTGCATTAAGTGATTAAGGAAAAGGAGTAGTGTGAGAATGTTTATTCCAGCACGACTATCTGATTAAGTACTGCTAAACTGGGGCATGGAAAAAGGGAAACAATAAGCAAACATACACGCTGGGACATAGATTTCATAAAACAAACATTAAGACAGTGTCAAGAAACAACCTTGCCAGTCTCACAAATCGATTTGCCATCCAAAAAACCGGGGGAGGACATGGGGGATGGGACTAGGAGTGGTACAGGAATTGATAGAACTACACAAACCCACGAAGGCATGTACAGAGGAAGGGGAGCAGGGAGAAACAAAGAGGAGGGTAAAGAGAAAAGGATATAAAAGGGGCCAGTTGCACATAAAATGGGGCCAGTCAGTATACTTGGCTGGCTGAGCCCTGCACCTGCTGAGCACTGCAGTCTGTCCTAACTTCTTCTATCTTCTCATTAAATCTTTTTCTTCTCTCTGCATAATCTCACTCTATACCATGTGTACGTGTGCTGCAGGGACTAAGTGACAGCTACTGGTAAGACCTGTGTGTATGGTTGGTGCCAGCTGCTTGAGTCAGATCCAGAGGTATAGGTGCCACTGGCCTGTGGTGTCAGCTACTGGAGTGAATGGGGGTACTAGTGTCAGTTGTTGGAAAGGCCATAGCTCTGTGGATCAAGGGAGGGTCCTACAGACTTTGATCCTGGGGTGCCAGCTACTGGAGGGATTGGCGAGAGTGGACAGGTGCCAGCTGCTGGAGTCAGAGTGAGGATGTAGGTGACCAACGACTGGAGTGAGTGGGATCTCATCGTGGATTGATGAGATGTTTTGAGGGTCTTTAACCTCCAGACACTGGGAAAAGACCATTGTGGTTCCTTGGACAGTTGGCCTAGATGATCTTTGAGGTCTTTTCCAGCCTTGGTGATTCTATGATTCTATGAAAAGCAGCTAGTGTTAGGGACTGGCGTGCGTGAGGTGAGTGAGGGACAGTCACAGTCCGTGTGGCTTGTGATGGCTTCTCAGGGAGGGGTGTGAAGTGTCTGCATCTTCTCCAAACCTGGTGCACGTGTGCGTTCACTAGCAAACTTCAACTTGGACTAGCTAGTGGTGGACTTGTTAATGTGGAGTGCCTGTGGGACAAGTGTGTGAGTGCTGTATGTTTGCTAGTGAGCATCAAATTGGATAAGTTGCTGAGCAGAGAACCCGTGAAGTTGTTGAGAGGGCTTGGTATCCTGGCAATGGTACCAGAAGGACAGAGGGGTCTTGCTGGTACTCGAGTAAACTATGAATGTGTATGTGCTTGTATTTAGTGTGTGCCTGTCTGTCATGGTTCGGCCTGATTCGGCCTAGTTCTGTGACAAGGGAGAAAAGGGACCCATGGACCCACACGCCGGGAAAAAGGGGGAGGGAAGGGAAAAGGTAGGGAGATGGGCCTAGACGAGGAAAACAGCGGCAACAAGCTAAGGGAAATTCTTAGTTTACTAAATATAATAGTGCAATGTAATACAGTATGATTGCAATTGAAGCTAATAAATCAAATAAAATGAGAGAGAGGAAGTTTCCAAAACCTAAGTCATTACTCTAAGGCTGCAGGCAAAACATGCAGGGAGCAAAGAGAGCAAAGATAGGGGAGAGTTTCATGACTCCCAGTCAGTTTTATCTTTCCCTCCAAATGGAAAATGGATACGGAGAAATTTTCTGGGAGTTGTAGTTCATCTCCCTGTTGCCGTGCACCTGGCAACCCATGTTCTTTTAGCTCTGTGCCTGTGCTGGACTACCGGGTAAAACCTACCCGGGCGAAAGAACTGCACGTGAATACCAATATGGTGAGCAAAAAAATGGCGTTTATTGCGTCGTGCGATTTACCTATATACCTATCCTACTTCGTCTACGCCCCTTATGCATACATTTAACCCTTCGACACCGAGCAAGGGGAGAGTCCTACCACGTCACATCCCGAATCCTCGCTGTCGCCTACTACAACATCTCCCCCAAGGCTCAGTACTGGGGCCGCTTCTGTTTAACATCTTCATTGATGACCTTGACGAGGGGATTGAGTGTACCCTCAGTAAGTTTGCAGACGACACCAAGTTGGGAGGGAGTGTTGATCTGCCAGAGGGGAGAAGGGCACTGCAGAAGGACCTGGATAGACTGGATCGATGGGCCAAGGTTAATGGCATGAGTTTCAATAGGGCCAAGTGTCGGGTCCTGCATTTTGGCCACAACAACCCTAGGCAACCCTACAGGCTTGGGGAGGTGTGGCTGGAAAGCTGCCTGATGGAAAGGGTCCTTGGTGTGCTGATGGACAGTCGGCTGAATATGAGCCAGCAGTGTGCCCTGGCAGCCAAGAAGGCCAATGGCATCCTGGCTTGTATCAGGAATGGTGTGGTGAGCAGGACCAGGGAAGTCATCCTGCCCCTGTACTCGGCATTGGTGAGGCCTCACCTCGAGTACTGTGTTCAGTTTTGGGCACCTCAGTACAGAAAGGACGTGGAGGTAGTGGAGCAGGTCCAGAGAAGGGCAACGAGGCTAGTGAAGGGCTTGGAAAATCAGCCCTATGAGGAGAGGCTGAGGGAGTTGTGGCTGTTTAGTCTGGGGAAGAGGCGGCTGAGGGGAGACCTTATTACTCTCTTCCAGTACCTGAAAGGTGCTTACAGTGAGAGCGGGGCTGGTCTCTTCTCCCTGGTGACAAAACGAGGGGAAATGGCCTCAAGTTGCGCCAAGGTAGGTTTAGGTTGGACGTTAGGAAATAATTCTTTACAGAAAGGGTGGTTAAACATTGGAATAGGCTCCTCAGGGAGATGGTTGAGTCACCGGCCCTGGATGTGTTTAAGAGCCGTTTGGATGAGGTGCTCGGAGATACGATTTAGCAGAGGGATGTTAGAGTTAGGGTACTATGGTTAGTCTGCGGTTGGACTTGATAATCTTTGAGGTCCCTTCCAACCTGAGTGATTCTATGATTCTATGATTCTTCTCTTCTGAGACCAAGAAACTAAAAATATCAACAGTCCACGGAACTGCATAATTAACACTTTAACTCCCAGTGCAATTCAAGATGTTATGATATGGAATACTGTCACGGAGTTATCTAGATCAATCTGTGTCCGTGACAGGGGGGGCAGTAGTCCTGTGGGCCGCCCGGCCCCCGAAAATGGGAAGGGAAAAAAGGGGAAAAGGAGGTAGGGAAATGGGAGCTGGGTTAAAGGGAAAAAACAGAGCAGCGGCAATGATCTAAGGAGGAAAACTTATTTTGCTATGATATCAGAATGCAAGATAACACAATAAAATACAATCTAATTGAAATTGAGGCTAATAAAGCAAGTAAAATAAGAGAGAAAGAGAGGTTTCCGAAGACCGAGAAGCCTACTTAGAAACCGAAGGCGCATGGCTTGGAAGTTCACCCACACCCACTGCCAGGCAGTGAGAGAGAGAGCGAGCGCTGCTTCCATGACGTATTTTCCTCTTTGACCGCGAGGTCCTCTGGGACGTGTAGTTCTTCTCTGTGCTCCACATGATGTTGTGATGTGGAATACCAATAGCAAAAATTACAAAACCATGACATTCCACCCCTTATTCTACATCACTACATCATGCTTAAAATACATATGTATACAAATAAACAATAATTAAAAATGCATTACACACACATCTCTATACAAATATATACATGGAATTACTGACTGCACTCACCCAACATCAAATTCCCTTGTGGTACACACTGAACATCCCCATCTTTCTGCATCACCCACCAAGTGCACCCAGGTCCCTAGGCAAAAACAGTTCCACAGAGAGGTTTGCCTTTTCCAGTGGCTGGAAGGACCCACACTGCTTTCCCCAGCACGTTCTTTACATGTACTACAGGGACCTTATCTCCCTCTACAGTATGTAGGGGGCTGAATTGGGTAGGACCATCACGATTGACAGATCCTCTAGAACTGACCCACCGGGTAGCTTCTGCCAAATGCTTCTCCTAGTGCTTAAATGTTCCACCACCCATTGCTTTCAACATAGTTTTCAAGAACTCATTGTATCGTTCAATTTTACCAGAGGCAGGTGCATGATATGGGATATGATAAATCCACTCAATGCCATGATCTTTGACCCAAGTATTTATAAGGGAATTTTTGAAATGTGTCCCATTATCAGACTCAGTTCTCTCTGGAGTGCATGTCGCCACAGGACTTGTTTCTCAAGACCCAATATGGTGTTTCGGGCGGTAGCATGGGGTACTGCATATGTTTCAAGCCACCCAGTGGTGTCCTCCACCGTGGTAAGCACGTAACGCTTACCATTGCGAGATCGTGGTAAGGTGATATAATCAACTTGCCACGCCTCCCCGTATTTATACTTTTGCCATCGCCCTTACCCCCAGAGAGGTTTCATCCTCCTGGCTTGTTTAATTATGGCACGCGTCTCACAGTCATGAATAACCTGTGCAGTAGCGTCCATAGTTAAGTCCACCCCTCAGTCTCTAGCCCACTTATATGTTGCGTCTCTTCCTTGATGGCCCGAGGTCTCATGGGCCCATCGAGCTAGAAATAATTCACCCTTGTTCTGCCAGTCCAAGTCTATTTGAGCCACCTCAATTCTGGCAGCTCGATCTACCTGATGGTTGTTTTGTTGTAGGGGCCATGTTAGCTCTCTGACTACTGACTTTTCCTATTATAATTAATAGAACTTTTCCTATTATAGTTAGTAGAAACATTGCCTCCTTCACTGTGAATTTAGTTTGTCCAATTATTTATGTATTATTTTTTTTCTTCTAATTAGCAGTTGTCAGTTAGAGTCTTATCACCAGAAAGGCCTCAGGAAGCAAGCTTTGAGACAAAGAATAAAAACAGTTCTGTCCTTCACACCACCCGGTGGCTCAAAGGTTGCTTGAAATTGATGCATGGTGGTGAGGAAAGAAAAAAAAAGTAAGCATAAGGGAAAAGAGGGATGGGTCCTAAGAGGGAGTTAAATGTTACACAATTGCTACAAAGGATTTTTTTGGCTTGGTTAAGAATGTTGCCCTGATCTGTTGTACTTGTCCGTCATCAGTTGAAATGGTTACAAATTACATAGAAACATAAGAGTTGCAACAACACACAATAGATAAAATAGAATATGTTTCACCCATGGGCCACCTGGAAGCCAGGAAAAGACATCTACGTCTAGGCTTTTCCAGGTTTGGACAGGAACATGGGCTATTTTCCGTATACCCTGGGCAATTTGTTTAACAATTTTACCATTATCATCAATCTTTAGACAACAATTGGAGTCATTCAATTTGCCACCTTCTTCAGCTAGCAAGTAATCAAGAACCATTCGATGTTGGAGAATGGCTGTTCGCATCTGTGTGGCTTGATCTGCAAGGAGGTCAAGGGCATAAGCCGTTTCATTAGTAATGATTTCAAGGACCGCTTGTAATCTGATAATACGGTTCAGGTTGTAGATAGGTTCTCGAGCACCACTAATTATTTCCCTGGGATTCCAGGTAGCTGGCCCATAGTGTTTGATTATACGTTGAGGGGGCCAGTCATCTTTGCCCCAAGTCTGGCCACTACCACTTGTTATGGAGGTATCAATAGACCTCCGCTCTCGTTTGAGATCATCCTATACCTTGATACCTAATTCATTGCCATCATTCCCTGGGAGCAGAAAGAACAGTGGACGGATTGCCCCCACCTAACATACCCCAGTCCAATTTGCGGGTAGTTGTTTGTATGCATAATGGCCACAAATCCAGTAATGTCCTTTCAGTGCTACTGATCCATTCTCAGAGGGTCCATCCCATTCATCAGCCAGTTTATTCACATGCTCTTTAGCTTGAAAGTATGTGGTGTTGAGAGGCCCAAAAGGATGTCCTGCCACATTACAGTTCCAACCGTGGCCAGTATCACTCTCATTCCTGCACCACTTACACCTCCAAGCCCCAGCATCAGGCCTCCAGGTGCATTTCATACCTCCGGCTTCAGTAAACAGGGTGTTGTTGGTGGAGGACCAAAAGTGAGAGAACCCTTGTCCAAGATTGATTAAACCACCCCCATTGATACACTATGGGGCTTCTCGGGTGGGGTCCCATTTCACAAGCCATTTTACGATAAGTCCAAGAGCAATTACTTGTTCCAACATAGATACCACCTGGCTGAGTACGATTCAGACAATAAATTCCCATAGAGGGATACTGAATTGGCCATGGAGATGTATACTTAACTTCCCAGTGGGTAGTGTGGTTGATTCCACTGTAGTTGCTTGCCAGCCATTTAGGGGCAATAGGAGTTGAAACCCGGGGCCAGGTTTCAAGTCCCATGGGTTCTCCGCAGACCCAACAGTTAGTCAGGTTATAGATATTTGCTACTTGCTCAGCCAGTTGGAGAAAAGAGTTTTTTATGCCACCCCCCCATCCCCAAAGTTTTGGGGAGGATAACTGATTGTTACAGGAGTGGAAATATATGCTGTACACCAAAATAACAAGAATGGCATTTTGCTCAAATGTTGCAAAGGTGATCACCAAAACACCAATGATTAAAGTCAGCTGTTGGCCTTTCTGTGTTCAGTCAAGGTCCCTCGGAGGTCTTCTGTAAAATAAAACAAGACATCGACTTGCCCTTTTGGGCTTTTGTTAATATGGTTAAAATGAGGGAATAATCCAGCGGGTGTTAATTTTATATTCCTTTTCCCGGGCATCCTTAGCTTTCCAAGCGTATTTATTAAGAGGTTCCATTAGGGTTAGGGGAACTGACCCCCACATTAGGCAAATCAACCAGCACAGGCTGGCCAGGGAGATAAGAAGGTTTCCCTAGCTTATCTGCATCTGGATCAAGAGTAATGGGCAAGAGTGGTGGGGCCTTGGGACAGAAGGCATTAAATCGAGGACAGCCGTTAATCCCCCAGCGATCATTTACTCTTCTGACCGCATCAGAAGTACGGGTGGTCCAATTGGGTTTTTCTGGTTTCAGGAATTTCTTAAGGAGGCCATTGGATTGTTCCACAATGCCATTAGCTTGGGGATAGTAGGGAGTGTGAAAGATCCAACAAATGCCTTCTTCTCTGGCCCATTCTTGTACTATCCCTGCGGTGAAATGGGAGCCATTGTCTGACTGGATGGAACTAGGTTTTGGGAGAATACTAAACCATTTCTTTAGAGCCTTTACAGTGTTTTCCCCTGTTGCTCGAGGGAAGGATTCAGCTTGTAGCAGGCCAGAGACTACTTCCACCCCTACTAATACATGTACTGTTTGCTTTCAGACTTTCGGAAGGGGCCAATATAATCAATTTGCCGTGTTTCCCATATATGCTTCCCTTCCCTTAAATGGAGAGGAGCATCCTGCAAAGGGTGTCTGTCCAAGCGAGTACGGCATAGTTCACAGGCAGAAAAGCAAGTGCGACATTGTTCCCTAGTAACAGGCCAGCCCTGGGCTTGGGCCTCATGTTAGATATCGAGAGCACCAGTATGCCCTCTTTTTACATGTAACCATTCCATAAGTCTCTCCCAGTTGTCATTGTCTGGTTCTCCCTGTTGCAGTGGAGCAATGCTGGCTAGTTCATCTGCTTTATTGTTCCACTGACTTGCAGGATCCCCATCTTCTTGGTGGGATGCGACTCATGCAACTGAAAATTGTCCTTGTTTGGCAATGACAAGAATCTCCTGCCACTTTCTGCCAGACTGGGACACGATTAACTTCCCAATCATTTTGCTCCCAGAAAGGAAGCCACTCTGTACAACCTTTGAAGACAGCATATGAGTCAGTGTAAATATGCACATGAACAGTGGACTGTGATTCGTGCTGGAATACACTCCACACTGCTACCCAACCTGAGCACTACTTTCCCCCTCAGTGACAATAGTGAAATTAGTGCCTATCTGTAAGGCAACAGCCCGGTATTTCCATACTTTTCCTTCACGCTTGGCAGAGGCATCTGTGAACCAAACATTCTGCAACTGTTCTGAGTATGGGGGGGCAATCTGGATAACAGAGGGAAGATTAGCATCAGTGGCAGAAATAATATCGTCCTGGATAGCAAGTGTTTTCGTAGCACCCCCTGTGACTATAAAGATATTACAATAATGTACAATTTGAGCATACCACTTTCGGACAGAAGCACAATGTGCCACCCCATCAGGAGGAGGGGTACTGAATATTACGGACTTGATAACCTTAAATGGGCCTCTCAGTATTATAGGTTGCTGTCGTATGGTCCTCTCAGCTTCTCGCAGAGCTAAGCTAACAACAAACAGCCCCTTCTCCAGCTGAGAGTATCGCTTCTCTGCATCTTTAAAGCTGCGGGAATAGAATCCAATAGGTCTGATGGGACCTTCTGGACCCTTTTGCCAGAGATGTATAGACAATCCTGATTGAGCAAATCCCCACTCTATCTGTACAGGGTCAGAGGGATGGATAGGACCTAAGGACTGATGGGTAATAGCTTCAAAAATTAGAAGCTGCAAGGCTTCTTCATGAACTGGAGTCCATTCCCATGATGCTCCCTTCCACAGTAAGTCATACAATGGATGGGCAATGATAGAAAAGTCAGGGATGTGTTTTCTCAAAAACACTAGAAGTCCAAGAACATGCTGTAATTCCTTTTTATTTTCTGGCATTTTAAGTTGATCTAAGGCTGAGAGGGTGTCCTGTGGAATATAGGCCATACCGCCTTTCCACCAGATACCCAAAAATTTTACCTCAGAAGCTGGAGACTGAATTTTATCTGGAGGGATAGTCAAACCCAATCCTTCCAAGTGTTTTATTATTTTGTCATGCATTGTTTTAACTGCTATCAGGTCATCTCCTCCTACCAGGATATCATCAATGTATTGATAAATCCTAACTCCTTCTTCCAGGGGAATCTGTTCAAGCTCTTGCACGAATGCATGGTGAGCCAGTCGGAGAGTGCTTATACCCTTGAGGGAGGCGGGTAAACGTATATTGCTGGCCCTCCCATGTAAAAGCAAAACGAAGTTGGTCATCAGAACGCAGGGGGACCATAAAGAACATGTCTTTAACATCAATAGAAGCCATGATTGGGTGAGCTTCCTCTTGGATAGTCGCTATCAATTCAGAAATGTTAGGAACAGCCGCAGTTAACGGCCCTGTGTTAGCATTTAGCCTGCGGTAATCAATAGTCAACCTCCATTTGCCATTTGGTTTTCTGACAGGCCACACAGGAGAGTTAAAAGGGGAGTAAATGGGTATCACAATTCCCTGTTCCTTTAATTCTGCCAGCACGGGGCTAATACCACTACGTGCCCCCAGGGGTAAAGAATAAGGCTTAACAGAGGTCAAATGGGAGGGGGGAAGCGGGGGTGCTACCTGCAACAGACGAATAACTAGAGTGGGGACGCCGAACACCCAGCTCCCTCCCTGGTCATCTGTCCAGCTTCTACCCTTCAGGATATCTAGCCCTAACAAATTAAGAGGATATTTTCCTACAACCATGGAGATTTCTTGCGCTACTTCCTCTCCAAGTAATCGCAGCTTCACTGTCGCCGTGGCTTGAGAATGTACACCGCCCATGGCATCTTCTACAAACATTTTTCTGCGAGACAGGGTCACACCAGCACGGTCAGCATCTTCTGTTTTAATAGCAGAAATTTGTGCTCCTGTATCTACCAGAAATGTCAGAGGAACTACTCTAGGTTCAACAATGCATGTGATTAACAGGTCGTAACCTCCGCCCCGGCGCCCCCCCCCCCCCCCCACCCTCCCCCCGCTCACTTGAGAGGAGCGAAGGCATTAGTTTTCCTGCAGTCCTGGGGGGGGGGGGGGCACTCGGAAGTAGAGTGCCACTCTTTTCGAACTTTTGTTTCGGCCAACCATTAACTAACTTTTCTAACCTGTCTGTAGATAACCCATTCATTAATTCTCGAGGAATGCCCTTCTGCCAGCCTAGCGTCCAAAGACTATTACGCTTATGATCTATATTTCGCCCACTTGGTTTCATAGAAAATGAGACCCCTTTAGATCCGTTTTTCTCTAAATTGGATAAGGGAGGGGTCGAATTGGCCACTGCACGCCTCACTCCCTTTGTGTCAAATTTACTGGTGGAAGAAATCACTGGCCCATAATTTCTCCCATAGTTAATTAATTCTTGGGCAACCTCCCCCCATGTCCATACTTTATATCCTGACTGCAGATGGTTAGAGGTTGCAGTTCCTTTTAATGCTGCCTGGGTTCTTTCTCCCTGAGACATAGCTTGTATCTTTCCTTGTAGTTGTATACCTATAGGTTTCAGTGATGTAAGAGGCCATGTTGTTGTACTTTTGTCTCAAAAATTTGCTGAAGATGGACTATTCCACGCCAGTCCTGTCCAGGGATTGAGCAATCCCTTTCTCTAAAGATTTGCTAACTGGAGGCAGCGAAAGAAGGATAAGCACCTTGATGGCCAGGAGGAAACCTTTTGTCTGGACTTATCACTTAAAATTATTGAGGTATTTCCAACAATTTGGGGGCTCGTCCGGGATTATTATCGCTTCTTGGGGTGTTCCCCGCTGCTCTGGACAGGATAAGTGCACTCCGCCGATTTTTAGCGGTCCTGTCTGGGTGGTGAGGAGACTCCTTGGGACAGCCGATAGGAAACCGAGACTGTTACATAAAGGACGGACTCTGTAAAAGCCAAGGGGATAGGCTGGCACAGGTGTTGACCCTTGGAGACCCGGTAACTTTGTGCACGGTACAAGGTAAGGGAATTTAATTCTTGCCTTGGGTTTGAGACTCTTGAGTGTGTGTGGCTGAGACGCACTTTGAGTGCGAAGTGAGTGCGGAGTCCCGATCCGCGGTTCCGTTGTCCCGCGAGGGGCACGGCCGGAGACGGACGAAGCGGCTGTGGTGTTGAAAGGAAGAGTCTCGGGAGGGAGCTGTTGGTGTACGGTACCCTGGGCACTTGACGAAGTGCCAGCAGTACACCCCTATTTAATCCGAGAGTCGGAGCGGGTGCTCCGGAGGGATTGGGCCCAAAAATCCGAGAATCGGAGTGTGGTAACCTGTGAGCTGGGTAGTTCACAGCAGCACTCCGGAGGGATGGGCAATAGGAGCTCCATAGAACAGGGTAAAAGGGTCCCCAAAATTGTGCCCAAAGATAGCCCCTTGGGAAAGATGCTTCAGAATTGGAAAAATGATCCCAAGACCAGGGACAAGGATAGGGGAAAAAAAAAAAATGTTTAAATATTGTGTACAGATATGGCCTAGAGAGCCACTACAGGGAAAATCAATATTTTGGCCAAAATATGGATCTGATGAAGATTGGGTTTGTCAGATCTTGAATTTATATGTAAAGAACAAAACCCCCTTTAGAAGGAGGAATCAGACTATGCTGCCTATGCTGCCTGTTGGATATAAGAGGGCAGCCTGTTACTAGTAAAAAAAAAAAAAAAAAGAAAAAGAAAAAGAAAAGGTCCGGACCAGGAAGGAGAGGAACTAGAAAAGGGAACTGGGATGACAGTACCACTTTTTAAGAATACTGAATTAAAACTAGGGGATAAAGTAATAACAGGATAATAATTATACGTACCTGATATAGGGACTAATTTGCTGGGGAGAGATCTTATGATGAAATTGGGAATATAAATAACAACATGTCAAGATGGAATTACTGTATCAATGAATGTATTAAATGAGGCAGATGAGAGAGATAGACACTGTGGTTTGGGTCAAAGAAGGGAATAGAGGGGGATTAAACATAACCCCTTTGAAAATAAAAATGCAAGATGGATTGCTAAAGGAAAGTTATGTGGTATTAAGGGTGTTTGTGGAAACTGAAGAACTGTGTTGTTTGATTTGTGGGTTTTGAAGGGAATGGGACAAACTGTTTTGATGGATATAAGAATAATAAGAAAGTGTAATTGTTAATGATATATGGAAGTATAATTGAGGGTATGTGGAAATACAACTGAGGGTACGAATAGTGGAATAGTGTACAAAGAGCAAAGGGTTAAAAAGAAAGTGAGTTTATCTGTGCTGGCATGACAGTAACCCCCACGCCTCACCGTTCCCCTGCGAGCAAAACTCTCGGAGGGAGAGAGAGAGCAGGGGACGGAGACTGCTGCTGTAAACAGCGAAGGGGGAGGTGGAGAGGACTGGGCACTGGAAGTGAGAATAGCCCTCATTTGCAGAGATCTAGGAAACCTGAAATCCCAGTGTTAGCACTGAACGCCTCTGGAAAGAAGGAGGTGAAACTGAAATAGGATGCTAGTAGTTTATGTAATGATGAGAGTTTGGAAAGTGAGTAAGCTGGGGGCTGGAAGAGCCCAGGGAGGGCTCTGGCCCACTGGAACGAAAGCAGTGTGCAAACTGCAATGAGACACTGGTAGAGAAATAAGCTGAGTGAGAAGGAACCGCCTCTGATTGCAGAGCTGGAGGATGGCACCTGGGAAGTTTACCCTAGCAGATATACTGGTGAAATTGCAGCTAGGGGAGCAGGATAAAGAGGTTTATTTTCGGGTGGATACGGGTGTTTCTTACTACCCGTAGATGATTTTGTAACAGTAGTAGAAGCTACCGCCCAACAAGAAAAGGATTACTTTTTGGGATTAATCAAATACAAGCTAAGCAAACAAGTAGGAATACAGAAATTCTTGTACCTGCCAGGTTACTCTGGCAAGAAATTTAATAAAACTGGAGCTAAGGGTCAAACAATATTGACTGATTAAAAATTTTAAGTCTGGCTTTAACACAAACTGGGAAAAACAACGTTGTACACCCAGGAGTTACAGCAATCTCAAATAAGGAATGCTTAGGAGTGTGGGCATCAGGGTCAAAAATGAAGTCCTAATTAGAAGTTAAAAGCAAGAACTCACCCAGTCAGGGTAAAGCAGTGCCCTTTGAGGATATGTGACTGTAGAAGGAAAAAAATAATAATAATAATGGGTAATATTTTGGAGTTTAGATTCCAACTTTGCAAAATTTTTGGGTAGCAAGTGCTATAGTTTGGTACAAGACTTGAGGGCAAGTAATAGAATTGCTGAATACATACACTAAGTGGTGACAAATCCATGCACTTTATTAACCATGTTTAGGAATATGTAGATGGAGTTTACTTTCTAGATTTGAAGAATGTCTCTTCTGCCTGGTTTGGCCAACGGAAGCCTGAGGTCATTTGCCTTTGAATAGAAAAACCCCAATACGGGGAGAAGAGACTCAGTTAACCTGGACAGTGTTACCCAGGGTTGCGAGAACAGCTTAGTAATTTTTGAGAACTGGCCAACTTGTGAGCCTGAGACCTGGGTTTCTCCATCCCAGGGTGGAACTTTACTGCAGTACCTGGATGCCATAGCAGCAAAAGAGAACTGTGTGTAATGGACTGAGAGTTTGCTGAGTTTCTTGGTTTACAGAAAGCACAAATAACTCAGCAGCAAGTGATGTATTTTGGATATGAGATTACAGCTGGACTTCGAACCTTAAGGTCTGCCATGAAAGAAGCCATCTGCCAAGCCTCTGAGCCTCAGACTGCCAAGGAACTCTGTACGCTCCCAGGAATGACAGGATGGTGCTGACTGCAGATACACATCTATGGACTGATGGTAAAGCTCCAAACAGCCTGATGAAGTGAGTAAAGGATGGCCAGGGTGCCTGAGGGCGGTGGCTACACTAGTGCTCAATATTCAAGAAGCCCATAAATCTACATTGGGCCAAAGGATAACAGCTTTAATATCTCATACAGCGTTTACTGCATTGCGGGTAAAAGGGGGACATTGGCTCTCACCCCAAAGATTCCTGAAATACCAGGCCATCCTGGTAGAGCAGGATGATGTAGAAATAATTGTAACTAATGCTGTCAATCCAGTATCTTTCCTTAGTGGAACTCCTGGAGAACCAGCATTTCATGACTGCTTTGAAACAACTGAAGTTGCATACTGCAGCCAGTCGGTCGGACCTGAAGGACAAGCCCTTAGAAGATGCAGAACACACCTGGTTTACCGAAAGTTGCAGTGAAACAAGGAGACTGTAAGGCAGGATATGCAGTAACTGCTACTGACCAGGATCCAAGGACTATTAGTACAAACATCACTTTTGGAATTTTCATTTCAACCATTTCAAGCCGGGGACTGGATCCTGATCCAGATGTGGAAGGAGGCAAAGCTGCAACCTGACTGGGAAGGACCATTCCAAGTACTTCTAACAACTGAAACAGCTGTGAGGACGGCCGAGAAAGGATGGACTCACTACACTCGGGTAAAGGCATCCACTAGCCCTGAGGCATGGGAAGCTGTTGCCACAGAAGAACCTTTAAAGATAAGGATTAGGAGGAAATGGTGAAAAGTTTACTATTATTATTATTATTATTTTAACTAACCTTTAACTTCTCCTCGAATAGGTAAATAAATTGTATGTGTAAGTGGGAGAGTATTATAACCTATATAGAATTAATGCTCACAAAAAGTTTTCCATGCTGTAATAAGAAGTTTTTACTGCTGTAATGGAGTGTATCCCATTCGTTATCCTGATAATTATCTGGAAAACATAAAATTTGACTAATGCAGGGGAGGGACCAACTGGTAGTTTTGATCTTAATAACAGTGAAACCCTTGGTCAGTTGATGACTTGGAAGAGGGATGACTTTCAGAGGGGATTAGGGGGATACCCAGATAAGATTTGGGTGAATGTAACATGAAAGGAAGTGCCCCAGACTGTCACATTTGATGCCTGTCAAATAATAGCCCGTGGTAGTTCATGGGATACACTCCTTGAAAATACCCGGAATGTCCAGGATAGGGAAGAGCTTAAAAAAAAAGGGGTAGAAAATCTTCCTAAAAAAAAACCCCACAAACCCTGCAGTTGTGACAGTTAAGGAGATAAAGGATCTTAGAAAAACATTTGAAATTGAAACAGGATATGGGGACGTTAATGCCTGGGTAGAATGGATTAAGTACACTGTCCAGAATCTCAACTGTAGCAATTGCTATGCTTGTGCATCTGGACAGCCCATAGCTCAGGTGGTACCCTTTCTGCTGGGATGGACCAAGGACCCCAAGGGAATGCGATGCATGATTGCCCTGTACCAAGAGAAAACTGCCTGGGGAAGTAGAGACTGCAGATCTCTCTCTCTTGTTCCTCCAATGCCTGACGCAGGTATCAAGATCCCTCCTGCGTTCTCTACAGTGGTAGGTAACCATGCAGCTTGCCTCTCACGGCAGGGTGTGAAGGCTACCAGGCCTATAGGAAACTTTTCCTTATGCAGTGAGGTCTTGAATGTTATGGAGGATTCAGCAGGAATTATTCAAGATTGGGAATCTCCAGGGCAGATCTCTGGTGGTACTGTGGGGGAATGATTTTATGGTCCACCCTACCATCTAACTGGGGAGGCACCTGTGCACTTGTTCAATTAGTTGTACCATTCACCCTGGCATTTGAAAAGGGAATGTTCAAAAATTCTGGAAGAACCAAAAAGAGCTTAGGGGTATCATTTGATGATGCAATATATATAGATTCAGTTTGGTGTCCCTGATAAATTTAAGGCAAGAAATCAAATTGCTGCAGGATTCAAGTTGCTGATTCGGTGGGTGACGATCAACAAGAACGTAGACTGGATTAACTACATCTATTATAATCAACAGTGATTTATAAATTATACAAAAAGTACAATTAAGGGAACTGCAGAACAGCTAGATGCCACAAGTAGGATGGCCTGGGAGAGTAGGATTGCTCTATGCAGAAATCAACAGTGTATAAAGAAGAAAAGGGGGAATTATGGGAATCAAATGTTGTTTCTGCATTTAGAACAAGATAAGAATATTTTATTTCAAGGTCTCAGTATATAAGTGAAGCAATTTGTAGTTATTAAAAAGTAGGTAAATGTCATAGGTACAAAGGCTGCAGCTCCTGTCTGTCCAGCCGTCTGACTGATCTTTGGTGCTGGACAAACAAGACCTGAGTAATAAAGGATCCAAAGAAGAGAAGTTAAAATAATTAACAATATACCTGTATAAACTAGCAACAATGTATGTTTAGATATATATATATATGTATGTATATAATGTTGTGTTGTACACATAGTAAAAATATGCAAGTCGTGACATACCTAAGGATGTGCCTGAAGAGACATCAGGAAGGACTGGGATTCCTGGCCCCCCCCCGGGGCTCTTTGTTTAACAAAGTGTCCCTCGGACAGAATGGAAGAAGCTTTGAAGGGAATCAACATATCAATACGATAAGAGTACCGAGACATCTTGGAAACAAAAACAGCAGGATGGCGACTGACTGGCACAAGATAGCACGTGAATTAACAAGTGTCAGAGTGTAATTAGCAAATACAAACCTCAGGTAAAACTGTAACCTGGAATACCCAACCAAAGGAGAAACAGGGGAGGGAACATGGGAGAAAAGGTATAAAAACTGTAATATCGTGTCCTTCGGTGCGCTTCTGCTAGCAGGGCGCCTGCCATTGCAATCGCGAATAAAAACGGCTTTTATCAGAGATACCGTCCTGACCAAAATTATTGAGGTATTTCCAACATCACCAAGAAAGATGAACCACACCTTGATGGTCAGGGCTTATCAAGAGAAGGATAAGCACCTTGATGGCCGTGAGGAAACCTTTTTTAATATTTTATCTATTGTGTGTGTCTGTGACTCTCATGCTTGTTCTGTGTATGAGTCCATGTTTTATTCAAATTATACAACGTGTTGTATCCCCTATGTACTTTGTAACCCCCCTCAAGTGAGGGGGAAATCGAGCATATTAGGGCAACATTTGTAACCAAACCTGAGAAATAATCTGTAATAATTGCATAGAATTCCCCACCCTTCCCCTCCTTTACACTTACGCTTGCTATCTTTTTTCTCACCATCCTGGATCATCAGTGTCCCCCTTTTCAGCAATTTTTGAGTCACGGGGTGGTGTAAGAGGCCATGTTGTTGTACTTCTGTCTCAAAAATTTGCTGAAGATGGACTATTCCATGCCAGCTCTGTCCAGGGATTGAGCAATCCCTTTCTCTAAAGATTTGCTAACTGGAGGCAGCAAAAGAAGGATGAGCACCTTGATGGCCAGGAGGAAACCTTTTGTCTGGACTCATCATCTCGAGGAAGAGAGCCATCTCGAGAGGTGCGTGGGGGGGGTACTCATATGACCCTTACCCAAGCCCCCAGGAATGTCATGTAGGCAGGAAAAAACAGGATAAAAGGGCGCAGGAAAAGTCATGAAAAAAGCGCGAGGGAGAAGGCTCGAGGGAGAAGGCGAGAGAGAGAGAGACAGAGAGAGGGTTTACTGCCTTCTGATCCCTCGTTGCTGCTTTGCTGCCCTATTGTGTACGGACTCTCCCGGCCTTGCTGCACGAGACGCTGCTGCTTCCACCGCCACCACCCGTACTGCTTGGCACCAGCCTGCTGCTCTTCGTTGCCTGCTTGGACCCCGGACCAACGGATAACGGGACACTGCTGCATCGAGTTGGTGACTATCCCCGCTTACCGCAACTCTTGCTTTTCTCCTTACCTTTTCTATCGCCAGTTTCCCCTTCCCCATCTCCCTAAAAGGCTAGGATTTGTAATAAACTGGTTGGACCAACATTTGAACCGTTGTTTCTTAATCTCACACCGGGTATATTAAAAGAATCTCCTCTCACTCCTATTAATTGGAGCGAGACAAGTGATTCTGGAAGCCCCCTGATTAAAGGGGTCATCCTCTCAGGATCAACAGGCATCAGCATAAGTGATTCATGATGTGGCTGCAGCTTTCTATCATACATCATTTGGAGACAAGCAGCCTTTTGAACACTTTCCACTAATTGATCAACTGTTCGAGTAATGGCAAGAGGGTCTCCCCTTTCTAAGGGGTTAAGACCACCTGCCCAATAGGCAGCCCTCTGTGTTAAGGACCAAGGAGCACGATTGTTGCCAGTAGTTAAAAATACTCCTGGTCCCCAATAACCTTCAGCTTCCTTTTCAGTTAACAGAATCTGTTATCCACCAGTAAGACTAACCCTCCATACATACTCTGATTCTTTTGGAGACCAGCTACAATCCTTTTTCAGTTTAGCTAATTCAGTAGCTGAGAAGGGAATTTCTTTAACATTCATTTGAGGGTCCAGATCTTCACTGTTATCAAATGTTTATTCAGTTTTTATCAAAGGATGCAACTTGGTTGGAGAGTCCTCTAATTTGTCAAGCCTACCCTTTATTTCTTTCAGTCCTTCTAGAGGATAGATTTTTTCTTGAGGTAAGTTGTGAACGACACTATTATCACTATTATCCTGACATCTTAGTTGTTCCTTCAGAACCTCTAGTAAAAGAGCTGCATCATGTTTTTCATATTCTAATTGCCTTTTGAGTTCCTCTGTCTGTTTCTGCAGAGTCTTAACTAATTCTTGCAGCGATTCTATAGTTTGGTTTTCTGCTTTAAGCTGCTGGTCCCGGAACTCTATGGCTGCAACCAGAGCAGAACCCAATACTGCACAAATAAATGACTTCCCTTTACCAGCTCGGCTATGAGCATTCTTTTGCAGAACACTTATACGTTCTGAAACACTCTGCAAGTTATGCCAGTTCTGTCGTGCCCAATCCACCCCTGATAAAGAGGGCCGAGCACCATGCTTTTCTAAAAGGTCAAATAACACATCTTCAGTTTTCATAGTGGCAATGCTGTCACGCATTTCTCGATACGCTAAAAGATCTACACTAAGGGAGGAGAAGGTACACTTAACTCCTTACCCCTCCCCAGGGAGGCACACTCCTATCAAACAAATGCAAATACTCCAATCACGGCTCCCTTTTGTTGAGAGGAGCACACAAAGACAAGAGACTAAAACAACACCGTTTAGGTTAAGTGGCTCCTTACTTCCCTGCGAGGCCATGCAGACATACAGCAAACTCCACACCTAGGTTACAAGACACCCTTATTCCTTGCAGCTCGGATAGGTGCACACAGAAAAAGATCAAACAAATGCAAATTCTCAAATCACTCCTCCCTTACACAAAAGACCAAGAGGCTCAATCAGCACTTGCAAAGGAAATGCTAATACCTAAATCACTCCTGGCTATCCTGCCAGACCACACAGAAAAACTTCAAGCTTCAAGGCACACACCTAAGATCCAAGCAACAAGAAACCTTTTTAAGTTTCTCAGACAACACTTTCTAAGTTTCAATAAAGTGAATAAACTTCTTGGAGAGACACACACGTTTACGTCAAAAATATCACTTCCTCACTTCCACAAGAGGCGCACACGAAAAAAAAAGTTCAAATTTCACACTTAAGTTACAAGATACTTAAATCACAAAATGCAGAGAGGTCTTCCCGAGGAGGCACACACGTATTAAACAAATGCAAATAGTCAAAATTAATTCATACATCCTCGAGAGGTGTACACATAAACAGTAAAGTTTCAGAATGTGGAGCGGTCTTCCTGGAGAGGTGCTCGCACCTAAGTTATCAAAATTATCGCTCCTTGCAACTCCAGGAGGTGCACACAGGAAAGTTTCAGACTATATCTGGAAGGACAACACTCTCATGGCGGGTATCCTGTCCGTGACGCCAATAATAAATGTCTCGCTCCAATTTACAGGAGGGAGAGGAGGTTCTTTGATATATGTGTACCCGGCGTGAGATTAAGAAACAACGGTTCAGATGTTGGTCCAACCGGTTTATTACAATTCCTAGCCGTTTAGGGAGATGGGGAAGGGAAGATGGGCGATAGGAAAGATAGGAAATATAAGCAAGGAATCTCTGTAGAGAGCAAAAGAGCTGGTCACCACCGTGGGTCCAGCGAGGTACGTTGTAGGTCCGTTGATCTCAGGAACCAGTCTGGTCACCACGGGGGATGGGAGAAAGCCAGGCAGCTCCGCAGCAAGCAGGCCTCCGGGGTTCTTCCCAAGAGGTTTTCCCCTCAGGGAATTCTCTGTCAGAGGCGTCTTTGGGAGATTGTCTCCATCAAAGGCGTCTTTGGGAGTTTTTCTCCATCAAAGGCGTCTTTGGGAGTTTTTCTCCATCAAAGGTGTCTTTGGGAGACTTTCTCCCAAGTCCCTAGTTTAGTGAGGGCCTTTTATCCCCAATTTCTGTGGTTTTTTTTTTCTCTTCTTTTGTCTCAGTTTTGTGTGACATTCCTGGGTTAGCAGATAAGCCAGCGGGGGGGGGGTGCCTTCGTTGCACATAAAATTTATTGCAAAGTGATCATATAGTGCTTGCACTCCCCAGTATATTCTATATTTATCGCGGTATCTCCTCATTACTCTGAGTGCCATTGCTTTTGGGAGCACTTCCCTTCCATCAGGTAGTCTCCACTTCCCATGTTTTTCCCATATCCCCATTTGCTGTAACTTTTCCTTTTCCTGATTCATGAACTTCAATTCAGGCTCTCGAAAGTTAGTATCTGTTCTTGTCAGTTCTGTTCTTAAGGGCATTAAGGCAGCTCTTCTCGCCTCTTCATCAGCTAAATTATTTCCTCTTATTCTTGAATCGAAACCCTTTTAGTGTCCCTTTATATGTACAACCGCTACTCTTTCAGGGTCTAGCTTCTTACTTCCCTTACTAATCCAGTGTCCTAAGTATTTTACCTCCTCTTCGGTAAATTGTAGCTTTGATTTAGAAACCTTCAATCCTTGTAAACTCAAAAAGTTTAGTAATTTTACACTTTCTTCTCTCACAGACTCCTGGGTGTCCCCTGCAAGTAGTAAATCATCTACATATTGGACGAGGGTGATTCCTTTTCCCAGATTATAACCTCGGAGAATTTGCTCCAGGGCCTGACCAAATAAATTAGGTGATTCTGTGAATCCCTGGGGAAGGACTGTCCATCTAAGTTGCTGCTTCCTATGGGTCTCCGGGTCCACCCATTCGAATGCAAAATAGTCCCTGTATTCTTCCTTTAAGGGGCAGGCCCAAAAGGCATCCTTCAAGTCTATAACACTGTACCACTGATTTTCAGGGCTTAATTAGCTTAATGGAGTGTGGGGGTTAGCTACTACAGGAAACCTGGTTACTGTTCTTTTGTTTATTTCCCGGAGGTCGTGGACCAGTCTGTAACTTCCATCGGGTTTTCTTACGGGTAATATGGGAGTGTTGAATGGGGACATGCAGGGCTCAAGAAGGCCCCCTTTTAGCAGCCTTTCAATTTCAGACTTTAACCCCTGCCTCCCTTCCTGAGATAAGGGGTATTGTTTGATCCTAACGGGGATCTCAGGGTTTTTGATGGTTACTTCAAAGGGGGTAATATCCAGCCTCCCTACAGTATCTGGGGTGTACCAGACCTCTGGATTAATTCTTTCCTCATCCTGGGTTGTGAGGGCACATATTTTTACTTTTAGTTCCTTTCCTACCTCTAGATTTATTCCTAACTCAACAATTAGGACTCTGCCTAATAAATTGTAACCCTCTTCAGGGACTAACAAAAAGATCCAATGCCATACCTACTTTCTGATTCTATTTCTACATGTTTGATGACTGGAGCTTTAAATGGCTCCCCTTTTGCTCCTACTACATTTATGCTTTCAGACGTGATTTTACACCCAGGAGGTAAGGTCTGGACAGTTGATCTCTCTGCCACTGTGTCTACAAGAAATATCACCTCCTGTCGCTGAGGACGACCCACTTTTAATTTTATCAAGGGCTCTGTTTTTCCCGGGGTCCTCAGCACATAGAGCCCCTGACTCCCCTAATCCTCTAAAAACATTTTCTCGTCCTGTATTCTCTTCCTATAATCTTTCTTCAGATGGCCTCTCCCTTTACAATAGCAGCACTCTCTCTCTTCTTTTCTTCCTTTCTTCTCTTCAACTTTTGACCCTCTGGCAGGGAATTTCTCAATCTCTTTCCCTACCGCTCTCCTTACTGCACTTACAGCTCCCCTCTGTCCTTCTCTTACTGCAGCTACCAAGAGCCTGGCTTGTTTCTTTTGATTCTCCTCCTCTCTTCTAATGAATACCTTCTGCGCTTCCCTCAGCAACTTATCTATAGGTCTACCCTGCCAGTCTTCCAACTTCTCTAGTTTCTTACGAATGTCCACCCATGACTTAGCTACAAATTGAGTTTTTAACAGAGCCTGCCCAGCCGGGGTGCTGGGATCTATCCCAGAGTACAGCTGGAGGCTCTTCCTTAACCTTTCTAACCACACGGTGGGGCTCTCATTTTTTTGTTACTCCTCCTTAAGAGCCTTACTTATGTTTTGTCCTCTGGGTACTGCCTCTTTAATTCCTTGGATAATAATGTACCTTAAATCGGCCATGTTAGTACGAGCTCGTTCATCTTGGTTATTCCAATTAGGTCTCTGTAATGGCCATTTTTGGTCAGCCGTGGGTCTGGCTGCATGTCGTTGATCCCATAATCTCAATCCTGCTCCCCTAATCGTATCTCTCTCCTCTGTTGTAAACAGGATCCCTAGAATCGCCTGTATCTCATCCCAAGTGTATAAATTAGGTCCCAGAAACTGATATACCCTTTCAGAAACTCCTAGGGGATCCTCTAGAAGGTTCCCCATTTCTTTCTTAAACTCTCTTACATCACTAGTATTCAGTGGGACTGCTACATACCCAGCCCTGGGGGCCGTGGCACCCGCACATGGGACTAACACCTCCCTTAATGGATATAACTTTTCTTCCTTCTGATTACGTTTTTGGGTGCTTCTCCTTACCACAGGAGATTCTAGTTGCAGGGAAGACTGCTCGCTAATGGAAGGGGGGGGGGGGTGCCTGTTCCTGGGGGTTGTGTGGGGGTGGTCAAAGGTATTCCTCCTCCTCCTCCTCAGTTTTTCGTTTCCCCTTTTCTTTAAGATTAAATAAAAAGGCCTGTTCCTGTGATTGCACTAACCAGAGAGCAGCATATTCAGACTCCTCAGAGTCCACTTGGGGTTTATTGTTTACCCATAAATTCAATTTTTGACATATCCAATCTTCAAATGAGCCAAATACCGGCCACATTATATGGAGATTTCTTAGGGATTTCCCTCCCCAGAACTCCATACAGTAGTGTATCATTTTCTCTTTACTTTTCCCTTTTCTACGGGGAGAGTCCCTCCAATATTTGATCATTAGCCCTAACGGACTTTCTGGCGGTATGTCGGGCAACTTCCCTTGCCGCCCATGGGCAGAGGGGCCTTGCTTTTCCCCTGACCTCCCCTTGGTCGTGGCTCGCTCCCTCTCGGGCTACGAGAACCGCACTACTGAAGGGTCCGCTCTCACTTGGCCTCTTAGAGACCTCTCATACAGGCGCACCCCAGGATAACCAACCCCGATCGAACAGATCCACGCAATACTTACTCAATCCTGAGTCTTCGTTTGGTCTTCGTGCACAAATGATTATGGGGTTCTGCAGGTTCTTTTGCTCACTCTCCAAATTTAGAGGGGTTCGGAGATCCAGTGTTTGCAGAGGGAAACCCTCAACTCAGGGCTGCCTGCTACTGCGGGCAGGGCGCCTCCCGGCGCGAGGGAACCCCACAGCAAAGGAATTTGGATCCGAGTCACAGCACCAAATTGTTATAGATTCTCGTGACAAAACCAGACAAAATCTAGTTTGATAAAGGGATAGCTTTATTTAATTAAGCAAGGCGGTAAAGTGAGCAAAACAGTGCTGGGCACCCGGGGAGCCTACACTCCACCAAGGTCACAATTTTAACAAAAGATTGTCTCTGTATTTATACAATTCTTATCTCCTGTATACATTCCAGTCATTCTTGCGGCTGCGCTGGTTGCTGTTGGGGGTCGTAGGTTGCTGTTGGGGGTCGTAGGTTGTTGCTGGGGATTCGTTTTCCTGCCTCCGATGGTTGTGGGGGTGAGAGTCAGTAGTCTTATTCTTTGGATAATTTTTAGCAGCTTATGTGCCCCGGCAATGTGTAGTTCGCAATGCCTGCAGCTTCCTAGTTTCCGTCGTTTACACATCATTTGCATTTTTCAACACTGCTTACATTCCTGGATACCTGAGAAAGCACCATCGAGTGTCGATTTAACAAACTTAACCCTTACCTATCACAAAGACTGCTTGTCTTGCTTCTGCTCATCTTTGCAATCATAAGCAGAGATACAGTGGCATGGTGACACACACCATTCACCCCCCCAGCAGTTGTCTTATCACCAGAAACGCCGTACAAAGCAAGCTTTGAGACAAAGAATAAAAACAGCTCTGTCCTTCACAATTTGTAATCTCTTTTACTTTGAACTCCTCTGCCCCACAAATCAGCAAATCATCCACATAATGTATTACGCTAAAGCATTTATGTTCGTGTGGTATCTGACTCATTAAGGTATAGGGGTTAGAAACCACGGGATGTCGCTTGAGAACTATTTCATTAATTTTTCTCAGATCTTGCACCAGCCGATAAGTGCCATCTGCCTTCTGTACCAGCCGAATTGGGGTATTATAAGGCAGCATGCAAGGTTCTAGGAGACCATCCTTAACCAATGTCTGTATTACAGGCTTTAAACCCATTCGCCCTTCTAAGGGTATGGGGTATTAACGTTGTTTTACAGGTTCACTCCCTTCTTGGACAGTTATTTTTAAGGGAGTAATTGCGAGTCCACCCCGGTTTCCTTCCACTGCCCACACCTTTTGATTTCTTTATTTTTCATCAGCAGCTGTTAACACATTCATTGACACTTTTATTCCTGTTTCACAAGTTTTCAACTGCAATCCTAATTTTGCTATTAAATCTCTCCCCAATAAATTGGTCCCTGCTCCTGGCACATATAACAGTTGCCCCGTAATTATTTTATCTTTTCATTTTAATTCATTCCTCTTTCCTCCCCGTTAAGCAACATACTCAGGATGGACATCGTCTCATCCCATGAGTAACAATTTGGCCCCAAAAACTGATCAAACTGTTCTGCTAATCCAATAGGATCTTCCATTAAAGGTTTCATTTCCCTTTTAAAATTTCTCACCTCTTGTGAGAACCCTTCTTTGTTTTCTGGCTCAAATCTTGCTTCCTGTGGTATTTCTTGTGATAAGACTCTCACTGATTTATGGAGGAGGCAAGTGATGGGTGCTACCCTGTGACAATCAACATCACTTTGTGGGCATTTGAAAGCACCTTCCTTCAGAGCTGCTTGTCTCCGGAAGAGAGTGCTCAGGAGTGTTTACTGGCGGAAGATCTGGCCTGTGACTAAATAGCTTCAGCTTGGTATGGGAAAACTGGGGAATGATACCAACGTGTCCTGTGAAAAACAGGATGCAGGTGGGCATCCCTGCTCCCTCATATCTTCTGGCAAGGCCTGGAAGATGGGAACAAATGAATTTCTGCTGAGATCCCAGAGCCAGAAGCTGCCACTCCAAGGAGAGCTGACTCAACTACTTTGGATTCAAGCCGTCACTCCAAAGAAAGATGACTCGACCACTTTGGACTTATAAATATGATTGTACTACCATTGGAAATTGTCGCCGTGGTCACTGTCATCATCGACGGAACAACACCTGATGACCCAGCACTACTTGAAGATCAATGACTGAACTAGAAACCACGCTGGATCGCCTGCCTTCCCTTCCCCATCACCCTACATCATAATAGTGTCCGTCCTCCCTTTTCCCATCTCCTTGATTAAGATTTGTAATAAACTGGTCGGACCAACATTTGAACCGTTGTTGCTTAATCTCACGCCGGGTATACATATATGAAAGAACCTCCTCTCCTTCCTGTAAATTGGAGCGAGACATTTAGTACTGGCGTCACAGACAGAATACCCACCGTGAGAGTGTTGTCCTTCCAGATATAGTCTGAAACTTTTCTGTGTGCACCTCCTGGAGCTGCAAGGAGCGATAATTTTGATAACTTAAACGTGAGCACCTCTCCAGGAAGACTGCTCCACATTCTGAAACTTTACTGCTTATGTGTATACCTCTCGAGGACACATGAATTAATTTTGAATATTTGCATTTGTTTAATACGTGTGTGCCTCCTTGGGAAGACCTCTCTGCATTTTCTGACTAATTTGCCTGCATCTCGTAACTTAAGTGTTAAATTTGAACCTTTTTTGTGTGCGCCTCTTGGGGAAGTGAGGAAGTAATTTTTTGACGTAAACGTGTGTGCCTCTCCAAGAATTTTATTCACTTTATTGAAACCTAGAAAGTGTTGTCTGAGAAACTTAAAGGTTTCTTGTTGCTTGGATCTTAGGTGTGTGGCTTGAAGCTTGAAGTTTTTCTGTGTGGTCTGGCAGGATAGCCAGGAGTGATTTGGGTATTAGCATTTCCTTTGTAAGTGTTTGTCACGGGGTTATCAAGATCAATCTGTGTCTGTGACAGGGGAGGGGGCAGTAGGCCCATAGCCCCCCAGCCCCCTCGGAAAAAAAAGGGAAAAAGGGAAAAGGGGTAGGGAGATGGGAGTTCAAGGGAACAAACGGAGCAGCGGCAACGATCTGAGGAGTAAAACTTATTTACTAACTGTGATATCAGAATGCAAGATAACACACTATAATACAATATAATTAGAATCGAAGCTAATAAATCAAATATAATGAGAGAGAGAGGTTTCTGAGGACCGAGAAGCCTACTTTGAAGTTGAAGGCGCCGCGGCTTGGAAGCACACCCACACCTGCTGCCAGGCAGTGAGAGAGAGAGAGCAAGCATCGCTTTCGTGATGTATTTTCCCTCTCTGGCCGCGAGGTCCCCTGGAATGTGTAGTACTTCTTCTCTGTGTTCCACATGATGTTGTGATGTGGAATACCAATAGCAAAAATTACAATACACAAAACCATGACAGTGTTGATTGAGCCTCTTGGTCTTTTGTGTAAGGGAGGAGTGATTTGAGTATTTTGAGTAATTTGCTTATTTTGTTTTGGTAAGTGTTTGTCTCCCTGAGGAGGTAAGGAGTCACCTCCTCCTCCCTCAACGTAGATTTTGTTGTTTATTGGGAAATGAGTAACAGTATAGTCGCTATGGAAAGTGAAAAAAAAGTGTTATTTAACCTTTTAGAAAAGCATGGTGCTCGGCCATCTTTGACATGGGTGGATTGGGCACGACAGAACTGGTATAACTTGCAGAGTGTTTCAGACCGTATCAGTGTTCTGCAAAAGAATGCTCATACCCGAGCTGGAAAAGTCATTTATTTGTGCAGTATTGGGTTCTGCTCTGGTTGCAGCCACAGAGTTCCGAGACCAGCAGCTTAAGGCAGAAACCCAGACTATAGAGTCTCTGTAGGAATTGGTTAAGACTCTGCAGAAACAAACAGAGGAACTCAAAAGGCAATTAGAAAATGAAAAACATGATGCAACTCTCTTACTCAAGGCTCTGAAGGAACAGTTAAGGTGTAAGGATAATAGCGATACTGTTGCCCATAGTTTGCCTCAAGAAAAAATGTATCCTCTTGAAGGATTGAAAGAAATGAAGGCAAGGCTAGACATCTGGGCCTCTCCAGCCCAGATGCGTCCTTTGATAAAAACTGAATATACATTTGATAACAGTGAGGATCTAGATCCACAAATGAACGTTAAAGGAATTCCCTTCTCTGCCACTTAGCTAGCAAAACTGAAAAAGGATTTTAGCCACTCTCCAAAGGAATCAGAGTATGTATGGAGGGTTAGTCTCACTGGTGGAGACCAGATTCTGTTAACAGAAAAGGAAGCTGAAGGTTATTGGGGACCAGGAGTATTTTTAACTACTGGCAACAATCGTGCTCCTTGGTCCTTAACACAGAGGGCTGCCTATTGGGCAGGTGGTCTTAACCCTTTAGAAAGGGGAGACCCTCTTGCCATTACTGGGACAGTTGTTCAATTAGTGGAAAGTGTTCAAAAGGCTGCTTGTCTCCAAATGATGTATGATAGAAAGCTGCAGCCACACCATGATTCACCTATGCTGATGTCTGTTGATCCTGAGAGGATGACCCCTTTAATCAGAGGGCTTCCAGAATTGCTGAAACCCATAGGAATACAACTGCAAGGAAAAATACAAGTAATGCCTCAGGGAGAGAGAGCACAGGCTGCGCTAGAAGGAACTGTAACCCCTAATCATCTGCAGTTGGGATACAAAGTGTGGACGTGGGGGGAGGTCGCTCAAGAGTTAATAAACTACGGCCGAAGGTATGGTCCTATGACTACCCTCACCATTAGACCAGAGACAAAAGGAGTGAGGCGTGTGGTGGCTAATCTGACCCATGCATCTAATGGATGCACTTTAGAAAGCTCACAACAAGGACATGATCTGTTAATCACATGCATTGTTGAACCTAAACTAATCCCAGTAACATTCCTGGTAGATACAGGAGACCAAATTTCTGCTATGAAGACAGAGGATGCTGATCGTGCTTGTGTGACCATATCTCGCAGGAAAATGTTTGTTGCAGATGCCATGGGCGGTGTGCATTCTCAAGCCATGGCGACAGTGAGACTGCGATTGCCTGGAGAGGAAGTAGCACAAGAAATCTCCATGGTTGTAGGAAAATACCCCCTTAATTTGTTAGGGTTAGATAGCTTGAAGGGTAGAAGCTGGACAGATGATCAGGGAGGGAGCTGGGTGTTTGGCACGCCCACTCTAGACATTCGCCTGTTGCAGGTGGCACCCCTGCTCCCTCCCTCCCACTTGACTACTGTTAAGCCTTATCCTTTATCCCTGGGAGCACGTAGTGGTATTAGCCCCGTGCTGGCAGAATTAAAGGAACAGGGAATTGTGATACCCACTCAATCCCCTTTTAATTCTCCTGTGTGGCCTGTCAGAAAATCAAATGGCAGGTGGAGATTGACTATTGATTACCGCAGGTTAAATTCTAACACAGGGCCACTAACTGCGGCTGTACCTAACCTTTCTGAATTGATAGCGGCCATCCAGGAGCAAGCTCACCCTAATCATGGCCTCTATTGATGTTAAGGACATGTTTTTTATGGTTTCCCGGCATCCGGATGATCAGCTCCTTTTTGCTTTTACATGGGAGGGCCAGCAATATACCTTTATCCGCCTCCCTCAGGGGTATAAACACTCTCTGACTTTGGCTCACCATGCATTCGTGCAAGAGCTTGAACAGATTCCCCTGGAAGAAGGAGTTAAGATTTATCAATACATTGATGATATCCTCATAGGAGGTGATCAGTTGATAGCGGTTAAGACAACTCATGACAGAATAATAAAGCATTTAGAAGGACTGGATTTGACTATTCCTCCAGATAAAATTCAGTTTCCAGCTGCTGAAGTAAAATTTTTGGGTATCTGGTGGAAGGGCGATATGGCCTGCGTTCCACAGGACACCCTCTCAGCCTTAGACCAATTTAAAATGCCAGAAAACCAAAAGGAATTACAGCATGCTCTTGGACTTTTGGTATTTTGGAGAAAACACATCCCAGATTTTTCCGTTATTGCCCGTTGGTTGTATGACTTATTGCAGAAGGGAGTGTCATGGGAATGGACTCCAGTTCATGAAGAAGCTCTGCAGCTTCTAATTTTTGAAGCTATCACCCACCAATCCTTAGGTCCTATCCATCCCTCTGACTCTGTACAGATAGATTGGGGATTTGCTTAGTCAGGGTTATCCATACATCTCTGGCAAAAGGGTCCAGAGGGTCCAATTCGACCTATTGGATTTTATTCCTGTAGCTTCAAAGATGCAGAGAAACGATACTCTCAGCTGGAGAAGGGGCTGTTTGTCGTTAGCTTAGCTCTGCAAGAAGCTGAGGGGACCATAAGACAACAGCCTATAATACTGAAGGGCCCATTTAAGGTTATCAAGTCTGTAATGTCTGGCACCCCCCCCTCCTGATGGGGTGGCACAGCGTGCTTCTGTCTGAAAGTGGTATGCTCAAACTGAACATTATTGTAATACTTTTACAGTCTCAGAAGGTGCTCCAAAGACACTTGCTATACAGGATAATATTCCCTCTGCCACTGATACTGATCTTCCCCCTGTCATCCAGGTTGCACCCCCATACTCAAAACAGTTGCAGAATGTTTGGTTCACAGATGCCTCTGCCGAGCGTGAAGGAAAAGTATGGAAATATCGGGCTGTGGCCTTACAAATAGGGACTAATTTCACTATTATTACAGAGGGGGAGGGGAGTGCCCAGGTTGGGGAATTGGTAGCAGTATGGAGTGTATTCCAGCATGAATCGCAGTCCACTGTTTGTGTGCATATTTACACTGACTCATATGCAGTCTTTAAAGGTTGTACAGAATGGCTTCCTTTCTGGGAGCAAAATGATTGGGAAGTTAATCGTGTCCCAATCTGGCAAAAGAACAAGTGTCAGGAGATTCTTGCTATTGCCAAACGTGGCCAATTTTCTATTCCACGGGTTGCATCCCACCAAGAAGATGGGGCTCCTGCAAGTCAGTGGAACAATAAAACAGATGAACTAGCGTCATGGTTTTGTAATTTTGCTATTGGTATTCCACATCATAACATCATGTGGAGTACAGAGAAGAAGTACTACACGTCCCAGGGGACCTCGTGGTCAGAGAGGAAAATACGTCACGGAAGCGACACTCGCTCTCTCTCTCACTGCCTGGCAGCGAGTGTGGGTGTGCTTCCAAGCCGCGGCGCCTTCATCATCAAAGTAGGCTTCTCGGTCTCTAGCCCACTTATATGTTGCGTCCCTTTCCTGATGGCCCGAGGTCTCATGGGCCCATCGAGCTAGAAATAATTCACCCTTGTTCTGCCAGTCCAAATCTATTGGAGCCACCTCAATTCTAGCAGCTCAATCTACCTGATGGTTGTTTTGTTGTTCTTCAGTAGCCTGACTCTTGGGCACGTGAGCATCTACATGACGCACCTTTATAACCATATCTTTTGTTCGGGCAGCAATGTCTTTCCACAGTTCAGCAGCCCAAATAGGTTTACCCCTCCGCTGCCAGTTATTTTGCTCCCACTGCTGCAACCACCCCCATAAGGCATTTGCCACCATCCACGAGTCGGTATAAAGATAAAGCATTGGCCACCTCTCCCGTTCAGCAACATCTAAGGCCAGCTGGACAGCCTTTACCTCTGCGAACTGACTTGATTCTCCTTTTCCTTCAGTGGCCTCTGCAACCTGTCGTGTGAGGCTCCACACAGCAGCTTTCCATCTGCGATGCTTCCCCACGATACGACATGATCCATCAGTGAACAGGACATATTTTTTCTCATTTTCTGGTAGTTCATTGTATGGTGGGGCCTCTTTAGCACGTGACACCTCTTCTGCTGGTGATGTTCCAAACTTTTTACCTTCAGGCCACACCATGATCACCTCTAAAATTCCCGGACGACTGAGGTTCCCCATCCGCACTCGTAGTACTGGAGTGGCTTGGTCATGCCACTTCCTCATATCTTCTCCATGGTCACGTAGGTAAAGATTTCTCGATTCCGTGGGTGGTGGTGCATGGCCGTTCTTAGTTGGTGGAGCGATTTGTCTGGTTAATTCCGATAACGAGATCTTAGCCTCATATGAGGGGGTTCGGGCTGCTTCTGAAGTAGTCGGTACTGAAACGCAGCTCCTTCTGGCACCTCGACTGCCAGTGCTGAACTGGATGTTTAAAGGAAAGGTTCCCTCCACCCATCATGCTACTGATGCCACTTGGAGCAAGTGGATTGTGCTGATTACACAACGAGCGCGGATGGGGAACCTCAGCCGTCCGGGAATTTTAGAGGTGATCATGGACTGGCCTGAAGGTAAAAAGTTTGGAACATCACCAGCAGAAGAGGTGTCACATGCTACCATCAGGTAGATCGAGCTGCTAGAATTGAGGTGGCTCCAATAGATTTGGACTGGCAGAACAAGGGTGAATTATTTCTAGCTCGATGGGCCCATGTGACCTCGGGCCATCAGGGAAGGGACGCAACATATAAGTGGGCTAGAGACCGAGAAGCCTACTTTGATGATGAAGGCGCCGCGGCTTGGAAGCACACCCACACTCGCTGCCAGGCAGTGAGAGAGAGAGCGAGCGTCGCTTCCGTGACGTATTTTCCTCTCTGACCGCGAGGTCCCTGGGACGTGTAGTACTTCTTCTCTGTACTCCACATGATGTTATGATGTGGAATACCAATAGCAAAATTACAAAACCATGACAACTAGCCAGGATTGCCCCACTGCAACAGGGAGAACTAGACAGTGACAACTGGGAGAGACTTCTGGAATGGTTACATGTAAAAAGAGGGCATACCAGTACTCTCGATCTCTACCGTGAGGCCCAAGCTCGTGGCTGGCCTGTTACCAGGGAACAATTCCACACTTGCATTTCTGCTTGTGACCTATGCTGCATGCACCTGGACAGACACCCCTTGCAGGATGCCCCTCTCCATTTAAGGGAGGGAAAGCGCATGTGGGAAACATGGCAAATTGATTACATTGGCCTTTTCCCCAAATCTGAAAGCAAACAGTACATGTTGGTGGGGGTAGAAGTTGCTGCGGACTGAGGCTGGGTTCCCGGAATCTGAGCTGTTCGTGGATCGGCGCGGGGGAGAGATGACAAGGACCCAATATGAGTGCATCAAACTCCATTTATTGCTTGTGGTCAAACTACATTTATAGTCTACTAGTCACACTTGGTTCAAGCTGATTGGTTTAATTACTCTAGGCTTTAATTGATTGGTTGTAAAACCCACCACCTTTGTTTACTTCCCATGGCAACACACCATAGCTACGATCAGGATACCGTTCTCAGGGGTCTGCTCTTCCCCCTCATTCTACCCGTATCTCAGTTTCCTCCTTAGTTGTTTCCCACCAGAGCAGGGCCAGGCTGACCTTGTTTTTCTCAGCCAGCTGGTGTTTTTCAGCAGGCCATACTGTCCTACAGTCATGTAGTCACTGCTGCCTGCTCTGTCTTGCTCGTACAGTGCTCCCAGAGGCTTGTGGTCTTTTGGCCATTCTGCAACAGAAGTAGTCTCTGGCCTATTACAAGCTGAATCTTTCCCTCGAGCAACAGGGGAAAACACTATAAAAGCTCTAAAGAAATGGTTTAGTATTCTCCCAAAACCTAGTTCCATCCAATCAGACAATGGCTCCCATTTCACCGCAGGGATAGTACAAGAATGGGCCAGAGAAGAAGGCATTTGTTGGATCTTTCACACTCCCTACTATCCCCAAGCTAATGGCATTGTGGAAAGATCCAATGGCCTCCTTTAAAAATTTCTGAAACCAGAAAAACCCAATTGGAGCACCCGCACCTCTGATGCAGTCAGAAGAGTCAATGATCGCTGGGGAATTAATGGCTGTCCCCGAATTAATGCCTTCTGTCCCAAGGCCTCACGTCTCTTGCCCATTACTCCTGATCCAGATGCAAATAAGCTAGGAGAATTCTTTTTTTTTTCCTGGCCAACCTGTGTTGGTTGACTCGCCTAATGTGGGGCCGGTTCTCCTAGCCTTAATAGAATCTTTTTACAAATATACCTGGAAGGCTAAGGATGCCCGGGTAAAGGAATATAAAATCAACACTCGTTGGATTGTTCCCTCATTTTGACCATATTAACACAGCCCAAAGAGGCAAGTGGATGTCTTGATGTTTTTTTTTACAGAAGACCCCCCCCGAGGGACCTTGATTGAACACAGACAACCTGACAGCTGACCTCAGTCGTTGGTGCTTTGGTGATTATCTTGCAACATTTGAGCAAGATGTCATTTTTGTTATTCTGGTATACAGTATGTGTTGCAGTTCCTATAACAATCGGTTATCCCCCCCGAGACTCTGGGGATGGGGGGGATGGCATAAAAAACTCTTTTCTCCAACTGGCTGAGAAAGTAGCAAACATCTATAACCTGACTAACTGTTGGGTCTGTGGAGGACCCATGGGACTTGAAACATGGCCTTGAGTCTCAACTCCTATTGCCCCTAAATGGCTGGCAAGCAACTACAGCTGAATTGACCACAGTACCCACTGGGAAGTTAAGGATACCTGTAGTAAGCTGTTAACTAAATTCCTAGGATGGTTGAGATAGCCATACACAGTGATAAGGTCTGCAGGGGCCTCTCAACCTTGTAAAACCATGGCGATGCATTCCTTAAGATAAGAAAGAAGAGCAAGTAAGGCTAAATAAGGAAAGGGCAGTTCATGCCACACACCTATTGGGCAGGAAAGTAACTTTAGGATATCAGAAAGGGTATAAGAAAGGGTATAAGAAGAGTGTGTTGCTTGCAATTGATGCCATTTGCTGCTCATCGTATTGATGTATTAAACAGCGTGCGAATGGTCTGGGACGGGGCGCGGGACCGGTAGGGTCGGGCGCTGGGTCCGAGGGCTGTCGAGCCACTGCACACCGAGCGGGCCGATGCCTGGGTTGCCTGAACAGAGGCAACAGATACCTCTTCATGGCCAATCCAATATCCCGCTATGGGAATTAATTGTCTAAATCGTACTCAGCCAGGTGGCGTTTACGTTGGGATAAGCAGTTGCACCTGGATTTATCGTAAAATGGCTTATGAAACGGGACCCCAACCAGGAAGCCCCATTGTGTATCAATGGGGGTGGTACAATCAGTCAGGACTGGGACAGGGGTTCTCTTACTTTTGGTCCTCCACCAACAACACCCTGTTTACTGAAGCAGGAGGTATGAAATGCACCTGGAGGCCTGATGCTGGGGCTTGGAGGTGTAAGTGGTGCAGGAATGAGAGTGATACTGGCCACGGTTGGAACTGTAATGTTGCAGGACATCCTTTCGGACCTCTCAACACCACATACTTCCAAGCTAAGGAACACATGAATAAACTAGCCGATGAATGGAATGGACCATTTCAGAATGGATCAGTAGCACTAAAGGGACATTACTGGGTTTGTAGTAATTATGCATACAAACAACTGACAGCAAATTGGACTGGGGTATGCTATGTTGGAGTAATCCGCCCAATGTTCTTTCTTCTCCTGGGGGATAATAGTAATGAATTAGGTATCAAGGTGTATGATGGTCTCAAACGGCAATGGAGGTCCATCGACACCTCCATAACAAGTGGTAGTGGCCAGACTTGGGGCAAAGACGATTGGCCCCTTCAGTGTATAATCAAACACTATGGGCTAGCTACCTGGAATCCCAGGGCAACAATTAGTGGTGCTCGAGAACCCTATATCTATAAATCTATAACCTGAATTGTATTATCAGGCTACAAGCCGTCCTTGAAATCATAACAAATGAAACAGCTTATGCCCTAGATCTCCTTGCAGATCAAGCCACACAAATGCGAGCGGCAATACTCCAACATCGCGTGGTTCTTGATTATTTACTAGCTGAAGAGGGGGGAGTTTGTGGCAAATTGAATGACTCAAATTGTTGCCTAAAGATTGATGATAACAGTAAAGTTGTTAAACAAATTGCCCAGGGTATACGGAAAATAGCCCATGTTCCCGTCCAAACCTGGAAAGGCCTAGACTTTGACTTCTTTTCCTGGCTCCCAGGTGGCCCATGGGTCAAACGTATGCTATTTTACCTGTCGTGTGCCATTGCAACTCTTATGTTTGTTCCTTGTATGATTCCATGCTTTATTCAACTTATATAATGTGTTGTATCTTCCATGTACTTTGTAACAACTTCTACTGATGGAAAAGTCCAACAGATCAGGGCAACATCTGTAACCAAGCCCAAGAAATCTCATATAGTAATTTTATAACAATTAACTTCCCCTTCTCCCACTCCTCCTTCCCTCCTGCTTGTTTTTTTTCTTCCTCTTTTCCTCACCACTGTGTAGGGTCACTTATACTTCAATTTCAAGCAACCTTTGAGCCATGGGGTGGTGTGAGAACCCTTCTTTGTTTTCTGGCTCAAAGCTTGCTTCCTGAGGTATTTCTTGTGATAAGACTCTCACTGATTTATAGAGGAGGCAAGTGATGGGTGCTACCGTGTGTAAGAGGCCGTGTTGTTGTGCCTTTGTCTCAAAAACTTGCTGAAGATGGACTATTCCGTGGCAGTCCTGGCCAGGGATTGAGCAATCCCTTTCTCTAAAGATTTTGCTAACTGGAGGCAGCAAAAGAAGGATAAGCACCTGATGGCCAAAATATTTTTCTCCCCAAAATACTCCTTTTTTAACAAAAATCAGATTTTTTCACTCTGAAATATCACATTTACAAAATGCCCCTTTTTCCCATAAATAAGACAATTTCTTTAAAAAAAAAAAAAGATTATAATAAGAATATTTAGACATATTCATTTTTTAATACCAATTTTTATTTCAAAACTAAGGCATTTTCTCCCCAAAACATCCCCTTTTCCCATAAATAAGGCATTTTCTCTCCAAAATACTGCACTTTATAGCAAAAATTGGACATTTTCACCCTTAAGTATCACTTTTTATCCCAGTAATGAGACATTTTGTCCCTTAAATATCACTTTTTATTCCAAAAACAATATTTTCTTACAAAATGCCCCATTTCCCATAAATAAGACAATTCCTTAAAAAAAAAAAGAATATAATAAGAATATTTAGACATATTCTTTTCTAAATACCAATTTTTATTTCAAAACTATGACATTTTCTCCCCAAAATACTGCATATTTTTCACAAAAATCAGATATTTTCTCCCTTAAATATCACATTTTATTCCTATATTACATATTTTCTCCCATATATACTGTTTTATTTTCAAAAAGACTATATTTTCTCCCCAAAACTTCCCCTTTTCACGTAAACAAGACATTTTCTCCCCAAAATACTGCTCTTTATCTCAAAAATTAGACTTTTTCTCCCTTAAATAACATCTTTAAACCCAATAATTAGACATATTCTCCATTAAATACCACTGTTGATTACAAGACCTGGATTTTCAGCATACAAGGCCACTTTTGCCCATGAATAAGACATTTTCTTTCCAAAATACTGCTTTTTATCTCAAAAATTAGTCATATTCTCCCCCAAATTCCCCTTTTCATCTCAAAAATAGTACATTTTCTCCCCAAAATACTGCTCTTTATCCCAGAAATTAGGCATTTTCTACTGTAAATACCAATTTTTGTTCCAAAAACAAGGTTCCCCCCCCCAAACACCACTTTTTCTTATTTATAAGACATCTTCTGTCAAAATACTGATTTTTATCCCAATAATTAGACATTTTCTCCCTTGAATATAACTTTTTATTCCAAAAACAATATTTTCTTATAAAACGTCCCTTTTTCCCACAAATAAGTCAATAAATAAGTCAATTTCTTAAAAAAAAATATATAGACTATAATAAGAATATTTAGACATATTCTATTTTGAATACCAATTTTTATTTCACTACTAAGACATTTTCTCCCCTAATCATCCCTTTTTTCCATATATAAAATATTTTCTCTCCAAAGTACTGCTTTTTATCCCTATAATTTGACATATTCTCCAGTAAATACTGCTTTATTGTTCAAAAATAGGACATTTTATCCCCAAAATAGCTATTTTTCCCATAAATAAGACATTTTCTCCCAAAATACTGCTTTTTTTTTTTTTTTACAAAAATCAGATATTGTCTCTCTTAAATATCGCATTTTATTCCAATAATAACACATTTTCTCCCATTTTTACTGTTTTTTTTAAAGACTATATTTGCTCCCCAAAACATTCCCTTTTCCCATAAATAAGACATTTTCTCCCCAAAATACTGCTCTTCATAGCAAAAATTGGACATTTTCACCCTTAAGTATCACTTTTTATTCCAAAAACAATATTTTATTACAAAACGCCCAATATTTATTTCAAAAGTAAGAAATTTTCTCCGAAAAACCTCCCTTTTTTCCATATATAAGACATTTTCTCCCAAAAATACTGCTTTGCATCCCAATAATTTGACATACTCTCCCTTAAATACTGTTTTTATTCAAAAATAAGACATTTTATCTCTAAAATAACAATTGTCCCCATAAATAAGCCATTTTCTCCCCCAAATACTGCTTGTTATCACAAAAATCAGATATTTTCTTTTTTGAATATCACATTTTATTCCAATAAATACACATTTTCTCCCTTAAATACTTTTTTTTCAAAGATAATATATTTTCTCCCCAAAACATTCCCTTTTCCCATAAATAAGACATTTTCTCCCCAAAATACTGCTCTTTATCTCAAAAATTAGACATTTCTCCCTTAAATAACACATTTTAACCCAATAATTAGACATATTCTCCGTTAAATACAACTGTTGATTAGAAAACCTAGATTTTCAGCATGCAGTACCCCTTTTGCCCATAAATAAGACATTTTCTTTCCAAAATACTGCTTTTTATCTCAAAAATTAGTCATATTCTCCCCCAAATTCCCCTTTTCATCTCAAAAATAGTACATTTTCTCCCCAAAATACTGCTCTTTATCCCAGAAATTAGGCATTTTCTCCCTTACGTAACACTTTTTATCTCAATAATTAGACATTTATTCCCTTAAATATCACTTTTTATTCCAAAAAACATATTTTCTTACAAAACGCCCCTTTTTCCCATAAATAACACAATTTCTTTCAAAAAAACCTATAATAACAATATTTAGACATATTCTTTTTTAAATACCAATTTTTATTTCAAAACTAAGACATTTCCTCCCCTAAATGTCCCTTTTTCGATACATAAGGCATTTTCTCCCCAAAATATTGCTTTTTATCCCAATAATTTGACATACTCTCCCTTAAACACTGTTTGTTATTTAAAAAATAACACATTTTCTCACCAAAATACCAGTTTTCCCCATAAGACATTTTCTCCCCCAAATACTGCTTTTTATCACAAAAATCAGATATTGTCTCCCTTAAATATCACATTTCATTCCAATAATTACACATTTTCTCCCATGTTTACTGTTTCTTTTTTGAAAAAGGCTGTATTTGCTCCGCAAAACATCCCCTTTTCCCGTAAATAAGACATTTTCTCCCAAAAATACTGCTTTTTATGCCTATAATTTAGAATATTCTCCCTTAAATACTGTTTTTTATATCAAAAATTGGACATATTCTCCCTTAAATAACACTTTTCATCCCTATAATTAGACATATTCTCCTTTAAGTACACCTTTTTTTTTTCAAAAATAAGATATTCTCTCCCTGAATTACCACTTTTTATTCCAAAATTGAGACATTTTCTCCCCTAAATATCATGTTTATCCCAAAAATTATTCTTTTTCTCTCTTAAATATCAATTTATCCCAATGATTAGACATATTCTCCTTTAAATACCAATTTTATTCTAAAACCAGGATTTTCTCCCCAAAACACCCCTTTTTCCCATAAGACATTTTCTCTACCAAGTACTGCTTTTTATTACAAAAATTAGATATTTTCTCCTCAAAATACGAATTCTTATTATAATACTTAGGCATGTTCTCCCTTAAATACCACATTATATTCCGAAAAGAAGATTTTCTCCCCAAAATACTATTTTTTATTTCAACACTCTGACATTTTCTCCCCAAAATACCACATTTATTCTAATAATTAGACATCTTCTCCCTTAAATATCACTTTTTATTTCAAAATTAATACATTTTCTGCCAAAAATCCCTTTTTCACATAAATTAGACAAACTTTTCCTTAATTATCACTTCTCATTTCAAATATTAGAAATTTTCCCAGCTAAATGACACTTTTTATTTCATAGATAAGATATTCTCTCCCTGAATTATCACTTTTTTTTCCAAAAATCAGAGATTTTCTTTCCTATATATTGCGTTTATCCCAAAAATTAGACTTTTTCTCTTTTAAACTACAATTTAACCCAATAATTAGACATATTCTCCTTTAAATAACACTTCTTATTCCAAAACCAGGATTTTCTCCCCAAAACACCCCTTTTGTCCATAAATCATAGAATCACAAGGTTGGAAAGAACCTACAAGATCATCTAGTCCTACCATCCTCCCTTTACCACACCTACAGAAAACCACTAAACCATATTGCCTAGCTCCTTATCCAGATGCCTCTTGAACACTGCCAGGGATGGCGACTCCACCACCTCCCTGGGCAATGCCTGACCACTCTCAGAGAAAAAGTTCTTTCTTATGTCTAGTCTAAACCTCATCTGATACAACTTGCAGCCATTTCCTCGGGTCCTGTTTGTTGCCTGGGAGAAGAGGCCAAGCCCCTCCTCATCGCAACCTCCCTTCAGGAAGTTGTAGAGTGCAATGAGGTCTCCCCTGAGCCTCCTCTTCTCTAGGCTAAAAAATCCCAGCTCCCTGAGCCGTTCCTCATAAGACTTGTGCTCCATACCCCTCACAAATTTCGTTGCCCTTCTCTGGACACAATCCAGGGCTTCGATGTCTTTCTTGTAGTGGGGAGCCCAAAACTGAACACAATACTCGAGATGCGGCCTATTGTAGTAGGCGACAGCAAGGATTCGGGAATGTGACGTGGTAGGACTCTCCCCTTTCTCAATGTCGAAAGTTAATGTATGCTTAAGGGGTGTAGACAAAGTACGATAGGTATATAGGTAAGCCACACGACGCAATAAACACCATTTTTACTGCACACGATATTGGTGTCTACATGCAGTTATTTGGCCCGGGTAGGTTTTACCCGATAGTCCAGCACAGGTGCAGAGCTAAAAGAACATGGGTTGCCAGGTGTACGGCAACAAGTGGTGCTCTGTGTGAGGCACTCTGTGTATTATTCCTGTGCTGGGGGGCAATACCAAGGTGACAGCGGTGCCCCGCATCCTGCAGACGCTGTAACCCGAGGTGATGGCGGAGCTCTGCAGAAGTCCGTGGTTATGATGGAATTTTCCTACACACATATTCAAGATGGTGGGTAGTGCCGGGACAGAGGATGGAGCCAGAACAGCGCTGGACGCTGATTATGGATCCGGTTATTAAGGTACTGCTTCAGTTTTGTAAGCTTTATTGTGGCAAAGATATTCCTTCTAAGAAGGACATTGCTGCAGTTATTTCCCGATTGGAACGGGAGGGGGAGGTTAAAGCTCCTGATGAAATTCTTGACCATCTGAAATGGGATAGTATCACCTCTGCGCTTGCGCAGCATGCAATGAGCACCCAGAGAGGCGCCGAACTTAAAGCTTGGGGATTGCTGCTGGGAGCCCTTAAAGCAGCCAGAAAGGAAGGGAAGTCATCCAAGCGGGGGCACGGGCATTCCTAGGTCTCATTACAGGAGGAAATGTGGATTTTGAGGACCTTGGGGGGCCAGGTGGTGGGGGCTCGTCGGGGTCGGGGGTAATTACCGCTTGTAGAAGTCCGGTGGAGATTAAGGCGCCGGCCCCGACCACCGACAAGATGACGCCGGCCACGTTGGCGCTGACCGTAGTAAAGATGGTGCTGACCGTGTGGGCTCCAACTGTTGAAAAGATGGCGCCGACCATGCCGACTCTGACCACGCCCACGATGCCGGAAGAAGGCAAGCAACTAAATGGCAGCCCCCATCTGTCAGCCGCCAGTACCAGCTGCCGGCAGGGCCTCGAGGGAGGGACATCGGCAGAGTCCCCACTGCCATATCCGTCGGCACCGCCTCAGCAATCGCTGTATCCTTCCTTGCGTGATCTCTCCACACTGGTGGTGGGGGAGGGCGTGTCTGCCCTTGCGGCTGGGTGAGAGCGTCGGCGTGGTCAGCTCACTGATTGGTTCAAAGTTAAAGAGGTGGTGGAAGATAAGGGCTTATCGGTTACGTTTGCGTTTCCGGTAGTGGCTGGGGAGGAGGGTCCCATGGGGGTCCCTCTGGACCCAAAAAGGAGTGGCACGCCTGATAGAGGCAGTTGAGAAAAAGGGGGGCTAATATCACCCCTGATTTTAAATGCACTGGAGGGTCTCACAGCGCCAGGCTGTGTGCTCGTGTGTATGGTACTTAAGCCGGTACAGTATACGCTTTGGAAGGAGGGGTGGAGTCGGGACGATAGTGACCGGTCTCCTCGTCTTCAGGGAAAAGCCTTAGATTCCTTGTTCGCAGAGGAGGGACCGTTTGCCCCTGGCATTGCGGTCGATCCTGTGCCGACGCCAGCTCCTTCTGCCCTGGCTGCTCCTTCTGCTTTGCGCCCCACCCTTGTGTGCAGTTTAGGTGTAACCTAAATTGTCTAGGTTGTTGCGTGCTTCTTCTATTTTAGTAATAGATCGAATGTAAATTAAGCAGAATTTGATGTTACTAATGCTGGAATCTATAGGAATTGTTCTTTTATGTGATGCTATTAGCCTATCAATAAGCTTTTCTTAATTTGCAAAGACGAAACCTGAGAAGAAATCCCAAACGAAGGGGATGGCCCTGTATCACAGAATGATTACTTCTCCTTCAGCCCACTAATCGGGATTTTTCAAATATGATCATGTATCACTTGAGACAAAGGCTCACACTAAGAGAGTTGATCTTAATAGCTTATCTTGTTTTTGAGCAGGTGTTCTACCTGGGCTCTGTATCATACACTGGCCACGTGGATGCGGTGTACAAATGGAAAATACCCTTCAGACTCTGAGAGAAATAAAAGCAGGAGAGAATCTGTGATGGGTGAGAAAGGTAAAGTGCACTTTGAAGCAGGGGATGCCCTGCTGGCACTGCCTATCGCATCCACCGCAAACACATTTTTGGCACATTTGCCGACTAATAACAATTCTATCTGACATGCAACTTCGTAAAGTTGTACGACCATTAATTATCTATTAGTTTAAAAGCATGGTTGTGAGCACTCTAAAAGCATTTGCTGCACAAATTTTAGTGATCCTTCAAATTGATATATCAGAGAAAAAGTTGAAGGCTTCTTTCTAATCAGTTGCAGATTAACACAGAATGGGACCCCTTTGGGATTTATTTCCAGGTTGCAGTAAAATGTTTCTGAATTTCTGAAAACTAGGTTCCCTCTTGGTGAGGAGCTTTGGGATAAAATTGGTATAGAACTCTCGGAGTCTTCTATTGCTAACAACAGAACATCTGCTAAACTGTTGTCTGTTTGCACTAAATAATGCAAGGGCTTGAACAAATTTGACAAGGAAGAATTTCTTCTAATTATTCCCTATTGCCTGTATGTAACTTGCTTAGACAGGGATGAATGCAGGAAAGAAGAATTTTTCTACAGAGTACTGAGGTGCAATAATACGGAGTGGGAATCCCTGCCTTATGAGGCAGTAAAAGAGCTAACCCTGTCTCCCATGCAGTACACTGTGTTTATGATTGAATACTGAGATCAGGTTACCATCCAGATTATGAATAATGAAGGAGAGGAGAGGGTCTGGGCAACACCTCAGGCCCAGGCACAAATGGACGAGTGATGCCTTGAACAAGTTAAGACTTTGGTGTTATATGTTATCTTTTGGATACCTGATATTAATTTGTCTAATGCCTCAATTACATCAGTTAAGCAGGAGGCTGCCCAGCCCTACATTCCACTTCTGGGCCATTTCCCGACTCAATGCAGGAATAGCTCAAAGAATTAAGTGCTGCAATTCTGGGGGGCTCAGTCATGTACAGAGGGACTGTAAACAGCCTGAGCAAGCAAATGAACCTGCTCGTGCCTATTGTAGATCGACCCTCTCCCCAATGCAGGACAGGGCTGCACGGGGTGAGAGAATGCCAGTCCAAACTCCCTGTTGCCTTATGGCCCTGCGATCTGCGGGGAAACAGTAAGAGGAGTGCGTGACCGTGTGCTATGACAGCAAATATGGTCCCAAATCAGTCAGTCACTGCCTGACCAGCTCACTCAAACCAGCCACTGCCAGCAGTGCAGGAGTGGATTTGGCCAGCGCCCAGTCAGTGCTGCAGACTAACAGCACCGTGACTCTCATTCCAACAGGTATCACGGGTCCCCTTGGGGACAGGTGTAGCGCTTTCTTATTAGGATGTTCTTCTGTTACATGGATAGGACTTTGTTTTACCAGGACTTATAGATATTGACCATGCTAGGGTGATTAACATGATGGCTTGGTCACCCTCACCCTCTGCGTTATTTCCGACGGTCATAAAAAAAAAAAAAAAAAAAAGCAAAATTAATATCTTTTCATTCTTTGACTAAACCTGGCATCGAGGACTAAATTGGTGGACTTGGAAGTGACAAAAGACAAACCATCGTTACTATGCTTAGTTGACGGTTGACAGTTATTAGGCCTATTGGATACCGGAGCTGATGTTACCATCATTAAGTCAAATGATTGGCCGTCTGAATGGCCATTAGAAGACCCTAATTTTGCTATTATAGAAGTTGAGAGGTACGCCATACGCTTGGCATCCTGTACAACAGTATCAACCAAAGGATCATCAAACACACTAATCAGACACTGAAATGGCAGCTAACGTGATTAAGGGAGAGAAGGGTGATCTGGCCATGATATTGCAATAGGCACTGATAGTACTCAACTAGCCAGCTACGGTGGTGTCTCTTCTCGGGGGTCTGGTGTTGGATGCCCGAATCTTCTATCTGTCAGGGCCCAGCCAACCTCCTTATATGGGGTCGAGGGTACGCTTGTGTTCCCACAGGTACAGGGACCTACTGGATTCTCGCGTGACTTGTTCGGCCGTGGATGGCATCGAATGCTTCTGCTAATGATTACCATCAGGGCTGACAATGGAACTGCTGACCCCTACACCACCTGAACTGTCGGGTAATTCCTGGGAAGTTGATATTTTTACGGATCAAACAGTGTTCAGTCGCTTGAAGTAAGGGCTGTAGCACACGCTGTGTGGTTATCGAGTGAGATACCGTGCAACACTGTCATGAATTCTGCCTTTGCGGCTAAGCTTAAAGCCCGGATGGGACAGGAGGGTTCACCCAGCACGGAGGCCTCCAATATTTTGGAGGAAGCCCTGATAACACACTCAGCTCCTATTGCCATCCTACATGTGTGGAGTCACTCAGAAGTGCCTGGTTTTTTCACTGAGGGCAATGCTGCGGCAGATAGAGCTGCTGGCACGCGAGTTTTCACTGTGCAGGGGGCTCGCGATCTCCATTCCACTCCTCATGTAGGCACTCGTGCGTTGTCTAGAGCTTGTTCTATCCCATTGTCTGTTGCACGTGATGTTGTTCAAGCGTGCCCTCACTGTAATTCAGTACTGGTTATAGGATCTGGAGTGAATCCTCATGGCCTCGCATTGTTGCAAATTTGGCAGACGGATTTTACTCAGGAACCACGGCTGTCACCGCGTTTGTGGCTGGCCATTACAGTAGACACCTCCTCTTCTGTCCTTATTGCTATCCAGCATGCTAGATCTAACTCTACAGCAGCACAAAGTCATTGGGTAGCAGCAATTGCTACCATTGGCCTGCTCCGCCAGATCGACAGACAATGGAACTTGCTTTACCTCACATTCTACGCAGGACTGGTTGGTGAGGTGGAACATCTCTCACGTCACAGACATTGCGGGTATTTCTCAGGGGCAAGCAATTATTGAGGGCGCTAACTGCCTTCTTAGGGAAAAGATACATATCCTTGGGGAATGTGAGGGATTCCGAGACCGCATTCTAGTTTCCAGACAAGCTGAGGTGTTAGTGAAAGCTCTTTATGCATTGAACCACTTTGAACGTGGTGACAGTAAGTGCATTCCTATGCAGAAACATTGGCAGCCAAAAATCTTGGGTGAGGGCCTCCAGTTTCAGTAAAAACAGACGGTGGAGTTTGGGAATCAGGATGGAGAATATTGGTGTGGGGTAGGGGATACGCTGCAGTAAAACACGAGGAAACAGGTAAAATCCTGTGGGTTCCATCAAGGAAAGTGAAACTGGACCTTTGCAAGAAAGATGATGATGACAGTCATGACCCGGGTTGACATAGAAACAAGGTGCAAACTGTTTTGCGAATTCTGACAATAAGTAGGGTTTTGCTTTGCGGCAGTGGCTCCCGGGAAAACCAGGATCTGACCCTGCTCTGAGACCCGTGCAACCATGCAAGAGCCCTGAGGACCCACTGATTACTTGGAGAAGGTCATGCGCTATTCAAATGCTGACATCCTTGTTATTATTTGTGTTTCCTACTCTCGGGGAGAGCACCCTGTGAGAACCCTTCTTTGTTTTCTGGCTCAAAGCTTGCTTCCTGTGATATTTCTTGTGATAAGACTCTCACTGATTTATGGAGGAGGCAAGTGATGGGTGCTACCCTTTGACAATCAAACATCACTTTGTGGACATTTGAAAGCACCTTCCTTCAGAGCTGCTTGTCTCTGGAAGAGAGTGCTCAGGAGTGTTTACTGGCGGAAGATCTGGCCTGTGACTAAATAGCTCCAGCTTGGTATGGGAAAACTGGGGAATGATACCATCGTGTCCTGTGAAAAACAGGATGTAGGTGGGCATCCCTGCTCCCTCTTATCTGCTGGCAAGGCCTGGAAGATGGGAACAAAGGAATTTCTGCTGAGATCTCAGAGCCAGAAGCTGCCACTCCAAGGAGAGCTGACTCAACTACTTTGGATTCAAGTTGTCACTCCAAAGAAAGCTGACTCGGCCACTTTGAACTTATAAATAAGATTGTACTACCACTGGACATTGTTGCCATGGTCACCATCATCATCGACGGAACAACAGTGCCTGATGACCCACCACTACTGAAGATCAATGACTGAACTAGAAACCACGCTGGATCCATGGTGGTGACTATCTCCCTCTTGTTTCCTACAAAGACTCCTTGCTCCTGTTTCCTATCTTTACTATCGCCTGCCTTCCCTTCTCCATCACCCTACATCATAATAGTGTCCGTCCTCCCCTTCGCCATCTCCTTGATTAAGATTTGTAATAAACTGGTCGGACCAACATTTGAATCGTTGTTTCTTAATCTCATGCTGGGTATACATATATCAAAGAACCTCCTCTCCCTCCTATAAATTGGAGCGAGACCCACCCACCCTACACAATGGCTACTCCACATACATCAATTCCTTCTAAAGGCTCTACTTTTACAGAGGAAATAGAAAAGATCTTATCTCTACAGATTTATGAAATTGGGCCGTATGCCATTAAGATTACAGGTCAACAACAGGTGATGTTCAACCCAATATGGTAGTGTGAAATTATCAATGTAGACTAATATCTCAGAGATTAAACCAGCTTGTGCGCCATTTTTAAATACATCCTTTGCAGGTTGGTTGTCATGGTTACACCGGCGTACCTTTACTCAGACTAAAAGAGCACGGTGGAATGTGACTGGTATACCGGGAACAGGACTAGGGGTTTTCAATAGTATAGATGCTAAAATGCTTATGAGTAAATTAAGTGCAGTGACAAGTAACTTATGTGCACTTCAGTATCCTCTGCAGTCATCTTTATCAACATTAGGAACTCACCAATGGCTCTTATCTGACATACTATCCTAATGGGAAAGGACCAACACAAGGGACCACCAGTTATTAGTAGATACACTTGCTGTAGCTCAAAGCAATACTTTCTTTAGCTTTCAGCTGTATTCAAGCTCAAATATGGATACAATCTATGACAGCATCAGCAGTGAGAGAAGGCGAAGGAGGTACCCTGCCCACTGAACTTTGAAAGGTGATTTGGGATAACGCAAATGAGTTTGAATGGAAATTTCAATCTTGGTGGCAGTTGGTGAATTTTACCTATGATCCTGTTACTAATGATGTCACAGCTTATGTCCTAACGATTTGCAATGCTTCATTGTTCATGATATACTCAATTGTGGCATTGGGGTTAATTTGCAATGGAGCGGTGTTTTACCCAACGGAACATCGTATGTGGGCTTGTAAGAATGGGCAAAAATGGCAAACTGTTGATATTAGCTCATGTGCTGTAAAAGAACAACGAGGGTTTGTATGCGAGAGTAATACTCTTGGAACTCAAGATGTGTGCTTGGACACTGAGCAGAACGTCTGCCATTTTGAGATCCACCCCGATGCAGTACATGAGACAATGATTATATATATTGGGAAAGGATGTGGGTGTGTAAGGACTTTCTGTGATTCCCTGCTCATAGACCATGTTACTGTAAATATTAGTACCCGCTTAAACTTGTGTGTGTGTAACTTTACTAGCATTGTAGGTTGTTGTGATTTCAATTATTCAGTTCCAGTTATTTCATATCAGCTGTTGCAGTCTAACTACGTGTTAATTCAAGATTTGTCACCTATTCCAATTGGGATGAACCTTCTTTTGGTGAAGAAATTGTTGCAGCATGATTGTCACGGAGTTATCTAGATCAATCTGTGTCCATGACAGGGGGGGCAGCAGTAGGCCCATGGGCCCCTGGCCTCTGAGAATGGGAAGGGAAAAGGGAAAGGGATACGGAGATGGGAGCTGGGCTCAAGGAAACAAACAGAGGAGCAGCAACGATCTAAGGAGGAAAACTTATTTTACTAACTATGATATCGGAACATTATAATACAATCTAATTGAAATTGAGGCTAATAAATCAAATGAAATAAGAGAGAGAGAGGTTTCCGAAGACCGAGAAGCCTATTTTGAAATTGAAGGTGCCGCGGCTTGGAAGCACACCCACACCCGCTGCCAGGCAGTGAGAGAGAGAGCGAGCGTCACTTCTGTGACGTATTTTCCTCTTTGACCGCGAGCTCCCCAAGGACTTGTACTTCTTCTTCTCTGTGCTCCACATGATGCTATGATGCGGAATACCAATAGCAAAAATTACAAAACCATGACAATGATGATCCACGCCAGCTGCTGGAACGCATTCGGGACAATGGACAGAAAACTTGAGTTACTGTTGACCATGATACAAGAGAGATACATCACGTCCTGGAATGAGTGAAGAAGGATGGAGGACACCACTGGTGGGAATCGCTTCTTGGATGGTCTCCAACTGCAACGGGAACTTTTAATGCTGCACTCCATCAGTTTTGATTATGTTAGTACTAATAATGATATGTTTACTGCTAATGATTATGCTGTATATTAGAGTTAGGCGTATACCAACACGTGTGTCTAGACTTGAGAGTAAAATACATAATCCTTTACATTCCTCTAGATAAGATTATAGGCGATAAGCGATATTCGTGCTGTTACGGGGTAAGGCTTCATTGAGCATGGGGTGGGGGAGATGTTGTAGGCAACAGTGAGGATTCGGGATGTGACATGGTAGGACTCTCCCCTTGCTCGGTGTCGAAAGGTTAATGTATGCTTAAGGGGTGTAGATGAAGTAGGATAGGTATATAGGTAAGCCACACAACGCAATAAATGCCATTTTTACAGCTCACCATATTGGTGTCTACATGCAGTTCTATGGCCCGGGTAGGTTTTACCCGATAGTCCAGAACAGGCGCAGAGCTAAAAGAACATGGGTTGCCAGGTTTATGGCAACATGCGGCCTCACCAGAGCAGAGTACAGAGGGATGATTACCTCTCTGCTCCTGCTGGCCACACTATTTCTTATACAGGCCAGGATGCTGTTGGCCTTCTTGGCCACCTGGGCACACTGTCGGCTCATGTTCAGCCGAGCATCAACCAACACCCCCAGGTCCCTTTCCTCTTCACAGACATCCAGCCACTCAGCCCCAAGCCTATAGCGCTGCATGGGGTTATTGTGGCCAAAGTGCAGAACATATAAGACATTTTCTCCCCAAAATGCTGCATTTTATCCCCAAAATCAGACATTTTCTCCCTTAAATACCAATATTTGTTCCAAAAATAAGATTTTCTCCACCAAACACTCATTATTCTTATAAATAAGACATTTTCTAACCAAAATACTGCTTTTTATCTCAAAAATTAGACATTTTCCCCCCTAAACACCACATTTTATCCCAATAATTAGACATATTCTCCCTTAAATACCTTTCTATTCCAAAACCAAGATTTTCTCCCCAAAACACCACCTTTTCTTATTTATAAGACATCTTCTACCAAAATACTGCTTTTTATCCCAATAATTAATCATATTCATTCTTAAATATCCCTTTTTATCCAAGTAACTCGACATATTCTCCCATGAATACCTCTTCTTATTCCAAAAACAAGATTTTGTCCTCAAAATACCCCTTTTTTCTCATAAATAAGATACTTTCTCCCCTAAATACTGCTTCTAATCTTAAAAACTAGATATTTTCTCCCTTAAATACTACTTTTTGCCACAAAGAAGATATTTTTTCCAAACAAAACTGCTTCTTCCTGAAAAAATAGAAATTTTCTCCATTAAATATCATTTTTATCCCAATAATTAGACATAATCTCCCTTAAATACTGTTTTTTATTTCAAGAATTAGACATTTTATCCCCAAAATACCACATTTTGCCATTAATAAGACATTTTCTCCCATATATACTGTTTTTTTTTTCAAAAATAATGTATTTTCACCCACAAAAATCCTTTTATCCCATAAATATTTTCTCCCCAAAATACTGCTCTTTATAGAAAAATTGGATATTTTCACCCTTAAGTATCACATTTCATCCCAATTATTAGTCATTTTCTCTCTTAAATATCTCTTTTTATACCAAAAACTATATTTTTCACCAAAACACCACTTTTTCTTATTTATAAGACATCTTCTGCCAGAATACTGGTTTTTATTCCAATAATTAGTCTTTTTCTTTCTTAAATATCAGTTTTTATCCGAGCAACTTGACAAGTTCTCCTATAAATACCTCTCTTTGTTCCAAAAACAAGATTTTGTCCTCAGAGCACTCCTTTTTCCTGTAAATATCACATTTTCTCCCCAAAATATTGCTTCTTATCTTAAAAATGAGGTATTTTCTCCCTTAAATACTACTTTTTGCCACAAATATTTCTTCCAAAAAATACTGTTTTTTACTGAAAAAATAGACATTTTCTCCATTAAATATCACTTTTATCCCAACGATTATACATAATCTGCCTTAAATACTGGTTTCTATTCCAAGAATTAGACATTTTATCCCCAAAATACCACATTTTGCCATAAATATGACATTTTCTCCCTTAAATGTCACTTTTGAGTTCAAAAATAAGATATTTTCTCCCCCAATCATTTGTTTTTCCCAGAAGATATTTTCCCCCCAAATTTCTGTATTTACTCAAAAATTTGAAATTTACTCCCCAAAATGCCCATTTTTATCGCAAAAATAAGACATTTTCTCCCCAAAACACAACTTTTTTCAAAAATAGAATATTTTGTCCCCGAAATACTGCTCTTTATCTCAGAAATTGGGCATTTTCTCCCTTAAATATACCTTTTTATCCCAATAATTAGACATTTTCTACCTTAAATTACACTTTTTATCCCAATAATTACACATTTTCTACCCTAAATAACACTTTTTATTCCAAAAAAAGATTTTCTCCCCAAAACACGACTTTTTCTTATTTATAAGACATCTTCTGCCAAAATGCTGATTTTTATCCCAATAATTTGTCATATTCCTTCTTAAATATCCCTTTTTATCCCAGTAACTTGACATTCTCTCCCGTAAATACCTCTTCTTATTCCAAGAAAAAGATTTTGTCCTCAAAACACCCATTTTTCCTGTAAATAAGACATTTGCTCTCCAAAATACTGCTTTGTATCTTACAAAGCAGATATTTTCTCCCTTGAATACTACTTTTAGCCACAAAGAAGATATTTTTTCAAAAAAATGCTGCTTTTTACTGAAAAAAATAGGAATTTTCTCCATTAAATATCATTTTTATCCCAATAATTAGACATAATCTCCCTTAAATACTGGCTTTTAATTCAAAAATTAGACACTTTCTCCCCAAAATACCACATTTTGCATAAATAAGACATTTTACCCAACAGAATACTGCTTTTTATCACAAAAATCAGATATTTTCTCCCTTAAATATCACATTTGATTCCAATAATTACACATTTTCTCCAGTATACACTATTTTCTCCCCAAAACATCCTTTCATCCCATAAATAAGAAGTTTTCTCCCCAAAATACTGCTTTTTATCTCAAAAATTAGTCCTATTCTCCCCCAAATTCCACTTTTCATCACAAAATAGGACATTTTCTCACAAAAATACTGCGTTTCATGTCAAAAAATAGGCATTTTCACCCTTAAATATCACTTTTTATCCCAATAATTAGACATCTACTCCCTTAAACACTGCTTTTTATTTAAAAAAAATATGACATTTTCTCCCCAAACAACCACTTTTTCCAAAAATAGGGCATTTTCTCCCCAGAATACTGATTTTTATACCAATAATTTGACATATTCTTTCTTAAATATTGCTTTTACTTTCTGAACTAAGGTATTTTCTCCCCAAAACATCCCTTTTTCCCATAAATAAGACATTTTCACCCTTAAATTCTGCTCTTTATCTCAAAAATCAGGCATTTTCTCCCTTAAATATCACTTTTTATTCCAAAAACATTCTTTGCTTACAGAACGCCCCTTTTTCCCATAAATAAGACAATTTCTTAAAAAAAAAAAAAAGATTACAATAACAGCATTTAGACATATTCTTTTTAAAATACCAATTTTTATTTTAAGACTAAGACTTTTTCTCCTCTAAACTTCCCTTTTTTTCCATATATAAGACATTTTCTCACCAAAATACAGCTTTTTATCCCAATAATTTAACAGTCTCCCTTAAATACTGTTTTTCATTACAAAAATAAGACATTTTCCCCCTGAAATACTGCTTTTTATCACAAAAATCAGATATTTTCTCCCTTATATATCACATTTTATTCCAATAATTACACATTTTCTCCCATAAACAATTTTTTTTTTCAAAAATTATGTGTTTTCTCCCCAAAACATCCCTTTTTCTCGTAAATAAGATATTTTGTCCCCAAAATACTGCTCTAGAAAGCAAAACTTGGACATTTTCACCCTTAAGTATCACTTTTTATCCCATTAATTAGACATTCTCCCTTAAATACTGGTTTTTATTCCAAAAATTAGACATTTTCTCTTGAAAATACCACATTTTGCCATAAATAAGACATTTTCTCCCCAGAATACTGATTATTTATACCAATAATTGGACATATTCTTTCTTAAATACTGCTTTTACTTTCTGATCTGAGACATTTTCTCCCCAAAATGTCCCTTTTTCCCATAAGACATTTTCTCCCTTAAATACTGCTCTTTATCTCAAAAATTAGACATATTCTTCCTGAAATACCACTTTTGATTACAAAACCAAGATTTTCAGCATACAATACCCCTTTTGCCCATAAATTAGACATTTTCTTTCCAAAATACTGCTTTTTATCTCAAAAATTAGACATTTTCTTACTTAAATATTTTTCTCCCCAAAATACACCTTCTTATAAATAAGACATCTTCTGCGAAAATAATGCTTTTTGATCCGATAATCAGACATATACTCCCTTAAATATCCGTTATTATCCAAGTAATTACACATATTTTCCCTTAAATGCCACTTATTATTCCAAAAACAAGATTTTGCCCTCAAAACACCCTTTTCCCCATAATTAAGATATTATTTTCTCCCCAAAATACTGCTTTTCATCTCAAAAATTCGACATTTTCTCCCTCAAATATCACTTTTTATCTCAATAATTAGACATTTTCTCCCAGCGCACACCTGCGCGCTGTCGATGCATTAATTGAGCCCATGGGGGCATTGCAACCTGGTCTTCCTTCACCTTCAATGTTACCTTCAAATTGGCCTATAACAGTTATTGATTTAAAAGACTATTTTTTTACCTTTCAACTTCATCCAAAAGACGCACCACAATTCACTTTCTCATTGCCCTCCATCAACCAACAAAGCCCTGCTCAGCGGTATCATTGGACCGTGTTACCACAAGGGATGCTTAACAGTCCAACAATATGTCAACTGACTGTAGCAAATGCATTACAACCAGTACGAAAAGCTAGATAGAAAAGGCAATTAACGCCAGAAGCGCTACAATGCTTAGACTCTGTAATAACATCACTGCAACATCAATATAGCCATCGTGTTTGTTTATCACTTCCAGTATCTCTTATAATAATATCAAATTCTTATCAGCCATACAGCTTGTTATGTCAGTGGGATACCTCAAGAAAAGATCCTCTCATTATCCTCCAATGGATATTCTTACTGCATACATTTTTGAAAACCATTTCAAAACCACAAGTGGAGATGTCTGCAATGCTAATACAGAAAGGTCAACATCGTCTACAAATTTTACGAGCCTTTGATCCTGATTACATCTACATACCTGCTACTAAAAAAGATTTAGATTGGATGCTTGCACAGTTGCTCGCTTTTCAAACTGCTATGGCAGACTATTCTGGGCAAATCTCCACCCATCCCCCCAAACATCAGTTACTACATAATTTGAGTGATCTGTCCCTTACAACTAATACTTTACTTTCACATGTTCCAATACCTAATGCTGTTACTGTATTTACAGATGGCTCCGGCAAGACACACCGAGCAGTGGTTCTCTGGCGTGCGACTGCTACACAATGGCAGTCAGACGCACATGTTGTTGATGGATCACCTCAAATTGTAGAACTCGCTGCGGTAGCTCAAGCTTTTCAATTTTTTTCTGATCAAAAGCTTAATATAATAACTGACTCCTTGTATGTTACAGGTGTCATTCAGCAGATTGAAGGATCTTTTCTTAAGGAAGTGAACAACCCTACTTTGTTTGCACAGCTCAAGTGAGTTTTACATTATGTCTCTTACCGTACTCTTCCTTATTTTATTATGCATATTTGATCACACACTACGTTGCCTGGTCCTTTAACAGAGGGCAACCATAAGGCTGATCAAGCCACAGTCGCCTTTGCTACCCCTCAATTATTTCAGCAAGCACAACTCTCCCATCAATTTTTCCATCAGAATAGGAGAGCCTTGCAAAAACAATTCCAACTAATAGTGGATCAAGCCCGTAACATTATTCTAACATGCCCAGACTGCCAGGCAATTGCCCCTTTGCATCAAATTGGGACAAATCCCCGTGGCACAGTACCTCTTCAACTGTGGCAGACAGATGTCACTCATGTTCCTGAATTTGGCAGCCTAAAATATGTACATGTAACAGTAGATACTCATTCTTCTTACATATTTGCCACAGCGCATACAGGCGAACGCAGTCGCGATGCCTGCAAACACTGGTAATCTGCTTATGCTGTTATGGGGATCCCACATGCTATAAAAACAGATAATGGACCTGCATAAACTTGTAAGGCCACTCGAACTTTCCTCCAAGAATGTGGGGTTAAACATATTACAGGCATTCCTCATTCTCCCACCGGACAATCTATCATTGAGAGCACTCATCAAACATTGAAATCCATTCTTAATAAACAAAATAGGGGGAATACGGGAGACACAACACAAGAGAGATTATGTAATGCTTTGCTTGTGCTGAATTTTTTGAATTGTGATCATACAGATACAACTCACGTGGATAGTCATTTTGGGGCCTCCCCATTGCTCAAGGAACGGCCAATGGTTAATGTTCGGAATATGGTCACAGGGCATTGGGAAGGTCCCTTACCACTGATAACTTGGGGTCATGGATATGCTTGTGTTTCCACAAGGACTGGCCCTATGTGGGTGTCACGCTCCAGTTAATAGGAGTGAGAGGAGATTCTTTTAATATACCCAGCATGAGATTAAGAATCAACGGTTCAAATGTTGGTCCAACCAGTTATTACAAATCCTAGCCTTTTAGGAAGATGGGGAAGGGGAAACAGGCGATAGAAAAGGTAAGAAGAAAAGCAAGAATTGTGGTAAGTGGGGATAGTCATCAACTCGATGCAGCAGTGTCCCGTTATCCGTTGGTCCGGGGTCCAAGCAGGCAACGAAGAGCAGCAGGCTGGCGCCAAGCAATACGGGTGGTGGCGGTGGAAGCAGCAGCGTCTCGCGCAGCAAGGCTGGGAGAGTCCGTAGACAGTAGGGCAGCAAAGCAGCAACGAGGAATCTGAAGGCAGTAAACCCTCTCTATCTGTCTCTCTCGCCTTCTCCCTCGCCCAACTTCATGATTTTTCCTGCGCCCTTTTATCCTGTTTTTTTCCTGCCTACGTGACATTCCCGGGGGCTTGGGTAAGGGTCATGTGAGCACACCTCCCCCCCCCCTCGAGATGGCTCTCTTCCTCGAGATGATGAGTTTAGACCAAAGGTTTCCTCCTGGCCATCAGGGTGCTTATCCTTCTCTTGATAAGCCCTGACCATCAAAGTGTGGCCCATCTTTCTCGAGATAAGTCCAGACAAAAGACGTCATCAAGGTGCTCATCTTTCTTTCACTGTCTCCAGTTGGCAAAATCTTTAGAGAAAGGAATTGCTCAATCCCTGGCCAGGACTGGCATGGCATAGTCCATCTTCAGCAAGTTTTTGAGACAAAGGCACGACAACATGGCCTCTTACAGTGGGTTCCAGCACGATATGTTCAGCCTCATCTCCAGGCAGAAAATATCATCCAGCCTTTATAGTGACTGGGATTGTGTGCTTCTTACTTAGTGGTATTGCTTTATAACTTGTTGTATTACAAGTAACATTAGTAATGGTATGACATAGTGGGTGATTTTCCGTGTTACCAATGCAGTCTCAAGAATTAGTATTGTTAGGCATTATCTAGGTTGTTGTGTGCTTCCTCTATTTTAGTAATAGATCGAATGTGAATTAAACAGGATTTGATGTAATCAATGCATGAATCTACGGGAATAGCCATTTTGATGTATTAGCAATGCTCAGTTATGATGCTATTAGCCTATTAATTAGCCTTTTCTTAATTTGCGAAGACAAAAGCTGGAAAGGAATCCCTGGCAAAGGGATGACCCTGTATTGTAGAATGATTACCTATCTTTCATTCCATTAATCAGGATTTTTAAAATATGACCATGCATCACCTGAGACAAAGGCGCACGCTAAGAGAGCTGCCTATCGCATCCACCACCACCACATTCCTTTTTTCTCCTTTTCTGCAGTTTGCTATTTCTCAAGGGTCAATAAGTAATAATGCCCCTAGTGATACTCTATCACATTTGCCCACTAATATTGGTTCTGACATGCAACTTCATTAAGTTACACAACCATTGATCATTTATTAACCCAAAGGCATGGTTATGAGCACCCTAAATGCATTTGTTGCACAAATTTTAGTGATAATTCAAAATTAATATATCAGAGTATACAAAAGTTGAAGACTTTTTTTAACCGAATAACAGATTAACAGAGAATGGAACCCTCAGGGATTTATTTCCAGGTTGCAGAAACTTGGGTTGCAGGGCAAATGTGTTTGTTCTTTTCAGTGGGTTTAACAGTATTTCCTGTTGTTATGCTGTGTTTGACTTTTCTCCTTTCTCACGTTTAGAGTATTGTCAATCAAGGCCTTGATTGAGTTACAATGATTGTGTTATTAGTATAAGTAGTGTTATTATTCTATGGTATGGTAGTAGCTTGTTAATTAATAAAAAAGGGGGAATTGTGGGATTACAAAAAGGACTGTATGAAGCAGCAGCTGTGGAGCAAGATAAACAGCATGAGAACCAAGAACACCTCTAGAAGAAGAAAGAACAGCTCGCGGCTCTGATTGGATAAGCGCCTGCATGAACGGTTGAAGAAGTGTTTGTGGAATGTTCTCTTGACTTGTAGGGGCGAATGGGAAAGCCAGGAAAAGAAAACTTGTAAAGGTATATAAGCGATGTGAGAACTTGTAATAAACGATTTGGATCGTTCACATCCGAGTCCGTGCATCAGACACAGCATATTCTCACCCTGAATTAACACTTCTTATTCAAAAATTCATACATTTTCTCCCCTAAATATGATGTTCATTCCAAAAAATAGACTTTTTCTATTTTAAAAATCAATTTATCCCAATAATAAGACATATTCTCCCTTAAATACCTCTTTTTATTCTAAAACCAGGATTTTCTCCCCAAAACACGCCTTTTTTTCAAAAATAAGACATTTTCTCCTCAGAGTACCAATTCTTATTATAATAGACATATTCTCCCTTAAGTACCTCTTTTTATTCCTAAACCAAGATTTTCTCCCAAAACACCCCTTTTTCCCATAAGACGTATTCTCCCCAAAATACTGCTTTTATCTAATTAATTAGACATTTTCTTCCCAAAATACCACTTTTTATTCTAATAATTAGAGAGATTCTCCTGTAAATTGCACTTCTTATCACATTTATTTATCTGCTGGAATTATAATACAGCTGACAGGGAACAGTCCCGGAGGTTCCTAGAGTGTGTGGGAGATAACTTCCTGACACAGCTGGTGAGGGAGCCGACGAGAGGAAGCAAAATCCTGGACTTGCTGTTTGTTAACAGAGAAGGTCTGGTGGGGGATGTAAAGGTTGGAGGCCGTCTGGGGCAAAGTGATCATGAGATGCTAGATTTCTCTGTCCTTGTTGAACCACAGAGGGGAGTCAACAGAACTGCCACCTTGGACTTCCGGAGGGCAGACTTCAACCTCTTTAGGACCATGGTTGAGAGGGTCCCTTGGGAGGTAGTTTTGGAAAGCTTGGGAGCCCAGGAAGGCTGGGAATATTTTAAGGAAATTGTTTTAAAGGTGCAAGACCTGAAGATCCCCATGTCACGGAAGACGAGCTGATGGGCAAAGAGGCCAGGCTGGCTGAACAGAGACCTTTGGCTGGATCTCAAGAACAAAAGGAAAGTTTATGGTCTCTGGAAGAGTGGGCAAGCTACTTATGAGGATTACAGGTATGTAGTGAAGCTATGCAGGGAGAAAATTAGAAAAACCAAAGCGCAGCTGGAACTGGGCTTGGCCACTAAGGTAAAGGAGAACAATGTTTTTATAAACACATCAACAGCAAGAAGAAGACTAGGGAGAATCTCCATCCCTTGTTGGATGCCGAGGGCAACCTGGTCACCAAGGATAGGGATAAGGCTGAGGTACTTAATGCCTTCTTTGCCTTAGTCTTTAATAGTAAGACTTGTTACTCCCTGGGAACACAGCCCCCTGCGCTGGTGGATAGGGATGGGGAACAGAATAATGATCCATGACGAGATAGTTTTGGACCTGCTCCGAAAGGTGGATGCTTACAAGTCCATGGGGCCGGATGGATTGCACCCTAGAGTGCTGAGGGAGTTGGCGGATGTGGTTGCCAAGCCACTGTCCATCATTTTTCAGCAGTCCTGGCTAACCGGGGATTCCCCGGTGTATTGAAGGCTGGCAAATGTGATGCCCATCTTCAAAAAGAGCCGGAAAGATGATCCTGGTAGCTACAGGCCTATCAGTCTCATCTCGGTACCTGGGAAGGTTATGGATCGTATAATCTCGGGAACCATCGTGGACCAATTAAAGGTCAACCAGGGGATCAGGTCCAATCAGCATGGGTTTACGAATGGTAGATCCTGTCTGACAAACCTGATTTCATTCTATGACAAGGTGACCTGCTTTGTGGATGAGGGTCAGGCTGTCGATGTGGTCTACCTGGACTTCAGTAAGGCCTTTGACACTGTCCCCCATAACATTCTCGTGAAGAAGCCGGCTGCCCATGGTCTGGATGGGTGTACACTCTGCTGGGTGAAGCACTGGCTGGATGGCCGGGCCCAAAGAGTTGTGGTCAATGGAGTTGAATCCAGTTGGCGGCTGGTAACGAGTGGTGTCCTCCAGGGTTCAGTACTGGGGCCGCTTCTGTTTAACATCTTCGTTGATGATCTTGTTGAGGGGATTTGTTGCAGAATGGCTAAAAGACAAAGGAGGCCACAGGCCTCTGGGAACACTGTACGAGCAAGACAAAACAGGCAGCAGTGACTACATGGCCGTGGGATGGTACGGCCTGGTGAAAAACACCAGCTGGCTGCGAAAAACAAGGTCAGCCTGGCCTTGCTCTGGTGGGAAACAACTAAGGAGGGAACTGAGATACGGGTAAAATGAGGAGGAAGAGCAGACCCCTGAGAACAGTTTCCTGATTGTAGCTATGGTGTGTTGCCATGGGAAGTAAACAAAGGTGGTGGGTTATACAACCAATCAATTAAAGCCAATAGTAATAAAACCAATCAGCCTGAACCAAGTGTGCCTAGTAGACTATAAAAGTAGTGTGACCACAAGCAATAAACGGAGTTTGATGCACTCATATTGAGTCCTTGTCATGTCTCCCCCGCGCCGATCAGCAAACAGCTCGGATTCCAAGAACCCAGCCTCAGTCCGCAGCAGAGATTGAGTGCACCCTCAGTAAGTTTGCAGACGACACCAAGCTGGGAGGGAGTGTTGATCTGCCAGAGGGGAGAAAGGCACTGCAGAGGGACCTGGATAGACTGAATCGATGGGCCAAGGTTAACTGTATGAGTTTCAATAGGGCCAAGTGTCGGGTCCTGCATTTTGGTTACAACAACCCCAGGCAACCCTACAGGCTTGGGGAGGAATGGCTGGAAAGCTGCCTGATGGAAAGGGACCTTGGTGTGCTGATGGACAGTCGGCTGAATATGAGCCAGCAGCGTGCCCTGGCGGCCAAGAAGGCCAATGGCATCCTGGCTTGTATCAGGAATGGTGTGGTGAGCAGGACTAGGGAAGTCATCCTGTCCCTGTACTCGGCATTGGTGAGGCCTCACCTCGAGTACTGTGTTCAGTTTTGGGCACCTCAGTACAGAAAGTGACGTAACCGCCAATTAACCCGACTTATCCCGGGGCCTCGACCGCCCGGGGGAGAGAGAGACATAATCATGGATGCCATGAAATCTTCTCTCAGTTTATTGCTGCGTCACACACCTTATATACCATCCTAATTCCCGCGCAGACGCGTACACCCGCTACGCAAACCCGATGCACGCGAGAATACCTAAACACACACCTACCTAAACCCCCGCCCACTAACTCTACTATTCCAGAACACTCCATCTACAGAAAGCTACTTTCTATGCACTCATTAATCCTTACATAGGCAACTAAGTACCCCAACATCTCCCCCCTCTCTTTGCTAATGTGAAACTTCAGAATTACAAGTGAACAGTGGTTGATAGCCATCTCCATGTGATGCACTTAAAACTAAGTTAACTGTAAGAAGATGATTTACCGCCTGATCTAACACACGGCGGACAATACGGATTATAACAGGAATCACACAGACAGCGAGTAAAATAACAACTAAAATAGTCACACCCAAAGTGAGAAGATTCTCTAATCGGCTAGAAAGGCCAAACAGATTGGAAAAGAAGCCCCAGTTATTGTCCTTAATTATCTTGAACGTTGAGTCGGCTATGTCCTTTGCCTCTCGTCGAATCTTCTCTATAGCTGACGACGCATTCGCGCTGAAGTCCAGGCAGCAAAACCCTTTCAAGCCTAGGTGTTGTTCCATCTCAGCGCAACCTAGACCAGTCCGAGCAAGCAGAAAGTCTACCGCCATCTTGGTCTGAGTCAATCCGGTGTCAAGGGAGCTCAGCGAATCGGCTATGTCAGTCAGCGCACGAGAAGTGCGGTTCGCATTTTTCGCCGCCCAACAAGCAAGCCGCTCAGTCGCACGTGTATTACGAACTACTTGGGGCCAGATAAAGATAGTACCTATAACCTGGCGTGCTTTTCCATCAAGATACACGCGATCTTTACAGTCCGGTGTCAGCGCCTCTATATCCCGTCGCCGTCGCGAGTCCTCAGCGAGGAACCGTTGAATGTCATGTGGCGAAGTAGGTGCTATTCCTAGCCTGCCCAAACTGCAAGGACCACCCTTGGGTCGAATGGGTATAACCAGATAGACATATCCTGACCCGCAGATCAAGACCATACCCGGGGGCAGGTGTATAGGAGCATCATTCTCCAACTCGATCGTCACGTAGACCATGGTGTTGCTTCCGGGGAAGGTCTCACTTTCCCGCGGATTATAGTCCCGGCTGCCTTGCAGCCTTGCGTTTGGTGAGTCGGAATGAAACCAAACCCACCCCACCGCTGACGCATTGGGACGCACGGTAGCCAGGGCCTGCCATCGAACATTACCTGCTCGAGGACCCTGGGGCTGCTGGAGAACAAGTAACCCCGTCGCTATTGCTCTTTGCCACAGGAGACCATTTCCTCGACTGGATCGTCCTATGCTGTGCCAAATCCCTTCGCGCATGCGCCTAACGAGAGGCAGACGATTACCTCTATCGTTCACCACCCTAATCCGATTTAGGATATCAGCATTGGCACAAGCCGTCTTGTTGAAGCGAGGAACTTCTGCATAACGTATAGCAAGAGCACAGGTACGAAATGGATCACCTACCGCCGAGAGCGCCAAACACACTGTGGAAGAGTTAGTCAGCTTTGCATACTGCAGCCAAAAATTGCCCAATGATTTGGGGGTCGTTAGAGTCGACACCTGCGTTGTTCTCTCCAGCAGGGTCACTCCCAGCAGCAGGAGCAGAAGCAGAGGCAGCAGTAGCTAGCAGCCACGGCCGGACCAGACGGGCAAGAATCCACTGGGTTCCTGCTCCTGTGGAAATACAAGCACAACCTCGGCCCCAACCTCGGCCCCATGTGAGGAGATCTGCAGGACCCTCCCATTTATCTGACTCAGGCGCCCAAAAGCAAACCTTCGGGACTGCCTTACCCCCAAGAAGAGACACCACTGTAGCTGGCTAGTTGAGCACTATCAGTGCCTATTGCAATATCATGGTCAGACCACCCTTGTCTCCCCCCTCCCTTAATCGCGTTAGCTGCCATTTCAGCGTCTGATTAGTGCATTCGACAATCACTCGGTTGGTATTGTTGTACAGGATGTCAAGCATGTAGCGTACCCCTAAACTCCTGTAATAACAGAATTAGTGTCTTCTAATGGCCATTCAGACGGCCAATCACTTGACTTAATGATGGTAACATCATCCCCGGTATCTACTAGGCCTAATAACTGTCAACCGCCTACTATACATGGTAACGATGGTTTCTTTTGTCACTTCCAAGTCCACCAATTTAGTCCTCGATGCCAGGTTTAGTCAAAGAATGAAAAGATATTAATTTTGCTTTTTTTTTTTTTTTTTTTTATGACCGTCGGAAATAACGCAGAGGGTGAGGGTGACCAAGCCATCATGTTAATCACCCTAGCATGGTCAATATCTATAAGTCCTGGTAAAACAAAGTCCTATCCATGTAACAGAAGAACATCCTAATAAGAAAGCGCTACACCTGTCCCCAAGGGGACCCGTGATACCTGTTGGAATGAGAGTCACGGTGCTGTCAGTCTGCGGCACTGACTGGGCGCTTGCCAAATCCACTCCTGCACTACTGGCGGTAGCTGGTCTGAGTGTGCTGACCAGGCAGTGGCTGACCGATTTAGGACCGTATTTGCTGTCATGCTGTCATAGCGCACGGTCACGCACTCCACTTCCTGTTTCCCAGCAGATCGTAGGGCCATACAGCAACAGGGAATTTGGATTGGCATTCTCTCGCCCCATGCAACCCCCTCCTGCATTGGGGACAGGATCGATCTGGAATATCACAAGCAGGTTCATTTGCTTGCTCAGGCTGTTTACAGTCCCTCTATACATGACTGAGCCCCCCAGAATTGCAGCACTTCATTCTTTGATCTGTTCCTGCATTGAGTTGAGAAACAGCCCAGAAGTGTAATGTAGGGCTGGGCAGCCTCCTGCTTAACTGACCCAATTGAGGCATTAAACAAATTAATATCAGGTATCCAAAAGATAACATATAACACCAAAGTCTTAACTCGTTCAAGGCATTGCTTGTCCATTTGTGCCTGGGCCTGAGGTGTTGCCCAGACCCTCTCCCCCCCTCTCAAAGAGGGTGAAGTCCCAATTACATACAGGCTACAGAGATGCAAGGAGGAGGGCAGGAGCGGCACGGCCAGTTTTGGGGGTGGAGGAGAGGGTGGGAGGGGAGGCAATAGGGAACAATTAGAAGAAATTCTTCCTTGTCGAATTTGCTTAAGCCCTTGCATTATTTAGTGCAAACAGGTAACAGTTTAGCAGCTGTTCTGTCGTTAGCAATAGAAGCCTCCCAGAGTTTTATACCAATTTTATCCCAAAGCTCCCCATCAAGAGAGAACCCAGTTTTCAGAAATTCAGAAACATTTTTACTGCAACCTGGAAATAAATCCCAAAGGGGTCCCGTTCTGTGTTAGTCAGCAACTGATTAGAAAGAAGCCTTCAACTTTTACTCTGATTATCAATTTGAAGGATCACTAAAATTTATGCAGCAAATGCTTTTAGAGTGCTCACAACCATGCTCTTAAACTAATAGATGATTAATGGTCGTACAACTTTATGAAGTTGCATGTCAGATAGAATCGTTATTAGTGGGCAAATGTGCCAAAAATGTGTTTGCGGTGGATGCGATAGGCAGTGCCAGCAGGGCGTCCCCTGCTTCAAAGTGCACTTTACCTTTCTCACCCATCACAGATTCTCTCCTGCTTTTATTTCTCTCAGAATCTGAAGGGTATTCTCAATTTGTACACTGCATCCGCGTGGCCAGTGCGAGATACAGAGCCCAAGTGGAACACCTGCTCAGAAACATGATAAGCTATTAAGATCAACTCTTTTAGTGTGAGCCTTTGTCTCAAGTGATGCATGGTCATATTTGAAAAATCCTGATTAGTGGGTTGAAGGAGAGGCAATCACTCTATGATATAGGGTCATCCCCTTCGCTTGGAATTTCTTTCCAGGTTTCGTCTTTGCAAATTAAGAAAAGCTAATTGATAAGCCAATAGCATCACAACCGAACATTACTCATACATGAAAGAACAATTCCCGTAAATTCCAGCATTGGTAACATCAAATTCTGCTTAAGTTACATTCGATCTATTACGAAAATAGAAGAAGCACACAATAACCTAGACAATGCCTAATAATTCTAATTCCTGAGACCTGCAGTGGTAAAATTCTCCTATTATGTCACACCACTGTTATTTGCAGTACAACATGTTACAAAGCAGTACCAGTAAGTAAGAAGTACACAATTCAAGTCACTATGAGAGCTGAATGCTAATCTCTGCCTTGAGATAAGGCCGAACATATCGTACTCGGACCCACGTAGGGCCGATAGGACCCATAGGACCGCCTTGACCAGACTATGCCAATCAAAGGGGGTGGTGAGCTCCATCTGTATCATGTCCAATAGGGCTTGGCAGGCGGGACTTTCCAAGCCGGACTTAACTTCTTAGCTTCTTAATTAGCTGCCAATCAAAAGACTCCCAAAGTAGACTGGCCCTGAGGATCCTGTACCACGGGGCAGTCCTCCCCCCTCTGACGGTTACGGGATAACGTCCCCTTGAAGTGCGCAGTTCTTAACAATCATGTGCCAATGGCCCACCGGATCTTTAAGAGGTGTTGCCGAACCGCGCCCCTGCTGCTGTTGCGCAGCTAGAATTTGCACTGCCTGAGCTAACGACCTACAGTTAACCGAAAGCCGCCGAAGTTCTTTCAACAACCTTTCAGGCAAATCATCCCCCTCAGGATCTCCGACGCTCCGAACAGACCCGCGGCCCCCCCCCCCCCCAGAAACTACCGAGGGACCAACAGCCGCTGATGGCATGCTAACGTCTGACGAGACGCCCGAACTGCTCACAGGGGTCGGGCGTGAAGCAGGAGAGGCGGCCAGAGCAGAAGGGGCCGGCGCCTGCACAAGATCGACCGCAATACCGGGGGCAAACGGCCCCTCCTCTGCAAACAAAGAATCTAAGGCTTTTCCCTCGGTGACCGGGAAAGCCTGAGTCACCTCCCGAGAATCCTCACAATCCTCCCCCCTCTTCTCTCCCCTTATCTCCTCGCCGCATTCCTGAGGCGAGGCATCAGAAAGCAGTTGGAAGCTTTTCCCCGAGTTGTTAGAGCTCGGGTTTTCTAACTCCACTGTTTTCGGTGAACCAAAAACAGCACCTGCAGCCGCCATCCACACACCCCGCGATTCGCGAAGTTTATGAAGACAAGCCTGCAACGCCCCCCAAGCAGGGATATGCTGAAGAGCAGACTTATTTCCTGCTCCAGCAGATGATAACAGCTTCGTCCCCGCAGCTTGAACCTTATCCAGGTCCATCGCCTGTGCCGCTGACTCAGTCAGCCCCCCTTGAATCATCCATTGGATGAGGCCCTCTGTGCTATTAGAGGACAATGTGCCCCCCGCGTCCTTCGCCAGCACCTTTAAAATTTTTACCGTCTCCTTGACGGATCCTGCCGCCATAGTAGAGATCGATATCGATTGGACCCGTCCCTCTCTGGACCCGTCCACTGGTCCCGTCCCTCTCTGGACCCGTCCACTGCCTCCGGAGCAACCTCTCACCAGACCCCGTCCGCTCTTCCCGGACCCGTCTGCGCTGCGTATCACTCTGCTTCCTGGTGCACCAAACTCTACGAAAGAATAAAAACAAGCACTCTCCACAAGCACGAAACAGTCACTCTCCACAAGCACGAAACAAGAACTCTCCACAATCGCAAATCACACACACTATCACGTCGGGGTCACCACTTGACGTAACTGCCAATTAACCCGACTTATCCCGGGGCCTCGACCGCCCGGGGGAGAGAGAGACATAATCATGGATGCCATGAAATCTTCTCTCAATTTATTGCTGCGTCACACACCTTATATACCATCCTAATTCCCGCGCAGACGCGTACACCCGCTACGCAAACCCGATGCACGCGAGAATACCTAAACACACACCTACCTAAACCCCCGCCCACTAACTCTACTATTCCAGAACACTCCATCTACAGAAAGCTACTTTCTATGCACTCATTAATCCTTACATAGGCAACTAAGTACCCCAACAGAAAGGACGTGGAGGTAGTGGAGCAGGTCCAGAGAAGGGCAACGAGGCTAGTGAAGGGCTTGGAAAATCAGCCCTATGAGGAGAGGCTGAGGGAGTTGTGGCTGTAGTCTGGGGAAGAGGCGGCTGAGGGGAGAAGTTATTACTCTCTTCCAGTACCTGAAAGGTGCTTACAGAGAGAGCAGGACTGGTCTCTTCTCACTGGTGACAGGTGACAAGACAAGGGGAAATGGCCTCAAGTTGCGCCAAGGTAGGTTTAGGTTGGACGTTAGGAAACACTTCTTTACAGAAAGGGTGGTTAAACATTGGAAAAGGCTCCCCAGGGAGGTGGTTGAGTCACTGTCACTGGATGTGTTTAAGAGCTTTTTGGATGTGGTGCTCGGAGATATGATTTAGCAGAGGGTTGTTAGAGTTAGGGTACTATGGTTAGGCTGCGGTTGGACTTGATGGTCTTTGAGGTCCCTTCCAACCTGAGTAATTCTATCATTCTATGATTAATTAGACAGATCCTACCTTAAATAACAGTGTCTTCTTTTAAAAAGACATTTTCTACCTTAAATATAATTTTCATTTCAAAAATTAATATAATTTCTCCCCCCAAAACATCTTCATCCCATAAATAAGGCATATTTTCACTAAAATACTGCTTTACCACAAAAATTTGACGTTTTCTCCCTTAAATATAACTTTTTAGGTCAAAAATAAGATATTTTCTTCCTTAAATAACACTTTTTCTTCCAAAAACAAGGTTTTCTCCCCAAACACTTATTCTTGTAAATAAGACATTTTCCACCCAAAATAATGCTTTTTAACTAAAAAATTAGACATTTTCTCCCATAAATATCACATTTTATCCCAATAATTAGACATTTTCTTCCAAAAATGTTATATTTATATATAACTATATATATATAATTATATTTAATATAACAAAATGTTATATTTAAGGAAGAAAATTTCTTGTTTATGAGAAGAAGATTGAAATTTAAGGGAGAAAATGTGGTATTTTTGGGAAAAAAAACCAACTATTTTTTCGTAAGGAAATGTCGTATTCGGGGAATAAAGTGATAGTTAAGGGAGAAAATGTCACTTTTTTGGCACGAATAAAGATATTTCAGGGAGAAAATGACTTAATTCTGAGATGACAATCGATTTTATGGGGAGAAAATGTGTTATTTTTGGCAAAAAAATGTGTATTTCATTGAGAAAATGTCTTATTTTTGTGATAAAAAGTGAGATTTAAGGGAGAAAATCTCTTCTTTGTGAGAAGAAGATTTTTTGGGAAAAAAAAATCTATGTTTTCATAAGAAAATGTCGTATTCGGGGGATAAAGTGGTATTTAAGGGAGAAAATGACTTAATTCCGACCTGACAATCGATTTTATGGGCAGAAATTGTGGTAATTTTTTGCAAAAAATCTATATTTCATTGAGAAAATTTAGTATTTTTGTGCTCTCAGAATCACAGAATCAGAGAATTATCGAGGTTGGAAAAGACCTAGAATATCATCTAGTCCAACCATTGCCAATACTTCCCAGCTAAATCATTCCCCTCAACGCAACAGCGAAACGATTCTTGAACACTCCCATGGTCGGTGACTCAACCACCTCCCTGGGCAGTGCATTCCAATGCCTGACTACCCTTTCCAAGAAGTAATACTTCCTAATGTCCAGCCTGAACCTCCCCTGGCGCAGCTTGAAACCATTCCCTCTAGTTCTATCACTGATTACACGAGAGAAGAGGCCCACCCGCAGCTCACTACAACCTCCCTTCAGGAAGTTATAGAGAGCTATAAAGTCTCCCCTGAGCCTCCTCTTCTCCAGGCTGAACAATCCCAGCTCCCTCAACCGCTCCTCATAAGGCCTGTGCTCCAGACCCCTCACCAGCTTCGTAGCCCTCCTCTGAACACGTTCCAGGGCCTCAATGTCTTTCTTGCAGTGAGGGGCCCAAAACTGAACACAGTACTCGAGGTGCGGCCGCACCAATGCCGAGTACAGGGGGACAATTACCTCCCTGTTCCTGCTAGTAACACTGTTTTTGATGCAAACCAGGATGCCGTTGGCCTGCTTAGCCACCCGGACACACTGTCAGCTCATGTTCAGCCGAGCATCAATCAGTACCCCCAGGTCTGTTTCCTCAACACAGTCCTCCAGCCAAGGAGAAAATGTCTTGTTATTGGGATGAGAAGTGATATTTGTCGCAGTTTTGTCTTATATTGTGGGGAGAAAATGTCTTACCTGTGAGATGGAAATCGATATTTTGGGGAGAAAATGTCAATTTTTGGCAAATATGTCTATATTTTCGTAAGAAAATGCCTGATTTTGGGTATAAAGTGATATTTAAGGGAAAAAAATACCTTTTATTCGAAAAAAAAAACCCATATTTTTGTAAGGAAATGTCCTATTTAGAAAATAAAATGTTATATTTACAGGAGAAAATATTTTGTTTGTGAGAAGAAGATTGATATTTAAGGGAGAAAATGTGGTATTTTTGGGGGAAAAAAACCCTATGTTTTCATAAGAAAATGTCGTATTCGGGGGATAAAGTGATGGTTAAGGGCGAAAATGTCTTCTTTTTGGCACGAATAGAGATATTTCAGGGAGAAACTGACTTAATTTTGAGATGACAATCGATTTTATGGGGAGAAAATGTGTTTTTTTTTGCAAAAAAAATCTATATTTCATTGAGAAAATTTCGCATTTTTGTGATAAAAAGTGATAGTTAAGGGAGAAAATGTCTCGTTATTGGGCTGAGAAGTGATATTTGTAGTTGTTTTGTCTTATATTTCGGGAGAAAATGTCTTATCTGTGAGAAGGAAATCGATATTTTGGGGAGAAAATGTCACATTTTGGCAAATATATCTATATTTTCATTAGAAAATGCCTGATTTGGGGTATAAAGTGATAAGTAAGGGAAAAAAATAAATTTTTTAGAAAAAAAATCCATATTGTTGCAAGGAGATGTCTTATATTGAAGATGAAATATTTAAGGGAGAACATTTCTTGTTTGTGAGAAGAAGATTGAAATTTAAGGGAGAAAATGTGGTATTTTTGGGGAAAAAAAAATCTATTTTTTCGTAAGGAAATGTATTCAGGGGTTAAAGTGATATTTAAGGGATAAAATGACTTAATTCTGAGATGACAATCGATTTTATGGGGAGAAAATGTGTTATTTTTGCCAAAAAAATGTATATTTCATTGAGAAAATGTCGTATATTTGTGATAACAAGTGATATTTAAGGGAGAAAATGTCATTGGGATGGGAAGTGATATTTGTCGCAGTTTTGTCTTATATTTTGGCGAGAAAATGTCTTATCTGAGAGATGGATATCGATATTTTGGGGAGAAAATGTCACTTTTTGGCAAATATATCTATATTTTCATAAGAAAATGCCGTATTTGGGGTATAAAGTAATATTTAAGGGAAAAAAATACCTATTTTTAGAAAAAAAAATCCATATTTTTGCAAGGAAATGTCTTATTTTGAAGATAAAATGTTATATTTAAGGGAGAAAATTTCTTCTTTGTGAGAAGAAGATTGATATTTAAGGGAAAAATGTGTTATTTGGGGGGTAAAAAAGTCTATGTTTTCATAAGAAAATGTCGTATTCGGGGGATAAAGTGATATTTAAGGGAGAAAATGACTTAGTTTTGAGATTAAATTGGATTTTATGGGGAGAAAATGTGTTATTTTGGGGAAGAAAAAAAATCTATGTTTTCGTAAGGAAATGTCGTATTCGGGGGATTAAGTGATAGTTAAGGGAGAAAATGTCTTCTTTTTGGCTCGAATAGAGATATTTCAGGGAGAAAATGACTTAATTCTGAGATGAAAATCGATTTTATGGGGAGAAAATGTGTTATTTTTGGCAAAAAAAATCTATATTTCATAGAGAAAATGTCGTATTTTTGTGATAAAAAGTGATATTTAAGGGAGAAAATGTCTTGTTATTGGGATGAGAAGTGATATTTGTAGTAGTTTTGTCGTATATTTTGGGGAGAAAATGTCACTTTTTGGCAAATATATCTATATTTTCATAAGAAAATGCTTGATTTTGGGTATAAAGTAATATTTCTCGCGGGAGCCGCTGACGCAGCGCGTGGGCGTTGCCTGGCAATGGCGGGAGATTTCAACCGGCACAGTACCCGGTAGAAGCCCTTTTGATCGCCGAAGTCGCCTGACTCGGAGCCGTCCCGGCCGATCAGCAGCGACTGACCGCGTGGTTCAAGGGGGATCTCGGGCGGTTCCTTCAAGCAGGGAACCCCCGGGCTACAGGAGCAGCCCGGCAGCTCTCGCGGGAGCCGCTGACGCAGGCGCTGACGCAGCGCGTGGGCGTTGCCTGGCAACGGCGGGAGATTTAAACCGGCACAAGGAGGGCAGCGACGCGTCGCTGCCCACCAGAGACGGATAAGAGGGGCTAGGGTCCTTGCACCTCGTGACTTCCTGTTTCAGTGCTGGTAAGTATTCTGCTTAGCCATGGTTGTGCCCCGGCGGAAGGCTGCAACCAGAAATACTGAAGAGGCTCAGACAAGGGTCCCATGCTATCAGAAAAGGGAGGCAGCAACCAAGAAGACTGCGGAGACCCAGACTGAGGTCCTGCACATGCCCAATAGGAAGGCTGCTACCAAGAAGTCTGAGGATACTCAGACTGAGCCCCCAACCTGAGATGCTGGTGTGCAGGTCTCTGGCTGTACTGAGTGCCAGAGCCTGGCCCTTGCAGTGCTGGGTGAGGGAGGCAGTGATTGTGTACACTGTGAACAGGTTAACTACTTGCTCAGCCTCGTAGTTGACCTGAAGGAAGAGGTGGAGAGGCTGAGAAGCATTAGGGATTCTGAGAGGGAGATTGACTGCTGGCACCAAGCCCTATCAGCTCCTAGATCCAGGCAGCCGGATGAAGCTCTGCATGGAGAATGCTACCCCCTGCTGCCTTGAAAACAGGTAATGGAGGGGAACCTACATGCAGATGGCGTTCCTGCTACAGTGAACCCACTGTCCTCCCACCCTCCTGGGAACAAAGGCAAGGAATTGGAGGATGTAGGTCAGTGGCATAAGGCCCCTTCTCGACGATGCAGGCGTGCCCCCCCGGTGAGTCCCCAGCCCCCCCAGCTCCCGGTGCAAAACAGGTACAGTGCTCTGCAGGGACAACTGGATAATGGTGGTGATGATGGATCTCATCGGTTGGTGCTTTCCAAGTCTAACCAGCCTTCTAAAATTAATACATCATCAAATAGGAAAACACGACGGGTCATTGTCATTGGTGACTCTCTGCTGAAGGGAGCAGAAGGGCCAATATGTAGGCCAGACCCTCTGCATAGGGAGGTCTGCTGCCTCCCGGGTGCCCGAGTAAAGGATATAAAGAAGAAACTTCCTTCCCTTGTCCGGCCCACTGATTACTATCCTTTGTTGCTGTTTCAGGTTGGTAGTGATAATTTACAGAGGACTTCCCTAAGGACTCTGAAAAAGGATTTATGAGCCCTGGGGAGACAGATGAAGGGTTCCAGAGCACAAGTTGTGTTCTCCTCTATCCCTCCAGCTATAGGGAATAATGAGGGACTTAATATAATAGGCCAGCGGATTAATAACTGGCTCCAAGCTTGGTGTGCTCGGCAGGCATTTGGCTTCTTTGACTTGGCCTCTGTCTGCAGGAGACTGGACCGGCTAGAAACTGATAGGAGTGGCTTCTCCCAGCGTTCAAAAAGGATCTTAGGCCGAGAGTTAGGCAGATTCATTCAGAGGGCTTTAAACTAGGTATGAAGGGGGATGGGTGTGTAACTGGGGTCATTAACACAAAGTCAGTGCGTAGCAATCCGCTGCTTGCAGGAGAGGGACGTGCTTGTACGAACCCATGGTCTTGTGCCTTCGTGACAGAGGAGGATGACTCTATGAAGGGGGAAGGGGGTAAAGGCAGGTCTTCTGGGGATAAGCCTGATGAAGTGGTATTGGGATTAGGAGCGAGGCGAGGGGCTCGGCTGAGGTGCGCCTATACCAATGCACGCAGCATGGGCAACAAACAAGAAGAGTTGGAAGCCATTGTGAGGCAGGCAAACTATGACCTAGTTGCCATAACGGAAACATGGTGGGATTGCTCCCATGGCTGGAGTGCTGCAATGGATGGCTACAGACTCTTCAGGAAGGATAGGCAAGGAAGGAGGGGTGGCGGCGTGGCTCTCTATGTCAGGGAATGCTTTCATGCTGCAGAGCTTGCGACTGGGGATGATGTGGTTGAATCCCTATGGGTGAAGATCAGGGGAAGGGCTGATAAGGCAGACATCCTGGTGGGCGTCTGTTATAGACCGCCAAACCAGGATGAAGAGGCAGATGAGCTGTTCTATAAGCAGCTGGCAGGAGCTGCGCGGTCACCAGCCCTTGTTCTCATGGGTGACTTTAACTTCCCTGACATATGCTGGGAGTATGGCATGGCGGAGAAGAAGCAGTCTAGGAGGTTCGTGGAATGCATAGAGGATAACTTCCTAATGCAGCTGGTGAGAGAGCCCACGAGAGGAGCTGCCCCGCTAGACCTGCTGTTCACAAACAGGGAAGGTCTGGTGGGAGATGTGGAGGTTGGGGGCTGTCTTGGACAGAGTGACCACGAAATAGTAGAGTTCTCGATTCTAGGTGGAGCCTGGAGGGAGAGTAGCAAAACTGCCACCTTAGACTTCCGGAGGGCAGACTTTGATTTGTTCAGAAGACTAGTAGGGGCCGTCCCCTGGCGTTCAGTCTTAGCGAACAAAGGGGTCCAAGATGGCTGGTCGCTCTTGAAGAAGGAAGTCTTAAAGGCGCAGGAGCGGGCGGTCCCCCTGAGCCGCAAAATGAGCCAGCGGGGAAGAAGACCGGTGTGGGTAAACAGGGAGCTGTTCTTAAGGTTGCGGGAGAAAAAGAGAATTTATCGCCTGTGGAAGGAGGGAAAAGCAACTCAGAATGACTACAAAGAGGCTGTTAAGACGTGTAGAAGGAAAATCAGAGAGGCAAAAGCCCAGCTTGAATCTAAGCTGGCCGCTGGGGTAAAAACAAACAAGAAACTCTTTTATAAATACATCAACTGTAAGAGGAGGGCAAAGGGGAATCTCCAGTCTTTACTGGACGAGGCTGGGAATGTGATCACAGAGGATAAGGAAAAGGCAGAGGTTCTGAATGCCTTCTTTACGTCTGCCTTTAAAAGTCATCTCAGTTATTCCCAGGGCTCCCCACGCTCTGGCTTGGTAGTCTCGACTGGGGAGCAGACTGAACCCCCTGTGATTCTTGAAGAAGCGGTCAGGGAATTACTACTCCAACTGGACTGCCACAAGTCCATGGGTCCGGATGAGATTCTCCCGAGAGTGCTGAAGGAACTGGCGGAGGTGATCGCTAAGCCTCTTTCTGTTATCTTTCAGCGCTCCTTGTTAACGGGTGAGGTCCCAGAAGACTGGAGGCTTGCCAACGTGACTCCCATTTACAAGAAAGGTTGTAAGGAGGATCCGGGGAACTACAGGCCTGTTAGCCTGACCTCGGTGCCAGGGAAGGTAATGGAACGGATTGTCTTGAGGAAGATCACGCGGCAGGTGTGGGATGACCAGGAGATCGGACCTAGCCAGCATGGGTTCGTGAAGGGCAGGTCCTGCTTGACCAATCTGATCTCCTTCTATGATCCTGTGACCCGTCTGATGGATGAAGGAAAGGCGGTTGATGTGGTCTACTTAGACTTCAGCAAAGCCTTTGACACTGTCTCCCATGCTATTCTCCTGCAAAAGCTGGCAGCCCGTGGCTTGGATGGGTACACTCTCGGCTGGGTAAGGAGCTGGCTGGAAGGCCGGGCCCAGAGAGTGGTGGTAAATGGAGTCAAATCCAGTTGGAGACCAGTCATGAGTGGTGTTCCCCAGGGGTCGGTGCTGGGGCCTGTCCTCTTCAACATCTTTATTGATGACTTGGATGAGGGCATTGAGTGCACCCTTAGTAAGTTCGCGGATGACACCAAATTGGCAGGGAGTGTCGATCTGCCTGAGGGTAGCGAGGCCCTGCAGAGGGATCTGGATAGACTGGTGAGCTGGGTCGAAGCCAATGGGATGAGGTTCAACAGGACCAAATGCCGGGTCCTGCACTTTGGCCATAACAACCCCAGGCAGCGCTATAGGCTTGGGGCGGAGTGGCTGGAGGACTGTGTTGAGGAAACAGACCTGGGGGTACTGATTGATGCTCGGCTGAACATGAGCCGACAGTGTGCCCGGGTGGCCAAGAAAGCCAACGGCATCCTGGCTTGCATCAAAAACAGTGTTACTAGCAGGAACAGGGAGGTAATTGTCCCCCTGTACTCGGCATTGGTGCGGCCGCACCTTGAGTACTGTGTTCAGTTTTGGGCCCCTCACTGCAAGAAAGACATTGAGGCTCTGGAACGTGTTCAGAGGAGGGCAACCAAGCTGGTGAGGGGTCTGGAGCACAGGCCTTATGAGGAGCGGTTGAGGGAGCTGGGATTGTTCAGCCTGGAGAAGAGGAGGCTCTGGGGAGACCTTATAGCTCTCTATAACTTCCTGAAGGGAGGTTGTGGTGAGCTGGGGGTCGGCCTCTTCTCTCGTGTAATCAGTGATAGAACTAGAGGGAATGGTTTCAAGCTGCGCCAGGGGAGGTTCAGGCTGGACATTAGGAAGTATTACTACTCGGAAAGGGTAGTCAGGCATTGGAATGCACTGCCCAGGGAGGTGGTGGAGTCACCGACCATGGGAGTGTTCAAGAAACGTTTGGATGTTGTGTTGAGGGGTATGATTTAGCTGGGAAGTATTGGTAATGGTTGGACTGGATGATCTTCTAGGTCTTTTCCAACCTCGATAATTCTGTGATTCTGTTATTCTGTGGTGTTTCTTTTTTGATGCTCAAAACATACTGGGCCCTAATTAAGTTTGCCACTTTGCTCTATGGAGCTACAGGTATATATAGTCAATTGAAAACACTGTTAGAAATACCTACCTGGAACCTGCATACAATGTGGGATACAACTGCAGAGGGAGCTGCTAATTTTACAGAACTTGTGATTTGTAAGCAGGCTCCCAGTCTCCCCTTTGAATCCTTTATGCACTTTTTGAATGCCCATTTGATCACAGTGTCAGTGTCCCTGAATGCACTACTCATCATTTCACTCAGTATTTGTATTTATCATATTTTGAAGAAGTCTTCCCCAGAACCAGAGAATACTGAGTTGCAGGGAGTGTGGAGAGGCTTGGGAGACACTTTAGAGAGATGGACATGCTCGGTGTCATGGAACTTTACTCCTGAACACCTGGAAGACCCTGAGTGCTTAAACAATTATTTAAGACAGGAATGTTGCGGCTCAGGCAGATCTGAGGAGTCACAAATGATCTGCGGCCTGGCTAATGCTTATCGGGCCTTATTCAATACTATCCCAGAAAGCGATAGAGTTACTGAAATTGAGAGAGAGAGTCTCCAAGCTGAGAGAGAGAGTCTCCAAGCTGAGAAAGAGTGTCTCAGAGCTGATAGGGAGAGTCTCCAGTTCCAGAAAGAGAGTTTTCAGGAGAGTCTCCGAGCCGAAAGCGAGAGTCTCCAGAAGACAATACAAAATGAGCGAGGCAGTCTCCAAGCCAAAAAGGAGAGTTTCCAGGAGAGAGTCCGAGTCGAGTGGAACAATCTCCAGGTCCAGAAGGAGAGTCTCCTACTCGAGAAACAGAGTCTCCAAATCCAAAGAGAGATTCTCAAAACCGAGGTGCAGAATCTCCAGGTCCAGAAAGAGAGTCTTCTAGTCGAGAGAAAAGACCTCCAATACGAGTGAGACACACTCCGGTCTGAGAGAGATGCCCTCCAAAATGAGAGACACTCCCTGCAATCCAAACTTGACAACCTCCAACTTCAACAAGACACCCTCCAGTCTGAGCGAGATACCCTCCGGTCCGAGAGGGACGTACTCCGAACTGAGCGAGACACCCTCCAAAATGAACTAAGCAGAATTCAGTTTTCCCAGGCCATGCTTGAATCTGAAATAAATATCCTCATAGTTGAAAGAAATGGACTTCGAGCCAAACTGGAGAGGGAGAGCATCAGAACTGACCAACCTGATCAACCACAGAAGGTACCAGAATCGATGTCAGTTGCCCCTGTAAGAGGACGGAAAATGAAACGAATCTCAACTCAGTTAGAGAAGAAGGAAGAGGAGGAAGGGAAAGAAGAGGGAGAGGAGGAGGAGAAAGTAGAGGAAGCAGACGCCGTAAGAGAAGAGGAGGAAAGAGGTCCAGAGTGGCTCGATCCATGGAAAGCGGCCCTGAGTCTAGGGGAGGGGCCTTCAATAAGATCGCGTTCACCAACTCCCAGGAGGGTAACAAGAAGTCCTGAAAGAGCAAGAGGTGAGCAAGACATTGTTACTGTTGTTGATCGATCTCTAAAAATGAGTGAAATTAGAGGTCTGAGAAAAGACTTTTCACGACACCCAAAGGAGCCTATCATCACCTGGTTACTCCGATGTTGGGACAGTGGGGCCAACAGTGTGTGGCTAGATGGTAGGGAAGCTCGCCAACTGGGTGGCATAGCTAGGGACTCAGCCATCGACAGGGGTATTGGTACATGCCAGAATGGATCCTTCCCCCTCTGGAAGTGAATGTTGTTAGCCGTAAGAGAAAGATACCCCTTCAAAGATGATCTGATGCCCGAGAAAAAGAAATGGACTGATATGGAAAAAGGTATCGGTTATTTGAGAGATCATGCCGTAGTGGAAATGTTATACAGTGCCAACTTCATCCCTGACGAGCCAGACCAAAAGCATGATCCTGAGAAAGTCAGGTGTACACCAAATGTGTGGCGTAAATTCACGAAGACTGCACCGGAGAGGTATGCCAGTACATTTGCAGCAATGTTTGGCAAAGGGGAAAGAAGACCCCTTGTAAATGGACTGGTTAACAAACTTCAAGACTTTGAGTTACATTTAGCCCCTTTACGGGATTGTGTTTTGGCCATCACAAAGGTAGTTGAAGAGCTAGACAGAAAGAAGAGCAAACAAGAAGATATGAGGGACGAACTGTCTACCATGCTTAATGTAGACGGATCCATGGTGGTACCAGATACATCTGACAAGAACTGTCTACCGGAAGAGCTGATCAACTTGGTTTCCTCCCAACCTGCATCATCCAATATCTCAGCCATCAGAAGGAGACGTCCTCGTGTTCAGGCAAAAGACAACAGTAAGACTACATTGTGTCTTGCCTTGTGGCAATGTCACAATAGAGTGTACTGGACTGTGTGGATTAGGTGGCCTGGCACATCACGACCACAGAAATATAAGGCCTTGGTGGACACTGGTGCACAGTGCACCCTAATGCCCTCGAGTCACCAAGGGACAAAATCAATTTATATTCATGGAGAGATTGGGGGTTTCCAAGAGCTGACTATGTTGGAGGCTGAGATAAGCCTCACTGGAAAAGACTGGCAGAAACACCCTATTGTGACTGGCCCAGGGGCTCCCTGTATACTTGCTATCGATTACATCAGAATGGGATATTTTAAGGATCCCAAGGGGTATAGATGGGCCTTTGGAATAGCTGCTGTAGACACAGAAGGTGTTAAGCAGTTGTCTGTTTTGCCTGGCCTGTCAGAAGACCCATCTGTTGTGGGGCTGCTACGAGTAAAAGAGCAGCACGTACCGATAGCTACAAAAACGGTGCACAGACGGCAGTATCGCACCAACAGGGATTCCTTGCTCCCCATTCATGAGTTAATTCGTCAACTGGAGAGTCAGGGAGTGATTAGTAAAGCTCACTCACCTTTTAACAGCCCCATATGGCCAGTGCGTAAAGCCAGGGGAGAATGGCGGCTGACGGTAGACTACCATGGCCTGAATGAAGTCACACCCCCACTGAGTGCTGCGGTGCCAGACATGTTAGAACTTCAGTACGAGCTGGAGTCAAAAGCAGCCAAATGGTATGCCACTATCGACACTGCCAACGCCTTCTTTTCCATTCCTTTGGCCACAGAATGTAGGCTACAGTTTGCCTTCACGTGGAGGGGCTTTCAGTATACCTGGAACCGTTTGCCCCAGGGGTGGAAACACAGTCCCACCATGGGACTATGGGACTATTTGCCATGGGTTGATCCAGACTGCACTGGACAGGGTGGTCCTCCTGAGCACTTACAGTACATTGATGACATCATTGTGTGGGGCAATACAGCAAGGGAAGTTTTTGAGAAAGGAGAACAAATAATCCAGATCCTTTTACGTGCTGGCTTTGTGATTAAGCGAAGCAAAGTGAAAGGACCTGCTCAGGAAATTCAGTTCCAAGGAGTAAAGTGGCAAGATGCACGTCGTCACATCCCAGCAGATGTGATCGACAACATCGCTGCTATGTCTACACCCACTAGCAAGAAAGAGACGCAGTCTATTCTGGGCGTAGTGGGCTTTTGGACGATGCATGTTCCAAACTACAGCCTCATTGTAAGCCCCCTTTATCAGGTGACGCGGAAGAAGAATGATTTTACATGGGGCCCAGAGCAGCAGCAGGCTTTTGAACAGATTAAACAGGAGATAGTCCGTGCCATGGCCCTGGGGCCAGTACGGACGGGATAGGATGCAAAGAACATCCTCTATACTGGTGCTGGTGAGAAAGGTCCCACTTGGAGTTTATGGCAAAGAGCCTCAGGAGAGACCCGAGGCCAACCCCTGGGATTTTGGAGTCGAGGGTACAAGGGGTCTGAAGAGGGCTACACTCCAACTGAGAAGGAGATCTTAGCCGCATATGAGGGGGTTCGGGCTGCTTCTGAAGTAGTTGGTACTGAAACGCAGCTCCTTCTGGCACCTCGACTGCCATTACTGAACTGGATGTTTCAAGGAAAGGTTCCCTCCACCCATCGTGCTACTGATGTCACCTGGAGCAAGTGGATTGCGCTGATTACACAACGAGCGCGGATGGGGAACCTCAGTCGTCCGGGAATTTTAGAGGTGATCATGGACTGGCCTGAAGGTAAAAAGTTTGGAACATCACCAGCAGAAGAGGTGTCACGTGCTGAAGAGGCCCCACCATACAATGAACTACCAGAAAATGAGAAGAAATATGCCCTGTTCACTGATGGATCATGTCGTATTGTGGGGTAGCATCGCAGATGGAAAGCTGCTGTGTGGAGCCCCACACAACAGGTTGCAGAGGCCACTGAAGGAAAAGGAGAATCAAGTCAGTTCGCAGAGGTAAAGGCTGTCCAGCTGGCCTTAGATGTTGCTGAACGGGAAAGGTGGCCAATGCTTTATCTTTATACTGACTCATGGATGGTGGCGAATGCCTTATGGGGGTGGTTACAGCAGTGGGAGCAAAATAACTGGCAGCGGAGGGGTAAACCTATTTGGGCTGCTGAACTGTGGAAAGAAATTGCTGCCCGAACAAAAGATACGGTTATAAAGGTGCATCATGTAGATGCTCATATGCCTAAGAGTCGGGCTACTGAAGAGCAACAAAACAACCATCAGGTAGATCGAGCTGCTAGAATTGATGTGGCTCAAATAGACTTGGACTGGCAGAACAAGGCTGAATTAGTTCTAGCTCGATTGGCCCATGAGACCGCGGGCCATCAAGGAAGAGATGCAACATATAAGTGGGATAGAGACGGAGGGGTGGACTTAACTATGGACGCCATTGCACAGGTTATTCATGACTCTGAAACATGTGCCATAATTAAACAAGCCAGGAGGATGAAACCTCTCTGGGGGGAAGGGCGATGGCAAAAGTACAAATACGGGGAGGCGTGGCAGGTTGATTATATCACCTTACTACAATCTCGCAATGGTCAGTGTCATGTGCTTTCCATGGTGGAGGCAACCACTGGGTGGCTTGAAACATATGCAGTACCCCACGCTATCACCCGAAACACCATGTTAGGTCTTGAGAAACAAGTCCTGTGGTGACATGGCACTCCAGAAAGAATTGAGTCTGATAAAAAGACTCATTTCAAAAATTCCCTTGTAAATACTTGGGCCAGAGATCATGGCATTGAACGGATTTATCATATCCCCTATCATGCACCAGCTTCTGGTAAAATTGAACGATACAATGGGTTGTTGAAAACTATGATGTTGAAGGCAATGGGTGGTGGAACATTTAAGCACTGGGAGGAGCATTTGGCAGAAGCCACCTGGTTGGTCAATACCAGAGGATCTGTCAGTAGGGATGGTCCTACCCAATACAGCCCCCTACATACTATAGAGAGAGATAAGGTCCCTGTTGTACCTGTAAAGAACATATTGGGGAAATTGGTGTGGGTTCTTCCAGTTTCTGAAAAGGGCAAACCTCTCCGTGGAACTGTTTTTGCCCAGGGACCTCGGTGTACTTGGTGGGTGATGCAGAAAGATGGGGAAGTTCAGTGTGTACCACAAGGGAATTTGATGTTGGGGGAGTGCAGTCAGTAATTCCTTGTATATATATGTATATAGACCTGTTTGTGTAATGCATTTGCAAGTATTGTTTGTTTGTATATGTATTTTTAAGCATGATGTAGTGATGTGGAATAAGGGGTGGAATGTCATGGTTTTGTTTTTTGTAATTTTTGCTATTCGTATTCCACATCATAACATCATGTGGAGCACAGAGAAGAAGAACTACACGTCCCAGGGGACCTCACAGCCAGAGAGGGAAAATACGTCGCGGAAGCGACGCTCTCTCTCTCTCACTGCCTGGCAGCGGGTGTGGGTGTGCTTCCAAGCCGCAGCTCCTTCAACTTCAAAGTAGGCTTCTCGGTCTTCGGAAACCTCTCTCTCTCATTATATTTGATTTATTATTTGATATATTAATTATATTGTATTATAGTGTGTTATCTTGCATTCCGGTATCATAGTTAGTAAATAAGTTTTACTCCTCAGATCGTTGCCGCTGCTCCGTTTGTTCCCTTGAACTCCCATCCCCCTACCCCTTTCCCTTTTTCCCTTTTTTTCCGAGGGGGCTGGGGGGCTACGGGCCTACTGCCCCCTCCCCTGTCACTGACACGGATTGATCTAGATTACCCCATGACACAAAAACAAGATTTTTTCCCCAAAATACCCCTTTTTCCCTGAAAAATTATTTGACCAAAATACTGCTTTTAATATCAAAAATTAATCATTTTCTCCCAAAATACCACTTTTTATCCCAATTAGACATATTCTCTCATAAATTCCACTTTTTATTCAAAAATCAAGTTTTTCTTTCCAAAATTCCCCTTATCTTCATAAATAACACATTTTCTCAAAAAAATAAAGCTTTTTATCTTAAAAATTTTATATTTTCTCCCCAAAATACCTCTTTTTATCCCGATAATTACTCGTATTCTCCCTTAAATAGCGTATTTTATTTCAAAACCAATATTTTCTCCACAAACACCATTTTTCCCTTAAATAAGACATTTTCTCCCCAAAATTCTTCATCTGAAAACTTAGACATTTTCTCCCTTAAAGATCCCTTTTTATCCCCATAAATAAGACATTTTCTCCCCAAAATACTGCTTTTTATATCACAAAATAGACATTTTCAACCTTAAATATCATTTTTTATCCCCATGAGTAGACATATTCTCCCTTAAATACCGCTGGTTATTCCAAAAACACTATTTTCTCCCCAATACACACATTTTTCTGTCTAACAAGACATTCCCCCCCAAAAATACTGCTTTTTTTCTCAAAACTTGCAAATTTTCTCCCTTAGATATCTCTTTTTATCCCAATTACTAGATATAACCTCCCTTAAATACCGCTTTTAATTCCAAAAACAAGATTTTATCCCCAAAACACCACTTTTTCCCTTAAATGACATTTTTTTCCAAAAAACTGCTTTTTATCCCAATAATTAGACATTTTCTCTCTTAGATCTCAGTTTTTATGTCAATAAATAGACATGTTCCCCCTTAAATACCACTTTATATCAAAAATTAGATATTTTCTCCCAAAAATACCAATTCCTCTTATAATAATTTGACAGATTCCCACGAAATTAGCACATTTTACTTAAAAAAAAAAATTTTGTCAACAATACATCCGTTTTTAACATAAGACATTTTCCCCCCAAACTGCTGCTTTTTATCTCAAAATTTAGACATTTTCCCTCCAAAACACCACTTTAAGTGCCAATAGACATATTTTCATTTAAATACCACCACTTATTACAAAAACAAGATTTTCTCCACAAACACCCGTTTTTCCCTTAAATAAGAAATTTTCTCCCACAAATACTGCTTTTTATCTCAAAAATTAGACATTTTCTCCCTTAAATATCAATTTTTATCCCAATAATCAGACATATTCTCCTTTAAATACCACTTTTTGTACTAAAAACAAGATTTTCTTCACACACACTCCTTATTCCCATGAGACATTTTCTCCCCAAAATACAGATTTTCATATCAAAAAATAGAATTTTTCTCCGTTAAACATTACTTTTTATCCCCAAAATTAGACATATTCTCCCTTAAATACCGCTGTTTATTCCATAAACACAATTTTCTCCCCATTTTCTGCCATACACCTTTTTTTTTCCAAAAAGGAAACATTCTCCCCAAAATTACGATTTTCATCTCACATTAAGATATTTCCTCCCTTAAATATCACTTTATATTCCAAAAATAAAACATTTTCTCCCATAAACATCACTGTTTATCCCCAAAATAAGATATTTTCTAAGTAAAATATAGAATTTCTTAGAAAAAAGAGAAAGTTTCTCCCCACAGTATCGATTTTCATCTCTAAATTAAGACATTTTCTCCCTTAAATATCATATTTATTCTCAAAATAAGACATTTTAATATGAAAATATAGAATTCTTTAGAAAAAAAGAGAAATTTTAACCCCAAAATATCGATTTTCATCTCACATACAAGACATTTTTCCTCTTAAATATCATTTTATCCCCAAAATAAGACATTTTCTTACGAAAATATACCTTTTTTTTTTTGCAAAATAAGAGACATTTTTCCACATTTTCCCCCCAAAATATTGATTGTCCTCTCACAAATAAGACAATTTCTCCCTTAAATATCACATTATTTTCCCCAAAATAAGACAATTTCTTATGCAAATACAGATTTATTTATTATTATTTTATTAAAGACACTTTCTCCTCCAAATATTGGACAAAACTAAGACAACTATCCCTTCTTAACCCAAAAAGAAGACATTTTCTCCTTTAAATATCACTTTATACCCCAAATCAGGCATTTTCTTATGAAAATATAGATATATTTGCAAAAAAAAGAGACATTTTCTTCCCAAAATATCGATTTTTGTCTCACGAATAAGACATATTCTCCGTTAAATATCACTTTATTTTCCAAAATGAGAGACATTTTCTCCCTGAAATATCACTTTTTATCCCCAAAATAAGACGTTTTCTTATGCAAATACAGATATATATAATTTTTTAAAAGACATTTTCTCCCCAAAATATAAGACAAAACTAAAACAAATATCACTTCTTATCCCAATAACAAGGAATTTTCTCCCTTATATATAACTTTTTAAACCAAATATAAGACATTATCTCAGGAAAATACACATTTGGTATCAAAAGAAAGATATTTTCTCCCCAAAATATCGATTTTCTTCTCACACGTAGGACATGTTCTCCCTTAAATATCAATTTCATCCCCAGAATATGAGAATTACTTACAAAATATAGATTTTGTTTTAAAAAATTAACAAATTTCCTCCCTTAAGTATGAATTTTCTTCCCACAAATAAGTAATTTTCTCCCTTAAATACAACCTTCTATCCCCAAAATAAGGCATTTTCTTAAGAAAATATTGCTATATTTAAAAAAAAAGAAACATTTTCATCCCAAAATATCGATTTTCTTCTCATGAGAAAGGCATTTTCTCCCTGAAAAATCACTTTTTATCCCCAAAATAAGACATTTTCTTATGGAAATACAGATATATATAATTTTTTAAAAGACATTTTCTCCCCAAAATATAGATTTACATCACACGATTCAGACATTATCACACTTAAATATCATTTTATCCCCCAAAAAAGACATTTTTTTCCGAATATATAGGTTTTTTTTTTTTTGCAAAATAAGAGATATTTTCCCACATTTTCCCCTCAAAATATCGATTTTCATCTCACACGTAAGACATTTTCCCCTTAAATATCACTTTTTTTTTTTTTTTTTTTTCCCAAAATAAGACAATTTCTTCTGGAAATACAGATTTTTTCATTTTTTTTTAAAAGACATTTTCTCCCCAAAATATAAGACAAAACTAAGACAAATACCACTTCTTAACCAAAAAAGAAGGCATTATGTCGCTTAAACATCACTTTTTAGCCCCAAAATATAACATTTTCTTATGGAAATACAGATTATTATTTTTTTTTTTAAAGAAAGACATTTTCTCCCAAAATTATAAGACAAAACTAAGACAAATATCACTTCTTATCCCAATAACAAGACATTTTCTCCCTGAATTATCACGTTTTATCGCAAACTAAGACACTTTCTTATGGAAATACATATTTGTTTCTTTTTTCTCCCCAAAATATAGATTTACATCTCACAATTCAGATATTATCTCCCTTAAATATCATTTTATCCCCAAAATAAGACATTTTCTTCCTAAAATATGTTTTGTTTTTTTGTTTTTTTTTTGCAAAATAAGACATATTTTCCCACATTTCCCCCCCATAACGATTTTCATCTCACACGTAAGACATGATCTCCCTTAAATATCACATTTTTTTCCCCAAATAAGACATTTTCTTATGGAAATACAGCTTTTTTTTTTTTTTTTAAAGACATTTTCTCCCCAAAATATAAGGCAAAACTAAGACAAATATCACTTCTCATCCCAATAAGAAGACATTTTCTCCCTTAAATATCACTTTTTATCCACAAAATACGACATTTTCTCAATGAAATATAGATTTTTTTCCAAAAATAACACATTTTCTCCCCATAAAATCGAATTTCATCTCAGAATTAAGTCATTTTCTCCCTTAAATATCAGTATTCATGCCAAAAATAAGACATTTTATCCTTTAAATATAACTTTATACCCAAAATTAGGCATTTTCTTATGAAAATATAGATATATTTGCCAAAAAACTGACATTTTCTCCCCAAAATACCAATTTATATCTAAAAATTAGACGTTTTCACCCATAAATATCACTTCACTTTTCAAAAATGAGAGACATTTTCTCCCTGAAATATCACTTTTTATACCCAAAATATGACATTTTCTGAATGAAATATGGATTTTTTCCAAAAATAACACATTTTCTCCCTTAAATATCAATCGTCTTCTCTCAATGAAGAAATTTTCTTCTCTAAATATAACATTTTATCTTCAAAATAAGACATTTCATTACAAAAATATGGAATTCTTTTTGGAAATTAAAGCTATTTTCTCCCTTAAATATCACTTTAAATCAAAAATCTGGCATTTTCTTATGAGAACTGTCACGGCATTATCTAGATCAATCTGTGTCCGTGACAGGGGAGGGGGCAGTAGGCCTGTAGCCCCCCGGCCCCCTCGGAAAAAAGGGACAAAAGGGAAAGGGGTAGGGGGATGGCAGTTCAAGGGAACAAACGGAGCAGCGGCAATGATCTGAGGAGTACAACTTAGTTACTAAGTATGAAATCGGAATGGAAGATAACACACTATAATACAATATAATTAGAATTGAAGCTAATCAATCAAATATAATGAGAGAGAGAGGTTTCCGAAGACCGAGAAGCCTACTTTGAATTTGAAGGCGCCGCGGCTTGGAAGCACAGCCACACCCGCTGCCAGGCAGTGAGACAGAGAGTACCAGCGTCACTTCCTTGACATTTTTTTCCGTCTCTGACGGCGAGGTCCCCTGGGACGTGTAGTTCTTCTTCTCTTTTTTGTGGCTTCGCCACAATACGACATGATCCATCAGTGAACAGGGCATATTTCTTCTCATTTTCTGGTAGTTCATTGTATGGTGGGGCCTCTTCAGCACGTGACACCTCTTCTGCTGGTGATGTTCCAAACTTTTTACCTTCAGGCCAGTCCATGATCACCTCTAAAATTTCCGGAGGACTGAGGTTCCCCATCCGTGCTCGTTGTGTAATCAGCGCAATCCACTTGCTCCAAGTGGCATCAGTAGCATGATGGGTGGAGGGAACCTTTCTTTTAAGCATCCAGTTCAGTAATGGCAGTCGAGGTGCCAGAAGGAGCTGCGTTTCAGTACCAACTACTTTGGAAGCAGCCCGAACCCCCTCATATGCGGCTAAGATCTCCTTCTTAGTTGGAGTGTAGCCCTCTTCAGACCCCTTGTACCCTCGACTCCAAAATCCCAGGGGTCGGCCTCGGGACTCTCCTGAGGCTCTTTGCCACAAACTCCAAGTGGGACCTTTCTCACCAGCAGCAGTGTAGAGGATGTTCTTTGCATCCTATCCCGTCTGTACTGGCCCCAGGGCCACGGCCCGGGCTATCTCCTGTTTAATCTGTTCAAAAGCCTGCTGCTGCTCTGGGCCCCATGTAAAATCATTCTTCTTCCGCGTCACCTGATAAAGGGGGCTTACAATGAGGCTGTAGTTTGGAACATGCATCGTCCAAAAGCCCACTACGCCCAGAAAAGACTGTGTCTCTTTCTTGCTAGTGGGTGGAGACATAGCAGCGATTTTGACTGTCACATCTGCTGGAATGTGATGACGTCCATCATGGCACTTTGTTCCCAGGAATTGAAATTCCTGAGCAGGTCCTTTCACTTTGTTCATTTAATCGCAAAGCCAGCACGTAAAAGGATCTGGATTATTTGTTCTCCTTTCTCAAAAACTTCCCTTGCTGTATGGCCCCACACAACGATGTCCTCAATGTACTGTAAATGCTCAGGAGCACTGCCCTGTACCAGTGCTCCAAAGGAATGGAAAAGAAGGCGTTGGCAATGTAGGTGGGCCCATACCATTTGGCTGCTTTTGACTCCAGCTCGTACTGGAGTTCTAACATTTCCGGCACCACAGCACTTAGTGGGGGTGTGACCTCGTTCAGGCCACGGTAGTCTTCCGTCAGCCGCCATTCTCCACTGGCTTTACGCACCGGCCATATGGGGCTGTTAAAAGGTGAGTGAGCTTTACTAATCACTCCCTGACTCTCCAGTTGACGAATTAACTCATGAATGGGGAGCAAGGAATCCCTGTTGGTGTGATACTGCCGTCTGTGCACCGTTTTTGTAGCAATCGGTACGTGCTGCTCTTTTACTTGTAGCAGCCCCACAACAGATGGGTCTTCCGACAGGCCAGGCAAAACAGACAACTGCTTAACACCTTCTGTGTCTACAGCAGCTATTCCAAAGGCCCATCTATACCCCTTGGGATCCTTAAAATATCCCATTCTGATGTAATCGATAGCAAGTATACAGGGAGCCCCAGGGCCAGTCACAATAGGGTGTTTCTGCCAGTCTTTACCAGTGAGGCTTATCTCAGCCTCCAACATAGTCAGCTCCTGAGAACCCCCAGTCACTCCATGAATATAAATCGATTTTGTCCCTTGGTGACTCGAGGGCATTAGGGTGCACTGTGCACCAGTGTCCACCAGGGCCTTATATTTCTGTGGTCGTGATGTGCCAGGCCACCTAATCCACACAGTCCAGTATACTCTATTGTCCCTTTCCCCCCCCTGGCTGGGGGCAGGGCCCCCCTATTTGTTACCTCGATTGTTTGTAGCGACTGGAGCAGTCACCCTTTTGGAGAAGTTCACCTTGGTGTTTGATCTGTCTCGTAATTCTTTCACTCGTGCTTGAAGTGCAGGAGTGGGCTGATTCTCCCACTTCTTCATATTCTCCCCATGGTCACGCAGGTAGCGCCACGAGGCAAGACGCAATGTAGTCTTACTGTTGTCATTTGCCCGAGCACGAGGACGTCTCCTTCTGATGGCTGAGATATTGGATGATGCAGGTTGGGAGGAAACCAAGTTGATCAGCTCTTCCGGTAGACAGTTTTGGGAATTCTGGTTCTCATCAGATGTATCTGGTACCACCATGGATCCATCTTTATTAAGCATGTTAGAGAGTTCGTCCCTCATATCTTCTTGTTTGCTCTTCTTTCTGTCTAGCTCTTCAACTAGCTTTGTGATGGCCGAAACACATGCCCGCAGAGGGGCTAAATGTAACTCAAAGTCTTGAAATTTATTAACCAGTCCATTTACAAGGGGTCTTCTTTCCCCTTTGCCAAACATTGCTGCAAATGTACTGGCATACCTCTCCGGTGCAGTCTTCGTGAATTTACGCCACATATTTGGTGTACACCTGACTTTCTCAGGATCATGCTTTTGGTCTGGCTCGTCAGGGATGAAGTCATAACTGTATAACATTTCCACTACGGCATGCTCTCTCAAATAACAGATACCTTTTCCATATCAGTCCATTTCTTTTTCTCAGGCATCAGATCATCTTTGAAGGGGTATCTTTCTCTTATGGCTAACAACATTCGCTTCCAGAGGGGGAAGGATCCATTCTGGCATGTACCAATACCCCTGTCGATGGCTGAGTCCATGGCAATGCCACCCAGTTGGCGAGCTTCTCTACCATCAAGCCACACACTGTTGGCCCCATTGTCCCAACATCCGAGTAACCAGGTGACGATAGGCACATTCAGGTGTTGTGAAAAGTCTTTTCTTAGGCCTTGAATTTCATTCATTTTCAGAGATTGATCAACAATAGTAACAATGTCTTGCTCACCTCCTACTCTTTCAGGACTTCTTGTTACCCTCCTGGGAGTTGGTGAACGCGATCTTATTGAAGGCCCCTCCCCTGGACTCAGGGGCACTTCCCATGTATCGAGCTGCTCCTCTGGACCTTTTTCCTCCTCTTCTCTTACAGTGACTGCTTCCTTTACTTTCCCTTCCTCCTCTTCCTTCTTCTCTAACTGAGTTGAGATTTGTTTCGTTTTCCGTCCTCTTACAGGGGCAACTGACATCGATTCCGGTACCTCCTGTGGTTGATCAGGTTGGTCAGTTCTGATGCTCTCCCTCTCCAGTTTGGCTCTAAGTCCGTCTCTTTCAACTATGAGGATTTTTATTTCAGATTCAAGCATGGCTTGACAAGACTGAACTCTGTTTAGTTCATTTTGAAGGGTATCTTGCTCGAATCGGAGGAATTCCCGCTCAGATTCAAAGGTGTTTTGTTGAGATTGGAGATTCCCTGCCACTCAGTATTCTCTGGTTCTGGGGAAGAATTCCTCAGATTTTTATAAGTCCAGATAGTGAGATAAGTAAAATAATGAGCGATACATTCAGGGACACTGACACAGTGATCAAAGGAGCATTCAAAAACTGCATAAAGGATTCAAAGGGGAGACTGGGAGCCTGCTTAAAAATCACAAGTTCCGTAAAATTAGCAGCTCCCTCTGCAGTTGCATACCACATTGTATGCAGGTACCAGGTAGGTATTTCTAACAGTGTTTTCAATTGACTATATATACCTGTAGCTCCATAGAGCAAAGTGGCAAACTTAATTAGGGCCCAGTATGTTTTGAGCATCAAAAAAGAAACACCAATGGCATGCAGTCCCTAGAAAAGCAGTTTTACAAGGGAAAGCATTTTTTTTTTCCTCTTTACAGAAGCAAATTATCAGTGCTCAAAGTTTACAAATATCACCAGAATATTGGCAGTCCACCTGGACTGTCAAGGTCAAGCTTTCAGTGAGCACCTGCAAAAGAGATAAACTTTCCCAATGAAGCTAACGAAACTCTCTAAGAGCAGAGATTCATTCTAAAAAGCTAAAAAGCAGCTTTTTAAGAGCAGAGAGGGATTTATTTCAAAAAACTAGAAAACAACCCCTAAGATCTCAACATCTTATCTTAATATCTTGCCCGCATTCTCCACCAAGAACTGTCACGGGGTTATCAAGATCAATCTGTGTCCATGACAGGGGAGGGGGCAGTAGGCCCGTAGCCCCCCGGCCCCCTCGGAAAAAAAAAATGGAAAAAGGGAAAGGGTGTCATAATAACGACCATACGGCCCCGTTCGTTTTCCCTGGAAGACCTGGCTTGGCCACTCACCGTGGTGACACCAATATGATGAACGGAGAAATGGCAGTTTATTAAAGCATGGCATACACTTATATATCCTTTGCCCTTTGTGTACACCCCTTATGCATACATTAACCCTTCGACGCAGAGCAAGGGGAGAGTCCTACCACGTCACATCCCGAATCCTCACTGTCTCCTACTACAACATCTCCCCCTCCCTATGCTCAATGAAGCCTAACCCGTAACAGCGCGAGTATCGCTTATCGCCTACAATCTTATCATCTATAGTCTTATCTATGATCTTATCGTCTGTATCCTTATCACATAAGAAGACCTAACGCGTCACAACCCAAAGCCCGCATGCGCCTAAGTATTCTATTGCCCTCTTGGTTAAGCCTTGCCCCGTTACAATACACGATGCGCTAGACTAATACTTATACTAAAGCTTATCCTGCATCCTACGAAAATCTATTTGCGAATAAATCACTTTCTCTACCATTCGCTGCAAACAGCCCTGTAAGCATTGAAATATGCACGACAAGCATAATATTAAACCTAAAAATACAAAGAGCCCAATAAATACTACCCTAAGCAATTGCTTGAGCCATGGCCCAATACCTCTAAACAAACTCTCCAAAAGGGTCGTCCTGTATCCCAATCTTCTGCGTGTGTTCCTTAAGTAGCTCCAACTTCTTGTGCAGCGACTCACTGTGATCACTCAGATTGAAACAGCACATTCCTTCAAAGTCCTTGCATCCATGGCCCTGGGCCAAAAGCAAAAAGTCAATCGCCGCTCTGTTTTGGAGCACGGCATGCTTAATACTATCAACGTCCACAAGCAATTTGCTCAAGAACACAGACGTCGTATTGGCTTGCTTCATTGACCAACAGGCCAACCTTTCTATCTCCTTCAAAGCCTGAGCTGCGGCTACTCCCAGAGCTAAGATGGATGCAAATATTCGAGCCGTAGGTCCCCAAAGGCGTACTTCGTCCCCACACTCTGGCGTCAGCACATGCATATTCCGCTTCTTCCTGGTTTTAGTCATGTTTCTAACCAGCTGTACCCACTCGGAGATGTTTGGGGACAGCATAGTTAACCTTCCTAGATAACAAGGTCCCCCCACTGCATTCGCCGGGACCCCTTGCCATGCACGGTCACCACAAATCAAGAAAATACCTGGTGGCAATGCTTTCGCAGTGTGGTTGTTCCAAATATTCCTCTCCGGGACCTGTCCCCTCTCCCTGGGACTAAAACAACAGCCCTTTGTGTAGTTATCAGGAGTGCAATCAACCCCCTGTTGGGAACCATTGGTCCGCGTCACATTAATGACACAGGTTTCACTCACCCAATGCCCGGACAGACAATAAATATTACTTTTCATCGGTGTGGATCCATTTGGATAAAAGCCACAATATGGTCCATGCCAGGTAAACTGTTCTGTGTTGTGTGGATAGACAAGGGTAAATGGATCTGACTGATTTTTCCTTGTGTTCCAATAGGGCCCCTGTGGAGTAAAAAGGTCTAGGATACTTGAACGCTTCCCACTATTATTAAATTTCGCGAAACCCACACACCCAGGAGACCACCAAAGGCTTTCATCCTTGTCCCACGTGCCATTAGGCACCCCCTGCGATCCCATTATCTGTAATTCTTGGGGTTCCCAGGGGAGGGTAACATTCAACTTACAAATGATGCATGCCATTTTCTTGCTGGCGAGGATCACAGTGTAATTCCCTAGGCCCCTGTCTGTGATATTAAGCGCATCTGATCTACAAAACTTATAGCACGAGTCCGTGCGGTTGTTCGTGAATGGCCATACATATCCTTGAAACCTGGAAGACTCTTCCCACACGTCTTCCCATGTGGGCACCCCAATCAAACACGTTTGGAATGGCGAAGTAGCTGATTGTAAGCTGAGACAGAAATCTGTTCTCCCTGTCTGGTTGGCCCAAGTCACTCACAAATTCCTGGGCTGTTGAATCAAATGAGTACCTCCCACCGGTGACCAACGCAGACAAAAGAGACACAGCAACATTAACATGGTAAGTCTCGTAGGCAGCAAGGGTTCCTTTTTTGGATCTTTCTTCCCACTTCTTTCCTCTGGGTGAGCATCCTCCGGCTGCGGTTTCCTCAGACATCCGAAGAACAAGTCCTGCAACAAGACACTCAGTTCTTGGTCACCCCTTTGCTTTCTTTGTGCCCCCAACCTCGGGCTTAATCCTTCTTGAGGATACCCATCGAATGTCCCCTATTTCCCTATGTTTGATCGCTGCATAGCCTCTTCCCCATACCAATATAGACCACCCTGCTTCCCATGATCCGTTTTCTGTTTTAACCTTAACAGGTGGACCCTCCTCAATAATCTTCGGCTGCCAGTGTTTCTGTATAGGGGTTCTTGTGCTTTCCCCGCGTTCAAAATGATTTAACGCATATAACGCTCGTGACAAGATCTCTCCCTGTTGTGATACCGGGATTCTCCCGGCATACCCTTCCCCCTCCCCAAGGACACAAATCTTTTCCTTAAGGAGGCGGTTGGCCCTTTCTACAATAGCCTGGCCTTGTGAATTTCCTGGAATTCCTGTGCTATGCGTGATGTTCCAGCGAGCCAACCACTCTTTGGTTGAACGTGAAGTAAAACAGGAGCCATTGTCTGTCTTTATATGTCACGGCATTCCCAAAACTGCTATGTAGCCCAATGATGGTGCGCCGCCGCAGAACTAGTGCGGCCGTGCTGTGTAGCAACAATGACTGTAGAGGACGTATCAATCGGCACTGCAAGCCACTGTCTCGGTGCCATCCGCGGTTCCATCGTAAAGTCTGTCTGCCAGATGTCCAATGGGGCGAGACCATGAGGGTTAACCCCCGCCCCTAATACTGGTGCAGAATTACAATGCAGACGGGTCTGCACGACTTCTCTGGCAACCTGAAGAGGGATAGAGCAGGTTCGAGCTAATGCTTTTGCCCCAATGTGCAGTGTGGAATGAAGGTCACGAGCCTCCTGCAGGGTATACACCTAACCCTTAGCGGCTCGATCCGCTGCATCATTGCCCATGGTAAAAAACCTGGAACTTCTGAATGACTACGAACATGGAGAATAGCAACAGGTGCAGATCTAACCACTAACGCATCTTCTAGCAGGGTCGCAGCCGCTGTATTCGGCTGCCCCTCCTTTCCCATGCGTAGCAGCATTCTAGCCACAAATGCGGAATCAGTAACAATGTTACAGGAAGTCTTGGGCCAAAGACGTAACGCGATCGCCACTGCCCTGGCCTCAAGCATTTGGACACTCGCTGAGCAATCAATTATCAATTTGGACTCCCATTTACCGCCCTGTCACGGAGTTATCTAGATCAATCTGTGTCCGTGACAGGGGGGGCAGTAGGCCCGTGGGCCCCCGGCCCCTGACAAAGGGGAAGGGAAAAAGGGAAAGGGGTAGGGAGATGGGAGCTGGGCTCAAGGAAACAAACAGAGCAGCGGCAACGATCTAAGGAGTAAAACTTATTTTACTATAATACAATCTAATTGAAATTGAGGCTAATAAATCAAGTGAAATAAGAGAGAGAGAGAGAGAGGTTTCCGAAGACCGAGAAGCCTACTTTGAAATTCAAGGCACCACGGCTTGGAAGCACACCCACACCCGCTGCCAGGCAGTGAGAGAGCGAGCGTCGCTTCCGTGGCGTATTTTCCTCTCTGACCGCGAGGTCCCCTGGGACGTGTAGTACTTCTTCTTTGTGCTCCATATGATGTTATGATGTGGAATACCAATAGCAAAAATTACAAAACCATGACATTCAGGCATTTTCTTATGAAAATATAGATACATTTGCCAAAAAAGTGACATTTTCTCCCCAAAATATCTATTTCCATCTCACAGATAAGACATTTTCTCCCCAAAATATAAGACAAATGTAAGACAAATATCACTTTTCATCCCAATAACAAGACATTTTCTCCCTTAAATATCATTTTTTCTCACAAAAATATGACATTTTCTCAATGAAATATAGATTTTTTTGCCCAAAATAACACATTTTCTCCCCATAAAATCGATTTTCATCTCAGAATTAAGTCATTTTCACCATTACATACTACTTTATCCCTTGAATATGACATTTTCTTACGAAAACATAGATTTTTTTTTCCCCAAAAATAACACATTTTCTTCCTTAAATATCAATCTTCTTCTCACAAAGAATAATTTTTCTCCCTTAAATATAACATTTTATCTTCAAAATAAGACATTTCCTTCCAAAAATATCAATTTTTTTTCGAGAAAAAAAAAGATATTTTCTCCCTTAAATATCACTATATTCAAAGTCAGGCATTTTCTTATGAAAATACAGATATATTTGCCAAAAAAAGTGACATTTTCTCCTCAAAATATCGATTTCCATCTCACAGATAAGACATTTTCTCCCCAAAATATAAGACAGAACTACTACAAATATCACTTCTCATCCCAATAACAAGACATTTTCTCCCTTAAAAATCACTTTTTTCTCCAGAGGGCAGACTTCGATTTGTTCAGAAGGCTAGTAGGGGTAGTCCCCTGGCATTCAGTCTTAGCGAACAAAGGGGTCCAAGATGGCTGGTCGCTCTTGAAGAAGGAAGTCTTAAAGGCGCAGGAGCGGGCGGTCCCCCTGAGCCGTAAAATGAGCCAGCAGGGAAGAAGACCGGCGTGGATGAATAGGGAGCTGTTCTTAAGGTTGCGGGAGAAAAAGAGAATCTATTGCCTGTGGAAGGAGGGAAGAGCAACTCAGAATGACTACAAAGAGGCTGTTAAGACGTGTAGAAGGAGAATCAGAGAGGCAAAAGCCCAGCTTGAATCTAAGCTGGCCGCTGGGGTTAAAACAAACAAGAAACTCTTTTACAAATACATCAACTGTAAGAGGAGGGCAAAGGGGAATCTCCATTCTTTACTGGACGAGGCTGGGAATGTGATCACAGAGGATAAGGAAAAGGCAGAGGTTCTGAATGCCTTCTTTACGTCTGCCTTTAAAAGTCATCTCGGTTATTCCCTGGGCTCCCCACGCTCTGGCTTGGTAGTCTTGGCTGGGGAGCAGACTGAACCCCCTGTGATTCTTGAAGAAGCGGTCAGGGAATTACTACTCCAACTGGACTACCACAAGTCCATGGGTCTGGATGAGATCCACCCGAGAGTGCGGAAGGAACTGGCGGAGGTGATCGCTGTGCCGCTTTCCGTTATCTTTCAGCACTCCTTGTTAACGGGTGAGGTCCCGGAAGACTGGAGGCTTGCCAACGTGACTCCCATTTACAAGAAAGGTTGTAAGGAGGATCCGGGAAACTACAGGCCTGTTAGCCTGACCTCGGTGCCAGGGAAGGTAATGGAACAGATTGTCTTGAGGGAGATCACGCGGCAGGTGTGGGATGACCAGGAGATCGGACCTAGCCAGCATGGGTTCATGAAGGGCAGGTCCTGCTTGACCAATCTGATCTCCTTCTACAATCCTGTGACCCGTCTGATGGATGAAGGAAAGGCGGTTGATGTGGTCTACTTAGACTTCAGCAAAGCCTTTGACACTGTCTCCCATGCTATTCTCCTGCAAAAGCTGGCAGCCCGTGGCTTGGATGGGTACACTCTCAGCTGGGTAAGGAGCTGGCTGGAGGGCCCAGAGAGTGGTGGTAAATGGAGTCAAATCCAGTTGGAGACCAGTCATGAGTGGTGTTCCCCAGGGGTAGGTGCTGGGGCCTGTCCTCTTCAACATCTTTATCGATGACTTGGATGAGGGCATTGAGTGTGCCCTCAGTAAGTTCGCGGATGACACCAAATTGGCAGGGAGTGTCGATCTGCCTGAGGGTAGCGAGGCCCTACAGAGGGATCTGGATAGGCTGGTGAGCTGGGCCGAAGCCAACGGGATGAGGTTCAACAAGACCAAATGCCAGGTCCTGCACTTTGGCCACAACAACCCCAGGCAGTGCTATAGGCTTGGGGCAGAGTGGCTGGAGGACTGTGTTGAGGAAACAGACCTGGGGGTACTGATTGATGCTCGGCTGAACATGAGCCGACAGTGTGCCCGGGTGGCTAAGCAGGCCAACGGCATCCTGGCTTGCATCAAAAACAGTGTTACTAGCAGGAACAGGGAGGTAATTGTCCCCCTGTACTCGGCATTGGTGCGGCCGCACCTTGAGTACTGTGTTCAGTTTTGGGCCCCTCACTGCAAGAAAGACATTGAGGCTCTGGAACGTGTTCAGAGGAGGGCAACCAAGCTGGTGAGGGGTCTGGAGCACAGGCCTTATGAGGAGCGGTTGAGGGAGCTGGGATTGTTCAGTCTGGAGAAGAGGAGGCTCAGGAGAGACCTTATAGCTCTCTATAACTTCCTGAAGGGAGGTTGTAGTGAGCTGCGGGTGGGCCTCTTCTCTTGTGTAATCAGTGATAGAACTAGAGGGAATGGTTTCAAGCTGCGCCAGGGGAGGTTCAGGCTGGACATTAGGAAGTATTACTTCTCAGAAAGGGTAGTCAGGCATTGGAACGCACTGCCCAGGGAGGTGGTGGAGTCACCGACCATGGGAGTGTTAAAGAAACTGTTATGGTTTTGTGTTTTGTAATTTTTTGCTATTGGTATTCCACATCACAAGATCATGTGGAGCACAGAGAAGAAGTACTACACGTCCCAGGGACCTCGCGGCCAGAGAGGGAAAATACGTCACTGAAGAGACGCTCGCTCTCTCTCTCTCACTGCCTGGCAGCGGGTGTGGGTGTGCTTCCAAGCCGCGGCGCCTTCAACTTCAAAGTAGGCTTCTCGGTCTTCGGAAACCTCTCTCTCTCATTATATTTGATTTATTAGCTTCGATTCTAATTATATTGTATTATAGTTCATATTATTGTTCAGCCTGGAGAAGAGGAGGCTCAGGGGAGACCTTATAGCTCTCTATAACTTCCTGAAGGGAGGTTGTGGTGAGCTGGGGGTTGGCCTCTTCTCTCGTGTAATCTTCTAGGTCTTTTCCAACCTCGATAATTCCATGATTCTGTGATAGTGTGTTATCTTGCATTCCGATATCATAGTTAGTAAATAAGTTTTACTCCTCAGATTGTTGCCGCTGCTCCGTTTGTTCCCTTGAACTCCCATCTCCCTACCCCTTTTCCCTTTTTTCCCTTTTTTTCCGAGGGGGCCGGGGGGCTACGGGCCTACTGCCCCCTCCCCTGTCACGGACCCAGATTGATCTTGATAACCCCGTGACAGTTCTTGGTGGAGAATGCGGGCATAGAGATAAGATATTAAGATAAGATATTGGGGCTTGTTTTCTGGTTTTTGAAATAATCCCTCTCTGTTCTTAAAAAGTTGCTTTTTAGCTTGTTAGAACAAATCTCTGCTCTCGGAGAGTTTTGTTAGCTGTGTTGGGAAAGTTTATCTCTTTTGCAGGTGCTCACTGAGAGCTTGGCCTTGAAAGTCCAGGCGGACTGCCAATATTCTGGTGATATTTGTAAACTTTGAGCACTGATATTTTGCTTCTGTAAAGAGAAAAAAAAATGATGATTCTATTTTCTCTTTTGCACCTGCTTGCAGGGGGAGCTGCTAATTTTACAGAACTTGTGATTTTTAAGCAGGCTCCCAGTCTCTCCTTTGAATCCTTTATGCAGTTTTTGAATGCCCATTTGACTACAGTGTAAGTCTCCCTGAATGTATTGCTCATTATTTTACTTATCTCACTCAGCATCTGGACTTGTAACGCTCTGAGGAAGTCTTCTCCAGAACCAGAGAGTACTGAGTGGCAGGGTGTGTGGAAAGGCTTGGGAGAGACTTTAAAGAGATGGCCATCCTCGGTGTCATGGAGCTTTACTCCTGAACACCTGGAAGACCCTGAGTGCTTAAACAATTATTTAAGACAGGAATGTTGTAGCTCAGGCAGATCTGAGGAGGCACAAATGATACAAATGATCTGGGGCCTGGCTAATGCCTATCGGGCCTTATTCAATACTATCCCAGAAAGCGATAGAGTTTCTGAAATTGATAGGGAAAGTCTCCAAATTGAGAGAGAGAGTCTCCAAGCTGAGAGAGAGTGTCTCAGAGCTGATAGGGAGAATCTCCAGTTCCAGAGAGAGAGTCTCCAAGCTGAAAGGGAGAGTCTCCAGAAGACAATACAAGCTGAAAGAGAGTGTCTCAGAGCTGATAGAGAGAATCTGCAGTTCCAGAAAGAGAGTTTTCAGGAGAGTCTCCGAGCCGAAAGGGAGAGTCTCCAGAAGACAATACAAAATGAGCGAGACAGTCTCCAAGCCGAAAAGGAGAGCTTCCAGGAGAGAGTCCGAGCCGAGTGGGACAACCTCCAGGTCCAGAAGGAGAGTCTCCTAGTCGAGAAACAGAGTCTCCAAATCCAAAGAGAGAGTCTCCAAACCGAGGCGGAGAATCTCCAGGTCCAGAAAGAGAGTCTTCTAGTCGAGAGAAAAGACCTCCAATCCGAGCGAGACACACTCCAGTCTGAGAGAGATGCCCTCCAAAATGAGAAAGACTCCCTGCAATCCAAACTTGACAACCTCCAACTACAGCAAGACACCCTCCGAACTGAGCGAGACACCCTCCAAAATGAACTAAGCAGAATTCAGTTTTCTCAGGCCATGCTTGAATCTGAACTAAAAATCCTCACAGTTGAAAGAGATGGACTTGAAGCCAAATTGGAGAGGGAGAGCATCAGAACCGACCAACCTGCCATCGTCCTTCAACCACAGGAGGTACCGGAATCCATGTCAGTTGCCCCTGTAAGAGGACGGAAAACGAAACGAGTCTCAACTCAGCTAGAGAAGAAGCAAGAGGAGGAAGGAAAAGTAGAGGAGGAGAAGAAAGTAGAGGAAGAGGAGGAGGAGAAAGTAGAGGAAGCAGACGCTGTAAGAGAAGAGGAGGAAAGAGGTCCAGAGCGGCTCGATCCATGGAAAGCGGCCCTGAGTCTAGGGGAGAGGCCTTCAGTAAGATCGCGGTCACCTACTCCCAGAAGGGTAACAAGAAGTCCTGAAAGAGCAGGAGGTGGAGGTGAGCAAGACATTGTTACTGTTGTTGATCGATCTCTAAAAATGAGTGAAATTAGAGGTCTGAGAAAAGACTTTTCACGACACCCAAAAGAGCCTATCGTCACCTGGTTACTCCGCTGTTGGGACAGTGGGGCCAACAGTGTGTGGCTAGATGGTAGAGAAGCTCGCCAACTGGGTAGCATTACTAGAGCCATTGACAGGGGTATTGGTACATGCCAGAATGGATCCTTCACCCTCTGGAAGCGAATGCTGTTAGCCGTAAGAGAAAGATACCCCTTCAAAGATGATCTGATGCCTGAGAAAAAGAAATGGACTGATATGGAAAGAGGTATCGGCTATTTGAGAGAGCATGCCGTAGTGGAAATGTTATACAGTTCCGACTTCATCCCTGATGAGCCAGACCAAAAGCATGACCCTGAGAAAGTCAGGTGTTCACCAAATATGTGGCATACATTCACGAAGACTGCACCGGAGAGGTATGCCAGTACATTTGCAGCAATGTATGGCAAAGGGGTAAGAAGGCCCCTTGTAAATGAACTGGTTTATAGACTTCAAGACTTTGAGTTACATTTAGCCCCTCTACGGGCTTGTGTTTCGGCCATCGCAAAGGTAGTTGAAAAGCTAGACAGAGTGGAGAGCAAACAAGAAGATATGAGGGACGAACTGTCTACCATGCTTAATGCAGATGGATCCATGGTGGTACCAGATACATCTGACGGGAACCAGAATTCCCAAAACTGTCTACCGGAAGAGCTGATCAACTTGGTTTCCTCCCAACCTTCATCATCCAATATCTCAGCCATCAGAAGGAGGTGTCCTCGTGCTCAGGCGAATGACAACAGTAAGGCTACATCGCGTCTTGCCTTGTGGCGCTACCTGCGCGACCATGGGGAGAATATGAAGAAGTGGGATAAGCAGCCCACTCCTGCACTTCAAGCATGAGTGAAAGACTTACGAGACAGATCGACCACCAAGGTGAACTTCTCCAAAAGGGTGACTTCTCCAGTCGCTGCGAACAATCGAGGTAACAAATAGGGGGGCCCTGCCCCCGGCCAGGGGGGGAAAAGGGACAATAGAGTATACTGGACTGTGTGGATTAGGTGGCCTGGCACATCACGACCGCAGAAATATAAGGCCCTGGTGGACACTGGTGCACAGTGCACCCTAATGCCCTCGAGTCACCAAGGGACAAAATCGATTTATATTCATGGAGTGACTAGGGGTTCCCAGGAGCTGACTATGTTGGAGGCTGAGATAAGCCTCACTGGTAAAGACTGGCAGAAACACCCTATTGTGACTGGCCCAGGGGCTCCCTGTATACTTTGTATCGATTACCTCAGAATGGGATATTTTAAGGATCCTAAGGGCTATCGATGGGCCTTTGGAATAGCTGCTGTAGACACAGAAGGTATTAAGCAGTTGTCTGTTTTGCCTGGCCTGTCGGAAGACCCATCTGTTGTGGGGCTGCTACGAGTGAAAGAGCAGCACGTACCTATTGCTACAAAAACGGTGCACAGATGGCAGTATCGCACCAATAGGGATTCCTTGCTCCCCATTCATGCGTTAATTCGTCAACTGGAGAGTCAGGGAGTGATTAGTAAAACTCACTCACCTTTTAACAGCCCCATATGGCCGGTGCGTAAAGCCAGTGGAGAATGGCGGCTGATGGAAGACTACCGTGGCCTGAACGAGGTCACACCCCCACTAAGTGCTGTGGTGCCGGAAATGTTAGAACTCCAATACGAGCTGGAGTCAAAATCAGCCAAATGGTATGCCACCATTGACATTGCAAATGCCTTCTTTTCCATTCCTTTGGCCACAGAATGTAGGCCACAGTTTGCTTTCACCTGGAGGGGCATTCAGTATACCTGGAACCGTTTGCCCCAGGGGTGGAAACATAGACCCACCATTTGCCATGGGTTGATCTAGACTGCAATGGAACACGGTGGTGCTCCTGAGCACTTACAGTACATTGATGACATCATTGTGTGGGGCAATACAGCAAGGGAAGTTTTTGAGAAAGGAGAACAAATAATCCAGATCCTTCTACGTGCTGGCTTTGCGATTAAGCGAAGCAAAGTGAAAGGACCTGGTCAGGAAATTCAATTCCTGGGAATAAAGTGTCAAGATGGATGTTGTCCCATCCCAGCAGATGTGATCGACAAGATTGCTGCTATGTCTCCACCCACTAGCAAGAAAGACACACAGTCTTTTCTGGGCGTAGTGGGCTTTTGGAGGATGCATGTTCCAAACTACAGCCTTATTGTAAGCCCCCTTTATCAGGTGACGCGGAAGAAGAATGATTTTACACGGGGCCCAGAGCAGCAGCAGGCTTTTGAACAGATTAAACAGGAGATTGCCCGTGCAGGGATAGGATGTAAAGAGCATCCTCTACACTGCTGCTGGTGAGAAAGGTCCCACTTGGAGTTTGTGGCAAAGAGCCTCAGGAGAGACTCGAGGCCGACCCCTGGGATTTTGGAGTCGAGCGTACAAGGGGTCTGAAGAGGGCTACACTCCAACTGAGAAGGAGATCTTAGCCGCATATGAGGGGGTTCGGGCTGCTTCTGAAGTAGTCGGTACTGAAACGCAGCTCCTTCTGGCACCTCGACTGCCAGTGCTGAACTGGATGTTTAAAGGAAAGGTTCCCTCCACCCATCATGCTACTGATGCCACTTAGAGCAAGTGGATTGCGCTGATTACACAACGAGCGCGGATGGGGAACCTCAGCCGTCCAGGAATTTTAGAGGTGATCATGGACTGGCCTGAAGGTAAAAAGTTTGGAACATCACCAGCAGAAGAAGTGTCACGTGCTAAAGAGGCCCCACCATACGATGAACTACCAGAAAACGAGAAGGAATATGCCCTGTTCACTGATGGATCGTGTCGTATTGTGGAGAAGCATCGCAGATGGAAAGCTGCTGTGTGGAGCCCCACACGACAGGTTGCAGAGGCCACTGAAGGAAAAGGAGAATCTAGTCAGTTCGCTGAAGTAAAGGCTGTCCAGCTGGCCTTAGATGTTGCTGAACGGGAGAGGTGGCCAATGCTTTATCTTTATACTGACTCATGGATGGTGGCAAATGCCTTGTGGGGATGGTTACAGCAGTGGGAGCAAAATAACTGGCAGCTGAGGGATAATCCTATTTGGGCTGCTGAACTGTGGAAAGACATTGCTGCCCGAACAAAAGATATGGTTATAAAGGTGCGTCATGTGGATGCTCACGTGCCCAAGAGTCGGGCTACTGAAGAACAACAAAACAACCATCAGGTAGATCGAGCTGCCAGAATTGAGGTGGCTCAAATAGACTTGGACTGGCAGAACAAGGGTGAATTATTTCTAGCTCGATGGGCCCATGAGACCTCGGGCCATCAGGGAAGGGACACAACATAGTACAAATACTATAATATATATACAACAAAGTACAAATATGGGGAGGCGTGGCAGGTTGATTATATCACCTTACCACGATCTCACAATGGTAAGCGTTACGTGCTTACCATGGTGGAAGCAACCACTGGGTGGCTTGAAACATATGCAGTACCCCATGCTACGGCCCGAAACACCATATTGGGTCTTGAGAAACAAGTCCTGTGGCGACATGGCACTCCAGAAAGAATTGAGTCTGATAATGGGACACATTTCAAAAATTCCCTTGTAAATACTTGGGCCAAAGATCATGGCATTGAGTGGATTTATCATATCCCCTATCATGCACCAGCTTCTGGTAAAATTGAACGATACAATGGGTTGTTGAAAACCATGTTGAAAGCAATGGGTGGTGGAACATTTAAGCACTGGGAGAAGCATTTGGCAGAAGCCACCTGGTTGGTCAATACCAGAGGATCTGTCAATCGCGATGGTCCTACCCAATCCAGCCCCCTACATACTGTAGAGGGAGATAAGGTCCCTGTTGTACATGTAAAGAACATGTTGGGAAAAGCATTGTGGGTCCTTCCAGCCTCTGGAAAGGGCAAACCTCTCCGTGGAACTGTTTTTGCCCAGGGACCTGGGTGCACTTGGTGGGTGATGCAGAAGGATGGGGATGTTCAATGTGTACCACGAGGGAACTTGATGTTGGGGGAGTGCAGTCAGTAATTCCATATATATATGTATATAGACCTGTATGTGTAATGCTTTTTCAAATATTGTTTATTTGTATATGTATTTTTAAGCATGATGTAGTGATGTAGAATAAGGGGTGGAATGTTATGGTTTTGTGTTTTGTAATTTTTTGCTATTGGTATTCCACATCACAAGATCATGTGGAGCACAGAGAAGAAGTACTACACGTCCCAGGGGACCTCGCGGCCAGAGAGGGAAAATACGTCACGGAAGCGACGCTCGCTCTCTCTCTCTCACTGCCTGGCAGCGGGTGTGGGTGTGCTTCCAAGCCGCGGCTCCTTCAACTTCAAAGTAGGCTTCTCGGTCTTCGGAAACCTCTCTCTCTCATTATATTTGATTTATTAGCTTCGATTCTAATTATATTGTATTATAGTGTGTTATCTTGCATTCTGATATCATAGTTAGTAAATAAGTTTTACTCCTCAGATCGTTGCCGCTGCTCCGTTTGTTCCCTTGAACTCCCATCTCCCTACCCCTTTTCCCTTTTTCCCTTTTTTTCCAAGGGGGCCGGGGGGGCTACGGGCCTACTGCCCCCTCCCCTGTCACGGACCCAGATTGATCTTGATAACCCCGTGACAGAAACGTTTGGCTGTTGCGTTGAGGGGTATGATTTAGCTGGGAAGTATTGGCAGTGGTTGGACTAGATGATCTTCTAGGTCTTTTCCAACCTTGATAATTCTGTGATTCTGTGATTTTCTTACGAAAACATAGATTTTTTTTTTCCGCAAAATAACACATTTTCTTCCTTAAATATCAATCTTCTTCTCACAAAGAAGAAATTTTCTCCCTTAAATATAACATTTTATCTCTAAAATAAGACATTTCTTTAAAAAAATATGGTTTTTTTTTCGAAAAAAGCTATTTTTTTCCCTTACATATCACTTTATACCCAAAATCAGGCATTTTCTTATGAAAATATAGATATATTTGCCAAAACAGTGACATTTTCTCCCGAAAATATCCATTTCCATCTCACAGATAAGACATTTTCTCCCCAAAATATAATGCAAAACTACAACAAATATCACTTCTGATCCCAATAACAAGACATTTTCTCCCTTAAATATCACTTTTTATCACAAAAATATGTCATTTTCTCAATGAAATATAGATTTTTTTGCAAAAAATATCTCATTTTATCCCCATAAAATCGATTGTCATCTCAGAATTAAGTCATTTTCTCCCTGAAATATCTCTATTCGTGCCAAAATGAAGACATTTTCTCCCTTAACTATCACTTTATCCCCAGAATACGACATTTTCTTACGAAAACATAGATTTTTTTCCCAAAAATACCACAATTCCTCCCGTAAATTTCTCTCTTCTTCTCGCAAATAAGAAATTTTCTCCCTTAAATATAACATTTTATCTTCAAAATAAGACATTTCCTTACAAAAATATGGTTATTTTTTTTCGAAAAAAGGTATTTTTTCCCTTAAATATCACTTTATACCCAAAATCAGGCATTTTCTTATGAAAATATAGATATATTTGCAAAAAAAAGTGACATTTTCACCCCAAAATATCGATTTCCATCTCTCAGATAAGACATTTTGTCTTCAAAATATAAGACAGAACTACTACAAATATCACTTCTCATCCCAATAACATTTTCTCCCTTAAATATCACTTTTTATCACAAAAATACGACATTTTCTCAATGAAATACAGATTTTTTTTGCCAAAAATAACTCATTTTATCCCCATAAAATCGATTGTCATTCCAGAATTAAGTCATTTTCTCCCTTAACTATCACTTTATCCCCCGAATACGACATTTTCTTACGAAAACATAGATTTTTTTTCCCAAAAATACCACATTTTCTCAATTAAATTTCAATCTTCTCACAAAGAAGAATTTTTCTCTCTTAAATATAACATTTTATCTTCAAAATAAGACATTTCCTTACAAAAATATGGACTTTTTTTTATTTTGAAAAAAGGTATTGTTACCCTTAAATATCACTTCATACCCAAAATCAGGCATTTTCTTATGAAAATATAGATATATTTGCCAAAATGTGACATTTTCTACCGAAAATATCGATTTCCATCTCTCAGATAAGACATTTTCTCCCCAAAATATAAGACAAAACTACTACAAATATCACTTCTGATCCCAATAACAAGACATTTTCTCCCTTAAATATCACTTTTTATCACAAAAATATGTCATTTTCTCAATGAAATATAGTTTTTTGCCAAAAATAACACTTTTTCTCCCAATAAATTAGATTGTCACCTCAGAATTAAGTCATTTTCTCTCTGAAATATCTCTGTTCGTGCTAAAAAGAAGACATTTTCTCCCTTAACTATCACTTTATCCCCCGAATACGACATTTTCTTACGAAAACATAGATTATTTTTTCCAAAAATACCACATTTTCTCCCTTAAATATCAATCTTCTTCTCATAAACAAGAAATTTTCTCCCTTAAATGTAACATTTTATCATCAAAATAAACTATTTCCTTACAAAAACATGGATTTTTATTTCGAAAAAAAGGTTTTTTTTCCCTTAAATATCGCTTTATACCCAAAATCAGGGATTTCCTTAAAAAAACAAGTTTTTTTTTTTTCGAAAAAGAAGGTATTTTTTCACTTAAATATCACTTTATACCCACAATCAGGCATTTTCTTGTGAAAATATAGATATATTTTCTGAAAAGTGACATTTTCTCCCCAAAATATCGATTTCCATCTCACAGATAAGACATTTTCTCCCCAAAATATAAGACAAAACTACTACAAATATCACTTCTCATCCCAATAACAAGACATTTTCTCCCTTAAATATCACTTTTTATCACAAAAATACAACATTTTCTCAATGAAATACAGATTTTTTGCCAAAAATAACACATTTTCTCCCCATAAAATCGAGTGTCATCTCAGAATTAACTCATTTGCTCCCTTAACTATCACTTTATCCCCCGAATACGACATTTCCTTACGAAAACATAGATTTTTTTTCCCCAAAATAAAGCATTTTCTCCCTTAAATATCAATCTTCTTCTCACAAACAAGAAATTTTCTCCCTTAAATATTACATTTCATCTTCAAAATAAGACATTTCCTTGCAAAAATATGCATTTTCTTGAAAAAAAAAAAAAGGTATTTTTTCCCTTAAGTATAACTTTATACCCAAAATCAGGCATTTTCTTATGAAAATTTAGATATATTTGCCATAAAGTGAATTTTTCTCCCAAAATATCGCTTTTCATCTCATAGGTAAGACATTTTCTCCCCAAAATATAAGACAAAACTACTACAAATATCACTTCTAATCCCAATTACAAGACATTTTCTCCCTTAAATATCACTTCTTATCACAAAAATACATTTTCTCAATGAAATATAGTGTTTTTTTGCAAAAAATAACACATTTTCTCCCCATAAAATCGATTGTCATCTCAGAATTAAGTCATTTTCTCCCTGAAATATCTCTGTTCGTGCCAAAATGAAGACATTTTCTCCCTTAACTATAACTTTATCCCCCGAATACGACACTTTCTTACGAAAACATAGATTTTTTTCCCAAAAATAACAAATTTTCTCCCTTAAATATCAGTCTTTTTCTCACAAAGTTGAAAATTTCTCCATTAAATATAACATTTTATCTTCAAAATAAGACATTTCCTTGCAATAATATGGATATTTTTTTTCGAAAAAAGCTATTTTTTCCCTAAAGTATAACTTCATACCCAATATCAGGCATTTTTTTCTGAAAATATAGATATATTTGCCAAAATGTGACATTTTCTCCCCAAAATATCGATTTCCATCTCTCAGATAAGACATTTTCTCCCCAAAATATAAGACAAAACAACTACAAATATCACTTCTCATCCCAATAACAAGACATTTTCTCCCTTTAATATCACTTGTTATCACAAAAATACGACATTTTCTCAGTGAAATATAGATTTTTTTTTGCCAAAAATAACACATTTTCTCCCCATAAAATCGATTGTCATCTCAGAATTAAGTCCTTTTCTTCCTGAAATATCTCAATTCGTGCCAAAAAGAAGGCATTGTCTCCCTTAACTATCACTTTATCCCCCGAATACGACATTTCCTTACGAAAACATTGATTTTTTTTCCCCAAAATAAAGCATTTTCTCCCTTAAATATCAATCTTCTTCTCACAAACAAGTAATTTTCTCCCTTAAATATAACATTTTATCTTCAAAATAAGACATTTCCTTGCAAAAATATGCATTTTCTTGAAAAAAAAAAAAGGTATTTTTTCCCTTAAGTATAACTTTATACCCAAAATCAGGCATTTTCTTATGAAAATATAGACATATTTGCCAAAAATTGACATTTTCTCCCCAAAATATAAGACAGAACTACTACAAATATCACTTCTCATCCCAATAACAAGACATTTTCTCCCTTTAATATCACTTGTTATCACAAAAATACGACATTTTCTCAATGAAATATAGATTTTTTTTTTGCCAAAAATACCACATCTTCTCCCAATAAAAACGAATTTAATCTCAGAACTAAGTCATTTTCTCCCCTAACTATCACTTTATCCCCCGAATACGACATTTTCTTACGAAAACATGGTTTTTTTTTCCCAAAAATACCATATTTTCTCCCTTAAATTTCAAACTTCTCACACACAAGAAATTTTCTCCCTTAAATATGACATTTTATCTTCAAAATAAGACATTTCCTTACAAAAATATGGATTTTTTTTTCTAAAAGAAGGTATTTTCTCCCTTAAAGATCACTTTATACTCCAAATCAGGCATTTTCTAATGAAAATATATCTATATTTGCCAAAAAGTGACATTTTCTCCCCCAAAATATCGATTTGCATCTCTCAGATATTTTCTCCCCAAAATATAAGACAAAACTACTCCAAATTTCACTTCTCATCCCAATAACAAGACATTTTCTCCCTGAAATATCACTTTTGATCACAAAAGTACGACATTGTCTCTATGAAATATAATTTTTTTTCCAAAAATAACACATTTTCTACCCATAAAATCGAATTTATTCTCAGAACTAAGTAATTTTCTTCCTTAAATATCACTTTTTATCACAAAAATACAACATTTTCTCAATGTTACATTGTTTTTTTTTGCAAAATATGTCACATTTTTTCCCATAAAATCGATTGTCATCTCAGAATTAAGTCATTTTCTCCCTGAAATATCTCAATTCGTGCCAAAAAGAAGGCATTGTCTCCCTTAACTATCACTTTATCCCCCGAATACGACATTTCCTTACGAAAACATAGATTTTTTTTCCCCAAAATAAAGCATTTTCTCCCTTAAATATCAATCTTCTTCTCACAAACAAGTAATTTTCTCCCTTAAATATAACATTTTATCTTCAAAATAAGACATTTCCTTGCAAAAATATGCATTTTCTTGAAAAAAAAAAAAGGTATTTTTTCCCTTAAGTATAACTTTATACCCAAAATCAGGCATTTTCTTATGAAAATATAGACATATTTGCCAAAAATTGACATTTTCTCCCCAAAATATAAGACAGAACTACTACAAATATCACTTCTCATCCCAATAACAAGACATTTTCTCCCTTTAATATCACTTGTTATCACAAAAATACGACATTTTCTCAATGAAATATAGATTTTTTTTTTGCCAAAAATACCACATCTTCTCCCAATAAAAACGAATTTAATCTCAGAACTAAGTCATTTTCTCCCCTAACTATCACTTTATCCCCCGAATACGACATTTTCTTACGAAAACATGGTTTTTTTTTCCCAAAAATACCATATTTTCTCCCTTAAATTTCAAACTTCTCACACACAAGAAATTTTCTCCCTTAAATATGACATTTTATCTTCAAAATAAGACATTTCCTTACAAAAATATGGATTTTTTTTTCTAAAAGAAGGTATTTTCTCCCTTAAAGATCACTTTATACTCCAAATCAGGCATTTTCTAATGAAAATATATCTATATTTGCCAAAAAGTGACATTTTCTCCCCCAAAATATCGATTTGCATCTCTCAGATATTTTCTCCCCAAAATATAAGACAAAACTACTCCAAATTTCACTTCTCATCCCAATAACAAGACATTTTCTCCCTGAAATATCACTTTTGATCACAAAAGTACGACATTGTCTCTATGAAATATAATTTTTTTTCCAAAAATAACACATTTTCTACCCATAAAATCGAATTTATTCTCAGAACTAAGTAATTTTCTTCCTTAAATATCACTTTTTATCACAAAAATACAACATTTTCTCAATGTTACATTGTTTTTTTTTGCAAAATATGTCACATTTTTTTCCCATAAAATCGATTGTCATCTCAGAATTAAGTCATTTTCTCCCTGAAATATCTCTATTCGTGCCAATAAGAAGACATTTTATTCCATAATTATCACTTTATTCCCCGAATACGACATTTTCTTACGAAAACATAGATTTTTTTACCCCCAAAATAACACATTTCTCCCTTAAATCTCAATCTTCTTCTCACAAACAAGAAATTTTCTCCCTTAAATATAATAATTTATCTTCAAAATAAGACATTTCCTTGCAAAACTATGGATTTTTTTTTTCGAAAAAAGGTTTTTTTTTTTTTCCCTTAAATATCACTTTATACCCCAAATCAGGCATTTTCTTATGAAAATATAGATATCTTTGCCAAAAAGTGACATTTTCTCCCCAAAATATCAATATCCATCTCTCAGATAAGACATTTTCTCCCCAAAATATAAGACAGAATTACTACAAATATCACTTCTCATCCCAATAACAAGACATTTTCTCCCTTAAATATCACTTTTTATCACAAAAATACAACATTTTCACAATGAAGTATACATTTTTTGCTTAAAATAACACATTTTCTCCCCATAAAATCGATTGTCATCTCAGAATTAAGTCATTTTCTCCCTTAAATATCACTTTATCCCCCGAATACGACACTTCCTTACGAAAACATTGATTTTTTTACCCCCAAAATAACACATTTTTCCCTTAAATATCAATCTTCTTTTCACAAAGAAGAAATTTTCTCCCTTAAATATAACATTTTATCTTCAAAATAAGACATTTCCTTACAAAAATATGGATTTTTTTTCGAAAAAAGGTGTTTTTTTCCCTTAAATATCACTTTATACCCAAAATCAGGCATTTTCTTATGAAAATATAGATATATTTGCCAAAAAGTGACATTTTCTCACCAAAACATCGATTTCCATCTCTAAGATAAGACATTTTCTCCCCAAAATATAAGACAAAACTACTACAAATATCACTTCTCATCCCAATAACAAGACATTTTCTCCCTTAAATATCACTTTTTATCACAAAAATATGACATTTTCTCAGTGAAATATACATTTTTTGGTTAAAATAACACATTTTCTCCCCGTAAAGTCGATTGTCATCTCAAAACTACGTCATTTTCTCCCTTAACTATCATTTTATCCCCTAAATACGACATTTCCTTACGAAAACATAGATTATTTTTTCCCAAAAATACAACATTTTCTCCCTTAAATATCAATCTTCTTCTCACAATCAAGAAATATTCTCCCTTAAATATAATATTTTATATTCAAAATAAGACATTTCCATACAAAAATTTGGATTTTTTTTTTCTAAAAAAAGGTATTTTCTCCCTTAAATATCACTGTATACCCAATATCAGGCATTTTCTTATGAAAATATAGATATCTTTGCCAAAAAGTGACATTTTCTCCCTAAAATATCGATTTCCATCTCACAGATAAGACATTTTCTCCCCAAAATATAAGACAAAACTACTACAAATATCACTTCTCATCCCAATAACCAGACATTTTCTCCCTTAAATATCACTTTTTATCAAAAAAATACGACATTTTCTCTATGAAATATAGATTTTTTTGCCAAAAATAACACATTTTCTCCCCATAAAATCGATTTTCATCTCAGAATTAAGTCATTTACTCCCGTAAATATCACTTTATCCCCCGAATACGTATAACGTTATACGTTAATATCACGAATATGTTTTCCTTATGAAAACATAGATTTTTTTACCCCCCAAATAACATATTTTCTCCCTTAAATTTCAATCTTCTTCTCACAAACAAGAAATTTTCTCCCTTAAATATAACATTTTATCTTCATATCCTCTTCCCTCCTTCCACAGGCGATAGATTCTCTTTTTCTCCCGCAACTTTAAGAACAGCTCCCTGTTTACCCACGCCGGTCTTCTTCCCCGCCGGCTCATTTTGCGGCTCAGGGGGACCGCCCGCTCCTGCGCCTTTAAGACTTCCTTCTTCAAGAGCGACCAGCCATCTTGGACCCCTTTGTTCGCTAAGACTGAACGCCAGGGGACTGCCCCTACTAGTCTTCTGAACAAATCAAAGTCTGCTCTCCGGAAGTCTAAGGTGGCAGTTTTGCTATTCTCCCTCCAGGCTCCACCTATTTCATGGTCACTCTGTCCAAGACAGCCCCCAACCTCCACATCTCCCACCAGACCTTCCCTGTTTGTGAACAGCAGGTCTAGCGGGGCAGCTCCTCTCGTGGGCTCTCTCACCAGCTGCATTAGGAAGTTATCCTCTATGCATTCCACGAACCTCCTAGACTGCTTCTTCTCCGCCATGCCATACTCCCAGCATATGTCAGGGAAGTTAAAGTCACCCATGAGAACAAGGGCTGGTGACCGCGCAGCTCCTGCCAGCTGCTTATAGAACAGCTCATCTGCCTCTTCATCCTGGTTTGGCGGTCTATAACAGACGCCCACCAGGATGTCTGCCTTATCAGCCCTTCCCCTGATCTTCACCCATAGGGATTCAACCACATCATCCCCAGTCGCAAGCTCTGCAGCATGAAAGCATTCCCTGACATAGAGAGCCACGCCGCCACCCCTCCTTCCTTGCCTATCCTTCCTGAAGAGTCTGTAGCCATCCATTGCAGCACTCCAGCCATGGGAGCAATCCCACCATGTTTCCGTTATGGCAACTAGGTCATAGTTTGCCTGCCTCACAATGGCTTCCAACTCTTCTTGTTTGTTGCCCATGCTGCGTGCATTGGTATAGGCGCACCTCAGCCGAGCCCCTCGCCTCGCTCCTAATCCCAATACCACTTCATCAGGCTTATCCCCAGAAGACCTGCCTTTACCCCCTTCCCCCTTCATAGAGTCATCCTCCTCTGTCACGAAGGCACAAGACCATGGGTTCGTACAAGCACGTCCCTCTCCTGCAAGCAGCGGATTGCTACGCACTGACTTTGTGTTAATGACCCCAGTTACACACCCATCCCCCTTCATACCTAGTTTAAAGCCCTCTGAATGAATCTGCCTAACTCTCGGCCTAAGATCCTTTTTGAACGCTGGGAGAAGCCACTCCTATCAGTTTCTAGCCGGTCCAGTCTCCTGCAGACAGAGGCCAAGTCAAAGAAGCCAAATGCCTGCCGAGCACACCAAGCTTGGAGCCAGTTATTAATCCGCTGGCCTATTATATTAAGTCCCTCATTATTCCCTATAGCTGGAGGGATAGAGGAGAACACAACTTGTGCTCTGGAACCCTTCATCTGTCTCCCCAGGGCTCATAAATCCTTTTTCAGAGTCCTTAGGGAAGTCCTCTGTAAATTATCACTACCAACCTGAAACAGCAACAAAGGATAGTAATCAGTGGGCCGGACAAGGGAAGGAAGTTTCTTCTTTATATCCTTTACTCGGGCACCCGGGAGGCAGCAGACCTCCCTATGCAGAGGGTCTGGCCTACATATTGGCCCTTCTGCTCCCTTCAGCAGAGAGTCACCAATGACAATGACCCGTCGTGTTTTCCTATTTGATGATGTATTAATTTTAGAAGGCTGGTTAGACTTGGAAAGCACCAACCGATGAGATCCATCATCACCACCATTATCCAGTTGTCCCTGCAGAGCACTGTACCTGTTTTGCACCGGGAGCTGGGGGGGCTGGGGACTCACCGGGGGGGCACGCCTGCATCGTCGAGAAGGGGCCTTATGCCACTGACCTACATCCTCCAATTCCTTGCCTTTGTTCCCAGGAGGGTGGGAGGACAGTGGGTTCACTGTAGCAGGAACGCCATCTGCATGTAGGTTCCCCTCCATTACCTGTTTTCAAGGCAGCAGGGGGTAGCATTCTCCATGCAGAGCTTCATCCGGCTGCCTGGATCTAGGAGCTGATAGGGCTTGGTGCCAGCAGTCAATCTCCCTCTCAGAATCCCTAATGCTTCTCAGCCTCTCCACCTCTTCCTTCAGGTCAACTACGAGGCTGAGCAAGTAGTTAACCTGTTCACAGTGTACACAATCACTGCCTCCCTCACCCAGCACTGCAAGGGCCAGGCTCTGGCACTCAGTACAGCCAGAGACCTGCACACCAGCATCTCAGGTTGGGGGCTCAGTCTGAGTATCCTCAGACTTCTTGGTAGCAGCCTTCCTATTGGGCATGTGCAGGACCTCAGTCTGGGTCTCCGCAGTCTTCTTGGTTGCTGCCTCCCTTTTCTGATAGCATGGGACCCTTGTCTGAGCCTCTTCAGTATTTCTGGTTGCAGCCTTCCGCCGGGGCACAACCATGGCTAAGCAGAATACTTACCAGCACTGAAACAGGAAGTCACGAGGTGCAAGGACCCTAGCCCCTCTTATCCGTCTCTGGTGGGCAGCGACGCGTCGCTGCCCTCCTTGTGCCGGTTTAAATCTCCCGCCGTTGCCAGGCAACGCCCACGCGCTGCGTCAGCGCCTGCGTCAGCGGCTCCCGCGAGAGCTGCCGGGCTGCTCCTGTAGCCCGGGGGTTCCCTGCTTGAAGGAACCGCCCGAGATCCCCCTTGAACCACGCGGTCAGTCGCTGCTGATCGGCCGGGACGGCTCCGAGTCAGGCGACTTCGGCGATCAAAAGGGCTTCTACCGGGTACTGTGCCGGTTGAAATCTCCCGCCATTGCCAGGCAACGCCCACGCGCTGCGTCAGCGGCTCCCGCGAGAAATATTACTTTATACCCAAAATCAAGCATTTTCTTATGAAAATATAGATATATTTGCCAAAAAGTGACATTTTCTCCCCAAAATATACGACAAAACTACTACAAATATCACTTCTCATCCCAATAACAAGACATTTTCTCCCTTAAATATCACTTTTTATCACAAAAATACGACATTTTCTCTATGAAATATAGATTTTTTTTGCCAAAAATAACACATTTTCTCCCCATAAAATCGATTTTCATCTCAGAATTAAGTCATTTTCTCCCTGAAATATCTCTATTCGAGCCAAAAAGAAGACATTTTCTCCCTTAACTATCACTTAATCCCCCGAATACGACATTTCCTTACGAAAACATAGATTTTTTTTCTTCCCCAAAATAACACATTTTCTCCCCATAAAATCCAATTTAATCTCAAAACTAAGTCATTTTCTCCCTTAAATATCACTTTATCCCCCGAATACGACATTTTCTTATGAAAACATAGACTTTTTTACCCCCCAAATAACACATTTTTCCCTTAAATATCAATCTTCTTCTCACAAAGAAGAAATTTTCTCCCTTAAATATAACATTTTATCTTCAAAATAAGACATTTCCTTGCAAAAATATGGATTTTTTTTTCTAAAAATAGGTATTTTTTTCCCTTAAATATTACTTTATACCCCAAATACGGCATTTTCTTATGAAAATATAGATATATTTGCCAAAAAGTGACATTTTCTCCCCAAAATATCGATATCCATCTCTCAGATAAGACATTTTCTCGCCAAAATATAAGACAAAACTGCGACAAATATCACTTCCCATCCCAATGACATTTTCTCCCTTAAATATCACTTGTTATCACAAATATACGACATTTTCTCAATGAAATATACATTTTTTTGGCAAAAATAACACATTTTCTCCCCATAAAATCGATTGTCATCTCAGAATTAAGTCATTTTATCCCTTAAATATCACTTTAACCCCTGAATACATTTCCTTACGAAAAAATAGATTTTTTTTTCCCCAAAAATACCACATTTTCTCCCTTAAATTTCAATCTTCTTCTCACAAACAAGAAATGTTCTCCCTTAAATATTTCATCTTCAATATAAGACATCTCCTTGCAACAATATGGATTTTTTTTCTAAAAAATTTATTTTTTTCCCTTACTTATCACTTTATACCCCAAATCAGGCATTTTCTAATGAAAATATAGATATATTTGCCAAAATGTGACATTTTCTCCCCAAAATATCGATTTCCTTCTCACAGATAAGACATTTTCTCCCGAAATATAAGACAAAACAACTACAAATATCACTTCTCAGCCCAATAACGAGACATTTTCTCCCTTAACTATCACTTTTTATCACAAAAATGCGAAATTTTCTCAATGAAATATAGATTTTTTTTGCAAAAAAAAACACATTTTCTCCCCATAAAATCGATTGTCATCTCAAAATTAAGTCAGTTTCTCCCTGAAATATCTCTATTCGTGCCAAAAAGAAGACATTTTCGCCCTTAACCATCACTTTATCCCCCGAATACGACATTTTCTTATGAAAACATAGGGTTTTTTTCCCCCAAAAATACCACATTTTCTCCCTTAAATATCAATCTTCTTCTCACAAACAAAATATTTTCTCCTGTAAATATAACATTTTATTTTCTAAATAGGACATTTCCTTACAAAAATATGGTTTTTTTTTTTCGAATAAAAGGTATTTTTTTCCCTTAAATATCACTGTATACCCAAAATCAGGCATTTTCTTACGAAAATATAGACATATTTGCCAAAAATTGACATTTTCTCCCCAAAATATCGATTTCCATCTCACAGGTAAGACATTTTCTCCCCACAATATAAGACAAAACTGCGACAAATATCACTTCTCATCCCAATAACAAGACATTTTCTCCTTGGCTGGAGGACTGTGTTGAGGAAACAGACCTGGGGGTACTGATTGATGCTCGGCTGAACATGAGCTGACAGTGTGTCCGGGTGGCTAAGCAGGCCAACGGCATCCTGGTTTGCATCAAAAACAGTGTTACTAGCAGGAACAGGGAGGTAATTGTCCCCCTGTACTCGGCATTGGTGCGGCCGCACCTCGAGTACTGTGTTCAGTTTTGGGCCCCTCACTGCAAGAAAGACATTGAGGCCCTGGAACGTGTTCAGAGGAGGGCTACGAAGCTGGTGAGGGGTCTGGAGCACAGGCCTTATGAGGAGCGGTTGAGGGAGCTGGGATTGTTCAGCCTGGAGAAGAGGAGGCTCAGGGGAGACTTTATAGCTCTCTATAACTTCCTGAAGGGAGGTTGTAGTGAGCTGCGGGTGGGCCTCTTCTCTCGTGTAATCAGTGATAGAACTAGAGGGAATGGTTTCAAGCTGCGCCAGGGGAGGTTCAGGCTGGACATTAGGAAGTATTACTTCTTGGAAAGGGTAGTCAGGCATTGGAATGCACTGCCCAGGGAGGTGGTTGAGTCACCGACCATGGGAGTGTTCAAGAATCGTTTCGCTGTTGCGTTGAGGGGAATGATTTAGCTGGGAAGTATTGGCAATGGTTGGACTAGATGATATTCTAGGTCTTTTCCAACCTCGATAATTCTCTGATTCTGTGATTCTGAGAGCACAAAAATACTAAATTTTCTCAATGAAATATAGATTTTTTGCAAAAAATTACCACAATTTCTGCCCATAAAATCGATTGTCAGGTCGGAATTAAGTCATTTTCTCCCTTAAATACCACTTTATCCCCCGAATACGACATTTTCTTATGAAAACATAGATTTTTTTTTTCCCAAAAAATCTTCTTCTCACAAAGAAGAGATTTTCTCCCTTAAATCTCACTTTTTATCACAAAAATAAGACATTTTCTCAATGAAATACACATTTTTTTGCCAAAAATAACACATTTTCTCCCCATAAAATCGATTGTCATCTCAGAATTAAGTCATTTTCTCCCTGAAATATCTGTATTCGTGCCAAAAAAGTGACATTTTCTCCCTTAACTATCACTTTATTCCCCGAATACGACATTTCCTTACGAAAAAATAGTTGGTTTTTTTTCCCAAAAATACCACATTTTCTCCCTTAAATTTCAATCTTCTTCTCATAAACAAGAAATTTTCTCCCTTAAATATAACATTTTGTCTTCAATATAAGACATTTCCTTTCAAAACTATGCATTTTTTTTTCTAAAAAAAGGTATTTTCTCCCTTAAATATCACTTTATACCCAAAATCAGGCATTTTCTTATGAAAATATAGATATATTTGCCAAAAAGTGACATTTTCTCCCAAAAATATCGATTTCCATGTCACAGATAAGACGTTTTCTCCACGGAATATAAGACAGAACTACTGTCGGGAATAAACCCCCTTGGCCAGGTAACCTGCTGATAAGCCTAGGGAAGCACACCATCTCAGCGTGAGTGAACAGCTTCGTTTATTGTCCATACTCTGGGTATTTTATAGACGCAGAATCTGTTACCATGATTACAAGCAACTCCATAAATCACATACCATGGAAGGCATGCAACCCGCTCCGCTAGTTCTAAACAATCAAAGCAGTTCTAAACAGGAACAACAAGTCTTGGTGCTAGGACACTGCACTCCAAACATAATGTCCCCCCTAGCTCCTTAATCACATAGCATTAGAAACCCAACCAGAATAAACTCCCTGCAATTCCCCCCTTTTTATTTTATGGGCGCATAGCAAAGTATTCCAAAGAACTATGCTCACCTTGCTCCTTTAGCCATTCTTGACCTTCTTTTATCTGGCCGTAAGCCCATGAGGAAAGGCCTGGGAAGGTAGAGCGAAGCCAATCATCTATGGGGTTATGATCTTTACTCACAGATTGCGTGTGATTCAGGAGCCAGTGGATCTGCTTATGAATGGAGTCACTATGATCGGACAAATGAAAACAACACGTTCCTTCAAAATCAGTACACTCACGACCCTGCGCTAACAGCAAAAAATCTATAGCTGCTCTATTTTGTAGTACTGCATGTTGCAAACTGTCCATATCTTCCAGCATTTCTTCCAGGATCATAGAGGTAACGTTGCTTTGCTTGACCGTCCAACATGCTAGTCGTTCAATCTGCTTCAGAGCTTGCGTGGCTGCCAGCCCTGGCACCAAGATGGATGCAAAGATGTTCGCGGTGACCGTCCACAGTTGTACCTCATCACGACAATCTCCAGTCAAAATTGTTGCCGATCGTTGATCCCTTAGACGGTCATCACCAGATAGCATCCTATTGATGTCCTTCCACTCTGCTCGTCGCGGTGCAAACAAAGTTAGTTTTCCTAGGTAGCAAGGACCTCCTACTATATTTTTGGGCACCCCGGCCCACGCCCTGTCCCCACAGATCATGAATATACCAGGGGGAAGAGCTTTTGCCGTGTCCTTATTAACTAGGGTCTCCTGATGTAACCTACCAGAGATGTTGATATACCTAAGGCCATAAGCATTACCTATACTAAAGTTCCCACCACAATATGTATTGAATGCAAAAGCTCCTTCGTTCTGAGGAAATACGGGGGTCCATGACAGTCACTGTTGCCTGCTCTGTCTTGCTCGTACAATGCTCCCAGAGGCCTGTGGTCTTTTGGCCATTCTGCAACAATTCCCCCTTTTTCTTTTAGTACGAGCAAGGTATTCTGTTATTCGTTCTATTTCCCTCATCATACAACCAGTGATTTCCTATAGAATTAGGAAAACAACAGGTATTAGTATCCATCGCAGCCCTTCTTTGACAAGCATTAAGAGCCATGCTGGCAAGTTTAACCATGAGTCAAATGGGTTAGCATCAACGTTGATGTTCTGTGCCTGCTGCTTCAGCCAGGCTAATTGCTTGGTCCCTGATACAGAGTTCCGAAACAAAAATAGGTAAATAAATCCCTGAGGGTTCCATTCTGTGCTAATCTGTAATCGGTTAGAGAAAAGTCTTCAACTTTCGTATATTCTGATATATTGATTTCAAATGATCACTAAAATTTGTGCAATGAGTGCTTTTAGGGTGCTCATGACCATGCCTTTGCACTAATAAATGATTAATGGTTGTGCAAATTTATGAAGTTGTATGTCTAGAGTATCACTAGGGGCATTATTACTTACTGACCCTTGAGAAACAGCAGACCAACTGCAGAAGAGGAGAAAGAAGGAACATGGTGGTGGTGGATGCGATAGGCAGTGCCAGCAGGGCGTCCCCTGCTTCAAAGTGCACTTTTCCTCTCTCACCCACCACAGGTTCTCTCCTGCTTTCAGGGTATTCTCCATTTGTACACTGCATCTGCGTGGCCAGCGCGTGATACAGAGCCCAAGTGGAAACACCTGTTTGAAAAAACATAATAAGCTATCAAGGTTAGCTCTCTTAGCATGCCTTTGTCTCAAGTGATGCATGGTCATATTTTAAAAATCCTGATTAGAGGGACGAAAGACAGGTAATCGTTCTATAATACAGGGTCATCCCTTTGTTAGGGATTCCTTTCCAGGTTTTGTCTTTGCAAATGAAGAAAAGGCTAATTGATAGGCCAATAGCGTGGGGACAGGGCCGAGTTGGAATAGCATTTTTATTTTCTCACTTAGGCTGTTTACTGTCCCTTTGTATATGACCAGGCTTCCCACAATTGTAATATCTCATTATTTGATCTGTCCCTGCATCGTGTCAGGCTGCAAGCATGTCTGCTAGCAAGGCCATTTTTATGACTTTCCGAACCTACATCTTGACAGGCTTTAATCGTGGCAGTAATGGATGGATCTGCATTTTTTAAGGATTGTAAAGCCTTTCGACAGTCCGCATTTGCATTTTCTATTGCTAATTACTTAAGCAAAGCATTCCGGGTGGCCTGATTTTCTATTTGTCTTTCTAGCATATTTTGTAAACAGTCAAGAAATTTCATGTAGGGCTGGGCAGCCTCCCGCTTAACTGATGTAAATGAAGCATTAGACGAATTAATATCAGGTATCTGACCAATAGCACATAACACCAAAATCTTAACTTGTTCAAGACATTGCCTGTCCATCTGTGCTTGGGCCTGAGGTATTGCCCAGACCCTCTCTCCCCCCCCCCCCCCCCCTTTTTTTTTTTTTTTTTTTTTTTACGAAATATGGGTAGCCTGATCTCGATACACAATGTAATTGTTCGTAAAGGGGTCACAACATAACCGTTATCAACTGCAACCAAAAGATTGTATGTAAAGACAAATTGAATTCCATAGTCTCTCATTGACTTCCTTAGCTCAGACGACGTAGACACGGTGGAGGACGGCAGTTGCACGGACGCAAGGGGGGGTTGCAATTTCTCTTCCCCCCAGCCTCGGGCTAGGGGGGAAAAACTGAGCCACAGATCAAATCTGGGCAAAGGCTGCGTTCGGAGCAGTGGCGAAGGGTGGGAGGGCGGGCAAAAATTTAGCAGCCCCTCTGTCTCTAGTAATAGAATCCCCCAGAGTTTTGTGCCAATTTTGTCCCAAGGCTCTCCATCAAAAGAAAAACCCAGTTTTTGGCTGCAAAGAAGTGAACAACCATTCCAGCACCTTGATCCCCTCCCCCTTTTTCTTTTTGCACTGAGTCAGCGCACCGATGACCTGCGAGTCACCACAGAGAATAGTGAGATCAGTGGGGAGGGCTGGATCGTGCTGGTTGATGGCGCGTTCTGCGATTTGCTGTCCGATACGTTGAATAACCTGTTGTTCCAAAGACACCGAGACGTGAGTGGCAGGATCGGTGCCTCGTAGCAATGGGCAGAGCAGCTCAAGGTCCTCGTTGGATATTCCGGCTATTGATCGAAGCCACTGGGACTCGCCCATAAGTTGTCATGTCCGAGCTGAGCCTTCCTCTGGTTGCCGGTCGCAGCTTGGGTGCGTTGTCAGGTTGCGGCTGCTTGTGGCTGCTTGTGGTTGTAACGGCAGTTGCTGGGTGGTCCCGATGATGTGGTGGCAGACGAGCTGGAGCTGTGATTGTTGTTGTCATGCAGCGGCTCTTCGCACTCGATGATATGTCTCCCGGAACGCGACAAATCGAAGTGTCATGGGTCGAGGAGTCACAGTGTTGGCACCATACCCTAGCCTTACATTCCCTTTTTATGTGCCCCCCCTTTCCACACTTAAAGCACTTAAGCTTTCTACACCTGATTGGTTGTTGTTTCACTTCCCTGGGAGGTTTTAGTGGGGCCAATGCTGCAAATGCCTGGGTCTGTGCTTCTATTAGTTTCCCTCCTAATTCCCCGTGCGCCTCTTGGGGAAGTGAGGAAGTGATATTTTTGACGTAAACGTGTGTGCCTCTCCAAGGAGTTTATTCACTTCATTGAAACTTAGAAAGTGTTGTCTGAGAAACTTAAAGGTTTCTTGTTGCTTGGATCTTAAGTGTGTGCCTTGAAGCTTGAAATTTTTCTGTGTGGCCTGGCAGGATAGCCAGAAGCGGTTTGGGTATTAGCGTTTCCTTTGCCAGTGCTGATTGAGCCTCTTGGTCTTTTGTAAGGGAGGAGTGATTTGAGAATTTGCATTTGTTTGAACTTTTTCTGTGTGCACCTCCCGGAGTTGCAAGGAGTAAGCTTCTCTTGTAACCTAGGTGTGGAGTTTGTAGTATGTCTGCGTGGCCTCGCAGGGAAGTAAGAAGCCAATTAACCTAAAAGGTGTTGTTTTAGTCTCTTGTCTTTCTGTGCTCCTCTCAACAAAAGGGAGGCGTAATTGGAGAATTTGCATTTGTTTGATAGGCGTGTGCCTCCCTGTGGGGGGGGGTAAGAAGTTAAGTGTACCTTCTCCTCCCCTAGTGTAGATCTTTTAGCATACCGAGAAATGAGTGACAGTATTGCCACTATGAAAACTGAAGATGTGTTATTTGACCTTTTAGAAAAGCATGGTGCTCGGCCCTCTTTATCAGGGGTGGATTGGGAACGACAAAACTGGCGTAACTTGCAAGGTGTTTCAGACCGTATAAGTGTTTTGCAAAACAATGCTCGTAGCCGAGCTGGTAAAGGAAAATCGTTTATTTGTGAGGTACTCGGGGCTGCTTTAAAGGCTGCCGTGGAGTTCCGAGACCAACAGCTTAGGGCAGAGAATCAAACTATACAGGCGCTGCAGGAAACAGTTAAAACAACACAAGAATTGGTAAAAGCTTCGCAGAACCAAATTGGAAACCTTGAGGAACAATTGTAAAGAGAGAAACACAATTCGACATTGTTGCAAATGGCGTTTAAGGAGCTTTTTACTTGTAAAGATGCTGGTGACACTGTTATCCATAGTGCACCACAAGAAAAACCTTATCCTCAAGAGGGATTGAAAGAAATAAAGGAAAGGCTTGATAAATCAGAGGCCTTTCCAACCCAGTTGCGTCCTTTAATAGAAACTGAATATACATTTGATAACAGTGAGGATCTGGACCCTCAAATGAACGTTAAAGAAATTCCTTTCTCAGCAACTGAATTAGCAAAATTAAAAAAGGATTTCAGCCGCTCTCCAAAAGAATCTGAAACGGAGTATGTATGGAGAGTTAGTCTTACTGGTGGAGACCAGATTCTGTTAACAGAAAAAGAAGCAGAAGGTTATTGGGGACCAGGAGTATTTTTAACTACTGGCAACAATCGTGCTCCTTGGTCCATAACACCGAGGGCTGCCTATTGGGCAGGTGGTCTTAACCCCTTAGAAAGGGGAGACCCTCTTGCCATTACTCGAACAGTTGATCAATTAGTGGAAAGTGTTCAAAAGGCTGCCTGTCTCCAAATGATGTATGACAGAAAGCTGCAGCCTCACCATGAATCACCTATGATGATGCCTGTTGATCCTGAAAGGATGACTCCTTTAATCAGGGGGCTTCCAGAATCACTGAAACCTACCCCTGTGAGTCACAATCCAGTGGAACCGTATTAACAAAGCCCCAAAAAAGGGCAAGTCGGTGTCTTGTTTTATTTTACAGAAGACCTCCAAGGGACCTTGACTGAACACAGAATGGCTGATAGCTGACTTTAACCATTTGTGTTTTGTGACAGAAAAATTGAAGATGTGATCATACTAGATTACTGAATATACCTTTTTAATTACATATTTTGCTTACAATAGTATTATGTTTTGGGTTGTTGTGGGTTGTGATTGATACCAGTCCTTGGATCTGTTAAACTTCACAATTGGGTTCAGAGTTTTTACTGGTCATCCTGGTTTTCTGGTACTCCCTGCACAGTGATAGCATTCCTTTTGACCCTTTCTTTCACCCCTTTTTATCAAACTGATTATGATTTGCATGTAACTCCTCCGTGGTGTTTCCAAATTCCTAACAAACTGGGAAATGAACCAATGGACCCATCTAATCTGTAAGATGTGGTCACAAAAGAAATCTATCATAAAGCCCTTACCACTGGTGCTTTTCAATGTCACATCAGTCCAGGAGTTCCATCCAAAACATGGTTGTTGGATAAGTTTTGATAAGAGATGAGTATGTTTCTGGGATTACCCCTCTTCTGGTTTATACTGTGGGGTATCCTACACACACTATCCTGTGAAAAGTTCAGTAGACTATAACAGTACTTGAACTTGCCAAACTAGTATTTCACAGAATCACAGAATTGTAGGGGTTGGAAGGGACCTCCAGAGATCATCGAGTCCAACCCCCCTGCCAAAGCAGGTTCCCTACACCAGGTCGCACAGGTAGGCGTCCAGGCGGGTCTTGAATATCTCCAGAGAAGGAGACTCCACAACCCCCCTGGGCAGCCTGTTCCAGTGCTCTGTCACCCTCACCATAAAGAAGTTCTTGCGCACATTCATGCGGAACTTCCTATGCCCTAGCTTCATCCCATTTTCCCTTGTCCTGTCCCCACGCACTACTGAAAAGAGTCCAGCTTCACCACTATGGCCCCCACACCTCAGGTATTTATAAACCTGGATCAAATCCCCTCTCAGCCTTCTTTTCTCAAGGCTAAACAGACCCAGTTCACTCAGTCGTTCCTCATAGGGGAGATGCTCCAGGCCCTTCACCATCTTTGTGGCCCTCCGCTGGACTCTTTCCAAGAGATCCCTGTCTTTTTTTATACTGGGGAGCCCAGAACTGGACACAGTACTCCAGATGAGGCCTTACCAGGGCAGAGTAGAGGGGGAGGATCACCTCCCTTGACCTGCTGGCAACGCTCTTTTTTTATACACCCCAGTATGCCATTGGCCCTTTTGGCCACGAGGGCACACTGCTGGCTCATGGCCAACCTGTCATCCACCAGGACGCCCAGGTCCCTCTCTGCAGAGCTCCTCTCCAGCAGGTTATCCCCCAACCTGCACTGGTGCATGCAAATTCTTCCTCCCTAGGTGCAAGACTCTACACTTGCTTTTGTTAAACATCATCCTGTTTCTTACTGCCCAGTTCTCCAGCCTGTCCAGGTCTTGCTGAATGGCAGCACAGCCTTCAGGTGTGTCAGCCAGTCCACCCAACTTCGTATCATCAGCAAACTTGCTGAGGATGGCCACTATCCCCTCATCAAGGTCATTGATGAAGATGTTGAACAAGACCGGACCCAGCACAGACCCCTGGGGGACGCCACTAGTTACAGGCCTCCATCCAGACACTGCACCGCCAACGACGACCCTCTGCACTCTGCCAGTCAGCCAGTTTTCAACCCACCTCACTGTCCACTCATCTATCCCGTACTTCCTCAGCTTTGTTATAAGGAGGTCATGGGGGACAGTATCAAAAGCCTTACTGAAATCAAGGTAGACTACGTCTACCGCTCTCCCCCCATCCACCCAGCCTGTGACAACTTCATAGAAGGCCACCAGGTTGGTCGAGCACGACCTCCCCTTGGTGAACCCATGCTGGGTACTCCTGATAACCTCCTTTTCTCCCAATTGTCTGGAGATGGCATCCAGCACAAACTGTTCCATCACCTTCCCTGGGACAGAGGTGAGGCTGACCGGCCTATAATTACCTGGGTCCTCCTTCTTGCCCTTTTTGAAGACCGGAGTGACATTGGCTGTCCTCCAGTCATCAGGCACCTCCCCAGTTCTCCAAGACCTCTGAAAGATTACAGAGAGCGGCTCAGCAATGACCTCCGCCAGCTCTCTCAGCACCCGTGGATGCACCCCATCAGGTCCCATGGATTTATGGACCTTAGTGTTTCCTAGGCACTCACGGACCACCTCTTCCCTGACTAAAGGGAAGTCTCTATTTATATCCCTCAGCATTTGAATTGCTTTGGAAATGCTCAAGTGGAAAATTCTCAAGACACTAAATCATCTTTCAGAACATTACATGGCAAGTCCACATATTGTCAAATTGAACTAGATATGCTTTTGGTGAATTAACTAAAGTGTAATATCGTATGGCAATTCATAAACACCACAACTTCCACTGAAGAATTCCCACCTGGATCCTGGCTTACACTGGGACTTCCTGGGTGGAGAAAGCAGCCAACGCAAATACCTCTATTTGTCTTACTGTTTATTTATTATTGGTTGTTGTTAAATGTATGGTTATTGTCAAATGTATGGTGGTCTCTTTTCACTTTCTACCTTTTATTCATTATGTAATATTTGTGTCACCACTCTTGAAGAATCACAGGGGGGTGTCTGGCAAATTAAATGACTCCACCTGTTGTCTAAAGATTGATAATGGTAAAGTTGTTAAACAAATTGCTTTTCTGCGCATGTTCCTGTACAAAATTGGAAAGGCCCAGACCTTGACCTTTTTTTTCCTGGTTCCCAGGTGGTCCATGGGTGAAATCTTATTTTATCTATTGTGTGTGTCTGTGACTCTCATGCTTGTTCTGTGTATGATTCCATGTTTTATTCAACTTATACAACGTGTTGTATCCTCTATGCACTTTGTAACCTCCTCAAGTGAGGGGGAAATTGAGCATATTAGGACAATATTTGTAACCAAACCTGAGAAATCATCAGTAATAATTGCATAGAATTCCCCACCCTTCCCCTCCTTTACCCTTTTGCTTGCTATCTTTTTTCTCACCATCTTGGATCATCAGTGTCCCCTTTTTCAGCAATTTTTGAGTCACGGGGTGGTGTAAGAGGCCATGTTGTTGTACTTTTGTCTCAAAAATTTGCTGAAGATGGACTATTCCACGCCAGTCCTGTCCAGGGATTGAGCAATCCCTTTCTCTAAAGATTTGTTAACTGGAGGCAGCAAAAGAAGGATAAGCACCTTGATGGCCAGGAGGAAACCTTTTGTCTGGACTTATCACCGAGAAAGATGAACCACACCTTGATGGTCAGGGCTTATCAAGAGAAGGATAAGCACCTTGATGGCCAGGAGGAAACCTTTTGTCTGGACTCATCATCTCGAGGAAGAGAGCCATCTCGAGAGGTGGGGAGGGGGGGGATACTCATGACCCTTACCCAAGCCCCCAGGAATGTCATGTAGGCAGGAAAAAACAGGATAATAAAAGGGCGCAGGAAAAATCATGAAGTAGCGCGAGGGAGAAGGCGAGAGGGAGAAGGAGAGAGAGAGACAGAGAGAGGGTTTACTGCCTTCAGATCCCTCATTGCTGCTTTGCTGCCCTACTGTCTACAGACTCTCCCGGCCTTGCTGCTGCTTCCGCTGATTCGCGGAAACAAACTCTATAGCCTGTTAGGATATAAAGCAGGTATGTTTAATAAAGAGATGTGCACACAGCCCTGGCGCAAGGGGTTAACACTCCAAACTTGCGCGCCGTAAGGAAAAAGCGTGATACAGATATAGGCCAAACTAATATATAATCAATAGCTTCCCCCCCCCCGAGTTCACGTACATATTCATTACATTCCCCATGACCCCATTGGCAAACGGTTCCCCCCCTTCTTCTGCCAGTGTTTTGGGATGAAAATTCCTTTCTCACGACGAGAGCTCTTGTTTTCTTCCGATGTCGAAACCCCCACACATCGGGGTCATCTTGCCCTGTAAAGTTCTAATCACCTCGCTACCAGATGTCCATGGGCTGTTCTTACCCCTTATCTTTATGGCCTTCTTCCCTTTACTTTCCCAGACTTAGTGTCTGCGATTCCCCCTTTCTTTGCCCCCCTTAACATAAACTGTTCCCTTCTCTAGGTTTCTGTGAAGCCCTTTCCTTTCTCCCTGTTATAACTGAATTCCTGTCACCTTTCAATTCCCCCCTTTTCTTTAATCTAGCAGGACCTTACTCCTGCTAGATTATTCTACCCCTTAATGAGTTTCGAAATAAACCCCACTTTCTATCTTCTTCCTTAATTCATGCTTTTTCCAGACCTCATACTCCCCTCTAGTACTCTGGTATAGGCACATAAAGCACCTCATTACCACGCAGGTAAAACCGATTAATAATCCTAAAATGACTAGGATGATGCCAACTAAGAAGAGCTGTTTTACCCATCCCAGATTTGGTAGCCAGCCAGTAAGCGTATTCCATAGTTCTCCTCCCCAGTCAGTGTTATCCTGACTTGCCTTATGCAGTACCTTTGTTTGTTCCCAAATTTTCCTTAAGTCTGTTTCGATCCTCAGGTCTTTGTTTAAGTATGCCAGGCCATAACTGCTGTTATAGTTAGGTTAACTATCACTAAACCTCTAAACATGCTTCCGGATTCTGATCTTCAGCGGTCCTTCCTTTTCCACGGTCCCCCGTTGTCCAGGAGCTTTCCTCAGGTGGGTATGGTGTATCCATGGTATCAGTCCTTCCACCTTCGCTGCAGTGTGGGTGGTCAGAAGGACTTGATAAGGCCCGTTCCACCTTGGCTCCAAAGGTAAATCTGAGAGAGATTTAACATAGACATAGTCGCCTGGTAATATATCGTGCACTGGGCTATCCAGGCCCCGGGGCCTGACACCGAGTACTGTTTTCTCAACCTTCTTTAGCTGCTTTGCCAAGCTGACCATATATTCACTTAACACTTCCTCCCCCGTCTGCGTAGAGACTCCCTTTTGTACAGTGTAGGGTCGCCCGTAAAGAATCTCAAATGGGCTTAGTCCTTCTTTGGTTCGGGGTTTTGTGCGAATTCTTAAAAGTGCCAACGGCAATGCTTGTGGCCAGGGTATCCCAGCCTCCTGGCCCAGCTTTACTATCTGTAATTTGATGAGATGATTCATTTTCTCCACCTGGCCGCTGGACTGTGGCCGGTAAGGAGTGTGCAACTGCCAATCGATCCCCAATAGGGTACTCACTTGTTGGACCACCTTAGCTATAAAATGTGGGCCTCTGTCTGATGAAATGGCCGCAGGAACCCCGAACCTCAGAATGATTTCATGTAACAACGCTTTTGTTACCTCCCGCGCCTTATTAGTCCTACAGGGGTATACCTCTGGCCATCCCGAAAAGGTATCTGTTAATACCAACATGTATTTGAACCCCCCTTTTCTTGGGAGTTCTGAAAAATCAATTTGCCACTGTTGTCCTGGATAATTTCCCTTTCCTATCTGTCCCAATGAGATCTTATGACCCACTTTGGGGTTATTTTGCAGACAAATCTCACATTGCTGGGTGACCTGCTTTATTGTGGAGTACAAGTTCCGGGCAACTATCCTTTGAATTAAGTATTTATATAGCGCCTCAGTTCCCCAGTGTGTTTTTCTGTGTTCAGCCATTATTACTGCCCACAGAATGGCGCAGGGTATAATTATTTTGCCCTGTGGAGTTGTGACCCATCCTCCCTCTCCCTCTTGCCCTCCTAGATCTTCTATGAGATTTTTGTCTTCCTTCGAGTACCTGGGCTCGCTATCCATTTGGATTTTACCGTCTGGAATTAGAGAGTGCAGTTCCACCGGGTCCTCCTTTGCTGCCCTCTTTGCCTCTTGGTCCGCAAAAGCATTCCCTATTTCGTCTAGTGTCCTTCCTTTCTGATGCCCTCTGCAATGCATAATGGCCACTTTTTCTGGCCGATGTACTGCTTCTAGGAGTCTAAGAATCTCCTCGGCGTGTTTAATGCCTTTTCCTTGTGCTGATAATAGTCCTCTCTCTTTCCAAATTGCTCCATGGGCATGTACCACACTAAAGGCATATTTGGAGTCAGTCCATATGTTGATCCTTTTTCCTTCTGCCAGCTCTAAAGCTCGGATTAAAGCTATGATCTCTGCCTTTTGTGCGGAGGTGTTTGGGGGCAGGGCTTTAGACTCTATTACCTTGTCTGTAGTGGTCACAGCGTAGCCTGCTTTACGTATGCCCTGCAGCACAAAGCTGCTACCGTCAGTATACCAGGAGTCCTCAGCATCCTCTAGCGGTTCCTCCTTCAGGTCTGGTTGGCTGGAATATACAGCATCGATGGTCTCCAGGCAATCGTGCGATACTGGTTCTCCCGAGGTCCCACTGAGGAAGGATGCTGGGTTGACAATGTTAGTTACTACTATTTCCACGTCATCCTGTTCCATCAAAATAGCCTGATATTTGAGAAGTCTTTGTGGTGAGAGCCAGTGTACGCCCTTCACCTCTAGTACAGCTGAAACTGTATGCAATATCAATACTGTGATTTTCTGTCCTAAGGTAAATTTGTGTGCTTCCTGAATGTTTACCACCAGCGCAGCTACTGCTCTCAAGCAGCCTGGCCATCCTTTGCTTACTTCGTCTAGTTGTTTGGAGAAGTAAGCTACTGCCCTTCGATAGGGTCCCAAGTTCTGAGCCAGAACTCCCAACGCTATTCCCTGTTTTTCATATGAGAACAGCCAGAACGGTTTTGTTGTGTCTGGCAGCCCTAAAGCAGGAGCCTGCATGAGTTCATGCTTTAATTGTTTAAAGGCTCTCCTGCTCTCCCCATCCCACGTAAGAGTATTGGGATTAGTTTTTAAAAGCGCGTAGGGCGGTTTTACCAACAGTCCATAGTTATGGATCCAAAGCCGACACCATCCTGTCATTCCCAGGAATGTACGCAGCTCCTTCGCTGTCCGAGGCTGAGGGGTTTGACAGATGGCTTCCTTCCTTGCTGTTCCCAGCGTCCTCAGTCCGGCGGTGATTTCGTAGCCTAAGTAGACTACCCGTTGTTTGGCCACCTGGGCTTTCTGTGGAGAATCTCGATATCCATTGAGTCCCAAAAAATTCAGAAGACTGATAGTCCATGATACACAGGTATCCTCTGTCTCAGTAACTACCAACAGATCGTCCACATACTGTAATAAAACTCCTTTCCCTGAGGGGCGTTCCCATTGCTCCAAATCCTTGGCTAGCTGATTCCCAAAGATGGTTGGGCTATTTTTGAATCCCTGGGGAAGCACTGTCCATGTTAATTGTGTTTTCCTGCCTGATTTGGGGTTTTCCCATTCGAATGCAAATAATAATTGACTCTCAGGGCTCAGAGGCAGGCAGAAGAATGCATCCTTTAAGTCCAGTACGGTAAACCAAGCTAGTTCACTAGATAACTTCGTCAGCAGTGTATACGGGTTTGCCACCAAGAGGTACAAATCTTCTACTATTTTATTGATGGCCCTCAGATCCTGTACTATACGGTAGCTTCCATCTGGTTTCTTGATCGGGAGTATTGGGGTGTTATATTTAGATTCACATTCTACTAGTAACCCATGTTTCATAAACTTGTCAATTAACGGCTGTACTCCTTCCCTATCCTCTGTCCTTAGGGGATACTGTTTAATCTGCGGGGGTTGGGTTTCTTGTTTTACTTTAATTACAACAGGGAGTGCATTTTTTGCACGTCCTGGGATTTCTGTTGCCCATACCCCTGGATAAACTTGATTACGAATTTCCTCAGGCATCCCCGTTTCTACTGATGGTGTTGTTATCAATGCCAGACTAAGTACTTCAATAAGCGAATCGTCTCTTACTTTGAATTGCATTTTTCCTGACTCGAATTTTATTTCTGCCCCTAATTGTTCTAACAGGTCTCTCCCTAAAAGGGGATGTGGTGAATCGGGTAGGTATAAAAACCGATGTATCCCTATCTGTTTTCCCAGTTGGTACTTCAGAGGTTTGAGGAAGTAAGCCTTTTCGGATTGACCAGTGGCCCCCTTTACAGTCATAAATTCTTTGCTTAATGGAGTTAATTCTTCGTTTAGAACTGAACAAGTCGCACCAGTATCTATCAGAAATTCCACACTCTGCTGCCTATTCCCTAGCTTTATCTTAACCAGTGAATGCGCTAGGGTAGATTCTCCCGGTTCCCGTCAGTCTTCTTCCACGGGGGCTTGGACCTTACTCCATGCCCCCCTTCCCTTTTTCTGTTTCCCCAGCGGGCACTCATTTTTCCAGTGCCCCTTTTTCCTGCAGATGGCGCACTGGTCCTTTTCCAGGGGCTTCCTTACCCTGTTAGTACCTCCCCTGTTCGTTTCTTGTAAAGCTGCAATTAATGCTTTCCTGTCCCTTCTCTTATCTATCTCCTCCCGGTTGTTAAACACTCTCCAAGCCACTCCTAGCAAACTTTCCAAGTTCCGACTAGCTGGTGCCTCTAACTTTTGCAATTTTCTTCTTATATCCCCTGCAGACTGCCCCATGAACAGCGTTGCTAACTGTTGTATGCCTTCCTCGGACCTTGGGTCCAGAGGGGTGTGTTTTCTCATTGCATTCCTTAGTCTGTCCAGGAATTTGGAGGGGGATTCCTTAGAGCCCTGTCTTACCTCAAATAAGTTAGACCAATTTATTGTTTTAGGGATTGCTCTTTCCACTCCCTTCACTATCCACTCTCGATACCTCTCCAAACTCTCCCTCCCATGTGCTGTATTTGGGTCCCAGCGAGGATTCAATATTGGGAAATGATCTTTAATGTCTTCGTTTGTTCCTCGCAAACTGTCCTCAATTAGATTTTGCGCAGTTTTTAAAACTAGTTGTTTCTCTGTTTCGGTCAGCTGATCTAACAGCAGCTGAATATCACCCCAATCAGGTTCATGTTGTTTAATTATAAACTGAAAATGTCTCGCTACCTTTTGTGGGTCGTCCCGGTAATTTTTGCAAATCTCTCTCCAAGATTCTAAATCAAATGAAGAGAACGGGACTTTGATTAACTTTATACTTCCATCTGGCCCTATCATCTCCCTCAATGGGGCTATTGTTAACTGCTGTTGCTGTTGCCTCTGGGTCCGAGAGGCTACTGGGGAGGCCGGGGGCACTGAGGGCGCTAAGGGTGCCGGGGGCACTGAGGGCGCTGGGGGCTCTGGGGGCGCTGAGGGCGCTGGGGGCTCAGGGGATGAAGGAAGATCCTCAAGAGGAGGCATCTCTGGATCTAGTGGGATTTCCTCTCTCCTTACCCCTGCCCAAGGGACCTGGAGGTATTCTAGCATTTCTTCGGACTCTCTAGCCTTGCCTGCCTTTATGCACTGCTGTCCAATACTGCAAGATGGGCAGCAGCGTTTAACCTTATTTTCCCTTGTCTCACGCCGCTCCTTTTCTACAGTTAACACAAATGGATCTTGTGGCGGCCCCATCCCACACTCCTTCTGCCATTCGGGATGGTTACGGAGGGTGAAGAACATATCTGCGTATGCTACTTCATCCCATTTACCCTCCCTCCTTAAAAATAGCATAAGCTGTAAGATTGTGTTATAGTTTACCGTTCCGTTCAGGGGCCACTTTTCCCCATCCTCTAACTTATACACCAACCACCACTGATTGCAGTATTTAATCAGAGTTCTCCGGCTCAGAATTCCCCCTGGTTCCCCCGCAATATCTCGCCAGTGTGCCAGTATACACCCCAAGGGTGAGCGTCTAGGGACTTCTTTTCCCTGTGATCCCCCCATCTTAACTTTATCTAAAACTTCTAATCCACACACTTAAACTCTTAACCCGCGGTACTGTCTTACGATAGATTCAGTAATAGTCAGCCAACCCCGTATGTACTTCACAACTACGTATTTACAATGGCCAACAAACAACACTTATAAAGACAAACAAAACACGTATCAAAAGACAACTTTCGCTTTGTCCGTCCCCGGCCGTTTCCCTCGCGGGAGGACGGAACCGCGGGTCGGGACTCCGCACTCGCCCCGCAGCTATGCCGCGTCTCACTCATACAACACTCATTCCAACATTTCAAAAAGAACTATGATATATATATTACTCATTAAGCTTAACCCTAAGAATAGTGATGTTATAGTTGTCGACTTAAATCACAGTACTGCTAAAATACAACATACAATACCAATACCAATTATCCCAGATAGGAATACCCTCCTAACCCAGCCGGCAACCGAACTCGTGAGCTCACGTCCCTCGGGGGGGACATACAAGTCCCTCTGCACCCTGCGTAGGACGTCTCCTCACGACTTATGGGCTCCCCGTTAGATACACATACCTGGTCCGCCGACAGATGGTCCTTGTCTGTTCCCGCAGTGATCGGATGAGGAAGGGGAGTCCTTCCAAGAAATCTCGGGGCGCGCCGAAGGCGTCCCCCTTCTCAGCTGGTCCTGCAGCCGAACAGAGGTTGTCCCATCTGGGGTGCCAAATTGATTCGCGGAAACAAACTCCATAGCCTGTTAGGATATAAAGCAGGTATGTTTAATAAAGAGATGTGCACACAGCCCTGGCGCAAGGGGTTAACACTCCAAACTTGCGCGCCGTAAGGAAAAAACGTGATACAGATATAGGCCAAACTAATACATAATCAATAGCTTCCCCCCCGAGTTCGCGTACATATTCATTACATTCCCCGCGACCCCATTGGCAAACGGTTCCCCCCCTTCTTCTTCTGCTGGTGTTTTGGGATGAAAATTCCTTTCTCATGACGAGAGCTCTTGTTTTCTTCCGATGTCGAAACCCCCACACATCGGGGTCATCTTGCCCTGTAAAGTTCTAATCACCTCGCTACCAGATGTCCATGGGCTGTTCTTACCCCTTATCTTTATGGCCTTCTTCCCTTTACTTTCCCAGACTTAGTGTCTGCGATTCCCCCTTTCTTTGCCCCCCTTAACATAAACTGTTCCCTTCTCTAGGTTTCTGTGAAGCCCTTTCCTTTCTCCCTGTTATAATTGAATTCCTGTCACCTTTCACCGCCACCACCACCCATACTGCTTGGCACCAGCCCGCTGCTCTTCGTTGCCTGCTTGGACCCCGGACTAACGGATAACGGGACACTGCTGCATCGAGTTGGTGACTATCCCTGCTTACCGCAACTCTTGCTTTTCTTCTTACCTTTTCTATCGCCCGTTTCCCCTTCCCCGTCTCCCTAAAAGGCTAGGATTTGTAATAAACTGGTTGGACCAACATTTGAACCGTTGTTTCTTAATCTCACACCGGGTATATTAAAAGAATCTCCTCTCACTCCTATTAATTGGAGCGAGACAGTCAGTTAAGCAGGAGGCTGCCCAGTCCTACATTACGCTTCTGGGCCATTTCCTGACTTGATGCAGGAACAGATCAAAGAATGAAGTGCTGCAATTCTGGGGGTCTCAGTCATGTGTAGAGGGACTGTAAACAGCCTGAGCAAGCGAATGAACCTGCTTGTGCTATTGCAGATGGACCCTGTCCCCAATGCAGGAGGGGGCTGCACGGGGTGAGAGAATGTTGATCCAAACTCCTTGTTGCCGTATGGCCCTGCGATCTGCTGGGAAACAGGAAGAGGAGTGCATGACAGTGCACTATGGCAGCAAATATGGTCCTAAATCGGTCAGCCACTGTCTGACTAGTTCACTCGGACCAGCCATTGTCAGCAGTGCAGGAGTGGATTTGGCCAGCGCCCAGTCAGTGCTGCAGACTAACAGCACCGTGACTCTCATTCCAACAGGTGTCACAGGTTCCCTTGGGGACAGGTGTAGCGCTTTCTTACTAGGATGTTCTTCTGTTACATGGATAGGACTTTGCTTTACCAGGACTTATAGATGTTGACCATGCTGGGGTGATTAACATAATGGCTTGGTCACCCTCACCCTCTGCGTTATTTCTGAAGGCCATTAAAAAAAAAAAAAGCAATATAAATATTAATCTCTTTTCATTCTTTGACTAAACCTGGCATCGAGGACTAAATGGGTGGACTTGGAAGTGACAAAAGACAAACCATTGTTACTATGCTTAGTAGACGTTTGACAGATGTTAGGCCTAATAGATACTGGGGCTGATGTTACCATCATTAAGTCAAATGATTGGCTGTCTGAATGGCCATTAGAAGACCCTAATTTTGTTATTATAGAAGTTGAGGGGTACACCATACGCTTGGTATCCTGTACAACAGTATTAACCAAAGGATCGTCAAACACACTAATCAGACACTGAAATGGCAGCAAACGTGATTAAGGGAGAGAAGGGTGATCTGACCATGATATTGCAATAGGCACTGATAGTGCTCAACTAGCCAGCTACAGTGGTGTCTCTTCTTGGGGGTCTGGTGTTGGATGCCCGCATCTTCTATCTGGCGGGGCCCAGCCAACCTCCTTATATGGGGTCGAGGGTATGCTTGTGTTCCCACAGGTAAAGGGACCAACCGGATTCTCGCGTGACTTGTTTGGCCATGGATGTCATCGAACACTTCTGCTAATGATTACCATCAGGGCTGACGATGGAACTGCTAACCCTGATACCACCTGAACTGGCGGGTAATTCCTGGGAAGTTGATGTTTTTACGGATCCAACGGTTAGTGTCCAGTTGCTTGAAGTAAGAGTGATAGCACATGCTGTGCGGTTATGGAGTGAGATACCGTGCAACATCGTCACGGATTCTGCTTTTGCGGCTAGACTTCTACCCCGAATGGGACAGGAGGGTTCACCCAGCACGGAGGCCTCCAATATTTTGGAGGAAGCCTTGATGACACGCTCAGCCCCTGTTGCCATCCTACATGTGCGGAGTCACTCAGAAGTGCCAGGTTTTTTCACTGAGGGTAATGCTGCGGCAGATGGAGCTGCTGGCACGCGAGTTTTCACTGTGCAGGGGGCTCGCGATCTCCATTCCACTCCTCATGTAGGCACTCGTGCGTTGTCTAGAGCTTGTTCTATCCCATTGTCTGTTGCACGTGATGTTGTTCAAGCGTGCCCTCACTGTAATTCAGTACTGGTTATAGGATCTGGAGTGAATCCTCATGGCCTCGCATTGTTGCAAATTTGGCAGACGGATTTTACTCAGGAACCACGGCTGTCACCGCGTTTGTGGCTGGCCATTACAGTAGACACCTCCTCTTCTGTCCTTATTGCTATCCAGCATGCTAGATCTAACTCTACAGCAGCACAAAGTCATTGGGTAGCAGCAATTGCTACCATTGGCCTGCTCCGCCAGATCGACAGACAATGGAACTTGCTTTACCTCACATTCTACGCAGGACTGGTTGGTGAGGTGGAACATCTCTCACGTCACAGACATTGTGGGTATTTCTCAGGGGCAAGCAATTATTGAGGGCGCTAACTGCCTTCTTAGGGAAAAGATACATATCCTTGGGGAATGTGAGGGATTCCGAGACCGCATTCTAGTTTCCAGACAAGCTGAGGTGTTAGTGAAAGCTCTTTATGCATTGAACCACTTTGAACGTGGTGACAGTAAGTGCATTCCTATGCAGAAACATTGGCAGCCAAAAATCTTGGGTGAGGGCCTCCAGTTTCAGTAAAAACAGACGGTGGAGTTTGGGAATCAGGATGGAGAATATTGGTGTGGGGTAGGGAATACGCTGCAGTAAAACACGAGGAAACAGGTAAAATCCTGTGAGTTCCATCAAGGAAAGTGAAACTGGTCCTTCACAAGGAAGATGATGACGACAATCATGACCCGGGTTGAGACAGTAACAAGGTGTAAACTGATTTGTGAATTCTGACAATAAGTAGGGTTTTGCTTTGCGGCGGTGGCTCCCGGGAAAACCAGGATCTGACCCTGCTCTGAGACCTGTGCAACCATGCAAGAGCCCTGAGGACCCACTGATTACTTGGAGAAGGTCATGCGCTATTCAAATGCTGACATCCTTGTTATTGTTTGTGTTTCCTACTGTCTGGGAGAGCACCCACCCTACACAACAGCTACTCCACATACATCAATTCCTTCTAAAGGCTCTATTTTTACAGAGGAAATAGAAAAGATCTTATCTTTACTGATTTATGAAATTGGGCCGCATGCCATTAAGAATACAGGTCAACAACAGGTGATGTTCATCCCAATATGGTCTCTTAAACGTGTGAAGTCATCAATGCAGACTAATATCTCAGCGATTAAACCAGCTTGCGCACCATTTTTAAATACATTCTTTGCAGGTTGGTTGCCATGGTTACACTGGCGTACCTTTGCTCAAACTAAGAGAACACGGAGGGATATGACTGGTATGTTGGGAACAGGTCTAGGGGTTTTAAATAGTATAGATGCTAAAATGCTCATGAATAAGATAAGCTCAACGACAAGTGACTTTTATGTACTTCAGTATCCTCTGCAGTCATCTTTATCAACATTAGGAACTCACCAATGGATCTTATCTGACATACTACACTAATGGGAAAGGACCAACACAAGGGACCACCAGTTATTATTAGACACACTCGCCGCAGCTCAAAGTGATACCTCATTATCTCTCAGCTGTATTCAAGCTCAAATATGGGTACAATCTATGTCAGCAGCAGTAGTAAGAGATGGTGAAGGTGGTATCCTGCCCACTGAAGTTTGAAAGGTGATTTGAGACAACGCTAATGAGTTTGAAAGGAAATTTCAATCTTGGTGGCAGTTGGTGAATTTTACTTGTGATCCTGTTACTAATGATGTCACATCTTATGCCCTAACGATTAGTAATGCTTCAGTGTTCACGAGATACCTAATTGTGGCAGTGGGGTTAATTTGCAATGGAGCGGTGTTTTACCCAACAGAACATCGTATGTGGGCTCGTAAGAATGAGCAAAGATGGCAAACTGTTGATATTAGTTCTTGTGCTGTAAAAGAACAACGAGGGTTTATATGCGAAAGTAATGCTCTTGGAACTCAAGATGTGTGCTTGGACATTGAGCAGAACATCTGTCATTTTGAGATCTACCCTGATGCAGTACATGAGACAATGCTTATATATATTGGGAAAGGATGTGCATGTGTAAGGACTTTCTGTGATTCCCTGCTCATAGACCATGTTACTGTAAATATTAGTACCCGATTAAACTTCTGTGTGTGCAACTTTACAAGCATTGTAGGTTGTGATTTCAATTATTCAGTTCCTGTTACTTCGTATCAGCTATTGCAGTCCAATTACGCATTAATTCAGGATTTGTCACCTATCTCCATCGGGATGAACCTTCTGCTGGTGAAGAAATTATTACGACATGATGATCTACACCAACTGCTGACACACATTCGGGACAATGGACAGAAAACTTTAGTTACTGTTCACCATGATACAACAGAGATACATCGTGTCCTAGAACGAGTGAAGAAAGACGGAAGACACCAATGGTAAGAATTGCTTCCTGGATGTTCTCCAACTGCAATGGGAACTTTTAATACTATACTCCATCCAGTTTTGATCATGTTAGCATTAATAATAATATGTTCACTACTAATAATTATATTATATATTACGGTTAAGCGTATACTGGCACGTGTGTCTAAATTTGATTGCAAAATATATAATCCTTTACATCCCTTTGGATAAGATGATAAGATTATAAGTGATAAGGCGATAAAGATATAGATGATAAGATCATAGACAAGATCATAGGTAAAAATTATAAGTGGTAAGATCATAGATGGTAAGAATGTAGACGGTAAGATTGTAAGCAGTAAGAATGTAGATGATAAGATTGTAGGCAATAAGCGATACTCGCGCTCTTACGGGATAAGGTTCATTGAGCATAGGGAGGGGGAGATGTTGTGACGTGGTAGGACTCTCCCCTTGCTTGGTGCCGAAGCATTAATATATGCATAAGGGGCGTAGACGAAGGAGGGTAGGTATATAGGTAAATCGCACGATGCAATAAACGCCATTTTTCTGCTTGCCATATTGGTAACCACATGCAGTTCTTTCGCCCGGGTAGATTTTACCCGATACTCCAGCACAGGCACAGAGCTAAAAGAACATGGGTTACCAGGTGCATGGCAACAAAATATCAGTTCTCATCCCAATAACAAGACATTTTCTCCCTGAAATATCACTTTTCAACACAAAAATACAACATTTTCTCAATGAAATATAGATTTTTTGGCCAAAAATAACACATTTTCTCCCCATAAAATCGATTTTCATCTCAGAATTAAGTCGTTTTCTCCCTGAAATATCTCTATTCATGCCAAAAAGAAGACATTTTCTCCCTTAAATATCACTTTATCCCCCGAATACGACATTTTCTTACGAAAACATAGATTTTTTTTTCCCCAAAATACCACATTTTCTCCCTTAAATTTCAATCTTCTTCTCACAAAGAAGAAATTTTCTCCCTTAAACATCACATTTTATCTTCAAAGTAAGACATTTCCTTACAAAACTATGGATTTTTTTTTCGAAAAGAAAGGGTTTTTTTCCCATAAATATCACTTTATGCCCAAAATCAGGCATTTTCTTATGAAAATATAGATATATTTGCCAAAAAAGTGACGTTTTCTCCCCAAAACATCGATTTCCATCCTACAGATAAGACATTTTCTCCCCAAAATATAAGACAAAATGTTGGAAAGACCTCAATAATTTTTGGTCAGGACGGTATCTCTGATAAAAGCCGTTTTTATTCGCGATTGCAATGGCGGGCGCCCTGCTAGCGGAAGCGCACTGAAGGACATGATATTACAGTTTTTATACCTTTTCTCCCATGTTCCCTCCCCTGTTTCCCCTTTGGTTGGGTAATCCAGGTTACAATTTTACCTGAGGTTTGTATTTGCTAATTACATTCTGACACTTGTTAATTCACGTGCTATCTTGTGCAGATCAGTCAGACGGCTGGACAGACAGGAGCTGCAGCCTTTGTACCTATGACATTTACCTACTTTTTAATAACTACAAATTGCTTCACTTATATACTGAGACCTTGAAATAAAATATTATCTTGTTCTAAATGCAGAAACAACATTTGATTCCCACACAAAACTACTACAAATTTCACTTCTCATCCCAATAACAAGACATTTTCTCCCTTAAATATCACTTTTCATCACAAAAATTTGACATTTTCTCAATGAAATATAGATTTTTTTGCCAAAAATAACACATTTTCTCCCCATAAAATCGATTTTCACCTCAGAATTAAGTCGTTTTCTCCCTTAAATAACACTTTATCCCCCAAATACGACATTTTCTTACGAAAACATAGATTTTTTTCCCAAAAATAACACATTTTATTCCTTAAATATCAGTCTTCTTCTCACAAAGTAGAAATTTTCTCCCTTAAACATAACATTTTATCTTCAAAATAAGACATTTCCTTACAAAAATATGGTTGTTTTTTTTTTTTAAGTATTTTTTCCCTTAAATATCACTATATACACAAAATCAGGCATTTTCTTATGAAAATTTAGATATATTGGCAAAAAAAGTGACATTTTCTCTCCAAAATATTGATTTCCATCTCTCAGATTAGACATTTTCTCCCCAAAATATAAGACAAAACTGTAATAGGCCATGTTTTTGTACTTTTGTCTCAAAAATTTGCTGAAGATGTACTATTCCATGGCAGTCCTGGCCAGGGATTGAGCAATCCCTTTTTCTAAAGTTTTGCTAACTGGTGGCAGGGAAAGAATAAACACCTTGATGGTCAGTGCTTATCAAGAGGAGTATTTGCACCTTGATGGCCAGGAGGAAACCTTTTGTCTGGACTTATCACCGAGAAAGATGAACCACACCTTGATGGTCAGGGCTTATCAAGAGAAGGATAAGCACCTTGATGGCCAGGAGGAAACCTTTTGTCTGGACTCATCATCTCGAGGAAGAGAGCCTTCTCGAGAGGTGGGGGTACTCATATGACCCTTTCCCAAGCCCCCAGGAATGTCATGTAGGCAGGAAAAAAACAGGATAAAAGGGCGCAGGAAAAATCATGAAGTGGCGCGAGGGAGAAGGCAGGAGAGACAGAGAGAGGGTTTACTGCCTTCAGATCCCTCGTTGCTGCTTTGCTGCCCTACTGTCTACAGACTCTCCTGGCCTTGCTGCACGAGACGCTGCTGCTTCCACCGCCACCACCCGTACTGATTGGCCCCAGCCCGCTGCTCTTCGTTGCCTGCTTGGACCCCAGACCAACGGATAACGGGACACTGCTGCATCGATTTTATGACTATCCCCGCTAACCACAACTCTTGCTTTTCTTCTTACCTTTTCTATCGCCCATTTTCCCTTCCCTGTCTCCCTAAAAGGCTAGGATTTGTAATAAACTGGTTGGACCAACATTTGAACCGTTGTTTCTTAATCTCACGCCGGGTATATTAAAAGAATCTCCTCTCACTCCTATTAATTGGAGTGAGACATCTTATTATTAGTGTAGTCGGCAGGATACCCGCCATAAGATTGTTGTCCTTCCAGATATAGTCTGAAACTTCCTGTGTGTACTTCCTGGAGTGGCAAGGGGTGATAATTTTGATAACTTAAACGTGAGCACCTCTCCAGGAAGACCGCTCCATATTCTGAAACTTTACTGTTTATGTGTATACCTCTCGAGGACGTATGAATTAATTTTGACTATTTGCATTTGTTTAATACGTGTGTGCCTCCTCGGGAAGACCTCTCTGCATTTTGTGATTTAAGTATCTTGTAACTTAAGTGAGAAATTTGAACTTATTTTTTTCGTGTGCGCCTCTTGGAGAAGTGAGGAAGTGATATTTTTTGACGTAAATGTGTGTGCCTCTCCAAGAAGTTTATTCACTTTATTGAAACTTAGAAAGTGTCATCTGAGAAACTTAAAGGTTTCTTGTTGCTTGGATCTTAGGTGCGTGCCTTGAAGCTTGAAGTTTTTCTGTGTGGTCTGGCAGGATAGCCAGGAGCAGTTTGGTGTCATGGTTTTGTAATTTTTGTTATTGGTATTCCACATCATAACATCATGTGGAGCACAGAGAAGAAGTACTACACGTTCCAGGGGACCTCGCGGTCAGAGAGGAAAATACGTCACGGAAGTGACGCTTGCTCGCTCTCTCACTGCCTGGCAGCGAGTGTGGGTGTGCTTCCAAGCCGCGGTGCCTTCAATTTCAAAGTAGGCTTCTCGGTCTTCGGAAACCTCTCTTTCTCTCTCTCTTATTTCACTTGATTTATTAGCCTCAATTTCAATTAGATTGTATTATAGTAAAATAAGTTTTACTCCTTAGACTGTTGCCGCTGCTCTGTTTGTTTCCTTGAGCCCAGCTCCCATCTCCCTACCCCTTTCCCTTTTTTCCTTCCTCTTTGTCAGGGGCCAGGGGCCCACGGGCCTACTGCCCCCCCTGTCACGGGCACTGATTGATCTAGATAACTCCGTGACAGTTTTTGGTGGAGAAGGCGGGCACAATTTTAAAGCTTTTAACATTATTTAAAAGTTAGTTAGTAGGGAAGTAGCAAGAAACACCAGGATTTCTTTAAGCCAGAGACTGCAGAAGCATTGCTACCTGACCTTCATAGATTAGATTGCAGTCTGGGCAGTCTGCCAAACTCTGGACACTGTACAGAGTGTTTTCTGTTTTGGTTCTTTGGTTGTTTTTGTTTTTGTTTTCCTTTCTTAGAAGCTACCAGCTATGAATCCACTCTTCATTATAGCTGCTCTGTTTAAGGGATTGAAAACAATTATGATCCTCTCAACATATTGGCCGATTATTAATGTCATGCTTTCTTGTTGTGGAATTCACACAGAATCACACAGAATCACAGAATCACAGAATTATCGAGGTTGGAAAAGACCTAGAAGATCATCCAGTCCAACCATTACCAATACTTCCCAGCTAAATCATACCCCTCAACGCAACATCCAAACGTGTCTTGAACACTCCCATGGTCGGTGATTCCACCACCTCCCTGGGCAGTGCATTCCAATGCCTGACTACCCTTTCCGAGTAGTAATACTTCCTAATGTCCAGCCTGAACCTCCCCTGGCGCAGCTTGAAACCATTCCCTCTAGTTCTATCACTGATTACACGAGAGAAGAGGCCAACCCCCAGCTCACCACAACCTCCCTTCAGGAAGTTATAGAGAGCTATAAGGTCTCCCCTGAGCCTCCTCTTCTCCAGGCTGAACAATAATATGAACTATAATACAATATAATTAGAATCGAAGCTAATAAATCAAATATAATGAGAGAAAGAGGTTTCCAAAGACCGAGAAGCCTACTTTGAAGTTGAAGGCGCCGCGGCTTGGAAGCACACCCACACCCGCTGCCAGGCAGTGAGAGAGAGAGAGAGAGAGCAAGCGTCGCTTCCGTGACGTATTTTCCCTCTCTGGCTGCAAAGTCCCCTGGGACGTGTAGTACTTCTTCTCTGTGCTCCACATGATGTTGTGATGTGGAATACCAATAGCAAAAATTACAGAACACAAAACCATGGCACGTATTTAGACTGCAACAGCTGATACGAAGTAACCGGAACTGAATAATTGAAATCCCAACCTACAATGCTAGTAAAGTTACACACACAGACGTTTAAGCAAGTACTAATATTTACAGTAATATGGGCAATAAGCAGAGAATCCCAGAAAGTCCTTACACATGCACATCCTTTCCCAATATATATATAGATAAGCATTATCTCATGTACCGCATCAGGGTGGATCTCAAAATGACAGATTTTCTGCTCAGTGTCCAAGCATACATCTTGAGTTCCAAGAGTATTACCTTCGCATATAAACCCTCGCTGTTGTCTTACAGCAGAAGAACTAATATCAACAGTTTGCCATTTTGCCCATTCTTACGAGCCCACCTACAATGTTCCATCGGACAAAGCACCGCTCCATATGCCGGTGTAACCATGACAACCAACCTGCAAAGGATGTATTTAAAAATGATGCGGAAGCTGGCTTAATCGCTGAGAGATTAGTCTACATTGATAACTTCACACGTTTAAGAGACCATATTGGGCTGAACATCACATGCTGTTGACCTGTATTCTTAATGGCATATGGCCCAATTTCGTAAATCTCTGGAGATAAGACCCTTTTTATTTTCTCTGTAAAAGTGGAGCTTTCAGAAGGAATTGATGTAAGTGGAGTAGCTGTTGTGTAGGGAGGGTGCTCTCCCCGATAGTAGGAGACACAAATAATAACAAGGATGTCAGCATTTGAATAGCGCATGACCTTCTCGAAGTAATCAGTGGGTCCTCAGGACCTGGTTTTCCTGGGAGCAACCGCCGTAAAGCAAAACCCTACTTATTGTCAGAATTCGCGAAACAATGTACACCTTGTTACTATCTCAACCCGGGTCATGATTGTCGTCATCATCTTTCTTGCGAAGGTCCTGTTTCCTGTTCCTTGATGGAACCCACAGGATTTTCGTTTGTGCCTGGGCCTGAAGTGTTGCCCAGACCATCTCCCTCCCTTCAATGAGGGTAAAGTTAGTCAAATTATTCATCAGCAAATGCTTTTGGAGTGCTCACAACCATAATTAATGGTTGTACAACTTTACAAAGTTGCATGTCAGATAGAATTGTCATTAGTGGGTAAATGTGCCAAAAATGTGTTTGTGGTGGATGCGATAGGGAGTGCCAGCAGGCCGTCCCCTGCTTCAAAGTACACTTTACCTTTCTCACCCATCACAGATTCTCTCCTGCTTTTATTTCTCTCAGAGCCTGCAGGATATTTTCCATTTGTACACCGCATCCGCATGGCCAGTGCGTGATACAGAGCCCAAGTGGAACACCTGCTCAAAAACAAATAAGCTGTTAAGGACAACTCTCTTAGTGTGAGCCTTTGTCTCAAGTGATACATGGTCATATTTGAAAAACCCTGATTAGTGGGCTGAAGGAGAAGTAATCATTCTGGGATACAGGGTCATCCCCTTTGCTTGGGATGTCTTCTCAGGTTTCGTCTTTGCAAATTAAGAAAAACTAATTGATAGGCTAATAGCATCACAACCGAGCATTACTAATACATCAAAAGCTATTCCCGTAGATTCCAGCACTGGTAACATCAAATCTTGTTTAATTCACATTCGATCTATTACTAAAATAGAAGAAGCACACAACAACCTAGACAATTTAAGTTATGCCTGAACTGCACACAAGAGTCGCAGCCAGAATGAGATCCCGGGTATTGTGTGATTTTTCTTTGAGACTATCCATAATGACCGAATTATGGGCTGCCCTTGGCAAATCTGAGCCTTCCACCGCCTGAATCAATAGATTGGCAAAGTCCAAGAATGACTCAGATGGACCCTGGGCTATCTCAGACCAGGGTGACGGGGGTTCAGCTGTCCTTGAGAACCTTCCAAAGGCTGTCAGGGCTGCATTTGTGGTGGCCAACATCTTCCCAGGGCGAAGATGTCGTAGCTGCCCTTCAGGGGACCCCACCATCTCCTCCGCATGTCCCATTAACCATATTAAATTAGTCACTTCTCCATGTCTACCGTTAGCCAGGTGTCGTGGGTCACGTGCCGCTGCAGCGACTACGGCCCTAAGCTGTGTCGACCACTCCTCTTTCCATAACGTATATTGTACCGGCTCAGGTATCACATGCATGAGGCCCTCTATATCATATGGGAGCAAGGGCCCCGGTGCCATGAGCGCCTCTAATGCAGAGAGGGTGATGGGTGATCGTAAGCCCTTCTTCCCAATTGTCTCAGCTAGGCGGGTTACCGCCTTTGGATCCAAGGGAACCCAAACGGGTCCCTCTCCCCCGATTTCCACCGTGAATACCTCAGCTCCGCCCAAAAGGTTTGCCTCCCTCAGCTCTTCCCTTATCTGAGCCCAGTCAGTACGCGAGGGTAACTCCCTGCCTGGCTGACACCACCCATTGCTCGGCTGGGCTAGATACACTGGGGGCGTGACCATTTGGGGGGGGTGCGGCCACATTGGCCGGCGAGGGCGGTGACGCAGACACCAACTGCATGGCCCCTGCCCCATCGCCTCCCCCTGCATACTCCTCCCTGCGGTGGAGGTCATGCAAGGAAGGATACAAACGAAGATATGGAGGCAGAGCCTTCAGCGAGGATGGCGACTCCCTCTCTTTCTTTTCTTTATTTTCTGGTGCTGTGATTTCTGGCACGGTCAGCGAGTCCAACGCCGTCTTGTCTCGTGGCGCATCCCTAAAAGGGATAGAGCCTCCCGCCCGCGGTAGCTCCCCATCGCCCGAGCCCAGACCCAGTAACTCCCTGGCCAGGCTTTCGGCAGTTTTCTTTTCCCTTGCTGCCTTCAGGGTCCCCAGAATTAAACCCCAACACTTCAGCTCCGCCGCTTTCTGCGACGACATGGCTCTCTGTGAGAGCGCCGCTGTTAACGAATCCCACCTCCTGGGATCATACACCTCATAGGGGGAGCTTAAAAGCCCCTCTTTCTCTAGGAGAGTAAGAACCGCGGCCACTTCCTTCTTAGAAGGAGCAGTCTTCCCGCAATAAACCTTACAGGCTTGAAGTAATACCTTAATGACAGAATCCATTGCGGTTGCCGGGAATCGTTCCCCCCCGCTTTCCTCGGTCCTTACCGCCGAGGGCTCCTGCAGCTGCACTTTGCGCCCTAGGGTTGATCAGTCCCTCCGCGCCTTCCGTCGCCTTACTGCGGCAGGGACCTGAGTCCGTCTCGCAGCCAGCTGTCTCCAAAACACAATCCGGAGCGGACCCCGCTCCTCACACGGGGCACCACTTGTTGCCTCTGTTCAGGCAACCCAGGCATCGGCCCGCCCGGTGTGCAGTGGCTCAACAGCCCTCGGACCCAGCGCCCGACCCTACCGGTCCCGTGCCCCGTCCTGGACCATTCGCAAGCTGTTTAATACATCGATACGATGAGCGGCAAATGGTCTCAATTGCAAGCAACACACTCTTCTTATACCCTTTCTGATATCCTAAAGTTACTTTCCTGCCCAATAGGTGTGTGGCATGAACTGCCCTTTCCTTATTTGGCCTTACTTGCTCTTCTTTCTTATCTTAAGGAACGTGTTGCCATGGTTTTACAAGGTTGAGAGGCCCCTGCAGACCTTATCACTGTGTATGGCTATCTCAACCATCCTAGGAATTTAGTTAACAGCTTACTACAGTCAATACCAGAGGATTTGTCAATCGTGATGGTCCTACCCAATCCAGCCCCCTACATACTGTAGAGGGAGATAAGGTCCCCGTTGTACATGTAAAGAACGTGTTGGGGAAAGCAGTGTGGTTCCTTCCAGCCTCTGGAAAGGGCGAACCTCTCCGTGGAACCGTTTTTGCCCAGGGACCTGGGTGTACTTGGTGGGTGATGCAGAAAGATGGGGATGTTCAATGTGTACCACAAGGGAATTTGATGTTGGGGGAGTGCAGTGAGTAATTCCATGTATACATATGTATATAGACCTGTGTGTGTAATGCATTTTTAAGTATTGTTTATTTGTATATGTATACATACGTATTTTAAGCATGATGTCGTGATGTAGAATAAGGAGTGGAATGTCATGGTTTTGTAAAATTTTGCTACTGGTATTCCACATCATAACATTATGTGGAGCACAGAGAAGAGGAACTACACATCCCAGGGGACCTCGCGGTCAGAGAGGGAAAATACATCACGGAAGCGACGCTCTTTCTCTCTCACTGCCTAGCAGCGGGTGTGGGTGTGCTTCCAAGCCGCAGCGCCTTCAGCATCAAAGTAGGCTTCTCGGTCTTCGGAAAATCTTTCTCATTATATTTGATTTATTAGCTTCAATTCTAATTATACTGTATTATAGTGTGTTATCTTGCATTCCGATATCATAGTTAGTAAATAAGTTTTACTCCTCAGATTGTTGCCGCTGCTCCATTTGTTCCCTTGAACTCCCATCTCCCTACCCCTTTCCCTTTTTCCCTTCCCATTTGTCGAGGGGTCCCGGGGACCACGGGCCTACTGCCCCCTCCCCTGTCACAGACACAGATTGATCTAGATAACCCCGTGACATAAACTCCATTTTACTGCTCACCATATTGGCATCTACGTGCAGTCCTGCCCAATAGTCCAGCACAGGTGCAAGGCTATTAGAACATGGGTTGCCAAGTATACAGCAACATAGACCTGGATCAGGTCCCCCCTCAGTCTTCTTTTCTCAAGGCTAAACAGACCCAGTTCACTTAGCCTTCCTTCATAGGGGAGATGCTCCAGGCCCTTCACCATCTTTGTGGCCCTCCGCTGGACTCTGGGAGTCACAGATCCCTGTCTTTTTTGTACTGGGGAGTCCAGAACTGGAAATAGTAATCCAGATGAGGCCTTGCCAGGGCAAAGTAGAGGGGGAGGATCACCTCCCTTGACCTGCTGGCCATGCTCTTTTTAATGCACCCCAGCATGCCATTGGGTTTTTTGGCCACGAGGGCACACTGCTGGCTCATGGCCAACTTGTCGTCCACCAGGACACCCAGGTCCCTCTCTGCAGAGCTCCTCTCCAGCAGGTCATTCCCCAACCTCTACTGGTGCATGCAGATGAGCGAGAGAGTCTCCAAGCCGAGAAGGAGAATCTCCGGGCCGAGCGAGAGAGTCTCCTAGTCAAGAGAAAAGACCTCCAATCTGAGCAAGACACACTCCGGCCTGAGAAAGGCACCCTCCAAAATAAGAGAGACTCCCTGCACTCCAAACTTGACAACCTCCAATTTTAAACAGACACCCTCCAGTCCGAGCGAGACGCCCTCCAGTCCGAGAGGGACATCCTCAACTCCGAACGGGATGTATTCTGAACTGAGCAAGATGCCTTCCAGCATGCAGAATTCAGTCTCCAAATTGAAACAAACAGAATTCAGTCTCATCAAGCCATGCTCGAATCTCAACTAAAGACCCTCATAATCGAGCGAGACTGACTCCAAGCCAAGTTGGAGAGTGAGAGCATTGGAACCAACCAACCTGATCAGCCACAGGAGGCACCAGATTCAATGTCAGTTGCCCCTGTAAGAGGACGGAAAACGAAACGGATTTTGACTCAGTTAGAACAGAAGAAAGAGGAGGAGGGTGAAGTAGAAGAAGCAGTCAGTGTAAGAGAAGTGGAAAAAGGTCCAGAGGAGTGGCTTCAAGATCCAGGGGAAGCACCCCTGAGTCCAGGTGAGGGGCCCTCAGTAAGACTGTGGTCACCAATGCCAAGGAGGGCAAGAAGTCCTGAAAGAATAGGAGGTGAGCAAGACATCATAGCTATTGTTGATCGATCTCTGAAAATGAATGAAATTGGAGGCCTAAGAAAAGACTTTTCAAGACACCTGAATGAGCCTATCGTCACCTGGTTACTTGGATGTTGGACCAATGGGGCCAACAGTGTGTGGCTGGATGGTAGAGAAGCTCGCCAACTGGGTGGCATTGCTAGGGACTCAGCCATCGACAGGGGTATTAGTACAAGCAAGAATGGGTCCTTCACCCTCTGGAAGCAGATGTTGTTAGCTGTAAGAGAAAGATACCCCTTCAAAGATGATCTGATGCCTGAGAAAAAGAAATGGACTGATATGGAAAAAGGTATCAGTTATTTGAGAGAATATGCAGAAGTGGAAAAGTTACACAGCCCCAACTTTGTCCCTGACGAGCCAGACCAAGAGCATGATCCTGAGAGAGTCAGGTGTACACCAAATATGTGGCGTACATTCACAAAGACAGCGCTGGAAAGGTATGCCAGTACATTTGCAGCAATGTATGGCACAGGGTTAATAGGCTTCAAGACTTTGAGTTACATTTTAATCCCTCTACGACCTTGTGTTTCAGCCATCACAAAGGTAGTTGAAAAGCTAGACAGAATGGAGAGTAAACAAGAAGATATAATGGACGAACTGTCTACCATGCTTAATGCTGATGGATCCATGGTGGTACCAGATACATCTGACGAGAACCAGAATTCCCAAAACTGTCTACTGGAAGAGCTGATCAACTTGGTTTCCTCCCAACCTGCATCATCCAACATCTCAGCCATCAAAAGGAGATGTCCTCCTGCTCGGGCAAATGACAACAGAAGGACTACATTGTGTCTTGCCTTGTGGCGCTGCCTGCGTGACCATGGGGAGGATATGGAGAAGTGGCATAATAAGCCCAGTCCTGTACTTCAAGCACGAGTGAAAGAATTACGAGACAGATCGACCACTAAGGTGAACTTCTCCAAAAGGGTGATCGCTCCAGTTGCTGCAAACAATCGAGGTAACAGAGGAGCCCTGCCCGCAGCCAGGGGGGGGAAAGGGACAATAGAGTGTACTGGACTGGTGGATTAGGTGGCCTGGCACATCACAACCACAGAAATATAAGGCCCTGGTGGACACTGGCGCACAGTGCACCCTAATGCCCTCGAGTTACCAAGGGACAAAATCGATTTACATTCATGGAGTGACTGGGGGTTCCCAAGAGCTGACTATGTTGGAGGCCAAAATAAGCCTCACTGGTAAAACTGGCAGAAACACCCTATCGTGACTGGCCCAGGGGTTCCCTGTATCCTTGGTATCAATTACCTCAGAAGGGGATATTTTAAGGACCCCTAGGTGTATCGATGGGCCTTTGGGATAGCTGCTGTAGACACAGAAGGTGTTAAGCAGTTGTCTGTTTTGCCTGGCCTGTCGGAAGACCCATCTGTTGTGGGGCTGCTACGAGTAAAAGAGCAGCACGTACCGCTTGCTACAAAAACGGTGCACAGATGGTAGTACCGCACGAACAGGGATTCCTTGCTCCCCATTCATGAGTTAATTCGTCAACTGGAGAGTCAGGGAGTGATTAGTAAAACTCACTCACCTTTTAACAGCCCCATATGGCCGGTGCGTAATGCCAGGGGAGAATGGCAGCTGACGGTAGATTACCGTGGCCTGAATGAGGTCACACCCACACTGAGTGTCCAGTTCTGGGCTCCCCAGTTTAAAAAAGACAGGGATCTCTTGGAAAGAGTTAAGCGGAGGGCCACAGAGATGGTAAAGGGCCTGAAGCATCTCCCCTATGAGGAACGAATAAGTGAACTGGGTCTGTTTAGCCTTGAGAAAAGAAGGCTGAGAGGGGATTTGATCCAGGTTTATAAATACCTGAGGTGTGGGGTCCATAGTGGTGAGGACGGACTCTTTTCAGTAGTGCGTGAGGACAGGACAAGGGGAAATGGGACGAATCTAGAGCATAGGAAGTTCTGCACAAATGTGCGCAGGAACTTCTTTACGGTGAGGGTGACGGAGTACTAGAACAGGCTGCCCAGGGGGGTTGTGGAGTCTCCTTCTCTGGAGATATTCAAGACCCGCCTGGACGCCTACCTGTGCGATCTGCTGTAGGGAACCTGCTTTGGCAGGGGGGTTGGACTCGATGATCTCTAGAGGTCCCTTCCAACCCCTACAATTCTGTGATTCTTAGATTCTGTGATTCTGTGAGTGCTGCGGTGCCGGACATGTTAGAACTCCAATACGAACTGGAATCAAAAGCAGCTAAATGGTATGCCACAATTGACATTGCCAGCGCCTTCTTTTCCATTCCTTTGGCCATAGAATGCAGGCCACAGTTTCCCTTCACCTGGAGAGCAATTTAGTATACCTGGAATCGTTTGCCCCAGGGGTGGAAACACAACCCAACCATTTGCCATGGGTTGATCCAGACTGCACTGGAACAGGGCGGTGCTCCGGAGCTCTTACAGTACATTGATGACTTCATTGTGTGGGCAGTTTTTGAGAAAGGAGAACAAATAGTCCAGATCCTTCTATGCGCTGGCTTCGCTATTAAGCAAAGCAAAGTGAAAGGACCTGCTCAGGAAATTCAATTCCTAGGAATAAAGTGGCAAGATGGACGTCGCCACATCCCAACAGATGTGATAGACAAAATCACTGCTATGTCTCCACCCACCAATAAGAAAGACACAATATTTCTTGGCTGTCATGGTTTTGTAATTTTTGCTATTAGTATTCCACATCATAATATCATGTGGAGCACAGAGAAGAAAAACTACACGTCGCAGAGGACCTCGTGGTGAAAGAGGAAAATACATCACAGAAGCGACGCTCGCTCTCTCTCTCACTGCCTGGCAGCGGGTGTGGGTGTGCTTTCAAGCCGTGGCGCCTTCAATTTCTAAGTAGGATTCTCGGTCTTTGGAATCCTCTCTTTCTCATTATATTTGATTTATTAGCTTCAATTCTAATTATACTGTATTATAGTGTGTTATCTTGCATTCCGATATCATAGTTAGTAAATAAGTTTTACTCCTCAGATCGTTGCCGCTGCTCCATTTGTTCCCTTGAACTCCCATCTCCCTACCCCTTTCACTTTTTCCCTTTTTTTCCAAGGGGGCCGGGGGGCTATGGGCCTACTGCCCCCTCCCCTGTCACGGACACAGATTTATCTAGATAACCCCGTGACAAAGGAATTACCGGAAGATGAAAAGAATTTTGCCCTGTTCACTGATGGATCGTGTTGTATTGTGGGGAAGCATCGCAGATGGAAAGATGCTGTGTGGAGCCCCACACGACAAGTTGCGGAGGCCACCAAAGGAAGAGGAAAATCAAGTCAGTTCGCAGAGGTAAAGGCTGTCCAGCTGGCCTTAGATGTTGCTGAATGGGAGAGGTGGCCAATGCTTTATCTTTATACCGACTCATGGATGGTGGCTAATGCTCTGTGGGGATGGTTACAACAGTGGGAGCAAAACAACTGGCAACGGAAAGGTAAACTTATTTGGGCCGCTGAACTGTGGAAGGACATTGCTGCCCGAACAAAGAATATGATTATAGTGGTGCGTTATGTAGATGCCCATGTACCCAAGAGTTGGGCTACTGAAGAGCAGCAGAATAACCATCAGGTAGACCAAGCTGCCAGAATTGAGTTTGCTCAAATAGACCTGGACTGGCAGAACAAGAGAGAGCTATTTCTAGCCCGCTGGGCCCGTGAAACCTCAGGCCATCAAGGAAGAGACGCAACATATAAGTGGGCTAGAGACCGAGGGGTGGACTTAATTATGGATACCATCACACAGGTTATTCATGACTGTGAAACATGTGCCACAATTAAAGAAGCCAAGAGGATGAAATCTCTCTGGGGGGAAGGGCGATGGCAAAAGTATAAATATGGGCAGGCATGGCTGGTTGATTATATCACCTTACCACGATCTTGCAATGGTAAGTGTTACGTGCTTACCATGGTGGAGGCAACCACTGGGTGGCTTGAAACATACGCAGTACCCCATGCTACCGCCCGAAACACCATATTGGGTCTGGAGAGGCAAATCCTACGGCGACATGGCACCCCAGAATGAATTGAGTCTGATAATGGGACTCATTTCAAAAATTCTGTTGTGGATACCTGGGCCAGAGAACATGGCATTGAGTGGGTTTATCATATCCCCTATCATGCACCAGCCTCTGTTAAGATAGAACGCTACAACGGGTGTGGGAATACAAGAAGGATTTTACAGTGCAGCAGCCATGGAGCAAGATAAGGACTTCACAGAGCAACGGCTGTGGAGCAGGATAAACAGCATGAGAACCAAGGACACCTCTAGGAGAAGAAGGCACGGCTCGCGGCTTTAGAGGGGGGCGGGTTAGGGTTGTTGTTGTAGTAGCTTTCATCCAATTAGTGTGTGTGTGATTTATGAACGCCTTTGTCTGTTTGCTATAAAAGTTCGGCTCTCGGGTAATAAAGGGGAAACATGTTTTAACCATATTGGTGGGTGTCATGACTTCGGCTGTCTGATCCGACTACATTTGGCACCCTTACAGGGAGCCAAATTGGTGTTGGAGCCGGGATTCAGGGAGAGCTGGAATTGGCATTGGAGCCGGACCTCAAAATTTCTGCAAAAGACCAAAGGGGTCGGGGACAATGGGGACGAGCAGCGCTGTGAGGCAAGTGGCACACAGTAGCGGGTGTGGGGATTGCGACTCCACAGCTCGTCAGGACTGCAAAATGGAAATAGAGACGGCAGTCCAGATATTATTTAGTATACTCTCTAAGAGAGGCATTTCTGGTAACCTGAAAAGACTGAGAGACTTAATAATCTGGGCTCAGAAAGAGGGGTTTATAAAGGAGATCCCCCTGATATTTAGTCCGGAAGAATGGCAGTTGGTGGGCGATCATCTCTGGGACAAAACTATTTCAGGTGGTAAATTAAATAAGGACTTGGGCAGTACATGGCGTGATGTTATTAATGCTTCGAAAAGTATGCAGGCGGAGCGGAAGGTAGCTATGGCAGCTGTGCAAGCCCTTGCCGCAGCGCCTGGGGACTCGGCTGAACTAAGTGTTAAGCCAAAAACCCCAAGGGGGAAGATAGCTCGTTTTTTTTCCTCAGCACCCGCAGCAACCCCAATACGGGGTATGGCCTCCCCTGTGAAGGTGTCAGCGGCAGAAGTCACAAAAGAGCTGGAGGTGCAGGGAGCTTCGGAGCCGTCGTCGTCGTCGCCGCCTCCACCTCCCGCCCCAGAAAGCTTGGAGGACTTGTTGCCGCGGCTTCACTGTGATCAGGACCGACTCTGTCCCACCAGTAAGGACTCTACTAGGGACTCTTCGCCTGTTAGGGGTGCGGCTTGTCAGCCTGAGAATGGCTCATCAGTGGATAAAATGTTGCATGAGGTTTTGGACAAACTGGAAAAAATGGGGGCCAAGGAACTGGAGGAAAGGCCCCCCCCGTCTGCACCTGCACCTGCTTTTCCAGCTCATTGTCCACCCATGCCTATGGTGCCATCTGCTCCTGTACCCCGGGCAGATAGATGGTCAGGTGTGATTCGTGATGCGATTTTGGACGGGCAGTGGCATGTTGCTTCGCTAGCTTGCCCGGTGATAATTGATAATCCCAAGGGACAGGAACTTAGCAACCACATGATTGGAAAATCTTACAGCAAGCATGCAAAACTGTAACAGACTATGGTTTAAACTCGGAGGCGGCTCGACAGATAATTACGTGGATTTTTCAAGCAGACTTAATGGATTTGGTCGATTGTCAGAATTTGGCACGGTTATTGTTAACTCCGTCTCAAATGTTATTGTATGAAAGGGAATGGCTTCGATTAGCGCAGGCGGAGGCTGGACGCCTGTCAGCAGGGTGATCCATTGTATGGGGTAACAACAGAGATGTAAACGGGGACGGGTCCATATGCGAATACACAAGTTCAATTGCAGTTCCCTGCGGCTATCTAACAGACCACTGCACAGCTTGCTCTGAGGGCTCTGCTTAGTCTCCCTGGAGATAAGAAAGCTCCACCGTTTGCACTAGTTCAGCAGGGAGCTGGGGAGTCATTTGCTAAATTTATTGATCGATTATGGGGAGCAATATCAGATCATCCTGACTTAACCCCTGATTCCAAAAGCAGTATTCTTAAAATGCTTGCATTTGATGATGCTAATCCAAAAACACAGGGAATTTTAGTCACTTTGCCTAGGTCGGCACCCATGGAAGAAATGTTAGAACGGGTAGAGAGGGGTGATCACAGCAGGCAAGCAGTGGTGGTGGCTCAGGCAATAAAGACAGCACTAGGACAGACTCAGGTTGCTGTCGCGATTAAGAAGGGTGGTACAGATAAAAAGGGATCGGGTAAAACTAAGCTGCTGTGTTTTCGGTGTGGGCAACCAGGTCATTTTAAGAAACAGTGCACAACTACCGTGTGGTGTGAAAACTGTCAGTCAGGTACTCATGCTACAGTAGTTTGCCACAGGTCAGGAAACGGCAAGAGCAGCGCGAATGGCCACGCGATGGCAACAGTAGCTGCAGCCCAGCACTTGGGTTCCTTGATCGAACAACCCCACTTACAGGCAGAAGCCTCGGGGTGGACTTGGCAGCAGCAATAAGTGTTACATTGCTAAATAAGGCTGTAACCGCAATTCCTACTGGTGTACGGGGTCCACTCTCTTCAAAATTACTGGGAGGGTTATTGTTGGGAAGATCATCAGCAAGTTTAAAAGGACTGATTGTTATACCAGGAATAATTGATTCTGACTTTAAAGGGGAAATTAAGGTTATGGCTTATACACTTAACCCACCAATGTTTGTCCCCAAGGGTAGAAGAATAGCACAAATTATTGCTCTAGAAAATCAGCAGCCTTGCGCAGGTGTCCAGGGTCCCCGTGAAGGTGCTTTTGGGTCTACAGGGCCTGCAGCCTGTTTTACTAGAACCCTAGCTTCACGACCAATGGTATCTGTTTTAATGTCTCAAGGGTCTCATCGAATTGCAGTCCTTGGTATGATTGATTCTGGGGCAGATGTCACCATTTGTAGCATGTTAGTGTGGCCAAAACAGTGGCCTTTAGCACAAGCAGGGAATGGTATTACTGGGGTAGGTGGACGTTCTTCCACATACCCTAGCGTTCAGGTGGTCACTCTGGAAGTGGAGGGTACAGTTGCCTCACTAAGGGTGTATGTTATGACATTACCAGCAGGACTGCAAATGTTGATAGGTCGGGATGTTCTTAACCAGATTGGTGTGGTCATTACTACTGACAATAAGGATTTTCATTAGTGGTCACCGCTGAGCAACCTCCCACCCTAGCACTGAAGTGGCTTTCAGATCAACCTGTTTGGGTGGAGCAGTGGCCATTAACAGCAGATAGGTTGCAGCAAGTAGAGAAACTAGTTGAGGAACAGTTGAGGGCAGGGCACATTCGGCATTCTGTTAGTCCCTGGAATACTCCCATTTTTGTGATTCCCCAAAAATCCGGGAAGTGGCAGCTTCTTCATGATTTGAGGAAAGTGAATGATCAGATGCAGGCCATGGGAGCCCTGCAACCGGGACTGCCATCGCCGTCTATGTTACCTGAGGATTGGCATTTGCTAATTATAGATCTTAAAGATTGTTTCTTTACCGTTCCTTTAGCTGACTGCGATTGTCAGCGGTTTGCTTTTACATCACCACCAATTAATAAACAAGCGCCTGCAAGGCGATATGAGTGGGTGGTGTTACCTCAGGGCATGAAAAATTCCCCTATGTTGTGTCAATTGTATGTTGCATGGGCATTAGAACCCATTTGCAAGGAATGGAGGGAGGTAATTATCTATCATTATATGGATGATATTCTCTTCTGCAAGCCTGATTGTTTCAAAGAAGCAGAGCTAACATTCATTCAAAAATCCTTAGAAGGGAAGGAGTTAAAGATAGCCCCTGAGAAGGTCCAGCGAACAGGTCCTTGGTTATATTTAGGTTGGAAGATTTCTGACTCTATGATTCGGCCTCAAAAAGTTGACATCTCTATTGAGCTACACAATCTTACGGACGTACAAACTTTATTGGGAAATATTCAGTGGGTCAGGCACATAGTTGGTATCAGTAATGATGATCTGGAACCCTTATTGCCATTACTGAAGGGTGTACGTGCAGAACAAAAGGTCGAGGTTACTCAGGAGTAACGCAACGCTATTACTCAGATCATGCAGAAGGTTAAGAACGGTACAGCATCACGTAGAATAGCACAGTATCCTATTTCATTGGTTATCAGTACTCATGTTCACCATCCGTTTGCGGTCATCAGTCAGTGGCAAAAGAAAAAGGGGGAGGAAAAGTGGATAAAAGGTGCTACTGGCTGTGAATTTGAGAATATAAAATCATTAAAAGGGATAGATTTCCGCATTTTGGAATGGGTTTTCCTGTCTGTTCAACCAAAATCGAGCCTTCAAACTTGGCCTGATGCAATAGCGGAGTTGTTGCGGAAAGGGCGATCTCGTATTGTGGAGATCAGTGGTCAAGAACCTGGTGATGTCAGCCTTCCAATGGTAAATGAACATTTAGAGTGGTGCTTGCAGCACTCGGTATCACTGCAAGAGGCTCTGTTAGGATTTACAGGGGAAGTTCATTCAGGGCAACCTAAAGGGCCTCTCTGGCAGGTAATTAAGACACACGTTTGGAAGGAGTTGCCACGATTTTCTCCTTGGCCTGTGATAGGTTGTACAGTTTACACAGATGCGAGTATGGCGAAACGTGTAGCAACTTGTGTTTGGCATGAGCAGGATAAACAGCATGAGAACCAAGGACACCTCTAGGAGAAGAATGAACGGCTCGCTGCTTTAGAGGGGGGGGTTTAGGGTTGTTATTGTAGTAGCTCTCCTCCAATTAGTGTGTGTGTAATTTATGAACACCCTTGTCTGTTTGCTATAAAAGTACGGTTCTTGGGTAATAAAGGGGAAGCATGATTTAACCATATTGGTGGGTGTCATGACTTTGGCCGTCTGATCCGACTACAAACGGGTTGTTAAAAAACATGTTGAAAGCAATGGGTGACGGAACATTTAAGCACTGGGAGAAGCATTTGGCAGAAGCCACCTGGTTGGTCAACACTAGAGGATCGGTCAGTCGAGATGGTCCTACACAATCCAGCTCCCTACATACTGTAGAGGGAGATAAGGTCCCTGTGGTACATGTAAAAAGCATGTTGGGAAAAGCAGTATGGGTTCTTCCAGCTTCCGGAAAGGGCAAAAGTCTCCATGGAACTGTTTTTGCACAGGGACCTGGATCCACCTGGTGGGTGATGGAGAAAAATGGGGACATCCAGTGTGTACCACAAGGGAATTTGATGCTGGGAGAGTGCAGTTACTAATTCTATGTGTGTGTAATGCTCGTCAATTACAGTTTGATCATGTATATTAAGCATGATGTGATGATATGGAATAAGGGGTGGAATGCCATGGTTTTATGGTCATCAGTATTCCACTGACTTCCTTCCACCTGCCTTCGCTTTTCTGCTTTGTCTCTCCTCTCTGCTGCCCAACTGCGTGTGCTGCTTCAGCATTACTGTAAGGCCTGCAGCTTTTTTTTTTTCCAGATACTCTGTCTCATTATATTTAGTAAACTAGTCTTTTCCTCCTCAGATCATCGCCGCTGTTCTTTTCTTTAATTATTTTGGGGTCCCCTGTTTCCCTTTTCCTGAGGCGTGGACTTTGCGAAGTCCCTCTGCCCCACTAGTCACGGAACTGGGCAGAACCAACCCATAAACCATTGACAACCTTTAATATCACTCTTTATCCCCAAAATAAGACAATTTCCTATGAAAATACAGATTCTTTTTTCCGAAACAAATACATTTTCTCCCCAAAATATCATTTTTCATCTCTCAAAGAAGACATTTTCTCCCTTAAATATCACTTCTTATCCCCAAAATTTGACATTTTCTCACAAAAATATATTCTTTCCAAAAATAGCACATTTTCACCCTTAAATATCGATTTTCATCTCACAATGAAGACATTTTCACCCTGAAATATCACTTTATTTCAAAAATAAGAAATTTTCTTACAAAAATATAGATTTTTTTCGAAAAAAACACATTTCTCCTTAAAATATCAATTTTCATTAAGCAAATTAGACATTTTCTCCCCTAGATATAGATTTTCTTCTCACAAATAAGACTTTTTCTCCCTTAAATGTCACTTTTTATCCCAAAAATACAACATTTTCTCGCGAAAATATAGACTTGTTTTCCAAAACAAATACATTTTCTCCCCAAAATATTGATTTTTATCTCAGAATTATGACATTTTCTCCCTTAAATATCACTTGTTACCCCAAAATAAGACATTTTCTCACTTAAGTATCAGTCTATATCCCCAAAATAAGACAATTTCTTATGAAAATACAGATTTGTTTTTAAAAAAAAAAAGACATTTTCTCCCCAAAATATCGATTTTCATCTCACAATTAAGACATTTTCTCCCTGAAATATCACCTTTTATTCCAAAAAAAGACATTTTCTCACTGAAATATCACTCCTTATCCCCAAAATAAGGTAGTGTCAACGGTTTACGGGCTGGTTCGGCCCAGTTCCGTGACTAGTGGGGCGGAGGGATTTTTGCAAAATCCACGCCTACAGGAAAGGGAAACAGGGGACCCAAAAATAATTAAACGGTCTGAGGAGAAACAAACTAATATACTAAATATGCTATTGGAATGCAAGATAACACAGTATAATACAATGTAATTAGAACTGAAGCTAATAAATCAAATACAATGAGAGAGAGACCGTCTGAAAAGCTGATGGCCTTACACTGTTACTGAAGCGATGTGCGCAGTCAGGACGGGCAGCAGCGAGGAGAAGCGAAGGAGAGGAGCGCCAAGAGGAAAAGCCCCAATCAGGTGACCTTGCCAGGAGTTATATCTCCTTTCTGAAGGCAAATGCCCCTGGGGAATGTAGATCTTCTCTTCTGGACAGGTACCCGGAACTGGAGCATTAACACTTTAACTCCCAGTGCAATACATGATGTTATGATGTGGAATACCAGTAACCAAAAATCATAAAACCATGACATTCCACCCCTTATTCTACATCACTACATGATGCTTAAGGTATACAAACAAACCATAATTAACTAGGATTAAATACATGCACACACAAACCTATATCTATATACATGCAATTACTGACTGCACTCGCCCAACTTCAAATTCCCTTGTGGTACACGCATGATGGGTGGAGGGAATCTTTCCTGTGAACATCCAGTTCAGCACTGGCAGTCGAGGTGCCAGAAGGAGTTTCGCCTCAGTACCGACTACTTCGGAAGCAGCCCGAACCCCCTCATGCGCAGCTAAGATCTCCTTCTCAGTTGGAGTGTAGCCCTCTTCAGACCCCTTGTACGCTCGACTCCAAAATCCCAGGGGTCGGCCTCGAGTCTCTCCTGAGGCTCTTTGCCACAAACTCCAAGTGGGACCTTTCTCACCAGCAGCAGTGTTGAGGATGTTCTTTACATCCTATCCCGTCCATACTGGCCCCAGGGCCACGGCACGGGCTATCTCCTGTTTAATCTGTTCAAAAGCCTGCTGCTGCTCAGGGTATGTAAAATCATTCTTCTTCAGTGTTGCCTGATAAAGGGGGCGTACAATGAGGCTGTAGTTTGGAACATGTATTCTCCAAAAGACCACTACGCCCAGAAAAGACTGTGTCTCTTATTAGTGGGTGGAGACACAGCAGTGATTTTGTCGATCACATCTGTTGGGATGTGACAATGTCCATCTTGCCACTTTATACCTAGTAACTGTATTTCCTGGGCAGGTCCTTTTACTTTGCTTCGTTTAATAGCAAAACCAGCACGCAGAATGATCTGGATTATTTGCTCTCCTTTCTCAAAAACTTCCCTGATTGTGTTGCCCCACACAATAATGTCGTAAATGTACTGTAAGTGCACAGGAGCACCATCCTGTTCCAGTGCAGCTTCGATCAACCCATGGCAAATGGTTGGGCTGTGTTTCCACCCCTGGGGCAAACAGTTCCAGGTACACTGAATGCCCCTCCAGGTGAAAGCAAACTGTGGCCTACATTCTGTGGCCAAAGGAATGGAAAATAAGGTGTTAGCAATGTTGATGGTGGCATACCATTTAGCCGCTTTTGACTCTAGCTCGTACTGGAGTTCTAACATGTCCGGCACAGCAGCACTCAGTGGGGGTGTGACTTCATTCAGGCCACGGTAGTCTACCATCAGCCACCATTCTCCACTGGCTTTATGCACTGGCCATATGGGGCTGTTAAAAGGTGAGTGAGTTTTGCTGACACTGATGCGCGGAAACAAACTCTATAGCCTGTTAGGATATAAAGCAGGTATGTTTTAATAAAGAGATGTGCACACAGCCCTGGCGCAAGGGGTTAACACTCCAAAATTGCGTGCCGTAAGGAAAAAGCGTGATACAGATGTAGGCCAAACTAATACATAATCAATAGTTTCCCCCCGAGTTTGTGCACATATTCATTACATTCCCCGCAACCCCATTGGCAAACAGTTCCCCCCCTTCTTCTTCCGCCGGTGTTTTGGGATGAAGATTCCTTTCTCACAGCGTGAGCTCTTGTTTTCTTCTGATGTCGAAACCCCCACTCATCGGGGTCATCTTGCCCTGTGAATGTCTAATCACCTCGCTGCCAGATGTCCATGGGCTGTTCTCAACCCTTATCTTTATGGCCTTCTTTCCCTTACTTTCCCAGACTTAGTGTCTGCAATCCCCCTTTTCTCTGTCCCCCCTTAACATAAACTATTCCCTTCTCCCCCTTCTCTAGGTTTCTGTGAAGTCCTTTTCCATTTCTCCCTCTTATTATGGAATCCCTGTCACCTTTCAATTCCCCCCTTTTCTTTAATCTAGTAGGACCTTACTCCTGCTAGATTATTCTACCTTTTAATGAGTTTCAAAATAAACTCCACTTTCTACCTTCTTCCTTAGTTCATGTCTTTTCCAAACCTCATACTCCCCTCCAGTACTCTGGTATAGGCACATAAAACACCTTATTACCACTCAGGTAAAACCTATTAATAGTACTAGGATGATACTGACTAAGAAGAGCTGTTTTATCCATCTCAGATTTGGTAGCCAGCTAGTAAGTGTATCCCATAGTTCTCCTCCCCAGTCAGTGTTATCCTGACTTGCCTTATGCAATACCTTTGTCTGTTCCCAAATTTTCCTCAAGTCTGTTTCAATCCTCAGATCTTTGTTTAAGTATGCACAGCAACTCTGATTTATTATCGTGCATACCCCTCCTTCTTTAGCTGTTAATAGATCCAGTGCCATCCTATTTTGAAGCACCACTTTGGATAAGGAGGATACCTCCTCTTGGATTGCTCGTAATGCATCCGTTGTGGCATTTTCCACTATTTCTAAGGTTGCAGAAATATTCACAATTGCCTTTTCCAGCTGAACTACTCCTAGAGCTGGGATTAGGGCTCTTAGGAAGCTGTGAAATCAGGTACCATGACTAGCTAGGGGATTGTATGCATGCCTAGTCCGAATCCAGGGGGTCCTTAAAATTCCCCGTGGGATTTCTTCCTGCACTGTGGTCTGAGGTACTATCCTGCAGTGCATGTCCCTGTCCAGTTTAAAGGTAATGCTTTTCGTGCCTGCCCATCCCCACGTAACCACCAATACCCCTGTGGTAACTTACATGGCTTGGGTATTTTCTCTTGGTGGGTAAATGATGTTCCCATTCCCACAATTCCGAGTATGTTCTCATCTGAGACTCACTGTGTTGCCCCATCTGTTCTAGGGTCACATCCCTCACCTTGCATCCATCTTCCAACTTCACTAATCCCTGATACTAGTTCAGAGTTCCCATATTCCCAACTACACCCTATACCTGTTAAGTTTTGCCATCCTACTCCCACCCCACTCTTGCTATTAGCCTTTCTATCTACAAAGATTGACTTAGTAGAGTCTATAACTAACAGATCAAAATTAGGACCTTTCTGTGGCTTATTTTCTATACCAAATTTACATTTCCCCTGTTCCACCCAGCTTGGAATTGTCCAATTTAATGCCACTACCCCATATATTGGTACTCTTCCCTCTCTTCCAGGGAGAGCCGTGCATATCCAGCAAGATTTATTAAGGGCCTGGCCAATTTTCTCAGTCATTCTTAAGTAGCTGTTATCATGCCAGGCTATAACTGCTGCTATGGTTATGCTAACTATCACTAAACCTTTAAACATGCTTCCGGATTCTGATCTTCAGCGGTCCTTCTTCTTCCACGGTCCCCCGTTGTCCAGGAGCTTTCCTCAGGTGGGTATGGTGTATCCACAGTATCAGTCCTTCTACCTTTGCTGCAGTGTGGGTGGTCAGAAGCACTTGATAGGGCCCATTCCACCTTGGCTCCAAAGGTGAATCTGAGAGGGATTTAACATACACATAGTCGCCTGGTAATATATCGTGCACTGGGCTGTCCAGGCCCCGAGCCCTGGCACCGAGTACTGTTTTCTCAACCTTTTTAGCTGTTTTGTCAAGCTGACCATATATTCACTTAACACTTCCTCCCCCGTCTGCGTAGAGACTCCCTTTTGTACAGTGTAGGGTCGCCCGTAAAGAATCTCAAATGGGCTTAGTCCTTCTTTGGTTCGGGGTTTTGTGCGAATTCTTAAAAGTGCCGAAGGCAATGCTTGTGGCCAGGGTATCCCAGCCTCTTGGCCCAACTTTACTATCTGTAATTAGATTAGATGATTCATTTTCTCTACCTGGCCACTGGATTGCGGCCGGTAAGGAGTATGCAACTGCCAGTCGATTCCCAATAGTGTACTCACTTGTTGGACCACCTTAGCGATAAAATGTGGGCCCCGGTCTGATGAGATAGCCGCAGGAACCCCGAACCTCGGAATGATTTCATGTAACAAAGCCTTTGTTACCTCCCGCGCTTTATTAGTCCTACAGGGGTATACCTCTGGCCATCCCAAAAAGGTATCTGTTAATACCAACATGTATTTGAAACCCCCTTTTCTTGGGAGTTCTGAAAAATTAATTTGCCACTGCTGTCCTGGGTAATTTCCTTTCCCTATCTGTCCCAATGAGATCTTATGACCCACTTTGGGGTTATTTTGCAGACAAATCTCACATTGCTGGGTGACCTGCTTTATTGTGGAGTACAAGTTCCGGGCAATTATCCTTTGAACTAAGTATTTATATAGCGCCTCAGTTCCCCAGTGTGTTTTTCTGTGTTCAGCCATTATCACTGCCCACAGAATGGCGCTGGGTATAATTATTTTGCCCTGTGGAGTTGTGACCCATCCTCCCTCTCCCTCTTGCCCTCCTAGATCTTCTATGAGATTTTTATCTTCCTTCGAGTACCTGGGCTCGCTATCCATTTGGATTTTACCGTCTGGAATTAGAGAATGCAGCTCCACCGGATCCTCCTTTGCTGCCCTCTTTGCCTCTCGGTCTGCAAAAGCATTTCCTATTTCATCTGGTGTCTTTCCTTTCTGATGCCCTCTGCAATGCATAATGGCCACCTTTTCTGGCCAATGTACTGCTTCTAGGAGTCTAAGAATCTCCTCAGCGTGTTTAATGCCTTTCCTTGTGTTGATAACAGTCCTCTCTCCTTCCGTATTGCTCCGTGGACATGTACCACACTAAAGGCATATTTTGAATCAGTCCATATGTTGATCCTTTTTACTTCTGCCAGCTCTAAAGCTCGGGTTAGAGCTATAATCTCCGCCTTTTGTGCGGAGGTATTTGGGGTCAGGGCTTTAGACTCTATTACCTTGTCTGTAGTGGTCACAGCGTAGCCTGCTTTGCGTATACCCTGCAGCACAAAGCTGCTACCGTCAGTATACCAGGAGTCCTCAGCATCCTCTAGCGGTTCCTCCTTCGGGTCCGGTCGGCTGGAATACACAGCGTCGATGGTTTCCAGACAATCCTGCGATACTGGTTCTCCCGAGGTTCCACTGAGAAAGGATGCTGGGTTGACAATGTTAGTTACTACTATTTCCACGTCATCCTGTTCCATTAAAATAGCCTGATATTTAAGGAGTCTTTGTGGTGAGAGCCAGTGTACGCCCTTCACCTCTAACACAGCTGAAACTGTATGAGATGTCAATACTGTGATTTTCTGGCCTAAGATAAATTTGCGTGCTTCCTGAACGTTTACCACCAGCGCAGCTACTGCTGTCAGGCAGCCTGGCCATCCTTTGCTCACTTCATCTAGTTGTTTGGAGAAGTAAGCTACTGCTCTTCGATAGGGCCCCAAGTTCTGAGCCAGAACTCCCAAGGCTATTCCCTGTTTTTCATATGAGAGCAGCCAGAACGGTTTTGTTGTGTCTGGCAGCCCTAAAGCAGGAGCCTGCATGAGTTCATGCTTTAACTGTTTAAAGGCTCTCCTGCTCTCCCCATCCCACATAAGAGTATTGGGGTTAGTTTTTAAAAGCGCGTAGAGCGGTTTTACCAACAGTCCATAGTTATGGATCCAAAGCCGACACCATCCTGTCATTCCCAGGAACGTACGCAGCTCCTTCGCTGTCCGAGGCTGAGGGGTTTGACAGATGGCTTCCTTCCTTGCTGTTCCCAGCGTCCTCAGTCCGGCGGTGATTTCGTAGCCTAAGTAGACTACCCGTTGTTTGGCCACCTGGGCTTTCTGTGGGGAAACTCGATATCCATTGAGTCCCAGAAAATTCAGCAGACTTATAGCCCATGATACACAGGATCCCTCTGTCTCAGTAGCTATCAACAAATCATCCACATACTGTAATAAAACTCCTTTCTCTGAGGGGCATTCCCATTGCTCCAAATCCTTGGCTACCTGATTCCCAAAGATAGTTGGGCTGTTTTTGAATCCCTGGGGAAGCACTGTCCATGTTAATTGTGTTTTCCTGTCTGATTTGGGGTTTTCCCATTCAAATGCAAATAATAATTGACTTTCAGGGCTCAGAGGCAGGCAGAAGAATGCATCCTTTAAGTCCAGTACGGAAAACCAAGCTAATTCACTAGATAACTTTGTGAGCAATGTATATGGGTTTGCCACCAAAGGATACAAATCTTCTACTATCTTATTAATTGCCCTCAAATCCTGTACTATACGGTAGCTTCCACCTGGTTTCTTGATCGGGAGTATTGGGGTGTTATATTTAGATTCACACTCTACTAGTAACCCATGTCTCATGAATTTGTCAATTAACGGCTGTACTATTTCTCTATCCTCTGTCCTTAGGGGATACTGTTTAATTCGCGGGGGTTGGGCTTCTTGTTTTACTTTAATTACAATAGGGGGTGCATTTTTCGCACGTCCGGGGATTTCTGTTGCCCATACCCGTGGATAGACCTGATTACTAATTTCCTCAGGCATCCCCGTATCCACTGGTGTTGTTATCAATGCCAGACTAAGTACTTCAATAAACGAATTGTCTCTTACTTTAAACTGCATTTTTCCTGACTCGAATTTTATTTCTGCCCCTAATTGTTCTAACAGGTCTCTCCCTAAGAGGTGATGTGGTGAATCAGGTAGATATAAGAACCGATGTATCCCTGTCTTGCTCCAATTAATAGGAGTGAGAGGAGATTCTTTTAATATACCCGGCGTGAGATTAAGAAACAACGGTTCAAATGTTGGTCCAACCAGTTTATTACAAATCCTAGCCTTTTAGGGAGACGGGGAAGGGGAAACGGGCGATAGAAAAAGTAAGAAGAAAAGCAAGAGTTGTGGTAAGTGGGGATAGTCACCAACTCGATGCAGCAGTGTCCCGTTATCCATTGGTCCGGGGTCCAAGCAGGCAACAAAGATCAGCGGGCTGGTGCCAATCAGTACAGATGGTGGCTGCGGAAGCAGCCAACAAACAAGTTTTGGATGGAACTCCTGGACTGATGTGACATTGAAAAGCACCAGTGCTAAGGGCTTTATGATAGATTTCTTTTGTGACCACATCTTACAAATTAGATGGGTCCATTGGTTCATTTCCCAGTTTGTTAGGAATTTGGAAACACCACGGAGGAGTTACATGCAAATCATAATCAGTTTGATAAAAAAGGGGTGAAAGAAAAGGGGTCAAAAGGAATGCTGTCACTGTGCAGGGAGTACCAGAAAGCCAGGATGACCTGTAAAAACTCTGAACCCAATTGTAAAGTTTAACAGATCCAAGGACTGGTATCAATCACAACCCACAACAACCCAAAACATAATACTATTGCAACCAAAATATGTAATTAAAGAGGTATATTCAGTAATCTAGTATGATCACATCTTCAATTTTTCTGTCACAAAACACAAATGGTTAAAGTCAGCTATCAGCCATTCTGTGTTCAGTCAAGGTCCCTTGGAGGTCTTCTGTAAAATAAAACAAGACACCGACTTGCCCTTTTTTGGGGCTTTGTTAATACGGTTCCACTGGATTGTGACTCACAGGGGTAAATGGCAAGAATGGTGAAGCCTTGGGACAGAAGGTGTTAAATCGAGGCTCTTGTTTCCCTTTGTTGTGAGCTTTCTAATGTATCCACCCTTCGTGGCCTGCCCCCCACCTCCCCCTCACCTGGGGGAGGGGGTGAAGGCATCAGCTTTCCTTGAGGTTCTTGAGCTTTTGTTCTGGCCACCAGTTAACTAACTTCTCTAACCTGACTGTGGGTAACCCATTCATCAAATCTCGTGGAACACCCTTTTGCCAGCCCAGTGTCCAGAGACAATTACGTTTATGATCAGTATTTCACCTGTTTTTACTGGCAATGAGACCCTCCCAGTCCCACTGAGCTTTGGGCTGGGTGGCCTAGGAGCAAGGCTGACTGCTGCAAGCCTTACTCCTCTTGGCTCAAATTTAGTGGAGGAAGAAATCACTGGCCCGTATTTTCTCCCTTAGTTAATTAATTTTTGGGCAACCTCCCCCCATGTCCATACTTTGTGTCCTGACTGCAGACGGTTAGAAGTTACAGTTCCTTCTAACAATGCCTGGGCTCTTTCTCCCTGAGACATAGCTCGTATTTTTCCTTGCAGTTGTATGCCTATGGGTTTCAATGATTCTGGAAGCCCCCTGATTAAAGGAGTCATCCTTTCAGGATCAACAGGCATCATCATAGGTGATTCATGGTGAGGCTGCAGCTTTCTGTCATACATCATTTGGAGACAGGCAGCCTTTTGAACACTTTCCACTAATTGATCAACTGTTCGAGTAATGGCAAGAGGGTCTCCCCTTTCTAAGGGGTTAAGACCACCTGCCCAATAGGCAGCCCTCGGTGTTATGGACCAAGGAGCACGATTGTTGCCAGTAGTTAAAAATACTCCTGGTCCCCAATAACCTTCTGCTTCTTTTTCTGTTAACAGAATCTGGTCTCCACCAGTAAGACTAACTCTCCATACATACTCCGTTTCAGATTCTTTTGGAGAGCGGCTGAAATCTTTTTAATTTTGCTAATTCAGTTGCTGAGAAAGGAATTTCTTTAACGTTCATTTGAGGGTCCAGATCCTCACTGTTATCAAATGTATATTCAGTTTTTATTAAAGGACGCAACTGGGTTGGAAAGGCCTCTGATTTATCAAGCCTTTCCTTTATTTCTTTCAATCCCTCCTGAGGATAAGGTTTTTCTTGTGGTGCACTGTGGATAACAGTGTCACCGGCATTTTTACACGTAAAAAGCTCCTTAAACGCCATTTGCAACAATGTCGAATTGTGTTTCTCTCTTTCCAATTGTTCCTCAAGGTTTCCAATTTGGTTCTGCAAAGCTTTTACCAATTCTTGTGTTGTTTTAACTGTTTCCTGAAGCGCCTGTATAGTTTGATTCTCTGCCCTAAGCTGTTCATCTCGGAACTCCACGGCAGCCTTTAAAGCAGCCCCGAGTACCGCACAAATAAACGATTTTCCCTTACCAGCTCGGCTACGAGCATTGTTTTGCAAAACACTTATATGATCTGAAACACCCTGCAAGTTATGCCAGTTTTGTCGTGCCCAATCCACCCCTGATAAAGAGGGTCGAGCACCATTCTTTTCTAAAAGATCAAATAACACATCTTCAGTTTTCATAGTGGCAATACTGTCGTTTATTTCTCCATACGCTAAAAGATCTACCCTAGGGGAGGAGAAGGTACACTTAACTCCTTACCCCTCCACAGGGAGGCACACACACCTATCAAACAAATGCAAATTCTCCAATCATGCCTCCCTTTTCTTGAGAGGAGCACACAAAGACAAGAGACTAAAACAACACCTTTTAGATTAATTTGCTTCTTACTTCCCTGGGAGGCCACACAAACAGCAAAATCCACACCTAGGTTACAAGAGAAGCTTACTCCTTGCAACTCCGGGAGGTGCACACAGAAAAAGTTCAAACAAATGCAAATTCTCAAATCACTCCTCCCTTACACAAAAGACCAAGAGGCTCAGTCAGCACTGGCAAAGGAAATGCTAATACCTATATCACTCCTGGCTATCCTGCCAGGCCACACAGAAGAACGTCAAGCTTCAAGGCACACACCTAAGATCCAAGCAACAAGAAACCTTTTTAAGTTTCTCAGACAACACTTTCTAAGTTTCAATAAAGTGAATAAACTTCTTGGAGAGGCACACACGTTTACGTCAAAAATATCACTTCCTCACTTCCCCAAGAGGCGCACAAGAAAAAAAAAGTTCAAATTTCACACTTAAGTTACAAGATACTTAAATCAAAATGCAGAGAGGTCTTCCCGAGGAGGCACACACGTATAAAACAAATGCAAATAGTCAAAATTAATTAATACGTCCTTGAGAGGTATACACATAAACAGTAAAGTTTCAGAATATGGAGTGGTCTTCCTGGAGAGGTGCTCACGTTTAAGTTATCAAAACTATTGCCCCTTGCAACTCCAGGAGGTGCACACAGGAAAGTTTCAGACTATATGCGGAAGGACAACACTCTCATGGCGGGTATCCTGCCGACTACGCCAATAATAAAATGGCGGGTATCCTGCTGACTACGCCAATAATAAAATGGCGGGTATCCTGCCGACTACGCCAATAATAAGATGTCTCGCTCCAATTAATAGGGGTGAGAGGAGATTCTTTTAATATACCCGGTGTGAGATTAAGAAACAACGGTTCAAATGTTGGTCCAACCAGTTTATTACAAATCCTAGCCTTTTAGGGAGACGGGGAAGGGGAAACGGGCGATAGAAAAGGTAAGAAGAAAAGCAAGAGTTGCGGTAAGCGGGGATAGTCACCATCTCGATGCAGCAGTGTCCCGTTATCCGTTGGTCCGGGGTCCAAGCAGGCAACAAAGATCAGCGGGCTGGTGCCAATCAGTACGGGTGGTGGCGGTGGAAGCAGCAGTGTTTCATGCAGCAAGGCCGGGAGAGTCCGTAGACAGTAGGGCAGCAAAGCAGCAACGAGGGATCAGAAGGCAGTTGTGATAGATAAGGGTTAAGTTTGTTAAATCAAATCGACACTCAATGGTGCTTTCTCAAGGTATCCAGGAATGTAAACAGTGTTGTAAAATGTAAATGATGTGTAAACGATGGAAACTAGGAAGCTGCAGGCATTGGGAACTACACATTGCCGGGGCACATAAGCTGCTAAAAAATTAACCAAAGAATAACACTACTGACTCTCACCCCCACAACCATCGGAGACAGAAAAACGAATCCCCAGCAACAACCTACGACCCCCAGCAACAACCTGCGCAGCCGCAAGAATGACTGGAATGTATACAGGAGATAAGAATTGTATAAATACAGAGACAATCCTTTGTTAAAATTGCGACCTTGGTGGAGTGTAGGCTCCCCGGGCGCCCAGCGCTGTTTTGCTCACTTTACCACCTTGCTTAATTAAATAAAGCTATCCCTTTATCAAACTAGATTTTGTCTGGTTTTGTCACGAGAATCTATAACAATTTTGGTGCCGTGACTCGGATCCAGATTCCTTTGCTGCAGGGTTCCCTCACGACGGGAGGTGCCCTGCCCGCAGTAGCGGGCAGCCCTGAGTTGAGGGTTTCCCTCTGCAAACACTGGATCTCCGAACCCCTCTAAATTTGGAGAGTGAGCAAAAGAACCTGCAGAACCCCATAATCATTTGTGCACGAAGACCGAACGAAGACTCAGGATTGAGTAAGTATTGCGTGGATCCGTTCGGTCGGGGTTGGTTATCCTGGGGTGCGCCTGTATGAGAGGTCTCTAAGAGGCCAAGCGAGAGCGGACCCTTCAGTAGTGCGGTTCTCGTAGCCCGAGAGGGAGCGAGCCACGACCAAGGGGAGCGTGTGTGTGTGTGTAAGAAGGCGCCCCGGAAGATGGGTCAGGGGAAAAGCAAGGCCCCTCTGCCCATGGGTGGTAAGGGAAAGTTGCCCGACATACCGCCAGGAAGTCCGTTAGGGCTAATGATCAAATACTGGAGGGACTCTCCCCGTAGAAAAGGGAAAAGTAAAAATAAAAATAAAAAATAAAAATAAATAATAAAAAAAGGTACACTACTGTATGGAGATCTGGGGAGGGAAATCCCTAAGAAATCCCCATATAATGTGGCCGGTATTTGGCTCATTTGAAGATTGGATATGTCAAAAATTGAATTTATGGGTAAACAATAAGCCCCAAGTGGACTCTGAGGAGTCCGAATATGCCGCTCTCTGGTTAGTGCAATCATAGGAGCAGGCCTTTTTATTTAATCTTAAAGAAAAGGGGAAACAAAAAAACTGAGGAGGAGGAGGAATACCTTTGGCCACTCCCGTACAACCCCCAGGAACAGGCACCCCCCCCTCCCATTAGCGAGCAGTCTTCCCTGCAACTAGAATCTCCTGTGGTAAGGAGAAGCACCCGAAAACGTAATCAGAAGGAAGAAAAGTTATCTCCATTAAGGGAGGTGTTAGTCCCAGGTGCGGGTGCCGCAGCCCCCAGGGCTGGGTATGTAACAGTCCCACTGAATACCAGTGATGTAAGAGAGTTTAAGAAAGAAATGGGGAACCTTCTAGAGGATCCCCTAGGAGTTTCTAAAAGGGTAGATCAGTTTCTGGGACCTAATTTATACACTTGGGACGAGATACAGGCGATTCTAGGGATCCTGTCTACAGCAGAGGAGAGAAATATGATTAGGGGAGCAGGAATGAGATTATGGGATCAACAACATGCAGCCAGACCCACGGCTGATCAAAAATGGCCATTACAAAGACCTAATTGGAATAACCAAGATGAACAAGCTCTAACATGGCTGATTTAAGGTACATTATTATCCAAGGAATTAAAGAGGCGGTACCCAGAGGACAAAACATAAGCAAGGCTCTTAAGGAGGAGTAACAAAAAAAAAAAAAAAAAAAAAAAAGAGGAGCCCCACCATGTGGTTAGAAAGGTTAAGGAAGAGTACTCTGGGATAGATCCCAGCACCCCGGCTGGGAAGGCTCTGTTAAAAACTCAATTTGTAGCTAAGTCATGGGTGGACATTCGTAAGAAACTAGAGAAGTTGGAAGACTGGCAGGGTAGACCTATAGATAAGTTGCTGAGGGAAGTGCAGAAGGTATTCATTAGGAGAGAGGAGGAGAATCAAAAGAAACAAGCCAGGCTCTTGGTAGCTGCAGAAGAGAAGGACAGAGGGGAGCTGTAAGTGCAGTAAGGAGACCGGTAGGGAAAGAGATTGAGAAATTCCCTGCCAGAGGGTCAAAAGTTGAAGAGAAAAGAAGGAAGAAAAGAGAGAGAGTGCTACTATTGTAAAAGGAGAGGCCATCTGAAGAAAGATTGTAGGAAGAGAATAGAGGATGAGAAAATGTTTTAGAGGATTAGGGGGGTCAGGGGCTCTATGTGCTGAGGACCCTGGGAAAAAGAGAGCCCTTGATAAAATTAAAAGTGGGTCCTCAGCGACAGGAGGTGATATTTCTTGTAGACACAGGGGCAGAGAGATCAACTGTCCAGACCTTACCTCCTGGGTGTAAAATCACATCTGAAAGCATAAATGTAGTGGGAGCAAAAGGGGAGCCATTTAAAGCTCCAGTCATCAAACATGTAGAAATAGAATCAGAAAGTAGGTATGGCATTGGATCCTTTTTGTTAGTCCCTGAAGCGGATTACAATTTATTAGGCAGAGTCCTAATTGTTGAGTTAGGAATAAATCTAGAGGTAGAGGGAAAGGAACTAAAAGTAAAAATACGTGCCCTCACAACCCAGGATGAGGAGAGGATTAATCCAGAGGTCTGGTACACCCCAGATACTGTAGGGAGGCTGGATATTACTCCCTTTGAAGTAACCATCGAAAACCCTGAGATCCCTGTTAGGATCAAACAATACCCCTTATCTCAGGAAGGGAGGCAGGAGTTAAAGCCTGAAATTGAAAGGCTGCTAAAAAGGGGCCTTCTTGAGCCCTGCATGTCCCCATTCAACACTCCCATATTACCCGTAAGAAAACCCGATGGAAGTTACAGACTGGTCCACGACCTCCGGGAACTAAACAAAAGAACGGTGACCAGGTTTCCTGAAGTAACTAACCCCCATACTCTATTAAGCAGTGTTATAGACTTAAAGGATGCCTTTTAGGCCTGCCCCTTAAAGGAAGAATGCAGGGACTATTTTGCATTCGAATGGATGGACCGGGAGACCCATAGGAAGCAGCAACTTAGATGGACAGTCCTTCCCCAGGGATTCACAGAATCACCTAATTTATTTGGTCAGCCCCTGGAGCAAATTCTCAGAGGTTATAATCTGGGAAAAGGAATCACCCTCGTCCAATATGTAGATGATTTACTACTTGCAGGGGACACCCAGGAGTCTTTGAGAGAAGAAAGTGTAAAATTACTAAACTTTTTGAGTTTACAAGGATTGAAGGTTTCTAAATCAAAGCTACAATTTACCGAAGAGGAGGTAAAATACTTAGGACACTGGATTAGTAAGGGAAGTAAGAAGCTAGACCCTGAAAGAGTAGCGGTTGTACATATAAAGGGACACCAAAAGGGTTTCGATTCAAGAATAAGAGGAAATAATTTAGCTGATGAAGAGGCGAGAAGAGCTGCCTTAATGCCCTTAAGAACAGAACTGACAAGAACAGATACTAACTTTCGAGAGCCTGAATTGAGGTTCACGAATCAGGAAAAGTTACAGCAAATGGGGATATGGGAAAAACATGGGAAGTGGAGACTACCTGATGGAAGGGAAGTGCTCCCAAAAGCAATGGCACTCAGAGTAATGAGGAGATACCGCGATAAATATAGAATACACTGGGGAGTGCAAGCACTATATGATCACTTTGCAATAAATTTTATGTGCATAAGGGCCTATAATGTAGCTAAAAGTATTGTTGGGGGTGCTTAACTTGTCAAAAGATTAACAAACATCAATTAAGAAAAAAATAAATAAATAAATACACGGGGGAAGGGAAATGACCCATCGCCCATTTGCACAGTTACAGGTAGACTTCACCGAGCTCCCTAAGGTTGGAAGATTTAGATATCTTCTTGTTATGGTGGACCACCTCACATATTTCGTTGAGGCTTTCCCTACGGCTAGAGTAACTGCACACCCAGTGGTAAAAATAAATAAATAAATAAATAAAATTTTTTGAAGAAATAATTCCCCGATATGGGGTCATCAAGGCCATTGATTCTGACCGGGGACCTCATTTCACCTCAAAGACGGTATTAGAGGCAGTGATGTTAGTAGGTACTAAATGGGAATACCATACACCATGTCACCCCCAAAGCTCAGGAAAGGTAGAAAGGATGAATGGAGAGATTAAGAAACAACTGAAGTGTCTGCCTTTTTAGCCCTTCTAAATGTTAGAACACAACCTCGCGCTGACAACTAATGTCCAGAAGAGAAGAACTACGTAAAAAGGCAAAGGTGGTACAGAGACCTCCTTTAGAAATTGACATGAATTCCATAAAACCAGGAGATCAAGTATTAATAAAGAATTGGAAGGAGTCACCTCTTACCCCTCGCTGGGAGGGACCATTTCTTGTCTTGCTCACCACAGAGACTGCTATCCGGACTGCTGAGTGTGGATGAACATGTGTCTAGAGTGAAGGCACTTCAGGAATCAGTAAACTGGAAAATGGTGGGACCCCCCCCAAGGACTAAAACTGACTTTGAAATTAGATGAGTAGTCCCATATTATGTGATACCCTTGATTGTATCTGTTTTCCCTTCACATGTTTAGATGAATAATATACAAGGATAGCTGGTGGACATATTGTGGCACTCTCCTGTGGGTATCTGCGAACAGTGCCATAGGAATAGATACAAATTGGCCAAGTAAGCCCTAAGGGTGGGGGTAGTCACTGGGCATATCATTAGAGGGTCCAGAGAATGGTGGACTATATTAAGTGAGGGAATACACCCCGAGGAACGGTGGGTTCACATTAACAGATCTGGGAACTTCAACCCTGAAATCGTGGGTAAGCTGAGTTGGTTCCAAGTCTCATACGTCTTGTGCCAAGCTCCATAAGTAAAAGCTAAGCGCCGAAGCCTTCAGGCTTCACAAAAAAAAAAAAAAAAGGGAGCAGTAAGAGTCCCCATGCTCACGACTGCTGCCGAGAAGATGGAAAACCCTGCTGCTCTAAGCAACAGAGTAGGCAGTGGAGGCAGAGGCGTGCAGAGATGGAACTCAAAAGTGGAGGCATATAGACAGGTGAGACCACACCAACCCCAGAAAGAAAAGCAAGTGAGCACCACCCAGACTTGGGAAAAAGGGAATTGGAATTCACTGAAATCTAAAGAACGTCCACCAGCATCTTTATACTTATGGTTGTGGAATTGGATGTTATGGATTGTACTTGTAAAAGGGGAAGAGAGTCACCAACCATTTAAATGGTCCTTATATCAGTTTGACACCCAGAAGGAAATTGAGAGTGTTGTTACCCCTGGGGCCCCTAGTTCTAAGACCACTCTATGTCAGAACTTAGGTCTCACCCCCTGTGTATCGCTAAAACTATTTAATGCATCCAGAGACTATTGTATCCAGGTAGCAATTGTTCCCCGAATTATATATCACCCCGAAGATTTTGTTTATGATTACCAAATGGTTCCTGACCATCATTTATAAAAAAAAAAAAAAGGAACCTTTAACCGCCCTGACCATAGCCACCCTGACGGCTATAGGGGCAGCTGGAGCAGGGACAGGAATTACAGCATTAGTCCAACAAAATCAAAAATTCCAATCCCTCAGAATAGCAGTAGATGAAGATTTGGCCAGAATAGAAAAATCAATTACGGTGTTAGAAAAGTCTGTCCGGTCATTATCCGAGGTAGTCCTACAGAATAGACGAGGATTAGACCTTATCTTCTTACAACAAGGGGGGCTGTGTGCTGCACTTTGAGAGGAGTGCTGCGTATACGCTGACCATACTGGGGTTGTAAGAGACTGACTAAATTACGAGAGGGACTGGAAAAACGGAGAAAGGAGAGGGAGATGCAACAAAGCTGGTATGAATCAGTGTTTAACTATTCTCCCTGGCTGACTACCTTACTGTCTACTTTAGCGGGACCTCTTATTCTGTTAATCCTGGGACTAACTTTTGGACCATTTCTGTTTAATAAACTTATTGCTATTGTTAAGGGACGGTTAGAGACATCCCATTTAATGTTAGTAAGAAAACAATATGAACAAATCAATAGCAAGGAAGAGGATGAATTTATCCTCCAAAGAGCTAAAGAAGCAGTAAAACGATTTGATGAACAAAATCAGGATAAAATAGAAAAGGGGGGATTGTGATAGATAAGGGTTAAGTTTGTTAAATCAAATCGACACTCAATGGTGCTTTCTCAAGGTATCCAGGAATGTAAACAGTGTTGTAAAATGTAAATGATGTGTAAACGATGGAAACTAGGAAGCTGCAGGCATTGGGAACTACACATTGCCGGGGCACATAAGCTGCTAAAAAATTAACCAAAGAATAAGACTACTGACTCTCACCCCCACAACCATCGGAGACAGAAAAACGAATCCCCAGCAACAACCTACGACCCCCAGCAACAACCTGCGCAGCCGCAAGAATGACTGGAATGTATACAGGAGATAAGAATTGTATAAATACAGAGACAATCCTTTGTTAAAATTGCGACCTTGGCGGAGTGTAGGCTCCCCGGGCGCCCAGCGCTGTTTTGCTCACTTTACCACCTTGCTTAATTAAATAAAGCTATCCCTTTATCAAACTAGATTTTGTCTGGTTTTGTCACGAGAATCTATAACAGCAGTAAACTCTCTCTCGCCTTCTCCCTCGCGCTTTCTCCCTCGCGCTTTCTCCCTTGCGCTTTCTCCCTTGCGCTTTCTCCCTCGCACTACTTCATGATTTTTCCTGCGCCCTTTTATCCTGTTTTTTCCTGCCTACATGACATTCCTGGGGGCTTGGGTAAGGGTCATATGAGTACCTCCCCCCCCCCACCTCTCGAGATGGCTCTCTTCCTCGAGATGATGAGTCCAGACAAAAGGTTTCCTCCTGGCCATCAAGGTGCTTATCCTTCGCTTGATAAGCCCTGACCATCAAGGTGTGGTTCATCTTTCTTGGTGATAAGTCCAGACAAAAGGTTTCCTCCTGGCCATCAAGGTGCTTATTCTTCTTTTGCTGCCTCCAGTTAGCAAATCTTTAGAGAAAGGGATTGCTCAAACCCTGGACAGGACTGGCGTGGAATAGTCCATCTTCAGCAAATTTTTGAGACAAAAGTACAACAACATGGCCTTTTACAATCCCTATCTGTTTTCCCAGTTTATACTTCAGAGGTTTGAGGAAGTAAGCCTTTTCGGGTTGACCAGTGGCCCCTTTTACAGTCATAAATTCTTTGCTTAATGGAGTTAATTCTTCGTTTAGAACTGAACAAGCCACACCAGTATCTATCAGAAATTCCACACTCTGCTGCTTATTCCCTAGCTTTATCTGAACCAGTGAATCCGCTAGGGTAGATTCTCCCGGTTCCCGTCAGTCTTCCTCCACGGAGGCTTGGACCTTATTCCATGCCCCCCTATTCTCTTTCTGCTTTCTCAGCGGGCATTCATTTTTCCAGTGTCCCTTTTTCCTGCAGAGGGCGCACTGGTCCCTTTCCAGGGGCTTCCTTACTCTGTTAATACCCCCCCTGCTCGCTTCTTGCAGAGCTGCAATTAGTGCTTTCCTGTCTTTTCTCTTATCTACCTCCTCCCGATTGCTAAACACTCTCCAAGCCACTTCTAGCAAACTTTCCAAATTCCGATTAGCTGGTGCCTGTAACTTTTGCAATTTTCTTCTTATATCCCCTGCAGACTGCCCCATGAACAATGTTGCTAACTGTTGTATGCCTTCCTCAGACCTTGGGTCCAAAGAGGTATGTTTTCTCATTGCATTCCTCAGTCTGTCCAGGAATTCTGAGGGGCATTCCTTTGGACCCTGTTTTACCTCAAATAGATTAGAACAATTTATTGTTTCAGGGATAGCTCTTTCCACTCCCTTCACTATCCACTCTCGATACCTCTCCAAACTCTCCCTCTCATGTGCTGTATTTGGGTCCCAGCAAGGATTTAGTAATGGGAAATGATCTTTAATGTCTTCGTTTGTTCCTCGCAAACTGTCCTCAATTAGATTTTGTGCAGTTTTTAAAACTAGTTGTTTCTCTGTTTCGGTCAGCTGATCTAACAGCAGCTGAACATCATTCCAATCTGGTTCATGTTGTTTAATTAGAAACTGAAAATGTCTCGCTACCTTTTGTGGGTTGTCCCGGTAGTTTTTGCAAATCTCTCTCCAGGATTCTAAATCAAATGAAGAGAACGGGCCTTTGACTAACATCGCACTTCCATCTGGCCCTATCACCTCCCTCAATGGGGCTATTGTTAACTGCTGTTGCTGTTGTCTCCCGGTCCGTGAGGCTACTGGGGAGGCTGGGGGCGCCGAGGGCGCCGAGGGCGCAGGAAGGACTTGAGGCTCAGGGGGTGAAGGAGGGTCCTCAGGAGGAGGCATCTGAGGATCTAGTGGGGTTTCCTCACTCCTCGCCCCTGCCCAGGGAACCTGGAGATATTCTAACATTTCTTCGGGCTCTCTAACCTTGCCTGCCTTTATGCACTGCTGTCCAATACTGCAGGATGAGCAGCAGCGTTTGACCCTATTCTCCCTTGTCTCACGCCGCTCCTTTTCTACCGTTAATACAAATGGATCTTGTGGCGGCCCCATCCCTCACTCTTTCTGCCATTCGGGATGGTTACGGAGGGTGAAGAACATATCTGCATATGCTACTTCATCCCATTTACTCTCTCTCCTTAAAAACAGCATAAGCTGTAAGATTGTATTATAGTTTACAGTTCCATTCAGGGGCCACCTTTCCCCATCCTCTAACTTATACACCAACCACCACTGATTGCAGTATTTGATCAGCGTTTTCCGACTCAGAGTTCCCCCTGGTTCCCCTGCAATATCTCGCCAGTGTGCCAATATACATCCTAAGGGTGTGCGCTTAGGGACCTCTTTTCCCTGTGATCCCCCCATCTTAACTTTATCTATGACTTCTAATCCACACACTTAAACCACGGTACTGTCTTACGATAGATTCAGCAATAGTCAGCTGACCCCGTATGCACTTTACAACTACGTACTTTACAATGGCCAACAAACAACACTTATAAAGACAAACAAAACACGTATCAAAAGACAACTTTCGCTTCGTCCGTCCCCGGCCGTTTCCCTTGCGGGAGGACAGAACCGCAGGTTGGGACTCCGCACTCGTCCCGCAGCTATGCCGCGTCTCACTCACACCACATTCATTTCAACATTTCGAAAACAACCATGGTATATATTACTCGTTAAGCTTAGCCATAAGAATAATGATGTTATAGTTGTCGACTCAAATCACAGTACTGCTACAACATACAATACCAATTATCCCAGCCAGGAATACCCTTTGGTAAGATGCCCACTGCGTCTTACCCCTGTAGGAGAGAGCAACCAAGCTCTGTCCTATTAACAACCACACAGGAGAACTAACCCAGCCGGCAACTTAACTCGTGAGCTCACGTCCCTCGGGGGGGGGCATACGAGCCCCTCTATACCCTTCGTAGGACGTCTCCTAACGACTTATGGGTTCCCCGTTACATACACATACCTGGTCCGCCGACAGATGGTCCTTGTCTGTTCACGCAGTGATCAGATGAGGAAGGGGAGTCCTTCCGAGAAATCTCGGGGCGCGCCAAAGGCGGCCCCCTTCTCAGCTGGTCCTGCAGCCGAACACAGGTTGTCCCATCTGGGGTGCCAAATTGATGCGCGGAAACAAACTCTATAGCCTGTTAGGATATAAAGCAGGTATGATTTAATAAAGAGATGTGCACACAGCCCTGGCGCAAGGGGTTAACACTCCAAAATTGCGCGCTGTAAGGAAAAAGCGTGATACAGATATAGGCCAAACTAATACATAATCAATAGTTTCCCCCCGAGTTTGTGTACATATTCATTACATTCCCCGCGACACCATTGGCAAACGGTTCCCCCCCTTCTTCTTCCGCCGGTGTTTTGGGATGAAGATTCCCTTCTCACAGCAAGAGCTCTTGTTTTCTTCTGATGTCGAAACCCCCACACATTGGGGTCATCTTGCCCTGTGAATGTCTAATCACCTCGCTGCCAGATGTCCATGGGCTGTTCTCAACCCTTATCTTTATGGCCTTCTTTCCCTTACTTTCCCAGACTTAGTGTCTGCGATCCCCCTTTTCTCTGTCCCCCCTTAACATAAACTATTCCCTTCTCCCCCTTCTCTTGGTTTCTGTGAAGTCCTTTTCCCTTTCTCCCTCTTATTATGGAATCCCTGTCACCTTTCAACACTCCCTATTGAATCAGCTTATGAATGGGGAGCAAGGAATCCCTGTTGGTGCAGTACTGCCGTCTGTGCACCATCTTTGTAGCACCTGTTGCATTTTCACTCATAGCAACCCCACAACAGACGTATCTTCTGATAGGCCAGGCAAAACGGAGAACTGCTTAACATCCGCTGTGTCTACAGCAGCTATTCCAAAGGCTCATCGATACCCTTCAGGATCCTTGAAATATCCCCTTCTAAGGTAATCAGTACCAAGTATACAGGGAGCCCCTGGACCAGTCACAATAGGGTGCTTTTGCCAGTTTTTACCAGTGAGGCTTGTTTTGGCCCCCAACATAGTCAACTCTTGGGAAGCCCCATTTATTTTTTTCAAAAAATCCACATGTTCTCCCCAAAATATAGATTTACATCTCACAATTAAGACGTTTTCTACCTTAAATATCACTTTTTATTTCAAAATTAAGTAATTTTCATGCAAAAATATAGATTTTTTTCAAAAAAATATATTTTCTCCCATAAATATCGATATTCACCTCACAAATAACACATTTTCTTCCTAAAATATCAACTTTTATTCAAAAAATAAGACTTTTTCTCCTTTATATATTAGTTTTTATTCCAAAATAAGATATTTTCTCCCCAAAACATCTATTTTCATTTCACAATTAAGACATTTTCTCCCTTAAATATCACTTCTTATTCCAAAAATACAACATTTTCTCACGAAAATATGGATCTCTTTTCCAATACAAACACATTTTCTCCCTTAAATATCACTTTTTATCCCCAAAATGCAACATTTTCTCACGAAAATATGGATCTCCTTTACAAAACAAGTACATTTTCTCTCCAAAAAATCGATTGCCATCTCACAAAAAAGACATTTTTTCCCTGAAATATCAACTGTTATTCCAAAAATAAGACATTTTCTCCCTTAAATATCACTTTTTAACCCCAAAAGACGACATTTTCTTTAGAAAATAATTAAAAATTTAGATATTTTCTTAAGAAAATATATATATTTTTTGAAAAAAACACATATTCTCCCTTAAATATTTCTTTCTATCCTCCAAATAAGACATTTTCTCCCTCAAATGCCACTATTTATCAAAAAATAAGACATTTTCTCCTTTAAATGTAGATTTTTTTACCAAAAATAACACATTTTCTATCTTAAATTTTCTTCTCACAAATAAGACATTTTCTCCCTTAAATAACACTGTTTATCTGAAAAATGCAACATTTTCTTACGAAAATATAAATTTATTTTCCAAAACAAATAAATTTTCTCCCCAAAATATCGATTTTCATCTCACGAAAAAGACATTTTCTCCCTGAAATATCACTTTTTAATTCAAAAATAAGTAATTTTCTTACAAAAACATAGATTTTTTTTCAGAAGTCCCACATTTTCTCCCCAAAATATCTATTCTCATGTAACAAATAAGACCTTTTCTCTCTTAAATATCACTCTTTATCCCCAAAATAAAGCAATTTCCTGTGAAAATACAGATTCGTTTTAAAAAAAGAAAAACATTTTCTCCCCAAAATATCGCTTTTCATCTCACAATTAAGACGTTTTTCCCTTTAATATCACTTTTTCTCCCCAGAAGACGACATTTTCTTAAGAAAATATATATATTTTTAGAAAAGAACACATATTCTCTCCTAAATATTTCTTTTTATCCTTGAAATAAGACATTTTCTTCTTCAAATATCACTCTTTATACCCATGAGACAATTTCTTATGAAACGGCTAATTTTTTTCCAAAACAAATACATTTTCCCCCCAAAATATCCATTTTCTTCTCACAAAAGAGAAATTTTCTTCCTGAAATAACACTGTTTATCCCCAAAATATGACATTTTCTTACAAAAACATAGATTTATTTTCCAAAATACATTTTTCCCCTAAATATCAATTTTAATCTCACAATTATTACATTTTCTCCCTTGAATAACACTTTTTTTTATCCTTAAAAGACGACACTTTCTTAAGAAAATGTTTTTTGAAAAAAACACATATTCTCCCTTAAATATTTCTTTTTATCCTCAAAATAAGACATTTTCTCCCTTAAATATCACTCTTTATCCCCCAAATAAGACAATTTCTTATGAAAATACTGTTTTTTTTTTCCCCAAAACAAATACATTTTCTCTCCAAAATATCGATTTTCATCTCACAAAAATGACATTTTCTCCCTGAAATATCACTTTTTATTTCAAAAATAAGTTATTTTCTTACGATAATAAAGATTTTTTTTTTTTTAAAGAAAACACATTTTCTCCCCAAAATATCGATTTTCATCTCACAATTATGTTGTAGTATGTGTTAACGAGGACACAGGAATATGACACATGTTGTAGTAGGCATTAACAAGGACTTGGGATGTGATGCGGTAGGACCCCCCCCCTGCTCTGTGATGGAAATATGACGTACACTTAAGGGGCACAGACAAAACAAGATGTGTACTTAAGGAGCTGTCGCGCTGTAATAAATGCCATTTGCTGCATCCTTATATTGGTGTCTGTTGCAATGGCCCTAGCAAAGGTAGATCACTAGACCCTGGTGGAACGCGTCTCAGACACAGGAGCGACAAGTGGTGCCTCGTGAGGAAAAATCGGTCCATCATTCCCCGATATCCCCAGAGGCAGGTGTTGCCTGAGATCTGGTGAGGGATCTGCTCATGGCCATGAGAATGGAGTTAGTTATAAAGGTATTGTTGCAGTTTTGTAAGGACTACGGCAGCAAGGATACGCCTTCTAAGAAGGAATTGGCTGCCGTAGTGTCCCAGTTAGAGCAGGAGGGGGAGTTGGGTGACCCTGGTGATATTTTGAATCCCCAGTGGTGGGATGAAATCACCTCGGTGCTTACGCACCACACTATGAGCACGCAATCGGGCACGGAACTTAAGACATGGGGTTTGATGTTAGGGATACTTAAAGCGGTGAAGGTGGGGGGGGGAGGTAACGGGGGCTGTTCGGCAGTTTCTCGGGCTCGTCCCGGATGGGGAAGGAGCAGGGTGTGCGTCTATGACTAACAGGGGTACTGAAGAGGGTCAAGGGGAGAGCCAACAGGGTGTTAATGCTCCTCATGATAATGGACAAATGGGGAGTGGAGAGGGGGCAGGAAGTGTTGTAACCTGCAGGCGCTCAGACAACACCATTCGACCAATGATGACCGCTCCGACTGCACCGCGTGGAGGAGGACAAGAAGGCGACTGCTTCCTGACCCACCCCCCGCCGCCGTTTCCAGACCCATCGACTGGACCTGCATATCCTTTTACGGAGTTGAGGGTGTGTACGACCAATCAGGGGCCTTCACAACAGATAGTGTCTCAGGGAGAAGCGGGGAAGGGAGGGAGGCGGAACCTGCAACTTCCTGATGTGCCTGAAGAAGACAGTGAGGGGGAGGGGGAGGCGGATTTGCGTTAGGGAGTTAAGAGGGGTGCACTAACAGATTGGGGGAAGGTTAGATCTAGTCTGATAGAGGAAGGAAGAGTACTAGAAGCTTTCCCGGTAGTTGTGAATAGTGGAGGAAACCCTGGATGGGTGCCTCTTGATCCGAAAGGTATCACCCGTCTGTTAGACTGCATGGAGAAGCGGGGATTAAACAGACCAGCAAAGCTTATAGCAGCTACAGACGCAATGCTCCAGGCGTTCAGGAGGATAGTTAAAGGCACGGAGTTAGTGGACCCCTGGACTAAAGTGACCCAAGGGCCGAAGGAGCCGCTCCTGAAAGCTCCTGCTAAGAATGCAATGCTTGCTATGCTTTCGCTTTTGCTTATAGCATCCGTGATAGGTACTGCTCAAGTGACAGACGGTGGCCTCTCGGGAGCATCATGGTCCCATGCCTACAAGAGGCACACTGGAAGTATGGGACCACATTAAAATTTAATCCTTTCAATAGTGGTATTACATAATAATCAAGTGTATTCAAAAGAAGAGTGGGGCTGGGACAATATTAGCTGGCTTCACCAACTCCAGGGAGAAGATGGACAAGAGTTAAAAGTGAGATGTCGGATGATTAATGGATCCATGTATGAGAAGGTAACCCAGATATCAGTAACAAATGATGAAACGGGAAAGAAAGAAAGCAAATCTTGTGCCACTGAATAGTGGGACTGTTGGTACAATTTTACTTTGATCCAGCCTATTTCGGTAGTCTGCCTCTGGGCACATGATAGCCAGGGGCGATCCTTCAAATTTAGAATGGACCTTGTCAAGCAGCAAACAACAGCTACTCCACATACATCAATTCCTTCAAAAGCCCTACCACTACAGAGGAAAGAGAAAATATCTTATCCCCACAGATTCATGAAATTGGACCGTATGCTGTTAAGAATACAGGCCACCAACAGGTGTTTAACCCAACATGGTGTGAAAGACAAAGAAGGAAGGTAGTGCTCAGGTTGGGGAGCTGGTAGCAGTATGGAGTGTATTCCAGCACGAATCACAGTCCACTGTTCATGTGCATATTTACACTGACTCATATGCTGTCTTCAAAGGCTGTACAGAGTGGCTTCCTTTCTGGGAGCAAAATGATTGGGAAGTTAATCGTGTCCCAGTCTGGCAGAAAGATAAGTGGCAGGAGATTCTTGCCATTGCCAAACAAGGACAATTTTCAGTTGCATGGGTCGCATCCCACCAAGAAGATGGGGATTCTGCAAGTCAGTGGAACAATAAAGCAGATGAACTAGCCAGGATTGCTCCACTGCGACAGGGAGAACCAGACAATGACAACTGGGAGAGACTTACGGAATGGTTACATGTAAAAAGAGGGCATACTGGTGCTCTCAATCTCTATCATGAGGCCCAAGCCCGGGGCTGGCCTGTTACTAGGGAACAATGTCGCACTTGCTTTTCTGCCTGTGACTTATGCCGCACCCGCCTGGATCAACATCCCTTGCAGGATACTCCTCTCCATTTGAGAGAGGGAAAGCACCTATGGGAAACATGGCAAATTGATTACATTGGCCCCTTCCGAAAGTCTGAAAGCAAACAGTACATGTATTAGTAGGGGCGGAAGTAGTCTCTGGCCTGCTACAAGCTGAATCCTTCCCTCGAGCAACAGGGGAGAACACTGTAAAGGCTCTAAAGAAATGGTTTAGTATTCTTCCAAAACCTAGTTCCATCCAGTCAGACAATGGCTCCCATTTCACCGCAGGGGTAGTACAAGAATGGGCCAGAGAAGAAGGTATTTGTTGGATCTTTTACACTCCCTACTATCCCCAAGCTAATGGCATTGTGGAACAATCCAATGGCCTCCTTAAGAAATTCCTGAAACCAGAAAAACCCAATTGGACCACCCGTACTTCTGATGCGGTCAGAAGAGTAAATGATCGCTGGGGGATTAACGGCTGTCCTCAATTTAACGCCTTCTGTCCCAAGGCCCCACCACTCTTGCCCATTACTCTTGATCCAGATGCAGATAAGCTAGGGAAACCTTCTTATCTCCCTGGCCAGCCTGTGTTCGTTGACTTGCCTAATGTGGGGTCAGTTCCCCTAACCCTAATGGAACCTCTTAATAAATATGCTTGGAAAGCTAAGGATGCCCAGGAAAAGGAATATAAAATTAACACTCGCTGGATTATTCCCTCATTTTAACCATATTAACAAAAGCCCAAAAGGGCAAGTCGATGTCTTGTTTTATTTTACAGAAGACCTCCGAGGGACCTTGACTGAACACAAAAAGGCCAATAGCTGACTGACGTAGCCGTCAATTAGCCCGACTTATCCTGGGGCCTCGACCGCCCGGGGGAGAGAGAGACATAATCATGGATGGCATGAAGTCTTCTCTCAATTTAATGCTGCGTCACACGGCTTATATACCAGCATGGCCTCCACGCATGCGTGTCCCATACACCCGCTACGCAACCCCACGCACGACCCTTCCCACTCCCAGAGTCCTCTCTTGCATAAATCATGTCAACGCGGGGCATCAGGTGAAGTGCTTCTTCGTATCCCTGATCCATGGTTCCACTTCAGCTGCTTCGGGCTGTTGTTATCTTAGCAGTTCCTTAGTCGGGCCCATCCCCTGCTTGACCTTGTCCCGCAACAGCTGACTTTAATCATTGGTGTTTTGATGATTACCTTTGCAGCATTTGAGCAAAATGTCATTCTTGTTATTTTGGCGTATAGCATATATTTCAACTCCTGTAACAATCAGTTATCCTCCCCAAAACTTTGGGGATGGGGGGGGGTGGCATAAAAAACTCTTTTCTCCAACTGGCTGAGCAAGTACCAAATATCTATAACCTGACTAACTGTTGGGTCTGCGGAGGACCCATGGGACTTGAAACCTGGCCCTGGGTTTCAACTCCTATTGCCCCTAAATGGCTGGCAAGCAACTACAGTGGAATCAACCACACTACCCACTGGGAAGTTAAGTATACGTCTCCATGGCCAATTCAGTATCCCTCTATGGGAATTTATTGTCTGAATCGTACTCAGCCAGGTGGTATCTATGCTGGAACAAGTAATTGCACTTGGACTTATCGTAAAATGGCTTATGAAACAGGACCCCATCCAAGGAGCCCCATAGTGTATCAATGGGGGTGGTACAATCAATCGGGACTGGGACAAGGGTTCTCTCACTTTTGGTCCTCCACCAACAACACCCTGTTTACTGAAGCTGGAAGTATGAAATGCACCTGGAGGCCTGATGCTGGGGCTTGGAGGTGTAAGTGGTGCAGGAATGAGAGTGATACTGGTCACGGCTGGAACTGTAATGTGGCAGGACATCCTTTTGGGCCTCTCAACACCACATACTTTCAAGCTAAAGAGCATGTGAATAAACTGGCTGATGAATGGGATGGACCCTCTGAGAATGGATCAGTAGCACTGAAAGGACATTACTGGATTTGTGGCCATTATGCATACAAACAACTACCCGCAAATTGGACTGGGGTATGTTATGTGGGGGCAATCCGTCCACTGTTCTTTCTGATCCCAGGGAATGATGGTAATGAATTAGGTATCAAGGTATATGACGATCTCAAACGAGAGCGGAGGTCTATTGATACCTCCATAACAAGTGGTAGTGGCCAGACTTGGGGCAAAGATGACTGGCCCCCTCAACGTATAATCAAACACTATGGGCCAGCTACCTGGAATCCCAGGGAAATAATTAGTGGTGCTCAAGAACCTATCTACAACCTGAACCGTATTATCAGATTACAAGCAGTCCTTGAAATCATTACTAATGAAACGGCTTATGCCCTTGACCTCCTTGCAGATCAAGCCACACAGATGGGAACAGCAATTCTCCAACATCGAATGGTTCTTGATTACTTGCTAGCTGAAGAAGGTGGCGTCTGTGGCAAATTGAATGACTCCAATTGTTGTCTAAAGATTGATGATAATGGTAAAATTGTTAAAAAAATTGCTCAGGGTATACTGAAAATAGCCCATGTTCCTGTTCAAACCTGGAAAAGCCTTGTCATGGTTCTGTAATTTTTGCTATTGGTATTCCACATCATAACATCATGTGGAGCACAGAGAAGAAGTACTACACATCCCAGGGGATCTCGCGGTCAGAGAGGAAAATACGTCACGGAAGCGACGCTGGCTCTCTCTCTCACTGCCTGGCAGTGAGTGTAGGTGTGCTTCCAAACCGCGGTGCCTTCAATTTCAAAGTAGGCTTCTCGGTCTTCGGAAACTTCTCTTTCTCTCTCTCTTATTTCACTTGATTTATTAGCCTCAATTTCAATTAGATTGTATTATAGTAAAATAAATTTTACTCCTTAGATCGTTGCCGCTGCTCTGTTTGTTTCCTTGAGCCCAGCTCCCATCTCCCTACCCCTTTCCCTTTTTCCCTTCCCCTTTGTCAGGGGCCGGGGGCCCACGGGCCTACTGCCCCCCCCCGTCACGGACACAGATTAATCTAGATAACTCCGTGACAAGCCTAGACGTAGATCTCTTTTCCTGGCTCCCAGGTGGCCCATGGGTGAAACATATTCTATTTTATCTATTGTGTGTTGTTGCAACTCTTATGTTTATTCCTTGTATGATTCCATGTTTTATTCAACTTATACAGCGTGTTGTATCCTCTATGTACTTTGTAACCACTTCAACTGATGACGGACAAGTCCAACAGATCAGGGCAACATTTGTAACCAAGCCCAAAAAATACTTTGTAGCAATTGTGTAACATTTAATTCATTAGCACCCATCCCTCTTTTCCCTTACGCTTACTTTTTTTTTCTTTCCTCACCACCGTGCATCAATTTCAAGCAACCTTTGAGCCACCGGGTGGTGTGAAAGACAAAACTGTTTTTATTCTTTGTCTCAAAGCTTGCTTCCTGAGGCCTTTCTGGTGATAAGATTCTAACTGACAACTGCTAATTATCTAGGGGGGTGAATGGTGTGTGTCACCATGCCACTGTGCCTTTGCTTATGATTGCAAAGATAAGCAGAAGCAGGACAAGCAGTCTTTTTCAGGGGTGCGGCTTGAAGGAGCTGACCACTGCAAAAGGCGATAATGCTTGTGCATGGCTCCCTGCTGGCTTATCTGTTGGCCCAGGAATGTCACACAAAACTGAGACAAAAGAAGAAGAGAAAAAACCCACAGAAATGGGGGATAAAAGGCCCTCACTAAACTAGGGACTTTGGAGAAAAACTCCCGGAAGACACCTTTGACAGAGAAAAACTCCCAGAGACTCCTTTGACGGAGAATTCCCTGAGGGGAAAACCTCTTCGAAAGAACCCCTGAGGCCTGCTTGCTGCAGAGCTGCCTGGCTTTCTCCCATCCCCCGCGGTGACCAGACTGGTTCCTGAGATCAACGGACCTACAACGTTCCTTGCTGGACCCATGGTGGTGACTATCTTTTGCTCTCTACAGAGATTCCTTGCTTATATTTCCTATCTTTTCTATCGCCCATCTTCCCTTCCCCATCTCCCTAAACGGCTAGGAATTGTAATAAACTGGTTGGACCAACATTTGAACCATTGTTTCTTAATCTCACGCCGGGTATACATATATCAAAGAACCTCCCCTCCCTCCTATAAATTGGAGCAAGACACATGGTCTCTCAAATGAGTAAATTTATCAATACAGACTAACATCTCAGCAATTAAACCAACTTGCGTACCATTTCTAGATGTATCTTATGCAGGCTGGTTAACTTGGTTACACCAGCGGACCCTCACCCTGACTAAGAGAACATGGAGGGATGTGACCGGCATCATGGGAACAGAGTTGGAAGTTTTAAACAGTATAGATGCCGAGATCCTCATGAATAAATTAAGTATAGCAACAAGTGACTTATATGCACTACAACACTCTCTGTAGTCCTCTTCGTTAGCATTAGGAACAAACCAGTGGCTTTTATCGGATGTATTACTGCAATGGGAGAGGACGGATATGAAAGATCACCAGTTGATTACAGATGCACTCGCAGCAGCCCAAGGTAATACTCTCTAGCTCTTAGCTGCATCTAAGCCCAAATATGGATGCAATCTATGGTGGCAGCAGTTGCAAGAGAAGGTGAGGAAGGTACCCTACCTACTGAAATTAGGAAGGTGATTTGGGATAATGCAAATGAATTCGAAAGGAAATTTCAGTCTTGGTGGCATTTAGTCAATTTCACTTATGACCGTGTTACTAATTATGTTAGTAACAGGGTCATAATTAATTATAATTAATTATAATTAATTATTTGTGCCTTCGTGACAGAGGAGGATGACTCTATGAAGGGGGAAGGGGGTAAAGGCAGGTCTTCTGGGGATAAGCCTGATGAAGTGGTATTGGGATTAGGAGCGAGGCGAGGGGCTCGGCTGAGGTGCGCCTATACCAATGCACGCAGCATGGGCAACAAACAAGAAGAGTTGGAAGCCATTGTGAGGCAGGCAAACTATGACCTAGTTGCCATAACGGAAACATGGTGGGATTGCTCCCATGGCTGGAGTGCTGCAATGGATGGCTACAGACTCTTCAGGAAGGATAGGCAAGGAAGGAGGGGTGGCGGCGTGGCTCTCTATGTCAGGGAATGCTTTCATGCTGCAGAGCTTGCGACTGGGGATGATGTGGTTGAATCCCTATGGGTGAAGATCAGGGGAAGGGCTGATAAGGCAGACATCCTGGTGGGCGTCTGTTATAGACCGCCAAACCAGGATGAAGAGGCAGATGAGCTGTTATATAAGCAGCTGGCAGGAGCTGCGCGGTCACCAGCCCTTGTCCTCATGGGTGACTTTAACTTCCCTGACATATGCTGGGAGTATGGCATGGCGGAGAAGAAGCAGTCTAGGAGGTTCGTGGAATGCATAGAGGATAACTTCCTAATGCAGCTGGTGAGAGAGCCCACGAGAGGAGCTGCCCCGCTAGACCTGCTGTACACAAACAGGGAAGGTCTGGTGGGAGATGTGGAGGTTGGGGGCTGTCTTGGACAGAGTGACCACGAAATAGTACAGTTCTCGATTCTAGGTGGAGCCTGGAGGGAGAATAGCAAAACTGCCACCTTAGACTTCTGGAGGGCAGACTTTGATTTGTTCAGAAGACTAGTAGGGGCAGTCCCCTGGCGTTCAGTCTTAGCGAACAAAGGGGTCCAAGATGGCTGGTCGCTCATGAAGAAGGAAGTCTTAAAGGCGCAGGTGTGGGCGGTCCCCCTGAGCCACAAAATGAGCCGGTGGGGAAGAAGACCAGCGTGGATGAATAGGGAGCTGTTCTTAAGGTTGCGGGAGAAAAAGAGAATCTATTGCCTGTGGAAGGAGGGAAGAGCAACTCAGAATGACTACAAAGAGGCTGTTAAGACGTGTAGAAGGAGAATCAGAGAGGCAAAAGCCCAGCTTGAATCTAAGCTGGCCGCTGGGGTAAAAACAAACAAGAAACTCTTTTATAAATACATCAACTGTAAGAGGAGGGCAAAGGGGAATCTCCAGTCTTTACTGGACGAGGCTGGGAATGTGATCACAGAGGATAAGGAAAAGGCAGAGGCTCTGAATGCCTTCTTTACGTCTGTCTTTAAAAGTCATCTCAGTTATTCCCAGGGCTCCCCACGCTCTGGCTTGGTAGTCTCGACTGGGGAGCAGACTGAACCCCCTGTGATTCTTGAAGAAGCGGTCAGGGAATTACTACTCCAACTGGACTGTCACAAGTCCATGGGTCCGGATGAGATTCACCCGAGAGTGCTGAAGGAACTGGCGGAGGTGATCGCTGAGCCACTGTCCGTTATCTTTCAGCGCTCCTTGTTAACGGGTGAGGTCCCGGAAGACTGGAGGCTTGCCAACGTGACTCCCATTTACAAGAAAGGTTGTAAGGAGGATCCGGGGAACTACAGGCCTGTTAGCCTGACCTCGGTGCCAGGGAAGGTAATGGAACAGATTGTCTTGAGGGAGATCATGCGGCAGGTGTGGGATGACCAGGAGATCGGACCTAGCCAGCATGGGTTCGTGAAGGGCAGGTCCTGCTTGACCAATCTGATCTCCTTCTACAATCCTGTGACCCGCCTGATGGATGAAGGAAAGGTGATTGATGTGGTCTACTTAGACTTCAGCAAAGCCTTTGACACTGTCTCCCATGCTATTCTCCTGCAAAAGCTGGCAGCCCATGGCTTGGATGGGTACGCTCTTGGCTGGGTAAGGAGCTGGCTGGAAGGCCGTGCCCAGAGAGTGGTGGTAAATGGAGTCAAATCCAGTTGGAGACCAGTCATGAGTGGTGTTCCCCAGGGGTCAGTGCTGGGGCCTGTCCTCTTCAACATCTTTATTGATGACTTGGATGAGGGCATTGAGTGCGCCCTCAGTAAGTTCGCGGATGACACCAAATTGGCAGGGAGTGTCGATCTGCCTGAGGGTAGCAAGGCCCTGCAGAGGGATCTGGATAGACTGGTGAGCTGGGCTGAAGCCAATGGGATGAGGTTCAACAGGACCAAATGCTGGGTCCTGCACTTTGGCCACAACAACCCCAGGCAGCGCTATAGGCTTGGGGCGGAGTGGCTGGAGGACTGTGTTGAGGAAACAGACCTGGGGGTACTGATTGATGCTCGGCTGAACATGAGCCGACAGTGTGCCCGGGTGGCCAAGAAAGCCAACGGCATCCTGGCTTGCATCAAAAACAGTGTTACTAGCAGGAACAGGGAGGTAATTGTCCCCCTGTACTCGGCATTGGTGCGGCCGCACCTCGAGTACTGTGTTCAGTTTTGGGCCCCTCACTGCAAGAAAGACATTGAGGCCCTGGAACGTGTTCAGAGGAGGGCAACCAAGCTGGTGAGGGGTCTGGAGCACAGGCCTTATGAGGAGCGGTTGAGGGAGCTGGGATTGTTCAGCCTGGAGAAGAGGAGGCTCAGGGGAGACCTTATAGCTCTCTATAACTTCCTGAAGGGAGGTTGTGGTGAGCTGGGGGTCGGCCTCTTCTCTCGTGTAATCAGTGATAGAACTAGAGGGAATGGTTTCAAGCTGCGCCAGGGGAGGTTCAGGCTGGACATTAGGAAGTATTACTACTCGGAAAGGGTAGTCAGGCATTGGAACGCACTGCCCAGGGAGGTGGTGGAGTCACCGACCATGGGAGTGTTCAAGACACGTTTGGATGTTGCGTTGAGGGGTATGATTTAGCTGGGAAGTATTGGTAGTGGTTGGACTGGATGATCTTCTAGGTCTTTTCCAACCTTGATAATTCTGTGTGATTCTGTGTGTGATTTATTTTGGCATGGTTTTATGGTCATCAGTATTCCACATCATAACATCATGTAGTGCACTGGGAATTGAAGTGTTAATGTCCCAGTTCAGCATACTAAAGAGAAGACATTACGTTCCCCAGGAGACTGTTCGCTGTGCTGATATCTTTCTCTTGTAAAACTGCTTTTCAAGGGACTGCATGCCTGTAAGAGGCCATGTTGTCGTGCCTTTGTCTCAAAAACTTGCTGAAGATGGACTATTCCATGCCAGTCCTGTCCAGGGATTGAGCAATCCCTTTCTCTAAAGATTTTGCTAACTGGAGGCAGTGAAAGAAAGATGAGCACCTTGATGACGTCTTTTGTCTGGACTTATCTTGAGAAAGATGAACCACACCTTGATGGTCAGGGCTTATCAAGAGAAGGATAAGCACCTTAATGGCCAGGAGGAAACCACCCTTGGGGGGGGGTGGGGGGGTACTGATTGGCACCAGCCCACTGCTCTTCGTTGCCTGCTTGGACCCTGGTCCAACGGATAACAGGACACTGCTGCATCGAGTTGGTGACTATCTCCGCTTACCACAATCCTTGCGTTTCTTCTTACCATATCTATCGCCTGTTTCCCCTTCCCCATCTCCCTAAAAGGCTAGGATTTGTAATAAACTGATTGGGCCAACATTTGAACCGTTGATCCTTAATCTCACGCTGGGCATATTAAAAGAATCTCCTCTCACTCCTATTAATTGGAGCGTGACAATGCCATTGGTTTTTCTTTTTTGATACTCAAAAAATACTGGGCCTTAATTAAGTTTGCCACTTTGCTCTATGGAGCTACAGGTATATATAGTCAATTGAAAACACTGTTAGAAATGTCTACCTGGTACATGCATAAAAAGTGGCATACAGCTCCAGAGGGAGCAGCTAATTTTACAGAATTTGTGGTTCTTAGGCTTGCTCCCCGTCTCTCCTTTGAATCCTTTATGCAGTTTTTGAATGCCCATTTGATCACACTGTTAATCTCCCTGAATGCATAACTTGTTATTTTACTTATCTCACTCAGTATCTGGACTTATAAAAATCTGAGGAAGTCTTCCCCAGAAGCAGAGAATACTGAGTGCCAGGGAGTGTGGAGAGGCTTGGGAGAGACTTGAAAGAGATGGACATCTTCAGTGTCATGGAGCTTTACTCCTGAACACCTAAAAAACCCTGAGAGCTTAAACAGATATTTGAGACAAGAATGTTGCGACTTGGGCAGATCTCAGGAGGCACAGATGGTTTGGGGCCTGGCTAATGCCTATCGGGACTTATTCAAAACTATCCCAGAGAGGAAGAAAGTTTTTGAAATTGAGAGAGAGTGTCTCAGAGCTGAAAGGGAGAGTCTCAGGGAGACAGTACAAAATGAGCGAGAAAGTCAACAAGCCGAGAAGGAGAATCTCCAGGCCAAGCGAGAGAGTCCCCTAGTCGAGAGAAAAGACCTCCAATCTGAGCGAGACAGAATGGAGAGTAAACAAGAAGATATAATGGACGAACTGTCTACCATGCTTAATGCTGATGGATCCATGGTGGTACCAGATACATCTGACGAGAACCAGAATTCCCAAAACTGTCTACCGGAAGAGCTGATCAACTTGGTTTCCTCCCAACCTGCATCATCCAACATCTCAGCCATCAAATGGAGACGTCCTCCTGCTCGGGCAAATGACAACAGAAGGACTACATTGTGTCTTGCCTTGTGGCGCTGCCTGCGTGACCATGGGGAGGATATGGAGAAGTGGCATAATAAGCCCAGTCCTGTACTTCAAGCATGAGTGAAAGAACTACGAGACAGATCAACCACTAAGTTGAACTTCTCCAAAAGGGTGATCGCTCCACTTGCTGCGAAAAACTGAGGTAACAAATAGAGGGGCCCTGCCCCCAGCCAGGGGGGGGACGGGACAATAGAGTGTACTGGACTGTGTGGATTAGGTGGCCTGGCACATCACGACCACAGAAATATAAGGCCCTGGTGGACACTGGTGCACAGTGCACCCTAATGCCCTCGAGTTACCAAGGGACAAAATTGATTTACATTCATGGAGTGACTGGGGGTTCCCAAGAGTTGACTATGTTGGAGGCCAAAATAAGCCTCACTGGTAAAGACTGGCAGAAACACCCTATTGTGACTGGCCGAGGGGCTCCCTGAATACTTGGTATCAATTACCTCAGAAGGGGATATTTTAAGGATCCTGAGGGGTATCGATGGGCCTTCTGAATAGCTGCTGTAGACACAGAAGGTGTTAAGCAGTTGTCTGTTTTGCCTGGCCTGTCGGAAGACCCATCTGTTGTGGGGCTGCTACGAGTAAAAGAGCAGCACGTACCGCTTGCTACAAAAACGGTGCACAGATGGCAGTACCGCACGAACAGGGATTCCTTGCTCCCCATTCATGAGTTAATTCGTCAACTGGAGAGTCAGGGAGTGATTAGTAAAACTCACTCAACTTTTAACAGCCCCATATGGCAGGTGCGTAAAGCCAGTGGAGAATGGCGGCTGACGGTAGACTACCGTGGCCTGAATGAAGTCACACTCCCACTGAGTGATGCGGTGCCGGACATGTTAGAACTCCAATACGAACTGGAATCAAAAGCAGCTAAGTGGTATGCCACAATTGACATTGCCAGCGCCTTCTTTTCCATTCCTTTGGCCATAGAATGCAGGCCACAGTTTCCCTTCACCTGGAGGGGCATTCAGTATACCTGAAATCGTTTGCCCCAAGGGGTGCAAACACAGCCCAACCATTTGCAATGGGTTGATCCAGACTGCACTGGAACAGGGCAGTGCTCCTGAGCTCTTACAGTACATTGATGACATCATTGTATGGGGCAATTCAGCAAGGGAAGTTTTTGCGAAAGGAGAACACATAACCCAGATCCTTCTATGTGCTGGCTTCGCTATTAAGCAAAGCAAAGTGAAAGGACCTGCACAGGAAATTCAGTTCCTAGGAATAAAGTGGCAGGATGGACGTCGTCACATCCCAACAGATGTGATAGACAAAATCACTGCTATGTCTCCACCCACCAATAAGAAAGACACAATATTTCTTGGCTGTCATGGTTTTGTAATTTTTGCTATTAGTATTCCACATCATAACATAATGTGGAGCACAGAGGAGAAAGAACTACACGTCCCAGAGGACCTTGCAGTCAAAGAGGAAAATACTTCATAGCAGCGACACTTGCTCTCTCTCTCACTGCCTGGCAGCGGGTGTGGGTGTGCTTTCAAGCCGTGGCGCCTTCCGTTTCTAAGTAGGATTCTCGGTCTTCGGAAACCTCTCTCTCTCTTATTTCACTTGATTTATTAGCCTCAATTTCAATTAGATTGTATTATAGTGTGTTATCTTGCATTCTGATATCATAATTAGTAAACTAAGTTTTCCTCCTTAGATCGTTGCTGCTGCTGTTTGTTTCCTTGAGCCCAGCTCCCATCTCCCTACCACTTTCCCTTTTTCACTTCCCCTTTGTCGGGGGGCCAGGGGGCCCAAGGGCCTACTGCCCCCCGCCGTCACGGACACAGATTGATCTAGATAACTCCGTGACATTGGTGTAGTGGACTTTTGGAGGATGCATGTTCCCAACGACAGCCTCATTGTAAGCCCCCTTTATCAGGTGACGCAGAAGAAGAATGATTTTACATGGGGCCCAGCGCAGCAGCAGGCTTTTGAAAAGACTAAGCAGGAGATAGCCCGTGCCGTGGCCCTGGGGCCAGTACGGACAGGGCAGGACGTAAAGAACATCCTCTACACTGCTGCTGGAGAGAAAGGTCCCACTTGGAGTCCGTGGCAAAGAGCCCCAGGAGAGACCTGAGGCCGACCCTTGGGATTCTGGAGTAGAGCATACAGGGGGTCTGAAGAGTGCTACACTCCAAGTGAAAAAAAGATGCTAGCAGCATATGAGGGGGTTCGGGCTGCTTCGGAAGTAATCGGCAATCCATCTAGCACCTCGACTGACAGTGCTGAACTGGATGTTTAAAGGAAAAATCCCCTCCACCCAACATGTAACTGATGCCTCTTGAAGCAAATGGATTGCACTGATTACACAACGAGCGCGGATGGGGAACCTCAGCCGTCCAGGAACCCTAGAGGTGATCATGGACTGCTTGAAGGCAAAAAGTTCAGTACATCACTGGCAGAAGAGGTGTCACGTGCTAAAGAGGCCCCACCATATAAGGAATTACCGGAAGATGAAAAGAAGTTTGCCCTGTTCACTGATGGATCGTGTTGTATTGTGGGGAAGCATCGCAGATGGAATCCTGCTGTGTGGAGCCCCACACGACAAGTTGCGGAGGCCACTGAAGGAAGAGGAAAATCAAGTCAGTTTGCAGAGGTAAAGGCTGTCCAACTGGCCTTAGATGTTGCTGAATGGGAGAGGTGGCCAATGCTTTATTCCGACTCATGGATGGTGGCAAATGCTCTGCGGGGATGTTTACAACAGTGGGAGCAAAACAACTGGCAACGGAAAGGTAAACCAATTTGGGCCGCTGAACTGTGGAAGGACATTGCTGCCCGATCAAAGAATATGATTATAAAGGTGTGTCACATAGATGCCCGTGTACCCAATAGTCAGGCGACTGAAGAGCAGCAGAATAACCATCAGGTAGACCAAGCTGCCAGAATTGAGGTTGCTCAAATAGACTTGGACTGTCAGAACAAGGGTGAATTATTTCTAGCTCGATGGGCCCATGAGACCTCGGGCCATCAAGGAAGAGACACAACATATAAGTGGGCTAGAGTCCGAGGGGTGGACTTAATTATGGATACCATCACATATTCATGACTGTGAAACATGTGCCACAATTAAAGAAGCCAAGAGGATGATACCTCTCTGGGGGGAAGGGCGATGCCAAAAGTATAAATATGGGGAGGCGTGTCAGGTTGATTATATCACCTTGCCGCGATCTCGCAATGATAAGCGTTACGTGCTTACCATGGTGGAGGCAACCACTGGATGGCTTGAAACATACGCAGTACCCCATGCTACCGCCCGAAACACCATATTGGGTCTTGAGAAACAAGTCCTGTGGTGACATGGCACCCCAGAAAGAACTGAGTCTGATAATGGGACACATTTCAAAAATTCCCTTATAAATACTTGGGCGAAAGATCAGGGCATTGAGTGGATTTATCATATCCCATATCATGCACCAGCTTCTGGTAAAATTGAACGATACAATGGGTTGTTGAAAACTATGTTGAAGGCAATGGGTGGTGGAACATTTAAGCACTGGGAGAAGCTTTTGGCAGAAGCCACCTGGTTGATCAACACCAGAGGATCTGTCAATCGCGATGGCCCAACCCAATCCAGCCCCCTACATACTGTAGAGGGAGATAAGGTCCCTGTTGTACATGTAAAGAACATGTCGGGGAGAGCAGTGTGGGTCCTTCCAGCCTCTGGTAAGGGCAAACCTCTCTCTGGAACTGTTTTTGCCCAGGGACCTGGGTGCACGTGGTGGGTAATGCAGAAAGATGGGGATGTTCAATGTGTACCACAAGGGAATTTGATGTTGGGGGAGTGCAGTCAGTAATTACATGTATATATATGTATATAGACCTGTGTGTGTAATGCATTTTTAAGTATTGTTTATTTGTATATGTATATATATATGTATTTTAAGCATGATGTAGTGATGTAGAATAAGGGGTGGAATGTCATGGTTTTGTCATTTTTGCTAGTGGTATTCCACATCATAACATCATGTGGAGCACAGAGAAGAAGTACTACACATCCCAGGGGACCTTGCGGCCATAGAGGGAAAATACGTCACGGAAGCAACGCTTGCTCTCTCTCTCTCTCTCTCACTGCCTGGCAGCAGGTGTGGGTGTGCTTCCAAGCCGCGGCGCCTTCAACTTCAAAGTAGGCTTCTCAGTCTTGAGAAACCTCCCTCTCTCATTATATTTGATTTATTAGCTTCAATTCTAATTATTTTGTATTATAGTGTGTTATCTCGCATTCCGATATCGTAGTTAGTAAATAAGTTTTACTCCTCAGATTGTTGACGCTGCTCTGTTTGTTCCCTTGAACTCCCATCTCCCTACCCCTTTCCCTTTTTCCCTTCCCATTTGTCGAGGGGGCCAGGGGCCACAGGCCTACTACCCCCTCCCCTGTCATGGACACAGACTGATCTTGATAACCCCGTGACAAGTGTATATTTAAGGGTGAAACTGCCTTAATTGTGAGATGAAAAGCGTTATCTTGGGGAGAAAAGGTTTTTCTTTTTTTAAATTGAGTCTGCATTTTCATAGGAAATTGCTTTACTATGGGGATAAAGAGTAATATTTAAGATAGAAAATGTCTTATTTGGGGGATAAAGAGTGATATTTAATGGTGAAAATATCTTAATAGCGAGATGAAAATTGATATTTTAGGGAGAAATTTTTGTTTTTTTTCGAAAAAAAATCTATATTTTCGTAAGGAAATGTCCTAGTTTTGAAATAAAAAGTGATATTTCAGGGAGAAAATGCCTTTTGTGTGAGATGAAAATAAATATTTTGGGGAGAAAATGTATTTGTTTTCGAAAAAAAAAACAATATTTTCATAAGAAATTGACTTATTTTGTGGATAGAGAGTCATATTTAACATAGAAAATGTCTTATTTGTGAGATGAAAACCGATATTTTGGGGAGAAAATGTATTATTTTTGGAAAATAAACCTTTATTTTCGTGAGAAAATGTCTTATTTTGGGGATAGAAAGTGATATTTAAGTGAGAAAATGTCTTATTTTGAGGATATAGAGTGATATTTAAGGTAGCAAATGTCTTGTTTTGAGATGAAATTCAATATTTTGGGGAGAAATTTTTGTTTTTTACGAAAAAAATCTGTATTTTCATAAAATAATTTCCTATCTTTGAAATAAAAAGATTAATATAGATAAATAAAATAATAAATAAATAAATAAATAATAATAAAAAGATAAAGTTTTTTTTTTACTCTATATTTCCTTAAGAAAATATCATATTTGGGGGATGGAAAGTGATATTTAAGAAAGAAAATGTCTTATTTTTGGAATAACAGTCGATATTTAATGGTGAAAATGTCTTATTTAAGATGAAAATCTATACTTTAGGGAGAAAATGTATTTGTTTTTGAAAAAACTCAGTATTTACATAAGAGATGTTCTTATTTTGGGGACAAAGAGTAACATTTAACGGAGAAAATGTTATTTTTGGAATGTCAGATGATATTTAAGGGCGAAAATGACTTAATTGTGAGATGAAAAGCGATATTTTGGGGAGAAAATGTTTTTCTTTTTTTAAAATAAATCTCTCTTTTCATTGGAAATCGCTTTATTTTGGGGATAAAGAGTAATATTTAAGTGAGAAAATGACTTATTTTGGGGATAAAGACTGATATTTAAGAGAGAAAAGCACTTCTTTGAGAGATGAAAATCAATATTTTGGGGAGAAAATGTATTTGTTTGTGAAAAAAAAATAAGTATTTTCATTTCAGTGATATTTAAGTTAGAAAACGTCTTATTTTGGGGGTAGAAAGTTATATTTAAGGGAGAAAATGTCTTGTTTTGAGATGAAAATCAATATTTTGGTGTGAAATTATTGTTTTTTTCGAAAAAAAATCTGTATTTTCGTAAGATACTTACCTCTCTTTGAAATAAAAAGTGTTATTTCAGGGAGAAAATGTTTTAATTGTGAGATGAAATCCGATATTTTGTGAAGAAAATGTGTTTATTTTATAAAAATCTATATTTTCTAAGAAATTAACTTATTTTTGAAATAAAAAGTGATATTTAAGGGAGAAAATATCTTATTTCGGGGATGTAAAGAAACACTTAAAGGAGAAAATTTGTTTTTTTTTAATTTTTTTTACATCTCTATTTTTGTAAGAAAATGTCGTCGTTTTGGTATAAAAAGTGATGTTGAATGGAGAAAATGTCTTAATTGTGAGTTAAAAATTGATATTTTGGGGAGAAAATGTTTTTTTTTTTCGAAAAAAACCCCTATATTTTTGTAAGAACAAAAACTTATTTTTTAAATAAATAGTGATATTTCAGGGAGAAAAGGTCTTAATTGTGAGATGAAAACCGATATTTTGGGGTGAAAATGTATTTGGTTTGGAAAATAAATCAATACTTTCATTAGAAGTTGTCTTATTTTTGGGATAAACAGCGATATTTAAGTGAGAAAATGTCTTATTTGGGGGATATAGAGTAATATTTAATGGAGAAAACATCTTAATTGTGAGATGAAAACCAATATTTCGGGGAGAAATTTTTGTTTTTTACGAAAAAAAATTCTATACTTTTGTAAGAAAATTACCTATTTCAAATATAAAAAGTGTAATTTCAAGGAGAAAATGCCTTTTGTGTGAGATGAAAATCGATATTTTTGGGAGAAAATGTATTTGTTTTCGAAAAACAATCAATATTTTCATAAGAAATTGTCTTTTTGGGGGGACAAATTTAAGAAAGAATTTTTTATTTTTTTTTAAATCTATACAGTTCCTTAAGAAAATAGCATCTTTGGGGGATAAAAAGTGATATTCAAGGGAGAAAATGTCTTATTTTTGGAATAACAGTTGATATTTAAGGGAGAAAATGTCTTACTAGTGGAATGAAAATCAACATATTGAGGGAGAAAATGAGGTTTTTTTTAAAAAAAAAAACCGCTATATTTTCGTAAGAAAGTTACTTATACTTGAAATAAAAAGTGATTTAAGGGAGAAAATGTCTTATTAGTGCAATGAAAATAGATATTTTGGGGAGAAAGTGTATTTGTTTTGGAAAATAAATCTATGTTTTCATAAGAAAATGTCGTATTTTGGGGATAAAAATTGATATTTACGGGAGAAAATGTCTTAATTGTGAGAAGAAAATCTATATTTAATATAGAAAATGTGTTATTTTAGTTAAAAAATCTATATCTTTGTGAGCACTTGTCGTATTTTGTGAATAAAAATTGGTACTTAAGGGAGAAAATGCGTTATTTGTGAGATGAAAATCGATATTTAAGGGAGAAAATTTGTTGTTTTTGGAATAAAAGCTTATTTTGGGGATAAAGAGTGATATTTAAGTGAGAATATGTTTATTTTTCAAAATATATATATATTTCCTTACGAAAATGTCTTTTGGGGATGAAAGTGGATATTTAAGGGAGAAAATGTGTTATTTTGAAATGAAAATCGATATTTTAGGGAGAATATGTGTTTTTTTCGAAAAAAATCTATATTTTAGTAAGAAAATTACCTATTTTTGTAATAAAAGGGATATTTCAGGGAGAAAATGTCTTAATTGCGAGATGAAAATAGATATTTTGGGGAGAAAATGTATTTCTTTTGGAAAAAAAAATCTATATTTTCATAAGAAATTGTCATATTTTGGGGATAAAGAGTGATATTTAAGGGTGTCAACAGTTTACGGGCTTGTTCAGCCTGGTTCCGAGACTAGTGGGGCGGAAGGGCTTTGCAAAGTCCACGCCTCTGGATGAGGGAAACAGGGGACCCCAAAATAATTAAAGAAAAGATCAGCAGCAACGATCTGAGGAGGAACAAACTAGTTTACTAAATATAATGAGAGAGAGTATCGGGAAAAAAAAAGCTGCAGGTTTTACAGTAATGCTGAAGCAGCACGCACAGTTGGGCAGCAGAGAGGAGAGGTGAAGCAGAAGCGATGAAGGCAAGCAAAAGGAAGTCAGATGACCCAGCAGCACCTTATATGCGTTCCCCCCTGTGCAAGAATGATATCCGCACAGCGAACAGTCTTCTGGGGAATGCAGTGTCTTCTCTTTAGTATGTTGAACTGCGACATTAACACTTCAATTCCCGGTGCACTACATGATGTTATGATGTGGAATACTGATGACCATAAAACAATGACATTCCACCCCTTATTCCACATCATCACATCATGCTTAATATATATGAACAAACTGAAATTGACGAGCATTAGACACACACATAGAATTACTAACTGCACTCTCCCAGCATCAAATTCCCTTGTGGTACACACTGGATGCCCCCATTTTTCTTCATCACCCACCAGGTGGATCCAGGTCCCTGTGCAAAAACAGTTCCACGGAGAGGTTTGCCCTTTCCGGAAGCTGGAAGAACCCATACTGCTTTTCCCAACATGCTTTTTACATGTACCACAGGGACCTTATCTCACTCTACAGTATGTAGGGAGCTGGACTGTGTAGGACCATTTCGACTGACCGATCCTCTAGTGTTGACCAACCAGGTGGCTTCTGCCAAATGCGTCTCCCAGTGCTTCAATGTTCCGCCAGCCATTGCTTTCAACATTTTTTTTAACGACCCGTTGTAGCACTTGATCTTAACAGAGGCTGGTGCATGATAGGGGATATGATAAACCCACTCAATGCCAGGTTCTCTGGCCCAGGTATCCACAAGACAATTTTTGAAATGTGTCCCATTATCAGACTCAATTCATTCTGGGGTGCCACGTCTCCATAGGATTTGCCTCTCCATTTTTTTGCCATCGCCCTTCCCCCCAGAACGCTTTCATCCTCCTGGCTTGTTCAATTATGGCACAAATCTCACAGTGTAAGAGGCCATGTTGTTGTACTTTTGTCTCAAAAATTTGCTGAAAATGGACTATTCCATGCCAGTCCTGTCCAGGGATTGAGCAATCCCTTTCTCTAAAGATTCGCTAACTGGAGGCAGCAAAAGAAGGATAAGCACCTTGATGGCCAGGAGGAAACCTTTTGTCTGGACTTATCAAGAGAAGGATAAGCACCTTGATGGCCAGGAGGAAACCTTTTGTCTGGACTCATCATCTCGAGGAAGAGAGCCATCTCGAGAGGTGGGGGGGGTACTCATATGACCCTTACCCAAGCCCCCAGGAATGTCATGTAGGCAGGAAAAAACAGGATAAAAGGGCGCAGGAAAAATCATGAAGCTGCGCGAGGGAGAAGGCGAGAGAGAGATAGTTTACTGCCTTCAGATCCCTCATTGCTGCTTTGCTGCCCTACTGTCTACAGACTCTCCCGGCCTTGCTGTACGAGACACTGCTGCTTCCACCGCCACCACCCGTACTGATTGGCACCAGCCCGCTGCTCTTTGTTGCCTGCTTGGACCCTGGACCAACAGATAACGGGACACTGCTGCATCGAGATGGTGACTATCCCCGCTTACCGCAACTCTTGCTTTTCTTCTTACCTTTTCTATCGCCCATTTCCCCTTCCCCGTCTCCCTAAAAGGCTAGGATTTGTAATAAACTGGTTGGACCAACATTTGAACCATTGTTTCTTAATCTCACGCCGGGTATATTAAAAGAATCTCCTCTCACTCCTATTAATTGGAGCGAGACACACAGTCATGAATAGCCTGTGCAATAGCGTCCGTAGTTAAGTCCACCCCTCAGTCTCTAGCCCACTTATATGTTGCGTCCCTTCCCTGATGGCCCGAGGTCTCATGGGCCCATCGAGCTAGAAATAATTCACCCTTGTTCTGCCAGTCCAAGTCTATTTGACCCTCCTCAGTTCTGGCAGCTCGATCTACCTGATGGTTGCTTTGTTGTTCTTCAGTAGCCCGACTCTTGGGCACGTGAGCATCCACATGACGCACCTTTATAACCATATCTTTTGCTCGGGCAGCAATGTCTTTCCACAGTTCAGCAGCCCAAATAGGTTTACCTCTCCGCTGCTAGTTATTGTACTCCCACTGCTGTAACCACCCCCATAAGGCATTTGCCACCATCCATGAGTCAGTATAAAGATAAAGCATTGGCCACCTTTCCCGTTCAGAAACATCTAAGGCCAGCTGGACAGCCTTTACCTCTGAGAACTGACTTGATTCTCCTTTTCCTTCAGTGGCCTCTGCAACCTGTCGTGTGGGGCTCCACACAGCAGCTTTCCATCTGCGATGCTTCCCCACAATACGACACGATCCATCAGTGAACAGGGCTTATTTCTTCTCATTTTCTGGTAGTTCATTGTATGGTGGGGCCTCTTTAGCACGTGACACCTCTTCTCCTGGCGATGTTCCAAACTTTTTACCTTCAGGCTAGTCCATGATCACCTCTAGAATTTCTGGACGACTGAGGTTCCCCATCCGCGCTCGTTGTGTAATCAGCGCAATCCACTTTCTCCAAATGGCATCAGTAGCCTGATGGGTGGAGGGAACCTTTGCTTTAAACATCCAATTCAGCACTGGCAGTCGAGGTGCCAGAAGGAGCTGAGTTTCAGTACCGACTACTTCGGAAGCAGCCCGAACCCCCTCATATGCGGCTAAGATCTCCTTCTCAGTTGGAGTGTAGCCCTCTTCAGCCCCCTTGTACGCTCAACTCCAAAATCCCAGGGGTCGGCCTCAGGTCTCTCCTGAGGCTCTTTGCCATAAACTCCAAGTGGGACCTTTCTCTCCAGCAGCAGTGTAGAGGATGTTCTTAACATCCTGTCCCGTCCGAACTGGCCCCAGGGCCATGGCACGGGTTATCTCCTTTTTAATCTGTTCAAAAGCCTGCTGCTGCTCTGGGCCCCATGTAAAATCATTCTTCTTCCGCGTCACCTGATAAAGGGGGCTTACTTGATAAAGGCTGTAGTTAGGAACATGCATCCTCCAAAAGCCCACTACGCCCTGAAAAGACTGTGTCTCTTTCTTGCTAGTGGGTGGAGACATAGCAGTGATTTTGTCGATCACATCTGCTGGGATGTGACAACGCCCATCTTGCCACTTTATTCCTAGGAACTGAATTTCCTGTGCAGGTCCTTTCACTTTGCTTCGCAGAATCGCGAAGCCAGCACGTAGAAGGATCTGGATTATTTGTTCTCCTTTCTCAAAAACTTCCCTTGCTGTATTGCCCCACACAATGATGTCATCAATGTATTGTAAGTGCTCAGGAGCACCACCCTGTTCCAGTGCAGTCTGGATCAACCCATGGCAAATAGTGGGACTATGTTTCCACCCCTGGGGCAAACGGTTCCAGGTATACTGAATGCCCCTCCAGGTGAAGGGAAACTGTGGCCTGCATTCTATGGCCAAAGGAATGGAAAAGAAGGCGCTGGCAATGTCAATATTGGCACACCATTTAGCTGCTTTTGACTCTAGTTCATATTGGAGTTCTAACATGTCTGGCAACGCAGCACTTAGTGGGGGTGTGACTTCATTCAGGCCACGGTAGTCTACCATCAGCCGCCATTCTCCACTGGCTTTACGCACTGGTCATATGGGGCTGTTAAAAGGTGAGTGAGTTTTACTAATCACTCCCTGACTCTATAGCTGACGAATTAACTCGTGAATGGGGAGCAAGGAATCCCTATTGGTGCGATACTGCCATCTGTGCACCATTTTTGTAGGAATCGGTACGTGCTGCTCTTTTACTCGTAGCAGCCCCACAACAGATGGGTCTTCCGACAGGCCGGGCAAAACAGACAACTGCTTAACACCTTCTGTGTCTGTTATAGATTCTCGTGACAAAACCAGACAAAATCTAGTTTGATAAAGGGATAGCTTTATTTAATTAAGCAAGGCGGTAAAGTGAACAAAACAGCGCTGGGCGCCCGGGGAGCCTACACTCCACCAAGGTCGCAATTTTAACAAAGGATTGTCTCTGTATTTATACAATTCTTATCTCCTGTATACATTCCAGTCATTCTTGCGGCTGCGCTGGTTGCTGTTGGGGGTCGTAGGTTGTTGCTGGGGATTCTTTTTCTGCCTCCGATGGTTGTGGGGGTGAGAGTCAGTAGTCTTATTCTTTGGTTAATTTTTAGCAGCTTATGTGCCCCGGCAATGTGTAGTTCCCAATGCCTGCAGCTTCCTAGTTTCCGTCGTTTACACATCATTTGCATTTTACAACATCGTTTACATTCCTGGATACCTGAGAAAGCACCACTGAGTGTCGATTTGATTTAACAAACTTAACCCTTACCTATCACAATCCCCCCTTTTCTATTTTATCCTGATTTTGTTCATCAAATCGTTTTACTGCTTCTTTAGCTTTTTGGAGGATAAATTCATCCTCTTCCTTGCTATTGATTTGTTCATATTGTTTTCTTGCTAACATTAAATGGGCTGTCTCTAACCGTCCCTTAGCAATAGCAATAAGTTTATAAAACAGATATGGTCCAAAAGTTAGTCCCAGGATTAACAGAATAAGAGGTCCTGCTAAAGTAGACAGCAAGGTAGTCAGCCAGGGAGAATAGTTAAACACTGATTCATACCAGCTTTGTTGCATCTCCCTCTCCTTTCTCCGTTTTTCCAGTCCCTCTCGTAATTTGGTCACAATAATATTGGCCTGGGTAATTACAATAGGATCTTCCAGGATTTGAACTAGGACAAAGGTAATATCCCATCTTATCAAGACATGGACTGATCGGGGTAAGCTGACATAAATGGTCTTAAAACTAGGGGCCCCGGGGGTAATAACACTCGATTTCCTTCTGGGTGTCAAACTGATATAAGGACCATTTAAACGGTTGGTGACTCTCTTCCCCTTTTACAAGTGCAATCCATAACATCCAATTCCACAACCATAAGTATATTCCATAACCATAAGATGCTGGTGGACGTTCTTTAGATTTCAGTGAATTCCAATTCCCTTTTTCCCAAGTCTGGCTGGTGTTCACTTGTTTTTCTTTCTGGCGTCGGGGTGGTCTCACCTGTCTATACGCCTCCACTTTTGAGTTCCATCTCTGCACGCCTCTGCCTCCACTGCCTACTCTGTTGCCTAGAGCAGCAGGGTTTTCCATCTTCTCGGCAGCAGTCGTGAGCATGGGGACTCGTACTGCTCCCTCTTTTTTTTTTTTTTTTTTTTTTGTGAAGCCTGAAGGCTTCGGCGCTTAGCTTTTACTTATGGAGCTTGGCACAAGACGTATGAGACTTGGAACCGACTCAGCTTACCCACGATTTCAGGGTTGAAGTTCCCAGATCTGTTAATGTGAACTCACCGTTCCTCGGGGTGTATTCCCTCACTTAATATGATCCACCATTCTCTGGACCCTCTAATGATATGCCCAGTGTCTACCTTCACCCTTAGGGCTTACTTGGCCAATTTGTATCTATTCCTATGGCACTGTTCGCAGATACCCACAGGAGAGTGCCCGTTCTCACAATATGTCCACCAGCTATCCTTGTATATTATTCATCTAAACACGTGAAGGGAAAACAGATACAATCAAGGGTATCGCATAATATGGGACTACTCATCTAATTTCAAAGTCAGTTTTAGTCCTTGGGGGGGGGTCCCACCACTTTCCAGTTCACTGACTCCTGAAGTGCCTTCACTCTAGATACATGTGTCCATCCACGCTCAGCAGTCTGGATAGCAGTCTCTGGTGAGCAAGACAAGAAATGGTCCCTCCCAGCGAGGGGTAAGAGATTACTCCTTCCAATTCTTTATTGGAAGCTTGATCTCCCGCTTGATCTCCTGGTTTTATGGAATGCATGTCAATTTCTAAAGGAGGTCTCTGTACCACCATTGCCTTTTTACATAGTTCTTCTCTTCTGGACATTAGTTGTCAGCGCGAGGTTGTGTTCTAATATTTAGAAGGGCTAAAAGGCAGACACTTCACCCATTATAATTTTGTTTCTAACATTACCTTTGTAAGTTGTTTCTTAATCTCTCCATTCATCCTTTCTACTTTTCCTGAGCTTTGGGGGTGATACGGTGTATGGTATTCCCATTTAGTACCTACTAACATCACTGCCTCTAATACCGTCTTTGAGGTGAAATGAGGTCCCCGGTCAGAATCAATGGCCTCGATGACCCCATATCGGGGAATTATTTCTTCAAACAAAATTTTTTTTTTACCACTGTGTGTGCAGTTGCTCTAACCATAGGGAAAGCCTCAACGAAATATGTGAGGTGGTCCACCATAACGAGAAGATATCTAAATCTTCCAACCTTAGGGAGCTCGGTAATGTCTACCTGTAACCGTGCAAATGGGCGATGGGTCATTTCCCTTCCCCCGTGTATTTTTTTTTCTTCTTAATTGATGTTTGTTAATCTTTTGACAAGTTAAGCACTCCCCAACAATACTTTTAGCTACATTATAGGCCCTTACGCACATAAAATTTATTGCAAAGTGATTATATAGTGCTTGCACTCCCCAGTGTGTTCTATATTTATCGCGGTATCTCCTCATTACTCTGAGTGCCATTGCTTTTGGGAGCACTTCCCTTCCATCAGGTAGTCTCCACTTCCCATGTTTTTCCCATATCCCCATTTGCTGTAACTTTTCCTTTTCCTGAATCTTGAACCTCAATTCAGGCTCTCAAAAGTTAGTATCTGTTCTTGTCAGTTCTGTTCTTGAGGGCATTAAGGCAGCTCTTCTCGCCTCTTCATCAGCTAAATTATTTCCTCTTATTCTTGAATCGAAACCCTTTTGGTGTCCCTTTATATGTACAACCGCTACTCTTTCAGGGTCTAGCTTCTTACTTCCCTTACTAATCCAGTGTCCTAAGTATTTTACCTCCTCTTCGGTAAATTGTAGCTTTGATTTAGAAACCTTCAATCCTTGTAAACTCAAAAAGTTTAGTAATTTACACTTTCTTCTCTCACAGACTCCTGGGTGTCCCCTGCAAGTAGTAAATCATCTACATATTGGATGAGGGTGATTCCTTTTCCCAGATTATAACCTCGGAGAATTTGCTCCAGGGGCTGACCAAATAAATTAGGTGATTCTGTGAATCCCTGGGGAAGGACTGTCCATCTAAGTTGCTGCTTCCTATGGGTCTCCGGGTCCACCCATTCGAATGCAAAATAGTCCCTGCATTCTTCCTTTAAGGGGCAGGCCCAAAAGGCATCCTTCAAGTCTATAACACTGTACCACTGATTTTCAGGGCTTAATTGGCTTAATAGAGTGTGGGGGTTAGCTACTACAGGAAACCTGGTCACTGTTCTTTTGTTTATTTCCCGGAGGTCGTGGACCAGTCTGTAACTTCCATCGGGTTTTCTTACGGGTAATATGGGAGTGCTGAATGGGGACATGCAGGGCTCAAGAAGGCCGCCTTCTTAGCAGCCTTTCAATTTCAGGCTTTAACCCCTGCCTCCCTTCCTGAGATAAGGGGTATTGTTTGATCCTAACGGGGATCTCAGGGTTTTTGATGGTTACTTCAAAGGGGGTAATATCCAACCTCCCTACAGTATCTGGGGTGTACCAGACCTCTGGATTAATTCTCTCCTCATCCTGGGTTGTGAGGGCACATATTTTTACTTTTAGTTCCTTTCCCTCTACCTCTAGATTTATTCCTAACTCAACAATTATGTCTCTGCCTAATAAATTGTAATCCGCTTCAGGGACTAACAAAAAGATCCAATGCCATACCTACTTTCTGATTCTATTTCTACATGTTTGATGACTGGAGCTTTAAATGGCTCCCCTTTTGCTCCTACTACATTTATGCTTTCAGATGTGATTTTACACCCAGGAGGTAAGGTCTGGACAGTTGATCTCTCTGCCACTGTGTCTACAAGAAATATCACCTCCTGTCGCTGAGGACGACCCACTTTTAATTTTATCAAGGGCTCTGTTTTTCCCGGGGTCCTCAGCACATAGAGCCCCTGACTCCCCTAATCCTCTAAAAATATTTTCTCGTCCTGTATTCTCTTCCTATAATCTTTCTTCAGATGGCCTCTCCTTTTACAATATTAGCACTCTTTCTCTTCTTTTCTTCCTTTCTTCTCTTCAACTTTTGACCCTCTGGCAGGGAATTTCTCAATCTCTTTCCCTACCGCTCTCCTTACTGCACTTACAGCTCCCCTCTGTCCTTCTCTTACTGCAGCTACCAAGAGCCTGGCTTGTTTCTTTTGATTCTCCTCCTCTCTCCTAATGAATACCTTCTGCGCTTCCCTCAGCAACTTATCTATAGGTCTACCCTGCCAGTCTTCCAACTTCTCTAGTTTCTTACGAATGCCCACCCATGACTTAGCTACAAATTGAGTTTTTAACAGAGTCTGCCCAGCCGGGGTGCCGGGATCTATCCCAGAGTACAGCTGGAGGCTCTTCCTTAACCTTTCTAACCACATGGTGGGGCTCTCATCTTTTTTGTTGCTCCTCCTTAAGAGCCTTACTTATGTTTTGTCCTCTGTGTACTGCCTCTTTAATTCCTTGGATAATAATGTACCTTAAATCAGCCATGTTAGTACGAGCTTGTTCGTCTTGGTTTGTTGTAGTAGGCGACAGCGAGGATTCGGGATGTGATGTGGCAGGACCCCCTCTCTTAATGACGAAGGATTAATATATGCATAAGGGGGGCGTAGACGAAGGGGCATAGGTATATAGGTAAATCGCACGACGCAATAAACGCCATTTTACTGCTTGCCACATTGGTATGCACGTGCAGTTCTTTGGCCCGGGTAGGTTTCACCCGATATTCAGCACAGGAGCAGAGCTAAAAGAACATGGGTTGCCAGGTGCACGGCAACAAGTGGTGCCCCGTGTGCGGAGCTCTGTGTATTATTCCTGTGCTGGGGGGCGATACCGAGGTGACGGCGGTGCCCCCGCATCCTGCAGACGCGGTAACCCGAGGTGACGGCGGGGCTCTGCAGAAGTCCGTGGTGACGACGGAATTTTCGCGCGCGTATTCGAGACGGCGGTGAGATGCTAATTATGGATCCAGTTATTAAGGTACTGCTTCAGTTTTGTAAGCTTTATTGCGGCAAGAATATTCCTTCTAAGAAGGACGTTGCTGCAGTTATTTCCCGATTGGAACGGGAGGGGGAGGTTAAAACTCCCGATGAAATTCTTGACCATCAGAAGTGGGATAGTATCACTTCTGCGCTTGCGCAGCATGTGATGAGCGCCCAGAAAGGCGCCGAACTTAAAACTTGGGGATTGCTGCTGGAAGCCCTTAAAGCAGCCAGAATAGAAGGGAAGTCATCTGAGAGAACACGGGCACTCTTAGGTCTAACTACGGGGGAAAATGTGGATGTTAAAGACTCTGGGGAGCCAGGCTTGTCGGGGTCAGGGGTGATTACCGCTTGTAGGAGTCCGGAGGAGATCAAGGCGCCAGCCGCGAGTACCGAAAAGATGGCGCCGGACACGCGGACTCCGACCCTGACCACGAAGCCGGAAGAAGACAATCGACAAAATGGCGGCTCCCATCCGTCGGCAGCCAGTACCAACAGCCGACAAGATCTCGAAGGAGGGACATTGGCGGAGTCCCCACCCCCATATCCGTTTCGAAAGCCGCTGTATCCTTCTTTACATAATCTTCCTGCGCCGCCAGAGGGGGAGGGCGCAACCGCCCCTCTGGTTAAGGGGGAGCGTAGGCGGGGCCAGCTCACTGATTGGCTCAAAATTAAAGAGGCGGTTGAAGATAAGGGCTTATCAGCTACGTTTACATTTCCAGTAACGGCAGGGGAGGAGGGCCCTCTGTGGGTCCCTCTGGACCCGAAAGGGGTGACGCGCCTGATAGAAGTAATTGAGAAAAAGGGGTTAAGATCGCCCCTGACTTTAAATACATTGGAGGGTCTTACAGCACCGGGACCCTTACTTCCTTATGATATCGAGAATCTCATGCGTACGATACTTAAGCCAGCACAATACACGGTCTGGAAAGAGGAGTGGATGACTCAACTTAGGCAGATAGTGGCCGCTGCACAGACTGATCCAGGTCATCCTGTGCACGGTACAGATATACAAAGGCTTTCTGGTGCTGCAGGTGGAATGGCCACTCCTCACGGCCAAACCGCTCTTCTACTCCCGGGTGAGTTAATAGCAACTACAGATGCAGCCATGCAGGCATTCAGAAGATTTGCTCGAAGCACTGAGCCTTCCACCCCCTGGACAGATGTGACTCAAGGTCCAACTGAGTCATTTCAGGAGTTTGCAGATAGATTGATTAAAGCAGTGGAAGAGTCAGACTTGCCTAGGGCAGTCCACAATCCAGTAATTTTAGATTGCTTGTACCAAAGGTCCCTTGAGGACGTTAAGAACTTGCTTCGCTCTGCTCCAAGGAAGTTCACTACACCTGGAGAGGCCATCAAGTACGTGCTAGACAAGCAGAAGGCGGCTCCTCTGACAAATGAGGGGCTTGCAGCTGCTATTCAGGCAATGCAAGTGGCTTCTGCACCAAATATTGACATGAGCTTGCTGGTAAAAGGCCCTTGCTTTGGGTGTGGGCAATATGGTCATATAAAGGCTCAGTGTAGAGTAAAAAGGGGAGATGAGAGACACGGAACAGTGTGCCAGTTGTGTGGCCGGGAAGGGCACACCGCTCGTCGGTGCAAAAAAGCTCGGCTTTTGCAGCAGGGAAACGGGAATGGGAGGGAGCCTCAGGCCCAGGGCCCCTCCCGTATTCCAAAGAATGGGCCGGAGATGACACCTATGATGAATCCTCGGGCAGTGATGGCTCCACCTTTCAAACATATCACACACCCATCGTGGCTCTAACTTTAGATTGTCGAGACCGCCCCCTGGTTAGAGCATATCTCTCCTACGTCGGTCAGCTACCACCTAACTTCTCAGGCCATCATTCCGTTCCAATTACAGCACTCATTGACTCAGGAGCAGATGTCACAGTTATTTCAGACAAGGACTGGCCTAAAGAGTGGCCGGTGGGCCCTTCTCAGGTGATTAGAGGGGTAGGTGGAACTCTCCCTTCTGGGAGATCTGTGGGAGAAGTGGAGATCATTGTGATTAACCGAGATGGCTCGTTGGAAAGACCTGCTTTGCTTGTTCCACTCATTGCCAAGATACCAGGAACATTGCTGGGGCGAGATTTTTTGAATAGTGTGGGTGCATGCATTATAAATTTATAATAAGGGCCACTGTCTGCCAGCTGTCCACTGGATATGCAATCCCATTACAATGGAAACGGGATGCGCGCCCCGTTTGGGTGGATCAGTGGCCCCTTTCTCATGAGAAACACGAAGCACTCACTCAGTTGATTTCGTTAGAGCTTCAATTAGGACATATTGAACCTTCTCTTAGTCAGTGGAATACTCCGGTCTTTGTTATTCGAAAAAGATCGGGTGCTTTTCGCCTGCTGCATGACTTGCGCGCAGTCAATGCTCAGCTTGTGCCTTTTGGAGCAGTACAACAGGGGGGACCAATGTTGTCAGCTATTCCTAAAGAATGGCCACTGATGGTCATTGATCTGAAAGATTGTTTCTTCTCTATTCCCCTTGCAGAGGAGGACAGGGAAGCGTTTGCTTTCACAGTGCTAACTTCCAATAATCAAGGTCCTGCTAAAAGATATCAATGGCGCGTGCTCCCACAGGGAATGATGTGCTCTCCAACTATTTGTCAGTTAGTGGTAGGTAGAATTTTGGAATCAGTCAGGAGAGACTTTCCCAATTATGTGATTTTGCATTACATGGATGATCTTCTGCTAGCAGCTCCCTCAGAACTGGGTCTTCAGGCGCTTGAATCACAGACTATGACCACCTTGACTAACGCTGGATTCACTATTTCAGTACAGAAAATTCAAAGGGGACCCAAGATTGAATATCTTGGATACAGATTTGGTCCAGATCTTGTTCGTCCGATAGGCCTGGACATTAGACCACAAATTAGAACATTGTGGGACGTGCAGAAATTTGTAGGAGCTCTTCAGTGGGTGCGAGGTGCCTTAGGCATACCTCCTCGTCTAATGAAACCCTTTTATGATCAGTTGAAGGGCTCTGACCCAAACGAGCCCCGAGAATTTACTCATGAAATGGCAGTAGCGTGGCAAGAAATTTTGCAGAAGTGTATGGACAGTTCGCTTGCACGTTTTGATTCTGCTTTAAATCTGGAAGTGGCTGTCTGTAGATGTGAGGCAGGAGCTGTTGCTGTTTTAGGTCACTCTCTCAGCGCAAAACCTCAGCCATTATGGTGGTTGTTTTCGGTACAGCCCACTCGTGCCTTTACCTCTTGGTTGGAGATCCTGGCAGCACTCATCAGAAAATCTCGATTGCTCCTGCTACGAGTCTTCAACACAGAGCCTGCAGTCATTTATCTTCCAGGGTCTCTCCGCGACGTGCAGCCGCTTCCAGACACCCTCATTGTGACACTCAATGATTTTGGTGGCTCACTTATATTCTCAGATTCGCTGCCTATTTTTGATCTGGCTAAACCACTTCATACTTCACTGCGTATTCGGGTAATCACTTCACCATTACAAGGGCCTACCTTGTTCACCGATGCATCTTCAGTTACTAAGCAAGGCGCAGTAGTATGGCGCTCAGGTAAATCCTGGGAAGTTGATATTTTCACAGATCCAACGGTTAGTGTCCAGTTGCTTGAAGTGAGAGCTGTAGCACACGCTGTGCGGTTATGGCGTGAGATACCGTGCAACATCGTCACGGACTCTGCTTTTGCAGCTAAACTTCTGGCCCGAATGGGACAGGAGGGTTCACCTAGTACAGAGGCCTCCGGTATTCTGGAGGAGGCCTTAATGACACGCTCAGCCCCTGTTGCCATCCTACATGTGCGGAGTCATTCAGAAGTACCAGGCTTTTTTACTGAGGGCAATACTGTAGCAGATAAAGCTGCTGGCACGCAAGTTTTCACTGTGCAAGAAGCTCGTGATCTCCATTCCACTCTTCATGTAGGCGCTCGTGCATTATCTAGAGCTTGCTCTATCCCGTTGTCTGTTGCACGTGATGTTGTTCAGGCGTGCCCTCACTGTAATTCAGCACCAGTTGTAGGGGCCGGAGTGAATCGTCGTGGCATTACGCCATTGCAGATTTGGCAGACGGACTTTACTCGGGAACCACGATTGTCACCACGTTCGTGGTTGGCTGTTACTGTAGACACCTCTTCTTCTGTCCTTATTGCTACCCAACATGCCAGGTCTAACTCTACAGCGGCACAAAGTCATTGGGCAACAGCGATTGCTACCATTGGCTTGCCCCGTCAGATCAAGACAGACAATGGAACTTGCTTTACCTCGCGTTCTACTCAGGACTGGTTAGTGAGATGGAATATCTCTCACTTAACTGGCATTGCGGGTAATTCACAGGGGCAGGCGATTGTTGAGCGTGCTAACCGTCTTCTCAAGGAAAAGATACGTATCCTTGGGGAAGGTGAGGGATTTCGAGACCATATTCCAGTTTCCAGACAAGCTGAAATATTGGCGAAAGCTCTGTATGCGCTGAATCATTTTGAACGTGGTGATAGTAAACGCACTCCTATGCAGAAACATTGGCAACCAAGGGTATTGGGTGAAGGACCTCGAGTTTCAATAAAAACAGACAGCGGAATTTGGGAAACAGGTTGGAGGATATTGGTGTGGGGTAGGGGATACGCTGCAGTAAAACACGAGGAAACAGGTAAAATCTTGTGGGTTCCATCAAGGAAGGTAAAGCCAGACCTTCGCAAGAAAAGTGATGATGAAAATGATGATCCAGGTTGAGATAATGAGAAGGTGTAATCTGTTTTGCGAATTCTAACAACAAGTAGGGTTTTGCTTTACAGCGGTGGCTCCTGGTAAAATCAAGATCTGACCTTACTTTGAGATCTGCACAGCCTGGGAAGAGCCCTGCGGACCTACTGATTGCCTCAAGAAGGTTATACGTTACTCAAACGCTGACACTTTTGTTGTTATTCGCGTTCCCTACCCTCGGAATGAGCACTCATCTCACACAGCAACTACATGGCATGGAATGGCCTTGGGCCTATGCATATAGAGGTCATACTGGCATTATGGGACCAGAATTTAGCAATCTAACCCTCTTAATAGCAGTATTACATAATGATAAAATATACTTAAAGGAGGAATGGAGTCAAAATAATGGTAGTCAATCATCTCCTCAGCTCCAAGGGAAAACAGGGCAGAAAATAAAGGTGGGATGTCGAGTTATCAATGGATCCCTTTACGATAAAGCTACCCAGATATCAGTAACACATCATGATACGGGGATCAAAGAAAGTAAATCGTGTACCATTGAACAATGGGACTGTTGGTATAACTTTACTCTCAGCCAACCTGTTTCAATAATTTGTCTTTGGGCACATAATCACCAGGGACGATCCTTTAAATTTAGAATAAACCCTGTTAAGCAGCACACAACAACTACTCCATATACCGCAATTCCTTCTGAAAGTTCCACTATTTCAGAGAAAAAAGAAAAGATCTTATCTCCACAGATTTACGAAATTGGGCCATATGCTATTAAGAATACAGGTCAACAACAGGTGATGTTCAACCCAGTATGGTCTCTTAAGCGTGTGAAATTATCAATGCAAACTAATATCTCAGTGATTAAACCGGCTTGCGCATCATTTTTAAATACATCTTTTGCAGGTTGGTTGTCATGGTTACACTGGCGTACCTTTGCCCAAACTAAAAGAACACAAAGGGATATTACGGGTGTGTTAGGAACAGGTCTAGGGGTTCTAAATAGTATGGATGCTGAAATGCTTATGAATAAGTTAAGTGCAACAGCAAGTGACTTATTTGTGCTTCAATATCCTCTGCAGTCATCTTTATCAGCATTAGGAACTCACCAACGGTTCTTATCTGACAGTTTACCTCAGTGGGAAAGGACCAACACAAGGGATCATCAGTTATTATTAGACACGCTTGCCGTAACTCAAAACGATACCTCATTATCTCTCAGCTGTATTCAGGCTCAACTATGGGTACAATCTATGTCAGCAGCAATAATTAGGGAAGGCGAAGGTGGTATCCTGCCCACTGAAGTTCGAAAGGTAATTTGGGATAATGCTAATGAGTTTGAAAGAAAGTTTCAATCTTGGTGGCAGTTGATAAACTTTACCTATGATCCTGTTACTAACGACATCACATCTTATATCCTAACGATTAGTAATGCTTCAGTACTCACGATATACCCAATTGTAGCATTGGGGTTAATTTGCAATGGAGCGGTATTTTATCCAACAGAACATCGTATGTGGGCTCGTAAGAATGGGCAAAGATGGCAAACAATTGATATTAGTTCTTGTGCTATAAAAGAACAACGAGGGTTTATATGTGAAAGTAATACTCTTGGAACTCAAGACGTATGCCTAGACACTGAGCAGAACATCTGTCATTTTGAGGTCCACCCTAATGCAGTACATGAGACTATGCTTATATATGTTGGTAAGGGATGTGCGTGTGTAAGAACTTTCTGTGATTCTCTGCTTGTTGACCATATTACTGTTAACATTAGTACTCGCTTAAACTTCTGTGTGTGTAACTTTACTAGCATTGTAGGTTGTGATTTCAATTATTCAGTTACGGTTACTTCACATCAGCTGTTGCAGTCCAATTACGCGTTAATTCAGGATTTGTCACCTATCTCCATCGGGATGAACCTTCTTCTGGTGAAGAAACTGCTACAACATGATGATCTACGCCAACTGCTGACACGCATTCGGGACAATGGACAGAAAACTTTAGTTACTGTTCACCATGATTCAACAGAGATACATCACATCCTGGAACGAGTGAAGAGGGACGGAGAACACCACTGGTGGGAGTTACTTCTCGGATGGTCTCCAACTGCAACCGGAACTTCTAATACTATACTCCATCCAGCTTTGATCATGTTAGCATTAATAATGATGTGTTCACTACTGATAATTATATTATACATTAGGGTTAAGCATATACTAGCACGCGTGTCTAGACTTGAGAGTAAGATGTACAATCCTTTACATCCCTTTTGATAAGATAAGATAAGATAATAAGATGATAAGATAAGTAGATAAGGTAATAAGTAATAGGTAATAAGTGATAAGTGATAAGAGATAAGATAATAAGTAATAAGGTAATAAATAATAAGGTTATAAGTAATAGGGTTATAAGATGATAAGATTATAAATGATAAGATCCTAGATAAAGTCTACAAATGGCCATAAGTAAGACTATAGGCGATAAGATAAGATGTAAGATTATAAGTTGTAAGATCATAGATAGTAAGATGGTAAGAACATAGACGATAAGACTATAGATGATAAGATTTTAAGCGATAAGATTATAGACGATAAGATTGTAAGCAGTAAGATTGTAGGTGATAAGATTGTGATAAGATTGTAGGCGATAAGCGATACTCGCGCTGTACGGGATAGGTTTCTTTGAGCATAAGGGAGGGGGAGATGTTGTAGTAGGCGACAGCGAGGATTCGGGATGTGACGTGGCAGGACCCCCTCTCTTAATGACGAAGGATTAATATATGCATAAGGGGGGCGTAGACGAAGGGGCATAGGTATATAGGTAAATCGCACGACGCAATAAACGCCATTTTACTGCTTGCCACATTGGTATGCACGTGCAGTTCTTTGGCCCGGGTGGGTTTCACCCAATATTCAGCACAGGAGCAGAGCTAAAAGAACATGGGTTGCCAGGTGCACGGCAACATTGGTTATTCCAATTAGGTCTCTGTAATGGCCATTTTTGGTCAGCCGTGGGTCTGGCTGCATGTTGTTGATCCCATAATCTCATTCCTGCTCCCCTAATCATATCTCTCTCCTCTGCTGTAAACAGGATCCCTAGAATCGCCTGTATCTCGTCCCAAGTGTATAAATTAGGTCCCAGAAACTGATATACCCTTTCAGAAACTCCTAGGGGATCCTCTAGAAGGTTCCCCATTTCTTTCTTAAACTCTCTTACATCACTAGTATTCAGTGGGACTGTTACATACCCAGCCCTGGGGGCCGTAGCACCCGCACATGGGACTAACACCTCCCTTAATGGATATAACTTTTCTTCCTTCTGATTACGTTTTTGGGTGCTTCTCCTTACCACAGGAGATTCTAGTTGCAGGGAAGACTGCTCGCTAATGGGAGGGGGATGGGTGCCTGTTCCTGGGGGTTGTGTGGGGGTGGTCAAAGGTATTCCTCCTCCTCCTCCTCAGTTTTTCGTTTCCCCTTTTCTTTAAGATTAAATAAAAAGGCCTGCTCCTGTGATTGCACTAACCAGAGAGCGGCATATTCGGACTCCTCAGAGTCCACTTGGGGTTTATTGTTTACCCATAAATTCAATTCTTGACATATCCAATCTTCAAATGAGCCAAATACCGGCCACATTATATGGGGATTTCTTAGGGATTTCCCTCCCCAGATCTCCATACAGTAGTGTACCATTTTCTCTTTACTTTTCCCTTTTCTACGGGGAGAGTCCCTCCAATATTTGATCATTAGCCCTAACGGACTTTCTGGCAGTATGTCGGGCAACTTCCCTTGCCGCCCATGGGCAGAGGGGCCTTGCTTTTCCCCTGACCCATCTTCTGGGGCGCCTTCTTACACACACACACACGCTCCCCTTGGTCGTGGCTCGCTCCCTCTTGGGCTACGAGAACCGCACTACTGAAGGGTCCGCTCTCACTTGGCCTCTTAGAGACCTCTCATACAGGCGCACCCCAGAATAACCAAACCCGATCAAATGGATCCACGCAATACTTACTCAATCCTGAGTATTTGTTCAGTCTTCGTGCACAAATGATTATGGGGTTCTGTAGGTTCTTTTGCTCACTCTCCAAATTTAGAGGGGTTCGGAGATCCAGTGTTTGCAGAGGGAAACCCTCAACTCAGGGCTGCCCGCTACTGCGGGCAGGGCACCTCCCGGCGCGAGGGAACCCCACAGCAAAGGAATCTGGATCCGAGTCACGGCACCAAAATTGTTATAGATTCTCGTGACAAAACCAGACAAAATCTAGTTTGATAAAGGGATAGCTTTATTTAATTAAGCAAGGCGGTAAAGTGAACAAAACAGCGCTGGGCGCCCGGGGAGCCTACACTCCACCAAGGTCGCAATTTTAACAAAGGATTGTCTCTGTATTTATACAATTCTTATCTCCTGTATACATTCCAGTCATTCTTGCGGCTGCGCTGGTTGCTGTTGGGGGTCGTAGGTTGTTGCTGGAGATTCTTTTTCTGCCTCCGATGGTTGTGGGGGTGAGAGTCAGTAGTCTTATTCTTTGGTTAATTTTTAGCAGCTTATGTGCCCCGGCAATGTGTAGTTCGCAATGCCTGCAGCTTCTTAGTTTCCGTCATTTACACATCATTTGCATTTTACAACACTGTTTAAATTCCTGGATACCTGAGAAAGCACCATTGAGTGTCAATTTCATTTAACAAACTTAACCCTTCCCTATCACAGTGTCTACAGCAGCTATTCCAAAGGCCCATCGATACCCCTCAGGATCCTTAAAATATCCCTTTCTGAGGTAGTCGATACCAAGTATACAGGGAGCCCCTGGACCAGTCACGATAGGGTGTTTCTGCCAGTCTTTACCAGTGAGGCTTATTTTGGCCTCCAACATAGTCAACTCTTGGGAACCACCAGTCACTCCATGAATATAAATCGATTTTGTCCCTTGGTGACTCGAGGGCATTAGGGTGCACTGTGCACCAGTGTCCACCAGGGCCTTATATTTCTGTGGTTGTGATGTGCCAGGCCACCTAATCCACACAGTCCAGTACACTCTATTGTCCCTTTCCCCCCCCTGGCTGGGGGCAGGGCCCCCCTATTTGTTACCTCGATTGTTTGCAGCGACTGGAGCAATCACCCTTTTGGAGAAGTTCACCTTGGTGGTCAATCTGTCTCGTAATTCTTTCACTCATGCTTGAAGTGCAGGAGAGGGCTGATTATCCCACTTCTTCATATTCTCCCCATGGTCACGCAGGCAGCGCGACAAGGCAAGACGTGATGTAGTCTTACTGTTGTCATTTGCCAAAGCACGAGGACGTCTCCTCCTGATGGCTGAGATATTTGATGATGCAGGCTGGGAGGAAACCAAGTTGACCAGCTATTCCGGTAGACAGTTTCGGGAATTCTGGTTCTCCTCAGATGTATCAGGTACCACCATGGATCCATCTGCATTAAGCATGGTAGACAGTTCGCCCCTCATATTTTCTTGTTCACTCTTCATTCTGTCTAGCTCTTCAACTACCTTTGTGATGGCCGAAACACAAGCCCGTAGAGGGGCTAAATGTAACTCAAAGTCTTGAAGTTTATTAACCAGTTCATTTACAAGGGGTCTTCTTACCCCTTTGCCAAACATTGCTGCAAATGTACTGGCATACCTTTCCGGTGCAGTTTTTGTGAATGTACGCCACATATTTGGTGTACACCTGACTTTCTCAGGATCATGCTTTTGGTCTGGCTCGTCAGGGATGAAGTCGGAACTGTATAACATTTCCACTACGGCATGCTCTCTTAAATAACCGATACCTTTTTCCATATCAGTCCATTTCTTTTTCTCAGGCATCAGATCATCTTTGAAGGGGTATCTTTCTCTTACGGCTAACAACATTCGTTTCCAGAGGGTGAAGGATCCATTCTGGCATGTACCAATACCCCTGTCAATGGCTGAGTCTCTAGTAATGCTACCCAGTTGGCGAGCTTCTCTACCATCTAGCCACATACTGTTGGCCCCACTGTCCCAACATCAGAGTAACCAGGTGACGATAGGCTCATTTGGGTGTCGTAAAAAGTCTTTTCTCAGACCTCTAATTTCACTCATTTTTAGAGATTGATTAACAACAGTAACAATGTCTTGCTCACCTCCTGCTCTTTCCGGACTTCTTGTTACCCTCCTGGGAGTTGGTGACCGTGATCTTATTGAAGGCCCCTCCCCTAGACTCAGGGCCGCTTTCCATGGATCGAGCCGCTCTGGACCTTTTTCCTCCTCTTCTCTTACAGCGTCCGCTTCCTCTATTTTCTCTTCCTCCTCTTCCGCTACTTTTCTTTCCTCCTCTTCCTTCTTCTCTAACTGAGTTGAGATTCGTTTTGTTTTCCGTCCTCTTACAGGGGCAACTGACATCGATTCCGGTACCTCCTGAGGTTGATCAGGTTGGTCAGTTCTGATGCTCTCCCTCTCTAGTTTGGCTCGAAGTCCATCTCTTTCAGTTATGAGGATTTTTAGTTCAGATTCAAGCATGGCTTGACAAGACTGAACTCTATTTAGTTCATTTTGGAGTGTATCTCTCTTGAATCGGAGGATGTCCCGCTCAGATTCAAAGTTGTCTTGTTGAGATCGGAGATTCTTTCTCTCAGCTCGAAGATCTTCCCCTTCAACTTGGAGACCTTCTTTCTCAGCTCGGAGACACTCTTCCCAGGTTTTGAGATTCTCTCTCCTGACTAGGAGACTCTCTTTCTCAACCTGGAGATTCTCCGCCTTGGTTTGGAGACTCTCTCTTTGGATTTGGAGACTCTGTTTCTTGACTAGGAGACTCTCCTTCTGGACCTGGAGATTGTCCCACTCGGCTCGGACTCTCTCCTGGAAACTCTCCTTTTTGGCTTGGAGACTGTCTCGCTCATTTTGTACTGTCGACTAGGAGACTCTCCCTTTCAGCTCGGAGACTCTCCTGAAAACTCTCTTTCTGGAACTGGAGATTCTCCCTATCAGCTCTGAGACACTCTCTCTCAGCTTGGAGACTCTCTCTCAGCTTGGAGACTCTCAATTTCAGAAACTCTATCGCTTTCTGGGATAGTATTGAATAAGGCCTGATAAGCATTAGCCAGGCACCAGATCATTTGTGCCTCCTCAGATCTGCCTGAGCTACAACATTCCTGTCTTAAATAATTGTTTAAGCACTCAGGGTCTTCCAGGTGTTCAGGAGTAAAGCTCCATGACACCGAGGATGGCCATCTCTTTAAAGTCTCTCCCAAGCCTTTCCACACACCCTGCCACTCAGTACTCTCTGGTTCTGGGGAAGACTTCCTCAGATTGTTATAAGTCCAGATACTGAGTGAGATAAGTGAAATAATGAGCAATACATTCAGGGAGACTGACACTGTGATCAAATGGGCATTCAAAAACTGCATAAAGGATTCAAAGGGGAGACTGGGAGCCTGCTTAAAAATCACAGGTTCTGTAAAATTAGCAGCTCCCTCTGCAGATGTATACCACATTGTATGCAGGTACCAGGTATGTATTTCTAACAGTGTTTTCAATTGACTATATATACCTGTAGCTCCATAGAGCAAAGTGGCAAACTTAATCAGGGCCCAGTATGTTTTGAGCATCAAAAAAGAAACACCAATGGCATGCAGTCCCTTGAAAAGCAGTTTTACAAGGGAAAGCATATTTTTTTTCCCCCTTTACAGAAGCAAAATATCAGTGCTCAAAGTTTACAAATATCACCAGAGTATTGGCAGTCCACCTGGACTGTTAAGGTCAAGCTTTCAGTGAGCACCTGCAAAAGAGATAAATTTCCCAACAAAGCTAACGAAACTCTCTGAGAGCAGAGATTCGTTCTAAAAAGCTAAAAGGCAGCTTTTTAAGAGCAGAGAGGGATTTATTTCAAAAACCAGAAAACAAGCCCCAATATCTTAATATCTTAATATCTTGCCCACATTCTCCACCAAGAACTGTCACAGGGTTATCAAGATCAGTCTGTGTCCATGACAGGGGAGGGGGCAGTAGGCCCGTGGCCCCTGGCCCCCTCAATAAATGGGAAGGGAAAAAGGGAAAGGGGTAGGGAGATGGGAGTTCAAGGGAACAAACGGAGCAGCGGCAACGATCTGAGGAGTAAATCTTATTTACTAACTATAATATCGGAATGCAAGATAACACACTATAATACAAAATAATTAGAATTGAAGCTAATAAATCAAATATAATGAGAGAGAGAGGTTTCTCAAGACCGAGAAGCCTACTTTGAAGTTGAAGGCACCGCGGCTTGGAAGCACACCCACACCCGCTGCCAGGCAGTGAGAGAGAGAGAGAGAGAGAGCGCAAGCGTCGCTTCTGTGACGTATTTTCCCTCTCTGGCCGCGAGGTCCCCTGGGACATGTAGTACTTCTTCTCTGTGCTCCACATGATGTTATGATGTGGAATACCAATAGCAAAAATTACAAAACCATGACAACACTTATTCCAATTATAATACATTTTCGCCCGTAAATATCTTTTTTCATCTCACAAATAAGACATTTTTGCCCTTAAATATCAACTTTTATTCCAAAAATAACATATTTTCTCCCTTAAATACCAATTTTATTTACAAAATATGACATTTACCCACAAAAATATAGATTTTTTTTTACAAAAATAACACATTTTCTCCCTTAAATATCAGTTTTTATCCCCAAGAGACTTCATTTTCTTAAGAAAATATACATATTTTTGGAAAAAAACACATATTCTTCCTTAAATATTTTTTTATCCTCAAAATAATACATTTTTGCCCTGGAATATCACTCTTTATCCCGAAAATAAGACAATTTCTTATTAAAATATTGATTTTTTTTTCAAAACAAATACATTTTCTCCCCAAAATATCGAATTTCATCTCACAATTAAGACATTTTCCCTCTTAAATATCAACTTTTATCCCCAAAAGACGTAATTTTTATAAGAAAATGTATATATTTTTTGAAAAAAACACATATTCTCCCTTAAATTTTTATCTTTTTCCTCAAAACATGACATTTTCTCCCTTAAATACCACTATTTATCCCCAAAATACATTTGCTCACAAAGTATACATTTTTTTACAAACATAACACATTTTCTATCTTAAATATCGATTTTCTTCTCACAAAAAGTACATTTTCTCCCTGAAATATCACTTTTTATTTCAAAAATAAGTAATTTTCTTATGAAAATATAGATTTTTTTTTTGAAAAAAGCACTTTTTCTCCCCCAATTATTGCTTTTCGTCCCGCAATTAAGACATTTTCGCCCTTAAATATCAACTTTTATTCCAAAAATAACACATTTTCTCCCACACATATCATTTTCTATCCCCAATTAAGACAGTTTCTCACGAAAATATAGATTTATTTTCCAACAATAATAGATTTGTTCACTAAAATATCAATTTTAATTCAAAAATAATTAATTTTTTTCAAGAAAAAATAGATTTTTTTAGAAAAAAACACAAATTCTCCACAACGTATAGATTTTCATCTCACAAAAAAGACATTTTTTCCTTTAACTATCACTTTTTATTTCTGAAGTAAGTAATTTACTTACCAAAAAAAAGGATTTTTTTTCGCAAAAAAACACATTTACTCCCCAAACTATCAATTTTCATCACACAAGACAATATCTCAATTAAATATCACTCTTCATCCCCAAAATAGGACAATTGCTTATGAAAATATAGATTTTTATACCAAAACAGATATATTTTCTCCCCAAAATCTCCACTTTCATCTCACAAATAAGAAAAGTTCTGCCACGGAGTTATCTAGATCAATCTGTGTCCGTGACAGGGGAGGGGGCAGTAGGCCCGTGTGATCCCCTGGCCCCCGATAAAGGGGAAGGGGACAAAAAAAAAAAAAATGAAAGGGGTAGGGAGATGGGAGCTGGGCTCAAGGAAACAAACAGAGGAGCGGCAACGATCTAAGGAGTAAAACTAATTTTACTAACTATGATATTGGACTGCAAGATAACACACTATAATACAATCTAATTGAAAATTGAGGCTAATAAATCAAGTGAAATAAGAGAGAGAGAGGTTTCCGAAGACCGAGAAGCCTACTTAGAAACGGAAGGCGCCACGGCTTGAAAGCACACCCACACCCGCTGCCAGGCAGTGAGAGCGAGAGAGAGAGTCGCTTCCATGACGTATTTTCCTCTCTGACCGCGAGGTCCCCTGGGACATGTAGTTCTTCTCTGTGCTCCACATGATGTTATGATGTGGAATACCAATAGCAAAAATAACAAAACCATGACATTCCACCCCTTATTCTACATCACTACATCATGCTTAAAACACCTACATATATATACAAATACACAATACTTTAAAATGTATTACACACATAGGTCTATATATATATATAAACATGGAAATACTGACTGCACTCTCCCAACATAAAATTCCCTTGTGGTACACATTGAACATCCCCATCTTTCTGCATCACCCACCAAGTGCACCCAGGTCCCTGTGCAAAAACAGTTCCACGGAGAGGTTTGCCCTTTCCGGAAGCTGGAAGAACCCAGACTGCATTTCCCAACATGCTATTTACATGTGCAAGAGGGACCTTATCTCCCTCTACAGTATGTAGGGGGCTGGATTGGGTTGGACCATCACGATTGACAGATCCTCTGGTATTGACCAACCAGGTGGCTTCTGCCAAAAGCTTCTCCCAGTGCTTAAATTTTCCACCACCCATTGCCTTCAACTTAGTTTTCAACAACCCGTTGTAGCATTTGATCTTAACAGAGGCTGGTGCATGATAGGGGATATGATAAACCCACTCAGTGCCATGTTCTCTGGCCCAGGTATCCACAACAGAATTTTTGAAATGAGTCCCATTATCTGACTCAGTTCTTTCTGGGGTGCCATGTTGCCACAGGACTTGTTTCTCAAGACCCAATATGGTGTTTCGGGCAGTAGCATGGGGTACTGCATATATTTCAAGCCACCCAGTGGTTGCCTCCACCATGGTAAGCACATAACGTTTACTATTGCGAGATCGTGGCAAGGTGATATAATCAACCAGCCATGCCTGCCCATATTTATACTTTTGCCATCTCCCTTCCCCTCAGAGAGGTTTCATCCTCTTGGCTTGTTTAATTATGGCACATGTCTCACAGTGACGTGACTGTCAATTAACCTGACTTATCCCTGACTGTCAATTAACCTGACTGTCAATTAACCTGACTTATTATTGCGTAATACACAAACTGCCGTCCTCCAACCCCAGAGATAGCCAGTGGGCAAGCATCGGTAGGCCAATGTCGAGGCCAATCATGCTCACTGATGACAGCAACATCTGTGCCCGTATCAGCCAAGCAGTTTACTTGATGGTGCTGCCTATTCCAGCAGAGATATGTGGTAATCTTAGGGCGACCATGAAGTTCCCACACAGCAGCAGCGATGGGAAGATCTGATGGTATGTATACTGGCGTATTCGTCAATGGAGACAAAGGAATAGTTGTTAACTGGCTTGGTAGCCCACTGTGGCCATACCTCCGCTCCCCACTCCTCTATCTTAGGAGCCCTTACTATAACATGTTTACCCTCTCTGCTATTTTCGGAAGTTACTGGAAGGAGAGTGGGTGATGACAAGAGGTATGGGCTCTCTGATCTTAATTGTGTTCCTGATCTGGGCCTGGCCACGGCGTTGCCAGAAACGCCCGATGGATGGCACTCCTGGTCCGTATTTGTGTCCTCGTGCCTGGAGCGGCGCTCCACTTGGAGTTTCCCGACCCTGCTCTGCAATCTCGGGCAAGGTGGCCCGATGTACCGCAGTTGAAACAATGACTCCCAGTCGCTTTCACCCACAAAGAAGGGCAATCTTTCCTGACATGATCTACACCACCGCACTTAAAACAACGCAATCTCGAATTACCCCCAGATGGTTTATTCCTGACAGCTTCCCGAACGGCAGAAGCCACAGCCGCTGCCATCGGCTCCTGAGCCTTAATCTTTTTGGCACGAACGCATGCCTCCATCATTTGCGATAGAGTGGCATCCCCTGGCAGCGTTCTAATTGCTGCCTTACACAACGGGTTTGCATTAACCGCAGCCAGGTCCTTACCCACAGCTGATCTAACAGCAGATGGGAGACCCGATGCATTAAATGCATTATGTAACCGGTCCAAAAACTGCATGTACGGCTCTTCCAGCCCCTGTTTAATTTCTACGTAAGGGGGGTTCGACTGACTCAGTCTCGCCACTGCCCCCATCGCCCGTCTGGCAATGTATGCGGCTTGACGAAGGATCGCATGATCCCACTGAGCCTGAGCTTGTGGATCTGCAAAACCCGCCGTGCCTCTCAGCTGGTCAGAACCCACACCATGAAGCGGATGACCCTGAGGCAGAGTTCTATTGTTAATTTCACTTTCTAGCCCTAACGAGTCCCATTTGCTTTCAAAAAGCACCATCTGGGCAGGCAATAGGACCGCCTTTGCCAGACTACGCCAATCAAAGGGGGTGGTGAGCTCTGCCTGTATCATGTCCAATAGGGCTTGGCAGGAGGGACTTTCAAGGCCGGAAGTAGCCATTGCTGCTCTTAACTCCTTAACTAACCGCCAATCAAAAGGTTCCCAGGTGGGCCAGCCCTGATTATCCTGAATCACGGGACATACAAGAGGTCCTCCCCTCTCTGACAGTTGCAAGATAATATCCCCTTGAAGTGCGCAGTTCTTAATAATCATATGCCAATGGTCCACCGGGTCTTTTAGGGGGCGCTGCTGAAGTGCGCTCCCGCTGTTGTTGCGCAGCTTGAATTTGTACTGCCTGAGCTAAGGACCTAGAGTTCACTGAAAGCCGCCAAAGTTCTTTTAACAACCTTTCAGGCAAATCATCCCCCTCAGAATCTCCAGCGCACTGAGCAATCCCGCAGCCCCCCCCCAGAAACCACTGAAGGACCAATAGCCGCTGATGGCATGCTAACGTCTGACGAGACCTCAGTGACCGGGAAAGCCTGAGTCACCTCCCGAGAATCCTCACAATCCTCCCCCTTTTTCTCTCCCCTTATCTCCCCGCCACATTCCTGAGGTGAAACATCAGAAAGCAATTGAAAACTTTCCCCCGAGCTGTTAGAGCTCGAATTTCCTGGCTCTGCTGTTTTCGGCGAACCAAAATCGGCACCTGCAGCTGCCATCCACACACCCCGTGATTCACAAAGTTTATGAAGACAAGCCTATAACGCCCCCCAAGCAGGGATATGCTGGAGAGCAGACTTATTTCCTGCTCCAGCGGATGATAGTAGCTTTATCCCTGCGGCTTGAACATTATCCAGGTTCATCGCCTGTGCGGCTGACTCAATCAGCCCCCCTTGAATCATCCATTGGATGAGCCCCTCCGTGCTGTTGGAGGACAATGTGCCCCCCGCATCTTTCGCCAGCACTTTTAAAACCTTTACCGTCTCCTTAATGGATCCTGCTGCCATAGTAGAGACCAAAATTCACTGGACCCGTCCTTCACTGGACCCGTCCACTGGACCTGTTCGATGAACCTGTCCACCTCCTCCGGAGCCAACCTCTCACCAGACCCATCCGCTCTTCCCGGACCCATCTGCGCCGCTTATCACTCTGCTTACTGGTGCACCAAACTCTACGAAAGAATAAAAACAATCACTCTCCACAAGCATGCTACAAGCACTCTCCGCAATTGCAAATCAAGCACACTATCACGTCAGGGTCACCAGTTGACATGACCGTCAATTAACCCGACATATCCCGAGACCTCGACCGGGAGGAGAGAGAGACACATTCATGGACGCCATGAGGTCTCAATTCTCAATTTATTGCTGCGTCACACACCTTATATACCATCCTAATTCCCGCGCAGACGCGTACACCCGCTACAAAAACCTGATGCACGTGAGAATACCTAAACACACATCTACCTAAACCCCCACCCACTAACTCAACTATTCCAGAACACTCCATCTACTCAGAGCTACACTCTATGCACTCATTAATCCTTACATAAGCAACTAAGTATCCCAACAGGCCCAGGAGGTAATGCAAGTACTGTTACATGAAATAATTCCAAGGTTCGGGGTTCCTATAGTGATCTCATCAGATTGGGGCCCACATTTTATTTCCAAGGTGGTCCAACAAATAAGCACATTATTGGGAATTGATTCGCAATTGCACACACCTTATAGACCACAGTCAAGTGGGCAGGTGGAAAAAAATAATCACCTGATCAAATTACAGATAATAAAATTGGGCCAAGAGGCTGGGATTTCCTGACCGCAGCCATTGCCTTTGGCACTCTTAAGAATTCGTACAAAACCCCGAACCAAGGAAGGGTTAAGTCCATTTAAGATTCTCTATGGGCGACCTTATACTGTACAAAAGGGAACCTCTATGCAGGTGGGGGACGAGGCTTTGAGTGAATATATGGTCAGCATGGCAATATATAGTCAGCATGGCAAAGCAGTTAAAGAAAATTGAGAAAATGGTATTTGGTACCAGGGCAAGGGGCCTGGATGTGGTCCAGTGCATGATGTATTACCAAGTGACTATGTCTATGTTAAATCTCTCACAGATTCACCTTTGGAACCAAGGTGGGAAGGACCCTACCAAGTACTCCTGACCATCCACAAAGCAGCAAAGGTGGAGGGACTGACACCGTGGATACATCATACCCGCCTGAAGAAAGCACCCAGACCACAGTGGGCAGCAGAAGAGGAAGAACCACTGAAAATCAGGATTTGAAAGCACGTATAAGAGCTTGATGACAGTGTGATTATAGTAACAGTCACAGCTTGGTGAGAAAATAGCTACTTGAGAATGACTGAGAAAATTGGCCACGCTCTCAACAGATCTTGCTGGATATGTACAGCCCTCCCTAGAGGAGAGGGGAGAGTGCCGGTTTATGGGATAGTAGCACTAAATTGGACCATTCCAAACTGGGTGGAACACGGGAAATGTAAATTTGGGATAGAAGATAAGCCACAGAAGGGCCCTAAGTTTGATTTACTAGTTATTAACTCTAATAGATATATCTTTGTAGACAGGAAAAATAATAGTAAAGGTGGGGTGGGGGTTGGATGGCGAAACTTGACAGGTATAGGGTGTAGTTGAGAATATAGAAGCTCTGGGGCAGTATCAGGGGCAGTATCAGTCTCAATTTCAATTAGATTGCATTATATTGTGTTATCTTGCATTCCAATATCATAGTTAGTAAAATAAGTTTTCCTCCTTAGATCGTTGCTGCTGCTGTTTGTTTCCTTGAAAAAAAAACAGCTCCCATCTCCCCACCCCTTTTCCCTTTTTTTCCCTTCCCATTCTCAGGGGCCGTGGGGCCCACGGGCCTACTGCCCCCCTGTCATGGACACAGATTGATCTAGATAACTCCGTGACAACGTGATAACTCAGAAAACAAAAAAGGTTCAAGATAGACCAGCAGGGGGTGCCTCCTGATCAATGTCCCCCCGCCCAAACACATTTTCATGTTACTGCCCAATCATACATGGCAACAGAACTGATAGATCTGGTACAAAGATTTTGACAGAGACCTGGAGAAAGTGTACCGACTTGGCTGTTGTGCTTATGGGATTCGGGGGCAGAAAGCATTACGGTTAGTGGACACGAAATATCTAAATTAGCCGCTGTAACCGTTCACCCTGCCCTTAGGCAAAGACAATATGCTGGAACCCAGTTTCCAGATGAAAACCATTCTATTCTAGATTGGTTAACGGCAGCATGCCATATGGTTTGGCCGAATAAATCAGACATACCATTACACGCAGGGTTGCGGTCCTCCATGGAGGACCTTCAAAATTATATCAGGGAACTGGGTATGAGGGAGGCTATCTATGAAGATACCTTAGATAGCCCTGATATGGTTAAATTCCCGGCAGGAATGAGGGACCTAATTTTACAGCAGGCCCCTACCCATACGTACGACACTCTGGTTTCAATACTAAATCCTCTAGTGGTACCAGAGGTGGCAGCCCAGCAGGCAGCTCAATTAGCAGCCGATCTGGGAGAAACAGAGCGCCTGCGGACTAAATGCAATATTTGAATGTTGGAAAAAGCAGAAGTTCTGCCGGTAATTAAAACTAAGAGGCTGGCTCCACAAGCCCCTCAATCGAGACCCATAAGGGTGTCCCGAAAACAAATGTTTACTGATCTTATTAGGGCTGGTGTTCAATTTGCAAAAATTGATCTACAGCTCAACCATGTCCTCCTTCAGCTGTGGAAACAGCTGTGGAAACAGCTGAAGGATGATCAAAAATTCCAAAATTACCCTAAAAACCAAGGGTAAGAGTTATAGAAAGAAGGCCAACAATAACATGGAATTTAAAGGACTTTATTGTCCCCAGTAGAAAGAAGAAGCCATCTCAGGTGTCTCGGGACACAACGCCCGAGCCACCAGAAGCAAAAGACGTGGCCTTAGCCCAGCTCATGGTGTCACAAGGGATGTCAGTCCCCCTAGGACTTCCAGATGGGAACGGAGGCCCCACGTAGAGTTGACAATATTCTGGTCCCAGAAAAACGCCCGGAGAGTTATGGCCCTAGTCAATACAGGGGCAGAAACATCAATAATTTACGGAGACCCAAATAAATTTAAGGGTGACAGAGTGATGACTGGAGGTTTTGGGTGGCAGACCATTCCAGTCACCCAAACCTGGATAAAATTGGGGGTTGGACGTCTCCCAACTCAGGAATATAACATGTCTATTGCCCCAGTCCAAGAATATATTCTGGGCATAGATATCCTTTGGGGTCTGGCTCTCCAGACGACTGTGGGAGAGTTCAGGCTCCGACAAATGTGCATTAGTGTCCGGGTGCTGCAGGCAATATTGAGAGGCCATGTGAAACATGAGCCTATTTGTCTGCCGAAACCGCACCGGATTACTAATGTAAGGCAGTATAGACTCCTGGGTGGGCAAGATGAAATATCAAGAATGGTACAGGAATTGGAAAAAGTAGGTATTATAAGACCTGCGTATAGCCCGTATAATTCCCCCATATGGCCAGTACGGAAGTCAGATGGAACATGGAGAATGACAGTAGATTATAGAGAATTAAACAAGGCCACGCTGCCTATTCATGCAGCTGTACCTAATATTTCCTCCCTAATGGACACATTGAGTAGAGAAATTAAAACATACCATTGTGTCTTAGATTAGGCAAATGCATTCTTCAGTATTCTTCAGTATTCTGAAAACCAGTTTGCATTCACATGGGAAGACAGGCAGTGGACCTTTCAGGTCCTGCCGCAAGGGTACGTACATTCGCTGACATACTGTCACAATCTAGTGGCATGTTACCTGGCTAAATGGGAGAAACCTGGTAATGTCAACATGTATCACTATACTGATGATCTCCTGTTAACATCCGACTCATTAGATGCAGTGGGACAAGCAGCAGATTTGTTAAACACCTATCTGCAGGTGTCTCGCTCCAATTTATAGGAGGGAGAGGAGATTCTTTGATATATGTATACCCGGCGTGAGATTAAGAAACAACGGTTCAAATGTTGGTCCAATCAGTTTATTACAATTCCTAGCCGTTTAGGGAGATGGGGAAGGGAAGATGGGCGATAGAAAAGATAGGAAATATAAGCAAGGAATCTCTGTAGAGAGCAAAAGAGATAGTCACCACCGTGGGCCCAGTGAGGTATGTTGTAGGTCCGTTGATCTCAGGAACCAGTCTGGTCACCACGGGAGATGGGAGAAAGCCAGGCAGCTCCGCAGCAAGCAGGCCTCTGGAGTTCTTCCGAAGAGGTTTTCCCCTCAGGGAATTCTCTGTCAGAGGTGCCTTCAGGAGTTTCTCTCCGTCAAAGGTGTCTTTGGGAGTTTTGCTCCAAAGTCCCCAGTTTAGTGAGGGCCTTTTACTCCCCATTTCTCTAGGCTTTTTTTTCTCTTCTACTTTTGTCTCAGTTTTGTGTGACATTCCTGGGCCAACAGATAAGCCAGCAGGGGGCCATGCACAAGCATTATCACCGTTTGCAGTGGTCAGCTCCTTCAAGCCGCACCCCTGAAAAAGACTGCTTGTCCCGCTTCTGCTTATCTTTGCAATATAATTAGCAGTTGTCAGTTAGAGTCCTATCACCAGAAAGGCCTCACGAAGCAAGCTTTGAGACAAAGAATGAAAACAGTTTTGTCCTTCACAGCAGGAAAGAGGATGGGCTGTAAATCCTCAGAAGGTGCAACATCCAGGACTGTCCGTGAAATTCCTGGGGGTAGTTCGGTCAGGAAAAATCAAAGTAATATCCAGTCCTGTAATAGATAAGGATCAGGCTTTTCCAGTCCCTATGACACCAAAGCAGCTGCAGGAATTTTTAGGTATACTGGGGTACTGATGCTCCTTTGTACCTCATTTAGCACAGATGCTGAGACCACTATACAGACTCACAAAAAAGGGGCAGCTATAGGATTGGGGGAAAATGGAACAGGACGTTTTCCAACAGGCGAAACTGGCAGTTAAATAAGCCCAGGCATTGGATATATTTGATCCTACCCTCCCAGCTGAATTGGATGTTTATATTACTCAGGATGGCTTTGGCTGGGGCCTGTGGCAATGCCGGAGTTCTGTTCGGACCCCTATTGGATTCTGGTCTCAGGTTTGGCATGGAGCAGAAGAAAGATACAGTATGGCTGAAAAACAGTTATTGGCTGCCTATTCGGCATTACAAGCAGTAGAGCCAATAACCCAAACGGCTGAAATTTTAGTTAAAACCACTCTGCCAATTCAGGGGTAGGTAAGAGATCTGACCCACCTTCCTAAGATGGGGGTGGCCCAAGCACAAACGGTGGCATGATGGGTCGCCTATCTCAGCCAGAGAAGTAGTCTGTCTTCATCACCGTTGAAAGAAGAATTACAGAAGATCCTAGACCTTATGACATATCATAGTGATGCACCAAGAGAAAAGTTGGTCGCTCCACCAGAGAAGAGTCCCATTCAGGAAGGAAAATATCCTATTCCTGAAGATGCACGGTACACAGATCCAGCAAGGGCAATGCGAGCAAGTGGAGAGCGATAGCATATCACCCCTCTACCAAGACAATTTGGGTTTGATGAGGGGGATGGTCAGGACAGCCAATGGGCAGAATTGCGAGCTGTGTGAATGGTTATAACCAAGGAACCTGGTGATGATATCCTGAACATCTGTACAGATAGTTGGGCTGTATACCAGGGGCTCACTCTTTGGATTGCACAGTGGGCTACCCAGGAATGGACTATCCACGCCCAACCAATCTGGGGTAAATACATGTGGTTAGACATATGGAATATAGTTAAACACAGGACTGTATGAGTTTACCATGTCTCTGGTCACCAACCCCTACAGTCACAGGGAAATGACGAAGCCGACACACTGGCCTGAGTTCGATGGATTGAGAATTCACAGTCTGAGAACATCGTCCACTGGTTACGTCAGAAGCTAAAGCATGCCAGACAAAAGATAATGCGGGCAGCTGCTAAAGCATGGGGGCTGCCCATACAACTATCTGACATCGCCCAGGCATGTTGAGATTGTGACACTTGCTCAGAGACGAGACCGAGATTGTTGCCCAAAACAACGGCCCACATTGCTAGAGGATACAGTCCTCTCCAGCGATGGCAGGTGGATTACATTGGGCCCCTCCCTCAGTCTGAGGGGGCGAAGTATGCCCTGACCTGCGTTGATACTGTAGGCCTATCCGGTGCCAAAAGCAAGTCAGGCATATACCATCAAGGCACTTACTAAACCTACACCTGCCTATGGGACATCTCAAGTGATCGAGAGCAACCAACAGACTCATTTTACTGGTGCAACGATACAGCGCTGGGTAGAAGAAAACAACATCGAATGGCAATGCCACCTGCCGTATAATCCAACTGGGGCAGGCCTCATTGAACGTTATAATGGTATTCTCAAGGCTGCCCTGAAGACAGACTCCCAGTCCCTGCAGGGGTGGACAAAAAGACTCTATCAAACCCTGCAGGACCTGAATCAAAGACCTCGAGATGGCAGACCTGGTCCCCTGAAAATGCTACAGACAATATGGGTCTCCCCGCTTAGGCTCCAAATCACAGGCACTGATAACCAGCTAAGATCACAGGTTGGCAATGAAAATAATCTTCTGCTCCCTGCCCGTGAGAATTTAGATCCAGGAACCCACAGAATAAAATGGTCTTGGAAGGTGCAGGTAGGACCTAAGTGGTGTGGCCTACTTGCACCTTGGGGGAGATTGTTAGAGGTGGAAGGCTCGGTAGTCCCTCGGGTGACAGGTACATGGCCTACGGATATTGTGGTCAACACTCCAATCTTTATTGACAAAGGGACGCCCATCATGTCCCTATGGCAGATCAAGACACCTCCTTTGGTGTCAGATATAGTTATGCAGCTGCAGACATCTGGCCAGAAGGTGTGGTATACGCAGCGGGGGCATGCCCCGGTACAAGCTGATGTGTTAACCCAGGATAGAAATATGGCCTGTATCTTGCCCTGGAGAGCAGACCTTCCCCTCCTAGTACCTTTGAAACATCCGTATTACTCCCCCTTAGTCTTTGAGCCTCCAGGACCACTGGAAGGAACAAAATACCCGGTGATGACCAACATGGGACTGATGAAACATAGATGGACGTGCACCTCATGATTACTTGTCTCCAGTAACACCAATCAAGCACTGGCCCATGGAAGAACGTGAACCTTCACCAATCATCACTCAAATTGTGTCAACGTACACTGCGATAGGAAATTGTATAAGCATTGTGATGTGTCGAATCTCTGTAATAGGGGAAAGTTCACCTAATCATTGGTTCACGCTGTGAAGGGGTGGAGTGTATGGGAAACGGTTGATCACAGCCTGAACCTCTGATTAACCACTTGAGGCAAGCGATGAGTCAGCTGCAGGAGCACAGGTGAAGGTAATTCAGCTGTACTACTGGGAGGGGTGGAGCCAAGCTCCACCCCTCCCAGATCTCATTTAAGGGCTGACTACCACTAAGGCAGGACCTCTTTCTGAATATTGCTCCTGTGTGGAGTTTATGGCGAGCCTCAACATTGGTGAGCATTTATCATTGATTTCCCTTCTATTGCAAAACATCTACATTATCTGTTTATCTATCGACTGCATAACTGTACAATTGTAACGGCACACATATATATACATAGCATTACTGACTGCACTCCCCCAACATGAAATTCCCTTGTGGTACACATTGAACATCCCCATCTTTCTGCATCACCTACCAACTGCACCCAGGTCCCTGGACAAAAACAGTACCATGGAAATGTTTGCCCTTCCCAGAGGCTGGAAAGACCCAAACTGCTTTTCCCAACATGTTCTTCACATGTACTACAGGGACCTTAACTCCCTCTACAGTATGTAGGGAGCAGAACTGGGTAGGACCATCACGATTGACAGATCCTCTAGTATTGACCAACCAGGTGGCTTTTGCCAAATGCTTCTCCCAGTGCTTAAATGTTCCACCACCCATTGCCTTCAACATAGTTTTGAACAACCCATTGTATCGTTCAATTTTACCAGAAGCTGGTGGTTAATCAGAGGTTCAGGCCATGATTCAGCGGTTCCCATACACTCCACTCCTTCATGGCATGAACCAATGATCGAGTTAACTAAAGGGTTAGTTTTCCTAATACAGAGATCCGATGCATTGCGACACGTGTACAATTTCCCATCGCAGTGCATGTTGGTACCATTTGAGACAAGTGACGATCGGTGAATGTTCCTATTTTTTTATGGGCGAGTGCTCGACGATGCTACTGGTGGCATGTGGTTGAGAGGTGCAGGTCCATCCTATGCTCCATCAGTCCCATGTAGACCATCACCGGGTGTTGCACGTGATCTGACAGCAACACTGGAGCGCTTTGATGGTATTTCATTCCTTCCGGTGATCCTGAAAGCTCAAAGACTCACAGGGAGTAATATAGATGTTTCAGAGGTACCAGGAGGGGAAGGTCTGCTCTCCAGGGCAAGATACAGGCCGTATTTCTATCCTGGGTTAACACATCAGCTTGTACCGGGGCATGCCCCCGCTGCGTATACCACACCTTCTGGCCAGATGTCTGCAGCTGCATAACTGTATAAGGCACCACAGGGGGTGTCCTGATCTGCCATAGGGACATGATGAGAGTCCCTTTAGCAATGAAGATTGGAATGTTGACCACAGTATCCACAGGCCATGTACCTATTACTGGAGTGACTACCGAGCCTCCCACCTCCATTAATCTCCCCCAAGGTGCAAGTAGGCCACACCACTTAGGTCCTACCTGCACCTCCCAAGGCCATTTTATTCTGTGGGTTCCTGGATCTAAATTCTCAGGGGCAGGGGGCAGAAGATTATTTTCATTGCCAATCTGGGGTCTTCCCTGATTATCAGAGCCCCTAATTTGGATCCTAAGCAGGGAGGCCCATGTTGTCTGTAACATTTTCAGGGCACTGGGTTGCCATCTCGAGGTCTTTCATTCAGGTCCCGCAGGGTTTCAGAGTCTTTTTGTCCACCCCTGCAGGGACTGGGAGTCTGTCTTCAGGGCAGCCTTAAGAATACTGTTATAAAGATCAATGAGGCCTGCCCCCGCTGGATTATACAGCAGGTGGAATCATGTCACTGAGTTATCTAGATCAATCTATGTCCGTGTGTCATGGTTTTATGATTTCTGGTTACTGGTGTTCCACATCATAACATCATGTAGTGCACTGGGAGTTAAAGTGTTAATGCTCCAGTTCCGGGTACCTGTCCAGAAGAGAAGAACAACTACATTCCCCAGGGGCCTTTGTGGTCAGAAAGGAGATATAACTCCTGGCAAGGTCACCTGATCAGGCTTTTTCGTCTCGGCGCTCCTCTCCTTCGCCTCTCCTTGCTGCTGCCATCCCTGACTGAGTGCATTGCTTCGTTGTCAGTGTAAGGCCTTCAGCTTTTTGGACAGTCTCTCTCTCGTTATATTTGATTTATTAGCTTCAATTCTAATTATATTGTATTATAGCGTGTTATCTTGCATTCCGAAAAATTAGTTTGTTTCTCGTCAGATCATTGCAGCTGCTTTTAATTATTTTGGGGTCCCCTGTTCCCCTTTTCTGGAGGCATGGATTTTGCGAAATCCCTCCACCCCACTACTCATGGAACTGGGCCGAACCAGCCCGTAAATCGTTGACAGCACCTAACAAAGTGTAGACGGTTACCTCTATCGTTTTCCATCCTGATCCAATTCAATATATCATCATTGGCACAGGCCATCCGGTTGAAACGAGGAACTTCTCCATAATGTATGGCAAGAACACGGGTACAAATGGATCACCTACCGCCAAGAGGGCCAAGCACATCGTGGAAGAGTTAGTCAGTTTCGCATACTGCAGCCAGAAATTCCCCAACAACTCAGGGGTCGTTAGAGTCAGCACCTGCATTGTTCTCTCCAACAGGCTCACTCCCAGAAGCAGAAGAAGCAGAGGCAGCAGTAGCTGGCACCCATGGCCGGACCAGACGGGCAGGAATCCACTGGGTTCTGGCTTATGTGGAAATACAAGCATAATCTCGGCCCCACGTGTGGAGATCTGCGGGACCCTCCCATTTATCAGACTCGGGCGCCCGAAAGCCAACCTTCAGGACTGCCTTACCACCAAAGATCCACTGCCGGGTTGAGAAATGCTTTTGTATGGGGGACAAGGCATCGTCAGTAGCAAGCTGATTGAGCACTACCAACGCTTTCTGCACTGCAGCTACGGGGTCTCCTACGTCCCCCCCCTCCCTTAGCCATGCAGTCTGTTCTTTGAGGGTGTGATGGGCCCATTCAACTATTGCTTGACCAGTGCTGTTGTGGGGGATGCCCATAGTATGGCGCACACCCCAAAGTTGCAGGAAATGTTGAAACATGCAGGAATGGTAGTTGGATCCGTTGTCAGTCTTGATCAACTTGGGCACACCAAGTACAAAAAAAGGCAATAGCAGATGCTTGATGGATTGGCAAGCAGTTGTACGAGTAGTGGGCAAAGCTACCAAACTGTCGTGCGAGTGTGCGAGCGCCCTGGTGATAAAACTGATGTTATGACTGTGCCTGTGATAAGGTATCTGGAGCAGGAGTAGTCAGAGCTACTTGCAGCTGGCCTGCTGCTGCATCTGCACGACTATTTCCTTCAGCTAACCCCGGTAGGCCCACATGTGACTCCCATTTACAAGAAAGGTTGCAAGGAGGCTCCAGGGAACTACTGGTTACTGGTTAGCCTGACCTCGGTGCCAGGGAAGGTTGTGGAGCAGATTGTCCTGAGGAAGATCACACAGCATGTGCAGGACAACTGGGGGATCAGGCCTAGCCAGCATGGGTTCACAAAGGGCAGGTCCTGTTTGACCAACCTGATCTCCTTCTATGATCTAGTGACCCATCTGGTGGATGAGGGAAAGGCTGTTGATGTGGTCTACCTAGACTTCAGCAAAGCCTTTGACACTGTCTCCCACAGTATTCTCCAGCAGAAGCTGGCAGCCCGTGGCTTGGACGGGTACACTCTTGTCTGGGTAAGGAGCTGGCTGGAGGGCCGGGCTCAGAGAGTGGTGGTGAATGGAGTTAAATCCAGCTGGCGACCGGTCACGAGTGGTGTTCCCCAGGGGTCGGTGCTGGGGCCTGTCCTCTTCAATATCTTTATTGATGACCTGGATGAGGGCATTGAGTGCAACCTCAGTAAGTTTGCAGATGACACCAAATTGGCTGGGAGTGTGGATCTGCCTGGGGGTAGCGAGGCCCTACAGAGGGATCTGGACAGGCTGGAGAGCTGGGCTGAAGCCAATGGGATGAGGTTCAACAAGACCAAATGCCAGGTCCTGCACTTTGGCTACAACAATCCCAGGCTATGCTACAGGCTTGGGGTGGAGTGGCTGGAAGACTGTGTAGAGGAAATGGACCTGGGGGTATTGATTGATGCTCAGCTGAACATGAGCCGACAGTGTGCCCAGGTGGCCAAGAAGGCCAACGGCATCCTGGCTTGCATCAGAAACAGTGTTACCAGCAGGAGCAGAGAGGTGATTGTCCCCCTGTACTCAGCACTGGTGAGGCCGCACCTTGAGTGCTGTGTCCAGTTTTGGGCCCCTCACTGCAAGAAAGACATTGAGGCCCTGGAACGTGTTCAAAGATGGGCAACAAAGCTGGCGAGGGGTCTGGAGCACAGGCCATATGAGGAGAGGCTGAAGGAGCTGGGAATGTTCAGCCTGGAGAAGAGGAGGCTCAGGGGAGACCTTCTTGCTCTCTCTAACTTCCTGAAGGGAGGTTGTAGTGAGCTGGGGGTTGGCCTCTTCGCTTGTGTTATTAGTGATAGGACTAGAGGCAATGGTTTCAAGCTGCTGCAGGGGAGATTCAGGCTGTACATTAGGAAATATTACTTCTCAGAAAGGGTGGTCAGGCACTGGAATGGCCTGCCCAGGGAGGTGGTGGAGTCACCGACCCTGGTGGTGTTCAAGGAACAATTGGATGTTGTGTTGAGGGACATGGTTTAGTGGGAGCTATTGGTGATAGGTGAACAGTTGGACTGGATGATCTTGTAGGTCTTTTCCAACCTTGGTGATGTCATGGTTTTGTAATTTTTGCTATTGGTATTCCACATCATAACATCATGTGGAGCACAAAGAACAAGTACTACACATCCCAGGGGACCTCGCGGTCAGAGAGGAAAATACGTCACGGAAGCGATGCTCGCTCTCTCTCTCACTGCCTGGCAGCGAGTGTGGGTGTGCTTCCAAGCTGCGGCGCCTTCAATTTCAAAGTAGGCTTCTCGGTCTTCGGAAACCTCTCTTTCTCTCTCTCTTATTTCACTTGATTTTTTAGCCTCAATTTCAATTAGATTGTATTATAGTAAAATAAGTTTTACTCCTTAGATCGTTGCTGCCGCTCTGTTTGTTTCCTTGAGCCCAGCTCCCATCTCCCTACCCCTTTCCCTTTTTCCCTTCCCCTTTGTCAGGGGCCGGGGGCCCACGGGCCTACTGCCCCCCCTGTCACGGACACAGATTGATCTAGATAACTCCGTGACAGACTTTTTGGTGGAGAATGCGGGCACAATTTTAAAGCTTTTAACATTAGTTAAAAGTTAGTTAGTAGGGAAGAATCAAAAAACACCAGGATTTCTTTAAGCCAGAGACTGCAGAAGCACTGCTACCTGACCTTCATAGATTAGATTGTAGTCTGGGCAGTCTGCCAAACTCTGGACACTGTACAGAGTGTCTTCTGTTTTGGTTCTTTGGTTGCTGTTTTTTTTTTTTTTCCCTTTTCTTAGCAGCTACCAGCTATGAATCCACTCTTCATTATAGCTGCTCTGTTTAAGGGATTGAAAACAATTATGATCTTCTCAACGTATTGGCCGATTATTAATGTCATGATTTACTGTTGTGGAATTGTGTTCATATATAACCAAATAAGGGCACTGATGGAGACACCTGCCTGGTACTTATATTCAATGTGGTATAATTTGGATTTTGACACTTACATCCCAGATGGAATAGCTAATTTTACAAACAACTACATCCCAGACGGAATAGCCAATTTTACAAACAACACGATGTTCAATCCGGTTTCTGGGCTGTCTTTTCGGTTTGCCACACGCTTTTCGAAAGCCGAGTTAGTACTCATACTCGTGCTCATATCCATGTGCATGTTATCAATCTCCCTGAATGTACTCCAATACATTCGTTCTATGCAGAAGTCTCCTCTAAAACCAGAGAATGCTGACTGGCAGGGAATATGAAGAGGTTTAGGAAAAATCTTAGAAGCGTGGGGGCCGGCAATGTCATGGGATTTCACTCTTGAACACCTGTGGGATCCCGAGAAACTAAGCCAGTACATCTGCTCAAGTTACCACAGGTAATGAATAGAGGGGCCCTGCCCTCAGTCAGGGGAGGGAGAGGGATAATAGAGTTTATTGGACTGTGTGGATTCGGTGGCCTGGCACATCAGAACCACAGAAATATAAGGCACTGGTGGATACCGGTGCACAGTGCACTCTAATGCCCTCGAGTCATGAAGGGACAGAATCAATCCATATTTCTGGAGTGACTGGGGGCTCTCAAGAATTGACTGTGTCAGAGGCTGAAATAAGCCTCACTGGTAAAGACTGGCAAAAACATCCTATTGTGACTGGCCCAGGGGCTCCATGCATACTTGGTATCGATTACTTAAGAAGGGGGCATTTCAAGGATCCTAAGGGGTATCGATGGGCCTTTGGAATAGCTGCTGTAGATACAGACAACATTAAGCAGTTGTCTGTTTTGCCTGGCCTATCGGAAGACCCATCTGTTGTGGGGCTGCTACGAGTGAAAGAGCAGCAGGTACCGATTGCTACAAAGACTGTGCACAGACGGCAGTACTGCACCAACAGGGATTCCTTGCTCCCCATTCATGAGTTGATTCGCCAGCTGGAGAATCAGGGGGTGATAAGCAAAACTCGCTCACCTTTTAACAGCCCCATATGGCCAGTGCACAAAGCCAGTGGAGAATGGAGGCTGACAGTAGACTACCGTGGCCTGAATGAGGTCACACCCCCACTGAGCGCTGCTGTGCCGGACATGTTAGAACTCCAGTACGAGCTGGAGTCAAAAGCAGCCAAATGGTATGCCACCACTGACATTGCTAACGCCTTCTTCTCCATTCCTTTGGCCACAGACTGTAGGCCACAGTTTGCCTTCACCTGGAGGGGCGTTCAGTATACTTGGAACCGTTTGCCCCAGGGGTGGAAACACAGCCCAACCATTTGCCATGGGTTGGTCCAAACTGTACTGGAACAGGGTGGTGCGCCTGAGCACCTGCAGTACATTGATGATATCATTGTGTGGGGCAATACAGCAGAAGTTTTCACAAAAGGAGAGCAAATAATCCAAATTCTTCTGCAAGCTGGTTTTGCTATAAAGCGAAGCAAAGTAGAAGGACCTGCCCAAGAGATTCAGTTCCTAGGTATAAAGTGGCAAGATGGGCGACGTCACATCCCAGCAGATGTGATAGACAAAATCGCTGCTATGTCTCCACCCACTAGCAAGAAAGAGACACAGTCTTTTCTGGGCGTAGTGGGCTTTTGGAGAATGCATGTTCCAAACTACAGCCTCATTGTAAGCCCCCTTTATCAGGTGACACGGAAGAAGAATGATTTTACATGGGGCCCAGAGCAGCAGCAGGCTTTTGAACAGATTAAACAGGAGATAGCCCGTGCCGTGGCCCTGGGGCCAGTATGGACGGGACAGGATGTAAAGAACATCCTCAACACTGCTGCTGGTGAGAAAGGTCCCACTTGGAGTTTGTGGCAAAGAGCCTCAGGAGAGACTCGAGGCCGACCCCTGGGATTTTGGAGTCGAGCGTACAAGGGGTCTGAAGAGGGCTACACTCCAACTGAGAAGGAGATCTTAGCCGCATATGAGGGGGTTCGGGCTGCTTCTGAAGTAGTCGGTACTGAAACGCAGCTCCTTCTGGCACCTCGACTGCCAGTACTGAACTGGATGTTTAAAGGAAAGGTTCCCTCCACCCATCATGCTACTGATGCCACTTAGAGCAAGTGGATTGCGCTGATTACACAACGAGTGCGGATGGGGAACCTCAGCCATCCAGGAATTTTAGAGGTGATCATGGACTGGCCTGAAGGTAAAAAGTTTGGAACATCACCAGCAGAAGAGGTGTCACGTGCTAAAGAGGCCCCACCATACAATGAACTACCAGAAAATGAGAAGAAATATGCCCTGTTCACTGATGGATTGTGCCGTATTGTGGGGAAGCATCGCAGATGGAAAGCTGCTGTGTGAAGCCCCACATGACAGGTTGCAGAGGCCACTGAAGGAAAAGGAGAACCAAATCAGTTCGCAGAGGTAAAGGCTGTCCAGCAGGCCTTAGATGTTGCTGAACGGGAGAGGTGGCCAATGCTTTATCTTTATACTGACTCATGGATGGTGGCAAATGCCTTATGGGGGTGGTTGCAGCAGTGGGAGCAAAATAACTGACAGCGGAGGGGTAAACCTATTTGGGCTGCTGAACTGTGGAAAGACATTGCTGCCCGAACAAAAGATATGGTTATAAAGGTGCGTCATGTGGACGCTCATGTGCCCAAGAGTCGGGCTACTGAAGGATAACAAAGCAACCATCAGGTAGATCGAGCAGCCAGAATTGAGGTGGCTCCAATAGACTTGGACTGGCAGAACAAGGGTGAATTATTTCTAGCTCGATGGGCCCATGAGACCTCGGACCATCAGGGAAGAGACGCAACATATAAGTGGGCTAGAGACCGAGGGGTGGACTTAACTATGGACGCTATTGCACAGGATATTCATGACTGTGAGACGTGTGCCATAATTAAACAAGCCAAGAGGATGAAACCTCTCTGGGGGGAAGGGCGATGGCAAAAGTATAAATATGGGGAGGCGTGGCAGGTTGATTATATCACCTTGCCACGATCTCGCAGTGGTAAGCGTTACGCGCTTACCATGGTGGAGGCAACCTCTGGGTGGCTTGAAACATATGCAGTACCCCATGCTACCACTTGAAACACCATATTGGGTCTTGAGAAACAAGTCCTGTGGTGACATGGCACTCCAGAAAGAATTGAGTCTGATAATGGGACACATTTCAAAAATTCCCTTACAAATACTTGGGCCAAAGATCATGGCATTGAGTGGATTTATCATATCCCATATCATGCACCAGCTTCTGGTAAAATTGAACGATACAATGGGTTGTTGAAAACTATGTTGAAGGCAATGGGTGGTGGAACATTTAAGCACTGGGAGAAGCTTTTGGCAGAAGCCACCTGGTTGATCAATACCAGAGGATCTGTCAATCGCGATGGTCCTACCCAATCCAGCCCCCTACATACTGTAGAGGGAGATAAGGTCCCTGTTGTACATGTAAAGAATATGTTGGGGAAAGCAGTGTGGGTCCTTTCAGCCTCTGGAAAGGGCAAACCTCTCCGTGGAACTGTTTTTGCCCAGGGACCTGGGTGCACGTGGTGGGTGATGCAGAAAGATGGGGATGTTCAATGTGTACCACAAGGGATTTTGATGTTGGGGGAGTGCAGTCAATAATTTCATGTGTATATATGTATATAGACCTATACGTGTAATGCATTTTTAAGTATTGTTTATTTGTATATATTTATATATATGTATTTTAAGCATGATGTAGTGATGTAGAATAAGGGGTGGAATGTCATGGTTTTGTTATTTTTGCTATTGGTATTCCACATGATAACATCATGTGGAGCACAAAGAAGAAGTACTACACATCCCAGGGGACCTCGCGGTCAGAGAGGAAAATACGTCACGGAAGCGATGCTCGCTCTCTCTCTCACTGCCTGGCAGCGAGTGTGGGTGTGCTTCCAAGCCGCGGCGCCTTCAATTTCAAAGTAGGCTTCTCGGTCTTCGGAAACCTCTCTCTCTCTCTTATTTCACTTGATTTTTTAGCCTCAATTTCAATTAGATTGTATTATAGTAAAATAAGTTTTACTCCTTAGATCGTTGCTGCTGCTCTGTTTGTTTCCTTGAGCCCAGCTCCTATCTCCCTACCCCTTTCCCTTTTTCCCTTCCCCTTTGTCAGGGGCCGGGGGCCCACGGGCCTACTGCCCCCCCTGTCATGGACGCAGATTGATCTAGATAACTCCGTGACAGGTGATTCTATGATTCTATGACTCCGCACACGAGTGACAAAAAGGGAGCTGTTCAGGAGGCCATAAGTGTATGAACCTCCTGGACTACAGGCGTCAGCACTGCAAGAGCTTGAGCTAAACGTTTTATTAGAATGTAACAGTACTGACTGTCCATCACAATGGTCAACGTAGCATGTTTCCACTGCATCAAAACTGCTCTCGATGCACTAAGCTCAAGCATCTGAACACTCGCACATTCCTCTCTCCAAACCTGCTGTTGCCATGATCCCTTATCAAACCAAACATACGCGGACTGTTTGGTCTGACCTGATGTATCTGTGAATACCGTAATTCCTTTTACTGGACTCGAGGACAGAGGTATTTTTGGGAGACAAGGCAATGACTGCAAAGACGCAAATCAAGGATGCGACTGAGGATGCGTGATATGACCACAAAAACTCAATAACGCAAGCTGTAAAGGAACACACTGTCAGTAATTGCTCCTTCCCATGTAGCTTGGGGTAAGTTAAATGAAAACTGAGCAACATCTATTCCCGCTATCTGAATGGCATGCTGTCGCGCTCGGATGATAATATCGGTCAGGCTTTCTCCCAGCGTAATAACTGTACGTGCCGAAGTTGCAGAGTACAGCCATACAAGAGGGATCAATCACTGACCAAACGCTGTGGCTTCGTCCCATTGGTACAGCAAAGCTGTCGTCCCTGACACATGCACAAAAACCTGTACTGCTGCTGTGGAATCCAGTGGCCCAACACATAAGTAGATAATGTCTTCTCTATCTTCACCACTGCGGCGTGCTGCTTTACAGACAGACGTTGAGGTGCTGCTGGATCTGGAGGTCCGGCTAACCCATCTAAAAGTGGCTGAAGATCCTTCTGTGGTATTGGCACAAAGGATCGAACCCACTGAATACCTCCGACCAAATGCTGGAGGTATTTAAGAGTTGCTACTGGTATATTAATTTGAAGTCGCTGATGGGACAGCGAACACTTTCTGATAATAGTACCCAAATAGGTATAAGGACTCGCTCATTGGACGTTTTCCTGAGCAACATGCAGACCCACTGCAGCCATACGGTCAGAAAGGTCACGTTCCAAATTTAACGGCAGAATTCTGACAGCAACTAAGATGTCATCCATATAATGATAAACCAGCAGCTCTGTGTATTTTTCACGAAACAATCGTAAGGCCATATCCACATGCATTTGGCAAATGGTCGGGGAAGTTTTCATACCCTGTGGCAGAACAGTCCAATGATACCAGCGGGCAGGAGCAGCATTATTCCCAGATGGAATAGTTAAAGCAAAACGCTTCTGATCATCATGGTGCAAAGCAATGGTGAAAAAACAATCTTTCAGATCTATCACTAACAACTGCCAGTCTGTAAGAGGCCGTGTTGTTGTGCCTTTATCTCAAAAACTTGCTGAAGATGGACTATTCCATGCCAGTCCTGGCCAGGGATTGAACAATCCCTTTCTCTAAAGATTTTGCGAACTAAAGTCACTGAAACAAGGAGAAGCACCTTGATGGCCAGGAGGAAACCTTTTCTCTAAACTCATCACCTCGAGGAAGAGAGCCATCTCAAGTGGGGGGGGTACTCACATGACCCTTACCTAAGCCCCCAGGAATGTCATGTAGGCAGGAAAAAAAAAAACCAGGATAAAAGGGCGCAGGAAAAATCATGAAGCGGTACGAGGGAGAAGGCGAGAGAGAGAGAGAGATAGAGAGGGTTTACTGCCTTCAGATTCCTTGTTGCTGCTTTGCTGCCCTACTGTCTATGGACTCTCCCGGCCTTGCTGCACGAGACGCTGCTGCTTCCACTGTGTCACGGGGTTATCAAGATCAATCTGTGTCCGTGACAGGTGAGGGGGCAGTAGGCCCGTAGCCCCCCGGCCCCCTCGAAAAAAAAGGGAAAAAGGGAAAAGGGGTAGGGAGATGGGAGTTCAAGGGAACAAACGGAACAGCGGCAACGATCTGAGGAGTAAAACTTATTTACTAACTATGATATCGGAATGCAAGATAACACACTATAATACAATATAATTAGAATTGAAACTAATAAATCAAATATAATGAGAGAGAGAGGTTTCCGAAGACCGAGAGGCCTACTTTGAAGTTGAAGGCGCCGCGGCTTGGAAGCACACCCACACCCGCTGCCAGGCAGTGAGAGAGAGAGAGTGAGCATTGCTTCCGTGACGTATTTTCCCTCTCTGGCTGCAAGGTCCCTTGGGACGTGTAGTACTTCTTCTCTGTGCTCCACATGATGTTGTGATGTGGAATACCAATAGCAAAAAATTACAAAACACAAAACCATGACATTCCACCCCTTATTCTACACCACTACATCATGCTTAAAAATACATATACAAATAAACAATACTTGTAAATGCATTACACACACAGGTCTATATACATATATATACATAGAGTTACTGACTGCACTCACCCAACATCAAGTTCCCTTGTGGTACACATTGAACATCCCCATTCTTCTGCATCACCCACCAAGTGCACCCAGGTCCCTGGGCGAAAACAGTTCCACGGAGAGGTTTGCCCTTACCAGAGGCTGGAAGGACCCACACTGCTTTTCCCAACATGTTCTTTACATGTACAACAGGGACCTTATCTCCCTCTACAGTATGTAGGGGGCTGGATTGGGTAGGACCATCGCGATTGACAGATCCTCTGGTATTGATCAACCAGGTGGCTTCTGCCAAATGCTTCTCCCAGTGCTTAAATGTTCCACCACCCATTGCTTTCAACATGGTTTTCAGCAACCCATTGTATCGTTCAATTTTACCAGAAGCTGGTGCATGATATGGGATATGATAAATCCACTCAATGCCATGATCTTTCGCCCAAGTATTTACAAGGGAATTTTTGAAATGTGTCCCATTATCAGACTCAATTCTTTCTGGAGTGCCATGTCACCACAGGACTTGTTTCTCAAGACCCAATATGGTGTTTCGGGCGGTAGCATGGGGTACTGCATATGTTTCAAGCCACCCAGTGGTTGCTTCCACCATGGTAAGCACGTAACACTTACCATTGCGAGATTGTGGTAAGGTGATATAATCAACCTGCCACGCCTCCTCATATTTGTACTTTTGCCATCGCCCTTCCCCCCAGAGAGGTTTCATCCTCCTGGCTTGTTTAATTATGGCACATGTCTCACAGTCATGAATAACCTGTGCAATAGCGTCCATAGTTAAGTCCACCCCTCGGTCTCTAGCCCACTTATATGTTGCGTCCCGTCCTTGATGGTCCGAGGTCTCATGGGCCCATTGAGCTAGAAATAATTCACCCTTGTTCTGCCAGTCCAAGTGTATTTGAGCCACCTCAATTCTGGCAGCTCGATCTACCTGATGGTTGTTTTGTTGTTCTTCAGTAGCCCGACTCTTGGGCACATGAGCATCCACATGACTCACCTTTATAACCATATCTTTTGCTCGGGCAGCAATGTCTTTCCACAGTTCAGCAGCCCAAATAGGTTTACCTCTCCGCTGCCAGTTGTTTTGCTCTCACTGCTGTAACCATCCCCATAAGGCATTTGCCACCATCCATGAGTCAGTGTAAAGACAAAGCATTGGCCACCTTTCCCGTTCAGAAACATCTAAGGCCAGCTGGACAACCTTTACCTCTGCAAACTGACTAGATTCTCCTTTTCCTTCAGTGGCCTCTGCAACCTGTCGTGTGGGGCTCCACACAGCAGCTTTCCATCTGCAATGCTTCCCCACAATACGACACGATCCATCAGTGAACAGGGCATATTCCTTCTCATTTTCTGGTAGTTCATTGTATGGTGGGGCCTCTTTAGCACGTGACACCTCTTTTGCTGGTGATGTTCCAAACTTTTTACCTTCAGGCCAGTCCATGATCACCTCTAAAATTCCCGGACGGCTGAGGTTCCCCATCCGTGCTCGTTGTGTAATCACCACAATCCACTTGCTCCAAGTGGCATCAGTAGCATGATGGGTGGAGGGAACCTTTCCTTTGAACATCCAGTTCAGCACTGGCAGACGAGGTGCCAAAAGGAGCTGCGTTTCAGTACCGACTACTTCGGATGCAGCCCGAACCTCCTCATATGCAGCTAAGATCTCCTTCTCAGTTGGAGTGTAGCCCTCTTCAGACCCCTTGTAAGCTCGACTCCAAAATCCCAGGGGTCGGCCTCGAGCCTCTCCTGAGGCTCTTTGCCACAAACTCCAAGTGGGACCTTTCTCACCAGCAGCAGTGTAGAGGATGTTCTTTACATCCTGTCCCGTCCATACTGGCCCCAGGGCCACGGCACGGGCTATCTCCTGTTTAATCTGTTCAAAAGCCTGCTGCTGCTCTGGGCCCCATGTAAAATCATTCTTCTTCCGCGTCACCTGATAAAGGGGGCTTACTTGATAAAGGCTGTAGTTAGGAACATGCATCCTCCAAAAGCCCACTACGCCCAGAAAAGACTGTGTCTCTTTCTTGCTAGTGGGTGGAGACATAGCAGCGATTTTGTCGATCACATCTGCTGGGATGTGACGACGCCCATCTTGCCACTTTATACCTAGGAACTGAATCTCTTGGGCAGGTCCTTTTACTTTGCTTCGCTTTATAGCAAAACCAGCTTGCAGAAGAATTTGGATTATTTGCTCTCCTTTCTCAAAAGCTTCCCTTGCTGTATTGCCCCACACAATGATGTCATCAATGTACTGTAAGTGCTCGGGAGCACCACCCTGTCCCAGTGCAGTCTGGATCAACCCATGGCAAATGGTGGGACTATGTTTCCACCCCTGGGGCAAACGGTTCCAGGTATACTGAATGCCCCTCCAGGTGAAGGCAAATTGTGGTCTACATTCTGTGGCCAAAGGAATGGAAAAGTAGGCATTTGCAATGTCAATGGTGGCATACCATTTGGCTGATTTTGACTCCAGCTCGTATTGGAGTTCTAACATGTCCGGCACAGCAGCACTCAGTGGGGGTGTGACTTCATTCAGGCCACGGTAGTCTACCGTCAGCCGCCATTCTCCACTGGCTTTACGCACTGGCCATATGGGGCTGTTAAAAGGTGAGTTTTACTAATCACTCCCTGACTCTCCAGTTGACGAATTAACTTATGAATGGGGAGCAAGGAATCCCTGTTGGTGCGATACTGACGTCTGTGCACCGTTTTTGTAGCAATAGGTACATGCTGCTCTTTCACTCGTAGCAGCCCCACAACAGATGGGTTTTCCGACAGGCCAGGCAAGACAGACAACTGCTTAACACCTTCTGTGTCTACAGCAGCTATTCAGAAGGCCCATCGATACCCCTTAGGATCCTTATTATATCCCATTCTGAGGTAATCGATACCAAGTATACAGGGAGCCCCTGGGCCATTCACAATAGGGTGTTTCTGCCAGTCTTTACCAGTGAGACTTATCTCAGCCTCCAACATAGTCAGCTCCTGAGAACCCCCAGTCACTCCATGAATATAAATCCATTCTGTCCCTTGGTGACTCGAGGGCATTAGGGTGCACTGTGCACCAGTGTCCACCAGGGCCTTATATTTCTGTGGTTGTGATGTGCCAGGCCACCGAATCCACACAGTCCAGTATACTCTATTGTCCCTTTCCCCCCCCTGGCTGGGGGCAGGGCCCCCCTATTTGTTACCTCGATTGTTCACAGCAACTGGAGCAGTCACCCTTTTGGAGAAGTTCACCGTGGTGGTCGATCTGTCTCGTAATTCTTTCACTCGTGCTTGAAGTGCAGGACTGGGCTGATTATCCCACTTCTTCATATTCTCCCCATGGTCACGCAGGTAGCGCCACAAGGCAAGACGCGATGTAGCCTTACTGTTGTCATTCGCCTGAGCACGAGGACACCTCCTTCTGATGGCTGAGATATTGGATGATGAAGGTTGGGAGGAAACCAAGTTGATCAGCTCTTCCGGTAGACAGTTTTGGGAATTCTGGTTCCCATCAGATGTATCTGGTACCACCATGGATCCATCTGCATTAAGCACGGTAGACAGTTTGTCCCTCATATCTTCTTGTTTGCTCTCCACTCTGTCTAGCTTTTCAACTACCTTTGTGATGGCCGAAACACAAGCCCGTAGAGGGGCTAAATGTAACTCAAAGTCTTGAAGTCTATTAACCAGTTCATTTACAAGGGGCCTTCTTACCCCTTTGCCATACATTGCTGCGAATGTACTGGCATACCTTTCCGGTGCAGTCTTCGTGAATGTATGCCACATATTTGGTGTACACCTGACTTTCTCAGGATCATGATTTTGGTCTGGCTCGTCAGGGATGAAGTCGGAACTGTATAACATTTCCACTACGGCATGCTCTCTAAAATAACCGATACCTTTTTCCATATCAGTCCATTTCTTTTTCTCAGGCATCAGATCATCTTTGAAGGGGTATCTTTCTCTTACGGCTAACAGCATTCGCTTCCAGAGGGTGAAGGATCCATCCTGGCATGTACCAATACCCCTGTCAATGGCTGAGTGTCTAGTAATGCTACCCAGTTGGCGAGCTTCTCTACCATCTAGCCACACACTGTTGGCCCCACTGTCCCAACAGCGGAGTAACCAGGTGACAATAGGCTCATTTGGGTGTCGTGAAAAGTCTTTTCTCAGACCTCTAATTTCACTCATTTTTAGAGATCGATCAACAACAGTAACAATGTCTTGCTCACCTCCACCTCCTGCTCTTTCAGGACTTCTTGTTACCCTTCTGGGAGTTGGTGACCGCGATCTTATTGAAGGCCCCTCCCCTAGACTCAGGGTCGCTTTCCATGGATCGAGCAACTGTGGACCTCTTTCCTCCTCTTTTCTTACAGCGTCTGCTTCCTCTACTTTCTCCTCCTCCTCTTCCTCTACTTTCTCCTCCTCCTCTTTCTTCTCTAGCTGAGTTGAGACTCGTTTCATTTTCCGTCCTCTTATAGGGGCAACTGACATCGATTCTGGTACCTCCTGTGGTTGAAGGACGATGGCAGGTTGGTCGGTTCTGATGCTCACCCTCTCCAATTTGGCTCGAAGTCCGTTTCTCTCAACTATGAGGATATTTAGTTCAGATTCAAGCATGGCCTGAAAAAACTGAATTCTGCTTAGTTCATTTTGGAGGGTGTCTCGCTCAGTTCGGAGTACATCCCTCTCGGACTTGAGGGTATCTCGCTCAGACTGGAGTACATCCCTCTCGGACCGGAGGGTATCTCGCTCAGACTGGAGGGTGTCTTGCTGTAGTTGGAGGTTGTCAAGTTTGGATTGCAGGGAGTCTTTCTCATTTTGGAGGGTATCTCTCTCAGACTGGAGTGTGTCTCGCTCGGATTGGAGGTCTTTTCTCTCGAGTAGAAGACTCTCTTTCTGGACCTCGAGATTCTCTGCCTCGGTTTGGAGACTCTCTCTTTGGATTTGGAGACTCTGTTTCTCGACTAGGAGACTCTCCTTCTGGACCTGGAGATTGTCCCTCTCGGCTTGGACTCTCTCCTGGAAACTCTCCTTTTCGGCTTGGAGACTGTCTCTCTGGACCTGCAGATTCTCTCTATCAGCTCTTAGACACTCTCTTTCAGCTTGTATTGTCTTCTGGAGACTCTCCCTTTCAGCTTGGAGACTCTCTCTCTGGAACTGGAGATTCTCCCTATCAGCTCTGAGACACTCTCTCTCAGCTTGGAGACTCTCTCTCTCAATTTGGAGACTCTCTCTATCAATTTCAGAATCTATCCCTTTCTGGGATAGTATTGAATAAGGCCCGATAGGCATTAGCCAGGCCCCAGATCATTTGTGCCATTTGTGCCTCCTCAGATCTGCCTGAGCCACAACATTCCTGTCTTAAATAATTGTTTAAGCACTCAGGGTCTTCCAGGTGTTCAGGAGTAAAGCTCCATGACACCGAGGATGGCCATCTCTTTAAAGTCTCTCCCAAGGCTTTCCACACACCCTGCCACTCAGTACTCTCTGGTTCTGGGGAAGACTTCCTCAGAGCGTTACAAGTCCAGATGCTGAGTGAGATAAGTAAAATAATGAGCAATACATTCAGGGACACTGACACTGTGGTCAAATGGGCATTCAAAAACTGCATAAAGGATTCAAAGGGGAGACTGGGAGCCTGCTTAAAAATCACAAGTTCTGTAAAATTAGCAGCTCCCTCTGCAGTTGTATACCACATTGTATGCAGGTACCAGGTAGGTATTTCTAAGAGTGTTTTCAATTGACTATATATACCTGTAGCTCCAGAGAGAAAAGTGGCAAACTTAATCAGGGCCCAGTATGTTTTGAGCATCAAAAAAGAAACACCAATGGCATGCAGTCCCTTGAAAAGCAGTTTTACAAGAGAAAGCATTTTTTTTTTCCCTTTTACAGAAGCAAAATATCAGTGCTCAAAGTTTACAAATATCGCCAGAATATTGGCAGTCCGCCTGGACTGTCAAGGTCAAGCTCTCAGTGAGCACCTGCAAAAGAGATAAACTTTCCCAACACAGCTAACGAAACTCTCCGAGAGCAGAGATTTGTTCTAACAAGCTACAAAGCAACTTTTTAAGAGCAGAGAGGGATTATTTCAAAAACCAGAAAACGAGCCCCAATATCTTATCTTAATATCTTATCTCTATGCCCACATTCTCCACCAAGAACTGTCACGGGGTTATCAAGATCAATCTGTGTCTGTGACAGGGGAGGGGGCAGTAGGCCTGTAGCCCCCCGGCCCCCTCGAAAAAAAAGGGAAAAAGGGAAAAGGGGTAGGGAGATGGGAGTTCAAGGGAACAAACGGAACAGCGGCAACGATCTGAGGAGTAAAACTTATTTACTAACTATGATATCGGAATGCAAGATAACACACTATAATACAATATAATTAGAATTGAAACTAATAAATCAAATATAATGAGAGAGAGAGGTTTCCGAAGACCGAGAGGCCTACTTTGAAGTTGAAGGCGCCGCGGCTTGGAAGCACACCCACACCCGCTGCCAGGCAGTGAGAGAGAGAGAGTGAGCATCGCTTCTGTGACGTATTTTCCCTCTCTGGCTGCAAGGTCCCTTGGGACGTGTAGTACTTCTTCTCTGTGCTCCACATGATGTTGTGATGTGGAATACCAATAGCAAAAAATTACAAAACACAAAACCATGACACACTGCCACCACCCGTACTGCTTGGTACCAGCCCGCTGCTCTTCGTTGCCTGCTTGGACCCTGGACCAACGGATAACGGGACACTGCTGCATCGAGTTGGTGACTATCCCCGCTTACCACAATTCTTGCTTTTCTTCTTACCTTTTCTATCGCCTGTTTTCCCTTCCCCATCTCCCTAAAAGGCTAGGATTTGTAATAAACTGGCTGGACCAACATTTGAACATCTTTCTCAATCTCACGCCGGGTATATTAAAAGAATCTCCTCTCACTCCTATTAATTGGAGTGAGACATTTTTTAATGGTGTAGTCGGCAGGATACCCGCCATGAGTGTTGTCCTTCCAGATATAGTCTGAAACTTTCCTGTGTGCACCTCCTGGAGTTGCAAGGAGCGATAATTTTGATAACTTAAATGTGAGCACCTCTCCAGGAAGACCGCTCCATATTCTGAAACTTTACTGTTTATGTGTATACCTCTCGAGGACGTATGAATTAATTTTGACTATTTGCATTTGTTTAATATGTGTGTGCCTCCTCAGGAAGACCTCTCTGCATTTTGTGACTAATTTGTCTGCATCTTGTAACTTAAGTGTGAAATTTGAACCTTTTTTATTTTCGTGTGCGCCTCTTGGGGAAGTGAGGAAGTGATATTTTTTGACGTAAACGTGTGTGTCTCTCCAAGAAGTTTATTCACTTTATTGAAACTTAGAAAGTGTCGTCTGAGAAACTTAAAAGTTTCTTGTTGTTTGGATCTTAGGTGTGTGCCTTGAAGCTTGAAGTTTTTCTGTGTGGCCTGGCAGGATAGCAAGGAGCGATTTAGGTAATAGCATTTCCTTTGCCAGTGCTGATTGAGCCTCTTGGTCTTTTGTGTAAGGGAGGAGTGATTTGAGAATTTGCATTTGTTTGAAGTTTTTCTGTGTGCACCTCACGGAGTTGCAGGGAGTAAGGGTGTCTTGTAACCTAGGTGTGGAGTTTGCTGTATGTCTGTGTGGCCTTGCAGGGAAGTAAGGAGCCACTTAACCTAAAAGGTGTTGTTTTAGTCTCTTGTCTTTGTGTGCTCCTCTCAACAAAAGGGAGGCGTAATTGGAGAATTTGCATTTGTTTGATAGGTGCGTGCGCCTCCCTTTGGAGGGGTAAGGAGTTAAGCGTACCTTCTCCTCCTTTAGCGTAGATCTTTTAGCGAATTGAGAAATGAGTGACAGTATTGCCACTGTGAAAACTGAAGATGTGTTATTTGACCTTTTAGAAAAGAATGGTGCTCGACCCTCTTCACCAGGGGTGGATTGGGCACGACAAAACTGGCATAACTTGCAGAGTGTTTCAGATCATATAAGTGTTTTGCAAAACAATGCTCGTAGCCGAGCTGGTAAAGGAAAATCGTTTATTTGTGCGGTACTCAGGGCTGCTTTAAAGGCTGCCGTGGAGTTCTGGGATGAACAGCTTAGGGAAGAAAACTAAACTGTACAGGCGCTGCAGGAAACTGTTAAAACAACACAAGAATTGGTAAAAGCTTTGCAGAACCAAATTGGAAACCTCGAGGAACAATTGGAAAGAGAGAAACATAATTCTGAAGTAAGGAGTTAGAGGATGCAGGACTTAGAAAATGAATAGCAGCTTTTGTGAGCTCAAGAAAACCTTAGTTTAGTTTTTGTAAGCGCTTGCTTGGCTTAACTTTTGTTGGAAGCACTTGATTAGCTTAACTTTTGTTAGCCCAAGGAAGTGCTACAGTGAGCTATCCCAAAAGGAAAGCTATCTCCTGTCAGCAAAGAAGGGACCAATGAGAGAACAATGGAAAGGGGAACAAACATTACAGAGGCATGCAAGGTAAGGGAATGCTCTAAACTGGGACAAAGGTTGGAAGGACACAATGATGAAGACTACTGACTTCATCCAAGAACGACCACCAGATAGGGAGGAAGATGTTGAGCCTTCATCCAACGACCACCAGAGGAGGCCACAATGCATGCCCCAAGGGGAGGGACATTATGTAATTGATTTCTCGGAAAAGGACGGAATATGCGGATGAGTTCTTGGAAATCTACTGATTATGTATGAGCTTGACTTTTAAAAATGTAATGCTTCTCTTTGTGGGTGTGCAAGTTAGGAGGAGCGATCCCCCTTGCACCTGGCGATATGCACAGCGCTGGAATAAACATACCTGCTCTATATCTCCCGGGCTATGGAGTTTGATTTCCGCAAATCAATTCAGCATTGTTACAAATGGCGTTTAAGGAGCTTTTAACTTGTAAAGATACTGGTGACACTGTTATCCATAGTGCACCACAAGAAAAACCTTATCCTCAGGAGGGATTGAAAGAAATAAAAAAAAAGGCTAGGCAGTTTAGAAACCCCAATAGCCCCATTGCATCCTTCAATAAAAACAGAATATGCATTTGATAACAGTGAAGATCTGGACCCTCAAATTAATGTTAAAGAAATTCCCTTCTCTGCCACTGAATTAGCAAAACTGAAAAAGGATTTTAGCCGCTCTCCAAAAGAATCTGAAACGGAGTATGTATGGAGAGTTAGTCTAACTGGTGGAGATCAAATAATGTTAACTGAAAAGGAAGCAGAAGGTTATTGGGGACCAGGAGTATTTTCAACTACTGGCAACAGTTGTGCTCTTTGGTCCTTAACACAGAGGGCTGCCTATTGGGCAGGTGGTCTTAACCCCTTAGAAAGGGGAGACCCTCTTGCCATTACTGGAACCATTGATCAATTAGTAGGAAATGTTCAAAAGGCTGCTTGTCTCCAAATGATGTATGATAGAAAGCTGCAGCCACATCATGAATCACCTATGATGATGCCTGTTGATCCTGAATGGATGACTCCTTTAATCAGGGGGCTTCCAGAATCACTGAAACCCATAGGTATACAACTACAAGGAAAAATACAGGCTATGTCTCGGGGAGAAAGAGCTCAGGCAATGTTAGAAGGAACTGTAACTTCTAACCGTCTGTAGTCAGGACACAAAGTATGGACGTGGGGGGATGTTGCCCAAGAATTAATTAACTATGGGAGAAAATATGGGCCGGTGATTTCTTCCACCAGTAAATTTGAGCCAAGGGGAGTAAGGCTCGCAGCAGCCACCCTTGCCCCTAGGCCACCCAGCCCAAAACTTAATAGAACTGAAAAGGTCTCACCCGCAGAAAAGACAGGTAGGCGAAACATTGACCACAAGTGTAATGGACTATGGACATTGGGCTGGAAAAAGGGTATTCCTCGAGATTTAATGGATAGATTAACAACAGATAGACTCGAGAGGCTGGTAACCAGATGGCCAACTAAACTGGAAGCCTTAGTTCCTAGTGTGCCCCCTGCAGTAACAGAAGAGCTACCTGAGAAATCGGGAAACTAATTCCTTCACCCCCCTCAAGTGAGCGGGGGGGTGAAGGATGGATGTTTGCTAGAAAGCTCACGACTAAAGGGAATGAGTTGTTAATTACGTGTGTTGAACCTAAGTTAGTTCCAGTAACATTTCTGGTAGATACAGGAGCACAAATTTTGGCTATCAAAAAGGAGGATGCTGACCATGCTGGTGTAACCCTATCTCGCAGAAAGATATTTGTGGCAGATGCTATGGGTGCTGTACATTCACAGATCATGGCAACAGTGAAGCTAAGGTTACCTGGGGAGGAGCAGTCCCAGGATGTCCCCATGGTTGTGGGAACTCTCCTGTTTAACTTGTTAGGACTAGATATGTTGAAGGGTAAAAGTTGGATAGATGATGAAAGGAGAGAGTGGATGTTTGGTGTCTCCTCCCTAAATATTCGTTTATTACAAACCGCACCACCACTCCCTCCTTCCCATCTTACTTCAGTTAAACCTTATCCTTTACCTCTGGGAGCATGTAATGGTATCAGTCCAGTGCTGACGGAGTTAAAAGAACAGGGAATTGTAGTGCCCACTCATTCCCCTTTTAACTCCCCTGTATGGCCTGTCAGGAAACCAAATGGTAAATGGAGATTGATTATCGCAGGCTAAATGCCAACACTGGTCCACTAACTGCAGCTGTACCTAACATTTCCGAATTGATAGCAGCTATCCAAGAGCAAGCTCACCCTATTATGGCCACCATTGATGTCAAAGATATGTTCTTTATGGTCCCCCTACATCCTGATGATCAACTCCGTTTTGCTTTTACATGGGAAGGTCAGCAATATACCTTCACGCGCCTCCCTCAGGGGTTCAAACACTCCCCAATGTTGGCAAATCATGCTCTGGCTAAAGAACTTGAACAGATTCCCTTGGAAGAAGGGGTTAAGCTTTATCAATACATTGATGATATTCTTATAGGAGGTGATCAGTTGACACCTGTAAAAATAATGCACGACAAAATAATCAAGTGATTAGAAGAGCTGGGGTTGACACTTCCCCCAGACAAAATCCAGGCTCCGGCTGCTGAGGTGAAATTTTTGGGTATCTGGTGGAAAGGTGGTATGGCCTGCATTCCACAGGGTACCCTCTCAGCTTTAGAGCAGCTTAAAATGCCAGAGAATAAAAAGGAATTACAGCATGCCTTGGACTCTTAGTCTTTTGGAGAAAACACATTCCTGATTTCTCCATTATTGCCCGCCCATTGTATGACTTACTGCAAAAGAAAGTATAATGGGAATGGACCCCAATCCATGACAAAGCTTTGCAGCTCCTAATTTTTGAAGCTATCACACATCAGTCCTCAGGTCCATCCACCCTTCTGACCCTGTGCAGATAGAGTGGGGATTTGCTCAAACAGGGTTGTCTATACATCTATGGCAAAAGGGTCCAGAAGGTCCCACCAGACCTATTGGATTCTACTCCCGCAGTTTCAAAGATGCAGAGAAATGATACTCTCAACTGGAGAAGGGACTGTTTGTTGTTAGTATGGCTCTGCGGGAAGCTGAGCGGACCATACAACGACAGCCTATAATATTAAGAGGTCCTTTTAAGGTTATTAAGTCTGTTATGTCCGGCACCTCTCCACCTGACGGGGTGGCACAACGAGCTTCTGTCCGAAAGTGGTACGCTCAAATTGAACACTACTGCAACATCTTTTCGATCACAGAAGGTGCTCCAAAAACACTTGCAATACAGGATGACGTTTTTTCTACCACTGATGCTGACCTTCCCTCTGTTATTCAGATTGCTCCCCCATATTCAGACCAGTTGCAAAATGTCTGGTTCACAGATGCCTCCTCCAAGCGTGAGTGAAAAATATGGAAGTATCGGGCTGTGGTTCTACAGATAGGGACTGACTTCACTATTGTCACTGAAGGGGAGGGGAGTGTTAGGTTGGTGAGTTAATAGCAGTATGGAGTGTGTTTCAACATGAATCACAGTCCACTACACGTGTGTATATTTACACTGATTCGTACGCTGTTTTCAAAGGCTGTACAGAGTGGCTTCCCTTTTGGGAGAAAAACAGCTGGGAAGTTAACCGTATTCCTGTCTGGCAAAAGGAGAAATGGCAGGAGATTCTCTCTATTGCTAAAAAGGGACAATTTTCAGTTGCGTGGGTGGTGTCACACCAGGAAGATGGGACCCCTGTCAGTCATTGGAACAACAAAGCTGATGAACTTGCTAGGATTGCCCCACTGAGGCAGGGAGAACCAGACAGTGACAACTGGGAAAGACTTGTGGATTGGTTACATGTGAAAAGGGGGCATACGGGTGCTCTTGATCTCTACCGTGAGACCCAAGCCCGTGGTTGGCCTGTTACTAGAGAACAGTGCCGTACCTGCATTTCTGCCTGTGACTTATGCCGCACCCACCTGGACCAACATCCCTTGCAGGATACTCCTCTCCATTTGAGAGAGGGAAAGCACCTATGGGAAACATGGCAGATAGATAGATTGATTACATTGGTCCTTTCCGTAAATCCGAAGGTAAACAGTACGTGCTAGTGGGTGTGGAAGTGGTCTCTGGCCTATTACAAACTGAACCCTTTCCTCGGGCAACAGGGGAAAACACTATAAAGGCCCTAAAGAAATGGTTTAGCATTCTTCCGAAACCCACTTCCATCCAATCAGATAATGGCTCCCACTTCACCTCAGAGGTAATACAAGAATGGGCCAGAGAGGAAGGTATTCACTGGATCTTGCATACTCCCTATTTCCCCCAGGCTAATGGCATTGTAGAACGGTCCAATGACCTCCTTAAGAAATTTCTGAAGCCAGAGAAGAGCTATTGGACTGCCCGTACCTCTGATGCAGTCAGAAGAGTTAATGATCGCCGAGGAATTAATGGCTGTCCTCGATTTAGTGCCTTCTGTCCCAAGGCCTCACCACCTTTGCCAATTACTCTCAATCCTAATAAGCTAGGGGAACCCTCCTATTTTCCTGGCCAACCTGTGTTAGTGGACTTGCCCAATGTAGGGCCAGTACCCCTGACTTTAACAGAATCCCTTAATAAATATGCTTGGAGGGCTAAGGATGCCTGGGAGAAGGAATATAAAATTAATTCTCGTTGGATTATTCCCTCATTTTGATCATATTAACAAAGCCCAAGGGGGCAAGCCAATGTCTCATTGTATCTTGCAGAAGATCTCCATGGGACCCTAACTGAACACATCTGCTGCTGATTTTTGGGGTTTATCTATGCAACACTTGGGTGACATGTCATTTTTGTTAACAAGGTGTATTGTGTGGGCTATAATCTCTATAACAAATAGCTATTCTCTCCTGGACTTTGGGGATGGGGGGAATGGTATAAAAAACTTTTTCTTTCAACTAGCTGAGCAAGCAGCAAATGTCTATAACCTTACTAACTGTTGGGTCTGTGGAGGACCCATGGGACTTGAAACCTGGCCCTGGCTATCAACCCCTCTTGCCCCTAAGTGGCTGGTAAGCAATTATAGTGGGACAAACCACAAAACCCACTGGGAAGATAAGAATACATCTCCATGGCCAGTCCAGTATCCTGCTATGGGAATGTATTGTCTGAATCGTACACAGCCAGGTGGTTACTATGTTGGGACTAGCAATTGCACTTGGACATATCGTAAAGGTACTCATGGAATGGGATCACAGATGAGCAGTGATCAATGGAGGTGGTATAATCAGTCGGGAATGGGACAAGGATTTTCTTACTTTTGGTCCTCCACTAACAACACCTTGTCTACCAAAACTAGAGGTACAAAATGTACCTGGAAGCCTGATGCCAGAGCTTGGAAATGTAAGTGGTGCAAGGATGAAGATCTCACGCTGGGTATATTAAAAGAATCTCCTCTCACTCCTATTAATTGGAGCGAGACACAGTCACGCGGCAACATAGAGGGCATGGGAAGTCCTGGTTGTAAGGCTCCCATGTCTTCCATGGTGTCATTGACTGCTCTAAGATCATGTATAAAGCGCCATTTCCCTGACTTCTGAATAACAAAAACTGGTGAATTCCAGGAACTAGTAGTCGGAACCAAGTGGCCAGCTGCAACCTCCTGGTTCACCAATTCCTGTAAGTGGGTCAACTTCTCCCGACTCAGGGGCCACTGGGGGACACACACTGGCTTGTCGGAGCACCATGACAACTTTACTGGCATCAACAACTCAGGACCCCTCCGGGAAAATCCAAGTGACCCACAACCAATCATGCTCCAAATTGTCGAAGTACATCACATCCAAGCAGGCTTACTGGAAGACCAGGTAGAACATAAGGACGAGCAGTGGCAGTTTCCATCTTCCCTTCGATCTTAACCTGAATAACGTTAACACTCCTGGTTGCAAACTGCCGACCTCCAACCCCAGAGATAACCAATGGGCAAGCATCGGTAGGCCAATGTGGGGGCTAATCATGCTCACAGATGACAGTAACATCCGCGCCCATATCAGCCAAGCAGTTTATTTGGTTGTACCGCCTATTCCAGCAGAGGTATGTGGTAATCTTAGGGCGACCATGAAGTTCCCATACAGCAGCAGCAATGGGAAGGTTTGCAGGTATGAATACTGGTGAATCTGTTAGTGGGGTCAGAGGAATGTTATTAACTGGTTTTGTAGACCACTGTGGCCATACCTCCGCTCCCCACTTTTCTATCTTTGGACTATCTACTATAACCTGTTCACCCTCTCTGCTGTTTTCAGAGGTTACTGGAAGGAGAGTTGGTGATGACAAAAGGTATGTGCTTTCTGATCTCAATCATTTTCCTGGTCTGGGCCTGGCCATGGCGTTGCCAGAAATGCCCGTTGGGTGGCGCTCTTGGTCTGTATTTGTGTCCTCGTGCCCGGAGAGGCGCTCCACTTGCAGTTTCCGGACCCCGCCTTGCAGTCTAGAGTGCTATGGCCCGATTTACCACAGTTGAAACAATTGCTTACAACTGCTTTTACCGGCGAGAAAGGGCAATCTCTCTTAACATGACTTGCGCCACCGCACCTGAAACAACGCAGTCTCGACCTACCCGTGGATTATATGTTCCCGACAACTTCCCAAACGGCAGAGGCTACAGTTGCTGCCATCGGCTCCATAGCCTTGATCTTTTCGGCACAAACACACGCCTCCATCATTTGCGATACAGTGGCATCCCCTGGCAGTGTTCTAATTGCTGCCTTACACAGCGGGTTTGCATTAACCGCAACCAAGTCTTTACCCACTGCCGACCTCACAGCAGATGGGAGACCTGACGTATTCAATGCATTATGTAACCGGTCTAAAAACTGCATGTACGATTCCTCTGGTCCCTGCTTAATTTCTACATAAGGAGGGTTTGACTGACTAAGTCTTGCCACCGCCCCCATCCCCTGTCTCGCGGTATACGCAGCTTGATGGAGAATCGCATGATCCCACCGAGCCTGAGCTCGTAGATCGGCAAAACCTCCTGAGCCACTCGGTCAGAACCCACCCCATGAAGCGGATGACCCTGAGGCAGACTTCTGTTAATTTCGCTTTCCAGCCCTAATAAGTCCCATTTGCTTTCAAAAAGCACCATTTGGGCCGGCGACAGGACTGCCTTGGCCAGATGTCACGGAGTTATCTAGATTAATCTGTGACCGTGACAGGGGGAGCAGTAGGCCCGTGGGCCCCTCAGCCCCCGAAAATGGGAAAGGAAAAAGGGGAAAGGGGTAGGGACATGGGAGCTGGGTTCAAGGGAATAAACAGAGCAGCGGCAACGATCCAAGGACTAAAACTAATTTTACTAACTACGATATCAGAATGCAAGATAACACAATATAATACAATCTAATTGAAACTGATGCTAATAAATCAGATGAAATAAGAGAGAGAGAGGTTTCCGAAGTCTGAGAAGCCTAATTTTAAATGAAGGAGCACGGCTTGGAAGCACACCCACATCCACTGCCAAGCAGTGAGAGAGAGAGAGCAAACGTCGCTTCCGTGACGTATTTTCCTCTTTACTGTGAGGTACTCTGGAACGTGTAGTTCTTCTTCTCTGTGCTCCACATGATGTCATGATGTGGAATACCAATAGCAAAAATTACAAAATCAAGACCCCTTATTACTACATCAACATTACCCCTTATTCTACATAAATACATCATGCTTAAAATATATATATATAAATATAAAAATATGTATATATATATTTATATATATATATATATATATATACAAATAAACAATGGTTAAAAATGCACTACACACACATCTATATAAATATATAAATATATACATGGAATTACTGACTGCATTCCCCCAACATCAAATTCCCTTGTGGTACACATTGAACATCCCCATCTTTCTGCATTACCCACCACGTGCACCCAGGTCCCTGGGCAAAAACAGTACCATGGAAAGGTATGCCATTTCCAGAGGCTGGAAGGACCCAAACTGCTTTCCCCAGCATGTTCTTTACATGTACAACAGGGACCTTATCTCCCTCTACAGTATGTAGGGGGCTGGATTGGGTAGGACCATCACGATTGACAGATCCTCTGGTATTGACCAACCAGGTGGCTTCTGCCAAATGCTTCTCCCAGTGCTTAAATGTTCCACCACCCATTGCCTTCAACATAGTTTTCAACAATCCGTTGTGTCGTTCAATTTTACCAGAAGCTGGTGCATGATATGGGATATGATAAATCCACTCAATGCCATGACCTTTGTCCTGAGCATTTATAAGGAAATTTTTTAAATGTGTCCCATTATCTGACTCAGTTCTTTCTGGGGTGCCATGTCGCCACAGGACTTGTTTCTCAAGACCCAATATGGTGTTTCGGGTGGCTGCCACGCCTCCCCATATTTATACTTTTGCCATTGCCCTTCCCCCCAGAGAGGTTTCATCCTCTTGGCTTGTTTAATTATGGCACATGTCTCACAGTCATGAATAATTTGTGCAATAGCGTCCATAGTTAAGTCCACCCCTCGGTCTCTAGCCCAATTATATGTCGCGTCCTGTCCTTGATGGCCCGAGGTCTCATGGGCCCATCGAGCTAGAAATAATTCACCCTTGTTCTGCCAGTCCAAATCTATTGGAGCCACCTCAGATCTGACAGCTCAATCTACCTGATGGTTGTTTTGTTATTCTTCAGTAGCCCGACTCTTAGGCATGTGAGCATCTACGTGACGCACCTTTATAACCATATCTTTTGTTCAGGCAGCAATGTCTTTCCACAGTTTAGCAGCCCAAATAGGTTTACCCCTCCGCTGACAGTTATTGTGCTCCCACTGCTGTAACCACCCCCATAAGGCATTTGCCACCATCCATGAGTCAGTATAAAGATAAAGCATTGGCCACCTCTCCTGTTCAGCAATATCTAAGGCCAGCTGGACAGCCTTTACCTCTGCGAACTGACTTGATTCTCCTTTTCCTTCAGGGGCCTCTGCAACCTGTCGTGTGGGGCTCCACACAGCAGCTTTCCATCTGCGATGCTTCCCCACAATACGGCACAATCCATCAGTGAACAGGGCATATTTCTTCTCATTTTCTGGTAGTTCATTGTATGGTGGGGCCTCTTTAGCACATGACACCTCTTCTCCTGGTAATGTTCCAGACTTTTTACCTTCAGGCCAGTCCATGATCACCTCTAAACTTCCTGGACGACTGAGGTTCCCCATCCGAGCTCGTTGTGTAATCAGCGCAATCCACTTACTCCAGGTGGCATCAGTAGCATGATGCGTGGAGGGAACCTTTCTTTTAAACATCCAGTTCAGCACTGGCAGTCGAGGTGCCAGAAGGAGCTGCGTTTCAGTACCGACTACTTTGGAAGCAGCCCGAACCCCCTCATACGCAGCAAAGATCTCCTTCGCAGTTGGAGTGTAGCACTCTTTGTACCCCTTGTACTCTCGACTCCAAAATTCCAGGGGTTGGCCTTGGGTCTCTCCTGAGGCTCTTTGCCACAAACTCCAAGTGGGACTTTGTAGTTTACTTTATATCTAGGAACTGAATCTCCTGGGCAGGTCCTTTCACTTTGCTTCGTTTTATAGCAAAACCAGCTCGCAGAAGAATTTGGATTATTTGCTCTCCTTTTGTGAACACTTCTTCTGCTGTATCACCCTACACAACTATATCATCAGTGTACTGCAGGTGCTCAGGCGCACCACCCTGTTCCAATACAGTTTGGACCAACCCATGGCAAATGGTTGGGCTGTGTTTCCACCCCTGGGGCAAACGGTTCCAAGTATACTGAACACCCCTCCAGGTGAAGGCAAACTGTGGCCTACAGTTCTGGGTCGTCTTCATGACGCACCTTTATAACCATATCTTTTGTTCAGGCAGCAACGTCTTTCCACAGTTCAGCAGCCCAAATAGGTTTACCCCTCTGCTGCCAGTTATTTTGCTCCCGGTGCTGTAACCACCCCTATAAGGCATTCGCAACCATCCATGAGTCAGTATAAAGATAAAGCATTGGCCACCTCTCCCGTTCAGCAACATCTAAGGCCAGCTGGACAGCCTTTACCTCTGCAGATTGTCTTGATTCTCCTTTTCCTTCAGTGGCTTCTGCTACTTGTCATGTGGGGCTCCACATAGCAGCTTTCCTTCTGCGATTCTTCCTGTTGTGGAACAAGGTCAACCGGGGGATGGGCCTGAGTAAAGAACTGCTAAGATAACAACAGCCAAAGCAGCTGAAGCAGAACCATCGAATAGGGATACGAGGAAAGTGCCTCACTGGATGCCCCTTGATGACAAGGGAGGACTCTGTGAGTAGAAAGGGTCATGCGTGGGGTTGCGTAGCGAGTGTACGGGACGTGCATGCGTGGAAGCCATACTAGTATATAAGCAGTGTGACACAGCAGTAAATTGAGAGAAGACTTGATGGCATCCATGACTATGTCTCTCTCCCCCGGATGGTCGAGGTCCCGGGATAAGCTGGGTTGATTGATGGCTATGTCAAGTGGTGACCCCGACATGATGAATATTATAGCGTGATAGTGTGAGCTACGATTGTGGAGTCTGTTTGTGTTATGATTGTGGAGACAGGTTGTGTTTATTCTTTTGTAGAGTCTGGTGCACCAGTAAGCTTAGTGATAAGCAGAATGGACGGGGTCGAGGAGAGCGGATGTCTCAGGTGAGAGAGAAGACGGATCCAGTGAGAGTGGACGAGTTCAACGAATGGGTCCAGTGAATTGGGAGGATGGGTCCAGAGAGGGACGGGTCCAGTGAATTTCAGTCTCTACCATGACGGCATGATCTGTTAAGGAGACGGTAAAGGTTTTAAAAGTGCTGGCGAGGGACGCAGGGGGCACATTGTCCTCTAGTTGCACGGAGGGGCTCATCCAATGGATGATTCGGGGGGCTGCTTGAGTCAGCCACACAGGCTATGGACCTGGATAAGGTTCAAGCCGCAGGGGTGGAGTTACTATCATCCACTGGGGCGGGAAATAAGTCTGCTCTCCAGCTTATCCCTGCTTGGGGGGCGCTACAAGCTTGCCCCCATAAATTTTGCAAATCGCGGAGTGTTTGGATGGCGGCTCCGGGTGCCATTTATGGCTCGTGGAAAGCGGCAGAGCCAGGAAATTCGAGCTCTAATAGCTTGGGGGAAAGTTTCCAACTGCTCTCTGGTGATTTGTCTCAGGAATTTGCCAGAGAGATAAAGGGAGAGAGGAAGGGGGAGGATTGTGAAGATTCTCTTGAGTCATCATAGGCTTCTCTGGTCACTGAGGGAAAAGCCTTGGATTCCTTGTTCGCAGAGGAGGGGCCGTTTGCCCCTGGCATTGCGTAGGCTTTCAAGGTCACTGTCAAAACTTTGAGCACTGCTAAGAGAGGATGTATCACTGGGAACACTCCACTGAGATGTTTGATTATACAGTCGGAGCTGCTGTAGGCTGTTCACCGACTGATTTAGTCTCTTCTTCTGCTGACTGATTATTTCCCGGTTATTAGAGAGGCTGTTAGAGGAATTGCGGCAGCTTTCAGTTAACTCCAGATCGTTAGCTCAGGAAGTACAAATTCTAGCTGCGCAACAACTGCGGGTGCGAGGTTCAGCAACGCCCCTTATTATCTGGTGGGCCATTGGCACATGATTGTTAAGAACTGCGCACTTCAAGGGGACATTATCTAGCAACCATCAGAGGGGGGAGGACCACTTGTACGCCCCGTGGTACAGGATCTTCTGGGCTGACCCACTTGGGAGTCTTTTGATTGTCAGCGAGTTAAGAAGTTAAGATTGGTGATGGCTACTTCCAGTTTGGAACGTCCCGCCTGCCAAGCTCTATTGGACATGATACAGATGGAGCTCACCACCCCCTTTGATTGGTGTAGTCCGGCCAAGGTGGTCCTATCGCACACCCAAATGGTGCTTTTTGGAACTAAATGGGAATCATTAGGACTGACCCTACATGGGTCCGAGTACGATATGTTCGGCCTCATCTCAAGGCAGAGACTAGCATCCAGCTTTCATAGTAACTGGGATTGTGTGCTTCTTACTTACTGGTAATGCTTTGTAACCTGTTATACTGCAGATAAAAGTGGTGTGACATAATGGGAGAATTTCCAGCGTTACCAATGCAGTCTCAGGAATTAGAATTATTAGGCATTGTCTAGGTTGTTGTGTACTTCTTCTATTTTAGTAATAGATTGAATATGAATTAAACAGGATTTGATGTTACCAAAGCTGGAATCTACGAGAATAGCTCTTTTGATGTATTAGTAATGTTCAGTTGTAATGCTATCAGCCTATCAATTAGCTTTTCTTAATTTGCAAAGACGAAACCTGGAAAGAAATCCCAGGCGAAGGGGATGACCCTGTATCATAGAATGATTCCTTCATCCCACTGATCAGGATTTTTAGAATTTTAAAATGACATTTTCAGATGTGACCATGCATCACTTGAGACAAAGGCGCATGCTAAGAGAGTTGATCTTAATAGCTTATCCTGTTTTCCAAGCAGGTGTTCCACTTGGGCTCTGTATCACACACTGGCCACACGGATATGGTGTACAAATGGAAAATACCCTTCAGATTCTGAGAGAAATAAAAGTAGGAGAGAATCTGTGATGGGTGAGAAAGGTAAAGTGCACTTTGAAGCAGGGGACGCCCTGCTGGCACTCCCTATCGCATCCACCGCACATTTTTGGCACATTTGCCCACTAATAACAATTCTATCTGACATGCAACTTCGTAAAGTTGTACGACCATTAATCATCTATTAACCATTAATCATCTATTAACCATTAATCATCTATTAGTTCAAAGGCATGGTTGTGAGCACTCTAAAAGCATTTGCTGCACAAATTTTAGTGATCCTTCAAATTGATATATCAAAGTATGCAAAAGTTGAAGGCTTCTTTCTAATCAGTTACAGATTAACACAGAATGAGACCCCATAGGGATTTATTTCCAGGTTGCAGTAAAAATGTTTCTGAATTTGTGAAAACTGGGTTCTCTCTTGATGGGGAGCTTTGGGATAAAATTGGTTTAAAACTCTGGGAGGCTTCTATTGCTAAAGACAGAACAGCTGCTAAACTGTTGTCTGTTTGGCACTAAATAATGGAAGGGCTTAAACAAATTCGACAAGGAAGAATTTCTTCTAATTGTTCCCTATTGCCCTCCCTCCCACCCTTGCTGCTGCTTCTTGGTACAAAAAACAGCTCCTGCCTGGATTTGACCCGCGGCTCAGCCCCCCCCCGCGCTTCTGTCCTACATTCCACCCCCGATGCTGGCCGCACTGCTCCCGCCCTCCTCCCCCCTGCCCACGTCGCCTCCCTGTGCCGCATCTATGTCATCTGTTGCTGCGTCTCTGCAGCCTGTATGTAACTTGATTAGACAGGGACGGACCAGAACCAGAGGAACTTTTTGATTCTGAAGAATGCAGGAAATAAGGATTTTTCTACAGAGTACCGAGTGCAGAAAAGATGCAATATTACGGAGTGTTGCAATCCTTTCCTGTATTATATCATCCAAATCAGCCTCCAGTGGGAATCCCTGTCTTATGAGGCAATAGAAGTGCTAATCCTGCCTCCCATGCAGTACACTGTGTTTATGATTGAATACTGAGATCAGGCTACCATCCAGATTATGAATAATTTAACTGACTTCATCCACACTAAATAGGAGGGGAGGGTCTGGGCAACGCCTCAGGCCCAGGTACAAATGGGCAGGCAATCCCTTGAACAAGATAAGACTTTGGTGTCGCATGTTATCTTTTGGATAACTGATACTAATTTGTCTAATGCCTCAATTGTATCAGTTAAGCAGGAGGCTGCCCAGCCCTACATTAAATTCCTTGGCAGTTTCCCAACTCGATGCAGGAACAGCTCAAAGAATGAAGTGCTACAACTGTGGGGAGCCCAGTCATGTACAGAGGGACTGTAAACAGCCTAAGCAAGCAAATTAAACTGCTTGTGCTATTCCAGATTGACCCTGTCCCCAATGCAGGAGGGGGTTGCACAGGGTGAGAGAATGCCGATCCAAACTCCCTGTTGCTGCACAGCCCTGCGATCTGCCGGGAAACAGGAAGAAGAGCGCGTGACCACGTGTGTGAGAACCCTTTGTTTTCTGGCTCAAAGCTTGCTTCCTGAGGTATTTCTTGTGATAAGACTCTCTCTGATTTATGGAGGAGGCAAGTGATGGGTGCTACCCTGTGACAATCAACATCGCTTTGTGGACATTTGAAAGCACTTTCCTTCAGAGCTGTTTGCTTGCCCAAAGAGAGTGCTCAGGAGTGTTTACTGGCAGAAGATCTGGCCTGTGACTAATTAGCTCCAGCTTGGTATGGGAAAACTGGGGAATGATACCATCGTGTCCTGTGAAAAACAGGATGCAGGTGGGCATCCCTGCTCACTCTTATCTGCTGGCAAGGCCTGGAAGATGGGAACAAAGGAATTTCTGCTGAGATCTCAGAGCCAGAAGCTGACACTCCAAGGAGAGCTGACTCAACTACTTTGGATTCAAGCTGTCACTCCAAAGAAAGCTGACTTGACCACTTTGGACTTATAAATAAGATTGTACTACCATTGGACACTGTTGCCGTGGTCAACGTCATCATCAACGGAACAACAATGCCTGATGACCCGCCACTACTGAAGATCAATGACTGAACTAGAAACCACTCTGGATCCATGGTGGTGACTATCTCCCTCTTGCTTCCTATAAAGACTTCTTGCTTCTATTTCCTATCTTTACTATCGCCTGCCTTCCCTTCCCCATCACCCTACATCATAATAGTGTCCGTCCTCCCCTTCCCCATCTCCTTGATTAAGGTTTGTAATAAACTGGTTGGACCAACATTTGAACCATTGTTTCTTAATCTCATGCCGGGTATACATATACCAAAGAACCTCCTCTCCCTCCTATAAATTGGAGCGAGACAGTGCGCTATGACAGCAAATACGGTCCCGAATCGGTCGGCCACTGCCTGGCCAGCTCACTCAGACCAGCCACTGCTGGCAGTGCAGGAGTGGATTTGGCCACCGCCCAGTCGGTGACACTGGCTGACAGCACCATGACTCTCATTCCAACAGGTGTCATGGGCCCCCTTGGGGACGGGCGTAGCGCTCTCTTATTAGGATGTTCTTCTGTTACACAGATAGGACCTTTTTGTTTTACCAGGACTTATAGATGCTGACCACGCTGGGGTGATTAACACAATGGCACCCTCTGCTTTATTTCCAAAGGTCAAGAAATAGCACGATTAATCCCTTTTCATTCTTTGACTGAACCAGGCATGGAGGACTAAATTTGTGGATTTGGGAAGTGACAAAAGACAAACCATCGTTACCACGTTTAGTAGATGGTTGATAGTTATTAGGCCTAGTAGATACCGGAGCTGATGTTACCATCATTAAGTCAAGTGACTGGCCCTCTGAATGGCCATTAAAAGACCCTAATTCTGTTATTATAGGAGTTGAGGGGTACGCCATACGCTTGGCATCCTGTACAACAATACCGACCAATCACAGAATCACAGAATTATCAAGGTTGGAAAAGACCTAGAAGATCATCTAGTCCAACCATTACCAATACTTCCCAGCTAAATCATATCCCTCAACGCAACATCCAAACATTTCTTGAACACTCCCATGGTCGGTGACTCCACCACCTCCCTGGGCAGTGTATTCCAATGCCTGACTACCCTTTCCGAGAAGTAATACTTCCTAATGTCCAGCCTGAACCTCCCCTGGCGCAGCTTGAAACCATTCCCTCTAGTTCTAACACTGATTACACGAGAGAAGAGGCTGTTGCCGTGCACCTGGCAACCCATGTTCTTCTAACTCTGTGCCTGTGCTAGACTATCGGGTAAAATTACCAGGGCCAAAGAACTACACGTTGATACCAATGTGGTGAGCAGTGAAAAATGGCGTTTATTGCGTCGTGAGATTTACCTATATACCTATCCTCCTTTGTCTACACCCCTTATGCATACATTAACCCTTTGACACCGAGCAAGGGGAGAGTCCTACCATGTCACATCCCGAATCCTCGCTGTCGCCTACTACAATATCTCCCCCTCCCTACGCTCAGTGAAGCTTATCCCGTAACAGCACGAATATCGCTTATCGCCTACAATCTTATCACCTACAATCTTGCTGCTTACAATCTTACCGTCTACAGTCTTACCATCTATGATCTTACCACTTATAATCTTACATCTTACCACCTATAATCTTATCGTCTATGATCTTACCACTTATAATCTTTACCTATGATCTTATCTATGATCTTATCGTCTATAACCTTATCGCCTTATCACTTATAATCTTATCATCTTATCCAAGGGGATGTAAAGGATTATATATTTTGCTCTCAAGTTTAGACACACGTGTCAGTATATGCTTAACCCTAATATATAATTATTAGTAGTGATCATATTATTATTAATGCTAACATGATCAAAACTGGATGGAGAATAGTATTAAAAGTTCCGGTTGCAGTTGGAGACCATCCGAGAAGTAATTCCCACCAGTGGTGTTCTCCGTCCTTCTTCACTTGTTCCAGGATGTGATGTATCTCTGTTGTAACATGGTGAACAGTAACTAAGGTTTTCTGTCCATTGTCCCGAATGCGTGTCAGCAGTTGGTGTAGATCTTCATGTTGTAATAATTTCTTCACCAGCAGAAGGTTCATCCCGATGGAGATAGGTGACAAATCCTGAATTAACGCGTAATTGGACTGCAACAGCTGATATGAAGTAACCGTAACTGAATAATTGAAATCACAACCTACAATGCTAGTAAAGTTACACACACAGAAGTTTAAGCGAGTACTAATGTTAACAGTAATATGGTCAACAAGCAGAGAATCACAGAAAGTCTTTACACATGCACATCCTTTCCCAATATATATAAACATCGTCTCATGTACTGCATTAGGGTGGATCTCAAAATGACAGATGTTCTGCTCAGTGTCCAGGCACACATCTTGAGTTCCAAGAGTATTACTTTCACATATAAACCCTCGTTGTTCTTTTACAGTGCAAGAACTAATATCAACTGTTTGCCATCTTTGCCCATTCTTACGAGCCCACATATGATGTTCTGTTGGGTAAAACACTGCTCCATCACAGATTAACCCCGATGCTACACTTGGGTATATCGTGAACACTGAAGCATTACTAATCGTTAGGACATAAGATGTGACGTCATTAGTAACAGGATCATAGGTAAAATTCACCAACTGCCACCAAGATTGAAATTTCTTTTCAAACTCATTAGCGTTATCCCAAATTACCTTTCGAACTTCAGTGGGCAGGATACCACCTTCGCTTTCTCTAACTATTGCTGCTGACATAGATTGTACCCATATTTGAGCCTGAATACAGCTGAGAGATAATGAGGTATCACTTTGAGCTGCAGTGAGTGTGTCTAATAATAACTGGTGGTCCCTTGTGTTGGTCCTTTCCCGCTGGGGTAGAATGTCAGATAAGAGCTGTTGGTGAGTTCCTAATGCTGATAAAGATGACTGCAGAGGATATTGAAGTACAAATAAGTCACTTGCTGTCGCACTTAACTTATTCATGAGCATTTCAGCATCCATACTATTTAGAACCCCTAGACCTGTTCCCAACATACCAGTCATATCCCTCCGTGTTCTCTTAGTGTGAGCAAAGGTACGCTGGTTTAACCATGACAACCAACCTGCAAAGAATGTATTTAAAAATGGCGCGCAAGCCGGTTTAATTGGTGAGATATTAGTCTGCATTGATAATTTCACACGTTTAAGAGACCATATTGGGATGAACATCACCTGTTGTTGACCTGTATTCTTAATGGCATACAGCCCAATTTCATAAATCTGTGGAGATAAGATCTTTTCTATTTTCTCTGTAACAGTGGAGCTTTCAGAAGGAATTGGTGTATATGGAGTAGCTGTTGTTTGCTGCTTAACAGGTTTTATTCTAAATTTGAAAGATCGCCCCTATTGATTATGTCCCCAGAGACAGACTACCGAAACAGGCTGGATCAGAGTAAAATTATACCAACAGTCCCATTGCTCAATGGTACAGGATTTACTTTCTTTGTTCCCTGTATCATGATGTATTACTGATATCTGGGTAGCTTTATTATAAAGGGATCCATTGATAATTCAACATCCCACTTTTATCTTTTGCCCTGTTTTCCCTTGAAGCTGAGGAGATGATTGATTACCATTGTCTTGACTCCATTCCTCCTTTGAATATATTTTATCATTATGTAATACCACTATTAAGAGGGTTAGATTGCTAGATTCAGGCCCCATAATACCAGTATGACTTCTATATGCATAGGCCCAAGGCCATTCTATACCGTGTAGTTGCTGTGTGAGGTGAGTGCTCTTCCCGAGGGTAGGGAACGCAAATAACAACAAAAGTGTCAGCATTTGAGTAACGTATAACCTTCTCGAAGTAATCAGTAGGTCCTCAGGGCTCTCACGAGGCTGCGCAGATCTCAAGGTGGGGTCAGATCTTGATTTTACCAGGAGACACCGCTGCAAAGCAAAACCCTACTTGTTGTCAGAATTAGCAAAACAGATTACACCTTGTTATTATCTCAACCTAGATCATTATTGTCATCATCATCTTTCTTTCAAAGGTCTGGCTTTACTTTTCTTGATGGAACCCACATGATTTTACCTGTTTCCTCGTGTTTTACTGCAGCGTATGCCCTACCCCACACCAGTATTCTCCATCCTGCTTCCCAAATTCCACCGTCTGTTTTTACTGAAACTCGAGGCCCCTCACCCAAGATTTTTGGCTGCCAATGTTTCTGCATAGGAATGCGCTTACTATCACCACGTTCAAAATGGTTCAATGCATAAAGAGCTTTCGCTAACACCTCAGCTTGTCTGGAAACTGGAGTATGGTCTCGAAATCCCTCACCTTCCCCAAGGATACGTATCTTTTCCTTGAGAAGACGGTTAGCACGCTCAACAATTGCCTGCCCCTGTGAATTACCCACAATGCCAGTTAAGTGAGAGATGTTCCACCTCACTAACCAATCCTGTGTAGAACGCGAGGTAAAGCAAGTTCCATTGTCTGTCTTGATCTGGCGGGGCAGGCCAATGGTAGCAATTGCTGCTGCCCAATGACTTTGTGCTGCTGTAGAGTTAGATCTAGCATGCTGGGTAGCAATAAGGACAGAAGAGGAGGTGTCTACTGTAATAGCCAACCACGAACGCGGTGACAACCGTGGTTCCTGAGTAAAATCCGTCTGCCAAATTTGCAATGGTGCGAGGCCACGAGGGTTCACTCCAGCCCCTATAACTGGTGCTGAATTACAGTGAGGGCACGCCTGAACAACATCACATGCAACAGACAACGGGATAGAACAAGCTCTAGATAATGCATGAGCACCTACATGAAGAGTGGAATGGAGAACGCAAGCTTCCTGCACAGTGAAAATTTGCATGCCAGCAGCTCTGTCTGCTGCAGCGTTGCCCTCAGTGAAAAAGCCTGGTACTTCTGAGTGACTCCGCACATGTAGGATGGCAACAGGGGCTGAACATGTCATCAAGGCTTCCTCCAAAATACTGGAGGCCTCCGTGCTGGGTGAACCCTCCTGTCCCATTTGGGCTAGAAGTCTAGCCGCAAAAGCAGAATTCGTGACAACGTTGCATGGTATCTCATGCCATAACCACACAGCGTGTGCTACAGCTCTTACTTCAAGCAGCTGGACACTAACCGTTCTGTGTAAACATCAATTTCCCAGGATTTACCCGAGCGCCATACCACTGTGCCCTGCTTAGTAACTGAAGATGCATCAGTGAACAAGGTAGGCCCTTGTAATGGTGAAGTGATTACTCGGACACACAGTGAAGTATGGAGTGGTTTAGCCAGATCAAAAATAGGCAGCAAATCTGAGAATGTAAGTGAGCCACCAAAATCACTAAGAGTCACAATGAGGGTGTCTGGAAGCGGCTGCACATCACGGAGAGACCCTGGAAGATAAATGACTGTAGGCTCCGTGTTGAAGACTCATAGCAGGAGCAATCAGGATTTTCTGAGGAGTGCTTCCAGCCAAGAGGTAAAGGCATGTGTGGGCTGTACCAAAACAACCACCATAATGGCTGAGGTTTTGCACTGAGGGAGTGACCTAAAACGGCAACAGCTCCTGCCTCGCATCTACAGACAGCCACTTCCAGGTTTAAAGCAGAATTAAAACGCGCAAGCAAGCTGTCCATACACTTCTGCAAAATTTCTTGCCATGCTACTGCCATTTCTTGAGTAAATTCTCGGGGCTCGTTTGGGTCAGAGCCCTTCAACTGGTTGTAAAAGGGTTTAATTAGTTGAGGGGGTATGCCTAAGGCACCCCGTACCCACTGAAGAGCTCCTACAAATTTCTGCACGTCCCACAATGTTCTAATTTGTGGTCGAATGTCCAGGCCTATCGGACGAACAAGATCTGGACCAAATCTGTATCCAAGATATTCAATCTTGGGTCCCCTTTGAAATTTCTGCATAGAAATAGTGAATCCGGCGTTAGTCAAGGTGGTCATAGTCTGTGATTCAAGCGCCTGAAGACCCAGTTCTGAGGGAGCCACTAGCAGAAGATTATCCATGTAATGCAAAATCACGTAATTGGGAAAGTCTCTCCTGACCGACTCCAAAATCTTGCCTACCACTAACTGGCAAATAGTTGGAGAACACATCATTCCCTGCGGGAGCACACGCCACTGATATCTTTTAGCAGGGCTTTGATTGTTAGGAGTTGGCATTGTGAATGCAAAAGCTTCCCTATCCTCCTCTGCAAGGGAAGAAGAAGAAACAGTCTTTCAGATCAATGACCATTAGTGGCCATTCTTTGGGAATCGCTGACAACATCGGTCCCCCCTGCTGCACTGCTCCAAAAGGCACAAGCTGAGCATTGACTGCGCGCAAGTCATGCAGCAGGCAAAAAGCACCTGATCGCTTTCGAATAACAAAGACCGGGGTGTTCCACTGACTAAGAGAGGGTTCAATATGTCCTAATTGAAGCTCTGACGAAACCAACTGAGTGAGTGCTTCGTATTTCTCATGAGGAAGGGGCCACTGATCTACCCAAACGGGGCGCGCATCCCGTTTCCACCGTAATGGAATTGCATATCCAGTAGACAGCTGGCAGACGGTGGCCCTTACTATAAATTTGTAATGCGTGCACCCACACTATTCAGGAAATCCCGCCCCAGTAGCATCCCTGGTATCTTGACAATGAGTGGAACAAGCAAGGCAGGTCTTTCCAGTGAGCCATCTCGGTTAATCACAATGATCTCCACTTCTCCCACAGATCTTCCAGAAGGGAGAGTTCCACCTACCCCTCTGATCACCTGAAAAGGGCCCACCGGTCACTCTTTAGGCCAGTCCTTGTCAGAAATAACTGTGACATCTGCTCCTGAATCAATGAGCGCTGTAATTGGGACAGAATGACGGCCTGAGAAGTTAGGTGGTAGATGACCAACGTAGGAGAGATATGCTTTGACCAGGGGGCGGTCTTGACAATCTAGAGTCAGAGCCACGATGGGTGTGTGATATGTTTGAAAGGCGGGGCTATCGCTGCCCGAGGATTGGTCATAGGTGTCATCGCTGGCCCACTCTGTGGAATGTGGGAGGGGCCCTGGGCCTGAGGCTCCCTCTCATTCCCGTTTCCCTGCAGTGAAAGCCAGGTGTTTCTGCATTGGCGAGCAGTGTGTCCTTCCTGGCCACACAACTGGCACACCACTCTGTGTTTGTCATCCCCCTTTTTTACTCTACACTGGGCCTTTATATGACCATATTGCCCACATCGAAAGCAAGGGCCTTTTACTGGCAGACTCATGTCAAGAGTTGGCACAGGGGTCATTTGCATTGCCTGAATAGCAGCTGCAAGTCCCTCATTTGTCAGAGGAGCAGCCTTCTGTTTATCTAGCACGTACTTGATTGCCTCTCCGGGTGTGGTGAACTTCTTTGGGGCAGAGTGGAGCAAGTTCTTAACGTCCTCAAGGAACCTTTGGTACAAGCAGTCCAAAATTACTGGATTGTGGACTGCCCTGGGCAAGTCTGACCCTTCCACTGCTTTAATCAATCTATCCGCAAACTCCTGAAAAGACTCAGTTGGACCTTGAGTCACATCTGTCCAGGGGGTGGAGGGCTCAGCACTTCGAGCAAATCTCCTGAATGCCCCAATGCTGCATCCGTAGTTGCTATTAACTCACCCGGGAGTAGAAGAGCGACTTGGCCGTGAGGAGTGGCCATTCTGCCTGCAGCACCTGAAAGCCTCTGTATATCTGTACCATGCACAGGATGACCCGGATCATTCTGTGCAGCTGCCACTATCTGCTTGAGTCATCCACTCCTCTTTCCAGAGCGTGTATTGTACTGGCTTAAGTATCATACGCATGAGGTTCTCAATGTCATAGGGGAGCAGGGACCTGGCGCTGTAAGACCCTCCAGTATATTTAAAGTCAGGGGAGATCTTAGCCCCTTTTTCTCAACTATTTCCATCAGGCGTGCCACCCCTTTCGGGTCCAGAGGGACCCACACAGGGCCCTCCTCCCCAGCCACTACCGGAAATGTAAACGTAACTGATAAGCCCTTATCTTCCACCGCCTCTTTAACTTTGAACCAATCAGTGAGCTGACCACGCCTACGCTCCCCCCTAACCGTGGGGGCGGACACGCCCTCCCCCATTGCCGGCGCAGAAAGATCACGTAAAGAAGGATACAGCAGCTTCTGAGGTGGCGCCGACGGATATGGGGGTGGGAACTCCGCCAATGCCCCTCCCTCGAGGTCTTGCCGGCCGCTGGTACTGGCTGCCGACGGATGGGGGCCGCCATTTTGTTGCAATTCTTCTTCCGGCTTCGTGGGCGTGGTCAGGGTCAGCATGGCCAGAGCCATCTTGTTGGTGGTTGGAGTCGGCATGGTCAGCACCATCTTGTCGGCGGTTGGGGCCTGCGTGGCAGGCACCATCTTGTCAGTGCTCGGGGCTGGCGCCTTGATCTCCTCCGGACTCCTACAAGCGGTAATTACCCCCGACCCCGACAAGCCTGGCTCCCCAGAATCTTTAACAGCCACATTTTCCCCCGTAGTTAGACCTAGGAGTGCCCGTGTCCTCTCAGATGACTTCCCTTCTATTCTGGCTGCTTTAAGGGCTCCCAGCAGCAATCCCCAAGTTTTAAGTTCGGCGCCTCTCTGGGAGCTCATTGCATGCTGCGCAAGTGCAGAGGTGATACCATCCCACTTCTGATGGTCAAGAATTTCATTGGGAGCTTTAACCTCCCTCTCCCGTTCCAATTGGGAAATAACTGCAGCAATATCCTTCTTAGAAGGAATATTCTTGCCGCAGTAGTGCTTACAAAACTGAAGCAGTACCTTAATAACTGGATCCATAGTCAGCGTCTCACCACTGTTCTGGCTCCACCCGCCATTCCGGCTCCACCTGCTGTTTTGAATTTGCGCGCGCAAGATTCCGTTATCAACACGGACTTCTGCAGAGCCCTGCCGTCACCTCGGGTTACTGCATCTGAGGGATGCAGGGCACCGCTGTCACCTCAGTATCGCCCCCCAGCACAGGAATAACACACAGAGTTCCTCACACGGGGCACCACTTGTTGCCGTGCACCTGGTAACCCATGTTCTTCTAACTCTGTGCCTGTGCTAGACTATCGGGTAAAATTACCCGGGCCTAAGAACTACACGTTGATACCAATGTGGTGAGCAGTGAAAAATGGCGTTTATTGCATCGTACGATTTACCTATATACCTATCCTCCTTCGTCTACGCCCCTTATGCATACATTAACCCTTCGACACCGAGCAAGGGGAGAGTCTACCACATCACATCCCGAATCCTCGCTGTAGCCTACTACAACAAGAGGCCGACCCCCAGCTCACTACAACCTCCCTTCAGGAAGTTATAGAGAGCTATAAGGTCTCCCCTGAGCCTCCTCTTCTCCAGGCTGAACAATCCCAGCCCCCCCAGCCGCTCCTCATAAGGCCTGTGCTCCAGACCCCTCACCAGCTCCGTAGCCCTCCTCTGAACACGTTCCAGGGCCTCAATGTCTTTCTTGCAGTGAGGGGCCCAAAACTGAACACAGTACTCGAGGTGTGGCCGCACCAATGCCGAGTACAGGGGGACAATTACCTCCCTGTTCCTGCTAGTAACACTGTTTTTGATGCAAGCCAGGATGCCGTTGGCCTTCTTGGCCAACCAAAAAAAAAACAAGTGATTGTTGAACTCACTAATCAGACACTGAAATTGCAGCCAATGCGATTAAGGGAGGAGGGAGACAAGGGTGATCTGACCACGATATTGCAATAGGCACTGATAGTGCTCAACTAGCCAGCAACGGTGGTGTCTCTTCTCGGGGGTCTGGTGTTGGATGCCCGAATCTTCTATCTGGTGGGGCCCAGCCAACCTCCTTATATGGGGTCGAGGGTATGCTTGTGTTCCCATAGGTACCGGGACCAACGGGATTCCCGCGCGACTTGTTTGGCCATGGATGTCATCGAATGCTTCTGGTAATGGTTATCATCGGGCTGATGATGGGAGCACTGACACTGACACCACCCAAGCTGTCAGGGAATTTCTGGCAACAATACGCAAACCTAGCTAACACCTCCAAGGCTTAGGCTGCGTCGACATTGAAAGTCTGCTGGGAATGGAAGGATTCTGCTGTCTTGATTTTAGTGCAAATGCAATGTCAGCTACTGATAAGATAAGGTCGGAAGCCAAGGACATTGCTGAGTCTGTGTTTAAAATTAGAGTGGACAATAGCTGGGGGTTCCTGTTCAACCTTTTCGTTGGCCCCTAATGGTTGGAAAATGTACTTGCAATGGGGTCCATCATGTTAGTCATTGTATTGCTTGTTATTTAGTTTTTGTGTGCTAAGGAAGAGGGGAGATGCTGGGGAATAAGGTCAACCGAGGGATGGGCCTGAGCAATTACACAAGAATTGCTAGACAACAACAGCCAAAGCAGCTGAAGTGGAACCACGGAACAGGGATGTGATGAAGCATCTTGCCGAGAGCCCTGTGACGACATGATTTATGACATTGCTAAGTCCGTGTTTAAAATTAGAGTGGACAATAGCTGGGGGGTCATGTCCAACATTATTCGGCGCCCCCAATCTTTGGAAAATGTATTTCGATGGGGGCCATCATATTAGTTATTGTATTGCTTGTTATTTAGTTTCTGTGTGCTAAGGAAGGGGGGAGATGTTGTGGAACAAGGTCAACCGGGGGACGGGCCTGAGTAAAGAACTGCTACGTCACTTCCCCACAATACGACACAATCCATCAGTGAACAGGGCAGATTTATCTTCATTTTCTGGTAGTTCATTGTATGGTGGGGCCTCTTCAGCATGTGATACCTCTACTTTGGTGATGTGCTGAACTTTTTACATTCAGGGCAGTCCATGATCATCTCTAAAATTCCTGGATGGCTGAGGTTCCCCATCCGAGCTCGTTCTGTAATCAGCACAATCCACTTGCACCAGGTGGCATCAGTAGCATGATGGGTGAAGGGAACCTTTCCTTTAAACATCCAGTTCAGCCCTGGCAATCAAGGTGCCAGAAGGAGCTGCGTTTCAGTACCGACTACTTCGGAAGCAGCCCGAACCCCCTCATATGCAGCTAAGATCTCCTTCTCAGTTGGAGTGTAACACTCTTCAGACCCCTTGTACACTCGACTCCAAAATCCCAGGGGTTGGCCTCGAGTCTCTCCTGAGGCTCTTTGCCATAAACTCCAAGTGGGACCTTTCTCTCCAGCAGCAGTGTAGAGGATGTTCTTTACGTCCTGTCCCGTCCGTACTGGCCCCAGGGCCACGTCATGGGCTATCTCCTGTTTAATCTGTTCAAAAGCCTGCTGCTGCTCTGGGCCCCATGTAAAATCATTCTTCTTCCATGTCACCTGATAAAGGGGGCTTACAATAAGGCTGCAGTTTGGAACATGCATCCTCCAAAAGCCCACTACACCCAGGAAAGACTGTGTCTCTCATTAGTGGGTGGAGACATAGCAGTGATTTTGTCAATCACATCTGCTGGGATGTGACGACGCCCATCTTGCCACTTTATACCTAGGAACTGAATCTCCTAGGCAGATCCTTTTACTTTGCTTCGCTTAATAGCAAAACCAGCTTGCGGAAGAATTTGGATTATTTGCTCTCACTTCATGAAAACTTCTGCTGTATCACCCCGCTCAACGATATCATCAATGTACTGCAGGTGCTCAGGCGCACCACCCTGTTCCAATACAGTTTGGACCAACCCATGGCAAATGGTTGGGCTGTGTTTCCACCCCTGGGGCAAACGATTCCAGGTATACTGAATGCCCCTCCAGGTGAAGGCAAACTGTGGCCTACAGTCTGTGGCCAAAGGAATGGAAAAGAAGGCGTTAGCAATGTCAATGGTGGCATACCATTTGGCAGCTTTCGACTCCAGCTAGTACTGGAGTTCTAACATGTTCGGCACCACATCAGGCAGTGGGGGTGTGACCTCATTCAGGCCACGGTAGTCTACCGTCAGCCTCCATTCTCCACTGGCTTTACGCACTGGCTATACGGGGCTGTTAATAGGTGAGCGAGTTTTGCTTATCACTCCCTGATTCTCCAGCTGGCGAATCAACTCATGAATGGGGAGCAAGGAATCCCTGTTGGTGCGGTACTGCCGTCTGTGCACAGTCTTTGTAGCATTTGGTACCTGCTGCTCTTTCACTCGTAGCAGCCCCACAACAGATGGGTCATCTGACAGGCCAGGCAAAACAGACAGCTGCTTAATGTTGTCTGTATCTACAGCAGCTATTCCAAAGGCCCATCGATACCCCTTAGGATCCTTGAAATGCCCCCTTCTGAGGTAATCGATACCAAGTATGCATGGAGCCCCTGGGCCAGTCACAATAGGATGTTTTTGCCAGTCTTTACCAGTGAGGCTAATTTCAGCCTCCGACACAGTCAATTCTTGAGAGCCCCCAGTCACTCCAGAAATATGGATTGATTCTGTCCCTTCATGACTCGAGGGCATTAGAGTGCACTGTGCACCGGTATCCACCAGTTCCCTATATTTCTGTGGTTCTGATGTGCCAGGCCACCGAATCCACTCAGTCCAACAAATTCTACTATCCCTTCCCCCCCCCCCGTCTGAGGGCAGGGCCCCTCTCTTCATTTCTGGTGGTAACTGGAGCAGCTGTACTGGTGATTGTTCTGTTTTGTAATTCTCTCATCCATGCTCGTAGTACAGGAGTAGCTTGGTCATGCCACTTCCTCATGTCTTCTCCATGGTCATGTAGGTAACGCCACAAGGCAATACGCGATGTAGTCTTACTGTTGTTTCTTGCTTGAGCCAGAAATATCTGAGATTTTTGATGATACAGGTGAGGAGGAGGGTTCATCACCTTTAACTGGATCTGAGTTTTCATTAGTTTGATCAGCTCCTTCATTAGACTTCCTTGATATTCTGTGATATTCGTCAATTGTTTCTGATACTACTATGGGTTCCTCATGATTAACCAATAGAGGCACTTGCTCTTGCATTTCATTCAGTCTGTCCGTTACTTCCAGCACAGCTATTTCCCCTCAAATACTGGATGCCTTTTTCAGTTGTATCCCACTTTTTCATCACAGGCTTCAGATTGTTCTTGAAGGGAAGCTTTTCCCTCACAGCTACTAACATTCGCTCCCAGAGGGTGGCAGCCCCATCCAAACATCTACTAATCCCTCTGTCAATAGTTGGGTCTCTGGCAATGCCTCCTAGTTGGCAAGCTTCGTTACCAACTAGAGACAAGCTACTGGCCCTGCTGTCCCAACAGCGAAGCAACCAGGTAAAGAGCTTCGTTCGGGAGCCGTGTAAACTCCTTTTTTGTGCCTTGGATTTCTGTCCTCTTCAGAGGTCGACGAACAGTAATAGAGACTTTCTCCTCATCACTCTCCTCTTCATGCCTCTTAGCTTTTTCTTTTGCCTTTCTCGGTGCTGTGGAGGGCCCCCTCTTGGATCTTCCTCTGCCTTCTCCTCTGCTTCTTCTTCTTTTTTCCATTCTAGACGCAAGGACACCCGTTTCCATTTCCTGCCTTCCACAGGGGCAACTGACGTTGTTACTGGTGCCTCCTGTGACTGATCAGATTTGACTTGAGGATTTCCCCCTTTGGCTTGGACCTCAGCTCAGAAACTCTCTCTTTCCAGAATAGTATTATATAGAGCACAGTAAGCACAAGCCAAGCCCCAGATAAGTCGTATCTCGTTAGATCTGTCTAAGCTGCACCATCCCTGACTCAAATACTGGCTTAGTTTCTCGGGATCCCACAGGTGTTCAAGAGTGAAATCCTGTGACATTGCGGGCCCCCACACTTCTAAGAGTTTTCCTAAACCTCTCCATATTCCCTGCCAGTCAGCATTCTCTGGTTTTGGAGGAGACTTCTTCCACATTGAATTAATGGATTGGAGTACATTCAGGGAGATTGATAACACGCACATGAGTATGAGCACTAACTCAGCTTTCAAAAAGAGTGTGGCAAACTGAGAAGACAGCCTGGAAACCAGATTGAACATCGTGTTGTTTGTAAAATTGGCTATTCCATCTGAGATGTAATTGTTTGTAGAATTAGCTATTCCGTCTTGGATATAAATGTCAAAATTCAAGTTATACCACATTGCATATAAGTACCAGGCAGGTGTCTCCATCAGTTCCCTTATTTGGTTATGTATGAACACAATTCCACAACAACAAATCATGACATGAATAATCAGCCAATATTTTGAGAAGATCATAATTGCTTTCAATCCCTTAAAAAGCGCAGCTAAAATGAAGAGTGGATTCATAGCTGGTAGCTGTTAAAAAAGGGAAGGGGAAAAGAAAGAACCAAAACAGAAGACACTGTACAGTGTCTGGGGTTAGGCAGACTGCCAGACTACAATCTAATCTATGAAGGTCAAGTACCAATGCTTTTGCAGTCTCTGGCTTAAAGAAATCTTTTTTTTTTCTAACTAACTTATAACTAACGTTAAAATCTTATGCTTGTGCCCGCATTCTCCACCAAAAACTATCATGGCATTATCTAGATCAATCTATGTCTGTTACAGGGGGGCAGTAGTCCCATGGGCACCCCTGGCCCCACAAATGGGAAGGGAAAAGGGGAAAGGGGTAGGGAGATGGGAGCTGGGTTCAAGAAAACAAACAGAGCAGCAGCAACGATCTAAGGAGGAAAACTTATTTTACTAACTATGATATTGGAATTCAAGATAACACAATATAATACAATCTAATTGAAAATTGAGTCTAATAAGTAAAATAAGAGAGAGGTTTCCGAAGACCATGAAGCCTACTTGGAAATTGAAGGAGCGTGGCTTGGAAGCACACCTACACCCGCTGCCAGGCAGTGAGAGAGAGAAAGTGAACGTCACGTCCGTGATTTATTTTCCTCTTTGACTGTGAGGACCTCTGGGACATGTAGTTCTTCTCATTGCTCCACATGGTGTTATGATGTGGAATACCAATAGCAAAAAATTACAAAACCATGACAAATCGCCATTCTTATTTATTATTTTCTTCTGCCCAGCTCTGTATCATTGCACCAGTAAAATGAGTCCCTTGGTCGCTCACAGTTACCTGAGGTGTCCTGTAGGCAGACATCAGTTTTGTAAGTGCCTTGATGGTATATGCCTGGCTTGCTTTTGGTACTGGATAGGCCTGCAGTAGCCCACTTGCAGTGTCAACGCTGGTCAGGGCATATCTCGCCCACTGAGACCGAGGGACCCAACTCTCTGTGCAGATGTTCAGGATACCATCACCACATTCCTTGGTATAACCATCCACACAGCTCGCAGTTCTGCCCATTGGCTGCTCTGACCACCGTCCTCGTCAAACCAGATTGTCTCAGTGGAGGGATGGTATGCTATTGCTCTCCACTTGCTCGGGTTGCCCTTGCTGGACAATTCCGTGTACCAGACATCTTCAGGGATAAGATATTTTCCCTCCTGAACAGGACTCTTCTCTGGAGGAGCAAACAATGTTTCTTTTGGTTCATCACTGTGATACGTCACTGGGCCTAGGATCTTCTGAAGTTCTTCTTTCAATGGTGATGAAGACAGAATACTCCTCTGGCTGAGGTAGGCGACCCATTGTGCCACCATTTGTGCTTGGGCCACCCCCATCTTAGGAAGGTGGGTTAGATCTTCCACCAACCCCTGAATCGGCAGAGTGGTCTTAACTATAACTACAGCCGTTTGAGTTATCGGCTCTACCGCCTGTAATGCCAAATAGGCAGCCAATAATTTTTTTTCAATCATACTGTATCTTTCTTCTGCTCCGTACCAAACCTGAGACCAAAATCCAATAGGGGTCCAAATAGAACTCTGACACCGCGCAGGCCCCAGCCAAAGCTATCCTGATTAACATGAACGTCCAACTCGGCTGGAAGGGTAGGATCAAATATACCCAGTGCCTGGGCTTGTTTAACTGCCAGTTTTGCTTGTTGGAAAGCATCCTGTTCCATTCTCCCCCAGTCCCATAGCTGCCACTTTTTTGTGAGTCTTTATAATGGCCTTAGCAGCTGCACTAAATGAGGTATAAAGAACACCAGTAACCCAATATACCTAGAAACCCATGCAGCTGCTTCGGTGTTGGAGGGACTGGAAATGCCTGAACCTTATCTATGACAGCACTGTGTGGGAGTTCAAGAAGGACTGTATGGAGAAGCAGCTGTGGACCAAGATAAACAACACGAGAACCAAAGACACCTCTAGAAGAAGAAAGAACAGCTCACGGCTCTGATTGGATAAGCACCCGCATGAATGATTGAAGAAGTGTTTGTGGAATGTTCTGTTGACATGTTGTCACGGGGTTATCAAGATCAATCTGGGTCCGTGACAGGGGAGGGGGCAGTAGGCCCGTAGCCCCCCGGCCCCCTCGGAAAAAAGGGAAAAAGGGAAAAAAGGGAAAAGGGGTAGGGAGATGGGAGTTCAAGGGAACAAACGGAACAGCGGCAACGATCTGAGGAGTAAAACTTATTTACTAACTATGATATCGGAATGCAAGATAACACACTATAATACAATATAATTAGAATTGAAGCTAATAAATCAAATACAATGAGAGAGAGAGGTTTCCGAACACCGAGAGGCCTACTTTGAAGTTGAAGGCGCCGCGGCTTGGAAGCACACCCACACCCGCTGCCAGGCAGTGAGAGAGAGAGAGAGAGCGAGCGTCGCTTCTGTGACGTATTTTCCCTCTCTGGCCGCGGGGTCCCCTGGGACGTGTAGTACTTCTTCTCTGTGCTCCACATGATGTTGTGATGTGGAATACCAACAGCAAGAATTACAAAACACAAAACCATGACACATGTAGGGGCGAATAGGAAAGCTAGTGTCACAGGGTTATCTAGATCAATCTGTGTTTGTGACAGGGGAGGGGGCAGTAGGCCCGTGGCCCCCCGGCCCCCTCGACAAATGGGAAGGGAAAAAGGGAAAGGGGTAGGGAGATGGGAGTTCAAGGGAACAAACGAAGCAGCTGCAACGATCTGAGGAGTAAAACTTGTTTACTAGCTATGACATCGGAATGCAAGATAACACTATAATACAATATAATTAGGATTGAAGCTAATAAATCAAATGTAATGAGAGAGAGAGGTTTCCGAAGACCAAGAAGCCTACTTTGAAGTTGAAGGCGGTGCAGCTTGGAAGCACACCCACACCCGCTGCCAGGCAGTGAGAGAGAGAGAGTGAGTGTCGCTTCCGTGACGTATTTTCCCTCTCTGACAGCAGGGTCCCCTGGGACATGTAGTACTTCTTCTCTGAGCTCCACATGATGTTATGATGTGGAATACCAATAGCAAAAGTTACAAATCACAAAACATGACAGCTAGGAAAAGAAAACTTGTGAAGGTATATAAGAGATGTGAGAACTTGTAATAAACGATTTGGATCGTTCACATCTGAGTCCGTGCATCAGATGCAGCAAATGGTGCCCACTACGTGGGGCAAATCAAGCCGAGACTGAGCGAGCCCAGTTTGGCAGCGTTGCCTGACTGAACTTTGGAGAGTTTGTTTTGCACGCACCCGCACCATTCTGCAGGACAGAAGGTGAGCAGTCGGGAACTATGGGGAGTATTCTAATGAAGGAGCAACAAGTACATCCCGAAGTATTACGTCGAGTTTTAAAGTTTCAGGATCAGCCTGTATCTACTTCAGCATTACTTAATTTTCTTAAATGGATAAGCAAAAATGTCCCTGAATTTGCAAAAACTGGGTTCTCTCTTGATGGACAGCTTTGGGACAAAATTGGCACAAAACTCTGGGAGGTTTCTATTACTAAAGACAGAATGGCTGCTAAACTTTTATCTGTTTGGCATCAAATAATGGAAGGGCTTAAGCAAATTAGACAAGGAAGAATTTCTTCCAACTGTTCCCTATGTCCTCACTCCCACCCCCGCCACTGCTTGTCGGTGCGGAAAACAGCCCCTGCCCAGATTCCATCCGTGGCTCCGACCCTCCCCCAACCTGGGGAGAAGAGAAATCACGACCCCCCCCCGCTCTGCCACCCTACGTTCCTCCCCCTCCACTCACCACACTGCTCCTGCTCTCCGCTCTGTCCCCGACACCAGTCACGCTCCTGCCCTTTGCTTTGCCCCCAATGCTGGCCATGCCGCTGCCACCTTCCACCCCGCCTCCGTCGCTCGCCGTGATGCTGCCTCCCTCCGCTGAGTCTACATCATCTGCTGCTGCATCTCTGCAGCCTGCACATAACTTAGTAAAAGACAAGGATGGACCGGAACCAGAGAAACTTTTTGATCCTGGTTCAGTAAATTCAAAAAATGAGCCGATCATTTCCCTCATGATGATAATTTCAAGGATGCAGGAAAGAAAGATTTTTCTACGGCGTACTACGGTCCTTTAGAGCAGTGCAGAAAAGATGCAATATTACGGGGTGATGCTGGTATGTTGCAAGACTTTCTTGTGTTGTATCATCCAAATCAGCCCCTCCCCCCCAGTGGGAATCCCTGCCTTATGAGGCAGTAAAGGAGCTAAGAAAGTCAGTGAGATAATATGCAATTCAGTCTGCCTTTACATACAATCTTTTGGTTGCATTTCGTGATAGTTATGTCTGACCCCTCATGACAGGAAAATCTTGTTAAGAACTATCCTGTCTCCCATTCAATACACCGTGTTTATGACTGAATACCGAGATCAGGCTACCATCCAGGCTATGAATAATTTTACTAACTTAAATCAAATTGGCATGGAGGAAATGATGGGGGTGGGGGTCTGGGCAACACCTCAGGACCAGGCACAGCTGGACAAGCAATGCCTTGAACAAGTTGAGACTCTGGTGTTATGTGCTATCCATCGGGTACCTGTGGGAATACAAGATGGACTGTATGGAGCAGCAGCTGTGGAGCAAGATAAACAGCATGAGAACCTAGGACATCTCTAGAAGAAGAAAGAACAACTCGTGGCTCTGATTGGATAAGTGCCCGCATGAATGGTTGAAGAAGTGTTTGTGGAATGTTCTGTTGACATGTAGGGGCGAATGGGAAAGCTAGAAAAAGAAAACTTGTGATATACATATAAGTGATGTGAGAAATCGTAATAAATGATTTGGTTCGTTCACATCCGAGTCCGTGCATCAGACGCAGTAAATGGCGCCCACTACACGGGGCAAATCAAGCCGAGGTTGAGCGAGCCCAGTCTGGCAGCGTCCAGCAGCGGACCTCACCAACAGGGATTCCTTGCTCCCCATTCATAAGTTAATTCGTCAACTGGAGAGTCAGGGAGTGATTAGTAAAACTCACCTTTTAACAGCCCCATATGGCCAGTGCGTAAAGCCAGTAGAGAATGGTGGCTGACAGTAGACTACCATGGCCTGAATGAAGTCACGCCCCCACTGAGTGCTGCGGTGCTGGACATGTTAGAACTCCAATATGAACTGGAATCAAAAGCAGCTGAATGGTATGCCACAATTGACATTGCCGGTGCCTTCTTTTCCATTCCTCTGGCCACAGAATGTCAGCCACAGTTTGCCTTCACCTGGAGGGGCATTCAGTACACCTGGAATCATTTGCCCCAGGGGTGGAAACACAGCCCAACCATTTGCCATGGGTTGATCCAGACGGCACTGGAACAGGGCAGTGCTCCTGAGCACTTACAGTACATTGATGACATCATTGTGTGGGGCAATACAGCAAGGGAAGTTTTTGAGAAAGGAGAACAAATTATCCAGATCCTTCTACATGCTGGCTTCGCTATTAAGCGAAGCAAAGTGAAAGGACCTGCTCAGGAAATTCAATTCCTGGGAATAAAGGGGCAGGATGGACGTCGTCACATCCCAGCAGATGTGATCGACAAAATCACTGCTATGTGTCCGCCCACTATTAAGACACACAGTCTTTTCTGGGCGTAGTGGGCTTTTGGAGGATGCATGTTCCAAACTATAGCCTCATTGTAAGCCCCCTTTATCAGGTGACGGGGAAGAAGAATGAGTTTACATGGGGACCTGAGCAGCAGCAGCAGGTTTTTGAAGAGACTAAGCAGGAGATAGCCTGCGTCGTGGCCCTGGGGCCAGTACAGACAGGGCAGGATGTAAAGAACATCCTCTACACTGCTGCGGGAGACAAAGGTCCCACTTGGAATCTGTGGCAAAGAGCCTCAGGAGAGACCCGAAGCCGACCCCTGGGATTCTGGAGTAGAGCATACAGGGGGTCGGAAGAGTGCTACACTCCAAGCGACAAAGAGATCCTTGCAGCATATGAGGAGGTTCGGGCTGCTTCTGAAGTAATCAGCACTGAAACGCAGCTCTTTCTGGCACCTTGATTGCCAGTGCTGAACTGGATGTTTAAAGGAATGGTCCCCTCCACCCATCCTGCAACTGATGCCACTTGGAGCAAATGGATTGCACTGATTACACAACGAGCGCGTGTTGCCTCTGTTCTGGCAACCCAGGCATCAGCCCGCCCGGTGTGCAGTGGCTTGACAGCCCTCCGACCCAGCGCCCAACCCTATCGGTCCCGCGCCCCATCCCAGACCATTCGCACGCTATTTAAGGCATCAATATGATGAGCGGCAAATGGCGTTTATTGCAAGCAACACACTCTTTATATCTTTTCTGATATCACAAAGTTACTTTTCCTGCCCAATGGATGTGTGACACGGACTGTCCTATTCACATTTGGTCTTGCTCTCCTTTCATATCTTCAGGAATGTGTTGCCATGGTTTCTCAAGGTTAAGAGGCCCCCTGCGGGCCTTATCACTGTCTGTTGACGGTGATGATTACTACACCCTGCAGGCTTTATCACTGTCCAATGACTAATAAAGCCATCCTAGGCACTTAGTTAACAAGCTTACTACATCTCCCCTTCCCTATGCTCAAGCAAACCCACTACAACTCGAGAGGACCCTCTCCGCGTACACCCGAAATCCCCGTGTTGTGCCTATGCATTCTATTGTCCTCTCGGTTAAGCCTTGCCCCGTTACAGCGCGAATATCGCTTATTGCCTAAAATCTTATCTAAAGGAAAGGATTAAATATTCTACTTTCAATTCTAGACACACGTTTCAGCATTCGCCAAACTCTAACATACAGCATAATCACCAGCAGTAAGCGTATCACTATTAGGACTAACACGATCAAAACTGGATGGAGCGCAGCATTAAGAATCCCTGTTGCAGTTGGAGACCATCCAAGAAGCGATTCCCACCAGTGGTGTCCTCCGTCCTTCTTTACTCGCTCCAAGACGCGATGTACCTCTGTTGTATCATGGTGAACAGTAACTAAAGTTTTCTGTCCATTGCCCCGAATGCGTGTCAGCAGTTGGCGTAGATCATCATGTTGTAGCAGTTTCTTCACCAGAAGAAGGTTCATCCCGATGGAGATAGGTGACAAATCCTGAATTAACGCGTAATTGGACTGCAACAGCTGATGTGAAGTAACCGTAACTGAATAATTGAAATCACAACCTACAATGCTAGTAAAGTTACACACACAGAAGTTTAAGCGAGTACTAATGTTAACAGTAATATGGTCAACAAGCAGAGAATCACAGAAAGTCTTTACACATGCACATCCTTTCCCAATATATATAAACATCGTCTCATGTACTGCATTAGGGTGGATCTCAAAATGACAGATGTTCTGCTCAGTGTCCAGGCACACATCTTGAGTTCCAAGAGTATTACTTTCGCATATAAACCCTCGTTGTTCTGTTACCGCACAAGAACTAATATCAACTGTTTGCCATTTTTGCCCATTCTTACGAGCCCACTTACTATGTTCCATCGGACAAAGCACCGCTCCATCATAAACCAACCCCAATGCCACAATTGGGTATATCGTTAACACTGAAGCATTGCTAATCGTTAGGACATAAGATGTGACGTCATTAGTAACAGGATCATAGGTAAAATTCACCAACTGCCACCAAGATTGAAATTTCCTTTCAAACTCATTAGCGTTATCCCAAATTACCTTTCGAACTTCAGTGGGCAGGATACCACCTTCGCTTTCTCTAACTATTGCTGCCGACACAGATTGTACCCATACTTAATCTTCAATACAGCTAAAAGCTAATGAGAAATTGCTTTAAGCTGTGGCAAGTGTATCTAATAATAACTGGTGATCCCTTGTGTTGGTCCTTTCCCATTGGGGTAGAATGTCAGATAAGAGCCATTGGTGAGTTCCTAATGCTGATAAAGATGACTGCAAAGGATACTGAAGTGCATATAAGTCACTTGTCATCACGCTTAACTTATTCATGAGTATTTCAGCATCTATACTATTTAAAACCCCTAGACCTGTTCCCAACATACCAGTCATATCCCTCCATGTTCTTTTAGTCTGAGCAAAGGTACGCCAGTGCAACCATGACAACCAACCTGCAAAGGTGTACTTAAAATGACGCGCAAGCCGGCTTAATTGGTGAGATATTAGTCTGCATTGATAACTTCACACGTTTAAGAGACCATATTGGGTTGAACATCACCTGCTTTTCACCTGTATTCTTAATGGCATACAGCCCCATTTCGTAAATCTGTGGAGATAAGACCTTTTCTTATTTTCTCTGTAAAAGTGGAGCTTTCAGAAGGAATTGATGTATATGGAGTAGCTGTTGTGTAAGGTGGGTGCCCTCCTCGAGAGTAGGAAACACAAATAATAACAAGGATATCAGCATTTGAATAGCGCATGACCTTCTCCAAGTAATTAGTGGGTCCTCAGGGTTCTCACGTGGTTGCACAGGTCTCAGAGCGGGGTCAGATCCTGGTTTTCCTGGGAGCCACTGTTGCAAAGCAAAACCCTACTTATTGTCAGAATTCGCGAAACAATTTACACCTTGTTACTATCTCAACCTGGGTCATGATTGTCGTCATCATCTTTCTTGCGAAGGTCTGGTTTCACTTGCCTTGATGGAACCCACAGGATTTTACCTATTTCCTCGTGTTTTACTGCAACGTATCCCGTACCCCACACCAATATTCTCCATCCTGATTCCCAAACTCCACCGTCTGTTTTTACTGAAACTGGAGGCCCCTCACCCAAGATTTTTGGCTGCCAATGTTTCTGCATAGGAGTGCGCTTACTGTCACCACGTTCAAAATGGTTCAATGCATAAAGAGCTTTCGCTAACACCTCAGCTTGTCTGGACACTAGAATGCGGTCTCGAAATCCCTCACCTTCCCCAAGGATACGTATCTTTTCCTTAAGAAGGCAGTTAGCACGCTCAACAATTGCCTGCCCCTGTGAATCACCTGCAATACCTGTGAAGTGAGAGATGTTCCACCTCACCAACCAGTCCTGCATAGAACGTGAGGTGAAGCAAGTTCCATTGTCTGTCTTGATCTGATGGGGTAGGCCAATGATAGCAATTGCTGTTGCCCAATGACTTTTTGCTGCTGTGGAGTTAGATCTAGCATGCTGGGTAGCAATACGGATAGAAGAGGAGGTGTCTACTGTAACGGCCAACCACGAACGCGGTGACAACCGTGGTTCCTGAGTAAAATCTGTCTGCCAAATTTGCAATGGTGCGAGGCCACGAGGATTCACTCCAGCCCCTATAACCGGTGCTGAATTGCAGTGAGGGCACACCTGAACAACATCATGTGCAACAGACAATGGGATAGAACAAGCTCTAGACAATGCATGAGCGCCTACATGAGGAGTGGAATGGAGATCGCGAGCCTCCTGTACAGTGAAAACTCGCATGCCAGCAGCTCTATCTGCCGCAGCATTGCCCTCAGTGAAAAAAAAAACAGCACTTCTGAGTGAATCCGCACATGTGGGATGGCAATAGGAGCTGAGTGTGTCATCAGGGCTTCCTCCAAAATATTGGAGTCCTCCGTGCTGGGTGAACCCTCCTGTCCCATCCGGGCTGGAAGCCTAGCTGCAAAAGCAGAATCCATGAAGATGTTGCACAGTATCTCACGTCATCCCCCTCCTGCATTGGGGACAGGGTCGATCTGCAATAGCACAAACAAGTTCATTTGCTTGCTCAGGCTGTTTGCAATCCCTCGGACTGAGCCCCCCAGAATTGCAGCACTTCATTCTTTGAGCTGTTCCTGCATCGAGTCGGGAAACAGCCCATAAGTGTAATGTAGGGCAGGACAGCCTCTTGCTTAACTGACGTAATTAAAGCATTAGACAAATTAGTATCGGGTATCCAAAAGATAACATATAACACCAAAGTCTTAACTTGTTCAAGGCATTGCTCGTCCATTTGTGCCTGGGCCTGAGGTGTTGCCCAGCATCCCATGGTAAGCGTTATGTGCTTACCATGGTGGAGGTAACCACTGGGTGGCTTGAAACATATGCAGTACCCCATGCTACCGCCCTAAACACCACATTGGGTCTTGAGAAACAAGTCCTGTGGTGACATGGCACCCCAGAAAGAATTGAGTCTGATTATGGGACACATTTCAAAAATTCACTTGTAAGTACTTGGGCCAGAGAACACGGCATCGAGTGGGTTTATCATATCCCCTATCATGCACCAGCCTCTGGTAAGATCGAACGCTACAACGGGTTGTTAAAAACCATGTTGAAAGCAATGGGAGGTGGAACATTTAAGCACTGGGAGAAGCATTTCGCAGAAGCCACCTGGCTGGTCAACAGTAGAGGAAAAGTCAATCGAGATGGTCTTAAACAATCCAGCTCCCTACATACTGTAGAGGGAGATAAGGTCCCTGTAGTACATGTAAAAAGCACATCGGGAAAAGCAGTGTGGGTCCTTCCAGCCTCTGGAAAGGGCAAACCTCTCCGTGGAACTGTTTTTGCCCAGGGACCTGGGTGTACTTGGTGGGTGATGGAGAAAAATGGGGACGTCCACTGTGTTCCACAAGGGAATTTGATGATGGGGGAGTGCAGTTAGTAATTCTTTGTGTGTGTCTAATGCTTGTTAATTACCATTTGCTCGTATATATTAAGCATGATGTGATGATGTGGAATAAGGGGTGAAATGTCATGGTTTTATGGTCATCGGTATTCCACATCATAACATCATGTAGTGCACTGGGAATTAAAGTGTTAATGTCCCAGTTCAACATACTAAAGAGACGAAACTACGTTTCCCGTAAGACTGTTCACTGTGCTGATATCATTCCTGCACAGGGGGGAATGCATATAAGGCACTGTCAGGTCATCTGACCTTCTTTTTGCTTTCCTTCATCGCTCTTCTCCTTCATCTCTCCTTGCTGCTGCCTGTCCCGACTGCGCGTGCTGCTTCAGCATTACTGTAAGGCCTACAGCTTTTTTTTTTTCAGATACTCTCTCTCATTATATTTAGTAAACTAGTTTGTTCCTCCTCAGATCATTGCCGCTGTTCTTTAATTATTTTGGGGTCCCCTGTTTTCTTTTTCCGGAGGCGTGGACTTTGCGAAGTCCCTCTACCCCACTAGTCACAGAACCGGGCCAAACCAGCCCGTAAACTGTTGACACTACCCTAGCGGATCCACTGGTTAAAATTAAGCTAGGGAAGGAACTGTGGCATAACGTGGAATTGTTAGTGGACACCGGAACAACTTATTCAGTGTTAAATACTTACCTAACTCCAGTTAGTGATGAATTTGTAACCATAAGGGGAGCCACTGTTCAAACTGAAAAGGCTTATTTTCTTAAGCCTCTGCAATTCAGTGTAGGTAAACAGGTAGGGATTCATCAATTTCTGTATATGCCCAATTCACCGAAACCATTACTGGGGCAAGATTTACTAGAACAATTGGGAGAAGAGATAAAATCTGAGTCTGGAAAAATAGAATTTAGGGTAAATGAAGACCAATTGAATTAAGTACTTAGTTTGGCATTGATTACTACCCCCACTGGCACAGGAGTTCCGGATGAAATCTCAAATCAAGTTTACCCAGGGAAATGGGCAACCGAAGCCCCGGGGTGGGCAAGGACCGCTCTCCCAGTCACGGTCAAAACAAAGCCAGGAACTCAGCCAGTGAGGATCAAACTGTATCCTCTGTGGCTTGAGGATAGGAAGGGAATTTGTCAATAATCAATTGTTTTATGAAGTTCGGACTGCTAGTAGAATGTGAGTCAAAATATAATACCCCTATTTTACCAGTTAAGAAGCCAGACGGGAGATACAGGATAGTACAGGATTTAAGAGCTATTAACAAAATAGTGGAGGATCTGTACCCACTGGTGCCAAATCCATATACACTGCTCACCAGGTTATCTAGTGAATTGGCTTGGTTTACTATACTGGATTTAAGGGATGCCTTCTTCTGTCTGCTCCTGAGCCCCGAAAGCCAATTACTATTTGCATTTGAATGGGAAAACCCCAACTCGGAAGAAGGACACAACTTACATGGACAGTGCTTCCTCAAGGGTTTAAAAACAGCCCAACTATCAGTTGGCGAAGGATCTAGAGCAGTGGGAACGCCCACCTGGAAAAGAAATTTTACTACAGTATGTAGATGATCTTTTAATTGCTACTGAAAAAGAAAGGTTATGTGTGACATGGACAATGAGTTTACTGAATTTTCTTGGACTTAATGGTTATCGAGTCTCCCCACAGAAAGCCCAAGTGGCTCAACAGCAAGTAGTCTATTTAGGCTATGAGATCACCGCCGGACTAAGGACACTTGGAATGGTGAGGAAAGAGTCCATCTGCCAAACGCCTGAACCATGGACAGATAAGGAGCTGTGCACCTTCCTGGGAATGACTGGTTGGTGTTGACTACGGATTTATAACTACGGACTACTGGTAAAACCATTTTTTACACTTTTAAAATCTAGTCCCAATGTTTTCATTTGGAATGGAGAGGCCAGGAAAGCCTTTCAGCAATTGAAACATGAACTTATGAGGGCTCCCGCCTTAGGATTGCCAGACACAACAAAACCCTTCTGGTTGTTCTTGCATGAGAAGCAGGGAATAGCTTTGGGAGTTCTGACCCAGAGCCTGGGGTCCTATCGAAGGGCTGTAGCATACTTCTCCAAACAGCTGGATGAAGTAAGCAAAGGGTGGCCTAGCTGCTTCAGGGCAGTGGCTGCAGTAGTGTTGAATATTCAAGAGGCATGCAAATTCACACTGGGCCAAAGAATTACGGTGTTAAAATCTCATGCCATTTCAGCTGTGTTGGAAGTGAATGGAGGGCATTGGCTCTCACCACAGAGGTTCCTCAAGTATCAGGCAATCCTAGTGGAGCAGGATGATGTAGAAATTGTGGTGAGTAACATTGTCAATCCAGCAGCTTTCCTCAGCGGAATCTCAGGAGAACCGGTGTCGCATGACTGCCTGGGGACCATTGAGGCAGTGTAGTCCAGCCGACCAGACTTGAAGGAGGAGCCACTGGAGGATGCTGAAGACTCCTGGTATACTGATGGTAGTAGCTTTGTGTGACAGGGTGTACGCAAAGATGGTTACGCTGTGACAACTGCTAGAAAGGTAATAGAGTCAAAAGCTCTTACTCCAAACACGTCCGTGCAAAAGGCAGAAATTATAGCCTTGACCCAAGCATTAGAATTGGCAGAAGGAAAAAGAATTAACATATGGACTGATTAAAAATATGCTTTCGGTGTTGTACATGCCCATGGAGCAATATGGAAAGAAAGAAGACTTTATCAACTCAAGGAAAAGGTATCCAACATGCCAAGGAGATCCTTAGATTCTTGGAAGCAGTAAAACTACCAAAGAAGGTGGCCAACATGCATTGCAAGGCGCACCAAAGGGGAGAGTCACCGAATGAGGTGGGTAACACCTTGGCAGATCGGGAAGCAAAGAGGGCAGCAGAAGAGGATCCAGTGGAAGTGCATCCCCTGATTCCAGATGGTAAAACTGAAATTGATGGTGAACCAAAATATTCCAGGGAGGATCAAAAGCTAATTGAAGATTTAGAGGAGCAAGTAGGAGAAGGGGGATGGGCAATTAATCCTCGGGGTAAGATAGTAGTTCTCTCAGCCCTGTTGTGGGCTGTGGTGATGGCTGAACACAGGAAAACACACTGGAGAGTAGAAGCCCTGTATAAATAATTAAATCAAAGAATCACAGCTCATAATTTATATACCACTGTCACACAGGTAACCCAAGGTTGTGAAATTTGCCTGCAAACCAATCCTAGGGTTGTTCCTAAAGCGCCTATGGGGCAGATAGATAGAAAAAGGAAATTATCCAGGGCAACAATGGCAGATTTCTCAGAACTCCCAAGAAAAGGGGGTTATAGATACATGTTGGTACTAACAGATGCCTTTTCAGGTTGGCCAGAGGCTTTCTCTTGCAGGACCAACAAAGCACGGGAAGTAACTAAAGTATTGTTACAGGAGATAATTCCAAGATTTGGGGTTCGAGAGACTATTTCCTCTGATTGAGGGCCTCACTTTGTAGCTAAGGTAGTAGCCCAAGTAAGCCAACTATTAGGGATTGACCGGCAATTACGTACTCCCAATCAGCCCCAGTCAAGCGGTCAAGTAGAGAAAATGAATCATCTGATCAAATTGCAAATTGTTAAGTTAGGGCAGGAGGCTGGGGTGACTTGGCCCCAAGCATTACCATTGGCTTTACTGAGAATAAGAACCAAACCTCGAGTGAAGGAATGACTAAGCCCATTTGAAATATTATATGGTAGGCCGTATATGATTCAAAATTGTACCTCAAATCAAGTAGGTGAAGAGACCTTGAAAGGATATTTAATAGGCCTGCAACAGCAGTTAAAAGAAGTAGAGAAGTCGGTTTTGGGCGTAAAGGCAAGAGGATTGGATGGACTTGTACATAACGTGTCACGGTGTTATCTGGATCAATCTGTGTCCGTGACAGGGGAGGGGGCGGTAGGCCCGTGGGCTCCCCCGGCCCCCTCGACAAATGGGAAGGGAAAAAAAGAAAGGGGTAGGGAGATGGGAGCTGGGCTCAAGGAAACAAACGGAGCCGCGGCAACGATCTGAGGAGTAAAACTTATTTTACTAACTATGATATCAGAATGCAAGATAACACTATAATACAATCTAATTGAAAGTTGAGGCTAATAAATCAAGTGAAATAAGAGAGAGAGAGGCTTCCGAAGACCGAGAAGCCTACTTTGAAACTGAAGGCACCGCGGCTTGGAAGCACACCCACACCCGCTGCCAGGCAGTGAGAGAGAGAGATAGCGAGCGTCGCTTCCGTGATGTATTTTCCCTCTCTGATCGCGAGGTCCCCTGGGACGTGTAGTTCCTCTTCTCTGTGCTCCACATGATGTTATGATGTGGAATACCAATAGCAAAATTTTATAAAACCATGACATTCCACCCCTTGTTCTACATCACTACATCATGCTTAAAATATATATATACATACACACAAATAAACAATACTTAAAAATGCATTACACACACAGGTCTACATACATATGTATAGACGGAATTACTGACTGCACTCCCCCATCATCAAATTCCCTTGTGGAACACACTGGACGTCCCCATTTTTCTCCATCACCCACGAAGTACACCCAGGTCCCTGGGCAAAAACAGTTCCACGGAGAGGTTTGCCCTTTCCAGAGGCTGGAAGGACCCACACTGCTTTTCCCGATGTGCTTTTTACATGTACTACAGGGACCTTATCTCCCTCTACAGTATGTAGGGGGCTGGATTGGGTAGGACCATCACGATTGACAGATCCTCTGGTATTGACCAACCAGGTGGCTTCTGCCAAATGCTTCTCCCAGTGCTTAAATGTTCCACCACCCATTGCCTTCAACATAGTTTTCAATAACCCATTGTATCGTTCAATTTTACCAGAAGCTGGTGCATGATAGGGGATATGATAAATCCACTCAATGCCATGATGTTTGGCCCAAGTATTTATAAGGAAATTTTTGAAATGTGTCCCATTATCAGACTCAATTCTTTCTGGGGGGCCATGTCGCCACAGGACTTGTTTCTCAAGACCCAATGTGGTGTTTCAGGCGGTAGCATGGGGTACTGCATATGTTTCAAGCCACCCAGTGGTTGCCTCCAGCATGGTAAGCACATAACGCTTACCATTGTGAGATCGTGGTAAGGTGAAATAATCAACCTGCCAAGCCTCCCCACATTTATAGTTTGCCATCGCCCTTCGCCCCAGAGAGGTTTCATCCTCCTGGCTTGTTTAATTATGGCACACGTCTCACAGTCATGAATAACCTGTGCAATAGCGTCCATAGTTAAGTCCACCCCTCGGTCTCTAGCCCACTTATATCTTGCATCCTGTCCCTGATGGCCTGAGGTCTCATGGGCCCATCGAGCTAGAAATAATTCACGTTTGTTCTGTCAGTCCAATTCTATTTGCGCCACCCCAATTCTGGCAGCTCGATCTACCTGATGATTGTTTTGTTGTTCCTCAGTAGCCCGACTATTAGGCATGCGAGCATCTACATGACACACCTTTATAACCATATCTTTTGTTTGGGCAGCAATGTCTTTCCACAGTTCAGCAGCCCAAATAGGTTTACCCCTCCGCTGCCAGTTATTTTGCTCCCACCGCTTTAACCATCCCCATAAGGCATTCCCCACCATCCATGAGTCAGTATAAAGATAAAGCATTGGCCACCTCTCCTGTTCAGCAACATCTAAGGCCAGCTGGACAGCCTTTACCTCTGCGAACTGACTTGATTCTCCTTTACCTTCAGTGGCCTCTGCAACCTGTTGTGTGGGGCTCCACACAGCAGCTTTCCATCTGCGATGCTTCCCCACAATACAACACGATCCATCAGTGAACAGGGCGTATTTCTTTTCATTTTCTGGTAGTTCATTGTATGGTGAGGCCTCTTTAGCACGTGACACCTCTTCTGCTGGTGATGTTCCAAACTTTTTACCTTCAGGCCAGTCCATGATCACCTCTAAAATTCCCGGATGACTGAGGTTCCCCATCCGCGCTCGCTGTGTAATCAGCGCAATCCACTTTCTCCAAGTGGCATCAGTAGCATGATGGGTGGAGGGAACCTTTCCTTTAAACATCCAGTTCAGTACTGGCATTCGAGGTGCCAGAAGGAGCTGCGTTTCAGTACCGACTACTTCGGAAGCAGCCCGAACCCCCTCATATGCGGCTAAGATCTCCTTCTCAGTTGGAGTGTAGCCCTCTTCAGACCCCTTATACGCTCGACTCCAAAATCCCAGGGGTCGGCCTCGAGTCTCTCCTGAGGCTCTTTGCCACAAACTCCAAGTGGGACCTTTCTCACCAGCAGCAGTATAGAGGATGTTCTTTACGTCCTGTCCTGTCCGTACTGGCCCCAGGGCCACGGCATGGGCTATCTCCTGCTTAGTCTCTTCAAAAGCCTGCTGCTGCGCTGGGCCCCATGTAAAATCATTCTTCTTCTGCGTCACCTGATAAAGGGGGCTTACAATAAGGCTGTAGTTTGGAACATGCATCCTCCAAAAGCCCACTACGCCCAGAAAAGACTGTGTCTCTTTCTTACTAGTGAGTGGAGACATAGCAGCAATTTTGTCGATCACATCTGCTGGGATGTGACGACGTCCATCTTGCCACTTTATTCCCAGGAATTGAATTTCCTGAGCAGGTCCTTTCACTTTGCTTCGCTTAATCACGAAGCCAGCACGTAAAAGGATCTGGATTATTTCTTCTCCTTTCTCAAAAACTTCCCTTGCTGTATTGCCCCACACAATGATATCATCAATGTACTGTAAGTGCTCAGGAGCACCACTCTGTTCCAGTGCAGTCTGGATCAACCCACGGCAAATGGTTGGGCTATGTTTCCACCCCTGGGGTAAATGGTTCCAGGTATACTGAATGCCTCTCCAGGTGAAGGCAAACTGTGGCCTACATTCTGCGGCCAAAGGAATGGAAAAGAAGGCGTTAGCAATATCAGTGGTGGCATACCAGTTGGCTGCTTTTGATTCCTGTTCGTATTGGAGTTCTAACTTGTCCAGCTGTCATGGTTTTGTAATTTTTGCTATTGGTATTCCACATCGTAACATCATGTGGAGCACAGAGAAGAGTACTTGTTTTATTAGCCTCAACTTTCAATTAGATTGTATTATAGTGCGTTATCTTACATTCCGATATCATAGTAAAATAAGTTTTACTCCTCAGATCATTGCCGCTGCTCCGTTTGTTTCCTTGAGCCCAGCTCCCATCTCCCTACCCGTTTCCCTTTTTTTCCTTCCCATTTGTTGGCGGGGCTGGGGGCCCACGGGCCTTCTGCCCCCTCCCCTGTCACGGACAGAGATTGATCTAGATAACACCGTGACAGTTCTTGGTGGATAATGCGGGCAAGATATTAAGATAATAGGGCCTGTTTTCTAGTTTTTTGAAACGAATCCCTCTTTACTCTTAAAAAGCTGCTTTTTATCTTTTTAGAACGAATCTCTCTCTCTGCTCTCAGAGAGTCTCGTTAGCTTCGTTGGGAAAGTTTATCTCTTTTGAAGGTACTCGCTGAAATTTTGGGCTTTAAAGTCCAGGCGGACTGCCAATATTCTGGTGATATTTGTAAACTTTGAGCACTGATATTTTGCTTCTGTAAAGAGAAAAGAATTGCTGCGTCTGATGCACGGACTCAGATGTGAACGATCCAAATCGTTTATTACAAGTTCTCACATCACTTATATACCTTCACAAGTTTTCTTTTCCTAGCTTTCCCATTCGCCCCTACAGGTCAACAGAACATTCCACAAACACTTCTTCAACCGTTCACACAGGAGTTTATCCAATCAGAGCCGCAAGCTGTTCTTTCTTCTTTTAGAGTTGTCCTTGGTTCTCATGCTGTTTATCTTGCTCCACAGCTGCTGCTCCATACAGTCCTTCTTGTATTCCCACAAAAAATGATTCCCTTTTCTCTTTTACACCTGTTTACAGAGGGAGCTGCTAATTTTACAAAATCTGTGGTTCTTAGGCATGCTCCCCATCTCTCCTTTGAATCCTTTATGCAGTTTTTGAATGCCCATTTGATCACAGTGTAAATCTCCTTGAATGTATCGCTCATTATTTTACTTATCTCACTCAGTATCTGGACTTATAAAAATCTGAGGAAGTCTTCCCCAGAACCAGAGAATACTGAGTGGCAGGGAGTGTGGAAAGGCTTGGGAGAGAATTTAAAGAGATGGACATCTTTAGTGTCATGGAGCTTTACTCCTGAACACTTGAAAGACCCTGACCCTGAGAGCTTAAACAATTATTTAAGACAGGAATGTTGTGGCTCAGGCAGATCTAAGGAGGCACAAATGATTTGGGGCCTGGCTAATGCTTATCGGGCCTTATTCAATACTATCCCAGAAAGGGATAGTGTTTCTGAAATTGAGAGAGAGAGTCTCCAAGCTGAGAGTGTGTCTCAGAGCTGATAGGGAGAATCTCCAGTTCCAGAGAGAGGGTCTTCTTGCTGAGAAAAAGAGTCTCCAGGCTGAAAAGAGAGTTTTCAGGAGAGTCTCTGAGCTGAAAGGGAGAGTCTCCAGAAGACAATACAAAATGAGCGAGACAGTCTCCAAGCCGAAAAGGAGAGTTTCCAGGAGAGAGTCCGAGCCGAGAGGGACAACCTCCAGGTCCAGAAGGAGAGTCTCCTAGTCGAGAAACAGAGTCTCCAAATCCAAAGGGAGAGTCTCCAAACTGAGGCGGAGAATCTCCAGGTTGAGAAAGAGAGTCTCCTAGTCAGGAGAGAGAATCTCAAAACTTGGCAAGAGTGTCTCCGAGCTGAGAAAGAAGGTCTCCAAGCTGAAGGGGAAGATCTCCGAGATGAGAGAAAGAATCTCCGATCTCAACAAGACAACTTTGAATCTGAGCGGGACATCCTCCGATTCAAGAGAGATACACTCCAAAATGAACTAAACAGAGTTCAGTCTTGTCAAGCCATGCTTGAATCTGAACTAAATATCCTCATAGTTGAAAGAAACAGACTTCGAGCCAAACTGGAGAGGGAGAGCATCAGAACTGACTGTTGTAGTAGGTGACAGCGAGGATTCAGGATGTGACATGGTAGGACTCTCCCCTTGCTCAGTGTCGAAGGGTTAATGCATGCATAAGGGGTGTAGACGAAGGACAATAGGTATATAGGTAAATCGCACAACGCAATAAATGCCATTTTTCTGCTTGCCGTATTGGTATTCACGTGCAGTTCTTTGGCCCGGGTAGGTTTTACCCGATAGTCCAGCACAGGCACAAAGCTAAAAGAACATGGGTTGCCAGGTGCACGGCAACAGGTGGTGCCCCGTGTGAGGCACTCTGTGTGTTATTCCTGTGCTGGGGGGCGATACTGAGGTGACGGCAGTGCCCTGCATCCTGCAGACACGGTAACCCAAGGTGACGGCAGGGCTCTGCAGAAGTCCGTGGTGACGACGGGATTTTTCGCGTGCGCATATTCGAAACGGTAGAGTCGGGACAGCGGTGAGATGCTGATTATGGATCAGGTTATTAAGGTACTGCTTCAGTTTTGTAAGCTTTATTGCAGTAAAGATATTCCTTCTGAGAAGGACACTGCTGCAGTTATTTCCCGATTGGAATGGGAGGGGGAGGTCAAAGCTCCCGATGAATTTCTTGACCATCAGAAGTGGGATAGTATCACTTCTGCGCTTGCACAGCATGCGATGAGCACCCAGAAAGGTGCCAAACTTAAAACTTGGGGATTGCTGCTGGGAGCCTTTAAAGCAGCCAGGGAGGAAGGGAAGTCATCTGAGCAGGCATGGGCACTCCTAGGTCTTATTACAGGGGGAAATGTGGATTTTGGGGACCCTGGGGGGCCAGGTGGTGGGGGCTCATCGGGGTCAGGGGTAATTACCGCTTGTAGGAGTCCGGTGGAGATGAAGGCACCAGCCCCGAGTACCGACAAGATGGCGCTGGCCACGTTGGTGCTGACCGTAGTAAAGATGGCGCCGACCCCGCGGGCTCCAACTGTTTAAAAGAGCTGACCACTCCCACGATGCCGGAAGAAGACAAGCAACAAAATGGCAGCCCCCATCTGTCAGCCGCCAGTACCAGTGGCCAGCAGGGCCTCAAGGGAGGAACATCGGCAGAGTCCCCACCCCCATATCCGTTGGCACCGCCACAGAAATCGCTGTATCCTTACTTGCGTGACCTGTCCACGCCGGAGAGCGCGTCTGTCCCCGCGGCTGGGTGAGGGCGTAGGCACGGTCAGCTCACTGATTGGTCCAAAGTTAAAGAGGCGGTGGAAGATAAGGGCTTATCAGTTACGCTTACGTTTCTGGTAGTGGCTGGGGAGGAGGGTCCCGTGTGGGTCCCTCTGGACCAGAAGGGGGTGGCGTGCCTGATAGAGGCGGTTGAGAAAAGGGGCTAAGATCACCCCTGACCTTAAATGCACTGCAGGGTCTCACAGCGCCAGGCTGTGTGCTCATGTGTATGGTACTTAAGCCAGTACAATATATGCTTTGGAAAGAAGGGGTGGAGTCGGGACAATAGTGACCGGTCTCCTCGTCTTCAGGGAAAAGCCTTAGATTCCTTGTTCGCAGAGGAGGGGCCGTTTGCCTTCGGCATTGCGGTCGATCCTGTGCCAGCGCCGACTCCTTCTGCCCTGGCTGCTCCTTCTGCTTTGCGCCCCACCCTTGTGTGCAGTTCAGGCGTAACCTAAATTGTCTAGGTTGTTGTGTGTTGTGTATTTTAGTAACAGATCGAATGTAAATTAAGCAGAATTTGATGTCACTAATGCTGGAATCTGTGGGAATCGTTCTTTTATGTGATGCTATTAGCCTATCAATTAGCTTTTCTTAATTGGCAAAGATGAAACCTGAGAAGAAAATCCCAAGCGAAGGGGTTGACCCTGTATCACAGAATGATTACTTCTCCTTCAACCCACTAATCAGGATTTTTCAAATATGATCATGCATCACTTGAAACAAAGGCTCACACTAAGAGAGTTGATCTTAATAGCTTATCTTGTTTTTGAGCAGGTGTTTGTCGTAATAACGACCGTACGGCCCCGTTCGTTTTCCCTGGAAGACCTGGCTTGGCCACTCACCGCGGTGTCACCAATTTGATGGTCGGAGAAATGGCGGTTTATTAAAGCATGGCATACACTTATATATCCTTTGCCCTTCGTGCACACCCCTTATGCATACATTAACCCTTCGACGCAGAGCAAGGGGAGAGTCCTACCAAGTCACATCCCGAATCCTCGCTGTCGCCTACTACAACAGGTGTTCCACTTGGGCTCTGTGTCATGCACTGGCCACGCAGATGTGGTGTACAAATGGAAAATATCCTTTAGACTCTGAGAGAAATAAAAGCAGGAGAGAATCTGTGATGGGTGAGAAAGGTAAAGTGCACTTTGAAGCAGGGGACGCCCTGCTGGCACTCCCTATCGCATCCACTGCAAACACATTTTTGGCACATTTGCCCACAAATGACAATTCTATCTGACATGCAACTTCGTAAAGTTGTACGACCATTAGTTATCTATTAGTTTAAAAGTATGGTTGTGAGCACTCTAAAAGCATTTGCTGCACAAAATGCAAAGAATGGGACCCCTTTAGGATTTATTTCCAGGTTGCAGTAAAAATGTTTCTGAATTTCTGAAAACTGTGTTCTCTCTTGATGAGGAGCTTTGGGATAAATTGGTATAGAACTCTCGGAGGCTTCTATTGCTAAAGACAGAACAGCTGCTAAACTGTTGTCTGTTTGCACTAAATAATGCAAGGGCTTGAACAAATTCAACAAGGAAGAATTTCTTCTCATTATTCTCTGTTGCCTGTATGTAACTTGCTTAGACAGGGATGAACGCAGGAAAGAAGGATTTTTCTACAGAGTACTGAGGTGTAATATTACAGAGAAGGCACGGTGAAGAAATTTACAACATGATGATCTACGCCAGCTGCTGGAACGCATTCAGGACAATGGACAGAAAACTTTAGTTACTGTTCATGATACAACAGAGATACATTGTGTCCTGGAACGAGTGAAGAAGGACGGAGGACACCACTGGTGGGAATTACTTCTCGGATGGTCTCCAACTGCAACGGGAACTTTCAGTGCTGCACTCCATCCAGTTTTGATTATGTTTGTATTAATAATGATATGTTCACTGCTAACAATTGTGTTGTATATTAGAGTTAGGCGTATACTGACACGTGTGTCGAAACTTGAGAGTTAAATACATAATCCTTTACATCCCTTTGGATAAGATTATAAGCGATAAGGCGGTAAGATTGTAGGCGGTAAGCGATACTCATGCTATTACGGGGTAGGCTTCATTGAACATAGGGAGGGGCAGATGTTGTAGTAGGCGACAGCAAGGATTCGGGATGTGACGTGATAGGACTCTATCCTTGCTCGGTGTCGAAGGGTTAATGCAAGCATAAGGGGCGTAGACGAAATAGGATAGTTATATAGGTAAATCGCACGATGCAATAAACGCCATTTTTCTGCACATCAAATTGGTATTCACGTGCAGTTCTTTGGCCTGGGTAGGTTTTACCCGATAGTCCAGCACAGGCACAGAGCTAAAAGAACATGGGTTGCCAGGTGCACGGCAACAACTGACCAACCTGATCAACCACAGGAGGTAGCGGAATTGATGTCAGTTGCCCCTGTAAGAGGACGGAAAACGAAACAAATCTCAACTGGTCCAGAGGAGCCAGAGGAGCGGCCCGATCCATGGAAAGTGGCCCTGAGTCCAGGGGAGGGGCCTTCAATAAGATCGCGGTCACAAACTCCTAGGAGGGTGACAAGAAGTCCTGAAAGAGCAGGAGGTGAGCAAGACATTGTTACTATTGTTGATCGATCTCTAAAAATGAGTGAAATTAGAGGTCTGAGAGAAGACTTTTCACGACACCCGAATGAGCCTATCGTCACCTGGTTACTCCGATGTTGGGACAATGGGGCCAACAGTGTGTGGCTAGATGGTAGAGAAGCTCACCAACTAGGTAGCATTACTAGAGACTCAGCCATTGACAGGGGTATCGGTACATGCCAGAATGGATCCTTCACCCTCTGGAAGCGAATGTTGTTAGCCGTAAGAGAAAGATACCCCTTCAAAGATGATCTGATGCCTGAGAAAAAGAAATGGACTGATATGGAAGAAGGTATCGGTTATTTGAGAGAATATGCTGTAGTGGAAATGTTATACAGCTCCGACTTTGTCCCTGACGAGCCAGACCAAGAGCACGATCCTGAGAGAGTCAGGTGTACACCAAATATGTGGCGTACATTCACGAAGACTGCACCGGAAAGGTATGCCAGTACATTTGCAGCAATGTATGGCAAAGGGGCAAGGAGACCTTTTGTAAATGACCTGGTTAATAGGCTTCAAGACTTTGAGTTCATTTAACCCCTCTACGGGCTTGTGTTTTGGCCATCACAAAGGTAGTTGAAAAGCTAGACAGAACGGAGAGCAAACAAGAAGATATGAGGGACAAACGTCTACCATGCTTAATGCAGATGGGTCCATGGTGGTACCAGATACATCTGACGAGAACCAGAATTCCCAAAACTGTCTACCGGAAGAGCTGATCAACTTGGTTTCCTCCCAGCCTGCATCATCCAACATCTCAGCCATCAGAAGGAGACGTCCTCGTGATCAGGCAAATATCAACAGTAAGACTACATAGCGTCTTGCCTTGTGATGCTGCCTGCGTGACCACGGGGAGAATATGAAAACTTGTGAAGGTATATAAGTGATGTGAGAACTTGTAATAAACGATTTGGATCGTTCGCATCTGAGTCCGTGCATCAGATGCAGCAAATGGCGCCCACTACGTGGGGCAAATCAAGCCGAGGCTGAGTGAGCCCAGTCCGGCAGCGTCGCCCGACTGAACTTTGGCGAGATTGTTTCACGCGCACCCGCACCATTCTGCAGGACAGAAGGTGAGCAGTCGGGAACTATGGGGAGTTCACAAACAAAGGAGCAACAAGTACATCCCGAAGTATTACGGTGAGTTTTAAAGTTTCAGAATCAGCCTGTATCTACTTCAACATTAGTTACTTTTCTTAAATGGATAAGCAAAAATGTCCCTGAATTTCTGAAAACTGGGTTCTCTCTTGATGGAGAGCTTTGGGACAAAATTGGCACAAAACTCTGGGAGGCTTCTATTGCTAAAGATAGAACGGCTGCTAAACTTTTATCTGTTTGGCACGAAATAATGGAAGGACTTAAGCAAGTTAGACAAGGAAGAATTTTTTCTGATTGTTCCCTATTGCCCTCCCTCCCATCCCCGCCGCAGACCCTCGGTGCAGAAAACAACCCCGGCTTGGATTCGATCCACGGCTCCGACCCCCCCCCCCAGGCTGGGGAGAAGAAAAATCCCGACCCCCCCCCGCGCTGCCGCCCTATGCTCCTCCCCCAACGCTCGTCGCGCCACTCCCGCCCTCCGCTCTGCCCCCGATGGCAGTCGTGCCCCTGCCCTCCTCTCCACCCCCAATGGCAGTCACGCCCCTGCCCTCTGCACTGCTCCCGACGTCGGTCGCGCTCTTGCCCTCTGCTCCGCCCCCGACGCTGGCTGCGCCACTGCCGCCCTCCGCCCCGCCCATGTCACTCGCAATGACTCTGCCACCATCCGCCGCGTCTACGTCATCTGTTGCTGCGTCTGTGCAGCCCGCACATAACTTGGTTGGACTCATAAGGATGGACCAGAAGCGGAGGAACTTTTTGATCCTGGTTCAGTAGATTCGAAAGACAAACCGATTATTTTTCCTCATGATAATAATTTGAAGGATGCTGGAAAGAAAGATTTTCTACAGTGTACCGTGGTGTGTTAGAGCAGTGCAGAAGAGGTGCTATATTGCGGGGTGATGATGATATGTTGCAGGCCTTTCCTGTGTTGTATCATCCGAATCAGCCCCCCCAGTGGGAATCCCTGCCTTATGAGGCAGTGAAGGAGCTAAGGAAGTCAGTGAGAGACTATGCAATTCAGTCTGCCTTTACATATAATCTTTTGGTTGCAGTTGGAGATAGTTATGTTATGACCCCTCACGACTGGAAACTCTTGTTACGAACAATCCTGTCTCCCATGTAATACACCGTGTTTATGACTGAATACCGAGATCAGGCTACTATCCAGTCTATGAATAATTTAACTAACTTCAATCATATTGGCATAGGTGGGGGAGGGGGTCCGGGCAACACCTCAGGCCCAGGCACAGATGGACAGGCAATGCCTTGAACAAGTTAAGACTTTGGTGTTACGTGCTATCCGTCGGATACCTGATACTAATTCGTCTAATACCTCCTTTTCATCAATTAAGCAGGAGGCTGCTGAGCCCTACATTAAATTTCTTGACCATTTACAAAATACACTAGAGAGACAAGTAGACCATCAGGCCGCCCGGGATGCTTTGCTTAAGCAATTAGCCATAGAAAATGCAAATGCGGACTGTCGAAAGGTTTTGCAATCCTTAAAGAATGCAGATCCATCCATTACTGACATGATTAAAGCCTGTCAAGATGTAGGCACGGACAGCCATAAAATGACCTTGTTAGCAGAAGCACTGGCAGCCCAACACGATGCAGGGACAGCTCAAAGAATGAAATGTTACAATTGTGGGGAGCCCAGTCATGTACAAAGGGACTGTGAAAAGCCCAAGCAGGCAAATAAAAATGCTCGTACTGTTCCAACTCGACCCTGTCCCCGATGCAGGAGAGGGCTACACTGGGCGAGAGACTGCCGATCCAAACTCCCTGTTGCCGCACAGCCCTGCGATCTGCCGGGAAACGGGAAGAAGAGCACGTGACCGTGCGCTATGACAGCAAATACAGTCCCAAATTGGACTGCCATTGCCTGGCCAGCTCACTCAGACCAGCCACCGCCGGCAGTGCAGGAGTGGATTTGGCCACCGCCCAGTCAGTGACACTGACTGACAGCACCGTGACTCTCATTCCAACAGGTGTCACGGGCTCCCTCGGGGACGGGTGTAGCGCCCTCTTATTAGGACGTTCTTCTGTTACACGGATGGGACTTTTTGTTTTGCCAGGAGTTATAGATGCTGACCACACTGGGGAGATTAAGATAATGGCATGGACGCCCTCGCCCCCCTGCTTTATTCTCAAAGGCCAAAAAATAGCACAATTGATCCTTTTCATTCTTTGACTGAACCTGGCATCGGGGATCGAACTGGTGGATTTGGGAGCACAGACAAACCTGCTGTGCTATGGACTACACAAGTGACAAAAGACAAACCATTTTTACCATGCTTAGTAAACGGACGACAGTTATTAGGCCTAGTAGATACTGGAGCTGATGTTACCATCATTAAGTGATTGGCCTTCTGAGTGGCCATTAAAAGACCCTAATTCTGCTATTGTAGGAGTTGGGGGTTTACAGCAGCCCAAACAAAGTGCCCGAATTTTATCTTTTGAAGGGCCTGATGGTCACATTGCTCACGCTGCTCCTTACATCTTACCAGTTCCCTGTACTTTGTGGGGTCGAGATCTTTTAAGTCAATGGGGCATGATTTTGCAGACAAATTTTCAGTGAGGGCCATCGATTGGCAGCAACCTATACCCCTGACTTGGAAAACAGAACAACCTATTTGGGTAGATCAGTGGCCCTTAAAAAAGGAAAAGTTGCTGCATTTACATGAGCTAGTTCAAGAACAGCTAGCTGCCGGTCACATAGTGCCTACTACCAGCCCTTGGAATACTCCAGTCTTTGTTATCCTCAAGAAGAGTGGTAAATGGAGGCTTTTACAGGACCTGCGTGCTGTCAATGCAGTCATTGAGCCCATGGGGGCGTTGCAGCCTGGCCTTCCTTCACCTTCAATGTTACCTTCAAATTGGCCTATAGCAGTCATTGATTTAAAAGACTGTTTTTTTATTATTCAACTTCATCCAAAAGACGCACAGCGATTTGCTTTCTCAGTGCCCTCCATCAACCAACAAAGCCCTGCTCAGAGGTATCATTGGACCGTGTTACCACAAGGAATGCTTAATAGTCCAACAATATGTCAAGTGACTGTAGCAAATGCATTACAACCAGTACGAAAAGCTAGACCTCACGTCCTTATTTATCATTATATGGACGATATATTAATAGCAGCAGAACAAGAAGAGGATCTAAAGGACGCTTTATTGCTCATCCAGCAGGCAGTCCAATCTGTCGGTTTACAAATATCAGAAGAAAAGGTGCAACTTAGTTCTCCATGGAAATATTTAGGATGGAAAATTACATCTCACATCGTCCAGCCTCAAATCCTCAAAATAGTACCTAATGTACAGACATTAAATGATTTTCAAAAATTGTTAGGAACCATCAATTGGTTGTGACCGCTTTTGGGTATCACCACTCAAGAGCTGCACCCTTTATTCCAGCTACTCAAAGGAGACCCAGATTTAACCTCTAAAAGGCAATTAATGCCAGAAGCGCTACAATGCTTAGACTCTGTAATAACATCACTGCAACGTCAATATAGTCATCGTGTTTGTTTATCACTTCCAGTATCTCTTACGATGATATCAAATTCTTATCAGCCTTGTTATGTCAGTGGGATACCTCAAGAAAAGATCCTCTCATTATACTCGAATGGATATTCTTACTGCATACATTTTTGAAAACCATTACATCACGAGTGGAGATGTTTGCAAAGCTAATACAGCGAGGTCGACATCATCTACAAATTTTATGAGCCTTTGATCCTGATTGCATCTACATACCTGCTACTAAAAAAGATTTAGATTGGATGCTTGCACAGTCCCTCGCTATTCAAACTGCAATGGCAGACTATTCTGGGCAAATCTCCACCCTTCCCCCCAAACATCAGTTACTACGTAATTTGAGTGATCTGTCCCTTACAACTAATACTTTACTTTCACATGTTCCAATACTTAATGCTATTACTGTATTTACAGATGGCTCCGGTAAGACACATCGAGCAGTGGTTCTCTGGCGAGCGACTGCTACATGATGGCAGTCAGACGTACACATTGTCGATGGATCACCTCAAATTGTAGTACTCATTGCGGTAGCTCAAGCTTTTCAATTTTTTTCTGATCAAAAGCTTAATATAATAACTGACTCCTTGTACGTTACAGGTATCATTCAGCGGATTGAAGGATCTTTTCTTAAGGAAGTGAACAACCCTGCTTTGTTTGCACAGCTCAAGTGAGTTTTACATTATGTCTCTCACCGTACTCTTCCTTATTTTATTATGCATATTCGATCACACACTTCGTTGCCTGGTCCTTTAACTGAGGGCAACCGTAAGGCTGATCAAGCCACAGTTGCCTTTGCTACCCCTCAATTATTTCAGCAAGCGTGACTCTCCCATCAATTTTTCCATCAGAATAAGAGAGCCTTGCAAAAACAATTCCAACTGACAGTGGATCAAGCCCATAACATTATTCTAACATACCCAGACTGCCAGGCAATTGCCCCTCTGCCTCAAATTGGGACAAATCCCCGTGGCACAGCGCCTCTTCAACTGTGGCAGACAGATGTCACTCATGTTCCTGAATTTGGCTGCCTAAAATATGTACATGTAACAATAGATACTCATTCTGCTTATATATTTGCCACAGCACATACAGGCAAATGCGGTCGCAATGCCTGCAAACACTGGTTATCTGCTTACGCTGCTATGGGGATCCCACATACTATAAAAACAGATAATGGACCTGCATATACTTGTAAGGCCACTTGAACTTTCCTCCAAGAATGGGGGGTTAAACATATTACAGGCATTCCTCATTCTCCTACTGGACAAGCTATCATTGTGCGCACTCATCCAACACTGAAATCCCTCTAAATAAACAAAAAAGGGGGAATACTGGAGACACACCACAGGAAAGAATATGCAAGGCTTTGCTTGTGCCGAATTTTTTGAATCATGATCATACAGATACAACTCATGTGGATCGTCATTTTGGGGCCTCTCCAATGCTCAAGGAACGGCCAATGGTTAATGTTTGGAATATGGCCACAGGGCATTGGGAAGGTCCCTTACCACTGATAACTTGGGGTCGTGGATATGCTTGTGTTTCCACGAGGACTGGCCCTACGTGGGTTCCAGCACGATATGTTCGGCCTCATCTTAAGGCAGAAAATAGCATCCAGCCTTTATAGTGACTGGGATCATGTGCTTCTTATTTAGTGGTATTGCTTTGTAACTTTTTGTATTGCAAGTAACATTAGTAATGGTGGGTGATTTTTTATGTTACCAATGCAGTCTCAAGAATTAGAATTATTAGGCATTATCTAGGTTGTTGTGTGCTTCTTCTATTTTAGTAATAGATCGAATGTGAATTAAACAGGATTTGATGTAATCAGAGATTGAATCTATGGGAATATCTCTTTTGATGTATTAGCAATGCTCAGTTATAATGGTATTAGCCTATCAATTAGCCTTTTCTTAGTTTGCAAAGACAAAACCTGGAAAGGAATCCCTGGCAAAAGGATGACCCTGTATTATAGAATGATTACCTGTCTTTCATCCCACTAATCAGGATTTTAAAAATATGACCATGCATCACCTGAGACAAAGGCGCACACTAAGAGAGCTGACCTTGATAGCTTATTCTGTTTTCCAAGCAGGTGTTCCACTTGGGCTCTGTATCACGCACTGGCCATGCGGATATGGTGTACAAATGGAAAATACCTTTCAGACCCTGAAAGCAGGAGGGGGTCTGTGGTGGGTGAGAGAGGAAAGTGCACATTGAAGCAGGGGACGCCCTGCTGGCACTGCCTATCGCATCCACCACCAATACGTTCCTTCTTTCTCCTCTTCTGCAGTTTGCTGTTTCTCAAGGGTCAATAAGTAATAATGCCTGTAGTGATAATCTAGCACATTTGCCCACTAATACTGGTTCTATCTGACATTCAATTTCATAAAGTTGCACAACCATCTATCATTTATAAGCCCAAAGGCATGGTTATGAGTACCCTAAAAGCATTTGTTGCACAAATTTTAGTGATCATTTAAAATTAATATATCAGAGTATATGAAAGTTGAAGACTTTTCCTAACCGGTTACAGATTAACACAGAATGGGACTCTTAGGGATTTATTTCCAGGTTGCAGAAACTAGGGTTGCAGGGCAAACGTGTTTGTTCTTTTTAGTGAATTTAACAGTATTTCCTGCTGTTATGCTATGTTTGACTTGTCTCCTTTCTCACCTTTAGAGTATTGTCAATCGAGGCCTTGATTGAGTTATAATGATTGTGTTAATAGTATAAGTAGTGTTATTATTCTATGGTATGGTAGTAGCTTGTTAATTAATAAAAAAGGGGGAATTGTGGGAATACAAGAAGGAATGTATGGAGCAGCAGCTGTGGAGCAAGATAAACAGCATGAGAACCAAGGACACCTCTAAAAGAAGAAAGAACAGCTTGCGGCTCTGATTGGATAAACTCCTGTGTGAACGGTTGAAGAAGTGTTTGTGGAATGTTCTGTTGACCTGTAGGGGCGAATGGGAAAGCTGGGAAAAGAAAACTTGTGAAGGTATATAAGTGATGTGAGAACTTGTAATAAACGATTTGGATCGTTCACATCTGAGTCCGTGCATCAGACACAGCAATATCCCATTCTGAGGTAATCGATACCAAGTATACAGGGAGCCCCTGGGCCAGTCACAATAGGGTGTTTCTGCCAGTCTTTACTAGTGAAGCTTATTTCGGCCTCCAACATAGTCAGCTCTTGGGAACCCCCAGTCACTCCATGAATGTAAATCGATTTTGTCCCTTGGCGACTCAAGGGCATTAGGGTACACTGTGCACCAGGGCCTTATATTTCTGTGGTAGTGATGTGACAGGCCACCTAATCCACAAAGTCCAGTACACTCTATTGTCCCTTTCCTCCCCCCGGCTGGGGGCAGGGCCCCTCTATTTGTTACCTCGATTGTTCGCAGCGACTAGAGCAATCACCCTTTTGGAGAAGTTCACCTTGGTGGTCGATCTGTCTTGTAATTCTTTCACTCGTGCTTGAAGTGCAGGAGTGGGCTGATTGTCCCACTTCTTCATATTCTCCCCATGGTCATGCAGGCAGCGTCACAAGGCAAGACGCAATGTAGTCTTACTGTTGTCGTTTGCCCGAGCACGAGGATGTCTCCTTCTGATGGCTGAGATATTGGATGATGCAGGCTGGGAGGAAACCAAGTTGATCAGCTCTTCCGGTAGACAGTTTTGGGAATTCTGGTTCTCGTCAGATGTATCTGGTACCACCATGGACCCATCTGCATTAAGCATGGTAGACAGTTTGTCCCTCATATCTTCTTGTTTGCTCTCCATTCTGTCTAGCTTTTCAACTACCTTTGTGATGGCCGAAACACAAGCCCGTAGAGGGGTTAAATGAACTCAAAGTCTTGAAGCCTATTAACCAGGCCATTTACAAAGGGTCTCCTTGCCCCTTTGCCATACATTGCTGCAAATGTACTGGCATACCTTTCCGGTGCAGTCTTCGTGAATGTACGCCACATATTTGGTGTACACCTGACTCTCTCAGGATCGTGCTCTTGGTCTGGCTCGTCAGGGACAAAGTCGGAGCTGTATAACATTTCCACTACAGCATATTCTCTCAAATAACCGATACCTTCTTCCATATCAGTCCATTTCTTTTTCTCAGGCATCAGATCATCTTTGAAGGGGTATCTTTCTCTTACGGCTAACAACATTCGCTTCCAGAGGGTGAAGGATCCATTCTGGCATGTACCGATATCCCTGTCAATGGCTGAGTCCCTAGCAATGCCACCCAGTTGGTGAGCTTCTCTACCATCTAGCCACACACTGTTGGCCCCATTGTCCCAACATCGGAGTAACCAGGTGACGATAGGCTCATTCGGGTGTCGTGAAAAGTCTTCTCTCAGACCTCTAATTTCACTCATTTTTAGAGATCGATCAACAATAGTAACAATGTCTTGCTCACCTCCTACTCTTTCAGGACTTCTTGTTACCCTCCTGGGAGTTGGTGACCGCGATCTTATTGAAGGCCCCTCCCCTGGACTCAGGGCCGCTTCCCATGGATCGGGCTGCTCTGGACCTCTTTCCTCCTCTTCTCTTACAGTGACTGCTTCCTCTACTTTCCCTTCCTCCTCTTCCTTCTTCTCTAAGTGAGTTGAGATTCGTTTCGTTTTCCGTCCTCTTACAGGGGCAACTGACATCGATTCCGGTACCTCCTGTGGTTGATCAGGTTGGTCAGTTCTGATGCTCTCCCTCTCTGGTTTAGCTCTGTTTCTTTCAACTATGAGGATATTTAGTTCAGATTCAAGCATGGCTTGACAAGACTGGATTCTGTTTAGTTCATTTCGGAGGGTGTCTTGCTCGGTTCGGAGTACGTCCCATTCGGACTTGAGGATGTCCCTCTCGGACCGGAAGGTATCTCGCTCAGACTGGAGGGTGTCTTGTTGAAATTGGAGGTTGTCAAGTTTAGATTGCAGGGAGTCTCTCTCATTTTGCAGGGCATCTCTCTCAGACCGGAGTGTGTCTTGCTCGGATTGGAGGTCTTTTCTCTCGACTAGAAGACTCTCTCACTCAGCCCGGAGGTTCTCTCTATCAGCTCTGAGGCACTCTCTTTCAGCTTGGAGGCTCTCTCTCTCAATTTCAGAAACTCTATCCCTTTCTGGGATAGTATTGAATAAGGCCCGATAAGCATTAGCCAGGCCCCAAATCATTTGTGCCTCCTCAGATCTGCCTGAGCCGCAGCATTCCTGTCTTAAATAATTGTTTAAACTCTCAGGGTCTTTCAAGTGTTCAGGAGTAAAGCTCCATGACAGTGAAGATGGCCATCTCTTTAAAGTCTCTCCCAAGCCTTTCCATGCTCCCTGCCACTCAGTATTCTCTGGTTCTGGGGAAGACTTCCTCAGATTTTTATAAGTCCAGATACTGAGTGAGATAAGTAAAATAATGAGCGATACATTCATGGAGACTAACACTGTGATCAAATGGGCATTCAAAAACAGCATAAAGGATTCAAAGGTGAGACGGGGAGCATGCCTAAAAATCACAGGTTCTGTAAAATTAGCTGCTCTCTCTGGAGTTGTGTACCACATTGTTTGCAGGTACCAGGTAGGCATTTCTAAGAGTGTTTTCAATTGACTATATATACCTGTAGCTCCATAGAGCAAAGTGGCAAACTTAATTAGGGCCCAATATGTTTTGAGCTTCAAAAAAGAAACACCAATGGCATGCAGTCCCTTGAAAAGCAGTTTTACAAGAGAAAGCATTTTTTTTCCCCCTTTACAGAAGCAAAATATCAGTGCTCAAAGTTTACAAATATTGGCAGTCCGCCTGGAGTATTCAAGGCCAAACTTTCAGCTAGCACCTTCTAAAGAGATAAACTTTCCCAACGAAGCTAACAAAACTGTCTAAGAGAGCAGTGAGAGACATTCGTTCTAAAAAGCTAAAAAGCAGCTTTTTAAGAGCAGAGAGGGATTCGTTTCAAAATCTAGAAAACAGGCCCTAATATCTTAATATCTCTACCCGCATCCTCCACCAAGAACTGTCACGGTGTTATCTAGATCAATCTGTGTCCGTGACAGGGGAGGGGGTGGTAGGCCCATGGGCCCCCCCAGCCCTCTCGACAAATGGGAAGGGAAAAAAAGAAAGGGGTAGGGGGATGGGAGCTGGGCTCAAGGAAACAAACGGAGCAGTGGCAACGATCTGAGGAGTAAAACTTATTTTACTAACTATGATATCAGAATGCAAGATAACACTATAATACAATCTAATTGAAAGTTGAGGCTAATAAATTAAGTGAAATAAGAGAGAGAGAAGTTTCCGAAGACTGAGAAGCCTACTTTGAAATTGAAGGCGCCGCGGCTTGGAAGCACACCCACACCCGCTGCCAGGCAGTGAGAGAGAGAGCGAGCGTCGCTTCCGTGACGTATTTTCCCTCTCTGACTGCGAGGTCCCCTGGGACGTGTAGTTCCTCTTCTCTGTGCTCCACATGATGTTATGATGTGGAATACCAATGGCAAAATTTTATAAAACCATGACATAACTTCAAACCTGGAGATTGTGTGTATGTCAAATCCCTCTCAGATTCACTGCTCGAGCCCAAGTGGGAAGGACTGTTTTTTGTAGTATTAACATCATACACAGTGATCAAGGTAAAAGAAGAGACATCGTGGATTCATCATCCTTGAGTTAAGAAGGCGACGAAACCACTGTGGACTGTTGAAGAGAAAGAACCTCTTAAGCAGAAACTTAAGAAGACAACATGTATATACTAACTTTTGTAAGTAGTGTTTGCATAGGACTTGCTTCAGCCCGGCGAGTTAATGCCTTTATACAAGTGACAGAAAATCTCACTTGGGCCCTGAATATTTCAAATTGTTGGATATGCATGGTCTTACCAAGAGATGGAGGAGTGGAATTCCCTCAATATGGGATTCCGTCTACCAATTGGACATTATGGGGTGGGGCAGGAGGCAGACGCAAGCACACAAATGAAAACATGACAATAGAAATAAAGGGACCTATATTCAACTTACAACTTTGGGCAGATCGCAACATCACAACATTTAGGAGAAATGGTACCAGTAGACCAATAAGTGTAGGGGAATTTAACACATCCCCTCAGGATAGAGTACAGTTTTGTAATCTCGAGGGTCCAAGGAAGGGTGAAACAAATGAGCCTTGCTTTAATATCATGTTTTATAAAGGGTCAGAAAAGTGTCCCTTGGGCCCAGGGTTGTGGTGGCTCTGTGGCGATGGGCAGGCAAGGAAGTCTCTACCTAAGAACTGGAGGGGACATTGTGTAGGAGGATATTTAGTGCCCAATAATTCCTTTTTCAACGGAGCTGCTCCTCCTCCTGGGATACTGAGAACCCCTTGGAAGAGGGTGAACTGTGTAAACAACCTTATAGACAGACCCACCGGGTTCCATGGTTTTGTTAGGTGGTTTATCCCCCACCTTGGAGTAAGTGAATTAGAAAAAGCCATTGTCAATATGTCAGCCACTTTAGAAGGCATTGAGAATTCCACGGTGGATGCTCTATGAACTCTGCAAATTGAGGTATCCTCCCTTAGTAAAGTAGTTCTACAAAACAGGATGGCATTGGATCTTCTAACAGCAAAGGAAGGGGGAGTATGCATGACAATCAATCAAAGTTGTTGTACATATATAGATCAGTCTCAAAAGGTAGTTACTGACTTAGAAGAAATTTGGAAGGCCACCCACATGGTACATGCAGTAACATTGGATAATACCTCTTTTGACTTCACAGAGCTATGGGAAAAATTAACCAGTTGGTTGCCAAATTTTGCCTGGCTGAAGCAACTCTTTGTAGTATGTATTACATTACTGTTCCTCGGAATGTTTGTATGCTGTATGCTATGTTGTTTTATGTGGATGCGTAAACAAACAGGTGATAGCTATGAGACATGGAAAAAGCATAAATTGAGACAGAAAATAGAGAGTGGAGCGTACTTCCGAAAATCATTAGATAATAACAGAATAATTTAGCAAAAGAATTTGCTAGGACATAGAAAAAGGGGGAATTGAATAAAAAGCTAATCTGTTATGTTGTTAAGAGTAGTTGAGCACGAACAATGGGAACGATATGGAGACATTAGTTAGGGGTGGAGTTTGGGATGTAGAATAGGCGTACAAGATTGTAACAAATTTCTAGAATTAATTGTAATAACCACTCCTTGTACCATGAATATGCATATATTCCCTCTAGAAATAGGGATGTTCACCTGCTTTCAGTGTGCAGGCTAGGAAGGAGTCATCCCCCTGCACCCAGCTGGCTGAATAAAATGTACCTGCTCTACAACTAATTCAGGGTTATAGAGTTTGTTCCACAAGTTAGTACAGAACACGCCTGTTTATTCAGACCTTCTATCTCCTTTCCAGAGCCTCATTATCAGACAGTTGACAATCAACAAGGCCAAGCTGACCTCTCCATCTCCCACAGTCATTGATTTAAAAGACTGTTTTTACCATTCGACTTCATCCAAAAGATGCTCCATGATTTGCTTTCTCAGTGCCCTCCATCAACCAACAAAGCCCTTCTCAGCGGTATCATTGGACCGTGTTACAAAAAGGCATGCTTAATAGTTTAACAATATGTCAATTGACTGTAGCAAATGCATTACAATCAGTACGAAAAGTTAGACCTCATGTCCTTATCATCATTACATGGACAATATATTGATAGCAGCAGAACAAGAAGAGGGTCTAAAGGATGCTATCATGGTTTTCTAATTTTTGTTATTGGTATTCCACATCATAACATCATGTGGAGCACAAAGAAGAAGAACTACACATCCCAGAGGACCTCACGGTCAAAGAGGAAAATACGTCACGGAAGCGACACTTGCTCTCTCTCTCTCTCACTGCCTGGCAGCAGGTGTGGGTGTGCTTCCAAAGCCACGGTGCCTTCAATTTCAAAGTAGGCTTCTCAGTCTTCGGAAACCTCTCTCTCTCTTATTTGACTTGATTTATTAGCCTCAATTTCAATTAGATTGTATTATATTGTGTTATCTTGCATTCCTATAACATAGTTAGTAAAATAAGTTTTTCTCCTTAGATCATTGCCGCTGCTCTGTTTGTTTCCTTGAAAACCCAGCTCCCATCTCCCTACCCCTTTTCCCTTTTTCCCTTCCCATTTTCGGGGGCCGGGGGACCCACAGGCCTACTGCTTCCCCCGTCACAGACACAGATTGATCTAGATAACTCCATGACAGATGCTTTTCTGCTCGTCCGGCAGGCAGTCCAATCTGTCGGTTTACAATTAGCAGAAGTGTATGGGAAACTGTTGATCACAGCCTGAACCTCTGATTGACCACTTGAGGCAAGCAATGAGTCAGCTGCCGGAGCACAGGTGAAGGTAATAAGGCAGGATTTCTTTCTCTGGAGATCGCTCATGTATGGAGTTTACTGCAAGCCTTCAACACTGGTGAGCATTTTCCATTTATCATAGATTATCTTTCTATCACGATAATCTTTTGTATGAAACATCTGTATAACCTCTGTTTACCTATTGACTGTATAGCTGTACGATTAGAGCTGCACATTTGGTGAGTCAGGCAGGCCAAATCGACATAATGTCTTTTTTGTGGGGTATTTATAAATGGGTCGGGGGGAGAACATCACCCCTTTAGACAAAATGATCCTTGGGCAGATCCCAGGGTTCATGGATTCTCCTTATTATCAATTGGCCCCTATATTTGAAAAATGGGGTCCCCTGCAGATTGTGGGGAATATTTCCCCATTCCACATGACAGAATATTTTGAGGGATTAAGTAAGGATATTTTGATCATGAAAGAATGGCTGTTAGCTGCCTCTACAGTGGCATGGCCACTGTTAAATGCCTTAAATCAGGCGGAAACTAGAGGTGACACGTTAGAAAACGAAAATCAATTATTGCATGATCATATTGAAGAACTGGAAAGACAGGTCACAATTTTGAGAGGGGAAAAAACCTAATCCTATCATTCCCCTACGAAAAGTCTGGAATATCTCTCTAGAAATTACTGGGGACCCTGTACAAGAGAATTCACAGAATCTGGACTTTGTACATGAATGCACTAAAAGATCAGATCTTGAGGCCCCACTAGAGCTTGATCCGTTTGAGATCCGACCAGTTGTAATTGAAAAAAATAAAAATAAAAACACGGGAAAGACCAGCGGGGCTGCCCCCTGACCAGTGGCCCCCTGCCCAGAGCATGCTGCATGTAACAGCCCACCCATACACAGCATCTGAATTAATAGATTTAGTTCAGTGCTTTAGACAAAAACTGAGGGATAATGTGCCAGCTGTGATTCTATGACATGGGGGCAGTGAGCGTTGTGGTGAATGGACCAAAAATTTCAAAACTGGCATCCATTGCCACTCACCCCGTGCTCAGGCAAAGATTATATGCAGCTGTCCAACATAATGATAAAAATGATTCCTTGATTACATGGTTAATGGCTGCATGCCGTGTAACGTGCACGAACAAGAATGATATACCATTAAATACTGACCTAGTGCCCTCTATGGAGGACCTTCAAAACTATATTCGAGAATTAAGTATGAAGGAGGCAATCTATGATAAAGATATTGAGAGCCCAGACGTGATGAAATTTTCAGCAGGTATGAGAGACCTCATCCTGCAGCAAGCTCCACCACATCAGTATGTTACTTTGGTATCCATACTGAATCCCCTAGTGAAAGAGAGAGTTTCCGAGCTGAGGTTCAAGCCAAAGGGGGAAATTCTCAAGTCAAATCTGATCAGTCACAGGAGGCACCAGTAAAAATGTCAGTTGCCCCTGTGGAAGGCAAGAAATGGAAACGGGTGTCCTCACGTCTAGAACGGAAAAAAGAAGAAGCGGAGGAGGAGGCAGAGGAAGGTCCAAGAGAGGGGCCCCCCTCAGTACCGAGAACGGCAAAAGGAAAAACTAAGAGGCGTGAGGAGGAGAGTGATGAGGAGGAAGTCTCGATTACTGTTCGTCAACCTCTGAAGATGTCTGAAATCCAAGGCTCAAGAAAGGAGTTTACACGGCGCCACAATGAATCTCTTGTTACCTGGTTGCTTCGCTGTTGGGACAGCGGGGCCAGCAGCTTGTCTCTAGATGGGAACAAAGCTCGCCAGCTAAGAGGCATTGCCAGAGACCCAACTATTCATAGAGGGATCAGTAGATGCTTGGATGGGGCTGCCACCCTCTGGGAGCGAATGTTAGTAGCTGTGAGGGAAAAGCTTCCCTTCAAGGACGGTCTAAAGCCTGTGATGAAAAAGTGGGATACAATTGAAAAAGGTATCCAGTATTTGAGGGAAATAGCTGTGGTGGAAATGTTGTATAACCCGAATTTTGATCCTGTCGATCCTCGCCAAGACCATGATCCTGAGAGAGTGAGGACAACGCCTGATATATGGCAGAAACTCACCAAGAAAGCACCAGAGAGGTACGCCGTTACACTAGCAGCAACACGAGGTACGAGGAACAACAGAGAAGACCCCTAGTTTTTGAATTGGTTCTTACTCTTCAAAACTTTGAACAACAGTTACCTCCAACTCACGTCTCCGTTTCAGCCATCTCAGAAGTAACGGACAGACTGAATGAAATGGAAGAGCAAATGTCTCTATTGGTTAATCGTGATGATCCTGTAGTAGTATCAGAAACAATTGATGAAGATCAGGATCATCAAGGGAGTCTAATGAAGGAGCTGATCAAACTAATGAAAACTCAGATCCAGTTAATTAAAGGTGATGAACCCTCCTCCTCACCTGTATCATCAAAAATTTCAGCTATTAAACGCAAACGCTTTCCAGCTCAAGCAAGGAACAACAGTAAGACTACATCGCGTATTGCCTTGTGGCGTTACCTACGTGACCATGGAGAAGATATGAGGAAGTGGCATGACCAAGCCACTCCAGTACTACGAGTACGGGTGAGAGAATTACACAACAGATCCATTGCCAGTACATCTGCTCCAGTTACCACAGGTAATGAATAGAGGGGCCCTGCCCTCAGTCAGGGGAGGGAGAGGGATAATAGAGTTTATTGGACTGTGTGGATTCGGTGGCCTGGCACATCAGAACCACAGAAATATAAGGCACTGGTGGATACCGGTGCACAGTGCACTCTAATGCCCTCGAGTCATGAAGGGACAGAATCAATCCATATTTCTGGAGTGACTGGGGGCTCTCAAGAATTGACTGTGTCGGAGGCTGAAATTAGCCTCACTGGTAAAGACTGGCAAAAACATCCTATTGTGACTGGCCCAGGGGCTCCATGCATACTTGGTATCGATTACGTACGAAGGGGGCATTTCAAGGATCCTAAGGGGTATCGATGGGCCTTTGGAATAGCTGCTGTAGATACAGACAACATTAAGCAGCTGTCTGTTTTGCCTGGCCTGTCAGATGACCCATCTGTTGTGGGGCTAATACAAGTGAAAGAGCAGCAGGTACCGATTGCTACAAAGACTGTGCACAGACGGCAGTACCGCACCAACAGGGATTCCTTGCTCCCCATTCATGAGTTGATTCGCCAGCTGGAGAATCAGGGGGTGATAAGCAAAACTCGCTCACCTTTTAACAGCCCCATATGGCCAGTGCGCAAAGCCAGTGGAGAATGGAGGCTGACAGTAGACTACCGTAGCCTGAATGAGGTCACACCCCCACTGAGCGCTGCTGTGCCGGACATGTTAGAACTCCAGTACGAGCTGGAGTCAAAAGCAGCCAAATGGTATGCCACCATTGACATTGCTAACGCCTTCTTCTCCATTCCTTTGGCCACAGACTGTAGGCCACAGTTTGCCTTCACCTGGAGGGGCGTTCAGTATACTTGGAACCGTTTGCCCCAGGGGTGGAAACACAGCCCAACCATTTGCCATGGGTTGGTCCAAACTGTATTGGAACAGGGTGGTGCGCCTGAGCACCTGCAGTACATTGATGATATCATTGTTTGGGGCGATACAGCAGAAGAAGTTTTCACAAAAGGAGAGCAAATAATCCAAATTCTTCTGCAAGCTGGTTTTGCTATAAAGCGAAGCAAAGTAAAAGGACCTGCCCAAGAGATTCAGTTCCTAGGTATAAAGTGGCAAGATGGGCATCGTCACATCCCATCAGATGTGATTGACAAAATCGCTGCTATGTCTCTACCCACTAGCAAGAAAGAGACACAGCCTTTTCTGGGCGTAGTGGGCTTTTGGAGAATGCATGTTCCAAACTACAGCCTCATTGTAAGCCCCCTTTATCAGGTGACATGGAAGAAGAATGATTTTACATGGGGCCCAGAGCAGCAGCAGGCTTTTGAACAGATTAAACAGGAGATAGCCCGTGCCGTGGCCCTGGGGCCAGTACGGACGGGACAGGATGTAAAGAACATCCTCTACACTGCTGCTGGTGAGAAAGGTCCCACTTGGAGTTTGTGGCAGAGAGCCTCAGGAGAGACTCGAGGCCGACCCCTGGGATTTTGGAGTCGAGCGTACAAGGGGGCTGAAGAGGGCTACACTCCAACTGAGAAGGAGATCTTAGCCGCATATGAGGGGGTTCGGGCTGCTTCCGAAGTAGTCAGTACTGAAACGCAGCTCCTTCTGGCACCTCGAATGCCAGTGCTGAACTGGATGTTTAAAGGAAAGGTTCCCTCCACCCATCATGCTACTGATGCCACTTGGAGCAAGTGGATTGCGCTGATTAAACAACGAGCGCGGATGGGGAACCTCAGTCGTCCGGGAATTTTAGAGGTGATTATGGACTGGCCTGAAGGTAAAAAGTTTGGAACATCACCAGCAGAAGAGGTGTCACGTGCTAAAGAGGCCCCACCATACAATGAACTACCAGAAAATGAGAAAAAATATGCCCTGTTCACTGATGGATCGTGTTGTATTGTGGGGAAGCATCGCAGATGGAAAGCTGCTGTGTGGAGCCCCACACAACAGGTTGCAGAGGCCACTGAAGGAAAAGGAGAATCAAGTCAGTTCACAGAGGTAAAGGCTGTCCAGCAGGCCTTAGATGTTGCTGAACAGTAGAGGTGGCCAATGCTTTATCTTTATACTAACTCATGGATGGTGGCGAATGCCTTATGGGGGTGGTTACAGCAGTGGGAGCACAATAACTGGCAGCGGAGGGGTAAACCTATTTTGGCTGCTGAACTGTGGAAAGACATTGCTGCCCGAACAAAAGATATGGTTATAAAGGTGCGTCATGTAGATGCTCATGTGCCCAAGAGTCGGGCTACTGAAGAACAACAAAGCAACCATCAGGTAGATCGAGCTGCCAGAACTGAGGAGGGTCAAATAGACTTGGACTGGCAGAACAAGGGTGAATTATTCTAGCTCGATGGGCCCATGAGACCTCGGGCCATCAGGGAAGGGACGCAACATATAAGTGGGCTAGAGACCGAGGGGTGGACTTAACTATGGACGCTATTGCACAGGTTATTCATGACTGTGAGACGTGTGCCATAATTAAACAAGCCAAGAGGATGAAACCTCTCTGGGGGGAAGGGCGATGGCAAAAGTATAAATATGGGGAGGCGTAGCAGGTTGATTATATCACCTTGCCACGATCTCGCAATGGTAAGCGTTATGTGCTTACCATGGTGGTGATGCGCGGAAACAAACTCTATAGCCTGTTAGGATATAAAGCAGGTATGTTTAATAAAGAGATGTGCACACAGCCCTGGCGCAAGGGGTTAACACTCCAAACTTGCGCACCGTGGTGAGAAAGCGTGATACAGATATAGGCCTAACTAATACATAATCAATAGCTTCCCCCCCGAGTTCGCGTACATATTCATTACATTCCCTGCGACCCCATTGGCAAACGGTTCCCCCCCTTCTTCTTCTGCCGGTGTTTTGGGACGAAAATTCCTTTCTCACGACGAGAGCTCTTGTTTTCTTCCGATGTCGAAACCCCCACACATCGGGGTCATCTTGCCCTGTAAAGTTCTAATCACCTCGCTACCAGATGTCCATGAGCTGTTCTTACCCCTTATCTTTCTGGCCTTCTTCCCTTTACTTTCCCAGACTTAGTGTCTGCGATTCCCCCTTTCTTTGCGCCCCTTAACATAAACTGTTCCCTTCTCTAGGTTTCAGTGAAGCCCTTTCCTTTCTCCCTGTTATAATTGAATTCCTGTCACCTTTCAATTCCCCCCTTTTCTTTAATCTAGCAGGACCTTACTCCTGCTAGATTATTCTACCCCTTAATGAGTTTCGAAATAAACCCCACTTTCTATCTTCTTCCTTAATTCGTGCTTTTTCCAGACCTCATACTCCTCTCTAGTACTCTGGTATAGGCACGTAAAGCACCTCATTACCACGTAGGTAAAGCCGATTAATAATCCTAAAATGACTAGGATGATGCCAATTAAGAAGAGTTGTTTTACCCATCCCAGATTTGGTAGCCAGCCAGTAAGCGTATTCCATAGTTCTCCTCCCCAGTTAGTGTTATCCTGACTTGCCTTCTGCAGTACCTTTGTTTGTTCCCAAATTTTCCTTAAGTCTGTTTCGATCCTCAGGTCTTTGTTTAAGTATGCACAGCAACTCTGATTTATAATAGTGCACACCCCTCCTTCTTTAGCTGTTAATAGATCCAGTGCCATTCTATTTTGAAGCACCACTTTGGATAAGGAGGATACCTCCTCTTGGATTGCTCGTAATGCATCCGTTGTAGCATTTTCCACTATTTCTAAGGTGGCAGAAATATTCACAATTGCCTTTTCCAGCTGGACTACTCCTAGAGCTGGGATTAGAGCTCTTAGTAAGCTATGAAATCCAGTCCCATGACTGGCTAGGGGATTGTATGTACGCCTAGTCCGAATCCAGGGGGTCCTTAAAAGTCCCCGTGGGATTTCTTCATGTACTGTGGTCTGGGGTACTAGATATCCTGTAGTGCATGTCCCTGTCCAATTTAAAGGTAATGCTTTTCGTGCCTGCCCATCCCCACACAACCACCAATACCCATGTGGTAACTTACATGGCTTGGGTATTTTTTCTTGGTGGGTAAATGATGTTCCCATTCCCACAATTCCGAGTATGTTCTCATCTGAGACCCACTGTGTTGCCCCATCTGTTCTAGGGTCACATCCCTCACCTTGCATCCATCTTCTAACTTCATCAGTCCCTGATACTAGTTCAGAATTCCCATATTCCCAACTACACCCTATACCTGTTAAGTTTCGCCATCCTACTCCCACTCCACTACTTTTGCTATTAACATTTCTATCTACAAAGATTGACTTAGCAGAATCTATAACTAACAGATCAAAATTAGGACCTTTTTGTGGCTGATTTTCTAGGCCAAATTTACATTTCCCTTGTTCTACCCAGCTAGGAATTGTCCAATTTAATGCCACTATCCCATACATCGGTACTCTTCCCTCTCTTCCAGGGAGAGCCGTACATATCCAGCAAGATTTATTAAGGGCCTGGCCAATTTTCTCAGTCATTCTTAAATAGCTGTTATCGTGCCAGGCCATAACTGCAGTTATAGCTAGGTTAACTATCACTAAACCTCTAAACATGCTTCCGGATCCGGATCTTCAGTGGTCCTTCCTTTTCCATGGTCCACCGTTGTCCAGGAGCTTTCCTCAGGCGGGTATGGTGTATCCACGGTATCAGTCCTTCCACTTTCGCTGCAGTGTGGGTGGTCAGCAGGACTTGATAAGGCCCGTTCCACCTTGGCTCCAAAGGTAAATCTGAGAGGGATTTAACATAGACATAGTCGCCTGGTAATATATCATGCACTGGGCCATCCAGGCCCCGGGCCCTGACACCGAGTACTGTTTTCTCAACCTTCTTTAGCTGCTTTGCCAAGCTGACCATAAATTCACTTAACACTTCCTCCCCCGTCTGCGTAGAGACTCCCTTTTGTACAGTATAGGGTCGCCGGTAAAGAATCTCAAATGGGCTTAGCCCTTCCTTGGTTCGGGGTTTTGTGCGAATTCTTAAAAGTGCCAACGGTAATGCTTGTGGCCAGGATATCCCAGCCTCCTGGCCCAGCTTTACTATCTGTAATTTGATGAGATGATTCATTTTCTCCACCTGGCCACTGGATTGTGGTTGGTAAGGAGTATGCAACTGCCAATCGATTCCCAATAGGGTGCTCACTTGTTGGACCACCTTAGCTATAAAATGTGGGCCTCTGTCTGATGAAATGGCCGCAGGAACCCCGAACCTCGGAATGATTTCATGTAACAACGCTTTTGTTACCTCCCGCGCCTTATTAGTTCTACAGGGGTATACCTCTGGCCATCCCGAAAAGGTATCTGTTAATACCAACATGTATTTGAACCCCCCTTTTCTTGGGAGTTCTGAAAAATCAATTTGCCACTGTTGTCCTGGATAATTTCCCTTTCCTATCTGTCCTAATGAGATCTTATGACCCACTTTGGGGTTATTTTGCAGACAAATCTCGCATTGCTGGGTGACTTGTTTTATTGTGGAGTACAAGTTCCGGGCAACTATCCTTTGAATTAAGTATGTATATAGCGCCTCAGTTCCCCAGTGTGTTTTTCTGTGTTCAGCCATTACTACTGCCCACAGAATGGCGCTGGGTATAACTATTTTGCCCTGTGGAGTTGTGACCCATCCTCCCTCTCCCTCTTGCCCTCCTAGATCCTCTATGAGATTTTTGTCTTCCTTCGAGTACCTGGGCTCGCTATCCATTTGAATTTTACCGTCCGGAATTAGAGAGTGCAGTTCCACCGGGTCCTCCTTTGCTGCCCTCTTTGCCTCTCGGTCCGCAAAAGCATTCCCTATTTCGTCTGGTGTCTTTCCTTTCTGATGCCCTCTGCAATGCATAATGGCCACCTTTTCTGGCCGATGTACTGCTTCTAGGAGTCTAAGAATCTCCTCAGCGTGTTTAATGCCTTTTCCTTGTGCTGATAATAGTCCTCTCTCTTTCCAAATTGCTCCATGGGCATGTACCACACTAAAGGCATATTTGGAGTCAGTCCATATGTTGATCCTTTTTCCTTCTGCCAGCTCAAAAGCTCGGGTTAAAGCTATGATCTCTGCCTTTTGTGCGGAGGTGTTTGGGGGCAGGGCTTTAGACTCTATTACCTTGTCTGTAGTGGTCACAGCGTAGCCTGCTTTACGTATGCCCTGCAGCACAAAGCTGCTACCGTCAGTATACCAGGAGTCCTCAGCATCCTCTAGCGGTTCCTCCTTCAGGTCCGGTCGGCTGGAATATACAGCATCGATGGTCTCCAGGCAATCGTGTGATACTGGTTCTCCTGAGGTCCCACTGAGGAAGGATGCTGGGTTGACAATGTTAGTTACTACTATTTCCACGTCATCCTGTTCCATCAAAATAGCCTGATATTTAAGGAGTCTTTGTGGTGAGAGCCAGTGTAGACCCTTCACTTCTAGTACAGCTGAAACTGTATGCGATGTCAATACTGTGATTTTCTGTCCTAAGGTAAATTTGCGTGCTTCCTGAATGTTTACCACCAGCGCAGCTACTGCTCTCAAGCAGCCTGGCCATCCTTTGCTTACTTCGTCTAGTTGTTTGGAGAAGTAAGCTACTGCCCTTCGATAGGGTCCCAAGTTCTGAGCCAGAACTCCCAACGCTATTCCCTGTTTTTCATACGAGAACAGCCAAAATGGTTTTGTTGTGTCTGGCAGCCCTAAAGCAGGAGCCTGCATGAGTTCATCCTTTAACTGTTTAAAGGCTCTCCTGCTCTCCCCATCCCACGTAAGAGTATTGGGATTAGTTTTTAAAAGCGCGTAGAGCGGTTTTACCAACAGTCCATAGTTATGGATCCAAAGCCGACACCATCCTGTCATTCCTAGGAAGGTACGTAGCTCCTTCGCCGTCCGAGGCTGAGGGGTTTGGCAGATGGCTTCCTTCCTTGCTGTTCCCAGTGTCCTCAGTCCGGCGGTGATTTCGTAGCCTAAGTAGACTACCCGTTGTTTGGCCACCTGGGCTTTCTGTGGAGAAACTCGATATCCATTGAGTCCCAAAAAATTCAGAAGACTGATAGTCCATGATACACAGATATCCTCTGTCTCAGTCGCCACCAGCAGATCATCCACATACTGTAATAAAACTCCTTTCCCTGAGGGGCGTTCCCATTGCTCCAAATCCTTGGCTAGCTGATTCCCAAAGATGGTTGGGCTATTTTTGAATCCCTGGGGAAGGACTGTCCATGTTAGCTGTGTTTTCCTGCCTGATTTGGGATTTTCCCATTCGAATGCAAATAATAATTGACTCTCAGGGCTCAGAGGCAGGCAGAAGAATGCATCCTTTAAGTCCAGTATGGTAAACCAAGCTAGTTCACTAGATAACTTGGTGAGCAGTGTATACGGGTTTGCCACCAAGGGGTACAAATCTTCTACTATTTTATTGATGGCCCTCAGATCCTGTACTATCCGGTAACTTCCATCTGGTTTCTTGATCGGGAGTATTGGAGTGTTATATTTAGATTCACATTCTACTAGTAACCCATGTTTCATAAACTTGTCAATTAACGGCTGTACTCCTTCCCTATCCTCTGTCCTTAGGGGATACTGTTTAATCCGCGGGGGTTGGGCTTCTTGTTTTATTTTAATTACAACAGGGAGTGCATTTTTTGCACGTCCTGGGATTTCTGTTGCCCATACCTCTGGATAAACTTGATTACGAATTTCCTCGGGCATCCCCGTTTCCACTGAGGGTGTTGTTATCAATGCCAGACTAAGTACTTCAATAAGCGAATCGTCTCTTACTTTGAATTGCATTTTTCCTGACTCAAATTTTATTTCTGCCCCTAATTGTTCTAACAGGTCTCTCCCTAAAAGGGGATGTGGTGAATCGGGTAGGTATAAAAACCGATGTATCCCAATCTGTTTTCCCAATTTGTACTTCAGAGGTTTGAGGAAGTAAGCCTTTTCGGATTGACCAGTGGCCCCCTTTACAGTCATAAATTCTTTGCTTAATGGAGTTAATTCTTCATTTAAAACTGAACAAGTCGCACCAGTATCTATCAGAAATTCCACGCTCTGCTGCCTATTCCCTAGCTTTATTTTAACCAGTGAATCCGCTAGGGTAGATTCTCCCGGTTCCCGTCAGTCTTCTTCCACGGGGGCTTGGACCTCACTCCATGCCCCCCTTCCCTTTTTCTGTTTCCTCAGCGGGCACTCATTTTTCCAGTGCCCCTTTTTCCTGCAGAGGGCGCACTGGTCCTTTTCCAGGGGCTTCCTTACCCGGTTAGTACCTCCCCTGTTCGTTTCTTGCAAAGCTGCAATCAATGCTTTCCTGTCCCTTCTCTTATCTATCTCCTCCCGGTTGTTAAACACTCTCCAAGCCACTCCTAGCAAACTTTCCAAATTCCGACTAGCTGGTGCCCGTAGTTTTTGCAATTTTCTTCTTATATCCCCTGCAGACTGCCCCATGAACAGCGTTGCTAATTGTTGTATGCCTTCCTCGGACCTTGGGTCCAGAGGGGTGTGTTTTCTCATTGCATTCCTTAGTCTGTCCAGGAATTCGGAGGGGGATTCCTTAGAGCCCTGTCTTACCTCAAATAAGTTAGACCAATTTATTGTTTTAGGGATTGCTCTTTCCACTCCCTTCACTATCCATTCCCGATACCTCTCCAGACTTTCCCTCCCATGTGCTGTATTTGGGTCCCAGCGAGGATTTAATATTGGGAAATGATCTTTAATGTCTTCGTTTGTTCCTCGCAAACTGTCCTCAATTAGAGTTTGCGCAGTTTTTAAAACTAGTTGTTTCTCTGTTTCGGTCAGCTGATCTAACAGCAGCTGAATATCACCCCAATCAGGTTCATGTTGTTTAATTATAAACTGAAAATGTCTCGCTACCTTTTGTGGGTCGTCCCGGTAATTTTTGCAAATCTCTCTCCAAGATTCTAAATCGAATGAAGAGAACGGGACTTTGATTAACTTTATACTTCCATCTGGCCCTATCATCTCCCTCAATGGAGCTATTGTTAACTGCTGTTGCTGTTGTCTCCGGGTCCGAGAGGCTACTGGGGAGGCCGGGGGCACTGAGGGTGCTAAGGGTGCCGGGGGCACTGAGGGCGCTGGGGGCTCAGGAGATGAAGGAAGATCCTCAAGAGGAGGCATCTCCGGATCTAGTGGGGTTTCCTCTTTCCTTACCCCTGCCCAAGGGACCTGGAGGTATTCTAGCATTTCTTCGGACTCTCTAGCCTTGCCTGCTTTTATGCACTGCTGTCCAATACTGCAAGATGAGCAGCAGCATTTAACCTTATTTTCCCTTGTCTCACGCCGCTCCTTTTCTACAGTTAACACAAATGGATCTTGTGGCGGCCCCATCCCACACTCCTTCTGCCATTCGGGATGGTTACGGAGGGTGAAGAACATATCTGCATATGCTACTTCATCCCATTTACCCTCCCTCCTTAAAAATAGCATATGCTGAAAGATTGTATTATAGTTTACAGTTCCATTCAGGGGCCACTTTTCCCCATCCTCTAACTTATACACCAACCACCACTGATTGCAGTATTTAATCAGAGTTCTCCGGCTCAGAGTTCCCCCTGGTTCCCCCGCAATATCCTGCCAGTGTGCCAGTATACACCCCAAGGGTGAGCGTCTAGGGACTTCTTTTCCCTGTGATCCCCCCATCTTAACTTTATCTAAAACTTCTAATCCACACGCTTAAACTCTTAGCCCGCAGTACTATCTTACGATAGATTCAGCAATAGTCAGGCAACCCCGTATATGCTTCACAACTGTTTACAATGGCCAACAAACAACACTTGTGAAGACAAACGAGGCACGTATCAAAAGACACCTTTCGCTTCGTCCGTCCTCGGCCGTTTCCCTCGCGGGAGGACGGAACCGCGGGTCGGGACTCCGCACTCGCCCCGCAGCTATGCCGCGTCTCACTCACACCACATTCATTCCAACATTTCAAAAAGAACTATGATATATATTACTCGTTAGGCTTAACCCTAAGAATAGTGATGTTATAGTTATCGACTCAAATCACAGTACTGCTATAATACAGCATACAATACCAATACTATTTATCCCAGATAGGAATACCCTCCTAACCCAGCCGGCAACCGAACCCGTGAGCTCACGTCCCTCGGGGGGGGCAGACAAGCCCTCTGCACCCTGCGTAGGACGTCTCCTCACGACTTATGGGTTCCCCGTTAGATACACATACCTGGTCCGCAGACAGATGGTCCTTGTCTGTTCCTGCAGTGATCAGATGAGGAAGGGGAGTCCTTCCGAGAAATCTTGGGGCGCGCCGAAAGTGTCCCCCTTCTCAGCTGGTCCTGCAGCCGAACGGAGGTTGTCCCATCTGGGGTGCCAAATTGATGCGCGGAAACAAACTCTATAGCCTGTTAGGATATAAAGCAGGTATGTTTAATAAAGAGATGTGCACACAGCCCTGGCGCAAGGGGTTAACACTCCAAACTTGCGCACCGTGGTGAGAAAGCGTGATACAGATATAGGCCTAACTAATACATAATCAATAGCTTCCCCCCCAAGTTCGTGTACATATTCATTACATTCCCCGCGACCCCATTGGCAAACGGTTCCCCCCCTTCTTCTTCTGCCGGTGTTTTGGGACGAAAATTCCTTTCTCACGACGAGAGCTCTTGTTTTCTTCCGATGTCGAAACCCCCACACATCGGGGTCATCTTGCCCTGTAAAGTTCTAATCACCTCGCTACCAGATGTCCATGAGCTGTTCTTACCCCTTATCTTTATGGCCTTCTTCCCTTTACTTTCCCAGACTTAGTGTCTGCGATTCCCCCTTTCTTTGCCCCCCTTAACATAAACTGTTCCCTTCTCTAGGTTTCAGTGAAGCCCTTTCCTTTCTCCCTGTTATAATTGAATTCCTGTCACCTTTCAGTGGAGGCAACCACTGGGTGGCTTGAAACATATGCAGTACCCCATGCTACCGCCTGAAACACTATATTGGGTCTTGAGAAACAAGTCCTGTGGCGACATGGCACCCCAGAAAGAATTGAGTCTGATAATGGGACACATTTCAAAAATTCCCTTATAAATACTTGGGCCAAAGATCATGACATTGAGTGGATTTATCATATCCCCTATCATGCACCAGCCTCTGGTAAAATTGAACGATACAATGGGTTGTTGAAAACTATGTTGAAGGCAATGGGTGATGGAACATTTAAGCACCGGGAGAAGCATTTGGCAGAAGCCAACTGGTTGGTCAATACCAGAGGATCTGTCAATCGTGATGGTCCTACCCAATCCAGCCCCCTACATACTGTAGAGGGAGATAAGGTCCCTGTTGTACACGTAAAGAACATGTTGGGGAAAGCAGTGTGGGTCCTTCCAGCCTCTGGAAAGGGCAAACCTCTCCGTGGAACTGTTTTTGCCCAGGGACCTGGGTGCACGTGGTGGGTGATGCAGAAAGATGGGGATGTTCAATGTGTACCACAAGGGATTTTGATGTTGGGGGAGTGCAGTCAATAATTTCATGTGTATATATGTATATAGACCTATACGTGTAATGCATTTTTAAGTATTGTTTATTTATATATATATATATATATATGTATCTTAAGCATGATGTAGTGATGTAGAATAAGGGGTGGAATGTCATGGTTTTGTAATTTTTGCTATTGGTATTCCACATCATAACATCATGTGGAGCACAGAGAAGAAGTACTACACGTCCCAGGGGACCTTGCGGTCAGAGAGGAAAATACGTCACGGAAGCGATGGTCGCTCTCTCTCTCACTGCCTGGCAGCGAGTGTGGGTGTGCTTCCAAGCCGCGGCGCCTTCAATTTCAAAGTAGGCTTCTCGGTCTTCGGAAACCTCTCTTTCTCTCTCTCTTATTTCACTTGATTTTTTAGCCTCAATTTCAATTAGATTGTATTATAGTAAAATAAGTTTTACTCCTTAGATCGTTGCTGCTGCTCTGTTTGTTTCCTTGAGCCCAGCTCCCATCTCCCTACCCCTTTCCATTTTTCCCTTCCCCTTTGTCAGGGGCCAGGGGCCCACGGGCCTACTGCCCCCCCTGTCACGGACACAGATTGATCTAGATAACTCCGTGACAGTTTTTGGTGGAGAAGGCGGGCAGAATTTTAAAGCTTTTAACATTATTTTAACGCTTTAAAAAACTAGCTTTTAAAAACTACCGGGACAACCCATTATAGGTAGCGAGACATTTCCATTTTCTAGTTAGACAACATGAACCAGATTGGAATGATGTTCAGCTGCTGTTAGATCAGCTAACCGAAACAGAGAAACAACTAGTTTTAAAAACTGCACAAAATCTAAGTGAGGACAGTTTGCGAGGAACAAACGAAGACATTAAAGATCATTTCCCATTACTAAATCCTCGCTGGGACCTGAATACAGCATATGGGAGGGAGAGTTTGGAGAGATACCGAGAATGGATAGTGAAGGGAGTGGAAAGAGCTATCCCTAAAACAATAAATTGGTCTAATCTATTTGAGGTAAAACAGGGTCCAAAGGAATCCCCCTCAGAATTCCTGGACAGACTGAGGAATGCAATGAGAAAACATACCTCTTTGGACCCAAGGTCTGAGGAAGGCATACAACAGTTAGCAACATTGTTCATGGGGCAGTCTGCAGGGGATATAAGAAGAAAATTGCAAAAACTACGGGCACCAGCTAATCGGAACTTGGAAAGTTTGCTAGAAGTGGCTTGGAGAGGGTTTAGCAATCGGGAGGAGGTAGATAGGAGAAAAGATAGGAAAGTGCTGATTGCAGCTCTGCAAGAAACGAGCAAGGGGGGTATTAAAAGAGTAAGGAAGCCCCTGGAAAGGGACCAGTGCGCCCTCAGCAGGAAAAAGGGGCACTGGAAAAATGAATGCCCGCTGAGAAAGCAGAAAGAGAAAAGGGGGGCATGGAATAAGGTCCAAGCCCCCGTGGAGGAAGACTGACAGGAACCGGGAGAATCTACCCTAGCGGATTCACTGGTTAAGATAAAGCTAGGGAATAAGCAGCAGAGTGTGGAATTTTTAATAGATACTGGTGCGGCTTGTTCAGTTCTAAATGAAGAATTAACTCCATTAAGCAAAGAATTTATGACTGTAAAAGGGGTCACTGGTCAAACCGAAAAGGCTTACTTCCTCAAACCTCTGAAGTATAAACTGGGAAAACAGATAGGGATACATCGGTTCTTATATCTACCTGACTCACCACATCACCTCTTAGGGATAGACCTGTTAGAACAATTAGGGGCAGAAATAAAATTTGAGTCAGGAAAAATGCAATTTAAAGTAAGAGACGATTCGTTTATTGAAGTACTTAGTCTGGCATTGATAACAACACCAGTGGATACGGGGATGCCTGAGGAAATTAGTAATCAGGTCTATCCAGAGGTATGGGCAATGGAAATCCCAGGACGTGCAAAAAATGCACCCCCTATTGTAATTAAAGTAAAACAAGAAGCCCAACCCCCGCGAATTAAACAGTATCCCCTAAGGACAGAGGATAGAGAAATAGTACAGCCGTTAATTGACAAATTCATGAGACATGGGTTACCAGTAGAGTGTGAATCTAAATATAACACCCCAATACTCCCGATCAGGAAACCAGATGGAAGCTACCGTATAGTACAGGATTTGAGGGCAATCAATAAGACAGTAGAAGATTTGTATCCTTTGGTGGCAAACCCATATACATTGCTCACAAAGTTATCTAGTGAATTAGCTTGGTTTACCGTACTGGACTTAAAGGATGCATTCTTCTGCCTGCCTCTGAGCCCTGAAAGTCAATTATTATTCGCATTTGAAAGAGAAGACCCCAAATCAGGCAGGAAAACACAACTAACATGGACAGTGCTTCCCCAGGGATTCAAAAACAGCCCAACTATCTTTGGGAATCAGCTAGCCAAGGATTTGGAGCAATGGGAATGCCCCTCAGGGAAAGGAGTTTTATTACAGTATGTGGATGATTTGTTGATAGTTACTGAGACAGAGTCCTGTGTATCATGGACTATAAGTCTGCTGAATTTTCTGGGACTCAATGGATATCGAGTTTCCCCACAGAAAGCCCAAGTGGCCAAACAACAGGTAGTCTACTTAGGCTACGAAATCACCGCCGGACTGAGGACGCTGGGAACAGCAAGGAAGGAAGCCATCTGTCAAACCCCTCAGCCTTGGACTGCGAAGGAGCTGCGTACATTCCTGGGAATGACAGGATGGTGTCGGCTTTGGATCCATAACTATGGACTGTTGGTAAAACTGCTCTAAGCGCTTTTAAAAACTAACCCCAATACTCTTATGTGGGATGGGGAGAGCAGGAGAGCCTTTAAACAGTTAAAGGATGAACTCATGCAGGCTCCTGCTTTAGGGCTGCCAGACACAACAAAACCATTTTGGCTGTTCTCGTATGAAAAACAGGGAATAGCGTTGGGAGTTCTGGCTCAGAACTTGGGACCCTATCGAAGAGCAGTGGCTTACTTCTCCAAACAACTAGATGAAGTAAGCAAAGGATGGCCAGGCTGCCTGAGAGCAGTAGCTGCGCTGGTGGTAAACGTTCAGGAAGCACGCAAATTTACCTTAGGCCAGAAAATCACAGTATTGACATCTCATACAGTTTCAGCTGTGTTAGAGGTGAAGGGCGTACACTGGCTCTCACCACAAAGACTCCTTAAATATCAGGCTATTTTAATGGAACAGGATGACGTGGAAATAGTAGTAACTAACATTGTCAACCCAGCATCCTTTCTCCGTGGAACCTCGGGAGAACCAGTATCGCATGATGGTCTGGAGACCATCGACGCTGTGTATTCCAGCCGACCGGACCCGAAGGAGGAACTGCTAGAGGATGCTGAGGACTCCTGGTATACTGACGGTAGCAGCTTTGTGCTGCAGGGTATACGCAAAGCGGGCTACGCTGTGACAACTACAGACAAGGTAATAGAGTCTAAAGCCCTGACCCCAAATACCTCCGCACAAAAGGCGGAGATTATAGCTCTAACCCGAGCTTTAGAGCTGGCAGAAGTAAAAAGGATCAACATATGGACTGACTCCAAATATGCCTTTAGTGTGGTACATGCCCAGCGCCATTCTGTGGGCAGTGATAATGGCTGAACACAGAAAAACACACTGGGGAACTGAGGCGCTATATAAATACTTAGTTCAAAGGATAATTGCCCGGAACTTGTACTCCACAATAAAGCAGGTCACCCAGCAATGTGAGATTTGTCTGCAAAATAACCCCAAAGTGGGTCATAAGATCTCATTGGGACAGATAGGGAAAGGAAATTACCCAGGACAGCAGTGGCAAATTGATTTTTCAGAACTCCCATGAAAAGGGGGGTTCAAATACATGTTGGTATTAACAGATACCTTTTTGGGATGGCCAGAGGTATACCCCTGTAGGACTAATAAAGCGCGGGAGGTAACAAAGGCTTTGTTACATGAAATCATTCCAAGGTTCGGGGTCCCTGCGGCTATCTCGTCAGACCGGGGCCCACATTTTATCTCTAAGGTGGTCCAACAAGTGAGTACACTATTGGGAATCGATTGGCAGTTGCATACTCCTTACCGGCCGCAATCCAGTGGCCAGGTAGAGAAAATGAATCATCTAATCTAATTACAGATAGTAAAGTTGGGCCAAGAGGCTGGGATACCCTGGCCACAAGCATTGCCTTTGGCACTTTTAAGAATTCGCACAAAACCCCAAACCAAGGAAGGACTAAGCCAATTTGAGATTCTTTATGGACGGGCCTTACACTGTACAAAAGGGAATCTCTATGCAGATGGGGGAGGAAGTATTAAGTGAGTATATGGTCAGCTTGACAAAACAGCTAAAAAAGATTGAGAAAGCAGTACTCGGTGCCAGGACTCGGGGCCTGGATGGCCCAGTGCATAATATATTACCAGGCGACTTTTTCTATGTTAAATCCCTCTCAGATTCACCATTGGAGCCAAGGTGGAATGGGCCCTATCAAGTGCTTCTGACCACCCACACTGCAGCAAATGTGGAAGGACTGATACCGTGTGTGAAGGACAGAACTGTTTTTATTCTTTGTCTCAAAGCTTGCTTCTAAGGCGTTTCTGGTGATAAGACGACTGCTGGGGGGGTGAATGGTGTGTGTCACCATGCCACTGTATCTCTGCTTATGATTGCAAAGATAAGCAGAAGCAAGACAAGCAGTCTTTTTCAGGGGTACGGCTTGAAGGAGCTGACCACTGCAAAAGGCGATAATACTTGTGCAGGGCAACGAAGGCGCCACCCCCTGCTGGCTTATATGTTGGCTCAGGAATGTTACACAAAACTGAGACAAAAGAAGAAGAGAAAAAACCCACAGAAATTGGGGATAAAAGGCCCTCACCAAACTAGGGACTTTGGAGACAAACTCCCAAAGACACCTTTGACGGAGCAAAACTCCCGAAGGCACCCCTGACGGAGAATTCCCTGAGGGGAAAACCTCTTCGGAAGAACTCCCGAGGCCTGCTTGCTGCGGAGCTGCCTGACTTTCTCCCATCTTCCGTGGTGACCAGACTGGTTCCTGAGATCAACGGACCTACAACATACCTTGCTGGACCCACGGTGGTGACTATCTCTTTTGCTCTCTACAGAGATTCCTTGCTTTTCTTCTTACCTTTTCTATCGCCCGTTTCCCCTTCCCCGTCTCCCTAAAAGGTTAGGATTTGTAATAAACTGGTTGGACCAACATTTGAACCGTTGTTTCTTAATCTCACGCCGGGTATATTAAAAGAATCTCCTTTCACTCCTATTAATTGGAGCGAGACACCGTGGATACACCATACCCGCCTGAGGAAAGCTCCTAGACAACGGTGGACCGTGGAAGAAGGACCACTGAAGATCAGAATCCGGAAGCATGTTTAGAGGTTTAGTGACAGTCAGCATAACCGTAGCAGCAGTTATGGCCTGGCATGATAACAGCTACTTAAGAATGACTGAGAAAATTGGCCAGGCCCTTAATAAATCTTGATGGATATGCACGGCTCTCCCTGGAAGAGAGGGAAGAGTACCGATGCATGGGGTAGTGGCATTAAATTGGACAATTCCAAGCTGGGTGGAACATGGGAAATGTAAATTTAGTATAGAAAACAAGCCACAGAAAGGTCCTAATTTTGATCTGTTAGTTATAGACTCTACTAAGTCAATCTTTATAGATAGAAAGACTAATAGCAAGAGTGGGGTGGGAGTAGGATGGCGAAACTTAACAGGTATAGGGTGCAGTTGAGAATATGGGAACTCTGAACTAGTATCAGGGATTAGTGAAGTTGGAAGATGGATGCAAGGTGAGGGATGTGACCCTAGAACAGATGGGGCAACACAGTGGGTCTCAGATGAGAACATACTCGGAATTGTGGGAATGGGAACATCATTTACCCACCAAGAAAAAATACCCAAGCCATGTAAGTTACCACATGGGTATTGGTGGTTATGTGGGGATGGGCAGGCACGAAAAGCATTACCTTTAAACTGGAAAGGGACATGCACTGCAGGATAGTACCTCAGACCACAGTGCATGAAGAAATCCCACGGGGACTTTTAAGGACCCCCTGGATTTGGACTAGGCATACATACAATCCCCTAGCTAGTCATGGTACCGGATTTCACAGCTTCCTAAGAGCCCTAATCCCAGCTCTAGGAGTAGTTCAGCTGGAAAAGGCAATTGTGAATATTTCTGCAACCTTAGAAATAGTGGAAAATGCCACAACGGATGCATTACGAGCAATCCAAGAGGAGGTATCCTCCTTATCCAAAGTGGTGCTTCAAAATAGGATGGCACTGGATCTATTAACAGCTAAAGAAGGAGGGGTATGCACGATAATAAATCAGAGTTGCTGTGCATACTTAAACAAAGATCTGAGGATTGAAACAGACTTAAGGAAAATTTGGGAACAGACAAAGGTATTGCATAAGGCAAGTCAGGATAACACGGACTGGGGAGGAGAACTATGGGATACACTTACTAGCTGGCTACCAAATCTGAGATGGATAAAACAGCTCTTCTTAGTCAGTATCATCCTAGTACTATTAATAGGTTTTACCTGAGTGGTAATGAGGTGTTTTATGTGCCTATGCCAGAGTACTGGAGGGGAGTATGAGGTTTGGAAAAGACATGAACTAAGGAAGAAGGTAGAAAGTGGAGTTTATTTTGAAACTCGTTAAGAAAAGGTAGAATAATCTAGCAGGAATAAGGTCCTGCTAGATTAAAGAAAAGGGGGGAATTGAAAGGTGACAGGGATTCCATAATAAGAGGGAGAAAGGGAAAAGGACTTCACAGAAACCAAGAGAAGGGAGAGAGGGGAATAATTTATGTTAAGGGGGGACAGAGAAAAGGGGGATTGCAGACACTAAGTCTGGGAAAATAAGGGAAAGAAAGCCATAAAGATAAGGGTTGAGAACAGCCCATGGACATCTGGCAGCGAGGTGATTAGACATTCACAGGGCAAGATGACCCTGATGTGTGGGGGTTTCGACATCAGAAGAAAACAAGAGCTCACGCTGTGAGAAAGGAATCTTCATCCCAAAACACTGGCAGAAGAAGAAGGGGGGGAACCGTTTGCCAATGGGGTCGCGGGGAATGTAATGAATATGTACACAAACTCGGGGGGAAAACTATTGATTATGTATTAGTTTGGCCTATATCTGTATCACGCTTTTTCCTTACGGCGTGCAAGTTTGGAGTGTTAACCCCTTGCGCCAGGGCTGTGTGCACATCTCTTTATTAAATCATACCTGCTTTATATCCTAACAGGCTATAGAGTTTGTTTCCGCTCATCACTAGTGGCCTCAGAGGCCATAATACAACAAGCTGCCCAATTGGTGGCAGATCTGGGGGAGACAGAGCACCTACGGGCCAGGCGCAATGTCCGAATGGTGATGGAAAAGTCAGAGATCCATCCACCACCACGACCTAGTGTAAGAGGCCATGCTTTTGCACTATTGCTTCAAAGTTTGCAGAGGATGGACAAGTCTAGACAAATCCTATCCAGGGATTGCGAAATACCTCATCTGAAAAACACAGATGGACTAGCCCAGACAAGCCCTGGTTAGAGTTGGCGAAATCTTTTGTCTAAAGATTTGGTGGCTGGGGGCAATGAGAGCAGTGTTTTGTGTGGACTTATCTTGAGGGAGATAGCCATCTCGGGTACTCACATGACGTTCCTGGGGGCTTGGGTGAGAGTCATGTAAGCAGGAAAAAAGCAGGAGAAAAAGGGCATGGACAAACTATGAAGATAGGCATCTGGCTTCAGATCCCTTGCTGCTGCCAATGGACTCTCCTGGGCCTGCTGCGTGAGACCCTGCTGCTTCCTCCTCCACCTGCTCTGCACCAGCTTGCTGTCTAAGGCCGGCCACTCTGCTGCTGCTCTGCTGCTGCTGATGGACTCTCCTGGGCCTGCTGCATGAGACCCTGCTGCTTCCTCCATGACCTGCTCTGTGCTGCACCAGCTTGCTGCTTTTGGCTAGCCATTCTGCTGCTGCTCCCTTCTGCTGCTGCTTTCCCCTGCGCTTTTGCCTTGGACCAATGGAACGATGTGTGACGGGACGCTGCTGCATCTAGGTGGTAACTATCCCCGCTTTATGCAATTCTTGCTTTCTTCCTACCTTTCCTATCACCCACTTTCTCTTCCCCATCACCCTAATTCTTAGTAGTTGCCGCTCTCCTTTCCCCATCTTTTTGGATGATTATTATTTGCAATAAACTGGTGGGACTAACATATGAACCATTGTTTCTTAATCTCATACTGGGTATATGTATACCAAAGAACCTCTTCTCCCTCCGATAAGTTGGAGCAAGACACCTAGGAGACCTGCCCCTAAGGTAATTCAATCTGGACCCACCAGGGTCTCAAGGAAACAAATGTTCAATGACCTGATTAGAGCAGGAATTCAATTTCAGAAGACTGATGGGCAGCCTAATCAGGTCTTATTACAACTATGGAAACAGTTACTGAACAGTCAGAGATTCTGACATTTGCCCAAAAGGGGAGTTAGACTCATAAAATGGATTCCACAAAACACGTGGAATCTAGAAGACTTCATAGTCCCATCAAAAAAAAAAAAAAAAAAAAAAAGTAAACCTCCTCAGGTGGCCCGGGCAGCCACAGTTGAGCTGTCAGAGGAAAAAGACTTGGGGATTGCAGAGCTGATGGCATGACACAGAAACCAAAATTCCCCAAAAGTAGGGTCTCTAGAGGGGACCGGAGACCCTACGTCAAACTACTGATTCATTGGTCCCGAAAAAATGTGCAGCGGGTTATGGCATTAGTAGATACTGGGGCAGAAACAACAATTATATATGGTGACCTAAACCAATTTTCAGGCACTAAGGCGATGATAGGTGGGTTTGGGAGGGCAAATGATCCCCGTAACCCAAACATGGTTGAAACTGGGGGTTGGGCATCTACCACCCTGGGAGTACAAGCTGTCTATTGCCCCAGTTCCAGAGTACGTATTGGGGATAGGCAACCTGTTGGGTCTGACTCTCCAAACCACTGTGGGAGAATTCAGATTAAGGAAAAGGTACATTGGTGTCTGGGCGGTGCAGGCAATATTGAGAGGCCATATAAAACATGAGCCTATTTGCATGCTGAAACTGCGCCAGATTACTAATGTAAGGCAGTATAGACTCCTGGGTGGGCAAGATGAAATATCAAGAACAGTGCAGGAATTGGAAAAAGTAGGTATTATAATGTGATAGGTAAGGGTTAAGTTTGTTAAATCAAATCGACACTCAATGGTACTTTCTCAGGTATCCAGGAATGTAAACAGTGTTGTAAAATGCAAATGATGTGTAAACGACGGAAACTAGGAAGCTGCAGGCACTGCAAACCACACATTGCCGGGGCACATAAGCTGCTAAAAATTAACCAAAGAATGAGACTACTTACTCTCACTCCCACAACCATCGGAGGCAGGAAAACGAATCCCCGGCAACAACCTAGGACCCCCAGCAGCAACCAGCGCAGCCGCAAGAATGACTGGAATGTATACAGGAGATAAGATTCGTATAAATACAGAGACAATCCTTTGTTAAAATTTCGACCTTGGTGGAGTGTAGGCTCCCCAGGCGCCCAGCGCTGTTTTGCTCACTTTACCGCCTTGCTTAATTAAATAAAGCTATTCCTTTATCAAACTAGATTTTGTCTGGTTTTGTCACGAGAATCTATAACAATAAGGCCTGCACATAGCCCGTATAATTCCCCCATATGGCCAGTGCGGAAGTCAGATGGAACATGGAGAATGACAGTAGATTATAGAGAATTAAAGAAGGTTACGCTGCCTATTCATGCGGCTGTACCTAATATTGCCTCCCTAATGGACACATTAAGTAGAGAGATGAAAACATACCATTGTGTTTTAGATTTGGCAAATGCATTCTTCAGTATTCCGATTGCTGAAGAATCCCAAGACCAGTTTGCATTTACGTGGGGAGGCAGGCAGTGGACCTTTCAGGTCCTGCTGCAAGGGTACATACATTCACCGACATACTGTCACAATCTAGTGGCAAGTGACCTGGCAAAATGGGATAAACCTGATAATGTCAATTTATATCAATATATTGATGATCTCCTGTTAACATCTGACTCATTAGAGGCAGTAGGGCAAGCAGCAGATTTGTTAACCACCTATCTGCAGGAAAGAGGATGGGCTATAAATCCTCAGAAGGTGCAAGGCCCAGGCCTGTCTGTGAAATTCCTGGGGGTAGTTTGGTCCGGAAAAACCAAAGTACTACCCAGTGCTGTAATAGATAAGGTTCAGGTGTTTCCAGTCCCTACAACACCAAAGCAGCTGCAGGAATTTTTAGGTATACTGGGGTACTGACGCTCCTTTATACCTCATTTAGTGCAGCTGATGAGGCCGCTGTACAGACTTAGGAAGAAGGGGCAGCTATGGGATTGGGGGAAAACGGAACAGGACGCTTTCCAACAGGCAAAACTGGCAGTCAAACAAGCCCAGTCATTAGGTATATTTGATCCTACCCTCCCTGCTGAATTGGACGTTCATGTTACTCAGGATGGCTTTGGCTGGGGCCTGTGGCAACGCCAGAGTTCTGTACGGACCCCTATTGGATTCTGGTCTCAGGTTTGGCACAGAGCAGAAGAAAGATACAGTATGATTGAAAAACAGTTATTGGCTGCCTATTCAGCACTACAAGCGGTAGAGCCAATAACCCAAACGGCTGAAATATTAGTTAAAACCACTCTGCCAATTCAGGGGTGGGTAAAAGATCTGACTCACCTTCCTAAGACAGGGGTGGCCCAAGCACAAACGGTGGCACGATGGGTCACCCATCTCAGCCAGAGTAGTAGTCTCTCTTCATCACCACTGAAAGAAGAATTACAGAAAATCCTAGGCCCAGTGACGTACCATAGTGATGCACCAAAAGAAACGTTGGTCACTATCTAATCTATACACCCTGTCACGGAGTTATCTGGATCAATCTGTGTCCGTGACAGGGGGGGCAGTAGGCCCGTGGGCCCCCGGCCCCTGACAAAGGGGAAGGGAAAAAGGGAAAGGGGTAGGGAGATGGGAGCTGGGCTCAAGGAAACAAACAGAGCAGCAGCAACGAACTAAGGAGTAAAACTTATTTTACTATAATACAATCTAATTGGAATTGAGGCTAATAAATCAAGTGAAATAAGAGAGAGAGAGAGGTTTCCGAAGACTGAGAAGCTTACTTTGAAAATGAAGGCGCCGCGGCTTGGAAGCACACCCACACCCGCTGCCAGGCAGTGAGAGAGAGAGCGAGCGTCGCTTCCGTGACGTATTTTCCTCTCTGACCGCGAGGTCCCCTGGGATGTGTAGTACTTCTTTGTGCACCACATGATATTATGATATATGATATATGATATATGCTATTGGAATACCAATAGCAAAAATTATAAAACCATGACACACCCCTAGTGATACTCTAGCACATTTGCCCACTAGTATTGATTCTGACATGCAGCTTCATAAAGTTGTATAACCATTAATTTTCTATTAGCCCAAAGGCATGGTTGTGAGCACTCTAAAAAAATTTGTTGTACAAATTTTAGTGATCATTCAAAATCAATATATCAGAGTATACGAAAGTTGAAGACTTTTTTCTAACCACTTACAGATTAACACAGAATAGAACTGTCACGGGGTTATCTAGATCAATCTGTATCCGTGACAGGGGAGGCGGCAGTAGGCCCGTGGCCCCCGGCCCCCTCGACAAATGGGAAGGAAAAAAGGGAAAGGGGTAGGGAGATGGGAGTTCAAGGGAACAAACAGAGCAGCGGCAACGATCTGAGGAGTAAAACTTATTTACTAACTATGATATTGGAATGCAAGATAACACACTATAATACAATATAATCAGAATTGAAGCTAATAAATCACATATAATGAGAGAGAGAGGTTTCTGAAGACCGAGAAGCCTACTTCGAGGCTGAAGGCGCCGCGGCTTAGAAGCACACACACACCAGCTGCCAGGCAGTGAGAGAGAGACAGCGAGCGTCGCTTCCGTGACGTATTTTCCCTCTCTGACCGCAGGGTCCCCTGGAACATGTAGTACTTCTTCTCTGTCCTCCACATGATGATATGATGTGGAATACCATTAGCAAAAATTACAAAACCATAACAGGGACCCTCAGGGATTTATTTACAGGTTGCAGAAATTTGGGCTGCAGGATGAACATGTGTCTGTTCTTTTGAGTCGATTAACAATATTTCTTGTTGTTGTGATAAGTTTGCCTTGTGTCCTTTCTCAAGTTTAGAGTATTATCCATCAAGGTCTTGATTGAGTTATAATGATTAATTTATTAATATAATTTGTGTTATTATTTTATAGTATTGTAGTAGTTTGCGAATAAACAAAAAAGGGGGAATTGTGGGAATAAAAGAAAAACTGTTCAGAGCAGCAGCTGTGGAGCAAGATAAACAGCATGAGAACCAAGGATACCTCTAGGAGAAGAAAGAACGGCTCATGACTCTGATTGGATGAACAGTTGAAGAGTGTTTGTGGAATGCTCTGTTGACATGTAAAGGTGGATGGGAAAGTTGTAGGGCAGATGGGAAATCTCTCCTCTCCTCGCCCTTCCCTTTCCACCTCTCCTCTCCTCTCCTCTCCTCTCCTCTCCTCTCCTCTCCTCTCCTCTCCTCTCCTCTCCTCTTTCCTCCTCTCCTCTCCCCTCCTCTCCCCTCCTCTCCCTCCTATCCCCTCCTCTCCTCTCCTCTCCCCTCCTCTCCCTTTTCTCCTCCCTCTCCTCCCCTCTCCTCTCCTCTCCTCTCCTCTCCTCTCCTCTCCGCTCCACTTTCCTCCTCTCCTCTCCTCTCCTCACCTCTCCTCTCCTGTCCTCTCCGCTCCTCTCCTCTCCTCTTCCTCCTCTCCTCTCCCTCCTCTCCCTCCTCTCCCCTCCTCTCTCCTCCTCTCCTCTCCTCTCCTCTCCCCACCTCTCCTCTCCTCTCCTCTCCCCTCCTCTCGTCTTTTCTCCCCTCCTCTCCCCTCCTCTCCTCTCTCTTCCCCTCCCCCTCCTCTCCTCTCCTCTCCTCTCCTCTCCTCTCCTCTCCTCTCCTCTCCTCTCCTCTCCTCCCTCTCCTCTCCCCTCTCCTCTCCTCTCCTCTTTTCTCCTCTCCTCTCCTCTCCTCTCCTCTTTTCTCCTCTCCCCTCCTCTTCTCTCCCCTCCTCTCCTCTTTTCTCACCTCCTCTCCTCTCCTCACCTCTCCTCTCCTCTCCTCTCCTCTCCGTTCCTCTTTTCTCCTCCCTCTCCTCTCCTCTCCTCTCCTCTTTTCTCCTCTCCTCTCCTCTCCTCTCCCCTCCTCTCCTCTTTTCTCCTCTCCCCTCCTCTTCTCTCCCCTCCTCTCCTCTTTTCTCACCTCCTCTCCTCTCCTCACCTCTCCTCTCCTCTCCTCTTTTCTCCTCTTTTCTCCCTCTCCTCTCCTCTCCCTCCTCTCCTCTTTTCTCCTCTCCCCTCCTCTTCTCTCCCCTCCTCTCCTCTTTTCTCACCTCCTCTCCTCTCCTCTCCTCTCCTCTCCTCTTTCCTCCTCACCACTCCTCTCCCCTCCTCTCCTCTCCCTTCCTCTCCTCTTTTCTCCCCTTGTATGGAAACTGTTAATCACAGCCTGAACCTCTGATTAACCCTCTGAGGCAGGTGATGGCTCAGCTGCGGGAGCACAGGTGAAGGTAATTCAACTGTGCTCCCGGAAGGGGTGGAGCTTGACTCCACCTCTCCTAGATCCCATTTAAGGGCTGACTACCACTAAGGCAGCATCTCTTTTGAGATTGCCTCCTGT